>CM028129.1:73640000-74890000 GCA_016271365.2 Neoceratodus forsteri | reverse complement strand
TATCTCCAACCAAATAGGAACACTGCCTAGGCAGTTGGAACAAGAAGCATGGAAACGCTTACTAGTTAATGCACAAAGTCTCTTCAGTAAACATGATGAACTTATTTACACTTTTAATGAGTCCAGCATTCAAATCTGTGCTATAACTGAAACATGATGGAGAAGTGAGGACACCTGGGATAGGCAAATCCCGGGTTACAATTTATACAGTAGGGAAAGGGTGAATATGGAGGAGGGGATGGAGTGGCTCTATAAATTGCTGATAGTATCCCTTCTGAAAGTGTGGAAACCTCTCAGTAGGAGGCTGCAGAGGTATTCTGGGTTAACATTTCTCCACCTCATGAAGCCAATATTAATACAGGTGTAGTTTATAGATCACCTTCTAACTCCTGCATTGACGATGTACAACTCCTGGACTTTTAAACAAACTAAATTTGGCAGGTAAAATCATACTGCTGAGGGATTTTAACCTCCCCGGGATTGACTGGACTACCCAGAAAGTTGAAACTTCAGTAGAACAGCACTTCATTGATGCATTTAATTTAGCCAGATTGGACCAGTTAGTGACATACCATACTAGGGGGAATAAGGTACTAGATCTGGACCTGAGCAACTTGGCAAACAACATCTTTGATTGCAGGGTCTTAGCACCTCTAGGTTCAAGTGACCATTCTATGGTCAGCTTCTGGTATCTGGGTAACCTAGGAAAGCCAATTGGTAACACCTTACTTTATAATTATGGTAAGGTGGATTTTCATAGTATGAGAGAGAAGTGTCATTATGGGAATGGAAGGAGGATTTCAATAACCTTTCTTTACATAAAATGTGGGCTATTTTATTAAACAAGGTTACTTATTTAGTGAAAAGTTATGCACCATCTAGTAGCAAATACACTAAGGCAGGAAAAGGCTCTGCCCCTGGCTGACACATAGATTAAGAAAGCTATCAAAAAAAAAAAGTCATTTATTAAAGCCATAAAAAGTAACCAGCAGGAATGCTGGAAAGCCTATAAAGTAGCCTTAAAAGAATCCAAAAACCTTATCAATCAGGCTTTTAATCTTTTATTTGTATGTAAATAATAAAAAAAGGTGGCAGCAAGGGTGTAGGCCCACTAAAAAATAGGGATGGGACCCTTATCTCAGACAATCACGGCATGGATGAACATTACAATATCTACTTTGCTTCAGCCTTTAACACTAGGACACATAGCACAAATGCCCACTTACACTGTAAGAGGAACATAATTTGTATTGAAGGAATCAGACATTAGGACAGACTACAAAGCTGGATCAGAACAAGTCTCAGGGTCCTGATGGTTTACATCCCAGAGTTATTAAGGAGCTTGTGGAGTCCCTGGCACCTCCCTTGACTTTTCTATTTGAGGAATCCATCAATCAGGATGAAGTTTTGGGGTGTGGAGGCAGGCTGAGAGTAGTGCCAAGGTTCAAGACAGGACGTAGGAAACTATAGGCCAGTTAGCTGACTATTGTTCTGGGGAAGATTTTGGAGGGACTAATTAAAGAGTTTACTGAGTTTACAATTACTGAGTTTTACATCAGTCAGGGCAATTGACCAGACACAGCATAGGTTTACAAAGGGAAGGTCATGCCAGGCAAACCTTTTGGATTTGTATGGAAAGGTCAGTAAAGCACTCAATGACAGGAACTCAGTGGATGTTATTTTTTTGGACTTCACCAAGGCATTCAATAAGGTGCCACATGGTGAATTGATCAACGCTTAATAGATCACAGTATCCAGGGAACCTGTCATGTTGGATAGAGGCATGGCTATCTAACAGAAAACAGAGGGGTGTGTCAAAGGGAATATTCAAGTGGGTGGAGGTGACTAGCGAGGTACCTCAGGGTTCTGGTTGGGCCCATGTTTACTTAATATATACATTTAATCCATGAATACTAATTCAGTGGCATGGCACTCCAAATTTACAGATGATACCAGATTAGGGCTGGTCCTGGGTCCTATTCTCTTTCCTTATTCTTGAATGATCTCTCCTCTGTCTCTTCCTCTGTATCCATTCATATGTACGCTAAAGACACAGTTATTTTTGCATCTGACTCCTCTTCCTTGCTCTTACCTCACAGCTTCAACTGATTTTCACCAACATGTCAACCTAGCACAGAATGAGAGAATTTGCATATACTGCTTAACCAGTCTTCTAAGTTTGTTAAAACAGGGTCTCCCTTCCTGGAACTGAAACCCTGACTTCATGATATGATCTACCATCCATCTTTCATTTTAGAAATTTATAATGCCCCCCTTTTTAAATATTGCTTAACATATGCTATGTCTGAGATATGTCTTAATGTTTGAATACTGTGTTTTTGAGCATATCCCTTGGTAGTCTATTGTTTGTTTCCCCTCCTCTTCCTTTAATTATGAATTATTATCTTCATGTATTCACTGACTGTGTATTGTGGATTTGCATTCTTGTAGCTTTTTAAATCTTTTGTTTTTCAAAATCAATACAATCTTAAAAAAAAAATGTGCATTCTGCCAGGCCTTGTAAGCTGGTGGATGGATGTCTATCCTATCATCTTTTTCATCCTACTATAAATCTGTTACACAACAGTACTTCTTTACTGTATCCGTTGCCTTTTCTAGCCCTAGCGTAGGTTGGCCATCTGTCAGTCTTTTTCTTTCTCTCTGTACCTTTTTTCTACTACCTTATTTTTCCTATTCATTTTATCCATCCCTCACCACCATTCCCATGTAGCACCAGGTCCAAGTCCAGCAAGCCAACTGGCAACAAAATTATTAAGGTGCTTGTAGGGCACAAAATGCCTGTGAATGAATAAAAGTGCATTTGGAACAATATAAAGTGCATTTAAACTGTTCTTGGGTTAAATAAATAAAATTCATGTAGTGCATTAGGTGCACAGAATTAAGAAGTGCTATTGTGCTGCGATGAATAAATTGAAATACACAAATAAATGAGTGAAGGGATATTACCTTAAGCACTTGGATGCATGTCTTATTAAACAATTATTGCGTTGCAGCTCTTCAGTGGGACAGCCCTTATAAGAAAGAGTTACCAGAAGCCTGTAAAGATCCCGCAGCAGAAAATGAGTTTTTGAACACTGCCACTCTGCTGCACAAAGAAACAATTAAAGGGACAGGGACGTTTCTATTTATATAGTACTGTATAAACTTGGGTTAGCCCAGTATAAAATAAAAAAGGCTAAAACTGATAAAATAATGACTGAACCAGGAAGTCCTCTGAAACAACATGTTCAGACATGAAACATCATGTCCAGACATGTAGATAGGAAGATAGCGGCCCCCTAGTTGCCTATATCTATAATGAATTGTTGCAGAACCATGCTGACCAGTGGTAGTAATTTACTTACATAATGGGCTCTTATGTTTAAAATGGTAATAACAATGGCCAGATAAATGGTTATTTGTATTAGTTTATATTGTTGGAAAGCTCTCTATAATCCAGGCTTAGAAACAACTTTCTTTTTGTACATGCCTAGTTGTGACCCTTTAGAGAGATAAACCGTTTAACTGCCTTTTGTGGGTGGGCCTAAAATTAAGTGGGAGGGCTATATAACCCCCCCCAAACCCATGCATAGACAGATGAGCTGAGAAGCTGGTCTCACTTGTCTGAAGTAAGACAAGAGGAAGGACTTGTACCTGGATAGGTACTGGTAGCAACACAGCAGGAGAAGCTAAATTGACTGTTTGAACTGTCTTTAAAACTCAAAGGAAGGTGAATCTACTTAAAGAAAATAGCATTGTGCTGTTATTTTTCTTTATTTGTTTTGTAAATATTATTACATTTATTTATTTTTATACTTTTGTATAAAATAAAGCTACACCGTGGTGTGTTGTACCTGATATACTGTGTCCAGTGTTATCCTTACCGACAGTCCTATTACAATTCAGTGCTGGTTCCAATCTAACCAACTATTCTTCAATGCCCCCCTCCCCAAAAAATAGTCTCCATGACTTTTGGCACCTGTCAGATGCTTTCCAGATTCACCCCTTTCCTTTATTTCACACCCTTGATGGTGCTATTATTCAGGATGTTTCCCCTTTCACGTATGCAGACTAGTAAAGCTGGTGGCTCAGGACACCACGGGACAGAACCATATAAGAAATCATCACCATATGCATGCAAAAACTCTGGGTGCTCATCCAGGCAAAGAACTTTTCTCCACAATACAGGAGCCAATAAAGCTTTATTTAAGTCAAAACAAAAAAGTGTGGCACCCCACTCAATCACGGATGATGTTTCACGTCACTCTGATGCTTTGTCATGATGTCATCACCCTTGATTTATCATATAACCCTTCCCATCTTCCTTATTCTGAATACATTTGTACTTCCGGATGGCTGCCTTCTTTTCCTTTATCACATTTGCCACTTCCTTTCTGAACCAGCTGGGCTTTCTGTCATTAGATATTTTACTTTTGATTGTGGCATACTCACTAGGGGCCTGCATCAGTCTGTCCATTATTATGGCCCCTTTCTGTTCCACCTCCATCTCCTTCCTGACCCCAGAAAGGTGCCCTCTCAGAATTTCTCCCTTATTATTAAAGGCAGCCTTCCTGACATCCCAAGCCCTTGGCATTGATGACTAATGGGCTTCATGTTCTCATTGTTGGGACTTTATTTTAGGATAGCACTAGTGATGTAATGATTACATGGTCTGCTAACAGCTTCACTATCATTTTGTTACTTAATTTGTTGTATCTTATGATGCATGTTCCATGTACAAGTACAAGTCTGAATTTATGTTTTGTTCAACATAAAGTGAAGAAACATTAATTAAAATAACAAGTACTTGGGAGGGTGTATTGGTATACTTAGAGCAGGGCTAGATCATGTTTGGGGGTAGATGATGTCCTAGAAACTAAGGGACATTTTGAATGTTGATACTTTTGTAATATATAGATATGCTATTTTAATAAGTCACTAAGCCATACAAAATTACTTGTATACTACTCACTGAAAGTGATAATGCTATCGATGGACAGTTGTACTGTAATAGTATTGTCCAGAGCCCATAATACTATCATTCAGAGATCGGAAGGATAGTATTATCACAAGACCTCTGCAGCGTGATGGCATCAAATGCTTCATGCAGAGTGGGAGCCACCTTTCACTGTAACCATCGCGTACAGTAAAAGCCTAATCTCCACTCACCAAAAACCAACAAAATCTAACCTGCAGCCACGGGTGGGTCTCCTCCTCACACCAGTTCCAGAAAGAATCTTTTTTTTATCAAGTGCCCTAAAAATTAAGCCACACAAATAAAAAAAGGCAAGCACTTTGTCAACCTCTCACTTAGACAAGCCACCAGCCATGTTCCTAAGATGATTATTCATAAAACACAGGAAGCACCAATAAAAACACATGCTGGGTGCTTCAAAAGCATATTGACATTTTGGCATCCATTGTAACAGATGGTAACTAGCTCCAGTTAAAGAGACCTGCATACACTAGTGGTTGGTGAAGTGACCGAAATTGGCCACAAGCAATTCATGGAGTAGTGGGGAATCTGCGTAGTACTCTGCAATGTGAAATGGAGTACTTTGCATCACAATGAGGATCACAAAGTCATTGATTTTAATGCAATTCATTTACTCTGCCTTCCCCCATCCATTTCTGTTGCCCATTTTTAGGTGAAGTACATTGATTCCAATGTGCTTGCATCCTCATGCTTGTTTTTGGCTCCAAGGTGAATTTTGCATTGATTCATGGGATTGCTGGTCAAATGAGCTCTAGATTGTTCTGCACAGTCTCAGTTCTGTCTGTGTAGTGTGTGTGTAGTGGTAAACTAGTTGGAGACAGTTTGCTGTCAGAGCTCTGAAACTGAAACCCTAAAAAAGCTGTTAAAAAATCCTTTTTGAGCCATTTTTTTGGCTTAAAACATAGTACATCAATTGCAGGAAACCCTCCTGTTCACATATCATCAAGTGTTTATTGTTTGTGTGTGGATTTTGAATGTTAATTTTGAACATTCAGTCTGTGTACTGAAAGACAGTTTAAGTGTGCTTTGGGGGAGGGGCGTATCTGTGTGGGGTAGGTAGATTTATATTAAATGGGACAAAAAAGGCAGTCTTTTTGTTTTGGTTATATTTTTGTTGTATAACTGTGTTAATGTACACACAGTAATATTTTCAGTAATTCTTGAAATATTTTTGCTGAATTTTGTGTTGTAGCAGTGCATAATTGCAGTTTGTTGTAAAAATGTGGTTATATTACCAAAGTTTTCAATTTACCATACATTACTTGTAGTGTGTGTGTGGTATGACGGTAAACTGTGATTTGATGGCACACGGACATCACAGACACCTTTATTGTGCCAATAAAGTAATTGCAGATGTAAACCTGCTATCCACCTCAGCTGCGTGATTTTGTCCTGCTCTGTGATCGGAATTGTGGTATACTGATTTTGTACTGTTACTGCAGTGCACTGTCCCACCCCAACTGGCAAAAGGTATTCTTTTCCATATTGGATTTGGATTATGACTGTTGCAAGCAGCAGTGGTTAAGGTGTTTTTCTGACTTTGCATCTGCATCTTTTTCTTGATTGAGCAGTGTAATCTAATCTGTCTGTGCCTGCCTTTGCATCTGCTTACTTCGTAGTCTACATCTGCAAGCCACAGTTGTTTTTGGTTTTATACATCACATCCACTGTACCAGAGTGAAAGTTCCAAAATGTAAATAGGTTAAAAATTTTCTTGGTGATCCCTCAAAATGCTCGCAAAAAGACGTGCAAACAAAGATGTTTCTGGCCATGGCACTGCTGCCAGGGGTAAGGTTGTCTGTGGGTGTGGTTGTACACAGAAGTGCATAGCTGATGTGAGGAAAGGGATTTCTCCATCAATGTTTTTACAGCACAGTCTGTAGCTTCACTCATAGTTGAGAAGATGATGATGATGTCCCAGCTGGTGGTGTTAGTGCAGTTTCTGCTGGCATGAGTATTGCTGCCTCATGTGTCAAAAAATATAGTTGAGTCTAAAGCAATGAGTGACAGTGTAGATGATGTCATACTCCCCATCCTCAGTAACATCCTCATGGTAGCTGAATGTGATTCAGATCATGGCGACGATAACGCACAATGTCACATTTCTTCCACTGCGGTGGAGGTCATGCCTTTGCCATCTAATGATTCACAGTGTGGTGCAAAAATATCAGGTGATGATGATGATGTTGCTATGGTTGCAACATGTAGTCCACATGACACCATCCAAGCATAAAATGTGGATGCTGATGATGTTGATGAATATGATGATGATGTCAGTGACCCCTGTTGGAACTGGAGAGAAAGAAAATCAAGGTGGCTGTGTCTGGGTCTGTTGGCGTTAAATCCCTCCTCCTGAAAAAAGTTGTTGTTATTGCAGTCCCAGTTGATGTTGATGATGATGACCCAGTAATAATCATAGGTAGTCATGGTCATGAGTTGCAGTCCAAGTGTGTTCCACCAGAAAAATCATGTAGCACACCCCCATTTCAGGGCTTAAAAAAACAGAGTCCAATAAGCATCATCAGGGACATGTTAAAAGTAGGGGATCACAATCCCTTGTTTGGCATTTTTTTGTTCGAGATGCAAATGATGACTCAGTTGCTATCTGTCAGCTTTGCCAGGCATGTGTGAGTCGATATAAAAAGGGGAGTCATCTGGGCATGGGGATGCAGCATACACATCTTAAGAACAGGCACATGGCACTGTGGACCCAGCACCAGATGGCAGCTAATGCCATAATGGGGCATTCACCCTCATCATCAACCTTAATGAGCATGTTATCCCCTTCCATGAGTGTAAGACCAAGTAGGAATGTCTGCAATAGCAATGAAATAACAGCAGATGATTACTACAGGCATATGAGGTGGAGGATAATGATTTTGAAATCTTGTCAAGTGGTAGTCAGAGTAGCAGTGGTGGTGGTTGTCAATGCAGTATGTCTAGTGCAAGTGGTACATCAACCCCTGTGCGTAAATCTGGGGAAATAACTTCATTTGTGGCTATGTCACCTGTGCAGCCCTCTTCATCACATGTTCACACACCCCCATCCATTCACAGAGCAGAGTCATTTGTCACACCCCCTGCAAAACGTATAAGTCAGCCCATGTTGCAGAGTGTTTTGGCCTGTAAGCTGAAGTACCCACCCAGTCATGCAGTGTCTCGTGAACTTAATGCTGCTGTAGCTGAAATGCTGGCAATTGATCTTTTGCCCTTCTCCTTCATGAAGAATTCTGGATTCTGGCAGTTTGCGACATGCGCCTGTTGGAAATGGAAAGTCCCATTCAGAACATACTTTTCCACTTGAGCTGTCCCCGAGTTATACCATTCTGTGGCCAACTCTATAAGACATGCCCTTCAACATTCCTCCTCTCAATTAATCCATTTAAGTATGGAAATGTGGACAAGTGGCAAAACAGCAGGGAGTTCATAATTTGTGTATAACTACACACTGGGCGCAGGTGCTGGGGGTTGTTTGTGCTGGTGGTAGTGTGAATAATCAGTGTAGTAAGGTGGACTGTTATGGTAGCAATCTTCCTGGAATTTGGTAGCATGCAATGCTTGCTATGTGCAGTGTGACCTGTTCACACACTGGTGAAAACATGCTGGACTTGTTACTGACTGAAACTGATGAGTGGCTGAACCCCCTGTCCCTGAGAGCTGGGTTTATAGCAAGTGACAATGGGTCAAATGTGGTTAAATACATCATGAATGGTGGCTTTGTTTGGGTTCCATGCATGGCCCACTGTTTAAGTCTTGTGGTGCAGGAGTTTCTGCAGCACCCTGATATAAAGGAGATGCTGACAGTTGCACACCATATCTGTTCTCACTTTTCACGCTCTGCAAAGGACCGTGACCAGCTTCGGCATTTGCAGATCCAAAACAGCCTACCGCAGCACCGCCTCAAGCTGGAAGTGGTCACCCAGTGAAACTCCACTTTATACATGGCAGAGAGGTTGTATGAACAATACAAAGCCATCTCAGAATATCTCATCATGTACACTGGCTGTGACACTTCCGGGGTCTCCATGTCTCTCATGACTGAACAGTGGTGCATCATGGACTCTGTAATAGCAATTTTGAGGCCTTTTGAATATGCCACACAGGCAGTGAGTGGCAAGTCTGCCTCCATTAACCAATCAATTCCACTGCTGCAGGTGTTGAGGCAGACATTGCTGAATTTACAGCATAGCCTTGATGGGTCAAGAGACTGTGCTAGCAGTGTGTTGCTGAAACACATGCTGACACTATTCGAGTGCAATCGGCACATCTTGAGCATTCAGCAGAGTGATGACTGCAATAGCAACAATGCTGGACCCATGATACAAATGTGGAATTGCCTTACTACTGGAAGGAGGGTCTGAACAGGTAAAACTGTCAGTGGGCAACTGGTCGCGCTTGGTTCATGGGGCATAGAAGTCACAAGCCAAGGTCAGCAAACCTCAGCAGCATAATCAGGCTGAAGGTCAGTTTGGAGTAGTATCAAGCACATCCTGTAAGGCGGCTGCAGTTCAAGGTGGTCTGTCATCAAAATGGTTGTCATTAACCTACTTTGGGGTGCTTTATCCCAAGTCAGGATTTGTGACATAAATAATTCGGAGAACAGGATAATGCATCAACCACCAGACATCGTGCAGCACAGCGAATGGTTGACTCATATTTGTCTGAAAACAGGCATCTGTTAATAACTGATGATCCTCTTTATACTGGAGTGGAAAGGTCAGTGAATGGCCAGAGCTGACCTCAGTGGCACTGAAGTACCCAACATGCCCACCCTTCAGTGTGAGTGTCAAGAGGATATTAAGTTCAGCGGGTACAATAGTTTGGGATCATCACACAAGCCTCACTCCTGCAAATGTCAGCTTGCTGACATTCATAAAATGAATGAGGCACATACCAGCTCGAACTGCAACCACATATTCGTGCCCCGGCATGGTCATCAAGTAGCAGCTGATGTTATAGAAATGGACCATCCTGGTGGCACTGGCAGCATTAAACTGCCTACCAGTGAGGTAGATGATGACATGGAGAAAGAATTCCCAGTGGTCAGAATTCAGACATTGATGACTTCAAGGGCAGCCTTCTGTATGGAGGATGATGATGAGGTTGATGTTGATAGGTTTTAAGTGAAGTGGTTAAAGGCTCTTACATTTTTCTATGGTACATGTTTTGTTTTTCATAAAGTTAAAGCAGAATGACTCAAATTATATTTGTAACACAGTGTACACTATATCCCGCCCACCCACCACCCACCTGTGTGTGTCTGACAGTGATAGTGAATGTGTTGAGGCTGCAGCTGTTCCCCATGACCACCACCAGAAAACACTGTTAGCCAAAGCCACCAGATGCAGATAAATGTGAGAGGGAATGTCAAAATCATGTGCCCCATGGCCACCCACCACCACCACCACCAGTGCGCTGATGTTTTCCATTCTGTGTCCTGCACATTCCATGGCAGATGGAGTCAGAGAGAAGAGACCACATACTGTACATCAGCCACAGCCACAAGGCTTATTTACTGTCAGTACTTTAAAGTGAGTATGTGTACTAATGTTTCATACTGTGGAACTTCCTTTCGATATTTTATGTGTCTTGTTGATTTTATGAGATGCAGTAGTCAGACACATACAGTCAACTTATTTCTTTTTTTTACAAGTTAACCAACCACTCTCCTTCACTGGAGGACTATGGCACTGCAGTACTGTCTACAGCCACCTACAGGATTGGATATCCATTTCCAGACTGGTAAGTATATCAGTTTTATTTCATAATTTCTTTTTTGTTTTTCATTTTTTCAAAACACTGCAAATCCGACTCACAAGTCATATAAAGTAGGTGTCAATACATGTACTTCACATAATATATTTGTCATGCACATCACACACTGCAGCAGTCATGCCAGTGTGAACAAAGTTTGATCCAGGTCATGAATTCACAAGGTGTGTTTTCAATGTAACTTGAGTTAAGACATAATTAGGGACAGTGACACAGTGTATGGGTTACAGGTACTGAATTTGTGATTGTGATGATGATTTGGTCTTCATGTGGCTTTGGTTTATAGTGATGCAGCTTGTTATCGGTTAATCAGCATATATGACAGGATGGAACAGCCACACTTTAAACATAATGTGTTACTGCAATCAAGTACTAATAACTCCTTGTTCATCTCTTTTGGAGGAAACTTTCTGATGCTGTGTGCTGTCATTGTTGCTTTCTCCAAATAACAAGTTCCACATCATACCCTCTGGGCTGGTAGACATGAGGCAGAAGTAGTATGAATCCATGACCATGACTATCAGTACTGGACTGGAGAGGAGGCAGTCACAACCTGTGAAGAATATACCAAACAATAAACCAACCATTGATGATACTTTCTTAAAATTGAAATCCCTCTCCCCCAAAAAAAAATACTTACCTTCACTGCTTGACAGTATTCCCACTCCACAATTCCTCATCAAGCACAGAAATGCACACACCAAGTGTGCCCATATGACCTGTGACACAAAACAAAACAATGATTACATGTATGTATATATATATATATATATATATATATATATATATATATACACACACACACACATAACAAATTATATATATCACACAGTTAAGGTCAGGTTCTGTGGAAAACATGATGGTGCCAGGCAGGTACATTAATCGCTTACCAAGGGGAGTATTAGTGTACACACAAAGGGTGTCCTGTTGGAGTCAGTGCAGCCCACTTTGGGTAACCAACAGCGTTCTCAGTCTCATCATCTTGGATGGTAAACTCAATGGTCAGGTCAGGTTATCCTTCTTGCACACCATTTGGCAAGACACTGTGCATCATCCACCAAGGTCAGGTCAACTGCAGCATTACATGTAATGCCAACAGCAGCAGCATGGCACTTAGTTCTTATTGGAGTGTGGAGACTTTGCATTTCTTGTTACGCTCTCATTTCACTTCGCCAGCACTGGGGAATTTTCTGGACACAAGACGGTAGCATTTTGGGGATGCACATTAATTCTGGTGACTGTGTGTGATCACTGCATGCAACACTGACTGTTCCATTAATTCTTGGAGGCTTTGCATTGCTTGGTATGCTCTCATTTCAGTTTGGACTGGGTAATTTTCTGGACACAAGACAGTAGCATTTTGGGGATGCACATTAATTCTGGTGACTGTGTATGACTACTGCGTGCAACACTGACTGCACCATTAATTCCTGGAGGCTTTGCATTGCTTGTTACACTCTCATTTCACTTTGTCTGGACTGGGTAATTTTCTGGACACAAGACAGTAGCATTTTGGGGATGCACATTATTCTTGTGACTGTGTGTGACCACTTCGTGCATGACTGAGTGTGCCATTAATTCTCAGAGACTTTACATTGCTCATTATGCTCTCATTTCATTTTGTCTGGACTGGGGAATTTTCTGGACACAAGACAGTAGACTTTTGGGGATGCACATTAATTCTGGTGCCTGTGTGTGAGTGTGAACACTGCACCAAACACTGACTGTGCCATTAATTAATTCCATTCAAGTTATATTCCAACTTTAAAATGTCTATTTCAAAAATAAATAGTTTTGGAGCCTCAGTAATGTTTAATTTCTGTTGTGGTATCGTGAAGTGTTTGTTAAAAGCAGGACTGAGCAGTGCAAGAATACTGTGCTAAACTGCATGTGTGCGGTGTAATGCCCTGTGTGTGCAGACACTGTCCAGCTTCTTGCAAAGATATATATATATAATATGATGAATTGTTCAAGTGTTTATTGTATAAAGAATAAAGACAAGAATACATAATGTACATTTTATTTGTATCAGCAGCAGCGGTGCAGTCGGTGGGCAGTGTGCACCTCAGTCAGAGTGCACACATGACTTTTACAAGATTGTCAGCTGTGAACCATCTGGCCTGCCTGCTTGTGTAACATCTTGGCAGGCTGTGCTGTGGACTGCGGGTTTTTCTTCCTACCTGAAAGCTGTGCCTGAAAGCTGCATACAGAAGATCTATCTCCCAGTGTGTGCTGAACTGAATACCTGAACACGGTAATCTGCCAGTGCCGAGTGGGAGGAGAGATGCACCAGCATGTCAGAAGGAAAGAGGAGGGCAGTGCAGCATAAAATACTTGTGCTGCTTATTGTCGGCACATCTACATCAGCTGTGAACCATCTAGACTGCTTGCTTGTGTAACATCTTAGCAGGCTGTGCTGTGGACTGCAGGGTTTCTTCCAACCTGAATGCTGTGCCTGAAAGCTGCATACAGAAGATCTATCTCCAGTGTGTGCTGAACTGAATACCTGAACACTGGTAACCTGCCGTGCCAAGTGGGAGGAGAAATGCACCAGCGAGTCAGTAGGAAAGAGGAGGGGCAGTGCAGCATAAAATGCTCATGCCACTTACTGAGTGAGCGCAGTGGCACGAGCGCTACTCAGAAGAGAAAAACTTTCATGGACTGCCACAGTTAAAGGTTTTATCTTTAGTTATGTTTATACTGTTTATGTAGCATGAACAGGTAGATACATGTGCTCTCCCTAAAAGATCAAAACTTGTTAAATATTTATTAAATAGTCTCAGATGTATAGTAAGATGGGGGCTTGTTTATTGAATCTGTTTAATGTTGATTGCATAGATAAATGATACTGCTAAGAAGTGAATTTTATGGTGTTTGAAATAAAGTTACTTAAGTTTTTTAATTTATATGACTTGTAATGAACGGAGAACCCTTAATGTCTATCTATTTTGGGTTCTCTCTTCATTTTGAAAGTGTTTATTTACAAACATTTTAGTTTTCTTTAGTCTCCTTTTATGCTTATGTATCTTTGGGCCTTCCTTTAAATACAGATCCTTTGTGATACTATAAAAACATTAAGCTTGTTTCTCCTAAACTGCCTTCCTGCCTGACTTAGAGTTTAAGCGGCTATAAATCACGGCTTTCTTTGCTCTTTGGATGGGAATGCTGGTTTTGGCAGTTTTGGATAAACAAATGTTAGGTTTTCAGTCAGATCCTGAGATTAGGACTTGCTCATTTTCTGTGGCTATGACAAAAATGGCTCCCCCAATAGAGGGGGGTAGTAGAAGAAACAAATTACATATCTGCTGTTATGTGGGAAGATATAGGTCTACTGGACAAAGTTCAGGTCAAGCTGCTTTCAGGATAATTTATCCCAAGGTCAACAAAGGTTTAGTATCACTTCTTGTCATTGCATTGGCCAGTGGGGATATTGAACCAAATCCAGGCCCAGGGAACCAGACTGGTATTGTCAAGATAGATCATGACAACACCAGAAGTCTTGCTGGAAAACTGCCTTTGCTGGACCACTGGATACTTGAAAATGATTATGATGTTATTGGTATCACTGAGATGTGGCTCTCAAAAAAACATCTTGACTCTGAATTTAATAAAGAAAATTATGATTTCTATAGGTATGATACACCAACTAGAGGAGAAGGCATAGCCCTTTATATTAGGAGTAATTTGGGTCAAGTAGAGATACTTTTTTCAGAAGACATTGAGGGCATTGAGGTAATGCTGGTCTGGGCTGAAAATATGTTTTGGGGTAATATATTCCCATCCAAAAATAAAAACATCAGCATTTGAAGTGTTGTCCATAAGGCTAAATGAGTTATTAAGGCAAAGGGAAACAGTCTTGATAGGAGACTTTAATGCAGTATGGGGAGCAGAAAGAGGCCTTAAGCTTCAATCTGAATTTCAGTCTTTGGGCCTAAATCAAATTGTGAAAATTCCAACACGTAGAAGCATTTGGATTTAATATTCTTAACAAATGATATTCATTTGCTGGATTATAGGGTGGGTTCCCCGAACTTAGGAGACCATAGTTATTTTGAGTGTAATATAAAACGAAACTGTGAAAACACTGAAATGCCAAAGTGTAAGTATGCTAGAGGCTATACCCATTTAATAAATCCTCTTTCAACTCCAAATGGAACAAGTAAATTGGGCACGTATAGATTTGATCCCAGAAGTTGATATGGCAGTTAAAGAGTTCACAAAGGTCTCCTTGAAATATGTGATAGAAATGCCTATTTTAAAGAATCTAAGGAAAGAAACAAACATAACCCTTGGGTAAATGAAGCAATCAAAATACATATATGGAAGGACAGGGTATGGAAAAGGCAAATCAGTCCTTAAAGTAGAAGACTGGGAATTGTTTAAAAAGATTAGGAATAAAACAAAAACATGATAAAAAGGCAAGGAAAAGATATTATCAAAAAAGTAAATCAACAAAGATCCAGCTCAGCACTGGAATTTAATAAAGAATTGGAAGGTAGGGAAGGGAAACATTTAAGTATAACATTAAAGGATGAGTGGGAGGGATGTCAATAAAACAAGTGGTAAACAGTTTGAATCAATATGTTTGCTATCTCCCGGACATAACAATGAAACAAGTAGATAGCGATCAGAAATATGCTAACCAGCAAAGTTTGCAGTTGGACAGACAACATAAAGGGGATATTCCATGCTTTTACTTTACAGCGATTTAAGTTAGTGAAGTAAAAAAACACATAAGTCAACTAAATCCACGAAAGGCAATTGGCCTGGATAAGGTGGAGACAAGCTTCTTAAAAGCTTCAGCAGAGCAAATAAGTCCAATTTTGTCTAAATTATTTAACTTTAGCTTACAGCAGAGAAGTTTCATGAGTTTTGGAAAAGGCAAAAGTGATCCCACTATTTAAAGGAGAGGAAAAGATAATCAATCTAATTACCATCCGATAGCATTATTGGCGATCATATCGAAGGTCTTTGATTGTCTGGTCTGTGCCCAGTTGCATGAATACCTGGAGAAGTACAAACTACTGATGGCGTGTCAGGCAGGTTTTAGACCTTGGAAGTCGAAGGACACTGCCTGACAGACTTCACTGATATAGTGGCAAGTGGGATTGAGGCACAGGAGTCTGTCGGTGCGGTGTTCATCGACCTCTCGAAGCAATCGATTTGGTCAGCTTCAATATATTGTTAGGGAGATTGGCTTAAATAGGCATGTCCGAACCTGTTCAAACTTGGATACTTTCCTGTCTGTCTGAACATACACAACAGGTTTGTATAAATGAAACACTGTCAGAAAGGGAAGCAATTTTCAGGGGTGTCCCACAAGGTTCTATTTTGGGCCCCCTGTTGTTCTTGATCTACATAAACCCCCTTCCATTATACATCAAAAATAGTAAGATTTATGTATATGTCGAAGACATGGCTTTAATAGGATTAGGTACAAATATAGATAGTTTACAAAAAACTCTTCAATCAGACTTCAATATTTTACAATACTGATTACTCCAATCAAAAATGGTTCTTAGTACAAAGAAAACTCATGTAATGTTGTTTAATTCAAAGAGCAAATCATCACATAATCAAATATTAAATATACGTACAGTAAGTGGACAAGTGTGTTACAGGGTCCCTTCATCATAATGGTACCCCCAGAGGTACACCGTAGACAGCTAGTGCTTAGGCATATGTTATACTAACATATAGGGCTAGGGCATCTACCATATAAGAGTAGATGTCAGGATATGTATGCATATTATTGTTATACACTTTACTTTTCTAATACATATATATTTTCTCTGTATTTCTTGCTTGCAAGATGTTAGGACATCTATGTCCTTGGAATGATTATGATATGTAAGTCGGCATTGCCACCTTTTGGTGATTTGTACCATTACACTAATGTGTGTAAGAAGTACTCTTTTGTTCCACAAACTGATGACTACTACAAAATTGTATAATGTTATCTTGGACCGTGCAGCCACCTCTAATTTAGCCAATAGGGCTCATCTCTGTAACTAGAAATGTTTCTAACTTACAGTAACCATAGTAATTATCATAGGTATATAATGTGAGACACTGAGTCTTATACCTCGGAGACCCCAAGAGACATGAAGAAACCTTGAGGTATAGGGAATGCTTAGCATTGGCTCCTGGTTTGTATTGGTAAGAAATGCTTAGGGCAACTGTGATTTATCCTTTTTGTAGTAACAAACAAGTTTATTACTCTTATGCAACATGTCTGTGATTTCTTACATTCCCAATATTGCCAAGAACCTGAGAGTGAGGTTTAGACCTCTTGACAATTGGCGACCACGCAGGCAATATTTGGTGTTTGTGAGATTTCACTTGTTGCACAAAACTTTTCCTTTCCTGACAGGGACTGTAGGTGTGCATCCTGCAACACCTCTCCCGTTTTCTGACCACTTTGTAGTAACTTGCAAAGTCTGGCTGCTTCTTCTTGGGTGTGGTCTGGCTGACTCCACCCACTCCACAGCATCTTTGAATTGCAAGCCACGGGCGATACAGTACCCGACTGTGTGTAAAGTGCTGCTACTGTGGATCGATACACAGCACGGTGCCTTTTTCACAGTTTGATTTTTTGTTCCTGCCCACACAATGGGCACCGTATCAAATATCTGCGCAGAACTGAGACTTGATGTCTCGAACTTCCTTGCCTCCCATGGAGGATGGGCTAACTTCATGTGGGATGCAAGTCAATCCGAAAACCCTATACTGGGGATTTCAACCCAGTACTGTGAAACGAGACAAACAGCCAATAAGCGCCATGCCAAAGGGCTGCTGGTCGCGGCTCTCTACGCTGCTCTGGAAGTCTCTGAAGTGAGGTTTTGAACCCTTAAACTGCAGATTTCATCTCTTAAGCAAGAGATGGGTTTGCAGGAAACGGAATGTGTTAGACTGCAGCAGAATTTGGAGTCTGAACTTCAAACACTGTGCAATGAAAAGGATTCACTTTTGCATCATTCTGCACAGGCAGGAGAGAAAGAAATTTTCATGCTGAAGCAGGAGTGTGAAAGTTTGAGACAGGATAAGGGGCAGGCTTTGAACATGAATGACTTGTTAAGTAGAATGAATGAACAGTTGAGTGAGGACATGGGAGAGCTACAGGACGAGATAAACCAGGTACATAATGATTTAGAAGTGGCTACTAGGGACAATCATGAATTGAGCACCGCATAGAGTGTTGCAGAAACAAATGCAAGATGAGGTTGATATGGATGTTGCAAATGTGAGTCATGCAGAATATGAATCCAAGATGGCGAAACTCGCCATCAGCGGAAGGTTCTGGCTGGACATGTTAAGGCGATGGGAGGCGTAGCCCCTGCCTTAACCATGTCATCTAAGGGGGAGATCACAGATGATGACATCTCTCAGTACAATGCCCAGTCACTCCCCTACTATGGCCCAGAGACCCCACCCATCCATCCACAACATAGAGGTTCCCCACTCCACGCACACCATGTCATATGTGGCAGATGTCGTGATGCACATCAGGGGAGATGCAAACATGGCAGCCCCCATGATGGGGGGGAGCAGGCCCAGGCCTGGTCCTGATGGTACCACCAGTAGCCATAATTAATGTGGAAGACAGGCAGGAGACAGAAACCATGATTGAGAATGCAATAGGTAACGTGCCTATCTCTGAGAGAAATAAGCGGGTCCTTAAGACCCAGATTAGGCAGCTTCTGCAGGAGGCTGGCACTCAGGAAGGCATGGTTTATACTGCAGCTGAGGCCGCAGCCCCAGCTGCGCTGGACGGCACCCGAGGCAACCTACCCCAGCCTAATCGACCCAATAATCCCCTACAAATGGCCTACTCTGTTCAGCAAATAGCTGACAGCATTGGTCGGATGAGCCCATCCGACAACCTCAGCTGCCACTTGGAAAAGGTGTGTTCCAAATGTGAGATGCCTAGTCTCGCTGCAGACTAGCAGGTCCAAATCCTATGCCAAACCATCGAGCCTAGACTGTGGGCCAAACTCCCCGATGCCATCTGCCAGGCCAGCAATGCCACCTTTGATGAGGTTGCAGCTGAACACATTTCTGCACACATCACAGGTGTAGTAGGAGTGATGCTTGCATACCCTGTAAAACAGAATGCAAAGTAAAGTCCAGTGACTTACCACCAGAGACTCTGGATGGCCTACCGAGCTGGAAAACAACTCACATAAGAAGCTGTGGGTGTGGATCTTTTTGAACATAAGAACTTGTTCCTTAGGAACATGATCCCTGCAGTTAGAGAGAAGGTAGAGCCAACCACTTACCACACCACAGAAAGGTTTGCCGACATTCTTCAGAAAACCGAGAGAGTTTATCAACTCTACATCCGTGATCTGGGCTCTGGTTCCAAGAAGGTAGCCACCGTGGAGCCTACCACAGAGGCCACGACGCACTACACGGTGGAAGGGCAGGCCCAACACAAACAGCCTCTCCCCACAGACAACCAACACCCCAGCATGACCAACAACCACAACAACAACAGCAGCACAACAATGGGGTGGGAACTGGAACTATCATAAGAATAAGAATAAGGGTAAACAACAACAGCAAAGACCAGGCCCTTCTTATAGGGAGATAGCCAAAGAGAATCAGAAGTTCAGAGAGCTCCTGGGGCAAGTGCATTCTGTAGTGGATGCTGTTCCTGCTCAATCCCTTGCTGCCATACAACTGGGAACCCAGACCCCAGTGGGCCATGGCGATACCGGAAGTACAGGCTCTCAGGCCCATACAGGCCTGAACCCAGAAACCCCTCCCTATTGCATCAATGCAGCATGGTGACATGGTTCAAAGGAGCCAGGCCCAACCTCTCCATGCTTCCTCCAGTACAGATTGACAATTACAGCCCCCAGTCTGGATTATAAACAAGTGGGTCTTGGATACAAACGGAAGGCCTTGCACTGAGGTCAAGGTCGGGGGCAGCCTACTTACAGTGTTATTAGATACAGGCGCAGCTGTGTCTGTATTACATGATTAACACCCAGTGACATCTCCTTGGTCCACCGGATGGATGACCAACATGGCAGAAGTAGATAGTACTAGGTTACCTGCATACCGCTTTCTACCACTACCTGTAGAGTTAGGACACCTGAAGGCCTCTCACACCTTCCAACTGATGGTATTGCATGATCACCCTAGTATCATTGGGATTGACTTTCTTGCACCACATGGCTGTGTGGTAGATCTGGCTAACATGCTGCTGATCCAGATACAGGGTCAATATCATACTATCTTGATCCCTGATTCACGTGGTGGTAACAATATCTGCCAATGACAAGAGCATGGCGTCATAAATTTATTCAAGAACCACGAGCTTTTCCCAAAGCTCCTTCCCATTCCACAAAGACATTTGGAGCGTCTGCTACCAACAAACATGACTGTGGCAGAATGCACACTGTCATCGAGGTGCCAGACCCAGCACATGAGAGGCAAAGGCAATATCCCTTTCCATCTGAGGCCCTGCCCTCTCTTAGGGAAACAATCAAATCTCTCCTCAACTAAGGTGTAATCAGAACATGTGTCTTCACCGCCAACTCCCCAGTGAGGCCTGTGAAAAAACCCACAGATGCCTGTAGACTTACTAATGACTACAGGAAACTGAACCAGGTCACCCCCAGTTGTGCTCCAACTGTGGCCTCAGCACCTGATGTACTACGACTTTTGACCCCTGACCAAAAATGGTTCAGTGCCCTGGACATCTCCAATGGTTTTTGGTCACTGCCATTGGCTCTTAAGAGTCTCTTAAGAGGGGGTAGCAATGATAGTCAAAAACTGCATTGGCATAGGGGGAGTAGAGGAGGCGGAGGGAACCATGGAGGCGATTTGGGTCACCTTGATAACAAGGGGCAAGAGAGTAAAAATAGGAGTGGTGTATAGACCCCTGCCCTGGAGGAGGAGCTGGAGGAGAGTCTGGTGGCAGATTTTAGGAGACACTGCAGACTAGGCAGAGGAATGGTGGTGGTGTTGGGGACTTAAACATGCCAGGAACAGACTGGAGACTATGACATCCTCTGTGACCAGGGAACAGAGGTTGTTGGATGTCTTTCAAGACGTGCTCCTAACTCAGCAGGTGAGGGAACCGACCAGGGAGGCGCTGGTACTGGATGTGGTCCTGGCAGACAGTGACCAGATTGGGGGCCTGGAGGTAAGGGACCCATTGGCGGGGAGTGACCATGCCACGGTCTGGTTCTGCCTGGACCTAGGAGGGGTAGAAGGCTGCACAAAGACAGAAGTAACCGACTTCAGGGGGGCAGATTTTAAGGAAATGGGAAGGATCCTTAAGGAGCATTTGGATGGAATTGGGTCAGACATGGACGCTGATAGTAGGTGGGAAATCATCAGGAGAGGAGTGCAGGATGCTACCAGCACCTGTGCAAGAGTAAGACGAAAATGCGGTAGGGCCCAAAAACCCTGCTGGTGGACCAGGGAGGTCCAGGAGGTGGTGCGGGCAAAGAAGGCAGCTTATAAGCAATTCAAGTGCTCAAGGAGTGAAAGGGATTGAGGGGAGTATGAGCTGATGGCTAGAAGGGCCACTAGGGTGGTGAGGGTGGCTAAGGCAAGGAAGGAGCAGAACCTGGCCAGGGAAATTAGGAGAGGGAACAAGGGTTCTTTAGATACATTGGGGAAAACGAAGGGTGAAGGGCAGATTAGCAGGATTAAATCAGGGAGATGGGCACAAGACCCGGGGAGCAGGCTGAGGTACTAAATAAGTACTTCCTCAGTTTTCACAAAGGAAAATGGGGTGCTGCATCATACATGGGAGGAGACAGAGATACTGAGGGGGGACCCTACGTCGGGCGGGTCTGGGGAGAGGGAGGCATCACTAGCAGGAGGGGAGGACTAAGCAGGGAGAAGAGGTACCAGAAGTGGAAATCACAGCAGAGAGAGTGAGGGAAGCCCTCAGCTCCCTTAAGATGGAGAAAGCACCGAGGCCGGATAAATTACATCCCAGAGTGCTGAAGGAATTTGCGGATGTCCTGGCGAAACCCCTGGTGGAGCTTTTCACCATCTCTCTGAGGACAGGGTGGGTGCCCCAGGACTGGAAGGTGGCGCATATAGTGCCTATCCACAAGGGGGGATCAAGGGAGGTGGTAGGGAACTACAGGCCTGTCAGCCTGACATCGGTGGTGGGCAAGGTGATGGAGGCATTGTCAAGGAGGCTAGGGGGACCTGGATAAGTCAGGGTGCCTGGACAATAGATAGCATGGATTCATCCTGGGAAATCATGTCAGACAAACCTTGTGGAGTTCTATGACTGGGTGACGAGTGCCTTGGACCTGGGTAGACCAGTGGACGTCCTCTTTCTAGACTTCAGCAAGGCATTTGACTCTGTTCCTCACGTGGGCCTGTTGGATAAGCTGGGAGAAATGAGGGTGGGGAACCAGATGATTAGATGGATAGGCAATTGGCTCCAGGACTGGACCCAGAGGGTCGTGATTGGCGGGATAGTCTCATCCCCAAGGAAGGTCATTAGTGGGGTCCCACAGGGATCAGTCCTTGGACCCCTTCTGTTCAACGCCTACGTCTCTGACATAAGTACAGGAATCAGGAGTGAGAGGAGTCTCCTTGCAGATGACTCGAAACTGGGGGCAGTGGTGGATGGGGAAAAGGGGAGGGTGGCCCTACAGGGGGACCTGGAGGCTCTGGAAAGATGGTCTAGAAAGTGGAAGCTGAGGTTCAATGCAGGGAAATGCAAGGTACTCCACCTGGGGCCAGAAACCCAGGCCAAGTGTACACCTAGGGGGAAATGCTACAAGTCTCGATAGCTGAGAGGGACCTGGGGGTGGTGGTGGATGTCAAGATAAACAACTCTGAGACTTGTAGGAGGGCAGCAGCCAAGGCCAACAGGATGCTGGGATTCATCGCTAGGGGGATCACCTCCAGAAGGAGGGAAGTAATACTCCCTCTGTATAACTGCTTGGTGAGGCCGCACCTTGAGTACTGCGTGCAGTTTTGGAGCCACACTTAAAGAGGGACATTAACCTCCTGGAGAGGGTCCAGAAGAGGCAACCAAAATGATTTGGGGCTTGGGGACAGGACCTGAGGAGGCTCGAAGAGCTAAATATGTACACATTGGAAGAGAGAAGGGACCGGGGGACATGATAGAGGTCTTCAGGTACATGAAGAGGCTAAATAGGGGAGGAACAGTCAGGGTGCTTCGAAGAAAGGAGGGGGGCCACAAGAGGGCATGGGTGGAAGCTGGAGTGGGGAAGATTCAGGGTAGAAAGGAGGAGGTGCTACTTCACTGAGAGGGTGGTGGAGCCATGGAATGCACTGCCTAGGGGGCTGGTGGAGGCAGAGACAGTGGAGGGGTTCAAGAGGGGGTGGGACAGGTACAGGGGAAGGGTTCTGGAAGCAAAATCCAATGCAGCAAGAATATCCAGAACTGGGAAGGGAGAAGCCAGAGAAGGCGAGGGGGGCAGCAAGGTCAGCACCCAGGGTGGGGCTGACCAAACGAGCAGACACGAAAGACCGTTAGGCCTATTCTGCTGCATTTTAGTATGTTAGTAATATAAGTTCGCCTTCACCTTTGAAGGTAGACAGTACACATGGACCTGCTTACCACAGGGATTCCACAACAGCCATCCCTGTTCCATCTACACATGATGGATGCCCTTAAGGGTTTCTACTCCCCAGTGTCTCTTGCAGTATGTGGATAACTTGTTGTGCAACAACCACACAAGAACAATATTTATATCTCTTAGATGAACTATTGACTCTCATCCAGAAAGCAGGCCTCAAATGTAACCCAGCAAAAGCACAACTGTGTCAGAAAGAGGTACTCTTTCTGGGCCTGAGAATAACTGATCAAGGCCGAAGCCCTACCTGGAAAAAGATACAAGGATTGCAAGATCTGCCATTACCCACCAGTGTGGCAACTCTTAGAAGGTTTCTAGGTATGGTGAACTACTCCAGAGATTTTATCTGTGATTTTGCTCAGAAGGCTGCTCCTCTGTATGAGTTACTGAAAGAGGACATTCCTTGGACTTGGGGTCCCATACACACTCAAGCTGTGATGTCACTGAAACAGGCCTAGGCCTCAGCTCCAGCTCTGGTGAACCCCAATCCAGCACTACCATTCCATCTGAGTGTGCCACCTCTGACATCGCCATGTCAGCAGTGCTGGCCCAGAAGGTTCATGGTACCCTGAGACCCATTGCATATGCATCACATCTCTTGACCCCAGTAGAGCAGAAGTACAGTCTTTGTGAAAGAAACCTTCTGGACACCTACTGGGCTGTCAAGTATTTTTTGTATATCATTGGGTACTCTCCACTGATCATCAACACAAACCACACCCCAACTATCTTTCTGCTATCAGATAGAGTGAAGGATGGGTCAGTCTCCAACACCAGACTTACACACTGGTCACTTCTTCTCCAGGACAGAGACATACAGATTCACCCAAATTAAATGCCATCCATGCTGGCTCATGGACTCCTTTTCCAAGGAGAACCCCATGACTGTACACTGCAGCCACCTGATCTGCCAGATCCAGGTCCTTTCCTCCCTACCACACCACAATTACTTGAGAATACCTCATTGTGTCATATTTTACAGATGGTTCAGCCTCCTATTACCAGGGAGAACAGATTGCAGGGATGGGTATCATAGTGATCTACCCCTATAGTAACACTGTCAAAATCTCCATGCGTTGTAGTGTGGCATCCTCACAGTATGCCGAGTTGGCAGTGGTGGCCTGTGCCCTCGAGTTCATCCAGCATGGGACTGAGGATACCATCATCTTCACAGACTCTAATTGGGTTTGTTGCTCTTTTACAGAATCCCTTCCTTTCTGGCATAAGAACTCCTTTCTCTCCTCTGATGGCAGCCCAGTGAAACACATAGAACTGGTAATATACATACACTCACTGGCACAAAGGTTTGCACACAAACTCTATATAGTGTATGGTGGAACGCTGTTCCGCATGGAAATCCATGCCTGGAACAGCGTTGTTGTCCTTCACTCGGTGCGTCACGATCTTGTTGTGCTGCACCCAGTGCGTCACCGGTGCAGCACAACAAGATCGAACACATTCGTGCATGCGCAATAGAGCGGCGCGCACGGCAACACGGAAGGCGGCACTTTGGCGGCAGACACAGAAGTAAGCTTTTTTTTCCCCCGAGTGTTCACGAGTGGTATTTATGGTTGCCCATACACTATAAAAGATTGTGTATGAGCAACCATACACAAACAAGGCAGTTGCGATCGAGAGGTTTCCATGGTAACCTGCTTGCGCATACACAATCCTCTATGTACACAAGGTTAAAGCTCATTCCATACATGACCCCTACCATGCCTTGAATGACACAGCAGACACCCTTGCCAAGGAAGGGGCCCAAGGGGGGACACCTGGATGATGGACCATCCAGAGGCCAATATGGCTGTACACATTGTAGCAGTCAGGAAGAAACCTGAACCTTTTTCCCCTTGGACCTCTCAGCAGCCCAACATGCTGACACTGAACTCAAAGAAGTGTTCAGATTCCTTGATAATAGTATCGAAGAGAAACTTCCCACACACAACTCCTACCGAAGGCATGAAGGTAAGTTACGCTTGTCCCCAGATGACAAGCTTATCTGGTACCAACCAGATGATTCCACCACTAAATTGTGGGTGGTCCCCAGACACCTTAGGTCTGAATTTCTGCACCAAGTGCATGATACCCTCACTGGTGGACACCAGGAGTGGAAAACACCTCCAGAGGCTTAAGACCACCGCCTGGTGGCTGATGTCACCAAAGATGTCAAACAGTACATAGATAACTGCCTTGTTTGTGCACAAAACTCATCCCACCAAATGAAATGCCAAACTCCTACCACAAAGACATTCTGGCCCTTGGCATGCCATACAGATTGATTTATTGGTCCTCTGACTAACACTAGCAGAAATAACAAATGCCACTTGTGGTAACTGATCTTTCTCAAAGTGGGTTGAAGGTTTCCCCACTAAGACATGCACTGCTAAAACCACTGCCAAAATCCTGGTAGAACAAATTTTCTCCAGGTGGGGCCTGCCTCTCAAGGTGGACTCCGACAAAGGAACCAGCTTTACAGGTGAGTTGATGAAAGAATCCCTTGAACTCCTTGGAGTTCAGCAGAAGTTCCACATACCTTACCACCCTCAATCTTCAGGTCAAGTGGAAAGACGGATTAAGCAAACACTTTCCAAATTTATTGAGGATGATCCCAAGACTTGGTATTCTCTGTTGCCATTAATCCTTATGGCAATTAGAGGCACACCCTCAGCCACTACCCAGCTGACACCCTTTAAGGTGATGACTGGAAGACAGATGAGATTACCTGAACACCTGCTGTTTGACCTGCACACCCCCACTGCAGATCATGTGTCTGTAGACCAACATGTGGAAAAACTCAGAAAAGACCTCATGCACACACACTTGAATGCTGCCAATTGCATGGGAAAAACCCAGCAACAATCCAAAATACAGTTCGACAAACATGCACAAGAAGTGGATTGGCAAGTTGGAGATCAGGTAATGGTCCTCAAATTTTCACATCCCATGCACTCCTTCTCCAAGTGGGAAGGCCTTACCCCATTGTCAACAAGCTCAGTCCAGCAGTCTACCAGGTTAGACTCTTGCACAACAACAAACTGACTGACAAATGGTTACATGCAAACCAGCTGAAATTGTATAAAGGAGTTTAATTACTTTTCCTCACCCCACTGGGCGGAATGGTACTAACCCACTAATGTTTGATTTCCTTTCAGATACCCTGACAAGATGGCTATCTTGTTCCATTTTCTCCTCATCGCAGGAGTTATCCACTGCATCCACAGCATGGTACAGTACCAAACCTCCTTCCTCACCTTGATTCTCCATCATCTGCCCCAGAGGGAGTATCCATCAAAATACCCGATAGCCTGATTACTGTCCAGGAAGGTTCTGATGCCTACCTCACTGCCTCTGTTGTTGCTCCTGATAAATCTACCCTACAAATTGAGTGGCAAACCACATTGCAAGGACAAGTTCTCCCTGTGGCCAAACTCTCCAAGAGAACTTTCCAGGGCTGGCTCAATGTTAAATTATCCCCAAATGGTTCTCTCGTCCTTGTTACAGACTGCTCTTAGACATTCTGGTTTATACAATATACTGCTTTGATTGATCCTCATATTGTAATTCTTTGTCTAAGGATTTCTAGAGGTCTATCAAGTCTGCTCAAATGTGCAGCTAGCACCCCTTCTTCTGCAGCTGCCCCTCCTTCCACCCTTCCCTTCATTGACCCTCCCTTTGTCCTGTCCCAGCCCCTTTTGAAGCAGTCCACTGTTTAACTGGATACCACTTCTGCAGGTAGTGCATTCCACCCAGCCACCACCCTCTCTGTAATAAAGTGTCTCCTCATCTCCCTCCTGAACCTTCCTCTCTCCAGTCTCATATCATGGACCCTGGTGTCCCTCCCCTCCCTTACTTTGAACAGCCCCTCTGTACCTGTCTTGTTTATTCCTTTCATGTACTTAAGGTTTCAATCATGTCCCCCATCCCTCCTCTCCTCCAGTGAGTACATGTTCAACTCCCTCAGCCTCCTCTCGTATGATAAGTCCCCAGCCTCTTGATCATCTTTGTCACCCTCGCTGCACCCTCCAGTAACTTAATGTCCCTCTTCAGATATGGCGCCAGTACTACACAAGTACTCCAGGTGCGGTCTAACTAATGACCTATACAGTGGCAGAATCACCTCCTCCCTCCTCGAGGATATACCCCTTGCAATACAACCCAGCATTTTGTTGGCCTTTGCAGCTGCATTCCTACATTGTGCCAAGTTGTTCATTGACACTGTAATGAGCACCCCCAGATCCTTCTCCTCCTCTGTCTGGGCTAGCTGCACTCCTCCCAGCTGGTAACTCCTCCTTGGGTTCTTCATCCCAAAATGCAGCACCTTGCACTTTTTGGCATTAAACCCCAGTTGCCAGGTGTCTGATCAGGTTTCAAGCTTTGCCAGATCATCCTGCAACCTCTGCCATCCCCCTAGGTCATCCACCACTGCTCCTACCTTGGTATCATCAGCAAACAGACTAATCTTGCTCTTGATGTCCAATGATATGCCTGCAATGAATATTCCAAACAACACTGGTCCCAACACCAAGCCCTGTGAAACACCGCTCATCACTACCCTTGGGTGTGAGAGCTCCCCACCCACCACCACCCTCTGTTGCCTTCCCTGAAGCCAGTTCCCTACCCATCTCACCAGCTTTGCACCTGCCCCTGTGCCTACTAACTTACTTCCCAGCCTTCCATGTGGCACTGAGTCGAATGCCTTACTGAAGTCCAGATACAGGACATCCACTGCATGGCCCCTGTCCAGTTGCCTAGTTACCCAGTCATAGAACTCCGCCAGGTTGGTTTGGCAGGATATGCCCCATATAAAGCCATGCTGTCTGCTGTCCTGTAGTCCTTTGGCCTCTAGGAGGACACCAGCCTCTCCTTCAGGATAATCTCCATTAGCTTACCCACGATGGATGTGAGGCTCACTGGTCTGTAGCTTCAGTTCATCCTTGGGGCCACTCTTGTGGAGGGGCACCACATGAGCCATCCTCCAGTCCTGAGGTACACACCCTGAATGTAGTGAGGCATTAAATAGGTCTGACAAAGGTCCTGCAAGGACCTCTGCCAGATCCTTCAGTACCCTAGGGTGGATACCATCTGGGCCTGGTGCCTTATCCACCCTCAGTGCCCTCAAACCCTCGAACTCTGCCTCCATGATTTCTCCATCTGTCACCCCCTCCCCTGTTTCTGCCATTTCTCCCCCTTGGGTGTCACCCCCCTCTGCTCTTTAGTAAATACTGAGCAGAAGTACTCATTTAGTGCTTCTGCCTTATCGCACCCTGCTTCCACCCAACCCCCCTCCTTCCTAATCTTTACTATGTGGACCATGACATCCTTCTGTCCAGACTCAGATCCTCTAGTATGTCTGAAATAGCTGTGAGATGGTTTGTAGTCTACCTTAATGATAGACTGCAATTGGTATTAATTAATGAATGGACAGCTAGCTTAAGAACAACTGTTTTGGATGTACCACAGAGATCTATAATGGGGCCTATTTTATACAATATGTACATGAATACATTTGTATTATCAAACCCTGGAGTAGATTGTCATCTATATGCAGACTACACTATAAGCTAGTCAAGGGGGTCATCTATCAGATCAATTGAGAGTGTACTCCAGGAAGCTTTTGATAAGCTCCAGGACTTTCTTCTTCAACCAAGTTGGTGTTGAACCCCTGGAAATCACAGGTTATGATTTTTTTCTAGAGATAGGACCAGGAACCCATGTGAAGCAACTATTCAAATTGAAACAGTATCTAAATTAATCCTAGAACAGGTTATGCACTATAAATATCTAGGAGTATATTTGGATGATTTCTCAAATGGAATATACAAATAGATTTTATTGTAAAATAGGTAGGAAAATATTTGGGGTGACTATATCGAGCTAGGAATTGTATGTCAGAAGAGGAAAGAAAGAATGTAGTTAATGCATCGGTGGTACCAGTATTAGAGTATGGAGAAATGTTATTTGCAGGGGCTTCATAGACACAATTACATAAACTAGACATTATGTAGAATAAATTAGCTAGATTTATACTAAATGTTCCCAAGAGAATGCATAGACATGAAATGTTTAAAAAACTAAATTGTCTGTCTCTGGATGATAGACAAACTCTTCATACTTTGCTGCATATGGTTAAATGTATTAATGGTAATGTCCCAGAGTATACAACAGAGAAGTTACAAAGAGGAACATGTAAGGACAGTCTAAGATCAGCTGATGGTTTAGAGTATTTACCCCTTAAATGCAGAACTGATTTGAGTAGAGCTCACTTTTTTATGGCTGTGGGCAGAACCTACAGCCATCTTGCTATCTGTAGCTGGAAAATGGAGTATCGTGGAACACATGTTTTGGACTTTTCAATGTATCCTTCCATGCCAAATGAAATAAAATATTCCTTTCTTTCTGATAAGAATGCTGGAGACATAACTCCAAGCTGCATATCAGATGCCAATAAGAAACTGAAACAGCTTGTTAAATATATTAGTTGCCTATTAAACTGTAGATTTGTTTACCCCTTCAGAATGCAAGAAATTGCACATTTAAATACTTAGCATTTAAACAGCTTCTTGATACTAGTTTCACTTGGGAATGTATTGCCTTTCAAGAAAGATTCATACCTTATAAATGTCACCCTTTCCCAGCAAATCTATGATTTACACTGTTTTTTAATGTCTACAGACACTATTTGATGAGCACTGTCTCAGACATATACGAGGTCATCAATGAACTGCCCAGACTAAATACTGTATTTAGCAATCAGCAGACATTTTCCACTATGATTTTTGAGGAAAAAAATATATTGAGCTACAGCAAACATGCAAACACACACACACACACACACACACACACACACACACACACACTCTGTACACACCATCCTCATGGCCACAACATTCAAAATAAATATTGCATTCTAATACGTTATAAAAAAACTTTTTATGTCAGTGAACACAGGAAGTTCAGTTTAAATTTCCTTTAAATATTTCTTATCCTGTATTTTGTACACACACACACACACAGACACACACTACACACCATCGTCATGGCCACAATACTGCCAGGAAGCCTGGGTTCAAGTCCCAGCTAAAGCATTTAATCTTTCTCACCTCTGTTTGTATGTGTTTCATAAAATATGCACACCACACTCCTGTGTGTGATTGTTACAAGTAAATATTTGTGTTGTCATTGGGTTGTGCATTTGAGAAAGAGTAATGTGCTCAAGGATGGCCCAGGTTCCAGTTGTTTCAGTAAGCAGCTGGTTAGTGCTATCAGAATGGTATTCTGGGCTGCCCTGGGTTCAAGTCCCAGCTGAGGCACTTATTCTTTCTCACCTCTGTTTGTATGTGTTCCATAAAATATGCACACCACACTCTTATGTGATTGTTACAATAAAAGAAACTATTTGTTTATGTCCAGTGACCACATATAGGATGAGTGATGGATGGGCAACTATACTAACCAGTGTGTTGTGCCACCAAGGGGTACTGATTCCCTGTGACCTCATCAGCAAAGTTTGAGAGGTCAGTGGGACTCAGTTCCCCAAGATGGCACAACACACTGGTTGTGCATAGAGTTACCCATCCACTATTCTATATAGTGTATGGGCATCAATGCCTATTTTGGACACTGCCCTTTGTTTCAGTGAACTGGAGGTTGGGGGGGCACTTTAGGGTTGGTGGTAGGCTTAAATTACTGACAGTGTGCTACAGATGTTTCTGCAAGTTCAAGTTTAAAAATCAACAACTTCCAGGTTAACTGGATAGGGGAAATCAAGTATGTAGCAGCATTCCAAGTTGTTCTGCTGCAGCAGTGACATCACTACTGCAGCAGAACAACATCATGATGTCACTACTGCAGCAGTACAAGCATATTCCAGGCATTCCACCATACACTATAGTGAAGTTCAGTTTAGAGTACATTTCCTTTAAATATTTCTTATCCAATATTTTGTATCCTGGATAACTCAGAGGAGATACTACATCTCATTATCATAGGGATCTTCATTTACACATTTTTGCACTGTATTTACTCAGGTTGTCCCAAATTAGATGCAATATCTTGTTTTCAGTGGGGTTATGATTTCCCCATTTTGATAATGTATTTTTTTATGGTAGCCTAGTCCGAAACTTGTCAGGTGGGCACACAAGTGTCTCTTCAATAAAATTGCTTTTATGTGACAATAGTGATGTCTGCTATTGCTTCTGAGGTGGTGAGTGCTGGGTTTTTGCAATTGTGAAACTTAATTTTTGAACCTATAGCACCCCAATCCTTGTGCACTTTTTTATGTTTTTTGTTGCTAGATATTCTATCTGCTGTACAGGTTATGGTTTACTATTGTGTTACCATGTAAAACCGTTTGACCTACGCTACTTTTTATTTAATTTTTCCCATTTATTAAACAGAATGTCCTTGGAATGCACTCCAGATTTAAATTGTTCTGATTCAACAAATGGGATTCAGAGTAATCCACTGTCTTATGTGGAACAGTTATTGGCAGCTGATAGTACTTCTAACCCATTTTTGTGCAATTCAATGTACAAAGAGAATTGCTAGCTGAAGCTGCCTCTCATAGTGAGTGGAACATTTAAAAAGCTTAAAAAAATGACTGCACAACTGAGATGTATTTATTGCAATGTTACAAACTTGGAAGCATTATTTAAATACAATGAATACCTAGAGGCCTTAAAATTTTAAAAGATCCAGCATACGGGTTAGACAATGTTGAGTTTATGAGACAATGGGAACTGATTTTAATGGTGGCCAGCTTCAAATTGATGCAGTTGATTATTAAATTGTGTAAAGAACAAGAAACCAAACTAAGGCAAGACATAAAAGATCAAGAAAGAAGTATTCCAATACAGGACACTTTCAGACTTTGAACAGTTTAATAATAAATTGAAAGATTATATTGGAAGATTGGATCGAGAATTAAAAACTCACAAACAAATTAAGTTCACACGTGATTGGGGTGATTATGAATGGGACCAGGTATATTCTTGGAAAAAAAAAACAATTAAGAAGGATATTGAAATGAGACAGACGTGTCTTTTTCAATTACAGCACAGATGCGAGTGGGTCTGAGACAGAGGAACAAGGAAATAGAATGAATGAACAACGGCCTTCTTTTCATTGAGACGAGCAAGAGACAGAACCCCCGTTACAACTATGGCGCAGCCTGAGGATCAACCATTTTCAAGGGGAAGTGTATATCAGGGCACGAGAATATGGGACAAGAAATAAATGTTTTTCACTCTAAATCTACCTTCTGCCCTTTACCCAGTCCAGCTATTTCCACATTTAAAATACTAGTTGAAAAAGATCTAGATAGTCTGTTTGGGGATCTTCCTGCTTTGAACTTTAATAATCTAGATAAAAGTGAATGTTCAGCCATGGAAACATTGCAGAACAATAATTGTATTAAAATTAAAACGACTGATAAAGGTGGGAATTTAGTGATAATGAATAAAACAGATTACGTGCAGGAAGCAGAAAGACAGTTAAACAACAGACAATTCTATCAGCTTTTGACTTTGATCCAACAACAGACTTTAAATTTGCAATTGATGAGTATGTTAGAGAAGCACATGCCTCTAACATTATTACTACCAAGACCAGAGATTTTTTGATTACAGATTCACCTATAAGAGCAACGTTTTACATGCTGACAAAAATCCATAAATCTCTAGAGCAACCTGCAGAGCGTCCAATCATAAGTGGAATGGGATCTTTGCTTGAGCCACTTCCAAAATATCTTGACTTATTTTTACACCCATGGGTTCAGACCTTGCCTGCATATTTGAAAGCCACAACAGATGTTTTGAGACTTTTAAAGGACATGGAGATTCAAACAGAGACCATGTTAGTGACCATGGATATTGAGGCGCTATATACCAGCATCCCCTATGAGGGGGCACTGGATGCAGCAGTTTGGATACTTAACCAAAGAAATAATTCAGAATTACCAACAACAGATTTTCTTTTGAAATTGCTAGAATTTGTTCTGAAAAGTAATGTATTTATGTTTAATCAGAAACTTTTCTTGCAGGTAAAGGGAACAGCTTTGGAGGCGACATGTGCATCCCCTGTTGCAAATTTATATGTGGGTTTATGAAAAGAGAAGGTAATTTGGGATCCAGTGAATAATACCTATTATGAAAAAATTATGTTATATCATCGTTTTATTGACGACGTGCTGTTAATTTGGAAGGGCAGTAGTGATGAACTAAAAGGCTTTATAACTTATTTGCACAACAGCAATGAGCATTTGCACTTTATGTACAGTATAATGCAGATGTGCACACAGTTAACTTTTTGGATTTGGCATTGAAAAGACAAACTGGTGGAAGTATTTTCACTGATTTGTATAGAAAGGTTACGGATACTAATTCTATTTTAATGGCCACAAGTTGTCATCCTAAGCACACAAACAAAATATACCTAAAGGACAGTATTTAAGAGCACATAGGAATTGTAGCTCAGATGACCTCTTTGAAGCAGAAGCAGAGAGATTAAGTATGAGATTTCATTAAAGGGGTTATAAACCCTAAGTTATACAGGAAGCTAGGATTGCTGCCATGAATGTTGAATGAAATGACCTTTTGAATCAGACAAAAACAAGAGAGAATATAGAAGAAAGGTTTAATTTTGTTCTGAATTATTCAGGACATTCACATCAAGAACAAAAGGTAATTTTGAAACATTGGCAGGTTTTAACTGCCGATCCAGGTTTATTAAATATAGCATCAGCACCCCCACGTATGGCTTACCACAAAGCTCCTACTTTAAAAACTAAATTAGTCCATAGCCATTTTTCTGAATCAAAGAGTAAAACATGGCTAGATGTAGCAGGAAGAGGTTGCCATTCCTGTAGAAGATGTGTTCACTGTAAAAATGTAATGGATTATAGGAATTCACAAGTGTTAACATAAATCAAATGTTTGAGATTAGGCACTGCATTACTTGTGATACTAGTGGCATAATCTATCTTGCTGAGTGTAGTTGCGAAGCATTTTATGTAGGAAAAATTACACATAGCTTCAAGATCAGAGAAGGTGAGCATGTACGTGCAATTGAGAAGGGGGATCTGAAGTATGCTACAGTTCAATATGTACGTGATGGCGGAAATGAGAAATTGCATCAGTTTGTTTTTAAAGCAACTGACAAAGTGTGCCCATCATCTTGTGGTGGAAATTTTAATGATTTCTTTCTTCAGAGGGGAACCTTTTGGATTTTGAAGCTTACAGCTATGTGTCCCCTTGGTCTGAACTCTGTTTTTTATCTTAAACCTCATATTAAAAAGAGATAAACATGTGATACTAGTTTTTTCATATTTATATGCTAATGCAAGTATTGATTATAATAGTATTGTGCTGTATTTCTAGAGGGATAGCCCCTGACTTCTCTTTTCCCCTCTCCGACCCTTTTTCCCCATCTGCCTATTTTTTCCCTTCCCCCTTCTTTTCCTCTCCCCCCAGCCCCCCACCTTTTCCCCCTATACCTTTCAATTTTCTTTCCTTATCTTTTTTATTATATGGTACTGATATAAATAGTTTTATCTGTATGAAGTGAATATTTAATGTAGTACTTTTTAGATTTTTTCTGCACTTTTGATGGTATGTATTGAATATGGTGTAGGGTGGATTTTAATAAGGTGATGTGACTATAGGATACTTGAAAACTGACCAATGAGTTTTAATTACAAATTATGATGTCACAATGTGTTGGCCTATATATTGGTGTATTTTGTGAGTGTGAACCCAACCTTCGATAAAGGATTTATTCCGAAACGCGTCAGGTGGGCATACAAGTGTCTTCAATAAAGCTGCTTTAATATGACAATAGTGGTGTCTGCTATTGCTTCTGAGGTGGTGAGTGCTGGGTTTTTGCGATTGTGAAACTTGATTTTTGATCCTGTAGCACCCCAATCCTTGTGCACAGTTTTTTGTGTTTTTTTTTTTATATCACTACTGCAGCAGAACAACATAATGATGTCACTACTGCAGCAGAACAAACATATTCCATGCATGGAACTCCATGCATAACAGCATTCCACCATACACTATAGTGAAGTTCAGTTTAGAGTACATTTCCTTTAAATATTTCTTATTCAATATTTTGTATCCTGGATAGCGCAGGGGAGATGCTAAATCTCATTGTCATAGGGATCTTCATTTACACATTTTGCACTGTATTTACTCAGGCTGTCCCAAATTAGATGCAATATCTTGTTTCAGTGGGGTCATGATTTTCCCATTTTGATAATGTATTTTTCAGGGTAGCTTAGTCCAGGGCCCCATATTCAAAGGAGATGCGCAGCCCATCCTGGCAGAAAAGGGAGATGTGCCGTGCAACTCCAACAATGCACCGTAGCATGATATTCAAAGTGCAGGATGCACCTGCTACAAGGGAATGGGCCAGGGTGCACACAAATAGTATGCTGGGCAAGTCAGTGGTGCATTACCATGCATATGCCATCCCAGAGCAGCACAGCCCACAGTTAGGCCATGAATAGCTGTCCTAACCCAGCCAACCACCAACAGGTGGGCTGTGGAAGTGCACCCAGGTGCACAGCAGCCTGTTAGCCCTGGTGGACTGGAGGTACCCCCTCCCATCCCAGATTGATCCAACTCCATCCCCGGAGAGCTCCATAGTGTAAGGCCCCCTGGACCCAATCACACCAGAGGAAACCGTGGTCCATATCCATAGCACAGAGGATCCCCACCCACTGCCTTGGTAGACAGACAACCCTGCTCCCCTAATACTTGACCTATTGTGGAGACTGACACTGCCCTTCACACTCTGCCACAGCCAGCCACTGACTGCACTGGACCTGGGTCAGGGACCTGCTCTCAGAATGACTCAAGTGGTTATGCCATACATTGGGGCACTACACAAGCTGCGGACCCACCAGTGTATGCAACTGTGTGTATGTCCCTGGCAAACCATAAGAAAGAATTGACATATCTCCAATGCATACCTTGTTGATGCTGTATCTTCCTGCTGTCATACACTCTCCCTATTCCTCTGTGTAAGATGACACCCTCCAGACTGCTGAGGTATCCTGGGTGTCATGGGGTGTGGTATCCTGAAATGCCATTTGTAGTGTACACTCCAGGCTATGGATAGTGCTTTCACAGTTCCCCGATTGTACAAACAAATTGGAGGTTGGCTATAACATGTGTGTTGTGGGACCTGTGTGAATAAGTACAGCATCAGCTTTCACCTGCACTAAGCAGTGCTACAACACCAGAACAGTAGACCTGCATGCAACTGCCTGAGGTGAATGGCCACTGGGCGTTATCACCTACACACAGCTCATACCTATGTATAACACATTCCAGCATCGTACTGCTAGTGCTCCGCCGCCTAAAATAAGATGCCATTTCTTCTGTGAACTATCCAGGCTAAATATATAGCAATCAGCAGGCACAGTCTAGGAAACTGCAGTGTAAAAATGTGTAAAAGGAAGACCAGTTTGAAACTGCCTCTCAGCAGATCTGCATTGTGCATGTTCTTTAGAAATAATGGGTAAAAGCATCCCAAAAGCTCTCCACAGCCATATTGGCTCTAACCAGAACATGTTTATAAAGGTGTAGCTATTTGGACAGCTGGAGTATCGCATGTCTCTGGAGAGAGACAGGTAAATTTCTGCAGACCTTGGTTGGAATTGTGTTCTTTGTAGCATAATACGAGGGCTGTACCGGGAGACGGGTGCACTCAGACAGCAGCCCTTACTTCCTGGTGTGCAGGGGCTGCTGGTCTATTGGAGGAGCCTACCCTAGGTTCACCAGATGTATCGAAGGTATCATCCACAAAAACAGATCCTTGCATGTGTCTGTAAGAACAGACTGTGGACAAAAGCACTTACACATGAGTGGGGGCTTATTTTTATTATTTTAAACACTTATTTTAACTTCTGACAGTAGCGAGGCACCGGAAGCAGGAAGGGTAGCCACTTCCAGTTTTCAGCCCTTAAACTGAGCCCCATAGCAAGTGAGGTGAACATGCATGGGGCCGCACGCTGAGACGCATGCATTTGCATGAATCAGCTGTGTACCTGGGCCACTCCACTTTGCTAAACTTTGTCAAGGTAAGGGAGTTTGAACTTTGTGAGGGACATTAGTTTTATACTTACCAGCATGATGGCATCAGTTGGTAAGGTGAAGGATTTAGGGAAGTACTGTTCATTATGTTACATGTATACAGTGGGTGAACCATTAGCCAAGTTTGTGTGTGATAAATGCAGCCTTATTATCGAATTGTAATCAGACATTGTTAATCTTAAGCAGAGGATTCAGCTCCATACTGAGATAAGCTCTTTGGAAACCTTTATTGATTCGGTAGCAGATCACTTGAATGAGGAGTCTATTATGCGCCAGCAGGAGTTAATTACATCTATTCATGTAGAACCATCTCCCAGGGTAATATCAGATGATAATGGCAGGGATCCAGCTGAGTGGTGTTTGGTGCAAAAAGCTAGCAAAAAAGGTAGAGGGAACATTGGAGGTTCATACAATATCCTTACCCCTAAACGGGTTTAATGCCCTAGCTGATGTCACAGAAACTGCTTGTATGGAGGTGTATGCCAGCCACAACAGCAAGACATCCCCTAGTTGCTTCACAATGTTACCTGGAACTCTACTTACTGATGTAGCTGAGAAACATGTTACGGATTCTACAGCGCTATTGAAAGAGAGCAAGAATTGTGATGCTTTAGTAAAAGGGGACTCGCTGCTGCAGTATACGGACCGCACATTATGTAAAGATCATAATAACCGTACCACAGTTAGTGTTTTACCCAGGGCTGGGATAGGGAGTGTTAGGCAGCTGCTGCCAGACCTCCTTTCAAATACTTTTAAACCAGTTACTTTACTACAAATAGGGGTGAACGATACGGGCAGGAGTTGCATAATTGACACACAGAGAGATTTTGAACAAGTTGGTACATCCCTGAAAGATAAAGGGTGTGACCTGATGATCACAGGGCTTCTCCCAGTACCTAGAGCCAGACCAGCAAAAAATAGGGATATTCTGATGTTAAATGGGTGGCTAAAAAGATGGTGCTTTAGGGAGGGCCATACTTTCATAGCTCACTGGGACTGGTATCAGGATCCAGGGTTGTTGGCCCAGGACAAATTACATCTCAGTAATAAGGGGAAGAGAATTTTGGCTAATAGACTAAAGCAGGTGACTGATAAGTATTTAAACGTCAAAAAAGAGGGGATGAGGATATTCTCAACAAATAGGAACACTGCCTAGGCAGTTGGAACAAGAAGCATGGAACGCTTACTAGTTAATGCACAAAGTCTCTTCAGTAAACATGATGAACTTATTTACACTTTAATGAGTCCAGCATTCAAATCTGTGCTATAACTGAAACATGATGGAGAAGTGAGGACACCTGGATAGGCAAATCCCGGGTTACAATTTATACAGTAGGGAAAGGGTGAATATGGAGGAGGGGATGGAGTGGCTCTATAAATTGCTGATAGTATCCCTTCTGAAAGTGTGGAAACCTCTCAGTAGGAGGCTGCAGAGGTATTCTGGGTTAACATTTCTCCACCTCATGAAGCCAATATTAATACAGGTGTAGTTTATAGATCACCTTCTAACTCCTGCATTGACGATGTACAACTCCTGGACTTTTTAAACAAACTAAATTTGGCAGGTAAAATCATACTGCTGAGGGATTTTAACCTCCCCGGGATTGACTGGACTACCCAGAAAGTTGAAACTTCAGTAGAACAGCACTTCATTGATGCATTTAATTTAGCCAGATTGGACCAGTTAGTGACATACCATACTAGGGGGAATAAGGTACTAGATCTGGACCTGAGCAACTTGGCAAACAACATCTTTGATTGCAGGGTCTTAGCACCTCTAGGTTCAAGTGACCATTCTATGGTCAGCTTCTGGTATACGGGTAACCTAGGAAAGCCAATTGGTAACACCTTACTTTATAATTATGGTAAGGTGGATTTTCATAGTATGAGAAGAGAAGTGTCATTATGGGAATGGAAGGAGGATTTCAATAACCTTTCTTTACATAAAATGTGGGCTATTTTATTAAACAAGGTTACTTATTTAGTGAAAAGTTATGCACCATCTAGTAGCAAATACACTAAGGCAGGAAAAGGCTCTGCCCCCTGGCTGACACATAGATTAAGAAAGCTATCAAAAAAAAAAAGTCATTTATTAAAGCCATAAAAAGTAACCAGCAGGAATGCTGGAAAGCCTATAAAGTAGCCTTAAAAGAATCCAAAAACCTTATCAATCAGGCTTTTAATCTTTTATTTGTATGTAAATAATAAAAAAAGGTGGCAGCAAGGGTGTAGGCCCACTAAAAAATAGGGATGGGACCCTTATCTCAGACAATCACGGCATGGATGAACATTACAATATCTACTTTGCTTCAGCCTTTAACACTAGGACACATAGCACAAATGCCCACTTACACTGTAAGGGGGAACATAATTTTGTATTGAAGGAATCAGACATTAAGGACAGACTACAAAAGCTGGATCAGAACAAGTCTCAGGGTCCTGATGGTTTACATCCCAGAGTTATTAAGGAGCTTGTGGAGTCCCTGGCACCTCCCTTGACTTTTCTATTTGAGGAATCCATCAATCAGGATGAAGTTTTGGGGGTGTGGAGGCAGGCTGAGGTAGTGCCAAGGTTCAAGACAGGACGTGGGAAACTATAGGCCAGTTAGCTTGACTATTGTTCTGGGGAAGATTTTGGAGGGACTAATTAAAGAGTTTACTGAGTTTACAATTACTGAGTTTTTACATCAGTCAGGGGCAATTGACCAGACACAGCATAGGTTTACAAAGGGAAGGTCATGCCAGGCAAACCTTTTGGATTTGTATGGAAAGGTCAGTAAAGCACTCAATGACAGGAACTCAGTGGATGTTATTTTTTTGGACTTCACCAAGGCATTCAATAAGGTGCCACATGGTGAATTGATCAACGCCTTAATAGATCACAGTATCCAGGGGAACCTGTCATGTTGGATAGAGGCATGGCTATCTAACAGAAAACAGAGGGGGTGTGTCAAAGGGGAATATTCCAAGTGGGTGGAGGTGACTAGCGGGGTACCTCAGGGTTCTGGTTGGGCCCATGTTTACTTAATATATACATTTAATCCATGAATACTAATTCAGTGGCATGGCACTCCAAATTTACAGATGATACCAGATTAGGGCTGGTCCTGGGTCCTATTCTCTTTCCTTATTCTTGAATGATCTCTCCTCTGTCTCTTCCTCTGTATCCATTCATATGTACGCTAAAGACACAGTTATTTTTGCATCTGACTCCTCTTCCCTTGCTCTTACCTCACAGCTTCAACTGGATTTCACCAACATGTCAACCTTAGCACAGAATGAGAGAATTTGCCATATACTGCTTAACCAGTCTTCTAAGTTTGTTAAAACAGGGTCTCCCTTCCTGGAACTGAAACCCTGACTTCATGATATGATCTACCATCCATCTTTCATTTTTAGAAATTTATAATGCCCCCCCCCCTTTTTTAAATATTGCTTAACATATGCTATGTCTGAGATATGTCTTAATGTTTGAATACTGTGTTTTTTTGAGCATATCCCTTGGTAGTCTATTGTTTGTTTCCCCTCCTCTTCCTTTAATTATGAATTATTATCTTCATGTATTCACTGACTGTGTATTGTGGATTTGCATTCTTGTAGCTTTTTAAATCTTTTGTTTTTCAAAATCAATACAATCTTAAATAAAAAAAATGTGCATTCTGCCAGGCCTTGTAAGCTGGTGGATGGATGTCTATCCTATCATCTTTTTCATCCTACTATAAATCTGTTACACAACAGTACTTCTTTACTGTATCCGTTGCCTTTTTCTAGCCCTGACGTAGGTTGGCCATCTACGTCAGTCTTTTTCTTTCTCTCTGTACCTTTTTTCTACTACCTTATTTTTCCTATTCATTTTATCCATCCCTCACCACCATTCCCATGTAGCACCAGGTCCAAGTCCAGCAAGCCAACTGGCAACAAAATTATTAAGGTGCTTGTAGGGCACAAAATGCCTGTGAATGAATAAAGTGCATTTGGAACAATATAAAGTGCATTTAAACTGTTCTTAGGTTAAATAAATAAAATTCATGTAGTGCATTAGGTGCACAGAATTAAGAAGCTATTGATATGCGATGAATAAATTGAAATACACAAATAAATGAGTGAAGGGATATTACCTTAAGCACTTGGATGCATGTCTTATTAAACAATTATTGTTGCAGCTCTTCAGTGGGACAGCCCTTATAAGAAAGAGTTACCAGAAGCCTGTAAAGATCCCGCAGCAGAAAATGAGTTTTTGAACACTGCCACTCTGCTGCACAAAGAAACAATTAAAGGGACAGGGACGTTTCTATTTTATATAGTACTGTATAAACTTGGGTTAGCCCCCAGTATAAAATAAAAAAGGCTAAAACTGATAAAATAATGACTGAACCAGGAAGTCCTCTGAAACAACATGTTCAGACATGAAACATCATGTCCAGACATGTAGATAGGAAGATAGCGGCCCCCTAGTTGCCTATATCTATAATGAATTGTTGCAGAACCATGCTGACCAGTGGTAGTAATTTACTTACATAATGGGCTCTTATGTTTAAAATGGTAATAACAATGGCCAGATAAATGGTTATTTGTATTAGTTTATATTGTTGGAAAGCTCTCTATAATCCAGGCTTAGAAACAACTTTCTTTTTGTACATGCCTAGTTGTGACCCTTTAGAGAGATAAACCGTTTAACTGCCTTTTGTGGGTGGGCCTAAAATTAAGTGGGAGGGCTATATAACCCCCCCCAAACCCATGCATAGACAGATGAGCTGAGAAGCTGGTCTCACTTGTCTGAAGTAAGACAAGAGGAAGGACTTGTACCTGGATAGGTACTGGTAGCAACACAGCAGGAGAAGCTAAATTGACTGTTTGAACTGTCTTTAAAACTCAAAGGAAGGTGAATCTACTTAAAGAAATAGCATTGTGCTGTTATTTTCTTTATTTGTTTTGTAAATATTATTACATTTATTTATTTTATACTTTTGTATAAAATAAAGCTACACGTGGTGTGTTGTACCTGATATACTGTGTCCAGTGTTATCCTTACCGACAGTCCTATTACAATTCAGTGCTGGTTCCAATCTAACCAACTATTCTTCAATGCCCCCCCCCCCAAAAAATAGTCTCCATGACTTTTGGCACCTGTCAGATGCTTTCCAGATTCACCCCTTTCCCTTTATTTCACACCCTTGATGGTGCTATTATTCAGGATGTTTCCCCTTTCACGTATGCAGACTAGTAAAGCTGGTGGCTCAGGACACCACGGGACAGAGCCATATAAGAAATCATCACCATATGCATGCAAAAACTCTGGGTGCTCATCCAGGCAAAGAACTTTTCTCCACAATACAGGAGCCAATAAAGCTTTATTTAAGTCAAAACAAAAAAGTGTGGCACCCCACTCAATCACGGATGATGTTTCACGTCACTCTGATGCTTTGTCATGATGTCATCACCCTTGATTTATCATATAACCCTTCCCATCTTCCTTATTCTGAATACATTTGTACTTCCGGATGGCTGCCTTCTTTTCCTTTATCACATTTGCCACTTCCTTTCTGAACCAGCTGGGCTTTCTGTCATTAGATATTTTACTTTTGATTGTGGCATACTCACTAGGGGCCTGCATCAGTCTGTCCATTATTATGGCCCCTTTCTGTTCCACCTCCATCTCCTTCCTGACCCCAGAAAGGTGCCCTCTCAGAATTTCTCCTTATTATTAAAGGCAGCCTTCCTGACATCCCAAGCCCTTGGCATTGATGACTAATGGGCTTCATGTTCTCATTGTTGGGACTTTATTTTAGGATAGCACTAGTGATGTAATGATTACATGGTCTGCTAACAGCTTCACTATCATTTTGTTACTTAATTTGTTGTATCTTATGATGCATGTTCCATGTACAAGTACAAGTCTGAATTTATGTTTTGTTCAACATAAAGTGAAGAAACATTAATTAAAAATAACAAGTACTTGGGAGGGTGTATTGGTATACTTAGAGCAGGGCTAGATCATGTTTGGGGGTAGATGATGTCCGTAAAACTAAGGGACATTTTTGAATGTTGATACTTTTTGTAATATATAGATATGCTATTTTAATAAGTCACTAAGCCATACAAAAATTACTTGTAATACTACTCACTGAAAGTGATAATGCTATCGATGGACAGTTGTACTGTAATAGTATTGTCCAGAGCCCATAATACTATCATTCAGAGATCGGAAGGATAGTATTATCACAAGACCTCTGCAGCGTGATGGCATCAAATGCTTCATGCAGAGTGGGAGCCACCTTTCACTGTAACCATCGCGTACAGTAAAAGCCTAATCTCCACTCACCAAAAACCAACAAAATCTAACCTGCAGCCACGGGTGGGTCTCCTCCTCACACCAGTTCCAGAAAGAATCTTTTTTTTATCAAGTGCCCTAAAAATTAAGCCACACAAATAAAAAAAGGCAAGCACTTTGTCAACCTCTCACTTAGACAAGCCACCAGCCATGTTCCTAAGATGATTATTCATAAAACACAGGAAGCACCAATAAAAACACATGCTGGGTGCTTCAAAAGCATATTGACATTTTGGCATCCATTGTAACAGATGGTAACTAGCTCCAGTTAAAGAGACCTGCATACACTAGTGGTTGGTGAAGTGACCGAAATTCGCGTCGCGAAGCAATTCATGGAGTAGTGGGGAATCTGCGTAGTACTCTGCAATGTGAAATGGAGTACTTTGCATCACAATGAGGATCACAAAGTCATTGATTTTAATGCAATTCATTTTACTCTGCCTTCCCCCATCCATTTCTGTGCCCATTTTTAGGTGAAGTACATTGATTCCAATGTACTTCGCATCCCTTCGCCTTGTTTTTTGGCTCCAAGGTGAATTTTGCATTGATTCATGGGATTGCTGGTCAAATGAGCTCTAGATTGTTCTGCACAGTCTCAGTTCTGTCTGTGTAGTGTGTGTGTAGTGGTAAACTAGTTGGAGACAGTTTGCTGTCAGAGCTCTGAAACTGAAACCCTAAAAAAGCTGTTAAAAAATCCTTTTTGAGCCATTTTTTTGGCTTAAAACATAGTACATCAATTGCAGGAAACCCTCCTGTTCACATATCATCAAGTGTTTATTGTTTGTGTGTGGATTTTGAATGTTAATTTTGAACATTCAGTCTGTGTACTGAAAGACAGTTTAAGTGTGCTTTGGGGGAGGGGCGTATCTGTGTGGGGTAGGTAGATTTATATTAAATGGGACAAAAAAGGCAGTCTTTTTGTTTTGGTTATATTTTTGTTGTATAACTGTGTTAATGTACACACAGTAATATTTTCAGTAATTCTTGAAATATTTTTGCTGAATTTTGTGTTGTAGCAGTGCATAATTGCAGTTTGTTGTAAAAATGTGGTTATATTACCAAAGTTTTCAATTTACCATACATTACTTGTAGTGTGTGTGTGTGAATGTGCGTGTAAACTGTGATTTGATGGCACACGTGACATCACAGACACCTTTTATTGTGCCACAAAGTAATTGCAGCAGTGTAAACCTGCTATCCACCTCAGCTGCGTGATTTTGTCCTGCTCTGTGATCGGAATTGTGGTATACTGATTTTGTACTGTTACTGCAGTGCACTGTCCCACCCCAACTGGCAAAAGGTATTCTTTTCCATATTGGATTTGGATTATGACTGTTGCAAGCAGCAGTGGTTAAGGTGTTTTTCTGACTTTGCATCTGCATCTTTTTCTTGATTCGCAGTGTAATCTAATCTGTCTGTGCCTGCCTTGCATCTGCTTATCAGTAGTCTACATCTGCAAGCCACAGTTGTTTTGGTTTTATACATCACATCCACTGTACCAGAGTGAAAGTTCCAAAATGTAAATAGGTTAAAAATTTTCTTGGTGATCCCTCAAAATGCTCGCAAAAAGACGTGCAAACAAAGATGTTTCTGGCCATGGCACTGCTGCCAGGGGTAAGGTTGTCTGTGGGTGTGGTTGTACACAGAAGTGCATAGCTGATGTGAGGAAAGGGATTTCTCCATCAATGTTTTTTACAGCACAGTCTGTAGCTTCACTCATAGTTGGAGAAGATGATGATGATGTCCCAGCTGGTGGTGTTAGTGCAGTTTCTGCTGGCATGAGTATTGCTGCCTCATGTGTCAAAAAATATAGTTGAGTCTAAAGCAATGAGTGACAGTGTAGATGATGTCATACTCCCCATCCTCAGTAACATCCTCATGGTAGCTGAATGTGATTCAGATCATGGCGACGATAACGCACAATGTCACATTTCTTCCACTGCGGTGGAGGTCATGCCTTTGCCATCTAATGATTCACAGTGTGGTGCAAAAATATCAGGTGATGATGATGATGTTGCTATGGTTGCAACATGTAGTCCACATGACACCATCCAAGCATAAAATGTGGATGCTGATGATGTTGATGAATATGATGATGATGTCAGTGACCCCTGTTGGGAACTGGAGAGAAAGAAAATCAAGGTGGCTGTGTCTGGGTCTGTTGGCGTTAAATCCCCTCCTCCTGAAAAAAGTTGTTATTTAGCAGTCCCAGTTGATGTTGATGATGATGACCCAGTAATAATCATAGGTAGTCATGGTCATGAGTTGCAGTCCAAGTGTGTTCCACCAGAAAAATCATGTAGCACACCCCCATTTCAGGGCTTAAAAAAACAGAGTCCAATAAGCATCATCAGGGACATGTTAAAAGTAGGGGATCACAATCCCTTGTTTGGCATTTTTTTGTTCGAGATGCAAATGATGACTCAGTTGCTATCTGTCAGCTTTGCCAGGCATGTGTGAGTCGATATAAAAAGGGGAGTCATCTGGGCATGGGGATGCAGCATACACATCTTAAGAACAGGCACATGGCACTGTGGACCCAGCACCAGATGGCAGCTAATGCCATAATGGGGCATTCACCTCATCATCAACCTTAATGAGCATGTTATCCCCTTCCATGAGTGTAAGACCAAGTAGGAATGTCTGCAATAGCAATGAAATAACAGCAGATGATTACTACAGGCATATGAGGTGGAGGATAATGATTTTGAAATCTTGTCAAGTGGTAGTCAGAGTAGCAGTGGTGGTGGTTGTCAATGCAGTATGTCTAGTGCAAGTGGTACATCAACCCCTGTGCGTAAATCTGGGGAAATAACTTCATTTGTGGCTATGTCACCTGTGCAGCCCTCTTCATCACATGTTCACACACCCCCATCCATTCACAGAGCAGAGTCATTTGTCACACCCCCTGCAAAACGTATAAGTCAGCCCATGTTGCAGAGTGTTTTGGCCTGTAAGCTGAAGTACCCACCCAGTCATGCAGTGTCTCGTGAACTTAATGCTGCTGTAGCTGAAATGCTGGCAATTGATCTTTGGCCCTTCTCCTTCATGAAGAATTCTGGATTCTGGCAGTTTGCGACATGCGCCTGTTGGAAATGGAAAGTCCCATTCAGAACATACTTTTCCACTTGAGCTGTCCCCGAGTTATACCATTCTGTGGCCAACTCTATAAGACATGCCCTTCAACATTCCTCCTCTCAATTAATCCATTTAAGTATGGAAATGTGGACAAGTGGCAAAACAGCAGGGAGTTCATAATTTGTGTATAACTACACACTGGGCGGTGCTGGGGGTTGTTTGTGCTGGTGGTAGTGTGAATAATCAGTGTAGTAAGGTGGACTGTTATGGTAGCAATCTTCCTGGAATTTGGTAGCATGCAATGCTGCTATATGCAGTGTGACCTGTTCACACACTGGTGAAAACATGCTGGACTTGTTACTGACTGAAACTGATGAGTGGCTGAACCCCTGTCCCTGAGAGCTGGGTTTATAGCAAGTGACAATGGGTCAAATGTGGTTAAATACATCATGAATGGTGGCTTTGTTTGGGTTCCATGCATGGCCCACTGTTTAAGTCTTGTGGTGCAGGAGTTTCTGCAGCACCCTGATATAAAGGAGATGCTGACAGTTGCACACCATATCTGTTCTCACTTTTCACGCTCTGCAAGGACCGTGACCAGCGGCATTTGCAGATCCAAAACAGCCTACCGCAGCACCGCCTCAAGCTGGAAGTGGTCACCCAGTGAAACTCCACTTTATACATGGCAGAGAGGTTGTATGAACAATACAAAGCCATCTCAGAATATCTCATCATGTACACTGGCTGTGACACTTCCGGGGTCTCCATGTCTCTCATGACTGAACAGTGGTGCATCATGGACTCTGTAATAGCAATTTTGAGGCCTTTTGAATATGCCACACAGGCAGTGAGTGGCAAGTCTGCCTCCATTAACCAATCAATTCCACTGCTGCAGGTGTTGAGGCAGACATTGCTGAATTTAACATAGCCTTGATGGGTCAAGAGACTGTGCTAGCAGTGTGTTGCTGAAACACATGCTGACACTATTCGAGTGCAATCGGCACATCTTGAGCATTCAGCAGAGTGATGACTGCAATAGCAACAATGCTGGACCCATGATACAAATGTGGAATTGCCTTACTACTGGAGGGAGGGTCTGAACAGGTAAAAACTGTCAGTGGGCAACTGGTGCGCTTGGTTCATGGGGCATAGAAGTCACAAGCCAAGGTCAGCAAACCTCAGCAGCATAATCAGGCTGAAGGTCAGTTTGGAGTAGTATCAAGCACATCCTGTAAGGCGGCTGCAGTTCAAGGTGGTCTGTCATCAAAAATGGTTGTCATTAACCTACTTTGGGGTGCTTTATCCCAAGTCAGGATTTGTGACATAAATAATTCCGGAGAACAGGATAATGCATCAACCACCAGACATCGTGCAGCACAGCGAATGGTTGACTCATATTTGTCTGAAAACAGGCATCTGTTAATAACTGATGATCCTCTTTTATACTGGAGTGGAAAGGTCAGTGAATGGCCAGAGCTGACCTCAGTGGCACTGAAGTACCCAACATGCCCACCCTTCAGTGTGAGTGTCAAGAGGATATTAAGTTCAGCGGGTACAATAGTTTGGGATCATCACACAAGCCTCACTCCTGCAAATGTCAGCTTGCTGACATTCATAAAAATGAATGAGGGGCACATACCAGCTCGAACTGCAACCACAATATTCGTGCCCCGGCATGGTCATCGTTGTGCAGCTGATGTTATAGAAATGGACCATCCTGGTGGCACTGGCAGCATTAAACTGCCTACCAGTGAGGTAGATGATGACATGGAGAAAGAATTCCCCAGTGGTCAGAATTCAGACATTGATGACTTCAAGGGCAGCCTTCTGTATGAGGATGATGATGAGGTTGATGTTGATAGGTTTTAAGTGAAGTGGTTAAAGGCTCTTACATTTTTCTATGGTACATGTTTTGTTTTTCATAAAGTTAAAGCAGAATGACTCAAATTATATTTGTAACACAGTGTACACTATATCCCGCCCACCCACCACCCACCTGTGTGTGTCTGACAGTGATAGTGAATGTGTTGCAGGCTGCAGCTGTTCCCCCATGACCACCACCAGAAAAACACTGTTAGCCAAAGCCACCAGATGCAGATAAATGTGAGAGGGAATGTCAAAATCATGTGCCCCCATGGCCACCCACCACCACCACCACCAGTACGCTGATGTTTTCCATTCTGTGTCCTGCACATTCCATGGCAGATGGAGTCAGAGAGAAGAGACCACATACTGTACATCAGCCACAGCCACAAGGCTTATTTACTGTCAGTACTTTAAAGTGAGTATGTGTACTAATGTTTCATACTGTGGAACTTCCTTTCGATATTTTATGTGTCTTGTTGATTTTATGAGATGCAGTAGTCAGACACATACAGTCAACTTATTTCTTTTTTTTACAAGTTAACCAACCACTCTCCTTCACTGGAGGACTATGGCACTGCAGTACTGTCTACAGCCACCTACAGGATTGGATATCCATTTCCAGACTGGTAAGTATATCAGTTTTATTTCATAATTTCTTTTTGGTTTTTCATTTTTTCAAAACACTGCAAATCCGACTCACAAGTCATATAAAGTAGGTGTCAATACATGTACTTCACATAATATATTTGTCATGCACATCACACACTGCAGCAGTCATGCCAGTGTGAACAAAGTTTGATCCAGGTCATGAATTCACAAGGTGTGTTTTCAATGTAACTTGAGTTAAGACATAATTAGGGACAGTGACACAGTGTATGGGTTACAGGTACTGAATTTGTGATTGTGATGATGATTTGGTCTTCATGTGGCTTTGGTTTATAGTGATGCAGCTTGTTATCGGTTAATCAGCATATATGACAGGATGGAACAGCCACACTTTAAACATAATGTGTTACTGCAATCAAGTACTAATAACTCCTTGTTCATCTCTTTTAGGAGGAAACTTTCTGATGCTGTGTGCTGTCATTGTTGCTTTCTCCAAATAACAAGTTCCACATCATACCCTCTGGGCTGGTAGACATGAGGCAAGAAGTAGTATGAATCCATGACCATGACTATCAGTACTGGACTGGAGGAGGAGGCAGTCACAACCTGTGAAGAATATACCAAACAATAAACCAACCATTGATGATACTTTCTTAAAATTGAAATCCCCTCTCCCCAAAAAAAATACTTACCTTCACTGGCTTGACAGTATTCCCACTCCACAATTCCTCATCAAGCACAGAAATGCACACACCAAGTGTGCCCATATGACCTGTGACACAAAACAAAACAATGATTACATGTATGTATATATATATATATATATATATATATATATATATACAACACACATAACAAATTATATATATCACACAGTTAAGGTCAGGTTCTGTGGAAAACATGATGGTGCCAGGCAGGTACATTAATCGCTTACCAAGGGGAGTATTAGTGTACACACAAAGGGTGTCCTGTTGGAGTCAGTGCAGCCCACTTTGGGTAACCAACAGCGTTCTCAGTCTCATCATCTTGGATGGTAAACTCAATGGTCAGGTCAGGTTATCCTTCTTGCACACCATTTGGCAAGACACTGTGCATCATCCCACCAAGGTCAGGTCAACTGCAGCATTACATGTAATGCCAACAGCAGCAGCATGGCACTTAGTTCTTATTGGAGTGTGGAGACTTTGCATTTCTTGTTACGCTCTCATTTCACTTCGCCAGCACTGGGGAATTTTCTGGACACAAGACGGTAGCATTTTGGGGATGCACATTAATTCTGGTGACTGTGTGTGATCACTGCATGCAACACTGACTGTGCCATTAATTCTTGGAGGCTTTGCATTGCTTGGTATGCTCTCATTTCAGTTTGGACTGGGTAATTTTCTGGACACAAGACAGTAGCATTTTGGGGATGCACATTAATTCTGGTGACTGTGTATGACTACTGCGTGCAACACTGACTGCACCATTAATTCCTGGAGGCTTTGCATTGCTTGTTACACTCTCATTTCACTTTGTCTGGACTGGGTAATTTTCTGGACACAAGACAGTAGCATTTTGGGGATGCACATTTATTCTTGTGACTGTGTGTGACCACTTCGTGCATGACTGAGTGTGCCATTAATTCTCAGAGACTTTACATTGCTCATTATGCTCTCATTTCATTTTGTCTGGACTGGGGAATTTTCTGGACACAAGACAGTAGACTTTTTGGGGATGCACATTAATTCTGGTGCCTGTGTGTGAGTGTGAACACTGCACCAAACACTGACTGTGCCATTAATTAATTCCATTCCAAGTTATATTCCAACTTTAAAATGTCTATTTCCAAAAATAAATAGTTTTGGAGCCTCAGTAATGTTTAATTTCTGTTGTGGTATCGTGAAGTGTTTGTTAAAAAGCAGGACTGAGCAGTGCAAGAATACTGTGCTAAACTGCATGTGTGCGGTGTAATGCCCTGTGTGTGCAGACACTGTCCAGCTTCTTGCAAAGATATATATATATATAATATGATGAATTGTTCAAGTGTTTATTGTATAAAGAATAAAGACAAGAATACATAATGTACATTTTATTTGTATCAGCAGCAGCGGTGCAGTCGGTGGGCAGTGTGCACCTCAGTCAGAGTGCACACATGACTTTTACAAGATTGTCAGCTGTGAACCATCTGGCCTGCCTGCTTGTGTAACATCTTGGCAGGCTGTGCTGTGGACTGCGGGTTTTTCTTCCTACCTGAAAGCTGTGCCTGAAAGCTGCATACAGAAGATCTATCTCCCGAGTGTGTGCTGAACTGAATACCTGAACACCGGTAATCTGCCAGTGCCGAGTGGGAGGAGAGATGCACCAGCATGTCAGAAGGAAAGAGGAGGGGCAGTGCAGCATAAAATACTTGTGCTGCTTATTGTCGGCACATCTACATCAGCTGTGAACCATCTAGACTGCTTGCTTGTGTAACATCTTAGCAGGCTGTGCTGTGGACTGCAGGGTTTTCTTCCAACCTGAATGCTGTGCCTGAAAGCTGCATACAGAAGATCTATCTCCCGAGTGTGTGCTGAACTGAATACCTGAACACTGGTAACCTGCCGGTGCCAAGTGGGAGGAGAAATGCACCAGCGAGTCAGTAGGAAAGAGGAGGGGCAGTGCAGCATAAAATGCTCATGCCACTTACTGAGTGAGCGCAGTGGCACGAGCGCTACTCAGAAGAGAAAAACTTTCATGGACTGCCACAGTTAAAGGTTTTTATCTTTAGTTATGTTTATACTGTTTATGTAGCATGAACAGGTAGATACATGTGCTCTCCCTAAAAGATCAAAACTTGTTAAATATTTATTAAATAGTCTCAGATGTATAGTAAGATGGGGGGCTTGTTTATTGAATCTGTTTAATGTTGATTGCATAGATAAATGATACTGCTAAGAAGTGAATTTTATGGTGTTTGAAATAAAGTTACTTAAGTTTTTTAATTTATATGACTTGTAATGAGCAGGAGAACCCTTAATGTCTATCTATTTTGGGTTCTCTCTTCATTTTGAAAGTGTTTATTTACAAACATTTTAGTTTTCTTTAGTCTCCTTTTATGCTTATGTATCTTTGGGCCTTCCTTTAAATACAGATCCTTTGTGATACTATAAAACATTAGCTTGTTTCTCCTAAACTGCCTTCCTGCCTGACTTAGAGTTTAGCGGCTATAAATCACGACTTTCTTTGCTCTTTGGATGGGAATGCTGGTTTTGGCAGTTTGGATAAACAAATGTTAGGTTTTCAGTCAGATCCTGAGATTAGGACTTGCTCATTTTCTGTGGCTATGACAAAATGGCTCCCCAATAGAGGGGTAGTAGAAGAAACAAATTACATATCTGCTGTTATGTGGGAAGATATGAGGTCTACTGGACAAAGTTCAGGTCAAGCTGCTTTCAGGATAATTTATCCCAAGGTCAACAAAGGTTTAGTATCACTTCTTGTCATTGCATTGGCCAGTGGGGATATTGAGACCAAATCAGGCCAGGGAACCAGACTGGTATTGTCAAGATAGATCATGACAACACCAGAAGTCTTGCTGGAAAACTGCCTTTGCTGGACCACTGGATACTTGAAAATGATTATGATGTTATTGGTATCACTGAGATGTGGCTCTCAAAAACATCTTGACTCTGAATTTAATAAAGAAAATTATGATTTCTATAGGTATGATACACCAACTAGAGGAGAAGGCATAGCCCTTTATATTAGGAGTAATTTGGGTCAAGTAGAGATACTTTTTCAGAAGACATTGAGGGCATTGAGGTAATGCTGGTCTGGGCTGAAAATATGTTTTGGGTAATATATTCCCATCCAAAATAAAAACATCAGCATTTGAAGTGTTGTCCATAAGGCTAAATGAGTTATTAAGGCAAGGAAACAGTCTTGATAGGAGACTTTAATGCAGTATGGGGAGCAGAAAGAGGCTCAAGCTTCAATCTGAATTTCAGTCTTTGGGCCTAAATCAAATTGTGAAAATTCCAACACGTAGAAGCATTTGGATTTAATATTCTTAACAAATGATATTCATTTGCTGGATTATAGGGTGGGTTCCCCGAACTTAGGAGACCATAGTTATTTTGAGTGTAATATAAAACGAAACTGTGAAAACACTGAAATGCCAAAGTGTAAGTATGCTAGAGGCTATACCCATTTTAATAAATCCTCTTTTCAACTCCAAATGGAACAAGTAAATTGGGCACGTATAGATTTGATCCCAGAAGTTGATATGGCAGTTAAAGAGTTCACAAAGGTCTACCTTGAAATATGTGATAGAAATGCCTATTTTAAAGAATCTAAGGAAAGAAACAAACATAACCCTTGGGTAAATGAAGCAATCAAAATACATATATGGAAGGACAGGGTATGGAAAAGGGCAAATCAGTCCTTAAAAGTAGAAGACTGGGAATTGTTTAAAAAGATTAGGAATAAAAACAAAAACATGATAAAAAAGGCAAGGAAAAGATATTATCAAAAAAAGGTAAATCAACAAAGAATCCAGCTCAGCACTGGAATTTAATAAAAGAATTGGAAGGTAGGGAAGGGAAACATTTAAGTATAACATTAAAGGATGAGTGGGAAGGGGAGATGTCAATAAAACAAGTGGTAAACAGTTTGAATCAATATGTTTGCTATCTCCCGGACATAACAATGAAACAAGTAGATAGCGATCAGAAATATGCTAACCAGCAAAGTTTGCAGTTGGACAGACAACATAAAGGGGATATTCCATGCTTTTACTTTACAGCGATTTAAGTTAGTGAAGTAAAAAAACACATAAGTCAACTAAATCCACGAAAGGCAATTGGCCTGGATAAGGTGGAGACAAGCTTCTTAAAAGCTTCAGCAGAGCAAATAAGTCCAATTTTTGTCTAAATTATTTAACTTTAGCTTACAGCAGAGAAGTTTCGTAGAGTTTTGGAAAAAGGCAAAAGTGATCCCACTATTTAAAGGAGAGGAAAAAGATAATCAATCTAATTACCATCCGATAGCATTATTGGCGATCATATCGAAGGTCTTTGATTGTCTGGTCTGTGCCCAGTTGCATGAATACCTGGAGAAGTACAAACTACTGATGGCGTGTCAGGCAGGTTTTAGACCTTGGAAGTCGAAGGACACTGCCCTGACAGACTTCACTGATATAGTGGCAAGTGGGATTGAGGCACAGGAGTCTGTCGGTGCGGTGTTCATCGACCTCTCGAAAGCCTTCGATTTGGTCAGCTTCAATATATTGTTAGGGAGATTGGCTTAAATAGGCATGTCCGAACCTGTTCAAACTTGGATACTTTCCTGTCTGTCTGAACATACACAACAGGTTTGTATAAATGAAACACTGTCAGAAAGGGAAGCAATTTTCAGGGGTGTCCCACAAGGTTCTATTTTGGGCCCCTGTTGTTCTTGGATCTACATAAACCCCTTCCATTATACATCAAAAATAGTAAGATTTATGTAGTAAGACATGGCTTTAATAGGATTAGGTACAAATATAGATAGTTTACAAAAAACTCTTCAATCAGACTTCAATATTTTACAATACTGATTACTCCAATCAAAAATGGTTCTTAGTACAAAGAAAACTCATGTAATGTTGTTTAATTCAAAGAGCAAATCATCACATAATCAAATATTAAATATACGTACAGTAAGTGGACAAGTGTGTTACACGAGGTCCCTTCATCCTTATTGGTACCCCCAGAGGTACACCGTAGACAGCTAGTGCTTAGGCATATGTTATACTAACATATAGGGCTAAGGGCATCTACCATATAAGAGTAGATGTCAGGATATGTATGCATATTATTGTTATACACTTTACTTTTCTAATACATATATATTTTCTCTGTATTTCTTGCTTGCAAGATGTTAGGACATCTATGTCCTTGGAATGATTATGATATGTAAGTCGGCATTGCCACCTTTTGGTGATTTGTACCATTACACTAATGTGTGTAAGAAGTACTCTTTTGTTCCACAAACTGATGACTACTACAAAATTGTATAATGTTATCTTGGACCGTTCAGCCACCTCTAATTTAGCCAATAGGGCTCATCTCTGTAACTAGAAATGTTTCTAACTTACAGTAACCATAGTAATTATCATAGGTATATAATGTGAGACACTGAGTCTTATACCTCGGAGACCCCAAGAGACATGAAGAAACCTTGAGGTATAGGGAATGCTTAGCATTGGCTCCTGGTTTGTATTGGTAAGAAATGCTTAGGGCAACTGTGATTTATCCTTTTTGTAGTAACAAACAAGTTTATTACTCTTATGCAACATGTCTGTGATTTCTTACATTCCCAATATTGCCAAGAACCTGAGAGTGAGGTTTAGACCTCTTGACAATTGACGACCACGTGCAGGCAATATTTGGTGTTTGTGAGATTTCACTTGTTGCACAAAACTTTTCCTTTCCTGACAGGGACTGTAGGTGTGCATCCCTGCAACACCTCTCCCGTTTTCTGACCACTTTGTAGTAACTTGCAAAGTCTGGCTGCTTCTTCTTGGGTGTGGTCGATGGCGACTCGACCCACTCCACAGCATCTTTGAATTGCAAGCCTACGAAGTATACAGTACCCCGACTGTGTGTAAAGTGCTGCTACTGTGGATCGATACACAGCACGGTGCCTTTTTCACAGTTTGATTTTTTGTTCCTGCCCACACAATGGGCACCGTATCAAATATCTGCGCAGAACTGAGACTTGATGTCTCGAACTTCCTTGCCTCCCATGGAGGATGGGCTAACTTCATGTGGGATGCAAGTCAATCCGAAAACCCTATACTGGGGATTTCAACCCAGTACTGTGAAACGAGCAAGCCAATAAGCGCTTAAAGGGCTGCTGGTCGCGCTCTCACGCTGCTCTGGAAGTCTCTGAAGTGAGGTTTTGAACCCTTAAACTGCAGATTCATCTCTTAAGCAAGAGATGGGTTTGCAGGAAACGGAATGTGTTAGACTGCAGCAGAATTTGAGTCTGAACTCAAACACTGTGCAATGAAAAGGATTCACTTTTGCATCATTCTGCACAGGCAGGAGAGAAGAAATTTTCATGCTGAAGCAAGAGTGTGAAAGTTTGAGACAGGATAAGGGGCAGGCTTTGAACATGAATGACTTGTTAAGTAGAATGAATGAACAGTTGAGTGAGGACATGGGAGAGCTACAGGACGAGATAAACCAGGTACATAATGATTTAGAAGTGGCTACTAGGGACAATCATGAATTGAGCGCCGCATATAGAGTGTTGCAGAAACAAATGCAAGATGAGGTTGATATGGATGTTGCAAATGTGAGTCATGCAGAATATGAATCCAAGATGGCGAAACTGCGCCATCAGCGGGAGGTTCTGGCTGGACATGTTAAGGCGATGGGAGGCGTAGCCCCTGCCTTAACCATGTCATCTAAGGGGGAGATCACAGATGATGACATCTCTCAGTACAATGCCCAGTCACTCCCCTACTATGGCCCAGAGACCCCACCCATCCATCCACAACATGAGGTTCCCCACTCCACGCACACCATGTCATATGTGCAGATGTCGTGATGCACATCAGGAGATGCAACATGGCAGCCCCCATGATGGGGGGCAGGCCCAGGCCTGGTCCTGATGGTACCACCAGTAGCCATAATTAATGTGGAAGACAGGCAGGAGACAGAAACCATGATTGAGAATGCAATAGGTAACGTGCCTATCTCTGAGAGAAATAGCGGGTCCTTAAGACCCAGATTAGGCAGCTTCTGCAGGAGGCTGCACTCAGGAAGGCATGGTTTATACTGCAGCTGAGGTCGCAGCCTCAGCTGCGCTGGACGGCACCCGAGGCAACCTACCCCAGCCTAATCGACCCAATAATCCCTACAAATGGCCTACTCTGTTCAGCAAATAGCTGACAGCATTGGTCGGATGAGCCCATCCCACAACCTCAGCTGCCACTTGGAAAGGTGTGTTCCAAATGTGAGATGCCTAGTCTCGCTGCAGACTAGCAGGTCCAAATCCTATGCCAAACCATCGAGCCTAGACTGTGGGCCAAACTCCCGATGCCATCTGCCAGGCCAGCAATGCCACCTTTGATGAGGTTGCAGCTGAACACATTTCTGCACACATCACAGGTGTAGTAGGAGTGATGCTTGCATACCCTGTAAAACAGAATGCAAAGTAAAGTCCAGTGACTTACCACCAGAGACTCTGGATGGCCTACCGAGCTGGAAAACAACTCACATAAGAAGCTGTGGGTGTGGATCTTTTTGAACATAAGAACTTGTTCCTTAGGAACATGATCCCTGCAGTTAGAGAGAAGGTAGAGCCAACCACTTACCACACCACAGAAAGGTTTGCCGACATTCTTCAGAAAACCGAGAGAGTTTATCAACTCTACATCCGTGATCTGGGCTCTGGTTCCAAGAAGGTAGCCACCGTGGAGCCTACCACAGAGGCCACGACGCACTACACGGTGGAAGGGCAGGCCCAACACAAACAGCCTCTCCCCACAGACAACCAACACCCCAGCATGACCAACAACCACAACAACAACAGCAGCACAACAATGGGGTGGGAACTGGAACTATCATAAGAATAAGAATAAGGGTAAACAACAACAGCAAAGACCAGGCCCTTCTTATAGGGAGATAGCCAAAGAGAATCAGAAGTTCAGAGAGCTCCTGGGGCAAGTGCATTCTGTAGTGGATGCTGTTCCTGCTCAATCCCTTGCTGCCATACAACTGGGAACCCAGACCCCAGTGGGCCATGGCGATACCGGAAGTACAGGCTCTCAGGCCCATACAGGCCTGAACCCAGAAGCCCCTCCCTATATTGCATCAATGCAGCATGGTGACATGGTTCAAAGGAGCCAGGCCCAACCTCTCCATGCTTCCTCCAGTACAGATTGACAATTACAGCCCCCAGTCTGGATTATAAACAAGTGGGTCTTGGATACAAACGGAAGGCCTTGCACTGAGGTCAAGGTCGGGGGCAGCCTACTTACAGTGTTATTAGATACAGGCGCAGCTGTGTCTGTATTACATGATTAACACCCAGTGACATCTCCTTGGTCCACGGATGGATGACCAACATGGCAGAAGTAGATAGTACTAGGTTACCTGCATACCGCTTTCTACCACTACCTGTAGAGTTAGGACACCTGAAGGCCTCTCACACCTTCCAACTGATGGTATTGCATGATCACCCTAGTATCATTGGGATTGACTTTCTTGCACCACATGGCTGTGTGGTAGATCTGGCTAACATGCTGCTGATCCAGATACAGGGTCAATATCATACTATCTTGATCCCTGATTCACACGTGGTGGTAACAATATCTGCCAATGACAAAGAGCATGACGTCATAAATTTATTCAAGAACCACGAGCTTTTCCCAAAGCTCCTTCCCATTCCACAAAGACATTTGGAAGCGTCTGCTACCAACAAACATGACTGTGGCAGAATGCACACTGTCATCGAGGTGCCAGACCCAGCACATGAGAGGCAAAGGCAATATCCCTTTCCATCTGAGGCCCTGCCCTCTCTTAGGGAAACAATCAAATCTCTCCTCAACTAAGGTGTAATCAGAACATGTGTCTTCAGCCAACTCCCCAGTGAGGCCTGTGAAAAACCCACAGATGCCTGTAGACTTACTAATGACTACAGGAAACTGAACCAGGTCACCCCAGTTGTGCTCCAACTGTGGCCTCAGCACCTGATGTACTACGACTTTTGACCCCTGACCAAAATGGTTCAGTGCCCTGGACATCAATGGTTTTGGTCACTGCCATTGGCTCTTAAGAGTCTCTTAAGAGGGGTAGCAATGATAGTCAAAACTGCATTGGCATAGGGGGAGTAGAGGAGGCGGAGGGAACCATGGAGGCGATTTGGGTCACCTTGATAACAAGGGGGGGCAAGAGAGTAAAAATAGGAGTGGTGTATAGACCCCCTGCCCTGGAGGAGGAGCTGGAGGAGAGTCTGGTGGCAGATTTTAGGAGACACTGCAGACTAGGCAGAGGAATGGTGGTGGTGTTGGGGGACTTAAACATGCCAGGAACAGACTGGGAGACTATGACATCCTCTGTGACCAGGGAACAGAGGTTGTTGGATGTCTTTCAAGACGCGTTCCTAACTCAGCAGGTGAGGGAACCGACCAGGGAGGCGTGGGTACTGGATGTGGTCCTGGCAGACAGTGACCAGATTGGGGGCCTGGAGGTAAGGGACCCATTGGCGGGGAGTGACCATGCCACGGTCTGGTTCTGCCTGGACCTAGGAGGGGTAGAAGGCTGCACAAAGACAGAAGTAACCGACTTCAGGGGGGCAGATTTTAAGGAAATGGGAAGGATCCTTAAGGAGCATTCGGATGGAATTGGGTCAGACATGGACGCTGATAGTAGGTGGGAAATCATCAGGAGAGGAGTGCAGGATGCTACCAGCACCTGTGCAAGAGTAAGACGAAAATGCGGTAGGGCCAAAAACCCTGCTGGTGGACCAGGGAGGTCCAGGAGGTGGTGCGGCAAAGAAGGCAGCTTATAAGCAATTCAAGTGCTCAAGGAGTGAAAGGGATTGAGGGGAGTATGAGCTGATGGCTAGAAGGGCCACTAGGGTGGTGGAGGTGGCTAAGGCAAGGAAGGAGCAGAACCTGGCCAGGAAATTAGGAGAGGGAACAAGGGTTCTTAGATACATTGGGGAAAACGAAGGGTGAAGGGCAGATTAGCAGGATTAAATCAGGGAGAGATGGGCACAAGACCCGGGGAGCAGGCTGAGGTACTAAATAAGTACTTCCTCAGTTTTCACAAAAGGAAAATGGGGTGCTGCATCATACATGGGAGGAGACAGAGATACTGAGGGGGACCCTACCGATCGGCGGGTCTGGGGAGAGGGAGGCATCACTAGCAGGAGGGAGGACTAAGCAGGGAGAAGAGGTACCAGAAGTGGAAATCACAGCAGAGAGAGTGAGGGAAGCCCTCAGCTCCCTTAAGATGGAGAAAGCACCGAGGCCGGATAAATTACATCCCAGAGTGCTGAAGGAATTTGCGGATGTCCTGGCGAAACCCCTGGTGGAGCTTTTCACCATCTCTGAGGACAGGGTGGGTGCCCCAGGACTGGAAGGTGGCGCATATAGTGCCTATCCACAAGGGGGATCAAGGGTGGTAGGGAACTACAGGCCTGTCAGCCTGACATCGGTGGTGGGCAAGGTGATGGAGGGCATTGTCAAGGAGAGGCTAGGGGGGACCTGGATAAGTCAGGGTGCCTGGACAATAGATAGCATGGATTCATCCTGGGGAAATCATGTCAGACAAACCTTGTGGAGTTCTATGACTGGGTGACGAGTGCCTTGGACCTGGGTAGACCAGTGGACGTCCTCTTTCTAGACTTCAGCAAGGCATTTGACTCTGTTCCTCACGTGGGCCTGTTGGATAAGCTGGGAGAAATGAGGTGGGGAACCAGATGATTAGATGGATAGGCAATTGGCTCCAGGACTGGACCCAGAGGGTCGTGATTGGCGGATAGTCTCATCCCCAAGGAAGGTCATTAGTGGGGTCCCACAGGGATCAGTCCTTGGACCCCTTCTGTTCAAGCCTACGTCTCTGACATAAGTACAGGAATCAGGGTGAGAGGAGTCTCCTTGCAGATGACTCAAACTGGGGGCAGTGGTGGATGGGGAAAGGGGAGGTGGCCCCACAGGGGGACCTGGAGGCTCTGGAAAGATGGTCTAGAAAGTGGAAGCTGAGGTTCAATGTGGGAAATGCAAGGTACTCCACCTGGGGCCAGAACCCAGGCCAAGTGACAATCCTAGGGGAAATGCTACAAGTCTCGATAGCTGAGAGGGACCTGGGGGTGGTGGTGGATGTCAAGATAAACAACTCTGAGACTTGTAGGAGGGCAGCAGCCAAGGCCAACAGGATGCTGGGATTCATCGCTAGGGGGATCACCTCCAGAAGGAGGGAAGTAATACTCCCTCTGTATAACTGCTTGGTGAGGCCGCACCTTGAGTACTGCGTGCAGTTTTGGAGGCCACACTTAAAGAGGGACATTAACCTCCTGGAGAGGGTCCAGAAGAGGCAACCAAAATGATTTGGGGCTTGGGGACAGGACCTATGAGGAGAGGCTCGAAGAGCTAAATATGTACACATTGGAAGAGAGAAGGGACCGGGGGGACATGATAGAGGTCTTCAGGTACATGAAGAGGCTAAATAGGGGAGGAACAGTCAGGGTGCTTCGAAGAAAGGAGGGGGGCCACAAGAGGGCATGGGTGGAAGCTGGAGTGGGGAAGATTCAGGGTAGAAAGGAGGAGGTGCTACTTCACTGAGAGGGTGGTGGAGCCATGGAATGCACTGCCTAGGGGGCTGGTGGAGGCAGAGACAGTGGAGGGGTTCAAGAGGGGTGGGACAGGTACAGGGAAGGGTTCTGGAAGCAAAATCCAATGCAGCAAGAATATCCAGAACTGGGAAGGGAGAAGCCAGAGAAGGCGAGGGGGGCAGCAAGGTCAGCACCCAGGGTGGGGCTGACCAAACGAGCAGACACGAAAGACCGTTAGGCCTATTCTGCTGCATTTTAGTATGTTAGTAATATAAGTTCGCCTTCACCTTTGAAGGTAGACAGTACACATGGACCTGCTTACCACAGGGATTCCACAACAGCCCATCCCTGTTCCATCTACACATGATGGATGCCCTTAAGGGTTTCTCTACTCCCCAGTGTCTCTTGCAGTATGTGGATAACTTGCTGTTGGCAACAACCACACAAGAACAATATTTATATCTCTTAGATGAACTATTGACTCTCATCCAGAAAGCAGGCCTCAAATGTAACCCAGCAAAAGCACAACTGTGTCAGAAAGAGGTACTCTTTCTGGGCCTGAGAATAACTGATCAAGGCCGAAGCCCTACCTGGAAAAAGATACAAGGATTGCAAGATCTGCCATTACCCACCAGTGTGGCAACTCTTAGAAGGTTTCTAGGTATGGTGAACTACTCCAGAGATTTTATCTGTGATTTTGCTCAGAAGGCTGCTCCTCTGTATGAGTTACTGAAAGAGGACATTCCTTGGACTTGGGGTCCCATACACACTCAAGCTGTGATGTCACTGAAACAGGCCTAGGCCTCAGCTCCAGCTCTGGTGAACCCCAATCCAGCACTACCATTCCATCTGGAGTGTGCCACCTCTGACATCGCCATGTCAGCAGTGCTGGCCCAGAAGGTTCATGGTACCCTGAGACCCATTGCATATGCATCACATCTCTTGACCCCAGTAGAGCAGAAGTACAGTCTTTGTGAAAGAAACCTTCTGGACACCTACTGGGCTGTCAAGTATTTTTTGTATATCATTGGGTACTCTCCACTGATCATCAACACAAACCACACCCCAACTATCTTTCTGCTATCAGATAGAGTGAAGGATGGGTCAGTCTCCAACACCAGACTTACACACTGGTCACTTCTTCTCCAGGACAGAGACATACAGATTCACCCAAATTAAATGCCATCCATGCTGGCTCATGGACTCCTTTTCCAAGGAGAACCCCATGACTGTACACTGCAGCCACCTGATCTGCCAGATCCAGGTCCTTTCCTCCCTACCACACCACAATTACTTGAGAATACCTCATTGTGTCATATTTTTACAGATGGTTCAGCCTCCTATTACCAGGGAGAACAGATTGCAGGGATGGGTATCATAGTGATCTACCCCTATAGTAACACTGTCAAAATCTCCATGCGTTGTAGTGTGGCATCCTCACAGTATGCCGAGTTGGCAGTGGTGGCCTGTGCCCTCGAGTTCATCCAGCATGGGACTGAGGATACCATCATCTTCACAGACTCTAATTGGGTTTGTTGCTCTTTTACAGAATCCCTTCCTTTCTGGCATAAGAACTCCTTTCTCTCCTCTGATGGCAGCCCAGTGAAACACATAGAACTGGTAATATACATACACTCACTGGCACAAGGTTTGCACACAAACTCTATATAGTGTATGGTGGGCAGCTGTTCCGCATGGAAATCCATGCCTGGAACAGCGTTGTTGTCCTTCACTCGGTGCGTCACGATCTTGTTGTGCTGCACCCAGTGCGTCACCGGTGCAGCACAACAAGATCGAACACATTCGTGCATGCGCAATAGAGGCCTAGCAGCGAACCACGGAAGGCGGCACTTTACGGCAGACACAGAAGTAAGCTTTTTTTTTCCCCGAGTGTTCATTTAGTGGTATTTATGGTTGCCCATACACTATAAAGATTGTGTATGAGCAACCATACTAAACAAGGCAGTTGCGATCGAGAGGTTTCCATGGTAACCTGCTTGCGCATACACAATCCTCTATGTACACAAGGTTAAAGCTCATTCCATACATGACCCCTACCATGCCTTGAATGACACAGCAGACACCCTGCAAGGAAGGGGCCTATGGGGACACCTGGATGATGGACCATCCAGAGGCCAATATGGCTGTACACATTGTAGCAGTCAGGAAGAAACCTGAACCTTTTTCCCTTGGACCTCTCAGCAGCCCAACATGCTGACACTGAACTCAAAGAAGTGTTCAGATTCCTTGATAATAGTATCGAAGAGAAACTTCCCACACACAACTCCTACCGAAGGCATGAAGGTAAGTTACGCTTGTCCCCAGATGACAAGCTTATCTGGTACCAACCAGATGATTCCACCACTAAATTGTGGGTGGTCCCCAGACACCTTAGGTCTGAATTTCTGCACCAAGTGCATGATACCCCTACTGGTGGACACCAGGGAGTGGAAAACACCCTCCAGAGGCTTAAGACCACCGCCTGGTGGCCTGATGTCACCAAAGATGTCAAACAGTACATAGATAACTGCCTTGTTTGTGCACAAAACAACCCCATCCCCACCAAATGAAATGCCAAACTCCTACCACAAAGACATTCTGGCCCTTGGCATGCCATACAGATTGATTTATTGGTCCTCTGACTAACACTAGCAGAAATAACAAGTACGCACTTGTGGTAACTGATCTTTTCTCAAAGTGGGTTGAAGGTTTCCCCACTAAGACATGCACTGCTAAAACCACTGCCAAAATCCTGGTAGAACAAATTTTCTCCAGGTGGGGCCTGCCTCTCAAGGTGGACTCCGACAAAGGAACCAGCTTTACAGGTGAGTTGATGAAAGAATCCCTTGAACTCCTTGGAGTTCAGCAGAAGTTCCACATACCTTACCACCCTCAATCTTCAGGTCAAGTGGAAAGGCGGATTAAGCAAACACTTTCCAAATTTATTGAGGATGATCCCAAGACTTGGTATTCTCTGTTGCCATTAATCCTTATGGCAATTAGAGGCACACCCTCAGCCACTACCCAGCTGACACCCTTTAAGGTGATGACTGGAAGACAGATGAGATTACCTGAACACCTGCTGTTTGACCTGCACACCCCCACTGCAGATCATGTGTCTGTAGACCAACATGTGGAAAAACTCAGAAAAGACCTCATGCACACACACTTGAATGCTGCCAATTGCATGGGAAAAACCCAGCAACAATCCAAAATACAGTTCGACAAACATGCACAAGAAGTGGATTGGCAAGTTGGAGATCAGGTAATGGTCCTCAAATTTTCACATCCCATGCACTCCTTCTCCAAGTGGGAAGGCCCTTACCCCATTGTCAACAAGCTCAGTCCAGCAGTCTACCAGGTTAGACTCTTGCACAACAACAAACTGACTGACAAATGGTTACATGCAAACCAGCTGAAATTGTATAAAGGAGTTTAATTACTTTTCCTCACCCCACTGGGCGGAATGGTACTAACCCACTAATGTTTGATTTCCTTTCAGATACCCTGACAAGATGGCTATCTTGTTCCATTTCTCCTCATCGCAGGGTTATCCACTGCATCCACAGCATGGTACAGTACCAAACCTCCTTCCTCACCTTGATTCTCCATCATCTGCCCCAGAGGAGTATCCATCAAAATACCGATAGCCTGATTACTGTCCAGGAAGGTTCTGATGCCTACCTCACTGCCTCTGTTGTTGCTCCTGATAAATCTACCCTACAAATTGAGTGGCAAACCACATTGCAAGGACAAGTTCTCCCTGTGGCCAAACTCTCCAAGAGAACTTTCCAGGGCTGGCTCAATGTTAAATTATCCCCAAATGGTTCTCTGTCCTTGTTACAGACTGCTCTTAGACATTCTGGTTTATACAATATTACTGCTTTGATTGATCCCTCATATTGTAATTCTTTGTCTAAGGATTCTTCTAGAAAATGTTGTGCTGTACACAATATGGTCTCTGCCGCCTAGTTTCTTTCTGTGTTACCACCTACTGATAAACAGATTTTGCAGTGTCCAAGGCACACCCCTGGCCCTCGTAGTGATCTAACAGCTACTGCTTTACCTGGTACACTGATTAACAACTTATAATTTATGCATATACCTGTTTTGTTCAACTTGACTTACTGGAATATGAAATAATTTGGTATGTGTCATAATACTAACACTTCAGCATTTTACAGTACATTATTGCTTGATAGTTTAGCAGCTTTTCAGATTCATACTCAAGACCCTATTGCTGGGGTATATACCACCGAGCATAGAGGCAACTTCAGGAGAAAACCCAATCCTGATGATCAAAGTCACAAACGTAATACACGTCAAGTTGACAGTTCTGATGTCACTGGTGCAACAGGCACTGTGGCAGGTCTCTTTGGTACAGCTATGTCTATCTGGAACAAAGCAGACATTGCTGCTATCAAATCTCATGCAGCTAAATTCCAAATGGGTTTGGTAAATGATATACTACCCCATTATTGCATGGTGTGGATGACCTTAGTCAGGAACAAAGATACACTGTATACAATATGCACGACATTGCTAAGGCATTTACTGGCTCTAAAGAGAAGATTAATGCACTCATACAACAAAATAACAAAGAAGCAGATAAACAATACATTGCCTGTGAGATATTATGCTCGGCCTATGGCTCATTCATCATCACTACAGTCAACAATCTCTTCCGTGATCTAGAATCTGGAAGGATCCCTGACATCATACATGACAGACGTATTTCTAAATGGTATTGTCCATACTGTAAAACCCCTGGCTATATTGCTATGTGTATGCAACAAACTTTAACTATTCCTCTTTCCACAAATAGAAACTTAAGTTTTGTGACCAGACACCCTAACACTCGTCCCTGCTTTACTTCTAAGAAATGTCCTATCTGAGATACAAGTTTGTTTCTTTTACTGTCTCTTTACCATGTAATGATCCCACTACAGCTTTATTCAACAAGTTAGCATCTGTACACTCCATTGGGCACCTTGATGACGACATCTACAGAGAACGCTTGGACTTGCCTCCTCTACTGGTCTTCCATCCTTTCCTGGACGCCTGGGTCGCTCTGCACACCGATTGATGTGTGAAGAAACAATATATTTACTTGTGTCGCTGTGATGTATTTGGTGTTATTTAACCTGTATGTGGTTATTCTCCTGACAGTATTGATTGGTCCTTTTCCATGGACGATGACATCAGCATAAATGACATGGATTCCTTGGACTCAACATTGGCTCCAGATGAACTTTACCAGTCTTATTGAGATGAGGTTCATCACCTGTCAACACGGATTTCCAAGACTACCTACACCTGCCCAGTACAGTTGCAAAAGTGGCACCTCCCCACTGTTAAGATACAGTACAACTCTGATGGGGAGTACTGTGTTGTCACAAATTATAGATCCTATACCTACAGTACAGAAACATGTGTTATTGATTTTCCTAACTTCTGCTTTGTCCCACATCAGAAGGCTATCATTGGACATACCGTTATTACCCCCGTCCTCCTTATGGATGCGGACATCATTGATGGTAACCCCAAATATCTACTTACTCTTTCTGAATACTTACTATATTTTAATGTACACATAGATCCACTCTCGCTTACATTAAAATCACTTCTAGAAACAAAAGACACCCACATCAGCAATAATATTATCAAAGCAAACGAAGCTATGCTTTCATTGATTAACGATGGTGATATGAATGATGCATTAACTAACATTTGGTTAGAGATCACGTTTAAAGGTTTTGTTATTATACAAGCATTTTTGATATTTTTCTTAGTTATCATGCTATGCTGCCCACGGCTCACACTGCGCCAACACCGTGAGCAGCTGGTGTTCCTTTACAAAGCTCGTGCATCAGTTTTGTAAATGACCCCTGTTCTTGACTTTTCCCTATTTTTGCCTGTGTTGCCCTGAGAGGCAATAAGGGAAGGAATGTTACACGAGGTCCCTGCACCCCTATTGGTACCCCCAGAGGTACACCTTAGATAACTAGTGCTTAGGCATATGTTATACTAACATATAGGGCTAAAGGCATCTACCATATATGAGTAGATGTCAGGATATGTATGCATATTATTGTTATACACTTTACTTTTCATATACATATATATTTTCTCTGTATTTCTTGCTTGCAAGATGTTAGGACATCTATGTCCTTGGAATGATTATGATATGTAAGTCGGCACTGCCACCTTTTGGTGATTTGTACCATTACACTGATGTGTGTAAGAAGTACTCTTTTATTCCACAAACTGATGACTATTACAAAATTGTAAAATGTTATCTTGGACTGTGCAGCCACCTCTAATTTAGCCAATAGGGCTCATCTCTGTAACTAGAAATGTTTCTATCTTACAGTAACCATAATAATTATCATAGGTATATAATGTGAGACACTGAGTCTTATACCATGGAGACCCCAAGAGACACAAAGAAACCTTGAGGTATAGGGAATGCTTAGCACTGGCTCCCGGTTTGTACTGGTAAGAACTGCTTAGGGCAACTGTGATTTATCCTTTTTGTAGTAATAAACAAGTTTATTACTCTTATGCAACATGTCTGTGATTTCTTACATTCCCAATATTGCCAAGAACCTGAGAATGAAGTTTAGACCGCCTGACAAGTGCTAGAGCAAGTTTTGGTTTATAAGTATTTAGGGGTTTATATAGATAGCACTCTTACTTTCTCTGAACATATAACTAATGTAGTTAAAAAGATCAACTCCAGACTGGGTATGCTTAGAAGAAAAACCTCAATTCTCTCTAGAAAATCTAGAAATAGAGTTGCTGTTCAACTACTTTTACCAACATTAGAATATGGCAGTGTAATATATCAATTTGCTTCAAAAACACCTTTGAACAGTCTGGATAAAACATATTATAGAATGGCAAGATATGTGATGAAGTGTCCTTTCCTTACTCACCATTTTTTTTTGCTTCAAAGTCTAGACTGGGACTCTCTTGCATTACGTAGAAAAAAACGAGTAGGGTATAATTCCTATATGGAGTATGGAGGTAAAAATAGGCATGGAAAAAATTCCTCTGATGCTTCTACCCCCTTATAAGTATAATCTGAGGGATTTGAAACATAGATGCATAAAAATTCCACTGGAAGTTAATATCTATAGTAGAATGCAAAGACGTTTCTACTTACCAAAAATATGGAACGAAATAGATCCAGAAATTAGGAATATTGAAAATTTAGGACAATTTAAACATTTCCTAGACTTAGTCTGGAAAGATAAATGTATTTGCTATGGTGCTGCTGAGTGATTTTTGTATTTGTTATTTTTTCTCGATTGTGTGTCCTAACTCTCCTGACTTCATTCTTGGGCTGGGGTTATTGGTTGGAGTAGCTGGATGAATTGACATAGTTTTAGACACTGCAGTATTGTGTCCCCCTTTATGTATGTTCCCCTTTCCTTGATCAGGATCCCATAAATTGTGCTTTATATTAAGGCATATACAAAATTCACCTTATCATTAAATGGAAAATACCCAATTTTAAAACAAGGTTTTATACCATGTTTTTCTGGTATATTGTGTGTCTCATTTCTGTATGCTTTGTATAAACTTAGACTGTGTTGTAATTAAGATTGTTTCCTGTAATACTGTATTACATGATGGCTTAGTGTATTGTGAAACTGTAATCTTAAACAGGACAACTTTGATAAACAGGGTCTATTTTGGTCCTAAAAGTTATTTCCCTGTCAAAAAATAAAGCGTTTCATCTATCTATCTATCTATCTATCTATCTATCTATCTATCTGTCATAGCACCACTCACTCCAGCTTTTCAACAAACCATACCCAACAGACATGAAATATTGCTGAGGCACCCAAAAAATCTTACGCTGTACAGACATTATAACGGCAGAAAATATATAACGGCTTGACCTCTCTGGGGTGGGGCTACCCCTCCTCTTTGGGCACTCTTAGAAACTGGTCAAGCTGCAGGTGAGGGCCCAGGTGGAGAAACTGGAAGGCCAGAAGGGTGGGATCTGGCAGTGGGCATGGGAATCAGGTGCCATCGCCTACCCCACAGAACTGGGTGTTTCCTTGTTCTGGTGAAAGCCCTCCCTCCCCTAAGCATAGTGTGCAATGATGCTATGGCGCACGGCAACACTGCTAGCATCACCACGCTCGCCCACATCCTTTTCTGTCTGCATCCTGCAGTGCCCTCCGATCTCCATCAGGGGTCGCTGGGATGCCGGACATCCCCATAACCTTCCCCCAGGAGAGGAGAGCAGTCCATTGGATGCTCAATCCTCTCCCTCCCCTACTAACCCCCATCACCCGAGCTCACTCCTGAACTCAGGTCGCTAGCATAGCGCGAGGTGTGGTGTCCAGCGCTTTAATGCTCAGCACCACTAGGCCGGCACAGGATAATCATTCTAAACTTGGAATATAACAGGGCCATAAGAGCACACTGCACTATGTGGACGGCTGCTGGTACACAATACCTGGCTGCACATATGCAAGGCAAACACACAAAGCCACCACTCCATATGCATACATACCACAGAAAAGTTCAATGATACTGCAACTTTATTGGTGGCAAACAAAGCACACACAAATGACCACTGCACTTTGCCGCTTAAGCCTTCATTAGGCACACCACTGAAGGCCTAACTGGCAAAACACAAAGCTCATTACTGTGTGCCTTGTTTTGTCATAAATACAATTGCAGTAGCAGTGAAACTTTTTTAGCGGTATCTATTCATGTGGAGTTATGGATTTCTGGTTTTGCTAAAGGAATGGTCAACACAAAATTTGGAAAAAACATGTTATGCAGAGCACTTCTGATTTGTATGCAAAATCCTGCTGCGTTCTTCTCTCTGTCTGCTATTAGGAAATTTTACTAAATTAGCCTGCTACCTTTATGGTAGTTTTATGAGCCCTATGGATCTTCTTCATGTAAAATCGGTTTGTTGCCTTCATCGCTTCGACATTGCACCCAGTGTCATGTGACAGTGAAGTAGCATAGCCCATAGATTTACCATATGCACAACAGCAGAGCTGTGCAACTGTTCTTATGCAGTGACACCAAGTGGCAACTGTTACAGTTTAGAATGCACCTAAGAGCTAGGTGAGTGGAGTTTCTGTACGAAAACTGCTAGTCAGTTGCACATCTCTGTTATTCTGAACTGTGCATATGATAAATCAATGGACTATGCTACATCACTGTCACATGACACAGGGTGCATTGTCGGAGCGATAAAGGCAATGAAGCAATTTAACATGAAGGCACTATTTAGTAATTTAGTAAAAACTCCTAATAGCAGACAGAGGGAAGGACACACTAGGGGAGGGACTTTACATGCACATCAACATGCTCTGCATAACATATGCTGTTTCAAATTTGATTTGGACTACTCCTTTAAGTTGAAATAATGATGGCAGGAACAAACCATTTTAACTTAAAACAAGGAAAACCAAAACAGCGCACACACACTTAACAGAAGGAAGGGGGGCAGGATACAAAGTGTCATGCATACACAAGACAAGAAAAAAGTGCATAATTAGATACAGGGGGTGGTGGGGGAATACATTTTTATGACACAGCAGGGAGGGTGGGGGGACACATGGTGAGAGGAAAAAAAAACTAGTGCGGGATCCCATGGTGATCCAGCAGCAGTTGGAGCATGGACATCAGCTGTAATTGAAGGCCCTCTATCTGCTCCAACTGCTGTTTGACAGCACTCACCCTCTCATTCGTCACGTCCACAACATTCCAGAGAACTGTGATGTCTGCCTGACTTACAGGCAGTTCTCTGCAGTCCGCAGGTGCTGCAGCTGCTGGTGGTGGTGCTGGTGTAGCAGCAGGTGCTGCTGTGGGCCTCCTCCTTGTCTTAGGGCCACACACTGCCATAACTTCTGCCACAGAAGGGTCAGCAGGTGCAGGCATGGCCCATTCTGTGGCAGCCTGCCACTCCACCGGGTGGTGGTTGATCATGTGGGTGCGCTGGTCCCCAGTCCCCAGGTGAGTCCCCCAGGGGCCACGGTGCACCTCCACCCTACAAATGTGGCACCTGACCAGGCTGCTGTCCCCACCCAACACAATCAAAAAACTCCAAAACCATGGAGTTGCAGGGAGGACAGGCACAGGTGGGGGGGCCAGATGCACTGGCAGCCTGGTCATGGTGCTGAGGCTCTACACTTGGGGCAGGGGGTGCAGGCACATCATGCTCAGGAAGAGCTGGAGCTGGTGCGGGTGCTGGTAGTGCCACTGCCTGAGGATGTGGTGGTCCTGCTTCCGGGGGGGACTGCAAGATTTTTGTCCAGTCCAATATGAACCGGGCATGCCCACCACTCATGCGCACTCCTCCCTGCCATGGTGTGGTCCTGGAACTGCCCCCACCTCAGACATTCCCTGATCCTGCTCCATCTCTGCTTGACTCAACTCAGGCGATTGCCCTCCCTCAGTCCGAACAATGACACAAAACAGTCACACACAAGACACACAGAACACAGGCACACACACAGTCAGACACAGACAAACAACAACTTATAAAAGTAAGAAAAAAGAAATTCGCAAGAACGAATTAAGTAAAACAAGACTCTACACAAAACACAAACAAATGTAGCTTTTAAAAAAGCTGTTGTGTCTCTCTCTCTCTCTCTCTCGCGCCTTTTCTCTAAATCTCCTAACTACTCTCACAAATCACAGTCTCAATGCCTCCTCCCCTCTCTCTTCCTCTGCACAGGAGAAAGTGAAAGTATCTCCTTGCATGAGTCACTTCCTTCCTGCCTGGCTAAAGCATGCGACTTACAGTACTGTAAGCCATGTGATGGGTGGGGGGCTGCCAACAGACTTGTCACTCCTCCTTACTTTGCATTAAGGTGGAATGACAATGTGAAATGATAATTACAAGGCGAAGGCAGCCTTTCATATTGGCCACTCCGTGTAGTGAAATGGCAACGCAAAGTGTCCACTTCACAGGTTCTTCGCCAGCTAAATTTAAATTCACTGCATCTCTAGCATACACACTTCACTAACCTCAGAGCTTTATACCACATTTCTGGAGAACAGTAGAGACTCCTCAGATCCATATATTACAAAAAATAACAGATAGGGGCTTTAATTACTCAGCTACAATACCATCTCAAGGTTCTGGGGACATGAGAACCTCTTGATTGTATTATAGCCTTGTAATACACAGTCCCCTGTCTATTATTCTATTGATTTATGATGTAGGATGAAGCAGTATTTTATTTCATGTAGTCCATGGCGTCAGGTGCAAGAAACCAAATGCTCATTGCAGTGAAGAAAGGGGGCAGAAGAGACAGAGCAAAGTCCAGAAAAAAAATATCAAAATATGACATTTTGGCTTGCTTTAAAAAGTAATTTTATGGAGGATGAGAGTCAGATGTTTAAAGACATCGAGTTTCACAAGACCTGAGCCACTAGTATAAAAGCACAGTTTCCAGTCAACTTTAAGGCAAGGCAAGGACAAGGGCAAGGGCAAGGGCTAGGCAAGGCAAGGCAATGCATGGCAAGGTATGGCAAGGCAAAGCTTAATCTGGTTCAAGGTCAGTTGGCATTCATCTGTATCCCCTTCCCCTGGGTCGTGCCTGAAAATGGGCAGGATTTGTCTAGTGCACTTACCTGGTCAACAAAAACTAAATAAAATAAATAAAGGCAATGCAATTTTATTTGTATAGCAGCCTATTCCAAGGGCTCAGGGCACTGCACAGAGCAGCATATACAAGTAAAACATACAATAAACATTAAAGTACTTTTAAAGGTTGTTATTCAAGACAATTAATAAATAAAAATAAAGTATAAAACCAAAAATAAAGCAAATGCTGAGAGAAAAGAAGTAAACAGTCAATTGTTTGCAAAGGCTGATGCAAACAGATAATATTTTAGCCCCTTTTATAAATGCCTCTATTGAGGAAGACTTCCTGAGATGGAAATGTAGGAGTCACAAAGAAGTGGGGCCATTATGGCAGTGCTTGCAGCCATCCCTTTCCAATGGATCTCACTGCCCTGGTTGGGGTGTGAAGGTTCACGACCGAAGCTCACGGAGGTGCTGAAGGCCCAACTCATTCATAGACTTAAATGAAAAAAAAAATTTTATGATCCACCCACTAGCAGTGTTTGCATTGTTTGTGCAATTTAATGTATTGTGCTTTTCCAATGTTTGCACAACTTAATGTTTTGTACTTTTGCAATGTTTCCACAACTTAATGTGTTGTGTTTTGAATCATTTGCACAACTTAATATATTGTGTTTTGAATCGTTTGCACAATTTAATGTATTGTGTTTTGAATCATTTGCACAATTTAATGTATGGTGCTTTTGAATGTTTTTACAGCTTAATGAATGAACAAAAAAACAAGGTGCTGCATCAGCATGTGGTCTGATAACAAAACAAAAAGGTAATGTTAAATAGACCCTGAAAGTAGAAAATAGAGTTAAATTGAGGTTTTGACCACAGGTCTTCTTCAGGAATTATCTAAAAGAGAAAAAAAGCAAAGTTAGCGACAGTAAGAGTAAGTACAGTAAGAGAGCCCACTTGTGAGGGAGCAATGTTGGACCTTGTGCTCACCAATGGGGACAGTGTTGGAGATATCACGGTAGGTGGTGTGACATAGACAGCCAGCTCTGAGTGCTCGAGTGCTGTATTAATTTTTGTTATTACATATAAAATATGTGAAGGGAAGGTCAGTTCAAGGAAAAGGCTGTCTTACTGGGACTGACACATCAAGACCCCCCCCCCAGGGATAAGTTCAAAGGACAGGAGGTATTTTAAACTGCAGCGATCTGGGGTGCAATTACCTTGTCAATTTGCTTTCATCCCAGGAAATAATATTAGCCATTCATAATGCCCTCAGAGAGATCCTTTGACTTGCATATTTGCCAGGAAGGACTTGTGAGGAGGGGGTGTCAAGAGAAGCCAGAATGGACATTGAAGAGGTTTGTTGACTGAGCCAGAGAGAACTCAGATGAATTTGGAAGGTGCAAATTACATCAGAAAGACCTGAGGTGTAGATTCCAAGGTCCAGACGGGATTAAAGCGGCCAATACACTTTTGCTTTGAATACAGTGACTTAGATCAAAGAAACTTTTGAGATGTATGTGTAGCAGAGCACAAACCAGTTCTGGCCAGTTAATCTGTGGAGAGGAAAGTCAGTGAGGTCATCTCATATGTTTTTTTAAATATTTTATTGGGAGACCCTGTATTGTAAAATATAGAGTTTGATGCACCAAGGCGGAGTTAGTGACCTCATGAGAAGGCCAGCTCAGAAGTGTGTTTAACTGCTGAAAGAACCTGACAGAGACAAACAAGAAAATATTTCTGACTGAGAGGAGAAAGACCCTAAAAGCACTGAAAGAAAGTAAGCATTAGATTATACCAGTCTGAAGTTATAAATTGTAGGAACTGTACTTTTTTTTCCCTGTTTGTTTTGAGGCTGTATGTGTTGGGATATATATTTGTTCTGTAACTATTGTTCTGTTTTGATATTTTTAAAGTAAAGATATTTTTTTACAAATGAAACTGCTGGAGTGCCTTGACAATTTGTTTTATTTTAAGTGGAGCTTTTAAAGGTTATAAGTACAGTGTGTATGGGCTTATTGTATACCAAACTGGGAAATGGATAGAGTTCTCTAAAGTCTTGCATAGAGTTCTAAGGGTTCATTTGAAAGACCTGGTTGGGTGCCCATAGGCAAGGATATCTGGCCCCCCCAAAGACAGAATTATTTAAGCCTGATAATTGGGTACGCTAACAAGAGGTTATCAGTTTGAATCCCTTCAGAGCTTGAGACTAAAGTGACTTGAACCCACAAAACAGACAAGAGGTTACCTTGTCTGTTCACTGTACACAAATCATATGCTCAGAGGTTGGCACATTAGGAGTAGACAGTTAACTGGCTGAGCGAGTTGGTGACAGGTGGCCCCCTGGGGACCGGCAATCACCATATGGTGTGATTTAATATTAGTACGGTGCCAGAACTGAACCACACAAAGGTGAGTTTCCTGGACGTCAGAAGGGCCAACTTTACAAAGATGGGGGAATGCCTCAGGGATGCCCTGGCAGGGGGAGAGGGAGGACAAGGGTGGAGCAGAGGTACAGTGGGCAAAACTAAAAGGGCCCATAGGGAAGGCAACAAACCTCTGCATTAGGCATGTAAAAAAAAGAAAAAAGAAAAAAAGACTACTGTTGTTCTCAAAAGAGGAGGATGGAAAGGTAAGGGCAAAAATGCTGGCATTCGGGAAGCATAAGGAGACACAGAGGGAAGAGGATAGGGAGGTGTATCAGGAGGAACAGAGGAAGGTAGGGAAAGCAGTCAGGAGCACAATGGTGTAAACAGAGGAGAAGATAGCACAGGCAGTAAAGAAAGGGATAAGACATTTTTCAGGTATGTAAGTGAAAGGAGAAAAACTAGTGGATGGATTGTAAGGCTAAGGAGGGAAGCGGATGAGTGTGTGGAGGGGTCCAGGAAAAAGCAGCCATCCTGAATAAATATTTTTGTTCATTGTTCATGGAGGAAGGTAAAGGACATAGATAAGTGCCAGGTGCATCAGAGGAAGGGAGGGAGGTGGGCACTAGTCCATTCACAGAGAAGAGAGTCCTGAAGGAACTCACAAATCTGAAACTGGATAAGGTAATGGGGTCAGACAGGACACATCCAAGGATATTGAAGGGGGTCAGAGAGTTGTTGGCTGAACCTCTGACAGTCCTGTTCAACCTCTTACTGGAGACGGGAGTGGTTCCAGAGGACTGGAGGTAGCAGATGTAGACTGATTTCACAAAAGTGGTAGCAGGGAGGAAGCTAGCAATTACAGGCCAGTCAGCTAGGCTTCAGTGGTGGGGAAATTAATGGAATCACTGCTGAAGGAAAGGATTGTGGAATATCTTGAAACCAGTGGCTTACAGGATCCAAGGTAGCATGGATTCTGGGCGAAGGTCATGTGAAACAAATCTGATAGATTTCTTTGGGTGACTAGGGAAGTAGGTCAGGGTGGAGTGGTGGATGTGGCCTACCTAGATTTCAATAAGGCCTTCAACATAGTTCCACATAAGAGACAAGTAAACAAACTGGGCAGCCTGGGAGTGGGTCCAAAAGTGGTAAACTGGGTAAGAAATTGGTTGGGGGATAGGCGGTGGTAAACGGAGTTCACTATAAATAAGGGAGGTGACCAGCGGGGTGCGACAAGGATCACCACTGGGACCGGTCCTCTTTCTAGTGGGGGGTAGGAGGAGTAGGCTATTGGTTAACTAGAATCTGCAGCTTATCCATTAGGTAGGGAAATGGGCAGACTAAGTGGGCCAAGTGGTCCTTATCTGCCATCTAATTCTATGTTTCTAAGTTTAATGTCTTTGTTAGTGGCATTGTGGATTGACTAGACGGAAAGGTACACATTTTTGAAGATGACACTAAAATCTGCAATAGGGTAGACACTATGGGGGGGGTGAAAAAATTAATAGGGATCTAGGAAAGATTGAGGAGTGGTCACGAGTGTGGGAACTAAGTTTCGATGCAAAGTGCAAAATCATAGACTTAGGGCATAAAAATCCAGGGGCGGAGTATAAGATGGGGGAGTGGTACTGACGACCACCAAACAGGAAAGAGACCTAGGGGGTACTCATATATGATAACCTAAAGATAGCCAAACAGTGTAAGAAGTCTGTAGGGGGAGCCAGTGGGATGCTAGGGTGCATAGGGAGGGGTATCACCAGCAGAAAGAGGGAGGTGGTGATGCCACTGTATAAATCATTGGTGAAATCTCACCTGGAGTACTGTGTCCAGTTCTGGAGAAAACATCTCTGGAAAGACATGGGGCATAGGCGGTCCAGAGGAGGGCAACAAAAATGGTTCAGGGTCTGCACCAGAGACCCTATGAGGAGAGTCTAAAGGACCTCAATATGCACATTTAGGGTGCGTTGTTGGCCAGTCCTGAATGCCGACTCTGGGACCCTCATGATAGCTTGAGGGGGATGTCCTGGGTCCTTGTGCAAAAGGACCATAACTACTAAATTTTCGGTGGTGTGGTGCATCCACCTGGGGACTCAGGCAAAATAACCAATTACCTTCCCCCATTCCCCAGGAACAATATTTCCACCTTCAGAGGCCCTCCAGAGAATTCCCAACAATACACAGTACCCAAAAACAGTTGTGGAGACATTAATTACCATAAGTACTGCAAGTATTTATTGCTGGAGGGAGTAGGAGTGGCAACTTTGGCTGCAAGAAAATGAGGTTGGGTTAGGCACTTATACCATACTCTCCAACTCAGAGAGTATACTCATAATACCATTAGTGACACCAAATGCAACTTCCCCCAATGCTCCCATCCGTCTGGTACCAAACCTGTCACAATGTCTTTTGGGGTACCCCACTACAGTGGAAGGCCTGCGATGCTGTGAGTTGGTCGACGTTGGGGCCCTAGATGAAGAACTAAAACAAGACAAAGCAACTTGGAACAACAGCAACCATTTGAAACCCCCAGGAGGCAAAATTGCACTTATCTGACATGTGCAGATGAGAAAGACATCCCTGGCTTCTTTCCACTCCAGCGGAATCCTCTGGAGCACTTGACAGGTGGCAGCTAGTGAAGGAGCTTTTTGGCCAAGGATGAACAGTAGCTTTGTCACTCTGCCAGAGACGGTTCAATGAAGATCGTGATCTTACAGGGGTCTCAGTCAACGCTCCCTGGGGTGCAATATCTTCAAACAGCAATTCGGTAACTGTTTTGTAAATCCAAAAGTGAGGTCCTCTGAGCTAAAGACGAGCTCCAGACCCTCACATGTCCTATTCAGAATCTTCACCATCCTCTGATGGACTTAGGCAGCTTTTGTGGCAAACAGTTTAGCTTCAGTAGCCAACAAGTTAGCTTCTGTAGCAAACAGTTTGGAAAAACACAGCCCGACCTAGCAGCAATCCACTTGGGCTCTTTGCAAACACTTTCAGTTTCTCTTTTGAGTTTCAATCCCAGCACTGTGACTGAGTGCCTGCAGGAGTCTCGACCAGCCAACACAATTTGGGGCATCAGCCCTGGGTGCAGTCTCTCCTGGTCTCTCTTCTCCCTGGGCATTGAGTTTTTGGCAGACTCCTGGGGCTAGTTATAGCCTTCCCAGGCTCCCTGCTGATTGGTTCAACTGTTCCCAGGCAACAAACAATCTTGACTGTTATTTTTTTCTCTTCTTCCTTCCTCCTGCAGCAGTGCTGTCCACCTTTTTTTTTGTACCCCCCAGACCCCACCACCAGAATTAAAAGGGCCAAGGGGAGAGTCTTTTTAGCCAGACTTCTCTTCTTAAAGTCACACAGAGTGTGCGGGGTCTTACATACTCCCCCATCTTTAGAACTTGTCGTCCTCAGCAAGACACTGCCCAAAGTTCATGAGTCCCAAAGTCTATTTTAGGGCAGTGTGCTGTGGATTGAAAAGGGTTAATGAACAAACTAGTTACAAAACCTAGACAGAAAGATGTTAGTCATTGACAGGTAACACACTGAACACATTGAGTTGCCCCTGTTTACTAACTTCTACTTCCACCTCAGATTTAAACCTTTGGGGTAGGGACACAGCCTGTACTATAGGCACAATTCTTTTGTGCACCAGATGGAGGGACATATCAGATGACTCTCCAAGCTGATCATAAGTAAGTTGTAAGTTTTACTGGGGGCTTGTGGGCTCTTTCTGATCTCCTAGGCACCTGTGAGAGTACTGTGGGATTTGTGGGATTACTGTCCTGTTCAATATTCATTTCGAGGGATCAGTGTCCCTGGGGCCTTCTTGTTGAGCATCCTCAGGATTTGTAGAGTCCTCCAGCAAGCCGGAAACATTCATATCCACAAAGGGGTTATCAATAGTGGTGTCCAGGTCTGGAACAAAAGGTTCAGTATCAACATTCCATTCAAAAGATGATGTTTCTGAAGTTGAGTCATCTTCGGCCCACTCTACACCCAGGGCAACTGGGGCAATTGAACTGGTGAAGGGTTGGTATCATAAAACCTCAGGATCTCCTTGACAATCGTCATATTCATCCTCTGGTTCTCTGGACAATTGTGGAGTGGGGGCCAAAGGAGCATGTACTTCTGCAGTTCGAGTATGCTGGATCTGATTACTCACTTGGGTGCTGCTCCTAGTTCTGGGGGCCCTTGGGATAAAAGGCTCATTCTCATTGATGACTGGCTCTAGGTGTCCTATTGGTAATAGATGGTTTCGGTGAATGGTTTTGGTGGTGTGAGGCCCCCTCTCTTGTCTGACTTTATAAACAGGTAAATTAACCAATTTCTCCTGGACGACATAGGGTTCATATGCCCATCTCTCCACCAACTTGTGCTTTCCTCAGACTCCAAAGTTCCGTAATAGTACTCTATCTCCTACAGTGAGTAGTTGGGATCTTAGTCTCTGATCATATCTGGCCTTCTTTGCTGCATTTACCTTAACGGCACATTCTGCTGCTATCTTGTATGCCTCCTGAAGCTGGTTGTTGAGACACTTGATATACTGTAGATATGACTCCTTGTTAGTTCCCTCTGGTGACAGACCAAAAACCAGGTCAATGGGCAGCCGAGCCTCTCTTCCAAACATCAGCAAGTAGTGGGAGGTGTCCCTGGCACTATTCTTAGTACAACTGTAAGCATTCACCAACTGTGGTACATGCTGGCTCCAGGTCTTCTTCTGGTTATGGTTCAGAGTGCCCAGCATGTCCAGGAGTGTCTGATTAAATCTCTCAGGATAAAGGTCCTCTTGAGGGTGATACGGGGTGGTTTTTGATTGTTGAATGCCGTGTGCTGCTAGAAACTCCTTAATCAGTTTTTTCCGGAAGTCAGGACCTTGATCGGAATGAATATATTGTAGTATGCTATAATCAGGGCCCCGATTTTTCTGCGGCACTCTGTGACCAAATTCTACTGCAGGGTTACCATTTGCCGCAGAACTTCTGCGGCACTGGTTTGTAATTTCTGCGGCAACAGTGTATTGCCATGTTGCAGCATCCATCACTGTATCCATGGCATGGCATGGCAATGGCTATTGCAGATGGGATGGTGGAATACACAAAACAACTTGTTCACAAAATAGACCCTCAGATTTTTATAAATAATATATCTTTAAAAGTTAACCCAAAATTTCAAGCGTCTTTTATGACCCTTCCTTCTGAGCATGGCAGATGTCATTTATAAAGTACTGGACACAATGTAATTTTGCACCAAGTGCAAAATTGCTTTTGGCCAGGATATGGGAAACAACAGCTGTTGTGTTCATGAGGTTGTGTGAAAAAATGACCATGCTGCAGATCTGGGTTGAAATGTTTAAAATCAGAAGACATTGTTGGATGGGTCTTCTGCTTTTCAGGGTTAAATAAATAAAAATAATAATACAATTGTGGGTGTGTCTGTTTTTATATTCTAGTTGAATAAAAACTGCATCTAATATTGTGTGGTTTCTTTGTTCATTTATTCACAGCTCAGGTCTATACAGCACATAAATAGCATACAGATGTCTCCATTTCCGTCAGCCCTATAAGTTATTAATCTTGTTAGGTGATATTGCCTCCATGATGAATCAATATTTGCGTGTTGTTCCATGGGTGTGTGAACTGCAGCATCTCAGTATGTGAGGGGGCTGGGGGCGCAGTAGCACATAGTCACCTAGGTTCTGCACTGGAGCTACAAATTAGTAAAGTTAATCAGGGGAAAAAGTAGGTAATGTTTTTGATCAGGCATTCCATTTTTGCTGCAAATTAGAAAAAGAAAATATTCTTCATGAGTACAGATTGCTCTGTGCACCCCCCCCCCAATTCTGCAGTTCACTCATTCTTGGATTTAGCTTTTAGTGAGTAATAACACTAATGGCTTGTGCTACAGAAACTGAGACATTGGCATGCTATGTGCTTTAGGGGGTTTGGAGTTTGTGGTGGGGGAAGGCAAATATAAAAGAAAAGAAAATATATAATTGTTGTTTGTAAAGGTAAAAATAAATCAGAAGCTAAACATGACAAGTGGCATTTACAGATTGATTTTATTATGTGAATAGAGGAGTCAGTCTACATTCTATTCTAGTTAGCTAAAGAAACCATGAATTTACATAGCAATCAATTCTTGTGTAAAATAAAATTAATTTATGACTGGCAGCAACATGTAACCACAAGAATGTGTGCCACTAAGTGCCATCCTGACATGGTTAACTTTTTTTTTTTACATTTACAAAAAAACAATTACAGCAATGATCTGCTTCACCTTGCTCTTTAGATCTGCGTCTCAAAGAAAGCAGTTTAGAACAGCTGATCTGATGGTGAAACTTTGCTAAAATAAAAAAAAAATAGTCAGACCTCAAATACAATGCGTGGCCCAGAAACAAAATTCCCTATCTACAAATGCCACATTTGGTAAAATTTCCAGAACCAAGAAGGTAACCATTGAGTTGGCACAAAAGTGGACATACTGTTTCTTCTAATTCTTAAAATACAGTGGAAAACAAAAGTACCTCATAGGGAAAATTACCATCTCACTGGCCTCCATTTATGTATCGCTATAAATAACATCTCTTGTGAGGTTTATAGAGAATATTGGATGTACATAATCTTGGCTCCCTTTTCTTGACCCTGGCGGTTAAGATGCCCAGGAGTCCTCGCCTGCTAAAGCTTGCTGTTCTCCATTAGCTCACGTAAGCACCTTTTATTAGAGAGAAAAACTAGCATATCAGCATGGAGTTCTCTGTTCTCCTTGATTCTCCATGTGTCCTGCCTCCTTCGCGTTAATCCAGTGTTTACACCAAAACACCACCCGGTGAAACTTAACTGCATAGCTGCTCTGTTCCATTTTAACTTATGGTAGAAAACGTATTTTTCATCAACCTTAAACCAAATTACCCCAGACTTCATTCAGCATATTTAAAATGAAAGCCTAAAAATACAGAACGGAGAGCAGAGCATGGAGCGGCTGGGTGCGGAGCAACACTGCAACCATCTTTTTGAGGCTCAATAAGGCTGAAGCTTCAAGTAGCAAATGCACAAAAAAGCAGTAGCTCCTGATACTAGAAAAGTGAACAATTAAGTACAAAGGGCAAAAATAATATACGTTTCATTCAGCTAATTTAGGCAATAAGAAATAAAACACTTTAAACTTTGGTTTTCCAAACGCTACTGAACGCGGAGCAGCAGGGAGTAGAGCAGCACCGCAACCGTCTTGCTTGTATTATCCTGATAGTCCACTGCTTTGTCATTGATCTAAAGTTTTTTTAAAACCATACAGGGCACATGTTCTGAAAATTAAACAAAAATAACTGTATTTAGAAATTCCCGTGCATATACCACCCTTCAAAGCCAAAAGTCTAACAGGGCAGATGTTTAGACGGTAGTGCGGGTTTATAGTGCAAGTTTTAATACCTTAAGCTAGCTTTTGGCATTGATGGCCAGTAAACATAATAGTGGAATGAGAGAGAGGCCAGCTTTTCTTTTATTTATTTTTTTAATATCTGGTGTTGGAGGGGCTATTCAGCGCGAGTCGCGGTTGTCAATGGAACAGCTGAGGTGCCCCCAAAAAAAAGAAATCATCATCAGTTATTGGTTCAGAAGACTTCCTTCATAACTGTTACTGTCAGACTGGTCAGATTGGAAAACAACATTGCTTACATTCATAAAGTCTGTTTCTGTGTGCACTGTCAATTCATAATAGGTTAGTTCAGTAAATCCTGTTGTGCTTGGGGTATGTATGTACACTGAACGAAATGACGGTGCACACAGAAACAGAATTTATGAAGGAAGCAATATTTTTTTCCAGCCTGACTAGTTCAACAATGGTTATTCTGAAGAAAGCCTTCTGCACCATTAACTGATGACACTTTATTTTTCTTTTTAGCATCTCAGCTGTTCTATTGACAACTGCGATCCGCGTTGAATAGCCCCTCCCCCCCAAAAAAGGCAGCACATTTGTTAATCAATAAGGTGGCCTGGGATCTTACTGTACATCCTGGTATGATCCTTCTGCTGGTATAACCCTTCAGGTTAGTGCTGTAAACATTGATAGACCCCGTTATCCAGCCACCCCCCCCCGCAGCCATACCATTACCCAACGTTCGGTTCCCCCCCTGCGGCGACCTACAGGCAGTTCTGAATTTTAAATTTCCTGGTCCAAGTGGGCCTCGGCGCAGCAAAGCACAAGTTCTGTGCTGATTTCCACAAAGATTAAAAAGAAACAGACTTGGAACTATGGTCTGTTGCCGGAGAAGCGAATGAGCCATTGAGATGGGGTGTGGTCTGGCTGTACATCCTGGTCTGATCCTCCTGCAGCTGTTCAATTAACAAACTTCCCCGCTCCGAGCAATCAATCTGATTTCCGAGGAGATCGAGAGAAACTTCAGGCGAGTGCTGGGACCAATTTCTGAACTTTAAATCTCCGCGATCGGCTGTTACTTCCATGGTGGCCACAACTTCTGCGGTCGGCTGCAACTTCCGCAGTCAGCCACAACTTCTGCGGTTAATTCCGCGGTTGGCCACGGCCTCGGAATTGCAGAAAACTCTGGGCCATGGCTATAAAGGGTGATAAATTCAGACAACTTTTTCACAGCTGTACTTGCTCTCTGGTCCTTGGTAGGATAGGCTTGAGCATATCAGGTACAATGGTCAGTAAGGACTAGTACACTGCTGAAACCTTTGCTATCAGACTTCAAGGATAAAAAGTCCATGCAGATTAACTCCAGAGGGTCAGTGTTTTTTATATTTACCAATGGAGCAATTCTTTTTGGAAGGGTCTTTCTTTGGACATACCTTGCACATTTTTTATAGCAGGCTTTGATGTCTCTCATCATTCTGGGCCAGTAAAATCTGTCTCTTACTAGGCTCAAAGTCTGCTCAAATTCTAAATGGCACATATCATTGTGTAGTGACCTCATTGCTACCCGATGGTACTTCCATGGAAGCACCAACTATCTGAAGGATTTTTGGGTCTTTGAGTCTCTGACAATCCAGTACAGCAAGCCATTCTGTAGTTCCAGTTTATCCCACTCTCACAGTAGGATAGGCACATTGGAGTGGGTTTTTGGTACTTGCTCTGGGCTGCCCCCCCCCTTCTCCAATGCAGCTATCACCCCTTAAGACTATTGTCCTGCCTCTGTAAATACTTTTGTTTTCTCTTATTTGGCTGGGGTAAACACTTAAAATCAATGCCAGCATTGTTGTAATAAGCATCTGGCATAGCATCTGGAGGGGCCTCCAATGAATCAACGACTCTGCAGGGTAGCACAACTGTTTCTGGGTTCCCATGCAAAAACTTACTGCACACTGCTTGCACCACCTCTGGTAGCAGTTCTTGGGTACTGTTGGAGGTCTCCAGATGTTGTCTGTGGGACAGTGCATCAGCATCAATGTTGCTCAGTCCTTGCCTGTATTCCAGTTTATAGTCATATGTGGAGAGGGCGGAGAGCCATCAATGTCCAGCCACAACCAGCTTCGCCGTGATGTTGATGTAAGTGAGGGGATTGTTATCTGTTCTTATGAGTTTCGCCCCTATAGATAATTGTGAAATTGGTCTACCACAACCCACTTAAGGGTCAGAAACTCCAATTTGCATACTGAATAGTTTCTTTCAGCTGCAGTGAGGCTCCAACTGGGAAAGGCCATGGAATGCAGACCCCCCCCAGGTACTATTGATACAGCACTGCCCCAATATATCAATGCTGGCATCAGTATGGAGAAAATAGGGTTGGGTGGGATCCACAAAGGCCAGTACTGGTGCTTCCGTAAGGTGGCAGATCTCTCTGAATGCCTCGTCGCACTTTGGTGACCACCTGGTTCCGAAGGGTTCATTCACTTTGTAGTAAGATTTGGGAGTCATTTCTTGGTTCTTGCATTTCTGTTTGTAGTTCGTGGGAGGGAAACCATGCAGCAGGTTAGTCAATGGGTGAATGACCTTAGAAAAATCTTGAATAAACCTCCGATAGTAACCACAGAACCCTAGGAAGGATTAGAGAGTTTTTAAGTTGTGTGGCATCGGCGAGGTTGTTAGGGCTTACAGCTTAGCAGGATCCATGCTCCTTCCCTCTGCCGATACAATATGTCCCATGTATTTAATGGGCGACTGGCAGAACTGACATTTGTCTACTGACACTTTCAGACCAGCTTCCTCCAGTAGGTCCAGAACCTTCATCAGCATCTCTTCATGTGCTTTGATGATGCGGCCAAACACTATGATGTCATCAAGGTAAACCAATACTTGCAAAAGATTCACATCGCTGACTACCCATTCCATTAAACATTGAAAGGTGGGAGGAGCCCATGTGACTCTCTGGGGCATCCTCTTGAACTGATAGAACCCCAGCGGGCAGATGAAAGCAGTTTTTTCTTTGTCTTTCTCCGCCATAGGTATTCAATAATACCCACTTCTGAGGTCCAGGACTGAGAACCATCTGCTCCCTGTTAGGCAAGCCAGGGCATCTTCTATGCGTGGCACAGTGTATTGATCTGCCACCGTTCTCTTGTTAAGCATCCTGTAGTCGATGCACAGCCTCACCTCCCCATTCTTTTTCCTTACCACCACAATGGGTGAGGCGAACATTCTCCTGGACTCAGAGATAATGCCGGCAACCAAGAGCTCTTGCAGGTAACTTTGTACATTTTCTACATCAGTAGGTGCCAGGCATCTCGAACTTTCATGTTAATGTTACCAGTACGTGTTTTTATTTTATGTACAGTTCCTTGGATTTTGGAAAGGCACTTTATAAATAAAGTTTTTATTATTATTATTATTATTCTCAGAAAGGCCTCTCATCTGTCATCCTTATGTGATGCTCAGTCTCCTTCACACACCCCAGATTGAGTTCGCTTAGGGTGAAAACCTTTGTGCATTGTATGCTCTTGTTCTGACATAGTTGTTGTTGGTACTCCTCAGGCAGTGGGGAATCACCAAATTGGAACACAGTGGGGTCCAGCTGGGTGCAAGGTGGGCTTCTGGAGGACAATGTTTGGACCGTCTCTGTAGTGTACATGTGGGCCAGGGTTCTCCCATTCCTGATCACCACTCATTTGTTACTCTCATTCTTTACCAGTACTGCAATCTTTCAGGCCTTCACCGAAGTGCTCTGGGTGGGGACCACCTCTGCCTGGATTAGTAAGGGGTCAGACAGTTCATTGCTCCAAAGACTATCAATCAGCAAGACCAGGCTCTTGGGGGTTCTGTGTAGCTGTAAGACTCCAGTGACAGTGACCTTAGTTTCTGGGGGCACTGTGAGGGTTATCACCTCTGTACTTTTAATAATGCCAACTTGGTCTTCTACCCTGAGGGGCAGAGTGGACAGTTTCTTTAAGTAGGCTGTTCTAACCATGGGGTGCATTGTAATCTTGTCAGTGCATTAAGTGCCCCCCAACTCTTGACATAGTTTAGCTAATCTTTGAAACATGTGGGTATTTGTACCTACCACCACCACCACCGGGGTCTCCCCTTCCATTCCCATAACTGGGCATACAAGAACCAGGGTGTCTAAGGCAGCTTGGATCCCTGCTACCTTTTGGGGAAACTCAAGTCATACTACTACATACCCCAAATAAGGATACAGCTGATTACTCACCCTCACACAGCCAGCCCTTCAAGTGGCTGCACAGGGAGATGCTTGAGGTGTTGTCTGTACCAGGACTTAAATATCACAATCACTTGGGAGCTGCTGTCAAGCAACACCTCACAGGCCACCCCCTCGACTTTGGCCCAGACCATAGCTAAGGGGCCAACTAGGCTGGGGAGAATCTGAGGGGACCCACAGGCAAATGCATTTGTAGACTGGAGCATTCTTGTTTCTGGGACTCAGTTTGCTCCTTCACTGGGCCCCACTGGCATTCCCGACATATTTTGTCTTTTCACAAGTTTCTATATCACCAGGGGGAGGGTTTTAGTGGCTCTGCAATATCTCTTTATGTGTCCTTCCTCACCACAGTGGTGGCAAAAGAAGTTAACTCTGGCCTCAGTTTGAACAGGGGGATTGTCCCCCCGCATGTGGGGTACCCACCCTTGTTCTGGCCCACTAACTCAAGAGATTTGCAATTTAGACACCTGTTCACTCAACATCTGCACCTGCTGGGCAAAAACTCAATCTCATTTTGTTCTTTGTCCCCACAAGGACAGTCTATGGCAGTCTCTATCATGCGAGCTGGGGCAATTATTCAAGTGGGTTTGGGAGCCCAGCCCTCCTTCTCCCAGACCTCCAACATCAGGTCTCCATAGCAGGGAGGGGTCTGGAGTCTCTCCTCTAATCTTAGCTTCAAAAGTAACATTTCAGACTGACCTGCCCCTTCCAGGATCTGCTCAATTCGGACTCTGTTCATGTAGTTGGCTAAAGTAGCCCCTTTCCTACAGGTTTTTTGAATTACCTGCTCTAGCCTCATTAAATACTCAGAGAGTTTCTCTCCCTTGTTCGGTACCAGGGTTTGTAATTTTATCATTACTCTGGCTCCACTATCAGTACTCCCAAATATTCCTTCCAAAGTGCTCAGGTACATTCAGGCATCAGTCTCTGGGTGGGTGGCCTGCAAAGTGGCAATGCCGTCCATAGCAGGACCCCTCAGACTTTCCCTTACCTTTCTCTTCTTTTCAGCCTCAGGGAAGTCGGGGTCCTGAACCATTGGGTTGCTTGATTCACCCACGTGTCAAACTCATCCTCCCCCAGGGGCATGGGTTTTCACCCTGAAAATGGTTTTAATAGGGAGTAGAATCCCTTCCCACTGCCTGAGGTCCATGTAGTGACCCTAGCAGGGGGTCTTTTCATTTAACTCTACACTGTTAACCTCATACATGTTTTTCAAGTAATTACATGTTTTACCTTCAGATTGTAACCATAAATCCACTTTGGTCCTAAAATCACTAGTGTCCATTCCTGGTCCAACAGGCTCTGGGGCACTCGTGTGTATGACTGCTGTTCATGGGACCTTGGAACCCTTGGAGGTGAAGACTGCGAGCACCTTGGTGCAATCAATCACAGACCTGCTGTTTATCAGGGCACTCAGACTATCACTAGAGCGGTCATACCTCCACCTTGTATTTTTAAATTGTCACAACATTCCCATTCATATAACATATCAATCACATTTGCTCTGTCAACAGCTTCTGGTATTCCCTTTAATAGCATCACTTTTTTCCAGTCTATTCCTTCTCCCCAGCACCAATCTTTTAATTCTTGGAGTGCCATTTTTTCTTGTAGGTTGGTTGGAGTCTGCCCCAACACCAATCCCTAACTCCACACAGAACCTGTGGCTATCTTTTGGGGCATGGGAGGATCCCAGCAATGAGCCTTCAATATCTAGGGTGTGTTGTTGGCCGGTCCTGAATGCTGACTCTGGGGCCCTCATGATAGCTTGAGGGGGCCGGCCTGGGTCCTTGTTTGACAGGACCGTAACTACTAAATTTTTGGTGGTGTGGTGCTTTCACCTGGGGACTCAGGCAAAATAACCAATGACCTTTCCCCATTCCACAAGAACAATATTTCTACCTCACAAGCCCCTCCAGACAATTCCCAACAATACACAGTACCCTAAAACAGTCATGGAGACAATCATTTCCATAAGCACTGCAAGTATTTATTGCTGGAGGGAGTAGGACTGGCAACTTTGGCTGCAAGAACATGAGGTTGGGTTAGGCACTTATACAATACTCTCCAACTCCGAGATTATACTCATAATACCATTAGTGACACCAAAAGCAACTTCCCCCAATGCTCCCACCTGTCTGGTACCAGACCTATCACAATGTCTTTTGGGGTACCCCACCACGGTGGCAGGCTTGCGATGCCATGGGTTGGTAGACGTTGGGGCCCTAGATGAAGAATTAACACAAGGCAAAGCAACTTGGAACAACAGCAACCATTTAAAACCCCCAGGAGGCAAAACTGTACTTATCTGACACATGCAGGTGAGAAAGACATCCTTGGCTTCTTTCCACTCCAACAGATCCCTCTGGAGCACTTGACAAGTGGCAGCTAGGGAAGGAGCTTCTCAGCTAAAGATGAACTGCAGCTGTGTCGCTCTGGCAAGGACAGTTCAATGAAGACCCAGATTTCACTGGGGTATCAGGCAACACACCCTGGGTGGCAATATCTTCAAACAGCAATTCAACAAGAGTCTTGTAAGTCCAAAAGTGAGGTCCTTTAAGTTAAAGACAAACTCCAGACCTTCAAATGTTCTATTTAGAATCTTCACCACCCTCTGGTGGACTTAGACAGCTTTTGTGGCAAACAGTTTTACTTCTGTAGCCAACAAGTTAGCTTCTGTATCAAACAGCTTGGAAAAACACAGCCCGACCTAACAGCAATCCACTTGGGCTCTTTGCAAACACTTCCAGTTTCTCTTTTGAGTTTCAGTCCCAGCACTGTGGTTCAGTGCCTGCAGGAATCTCGACCAGCCAACACAATTTGGGGCATCAGCCCTGGGTGCAGTCTCTCCTGGTCTCTCTTCTCCCTGGAGATTGAGTTTTTGGTGGACTTCTGGAGCTAGTTATAGCCTTCCCAGGCTTCCTGCTGATTGGTTCAACTGTTCCTGGGTAACAAACAGTCTTGACTGTTATTTTTCTCTTTTTCCTTCCTCCTGCAGCAGTGCTGTCCACCTTTGTTTTTGTCCCCCTGGCCCATGTCACCAGATTTAAAAGGGCCAGGAGAAAGTCTTTTTAGCTGGATCTCTTTTTTTATTTGTTGAGCACTAGGATTACAAATACCTTTGAACCAGAGGTTCATTTACAAAGGTTCCGCATCAGCAAAACATTGCAAATACAAACAGTTGAGAATATGATACAAAGATAAAATGGCATAAAAATACAGTAACGGAAAATGTATGTGGTGCAGGCAACATGGAACAGGTATACATAAGCCTAGCACAAAGAATATACAATAGGGGTGTGAGATGAGGAGAGATGCTAATAGTGAAAGGAGAGAGGGGGGTACTTAGGCCATCAGGTTATGACGTTGAAAGTGCTATGACCACAAAAGTGCTGGGGGCTGGAAGGAGGAGTAGCGGAGGGGACCTGAGGAAGGGTGTGAGCAGGAGTGGGTTCTAGGGGAGGAGGGTGACTAGAGGGGAAACAAAGGGAGGTGCCTATGGGATGAGAGTTAGTAGAGAAAAAGGGAGTGGAGGGGAGGGAGAGCAGAAGAAGGGGTGGGGAAGGGGAAAAAGGGAGGAGGTCTAGAGGGAAGGAGGCAGGAGAGACACAGGAGAACGGAGGTGAGAGTGGAACAGGGAGTGTGGTGGGAGGGTGGAGTGGGATGAAAAATTTAGCAGTGACAGGGGCCATGGGAGGGAGAGGGTGGCGGAGAACTACCGATCTAAGTGGAGCAGTCACATTTGCTAAGATCAGAAAGGCACTGTTAAAGTTCACGTTTGTACAGGCCCAGCTTGTTCTCATCTGTGATTTCAGGAGGAAGGCTATTAATAAGCGATGGGTCCCTGGTATAGAAGGCATGATGTGCCTGAGAGGTACAGCAGAAAGGTACAATATATGATGATCTGAGGAAACTGCATGAAGCGTGAGTTAGCTGTAGGTATCATTAAGGTATGCATTGTAGGGGGTGTAAGGCTAAGACAGATTTTCTTTGCCAAAAACTCAACCATGAAGATTGAGCCAATTAGAGTGCCTGGAGAGATCACAGGAATGCATTCACTTACCTGCCCCCATGACAAGTCTACAGCACTTGTTAAGGGCAGTCCTGATTCATTTTAGGGTGGTATCAGCAGCGGCACCATAGAATACTAGCCCATAGTCAATAATGGGCAATACAGAGCTAGTTACAGCTATGTGCATGGTATCATTGGTCAGTCATTGACGATGGCAGTAGAGGACCCCTACCCTTGAGTTTATGGCTTTAGAGATGTGTTGAACATGCAAGTTGTAGGACAGCGTGCAGTCAAGGGTGATACCTAGAAAATTAAATTCTTGCACTTGATCAAGTGTTTGCTGTAGTTTGTTTTGGATAGTGAGGTTGGCAGATCTAGTTTTACTGTATGAGTTATAAAACATCATGGTCTTTGTTTTTTTGTAACTCATCAGTGGTTTATGCTGTTCAAGCCAGGATTCTGCCAGGCTAAAATTCGTCTGAAGGTCCTGGGAGAGAGGAACGGGGTCAGTATGGGTAGAGAAGAGGACTGCACTATCAGCATAGAGTGTCACAGTACTATTGCATGCTGCAGGAAGATTATTGATGTAGAGGCTGAAAAATAGTGGTCCAAGGATGGATCCTTGGGGAAGGAACACTGGTGCGCATGGAGAGGCTATGTAAGAGAAAGAAAGAGTCAGCAATTTTGACTTTTTGATTCCTATCCATAAGGTAGCATTCAAATCATTTAGTAACGTCATCTGACAGGCTGAGGGCAGCAAGGGAGTTCAGTGGGAACTGGTGATTCATGGTGTCAAAGGCCTTAGTAAGGTCGATGAACACCACACCTTGTAGGTGGCCTGTGTCAGGGGCTTTGCGCATGTGGTTAGTAAGGTCTAGCAGGGCAGTGGTAGTACTATGGGCTTTGAGAAATCCATGTTGTTGTGGACACTGTAGATTATATTTGTAGAGGTGATCAGACAGGTGGTCGGCAACAATACGTTCAAGCGACTTGGAGAGTGGAGGGAGGATAGATATGGGGTGATAGTTGGAGTGAATGGACCTATCTCCACTTTTAAGCATGGGAGTGACAATGGCTGATTTCCAGAGCTGGGGAAACTGTCTGAGGGAAAGTGAGAGATTCAAGAGTTTAGTGAGAGGGAGTAAGATGACGTCTAGAGACCGAGAAAGAAGTTTGAGGTCCAGGGTGTCGCTGCTGAAGCTAGTTTTACATAGAACCTTTTGAAGGTATTTCCTGGCTTCTGAAATGGATACCCTCCTAAAGTAGAAAGGAGAGGTATTCCTGGGGAGGTCTGTTCTATCAATGGGGCAAGGTGGCGCCGTCAATGAAGTTTGGGGGAAGAACACTGCTAAGATCAGTGAACTCATGATTAAAAGTGTCAGTTATTGCTTTTTGGTCCTGAATTATAGTGCCATTTACCTTGAGCATAGAGAGGGAAGATTTTTTGGGTTTTTCTATTAGGCTCTTGATGTTGTCCCAGAAGGATTTACTGTTACCCCAGGAGTTTGCAAGTTCCTGTTTGTAGCAGGCTTGTCTGACACTGCGTATTGCCTGGGTGCACTGGTTCCTGGCTACTTTGTAGCACTGCATGTCCTGCTGTTGCCCAGAGTCCATAGCATGGTGCCAGAGATTATCCCTGTTCTTCATCAAGGTGACTAGCTTGGGGGTAATCCAGGGATCAGTGGAAGATCTTAATTTTCTTCTTTTTAGGGGGACAAAGTTGTTGCAGACTTCATTAAACTAGATAATGAAGTAATTAAGGGCAAGGTCAATGTTATTCATGGAGTCAAGGGGTGCCCAGTTGATTATTGACATGCAGAGGGTGTAGGGGCTTACATACACCCTAGAGGAAAGGAGGGAAAGAGGAGATATGAAAGAGACTTTCAGATACCTCACAGGTACAAACAAGATACAAGAGTGAAGTATTTTTCAGAGTAAAAGATGCTCAAGAATAAGGGGACATGCTATGAAGCTGATGGCAGGTAGACTCAGGGAAAATATAAAGAAGTACTTCACAGAAAGAGTGGTGGATGCCTGGAACAGCCTTTTAGCAGAGGTGGTTGGGGACAAAACTGTAGCAGGATTCAAAAATGCATGGGATAGACATAAGGTAACCTTAGTCATTAGGGAGGGGAGGGCTAAGCTGGAGATAAAGTAGGGTCTATGGTGTTTCAGTAGGCAGGGACAATGGGCAGACTAGGTTGGCCAAGCGGTTCTTATCTGTCATCAGATTCTATATTTCTATGTTATATTGTATTTTTGTATTGTCAGTGCAACTTAATATATTGTACTTGTGCAACGTTTTCACAACTAAATTTATTGTACTTTTGAAATGTTTGCACAACTTAATGTCTTTATAAGTGACATTGCAGAGGGACTGGAAGGGAAAGTATGTCTCTTTGCAGATGACACAAAGATCTGCAACAGGGTTGATACACAGGGTGGGGTGGAAAGGATGAAAAGGGATTTGGTAAGGTTGGAGGAATGGTCAAATGTATGGCAGCTTAGATTCAATGCAAAGAAGTGCAAGGTAATGCACCTGGGAAACAAAAACCAAGGGGAAGAGTACACAATGGGGGTGAGATACTGACAACAACAAAAATGGAAAGGGACCTGGGGGTTGTCATATGAGATGACCTAAAAGTGGGCCAGCAATGTGAAAAGGCAGTAAGGAGGGCTGAGAGAATACTGGGATGCATAGGGAGAGGCATCACCAGTAGAAAACAAGAAGTTGTTGGCCCTCTGTACAGACAGTTGGTAAGACCACTTCTGGAGTACTGTGTACAGTTTTGGAAACCCCATCTCTGCAAAGACATAGACAGGGTGGAGGCCCTCCAGAGGAGGGCAACCAAAATGATGCAGGGTCTGCATCAGAAGACATATGAAGAAAGACTAAAGGAACTAAAGATGTATAGCCGAGGAAAGGAGGGAGAGGGGTGACATGATAGAAACTTTCAAATACCTCAAGGGAATCAACAAAGTCCAAGAGGGTAGCATCTTTCAGAAAAAGAGATGTGCAAAAACAAGGGGGCACAATTTAAAGATAGAGGGGGGACGGCTCAGAGGTAATATGAGGAAGTATTTCTTCACAGAGAGGGTGGTGGATACATGGAACATCCTTCCTGAGGAGGTCGTAGAGTCAAAAACAGTTTGGAAATTCAAGAATGCATGGGACAGACATAAGGCAATTCTAGTGGGGGTGGGAGGAAGTAGGCTGTTGGTTAACTAGGATCTGCAGCTTATCAGTTAGGTAGGGAAATGGGCAGACTAGGTGGGCCAAGCGGTCCTTATCTGCCATCAAATTCTATGTTTCTATGTTTCTATGTAACTTAATGTATTGTACTTTTGTAATGTTTGCAGAACTTAGTGTGTTGTGCTTTTGAAATGTTTGTAGAATTTAATGTTTTTCATTTTTACAATGTTTGCGCAATTTATTGTACTTTTGCAATGTTTCCAGAACTTAACGTATTGCACTTTTGAAATGTTTGCACAACTTAATGTTCTTCATTTTTGCTATGTTTGCACAACTTTATTTATTGTACTTTTGTAATGTTTCAAGAACTTAACGTATTGCAGTCCTTGCAATGTTTGCGCAACTTAAATGTTTTGTACTTTTGCAATGTTTGCACAACGTAATGTATTGTACTTTTGAAGTGTTTGCTCAATTTAATGCATTGTCATTTTGTGTTTGCACAAATTAATGTTTTGTACTTTTGCAATGTTTCTGCAACTTGATGCATTATACTTTTAAAATATTTGCACAACTTAATGTACAGTACTTTAGTACATTATTGTATGCTTTACTTCGCCCTCTCGTTCCAGGATGCATTTAGAAGAGAGCAGTTACCAGCTCAGTATGTCTTTCCTGGTAAAACGCTTGAAATAAAGAAATACACACAGTACATAAATAAATAAGGCACAGCAGGACATGTGTTAAGCAGGGATAACATCACAAGCTCTGCTGCATTGTAAGGCACAGCCAAGTGCTTTAAACAACCCAAGAAGTGAAGTTAACCAGCATAATACATGCACTGGAGTGTCTGGCTGTGATTACAAAATGTTTCTGTAGGATGACACAATGGTTTTCATTTTTGGCTTTTCTATCTTCCCAGGCTAACTAATCTATAGGATCCTTTCTTTTTGCTTTCTGTTCTATACCCCTTCCTTCCTTAGGCCTTTATATTCATATTACCCTCTGCTATTCCCTTTCCTTCCTTAGGCCTCCTACTTATACATTATCCTCTGCTAACCTACCCCTTCCCCCAAACCCTGTTACCCCTAATTATCCTGTCCTTCCTCTCAGGTGTTTATCACATCATGTTTATCTATTGCATCATTCAGTGATAAAGTGTTAAACCTTACCCACTATACATTTTTTCACAAAATGTCCCTTTAATTGTAAATATACCTTCAATGCTGTACCTTGCTATGTAATAGCCGATTTGAGCTTTGAATGCAGTTTGTATATTTGATTATCAAGGTGCTGTACTATATAATGTGTCACTGTATGTGTAACCATCAGGACCTCCTTGTGAATGAGCTTGCTCAATGGAGTCTTCCTGCAATAAACTTGAACTAATAAATTGTCCATCATCATATACTGAGATAACGTCACAGCTGGAACTGCCTCTAGGCCAGTGAGCATTCAATATTTATTCTGTTTTATCAGACTGTATAATAATCTAAAGGCTCAGAGCAGACTGGATGGTCATCAGGTTTCTGACTCAGATCACCTGTCTTTGGGCTGACAGTATAGCCTAGAGGTTAAAGTAATGAGCTTGGTATATCTAGCAAACCTGGGTTTGATTCCTACAGTCTCCATTTGCATACTATGTGACTGAGCAAGTCACTTAACCACCCAGTGCTCCTGGGTCACCCCTGAAAATAGGCACATGGGCCTTATCCAGTTACCAAAGAATTAAAAAAAAAAATTATTTATGTCTCCTCCTGAGACCTGACAGTTAAAAACTTTAGTGCAAAATGCAGAGCCTTCTTAAGAGCTGGTGGTTTGTTTGAAACTGGCTAAAAGAAAACTTTTTATTAAACTAATATCTTTAGGTTTGAATCTAGTTTGCGAAGGTAAACCTGAAGTTACAGCAAAGCTAGCATTACTGTTTTAGCCCTTTTGTGCTCAGTAAGGAGAAATGAGGATAGTGACTCACAGGGAGACTGGGGAGTGTGGGGGAGGGGGGACCTGTGTGCTCAGTAAGCAGAAATGAGGCCAGTGACTCACAGGAGACTGGGGAGTGTGGAGGTGGAGTGAGTAATCACCACATTGCACTGATTCGGACACATTTTATAATAATTAGCCTTAACTATTCACTCTTCCCCAGCTCAAACTTTAAGACAGAATCATTTTTTTGGCTTGTCTCAAGGAACTTGCTGCAATAATAGAAACTCACTTTTTGCTTTGCATTTTGAGACAAAAAGTCATAAGATTGCAATTTTGACTAATTTCTGTACTTGAAGCGATTTACCCATTTTTTAAAACTGCATTTTATGGAAGGGTGGAAGAGGTCAAAATAGTCTGCGTGCCCTCCTGTACAGCACTCCCCATAGCTAATCATCAGCTCTTGTCAAAACCAAAAATTGCAGTTAAATCTACTGAATAAGTCAGATTTGACAAGGCACAGTCTATAACAGCATGGTTGCAGGCTTTAGGATAAGAATGTCCAGCTTTTCCTTTGCATTTTTCTCTACATAGGGCAACTGAGCTGCGATGTCTCATTTCAAGTGAGATCTTGATTTTCCTTGTTTGCCAGCTCAGATTTTTCCAGCCTGTAGATATCGTATGGAAGTGGATTGCTTGGGGTCAAAGATTACAGTGAGCTACTGGGTACAGTAGAATGTCATTGAGATATGTCTATCACTATGAACAACAACAAGACTCTGCTTCATTCCCCAAACTTCAGGTGGTGGCAGCGTTAATGTTGCTGAACCTACATTGAGAAATTGCAGTTAAAACTGACTGAGAAGAACTTCCCAGCACTGTTCTATTAACAAAAAAACACAGAGTCGATACTCTCACTAGGGGTGTGCAAATACCTTATCTGGAATATTCAGGCCTAATATTATATTCGGGTTTCAAATATATGGGTATTTGGTATTTCCGTATTCAAGTATTTGGGTAATTTAAGAAAAGAAAAAGAAATAGTCTACCCCAGGAGGTGGTAGGAGCGAGCCCAGTGGTGGGATTCAAACATGCATGAGAATACATAAGGGAAGCATAGAGGTGGGTAGGAGAAGCTAAAGCTGATGACCAAGTAGGGTCAGTGGCCACTGATGCAGGCAGGGTATATGGCGGACTGGATGGGTCTAGCAGTCTTTATCTACCATTAACTGCTTTGTTTCTATGAAATAGCCCCCTCGTCTCATCCCCTAGCCCCAATCTTAAATACAACCCCCATCTCCCAACACTTTGTTAGATGCCCAATCCCACCCTGCACCCAGCAATCACAATTGAATCATTTTGTCTATTAAAAAAAACTCCCATAATGGGCCACCGGCACAACCCGCCAGCCTCTGTGGCGTCCACAGTCTTTCAGAGATAGTTTGCATTTAAACAAATACAGTATTATTTTCCCCCACCCTGGCAGCACCCACTTCCCCCCTTCCTCACCACCAGCACCCAATTATTGTAGGACAAGGTAGATGACCAGGTAGCTGACACAACCTGTCCCCCCTCCATGGCCACATACCTTCTGCTGAATGAAAGCAATTGTGATGTTGATTAGTCTGTAATAGTAAAACCAGTGACCTGCCAACCTTACACTTCCCAATCATCATCTTTTTTCCTCTTATAACTGAAGAACTGTTTGTCCTTCCTTTGACCCCATCCACAATAGACAGTTCTGTGTCTGCTTTCACATCCCTGGTCACCTTCTTGGCCACAGTAATCTTTACATGATACTTAATCCAATCCTCGACCCCCTACTTTTCCTTGTACTGTAGCTAATAAAAGCCATTTTATGGCCCTCACTGCCTCCCTAACCTTCTTAGACTGCAGTAAGATGGCTGCCATGCTGGACGACCATCAGAAGCCCTTTTAACGTTTGAGCATTTGGGACTGTTTTTAGTTTATTTTACCCTTGTTATGCTCTTGGTTAGTTAATGTTTAGGACTGCACTTAAAATAGAGTAGCTGATACTTTTTACGGTAGCATTTCTTATTTTGTAGGGAACTTTAGTTTATAAGTTGGTGTCCTGCACTCTTTCAGCTTTGTTTGATCAAGCAACAAGTGTGCCGATTGATTCTTAATAAACTCTACCATGGGGAATATGCTTACTGGACTCTCCAGATACGACTGTTCTGGAGGTCACTCTGTGGACATTTACATTACTAATCGGAGACGCTGGAAGGTTTGATATCTTTTACTGGACCAATAAAAGTCTTGTACAAAGATGTAATTCTACACAAGGTTTCAGGGACTCACAGGTCCCTTCTTCAGGTGGATGATAAACTGAGCAACATAAGCAGTATTTATAGAAACTGTGGAGCAATGTAGTTCAAGTTTATTAAAACACATGTATATACATATCATTTGTCACATGTACAAAAGAGAGACACCTATCAAAAATAGTTAAAACCATTCTTTGTTATAATCCATTTTAGTGCACTCCTCCAGTTTGTGCCTATACCCTCATCGTATAATCATCAATAAATTCTCTGCTGAGCTCTTACTCCACTGTTTAGACAGCATTGTTCCACTTTAAATGTCATCTCCTGTGGCCGTTTCCACTAGACACAAAGGGCCAGATATTCAAACTGTGCCATTGTGTGGCGCAAGCCCCTGCGCCGCTCAAAAAAGTTGCGAAGGGGTGTGGCCAGGGTGATATTCAATGGAGTTGACTATGGCACAACTTCTTTGGATATCGCCCCCTGACCACACCCACTGTGCATGGCACAGTGGAACTATGCCACCGCAAGTGGTTAGAGTGGAGCATTGAGATGCGGTAGTGCAAGTTCCATTGCGCTATGCACAGAACCTGCGATATTCAAAGGGTGACATGCAAATGGGGCAGTAATCTATGCAAGGCACGGGGGGGGCATTTGCATCTAATTATGGCCCATTTGCATGCCATTAGCATGCAGGTGCACCGATCCCTGACGACTTGGCCTAGCGCCCTGCCAGGCAGCGCGTTGGGACCGGCGCCCTACGCCCGATTGCGGGCATAATGTTATACTCCCCATTAGCCCGATCGCAGGCATAACCAAATGTTCCCTCCCAGTAGCCCGATCATGGGCATAAAGTTATACCCCCAAGTCCAAGATCCCTGGTGGTCCAGTGGACCACGAAGCCCGATCGCGGGCATAAAGTTATACCCCTCCCAAAGTCCAAGATCCCTGGTGGTCCAGTGAACCGTGAGAAGCCAGATCGCGGGCGGCATCCTCAACCTCACCCCAGTCTGCAATCCCTGGTGATCTAGTGGCTCCCCACCCCACCCACCCACCCACGGGCCCCACCACCTGCTCCCTCCCGTCAGCGGCCGGGCGGGCGGCACCCCACCTGCCTGCTGCCCTCGTATTACCACCGACTGATGAGGGCTGCATGCCCATTGGTTCAGAGTAAGAGCTATTGGGCATGCAGCCCATACTGTACAAGTCAGTCCAGATATGTGAATGAATCTGTGAATGAATCCATCCTTTTTACTCCAACAGCACTTGCGTACTACCTCAAGCCTGCTCCTGGTACACTCATGCACTATGAATGGTTCTATAGGTTTTGTACGTTCATATGTTCTTTTGTATGATTTTGGACATATATTGTAATTTACCCAATGTTCTTCTACTTTTTATTGTACAATACCTTGTGTTCCAACTGTTGCACAATCTTACAATTATGTATTGTTTGTACTACCCACATACTAGTGTAACTGATCATCCTTCACAACCCTATGTAACTCTCCCCCAGGTCACACCATGAGATGAGCAACTTGTTGTTCAGTGTGCCTTCCTGGTGAAACATTTCAATAAATAAATAGAAACATAGAAACACAGAATTTGATGGCAGATAAGGACCATTTGGCCCACCCAGTCTGACCATGTCCCTACCTAATGGATAAGCTGCAGATCCTAGTTAACCAGCAGCTTACTTCTTTCTAGCCCAACCCCCTAGAATTGCCTTATGACTGTCCCATGCATGCTTGAATTTAACCACTGTTTTTGACTCCACAACCTCCTCTGGAAGGCCATTCCATGCATCCACAACCCTCTCTGTAAAAAAATACTTCCTTACATTACCTCTGAGCTACCCCCCCATCTTCAAATTGTGCCCCCTTGTTCTTGCACACCTCTTCACATAGGGAGGGACTCACCCCAGTCACCTGTTCAGTCACTTCCCAAACAGTATCCCATAGTGAAGGACTCACCCCAGCAGCCTGCTCAGTCACTTCTTAAACAATATCCCATAGTGAGAGATAAATAAATAAATAAATGCCTATAAGCAGCCCCCCAACCTTTCGGACATAATAATTCACAACAAGCTCACAGCAGATCAAAGTAATCGTGGACCAAGAGGGATAACACCATGTAACATGACAAGATGTAAGACCTGTACCCACATATACACACTGACCACTATCCAGACAAGCCAGAACAGCACAATAAAAATCAATGGATCCTACACATGTCAATCCAGCAATGTGGATTACCTAATTCAGAGCAAGAAGTGCACAGATGGATGCTATATTGGGGAAACTAGGCAACCACTGCAAACCAGGATGAACCACCACAGACACACAATAGTTAACAAGATTAGCTGCACACCAGTAGGAAACCATTTTTCACAAACATCATTCTCTGTCTGACTTATCTGTTCTGATATTAAGAGGGAATTTCAAAAACACAAAGGACAGAAGGACATGGGAACTTAAATATATTAATTTAAATACCTGGGTATCCTCCTTGATGAATCCTTGTACTTTGACCTCCATGTCACCACCACCTGCAAATCGGTCAATGCAAAAATTGGAGGTGCATACCGTACTAGCTATGCCCTTACACCATCTGCTCTGCTTGCAGTGGCTCAAGGCCTATTGCTACCGGCCCTTGCCTATGGCTCAGTCACGTACCTTGGAGCATCAAAGACCTCCCTACATAAATGGGACACCACCTATAATAACATCTGCCTCTATGCCTCTCGATCTCCACATTTTAAACATCAGTGTCAGCTGTATGTGGACCTAAAATGGCCCAACCCTTCTGCCCACCAGCAACTGGCCTTTGGCTCCCTATTAGATGGTATAATTAGATCAGGTCTCCCTAACTCCCTCGCTGCCTTGCTACACCCTTTAACCCCCTCCTATGGACTTCGGTCTAGTGGCAATGCCCTCCTCTCTATACCCAGATGTAAAACTTCCATGGGTACATGGGCTTTCTTCTACTCAGCCCCTAAGTATTGGAATTCCATCCCTCTAGAAATTCACCTTGCTGCTACCCATGCGGGTTTCAAGACACTCTATCGTGAACACCTACTGGCCTCAAAGCCTTGCTTATGCTTCCATCCACCTTAATCCCTTTAATCCTTACACCTTGTTCTTTCCCTTCTCTTTTCCTCTCATCTCCCCCTCTCCCCATCCTTTCTTTCTCTCTATATTTGGCCTGTACTGGGAATTATTAGTGTACTTGTCAGCCAGTTCCAGTACAAACTTGTTAGCACTTGTTTTATTTTTTCATTACGGTACTGTTTACATTTTTCTGATATTACTTTACTCTGTTTTGGCTAATTGTCAATTGTTTGTATTGCACTATATTCCATTGTGTTATCTCTTCCTTGTGCTGTGTCACATTGTACAGTTTGTGTATTTTTTTGTATTTTTGTTCTCACTTGTATTCTACCGGGTCGTGACTGAAAATAGGCATCTCTATGTCTAGTGCACTCACCTGGTTACCAAAAGCAAATAAATAAATAAATAAATAAATAAAAATCAAATATCTGTGGACTAAATCAGGACATTGGATTTATGACACACTATGGTAAACTGTAATTCTTTTGTTACGTTACTCAGTTTTTTTCTCTCTTCTTTTGTGTTCCTGCCTATTTTCCTGCCTTAGTTTCTTACATTTTCCTTTTAACCTAGTCCTACCCAGCCCCTCTCCATCTCACACTTCACCGTATATACTTACCTACCACTTTATTTATCCAGGCCTTTTATGTATTATATAATTTCATTCCTTCTAGGCTTCCTTTCATTTCTTAACATTCTCTACCTCTTACTCTTCCTGCTAACATCATGTATCTTTCTTTTCTGTGTTCCTGTTTTGTCACCTTTTTAGCATCCTTTTATTTTCAGATGCCCTGTTCCTTTATAGCCCCCCCCCATCAGTTCTTCTCACACATCCTATTGTTTTTCACTCTTATAGACTCTTACCTCAGGCCTTAATTTCTTTGTGTTCCTTTTCTTCTCTTCTGAGCTTCACCCAGCCTACCATTCTACCCTTCCTGTAATTCTGTTCTACTGTTTTTATGCCTTGCTCCACAGTTTATATAAATACTGCTTATGTTGCTCAGTTTGTCATTCACCTGAAGAAGGGAACTGTGAGGCCCCAAAAGCTTGTGTAGAATTCCATCTTTGTACAAGACTCTTGTTGGTCCAATAAAAGGTATCAAACCTTCCAGCGTCTCCTGTTTTCCAAGGACCAATATGGCTAGAATCTCTGCATTACTAATACAAACTGTTACTCTGCTAAAGAACAGTCCCTTGGTTACCTTGAGTGGGTGACTGACAGTTTTCAACATTCCTTACACTTTCCTTGCACCCGTGTGCTGCTGTAACCTCTATGAACATGCTTCACTCTGGTGTCTACAGTGGCAGTGCATGAGGGCTCCGATAGTATGGTGGGTGTACAGCTGCAGAGCCTCAGCAGTATAGAGCTTGTGTGCTGGTACATCTTGATAAGAGCTCTAAGTGTATCATCCTTGGCAATAGGAGTTGGTGGTGAGAGAACCAACTCTTGACAGTAATTCCGTGAATCTGACAATGTACTGCATTCATGCCCATCCCCAACTTTCAGTGAGATAGAACCAGAGAAACATCCATGCTGTGAGTTCAAAACTGTTCATGGCATTAAGGAGTTGGTGGTGAGAGAACTGGGAAACTGTTGAATCCCTGCTTCTGCCGAGGTTCCTCAACAGCTCTTCATGAGAGACGAGCCAAAGTGCAAGGCTTTTCTTCTCTCTGTGTGATACTGTTTGGGAAGTGACTGAGCAGGTGGCCGGGGTGAGTCCCTCACTATGGAATACTGTTTGAGAAGTGACTGAACAGGCAGCCGGAGTGAGTCCCTCCCTATGTGATACTGTTTGGAAAGTGACTGAACAGGCAGCCAGGGTGAGTCCCTCCCTATGTAATACTGTTTGGGAAGTGACTGAGCAGGTGGCTGGGGTGAGTCCCTCCCTATGTAATACTGTTTGGAAAGTGACTGAGCTGGGGGCTGGGGTGAGTCCCTCCCTATGTAATACTGTTTGGAAAGTGACTGAGCAGGTGGCTGGGGCAAGTCCCTCCCTATGTAATACTGTTTGGAAAGTGACTGAGCTGGGGGCTGGGGTGAGTCCCTCCCTATGTAATACTGTTTGGAAAGTGACTGAGCAGGTGGCCGGGGTGAGTCCCTCCCTATGTGATACTGTTTGTGAAGTGACTGAGCTGGGGGCTAAGGTGAGTTCCTCCCTATGTGATACTGTTTAGAAAGTGACTGAATGGCAGCCGGGGTGAGTCCCTCCCTATGTGATACTGTTTGGGAAGTGACTGAGCAGGTGGCCAGGAAGAGTCCCTCCCTGTGTGATACTGTTTGGAAAGTGACAGAGCAGGTTGATGTGATGAGCTAGCCCATACATATCTGTACTGTTCAGATTTGATATAGATACAGTACATGGGCTGTAGTTCAGAATTAAGCCACTGGCCCTTGAAGCATTCTATGACAAAATCGCCTTGTAACATGGGAAAGAAAAAGGGTTACGACTCATTGGACAAATAGCATCATGTGTTCTCAGTGTGTCCATACATTAACTCTCAATTAATGTATAGGTACTCTGGAATTAATGGATGGTGTAGTGTCTTAGCTTGGCCACTGCACTAGACGTGTCTCTTTACTTAGTATGGACTGGTGTTTAGCACTCAGGTTATCTTTATTTTATTTGTGTTGAACAACAGGATATAGTTTCTACACAGGGCACATTTTTGACCCATCTCAATATCCTATCCCCATTCTTAGTACAGTGTGTCAGAGAACACTAAGAAAATACATAGCAAAAGACAGAGCGAGCGAGGAGCGAGCGTGCTGCTTTTTGCAGGAAACAAAACTCTCTCCTCAAAAACGAGCACACACAAGTCTATGATTGTTTGTAAAATCAGCCTCCCAATTCAGAAAACACTTTTGTTATTTATCAGCACTGTTTTCTTTTAATTGCCATTTTTGGCAAAACTTTCAATTCAAGATGTAAATAAAAACAGAGCTGCTGGTATTTTTCTTTGACAAATTGCAGCTATGTTCCATAGTGGACGTTCATGTTTTTGTGTGAAAATATGAAGCCTTTCTTTTTGTACATTTCCCTTAGGATGCAATGTTTCCATCACGGCACCTTCAAAAGTAAGCTGACAGACAGAGGAGAAAAAGAAAACAAATTCTGTTTTGCCTCTAATGGCCACTGTTATTGTGTGTCTCTCTCTCCCGCTGTCTGTCAGCCTCTTCCACATAACACTCCCATGTCTCTGCTTATCGCTTACTCTCCCAAGCCCCACAGGAATGCGGCACAAACACTCAGACCCACGAGCCAGAGAGAACAGTTCAGCAACATACAGTATTGGGCACATTGCCAACACTGAAGGTAAGAACACAAATATTAAAAATGTACTGGGCAAAAGCATCACAAATGTACTCAAGGGCCTGGGATAAAACAAGCAAACCAGAAGTTCAGAAGCGCAACCTAAAACTCCAAAAATACGCTCTGTAAACCTGTAACATGGGGAAGAAAAAATGCCAGAAGTGAGCTGAACCCTTTTTCTTCCCCATGATACAAGAGGATTAACCCACTCCAGAGCATGGGTCCCTCAGGGATTAATGTATGGCTGGGGTGGTTGGAACCAATCAACCTTTGGCCTTGTGGTCCAACCTTCCCCAGCCATACATTAATCCCTGAGAGGCCCACGCTCTGTCTTGAAGTAATCCTTACAAGTGCTGAGATTGCCCTCAGGCCTGGTTTCGTATCAAAGGCTACGATACAGGAACTAGTAAATGAAAACATGTATTATCTTCATTTGCATCTGAATGATCAGACCTCAAAAGAAGGGGAAGGGAAGATGGGAAGTCTGAAACTCTTTTGTAAGTCTTGTTGTGGGTTTCCTGACACCAAGGGAAGCTATTTTCTATTTCAAGTAAGTGTCACAGCAGGGGGCAGGCCAGGGGAACAAAGACAAAATATATTAAAGGAAATAAGGATATTTGACACTCTACGTTGTTAGGCTGGAGAAAGAGAGACACCTGCAGAAAAAAAGGTGAACTACTGAAGCTGATATTTTATATCCAAGAGAAAAGGTGAACTACTGAATCCAGTACAAACACAAAAATGTAACTGCTGAATCTTATGAAAGAACTGTGTCCTCCAATCAATCAATCAACATGCTTTATTTGATCAATCAAGATAACAAGTAGCTTGATTATTTTCAACATACACATATAACAAAATAAAATATACCAGATATAAAAAGCACAAATACATAAATAACATTTAACCTGGCAATTTTAAAAACATTTTAAATTTCCTAATACATCAGTCCATTCTTTTTATAATAACATGTTATTGCTTTAGAATTAGCTGCCTATTATTTTTCTTTTTCCCCATTAATAACGAAATTTGAAAATTTCACAGACAAAATAGCATCTTCTACTGTTTGTGGATGTAGCAAAATAAATATCACGTCATAACCAGAGTCTGCCTAAATTAATAAGTAATTCTTTAAAAATTGATCTCTGGCCTGTTTGTACAGAGGGCACAACAGTAAGATATGCTTCAGGGTTTCTTCATGTCCATTATTGCACTGACATAACTTTTCTGACCCTTTTGCATCATCAACAACACTGAGTGTATTAAAGTATGTGTAATTTGAATTTACTAGCCCCATCCTCATCCAGGTAATAGCTTTTCTATATGGTGGAATCATCCGAAAAGAGAGGTATAATTCCAGTTTATGGTCTGTTTTATTCTCCTTATACCATCTTGTGCATTTTTGTTTTCTTATTTGTGCCATGTCTTTACTTTTCCCTAAAGAGCACATTTCTTTTTTTGACCAATTGTCTATATTGAGGAAGAATCAAAATCCCTCTGGAGAAATTCATCCACAGATGGCCCATATCAATTTGGTCTAATTTACTTTGGAGTCCGTTTAATCATAGCGATGGTAAATCTCTATCTGCCCATTGCATTTTTTCTTTTAGACATATTTTTGGAAGTATATGTTTCTCTTGATTTATTATTCTAATCCAATATGAGGTCAACCTAAGATCTTTAAGGAAGCAGATCGGAACTCTGCCTAACTCTGCTCTTACCATGGTGTTTGAGGTAGAGGTGGGTACCATTAAAAGTACTTTATAGTAATATGAAAAGGGTTTCTCCAAGTCCATCTTGCTTACATACCCCACACTTCTGAGCCAAATAACAGTAATGGTTGTATTTTTGCCTCACCAGCAATTAGTGCGGGTGCTTCTCTATTTCCTCCATAAGTAAAAATAAATTTCAATAATGCTCTTCTGGCTAATTTAGCTTTATTTATTTGATTAATAATGTGAGCCATCCAAGAGCAAGAAGAAGTTAGTTGTACCTCCAAATAGCAGTATTCCTTTACTAACTCAATGTTATCATCTCCAACTCTTAACCTAGGTCCTTTCACATTATAGTTCCCATTTCTAAAAACCATTGTTTTTTGTTTTTTTTATATTTATCTGAAGTTCTAATAATTTACACTTCAAGTGCAAGATGTCAAATTTCTTCTGTATCCCGGCTCTAGAGAATGAAAATATTACCAGGTCATCTGCATATGCCAGTGAGTGAATTAATGTGTTATTTAGTTTAGGAGAGTCAAATACTTCTGTGTCTTGAAATATTAATAATTCATTAATATACAGATTAAAGCGGTCACGTGATGGCAGCCAGAGCTAGAGCAGCAGTTTCTTGGAGCTCTGTTCCCCTGCACTGTGATTATAACTTTATAACTGGTTTTAAAGCTGAGAATTGCCTTACCAGAAAAGCCACCAGCAAGATAACAGTGGCAGGATCCACAGGACCAAAGATTGAATGGAGGTATACATGAAAAAGGCATTACCCAGACGATCCCCGCTGCTGACCCCGGAGAACGACAAGGCCGCTAAACGCCCGCAGCAGCAAGCGCTGAACTTACCGAAAATGGCTATGATTACTACAGCACTTTCTGAGGAGAAATTCATGGAAATAATTCAACCACTGCAGACAACAATCACGATGATATCGGGAGGACCTGCAAGTAATTAAAACTACAGTTGAATCCCTGTCATGGAGGGTCGAGGATTCGGAAACCAGAATTGTATCATTGGAAAGAAGGCAGGATAAGGCCGACCTAGATGTTGTGAATATCGGACGCAGGTTTAAAAAATTAGAGGAGAAGATAGAGGACCTGGAGGGACGAAGCAGACGGAACAATCTAGTTGTAATTGGCATTCCTGAGAAAGAGGAAGAGAACACAGCAATTACCTTTATGCAAAGGTTTTGTGTCAAAATAGCTGCCCCCCCAAATGGAGGAGACTATGTGATCAAAAGGGCCCATCGTGCTTTACGCCCCCCCACCAGTCCCTGTTCAGCCCCTGAGACCTATGATTTTTAAGCTTTTAAATTTCATTGACATACAGCATATTCTAAATAAAGTAAAAGAAATCCAAGAAGTGACCAGGGAGGGCAGGAGAATACGTATTGCACAGGACCTACCTCACTCGGTGTGGCTCAGGAGGCAGGAGCTCCATCTGATTGTGTCAAAATTGATTGCAGTGGCAGAACAGTTCAGGGTCAAGTACTCAGCAATTTTTATGGTTAAATGTAATGACAACTGGGTATCCTTCAATTCCCTTGTGCAAGCTTTACAAGGATTAAAAGAGCTCATGCCAGATTTGTTTAAGAGAGGGGAAGTGCGAATGTGAGAGAGGTAATGCATGTCCACTTAGTTATGGAGTCCTCTCTCGAACATTGGGTGATGATTCCTGGAAAATATGGTATTCAAGCGGGATCATATATGTCAGACATTGATGGACTGGATAGAAGATATATGTATAGTTTTTATACGTGATCTCATGATGCTTTGAATATATTCCCAGGTTCATTCTGAATGCTTCATCTCTGGTGCCCGAAGTGATGATAATGGGGTAAGAGAACCTTTAATATGCCCAGGTGCTCATAAGCGTATTGCATTAGACCAGCTTTTCTAAGGCTATTGATCCTGTCAGACAACAGCAGCTCTATACATCTGTTTGACATTGCGGTCTAAAAGGAGAGAGAAACAATAAAGTTTTTAAAAAGTAAATAGTATAAGAGGGCATGAGGACTCAGGACTATTGTGGTAGCCTAATTTCCTACTGGCTAACCAAAGTTAAGGTGCCAGCATAGATGGTGATGTAACAATACAAATAAACATACCAGCTTCATCTAAACTGTAAATGCTGTAAGCGGGACTAGAACTCGGCAAGACCAGATACGGGGAACTGGACCGTGCTGAAACAATCTCAGTTTAATTCTGGTTACCGACACTCTCTTTTGCCGAGCGGCAGGGTAAATCTGCATTTTTCATCACTGTTAATACCATCTCCTAGATTTGAAAGCTCTCTTGTGAGGACAGGCAATCTATGCGTAGCTGTCACAGATGTAAACCTGTATGGTATTGGAAATAACCCACTTTCTGTCTGCTGGGAATGATTAATGTTGCTGAACTGCCTAAATGTTTATATTCTGGTATTTGGAAACAGTAGATCCATGGATTTTATACCTCTCTTTTTCTTGAGTGAGTAGAGCTACACTAAGTAGATGAATAGTGACAATAGAATTTAGATAAGATATTTAATTTTTGGGTGGGGTATATAATATCTAAACTCTCAGCTTTAGATAGAGATAGTGAGCAATACATATAGCTATTTGTTATACTTGCCTCTGGATAATTACAGTTTCATTTACGGGCTTTAATAGTTGTTTGCTAGATTTAGGAAATGTAATGAATCTTAAGAGACCTGTGGATACTGTAAATTAACGACTCCCCTCCCCCCTTTTTTTTTCTTCTCTCTGAACAGTGGTCACCGGGGGGACACGAAGAGGGAGGGGAGCTCCGGGGAGAATGTTGTTAAGCTGGAGTCTGCTTTGTTGTTTAATCATGTGGCATAGTAGGGGTAGGAGTGCAGTCTGTTGGTACTGGGGGTATAGTATTAGGTTATGGGTTATAATTGGTAAAGTTTGTAGGCATTTGGGGGGGTAGTAATGTTGCCATTGTGAGAGGGAAAAGGACTACACACTCCCAATGGCGAGGATTTAAAATGTTGTCAGAATACCGCCTCGTTTCTAAGTTAAGATTTGTTATGTTACCTAGATGGTGTGGAGTATGGGGCCAGGAAGACAACCTTTATTAGGTCTGGTTTGGTTAGCCCACTCATTTCCATATACCCTCAATCATTATAGGAAATGAGTAACTGTTTTCGTTTTGTGATATGGAACGTTAAAGGAGCCAAGGATAGGGTCAAAAAGCAAGCTATTTTAAAACATTTACAACAGATGCGAGCACAAATAGTTTTTCTTCAGGAAACACACTTAAAAAAAGGGGATGTGCTCCACTTCAGAAGACTTTGGGTGGGTCAGGTATTCAGTGCTGGAGCCTCCACGAGTAAAGGGGGAGTAGTGATATTGCTGGCCAGGAGTGTCCCGTTTAAATTGATCCAAGAAGTATCAGACCCAGAAGGCAGGTATATTATTGTGCACGGATCCTTGGGGTCTTGCCCTGTCCTCCTTGGTTCAGTATATGGGCCAAACAGTGACTCTCCATCTTTTTTTGTGAATCTGTTAAATCTGGTAGTAACTGACCCACCCAAACTCGCAATACTGGGAGGAGACTGGAACCTGGTTCCTCAGTCAGACCTGGACAGGTCCGAGGGCACTCGAAGAGGCCTATCCCCAACACAAAGAGCGTTGAAAGATTTAATGTATAGTGCGGCATTAGTGGAAGCGTAGAGAGTTTTGAACCCTTCTGAGAAGACCATATTCTTTTTTTCCTTCGGCACACAAAACATATTCCAGGATTGATTATTTGCTCATAAATTCCACTGCAATCCCTGAGGTTAAGCAGATAGGAATCTCAGCTAGGGTGTTATCTGACCATGCTCTGGTTGACATGGAATTGTGGTTGGGGACAGGGGGCAAACGCTCCCCACAATGACACCTAAACACTCAATTGTTAAAAGACCCAGCTACTGTGAGATATATCAAGGAGCACATTGCCTTCTTCCTTAAATGTAACCAGGGGGCAGTAGATAAATATGATTTAATTTGGGCTGCTTTAAAGTGTTCCTTGAGGGGGGAATTCATTAAAATTGCCTCCAAAAGGGTTAAGAATCAAAGAGCCCAGTTAGACGCTCTACTTGCGTCCATTAAAAACTTAGAATATAATCTGTCCCATGCTGCCCCAGTAGAGATGTGGACTAGACTGTACCAACTGCAAGCCCAGTATGCAGGGCTAATATCTCAGAGGGCAGAGCTATCCTTACACAGAACCAAGATGAGATACCTAGACATGGGAGAGAGTGCGAGCAAGGTGCTAGCAATGCAGATTCGCCAATTGAATACCTCGCATTTTATTGCTGGCATCTGCTCTAAAGAAAATGGCCAAATTTGCACTGACCCCCAAAAAATAACGGAAATGTTTGGATTGTATTATCTGGATTTATATGCAGTGGCCCCATCCCCACGGCCCATGGATGTGGTTATAAATTCTTATCTTAGTTCGGTGAATTTGCCCAAGGTTACTGTCCCAGAGGCAGCCATTTTAAGTGCCCCAATTACACTGGGTGAAATACAAGAGGCTATCCAACAGATGCCATTGGATAAGTCCCCCGGGCCTGATGGCTTGCCAAGTAATTTTTATAAAGCTTATCAGGCTGAATCATACCTTTGTTAAGGGATCTCTTTACTTATTGGTATAATAATGGGGTGTCAGATCCTAGCTTTCAAGAGGCTGTAATAACCTTAATTCTAAAGCCTGGGAGGGACCCACAAAACCTCAGTAGCTACCGCCCTATATCCTTGCTAAATACGGACATTAAAATTTTGGCCAAGGTCCTGGCAAATAGACTCACTAAAGTCATAGGTAGTTTAATAGGACATGAACAGGTCAGATTCATGGCCGGTAGGTCCTCTCAAGACCATATGAGGAAACTGTTGCATCTCATTGCGACTGCCAGAGACTCTGAGATCCCAATGGTGCTGATCTCTCTAGATGCCGAAAAGGCATTCGATAGAGTCTCTTGGGACTTTTTGTTTGCCACCTCAACTTCCTTTGGCTTTCCGGAGGAGTTCATAAAGTGGATTAAGGTTATGTATTCTTGCCCATCGGCCAGAGTTAAATGTAACGGGTTATTGTCTCCTCCTTTTAAGTCAGAGTGGGGCACCAGACAAGGGTGTCCCCTCTCGCCCCTGCTTTTTAATATATACTTAGAGCCTTTACTTCATAGATTGGCAAGTAACAACAATATAGCAGGTATTCAAATAGGAGAGAAGAAGTATGCCTATTCGGTATATGCCGATGATATTCTATTGCACTTGGAGGGACCAGTTATCTCAGTTCTGGCTGTTCTAGAGGAAATCGAGGAATATTCCAGGATATCCTATTACAAGATAAATAGAATAAAAACAAAGGTAATGCCATTAAATTATAGGGTGAATAAGGAGGAGTTATCCACGTTGGGCCTGGCTTGGGAAACAAAATCTATTGATTATCTAGGAATTAAGATTTTCAGGGATCTGAGGTCCATTATGCGAAACAATATTGATAAAATAATTAAAACAATAGTTCTGGACCTGGAGAGATGGCGACTACTCCCTATCTCTCTTTGGGGTAGGCTAGGCACAATTAAAATGAATCTGCTTCCGAGGATCTTATATCCTTTAAGCATGCTGGGGGTATACCTGCCAAAAATGTGGTTTTCCAGGCTGCAAAGTACTTTAAACTCCTTTATGTGGAATAAAAAGAGTGCCCGAAGGTCTTATTTTAATTTGACAGCACTGAAATTAAGGGGAGGACTTGTGGCCCCTTCCTTTTTTCTATATTATCTGGCACAGCACATTAATAAACTTTCCTTCTGGCACAGAGAGTTAGAACAGGTTGCATACTCCCCGCTTTGGCTTCCTATAGAAAGATATTTGGCAACCTGAGTAAAGTGCTCATTATCGGCCCTTTTATTTGTTTCACCATTTTACATTCCTAAACCGCTCAGAAATAATCTAATGGGATGGTCATTGAAGGCTTTGCACCAGGCTCAAAAACACTCTGCTTTGAACTGGTCACAGTCTGTTGAGCAGCCAATCTTTAATAGCCCACATTTTAAGATTAGTGGTACTCCAATACCATCCATCTTTTGGCCTCGGCTGAGCAAGTGTAAAGTCTCAGATGTATGAAGGAGTGGTAAACTGGTTGCCTTTGGGCAGCTGCAACCGACTATGGGTGCTGCAGATAATGAAGCCTTTAAATACTTCCAAGTTTGCAAGACCCTTGCTTTGTTTCCCTTGGTGACCCCACTAGCCGGTGCAGAGGACAGAAATTTTAATACGCTCACACAGGCTGCCTCTCAACCTCATGCAGTGTCTAATATATATAAAATTTTGCAGGATTGGGACCACAAGTTGCCACCTGGGATCTGCCCCTATTGGTCGAGAGAGCTTGATATCCCTGAAGATGCTAGCTTATGGAAAAAACTCTGGATATCAATATATAAATTTACTAAGCAAGACAGACTTAGGTCAGTACATTTCAATATAATACACAATATATATCTGACACCAGATAAGCTCTTTAGATATGGGACACTATCTGCTGCAACATGTAACAAATGTAAGAGTGATACTGGTTCATTGTTTCACATGCTGTGGCAGTGTCCCCGCATAAAGACATTCTGGCAGTCCATCAGTAATAATATGGACCCTATCCTTGGTTTAAGTGAATTATTTACACCGCAAGCATGTATAATAAATTATTTTTCAGTTGATACCCCTAAAAACAGGAGAGCATACATGACACTCATTGCTGCAACAGCTAAACTTGTAATCATGAGACACTGGGTAGAGGAGAAACCTCCTACACTGTTGGAATGGTATAGGGAATGTGTCAGCACTGGAACTGGAACTGGAAAGACATATTGCATTTATGCGAGATAGAGTGAAGGCTTTTACTCTGTTATGGGGTGGACTACAGGCTATTCTGACATCTTGGAAGCTTAATTGATATGGGTCTGTGCTTATTTTAATTTTATTTGATGGGTGACTGTGTGTAGTCTGGAGGGTGGGTGGGGAGGGGTTGTTTTGGTTTTTGGGAATTGTAAATGTTGTTCCTTGGTTGATGAACCTGTGTATCTCTTTTGGTGCTCAGATTTAATAAAGCTTTCTTAAATAAAAAAATATACAGATTAAAGAGAACAGGGGCCAATAGGCAACCCTGTTTAACTCCACAATTTGATTCAAATGGCTGGGACAGCCTACCTTCATTATCATACCTGATATATGTAAATGTATCTCAGTAGAGTCTTTGAATTAATCTGAGGAGACTTGGATCCAAACCCTTCTTATATAATAATTCCCATATCTTTAACCTGTTTACTGAATCAAAAGCTGATTCAAAATCTACAAAGACTGTGTATAACTTAGATTTCCTAAGAAATACATATTTTTCCATCAAATGAGCTAAACAGAACAAATTGTCAGTAGTGGAAAAAACCTTCCCTAAAACCGGCCTGGTAAATTGATATCTGTGAGGTCAATTCAATCCATTCATTTACCCTATTCAATAGCAGTCTTGTGAATATTTTAGAACTTATATCTAATAAGCTAATGGGATGAAAATTTGAGGGGTCATGTAATGATCCCTTTTCATGAATTGGGACTATAATATTACATGTCCATGAAATAGGAATGAAATTATGTCTGGCACATAAATTAAAAAACATTGTAAGTAGAGGAATCCACATTTCTTTATATTCTTTATATACTGCTGGGGGAATGCAATCAGGTCCAGGTGCCTTATTATTTTTTAGTTTCATTATGCAAACTTCTATCTCCTCAGGGGAGAAAATTATCATAGATTCTGCTTTGCATAGACTATACAACACTGTACTGTCAGGAGAAGAGGGGATCTTACAGAATATTTCCTTAAAATGTTCTACCCAAGTATCTCTTGGTACATATACTGAGAGGGCAGGCTGATATTGATTGGTTCCCTTCGCTACCATACCCCAGAATGGTTTAACATCCTTATTTTTGATGATCTGGTACATCTGTTCCCAAGTGTCATTTTGGAAGGATAACTTCTTCATCTGCAAAAATGTATTATATGACTTCCTGGCCCTATTTAGAAATGCACAATTTTCCTTTGAAGGATAGTTTCTAGTCCTTCTGATAAGTTTCTTGAGCATCCTTTTTTCAGTTTTACATTCTTTATCAAACCATGTTTTAGGAGGTTTCTTTAATCCAGAATTAACATTTATATAAAATGATGCTCTTAGGTCCAGCTTGAGGTTGTCTAATTGTGCATTTACCCATTCTATATTTTCCCATTCATAATTTTGCGCTTCCTTTTTTTTTCAAATTCTGTCAATATCTTTTTTACTTTATTCCCATGAATAGCCTTATAATTCAAACACTGTTTCCCTTCCAGATATAATTGTGCCAAAGATATACAGGGGGCAGTTCAGAGAGAATATTATCTTTATCTGGCTTCACTTGTAAGCTTAAGGCAGCATGATCACTTTCTGATCGGGTGATAATTTTTAACGAGACAAAATTCTCTAAACTTTCAGTACTAATTATAACATAGTCTATTGTACTTCAACACCCCCCCTGAAGAGAAGGTGTATTCACCCTCCCTATCTCTCTCAATTCTTCCATTCAGGATCATTAAAGCATTTCCATCAAGAAATTTAATCAAACTTCGACCTCTGTCATTTATACCTTTGTCTTTACTGACTCTGTTTTTGCAGAACTTAAGATTTAACTGATTCTCTAAATTTATAAAATTATCATGATTTGCAATGTGAGTGTTAAAATCCCCTACTATAATAAGCAAACCCTTTGGATATTTAAGAAGGGAAGCATCTATGTCAGCCCCCAATGAACTCCAGATGTTTCTAGACTGGTCTGATTTATTAACCGGTGGAAAATATACATTAACCAAAATCAACATAACCTGATCTATGCCTATGATGGCCAAAATATAGTATTGCACATTTTTAAGAATTTCTAATATTGTTATGTTAGGTCTATTTTTACAGACAGGGCCAACCCCCCTTTTGCTCTGCCAAATTTATTTTCCCTGGCAGCTAAATTTAATATTGCTTGATATCCATTGATATTTATATTTTCTAAAGCCCGTGTCTCTTGTAGGGACAGGATTTCATATTTAGAAAGGAATTCCATACATTCTTGATCTAACTTATTGCAGAATCCAGCGATATTCCAAGATAACATTTTCAGAGTATGATTATTTTGTGTAGAATCAAAAGTAATCTGATGAATTTTCTTCTATTATTCCTAGTCAGTGTTCTATATCCAAACCCCTAGTCCTTTCGTCATTCAAATTCAACAAATCCACTATTAGTATGCTGACTTTATCAAAAGTTTCCACCTTCCTTTTTATCAGAGAAAATAAATCTACTGATACGCATGGTACATCTATCTGACTGTTCTCTTTGTCCAAAACTGTTCTCTTTGCATATCTGATGCAACCAGTGATGTCCTCCGATCAGAAGGGTAAACTGGAGTGACATCACTGGCTGTATAATAGTGAACACACATAGTTAAGAGACTTGCTTTTTGATATAATTTTGCTAAGTGTTAGCTTTGGGTAGTTTTGCTGGAAAAGAACTACTGATAGTAAGTGAACTTTGCCTCACTGAAAAAGAGAAAAACACTTTTGGGCAAAGAGCTTTTCCCTGAAGAAAATCCTGAATTTTGCTTGAGAAGAAAATTCAGAGTCTGACTTATCATCTTGCTGAACATTTTGAGAACTCTTTTCAAAAAACTTGAAGAAGTTGTCTGGCAGATGGGACTTTTCACACCATGGGATCCAAACATCAATAAAGCAGAAAATTTTAGCATTCATAGTGTGTAGGTTTATTGTTTAATTCCACATTTTTTTAACATTATTGTCTGCAACCCAGTACTCTAAATTGTGTAGAATATTTTCATTGTGTTTTCTTTCTTAAGTAAACTTCTTATGATACTCTTATCAACTCTGCCTGGGTCTAATTTGTGTGGTTTAACACTAAGGGAAAAGGTTTTGTCAGACTGATGCCTCATTTTAGTAGGACCGCTCGACGATTAACTATCAAATTTTAGAAATAAAGGCTCCTTGGACAGAAGGAAAGGAAGCTCTCCTTCTTGACAGTCAAAGTCACAGGGTTCATGGGGGTCTTCTGGGAGTAGGGGTACTGGACATGCCTGGGGTGAGCACGTGACAGATTTGGTGCCAGCTACTGGGGTTTCTGAACTGTCTGTACAAAACCAGTGCACAATAGAGGCAGAATTTGGAAAAAGGGAAAAAAATGCTTGCAGACAATACTATCCTACCCTTTTTAATTTTTTTTTTTGGGGGGGGAAACAATAATTAATGTTAGTATAGTGGCAAACATGGCTTCCAAGTACAACACTCTAAATATGGAACAGCTAAGGCAGCTGTGTGACGATAAGGGAATTTCAGTGAGAGCCAAAATAAAAGCAGCTTACTGAAGTCCTCATGGCGGCTGATGCAGAGGCAGCCACAAGGAATGTGGAGTCACAGTTGGTGATGCAAGGTGATCAGACCTCAAATGTGATGGGGCCAGAGAGGAACCAGGAGCCATAGTTCCAGAAAAGGCATCTGAAGACAAAGAGCTGGAGAGACTGCGGCTCCAGGTGGAGCTGCAGAAAGCACAGCTTGCACAGAAAGCTCAACAGCAGAAGATGGAGTTGGAACAGAGAAGATTCAAAATGGAGATGGAGGAAAAGCAGCACCAAAGGGAGGCTGAGATGAAGAAAAAGCAGCCCCAGAGAGCATTTGAACGGGAAAAGATGACAATCCAACCGCACCTGAGCAGGTTAAGTAGTGGGGGTGAATTTGAGATTCCAGGGCTGGGGTATAAATTAAATTCAAAATTGATTGCTGAATTTAAAGAGGGGGGAGGATGTGGATACATTTTTAAATTCATTTGAAAAGGTCTGTATCCAGGCCAACATACCCAAGGAGGCCTGGAGCTTTAATGTACCCCCACTGCTTACTTGCAAGGGGCGTTAAGCATTGGGACAGATAGACAATGTGGATAGCCAAGATTGTGAAAAGCTAAAAACTGAATTGTTAAAAAAACATATAATTTAAACCCCAAGGCCTACAGGGCAAAATTTCAGAAACTTAGAAAAGAGCCCAAAATTAGCTTTGAGGAACTCGCCACTAAACAGTGTCAGTATCTGAAACATTGGTGGGAGGGGGGGGTGAAAGCTAATTTCAGCTGAAGCAACTGAAGAGGTGATATTGTTAGAACAATTGTTTTGGCATGTTCTACAGAGCTGAAAACCTGGCTGGAGGACTGAGATCCGGAGACAGCCAAACAGGCTGCTGAGCTGGCTGAGCGCTATGCTCCAAGCAGGCCTGCTCTCAAAGGAACTGGGAAAGCAGGGAATACAGGGGCACAAGGGAAAGGTATGCCTGTTGGATAGTGAAAAGTCACATTACCTCTGCAAAAAGAAAGGAACCACACTGTACCTAAAAGGGATTTTGTTGAACCAAAAAATGCTGAGTGTTAGTTGTGCAAAAAGACAGGCCATATTTCTAGGCAGTGTCCCACCTAAAATGACACAAAATGTAAAAGGGCCTGTGCAATCTGAGCTGGTTGCAAAATGTATTCCTAAAGCTATTCCTGCAAATATGAGAAAGTTAATTCACCCAGTGACAGTGAATGGGATACAGATTTGAGAGTTAAGGGATACTGGACCATCTCTCACTTTAGTAAAAGAGGATTTGGTGGAACCTGAACAAATCTTGCTGAATCACTTTGCATCTATAAGGGATTTCACTAGGGCAGAGACAACTTACTCCTTAGCCCATGTTATCCTGGATTGGGGAGATGCAGGTGAAGGGATACGGAAGGTGGTTGTAGCCGACACCTTCATTATGGATGTTATTATAGGAAATTATGTTTCACAGGGGTTGGTACAGTATGTGCTGTCACCTGGAGCCAGATGGCTAGCAGTGCCCATTAGCTTCGGGACCCAGCAGAGGTTCCTATAGGAGAGGTTAGGAGAAAGGCCAGCCAGCCTGTAGCACTTGAAAGAGAGGGTGGTAACAGGGGGACAGAACTTCCCCTAGTTGAAGTTCACCAAACTGCTACTGAGGTTTGCACTAAAGAGGAAGGGGTAACACATAGCCAGAGGGAGGGGAATGGTTATGATACTGAGTCCCTTACTGCCATAGCTATGGACCTTAGTCTGGGAACTGATGGGGGCATACCCCATGCTTTGGGCATGTGTGAGGAGTAAGCAGCAGCACAGCAAACTGACCCTGGCTTGGAGAAGCTGAAGGCCTGTGCAGAGTCTGATGGGACACAGCGAGGTGATGGAAAACAGAGTATTTTGGGACATTGGGCTGTTGTATAAACAGGACATAAAGACAGAGGGAGGGGTGATGGGCAGACAGCTTGTCATTCCCCAGGGGTATCATGAGTAATTGCTCAAGGTTGCTCATGACATTCCCATGTCTGGACATCTCGGCATTGCTTGTACCATGAAACACTTAGCCCAAAATTTCTATTGGCTAAATTTCACCAAGCAGGTGAAGGAGTACTACCAATTCTGTCACCAATGTCAGGAAATAGGGATGGCCAGGAGCAAAGCCAAGGCTGCCCTGATTCCTTTGCCAATTGTGGAGGAACCATTCCAAAGGGTGCGGATGGATATTATGGGACCTTTGAATACCCCAAGCTCCTCTGGAAAAAGGTACATATTGATAGTAGTTAATTATGTTACCCGCTATCCAGAATCTATCACCCTGTCCTCCATTAAGGCAGACAAAGTGCTGGATGCATTGATAGGGATTTCTCACATGTAGAGTTTCCACAGGAGGTTATCTCTGATCTAGGGGGTGATGTCGTATCAGACATTATGAAGTGTTTGTGGGAGAAGTGTGCTGTTGTACAGAGGTGCACAACACCTTACCACCCACAAGCCAATGGTCTCATAGAGAGGTTTAATGAGACCCTAAATGCTACGCTTATGGTATTTACAGAACAGCATGTGCAGGACTGGGAGTGGTACTTCCCCCACCTACTGTTTGCCTACAGGGAAGTGCCACAAGAATCAACAGGGTTTTCACTCTTCGAGCTCTTGTATGGACACCAGGTGAGGGGGCTCCTAGATTTGATACGAGAAGACTGGGAAGGTAAGCATACCACCCAGGGAACTCCCTTAGTAGAGTATGTTTTAAAATTCAGGGAGAAGCTGAAGGAGCTTATGGGTATGGCCCAGATCAACCTGTCAGCTGTCCAGCAAAAACAAAAGACCTGGTATGATCGTGGAGCCAGAGCTCGCTTGTATGGAGTAGAACAGGAGGTAATGGTTCTGATCCCAATTGGGAAGGACAAGCTGCAGGCAGAGTGGGCGGGATCATACAAGGCAGTCCAGCAGGTAAGTGATGTGAACTACATTGTAGAGTTACCTGACCGAAAACACACCCACAGGATGTACCATGTAAATATGATGAAGCCCTATTTTAATAGGGCTGACATGGTACTTGCAGTTTGCAGTCCTGGGGAAGAGGTTGGCAAGGAGGACACCCTTGTCAACTTGTTAGCAGAAGGTAAACAGGAGACATCTGTGGGGACCATTTTGTTGTCACCCCAGTTGACATCTGAACAGGCCCAGGAAGTAAAGACAGTTTTGCAGGAATTTACCTCTTTATTTACGTCTAAGCAGGGATGGACTCCACTATCAGTGCATGATGTAGACATGGGGACACAAGCACCCATACATTGGACAGCCTACCGGGTGTCTGAGACAGTCCTTAAAGACATTAGGGGGAGGTGGGGAAGATGCTGGATCTAGGGGTGCTCCAAAAATCCCACAGTCCCTGGTCCTCACCTGTAGTCCTTGTCCCCAAGCCAGATGAGACTACATGGTTCTGCACAGACTATCATAGGCTCAACGCCATCATAAAATCTGATGCCCACCCAATGCCCCACAGAGACGAATTGCTTGTCAAGCTGGGAGGGACAACATACTTAACCACTATAGACCTGACAAAGGGATATTGGCAGGTGGAACTCAGTGATAGGGCTAGAAAAAGGTTAGCTTTCATCACCCCAATTGGCTTGTACGAATTTAAGGTCATGCCCTTTGGGATGAAGAACACCCCTGCCACATTCCAACAGTTATTGAATCTGGTGTTAAAGCATACAGAGGACTTTGCAGTCACCTACCTGGATGACATAGCTATATATAGCTATATATATATATATATATATACTGTAGAATAGGAAAAGAATGCGTCAATTATATTTAGCGCTAGCCACAGTGTGGCCACATTTGTGTAAATTTATTTTCACTCTAAACTATAAGTCTTCCATTCACCTTAATGGAAAAAGTACTAATTAGCGTAATTTTATTTTCACGCTTCTGAGCACTTCAGCTAACATAGTGAAAATTTATGGACAGTGAATATTTCCTGTTCTACAGTATATATATAACCAGCATTGTATCAATTAAATCCTACAAAACACTAGCTATCTCTAAATTAGAAGACATATGTAGGTGCTACTAGGCCCCCAACGCCTAGTCAACTTCCTAGGTACCAACAGGCCCTCTACTTATTAAGCTGAAATGTGTTGCATAATTTAGGGCAAGGTTAAAGCTGGAATGTACAGCATATATAGCATAAGGACTTCTATTGTGTATACCTCTTGTATTATATATTTTTTTCTTTGTTGTTCTACATTTTCTATCTCCTGTCTATGTAATTGCGAACTGTATGTGTATGTGCCTCAGAACCTCCTTGTGAATGAGCTTGCTCAACGGAGTCTTTCCTGCAATAAACTTGAACTTGAAACTTGAACATTTGAGGAAAGTGTTTGGCAGAATACAGGCTGCAGGGGTGACTATCAAAGCAGAGAAGTGCCAGGTGGCCATAGCAGAGGTCACTTATTTGGGACACGTTGTGGGGAGGGGCCAACTCCACCCAAACAAGGCAAAAATAGAGGCAATTGTGGCCTGGCCCATGCCAGAGCCCCAAAAACAAGTTAGGAGTTTTCTTGGGACCACAGGGTATGATAGGAAATTTGTACCCAATTACAGTTCCCTGGCAGGTCCTTTATTGGAGCTGTTAAAAAAGAAGCAGCCTAAGAGGGTGAACTGGAACTTGGCCTGTGAGAGGGCCTTCACACAACTGAAAACCTCGTTGTGTAGTGCCCCAGTGCTGGCAAGTCCAGACTACACCCAGCCATTTGTGGTGCAAACGGATACCTCGAATGTTGGGAATAGGGGCCGTCCTCAGTCAGATATCGTGTCAGGGTAAAGAACAACCCCATAGTATACCTCAGCAAGAAGCTGCTTTCCTGTGAACAAGCATATTCCATGGCGGAAACAGAATGCTTTGCTTTGGCATGGTCACTAAATAAATTGGAATTGTACCTTTTTGGGCAACATTTTATGGTACAGATGGACCATAACCTATTAGTATAATTGGGCCAAATGGGTAAAACAAATGGAAAACTCCTTAGATGGAGTATTGCCCTACAGGCCTATGATATGGAGGTGACCTACAGGCTGGGATCTGAAAATGCGAACGCAGATGGCCTATCTTGCATATTGCACCAATAACAGAACTGTGAGTACTCTGCCGTAAAAATGGGCATGTTCCCATAGGTTCAGTCTTAGGAGGGAGGGATGTGATGAGATAGCCCATACATATTTGTACTGCTCAGATATGATATAGATACATGGGCCATAGTTCAGAATTAAGCCACTGGCCCTTTAAGCATTCTATGATAAAATCACCATGTGTTGAGATTGCTCTCAGGCCTGGTTACATAACAAAGGCTAGGATACAGGAACCAGTAAATCAAAATATTTACTAGCTTCATTTGTATCTGAATGATCAGACCTCAAGAACAGGAGAAGGGCAGATGGGAAGTCTGAAACTCTTTTGTAAGTCTTGTGTGTTTTCTGACACCAAGGGAAGCTATTTTCTATTTCAAGTAAGTGTCACAGCAGGGGGCTGAACAGGGGAACAAAGACAAACTATGTTAAAGGAAATATGGGTATTTGACACTCTAGAGGGCTAGGCTGGAGCAAGAGAGACACCTGCAAGGAAAAAAAGGTGAATAACTGAAGCTGGTCTTTTATATCCAGGAGAAAAGGTGAACTACTGAATCCAGTACAAAAATGTAACTGCTGAATCATACAAGAAATGTGTCCTCTAATCGGAAGGGTAGACTGGAGTGACATCACTGGCTGTATAAGAGGGAGCACACAGTTAAGAGCCTTGATTTTGGTGTTACATTTGGGTAGTTTTGCTGGAAAAGAACTGTTGACAGTGAGAGAACTTTCCTCACTAAAGAAGAGAGAAAATTTTTTAGGAAATGAGCTTTTCTCTGAAAAACCGTGAATTTTGCTGGAGAAGAAAATTCAGAGACTGACTTGTCATCTTGCCTAATTTTTTGAGAACTCTTTTCAGAAAACCTGAAGACATTTTCTGGCAGATGGGACTTTTCACACCTTGGACTCCAAACATCAATAAGGCAGAACATTTTAGCATTCATAGTGTGCAGGTTTAATGTTTAATTCACATTTTTTTAACATTGTTGTCTGCAGCTCAATACACTAAGTTGAGTAGGATATTTTTAATGTCTTTTCTTTTTTTAAGGAAACCTATGATTTTCTTATCAACTCTAGCTGGGTCTAATTTGAGTGGTTTAACATGCTAAGGGAAGAGGTTTTGTCATTTCAGTAGGACCACTCAACTACTAATTACCAAATTGTAGAGCTAAAGACTCCTTGGATAGAAGGAAAGTAAGCTTTTCTTCTTGACAGTTAAACTCACAGGGTTCAACATGGGGGTGGGAGTTGGGGGAGTAGGGGATCCAGCCATGCCTAGGGGTGAGCTCCTGACAGTTGGAGTGAGTCCCTCCCTATGTGATACTGTTTATGAAGTGACTGAGCAAGCGGCAGGGGTGAGTCCCTCCCAATGTGAAACAGTTTATGAAGTAACTGAGCAGACCACCGGGGTGAGTCCCTCCCCATGTCATACTGTTTGGGAAGTGACTGAGCAGGCAGCCGGGTGAGTCCATCCCTATGTGATACTGTTTGGCAAGTGACTGAACAGGTGGCGAGATGAGTCCCTCTTTATGTGATACTGTTTGGTAAGTGACGGAGCAGGCAGCAGGGATGAGTGCCTCCATAATTGATGCTGTTAGGGAAGTGACTAAGCAGGCAGCCAGGGTGAGTCCGTCTTTATGTGATACTGTTTCAGAAGAGACTGAGCAGGTGTCCTGGGTCAGTTCCTCTTTATCTGATACTGTTTGCTAAGTGACTGAGTGAGCAGCCTGGCTGAGTCCCTCCTTATGTGATACTCTTTGGGAAGTGACTGAGCAGGTACACGGGGTGAGTCCCTCCCTATGTGATACTGTTCGAGAAGTGACTGAGCAGATGGCTGGGGTGAATCCCTCTCTATGTGATACTGTTTGGGAAGTGACTGAGCGTGTGTCCGGGGTGAGTCCCTCTCTATGTGATGTTGTTTGGGAAATGACTGAGCAGGTGGCTAGGGTGAGTCCCTCCCTATGTAATACTGTTTTGGAAGTGACTGAGTAGGTGACCGGGGTGATTCCCTCCCTATGTGATAGTATTTGGGAAGTGATTGAGCAGACCGATGGGGTGAGTCCCTTCCCCTATGTGATACTGCTTGGGAAATGACTGAGCAGGTGGCCGGGGTGATTCACTACCTGTGTGATACTGTTTGAGACGTGACCGAGCAGGCTGCGGATGTACCTCCCTATGGGATACTGTTTGGGAAGTGACAGGGCTTGTGGCCGAGTTGAGTCCCATCTATGTGATACTGTCTGGGAAGTGGCTGAGCAGGTGGAAGGGGTGCATCACTCCCTATCTGATACTGTTTGGGAAGTGACTGAGTAGGTGGCCATGGTGAGTACCTCCATATGTGATGCAGTTTTGGAAGTGACTGAGCAGGTGACTGGGGTGAGTCCTTCCCAATGTGATACTGTTTAGGAAGAGACTAAGTAGGCAGACAGGGAGAGTCCCTCCCTATGTGATACTGTTTGGGAAGTGACTGAGCAGGTGGCCTGGGTGAGTGCCTCCCTATGTGATACTGTTTGGGAAGTGACCAAGCAGGTGGCTGAGATGAGTCACTCCCTATGTGATACTGTTTCAGAAGTGACAGAGCAGATGGCCTGGGTGACTCCCTCCCTATGAGATACAGTTTGGGAAGTCACCGAAAAGGGGGATGCATTGAGTCCCTCCCAATGTGATAATGTTTTGGAAGTGACTTAGCATGCGGCCAGGGTGAGTCCCTCCCCATGTGATACTGATTGTGAAGTCTGGGGTGAGTCACTCTCTATGTGATACTGTTTTGGAAGTGACTGAGATGGTGGCCGGGGTGAGTCCCTCACTATGTGTTACTATTGAGAAATGAGTAAGCAGTTGGCCAGGGTGAGTCCCTCCATATGTGATCCTGTTTGGTAAGTAACTCAGCATGTGTTCGGCATGAGTCTCTCATTATGTGGTACTGTTTGGGAAGTGACTGAGCAGGTGGCCGGGGTGAGTCCCTCCCTATATCATACCATTTGGGAAGTGACTGAGCAGGTGGCTGCAATGAGTCTCTCCTCTATGTGATATTGTTTGGGAAGTGACTGTTCAGGTGGCCTCTCTGAGTCCCTTTCTGGATGTGACTGAGCAGGTGGCTGGGGTGAGTCCCTTCCTATGTGATACTGTTTGGGAAGTGACTGAGCAGGTGGCTGAAGTGAGTCCCTTCCCATCTCATACTGTTTGGGAAATGACTGAGCAGGTGGCCGGGTGAGTCCCTCCCTATGTGATACTGTTTGGGACGTGACTGAGCAGGTGGCCGGGGTGAGTCCTTTACTATGTGCTACTGTTTAGGAAGTGACTAAGCAGGTGGCCGGGGTGAGTCCCTCCCTATGTGATACTGTTTGGGAAGTGACTGAGCAGGTGGCCAGGGTGAGTCCCGCCCTATGTGATAGTGTTTCAGAAGAGACTGAACAGGTTCCCTGGTGAGTCTCTCTCTGGAGGAGGGTCTGGTGGCAGATGTTGGGAGACACTGCAGACTGGGCAGGGGAAGGATGGTGGTGTTGGGGGACTTAAACATGCCAGGAACAGACTGGGAAACTATGACATCCTCGGTGGTCAGGGAACAGAGGTTGTTGGATGTCTTTTAGGACGCGTTCCTAACTCAGCAGGTTGGGGAACCGACCACGGAGGCTCGGATACTGGATGTGGTCCTTGCAGACAGTGACCTGATTGGGAACCTGGAGGTAAGGGGCCCATTGGAGGGGGAGCGTCCATGCCACAGTCTGGTTCTGCCTGGGCCTAGGAGGGGTAGAAGGCTGCGCAAAGATGGAGGTAACTGACTTCAGCGGGGTGGATTTCAAGAAAATGGGAAGGATCCTTAAGGAGCATGTGGATGGGATTGGGCCAGACATGGACACTGACAGTAGGTGGGAAATCATCAGGAGAGGGGTGCAGTATGTTAACAGCACCTGTGCAAGAGTAAGATGAAAATATGGTAGGGCCCAAAAACCCTGCTGGTGGACCAAGGAGGTTAAGGAGGTGGTGAGTTCCTCCATATGTGATACTGTTTGGGAAGTGACTGAGCAGGTGGACTGGGTAAGTCCCTCCCAATCTGATATTGTTTGGGAAGTGACCGAGAAGGTGTCTGGAGTGAGTGTCTCCCTATGTGATAATGTTTGGGAAATGATTGAGCAAGTGGAAGGGGTGAGTCATTCTCTATGTGATACTGTTTTGGAAGTGACTGAGCAGGTGGCCGGGGTGAGTACCTCCCTTTTGGATACTGTTTTGGAATTGTCTGGGCTTGAGGCTGGGGTAAGTCTGTTCTTATGCCATACTGTTTGTGGAGTGACAGATCAGGCAGCAGGGGTGAGTCTTTCTCTGTGTGATACTGATTGGGAAGTGACTGAGCAGGTGGCTGGGGTGAGTCCATTCCTATGGGATACTGTTTGGGAAATGACTGATCAGGTGGCCGGGGTGAGTTCCTCCCTACGTGATACTGTTTGGGAAATGACTGATCAGGTGGCTGGGGTGAGTTCCTCCCTACGTAATACTGTTTGGCAAGTGACTGAGCAGGTGGCCTCTGTGAGTGGCTCCCTATGTGATACTGTTTTTGGAAGTCACTGAGTAGGCAGCCAGGTTGAGTCCCCCGCTATTTGATACTGTTTGGGGGTTGAATGAGCAAGAGGTTGGGGTGAATCACTCCCTATATGATACTGTTTCAGAAGAGACTGAGCAGGTGTCCTGGGTGAGTCTATCCCTATGTGATACTGTTTGGGAAGTGACTGAGCAGGTGGCCAGAGTGAGTCCCTCCCTATGTGATACTGTTTGGGAAGTGACTGAGAAGGAGGCCGGGGTGAGTGCCTCCTTATGTGAAACTGTTTGGGACATGACTGTGCAGGTGGAAGGGGAGTCTCTCCCTATGGGATACTGTTTGGGAAGTGACTGAGCAGGTAGCCAGGTTGAGTACCTCCCTATGGGATACTGTTTGGGAAGTGACTGTGCAGGCGGCCATGGTGAGTCCCTCTTTATTTGATACTGTTTGGGAAGTGACTGAACAGGTAGCCAGGTTGAGTACCTCCCTATAGGATACTGTTTGGGAAGTGACTGAGCAGGTAGCCAGGTTGAGTACCTCCCTATGGGATATTGTTTGGGAAGTGACTGTGCAGGCGGCCATGGTGAGTCCCTCCTTATTTGATACTGTTTGGGAAGTGACTGAACAGGTAGCCAGGTTGAGTACCTCCCTATGGGATACTGTTTGGGAAGTGACTGATTAATGTTTGGGACATGACTGTGCAGGTGGAAGGGGTGAGTCTCTCCCTATGGGATACTGTTTTGTAAGTGACTAAGCAGGTAGCCGGGATGAGTCCCACCCTATGCCATACTGTTTGGGGAGTGACAGAGCAGGCAGCAGGGGTTTGTCCCTCCCTGTGTGATACTGTTTGGGAAGTGACTGAGCAGGTGGCTGAGGTGAGTCCCTCCCTATGCCATACTGTTTGGGAAGTGACGGAGCAGGCAGCATGGTTGAGTCCCTCTCTGTGAGATACTGTTTGGGAAGTGACTGAGATGGTGGCCAGAGTGAGTCCCTCCTTATGTGATACTGTTTGGGAAGTGAGTGAGCAGGCGGCCAGGGTGAGTCCCTCCCTATGTGATGTTGTTTGGGAAGTGACAGCGCTTGTGGCAGGATTGAGTCCCCCCCTATGTAATACTGTTTGGGAAGTGACTGAGCTGGCGGTCGGGGTGAGTCCCTCCCTATGTGAAACTGTTTGGGAGGTGACAGCGCTTGTGGCCAGGGTGAGTCCCTCCCTATGTGATACTGTTTGGGAAGTGACTGAGCAGGTGGTTTGTGAGATTCCCTCCCTATGTGATGCTGCTTTGGAAGTGACTGAGCAGGTGGCCGGAGTGAGTCCTTCCCTATGTGATGCTGTTTGGGAAGTGACAGCACTTGTGGCAGGGGTAAGTCCCTCCCTATGTAATACTTTTTGGGAAGTGACTGAGCTGGTGGCCGGGTGAGTCCCTCCATATGTGATACTGTTTGGGAAGTGACTGAGCAGGTGGCCGGAGTGAGTCCCTCCCTATCTCATACTGTTTGGGAAGAGACTGAGCAGGTGGCTGGGGTGAGTCCCTCCCTATGTGATACTGTTTGGGAAGTGACTGAGCAGGTGGCTGGGGTGAGTCCCTCCCTATGTGATACTGTTTGGGAAGTGACTGAGCAGGTGGCCTTTGTGAGTTCCTCCCTGTGTGATACTTTTTGGTAAGTAACTGAGCAGGTGGCAGGCGAGAGTCCTGTGCTGTTTGTTCAGGTATTTCATCGCTCCCTTTTTTGGATGGCTGCGGGCTGCAGAACATTGCTTGGAACTGTTTGTTGCCTAGGACTAGGATTTCTTAAGGACTAAGACTTTCCTTCAATATTTCTTAAAATACAGCTTGACTTTTCCTGCAGTGTCTCTTTCACCAGGTGGCAGCATGTGTGGGATAACTCTTCATAAACTGCTTATAATGAAGTCAGACTACTGTGATTTGTGCAGGACACCATTCTTTCTTCCCCTCCCTTCTTTTTTAATGTTTTTGTGTAAATATGCTATTGTTATGTTTTATGTGAGTAAGCAATCTGTATGGTAAGGCTTTGTTTTTTGTATTTATTGAGTGAATTCCTGTATGTGTGTTTATGGTGCGTAGGGTTTCTGGGGGATTTGTGAGTGTGGTTTATTGGTGGGAGGGAAAATATGGTGGGTTTTAACTAGAATGTGTGAATCAGGTAGTGGTCACAGCATCTGTTACTCCCTAGTGCTTTTGCATCTGTTGTGGCCTTTTGGAGGAAGCCATGGTTCCATACCAACGGCAGTCATTGACTGTTGCTGGGGCTGGTCATCCTCCAGGGGCATTGACAGAGACATTGGCTCTCTCAGTGGAGAGGTGGGAAAGAGGGCTTTATTGGGGGTGTAATGTCTAGATGGCACCCTGGGCATAGATTGGCCCATGACAGAGGACCTTCCTGTCTGGCACCAGTTCCAGGGGCTGTCCAGATTACAACAGAATGGGTAGTGAGAGGGCTGGCTGTGCTTGCCCACTTCATGCAGTTCTATGCAATGCCAGGTCCCTGAGGAATAAAACTGCATTGATGGAAGCATTCATTATGGACTCCTTAGGGGACCTGGTATGCATCGCAGAGACCTGTTTGAGGATGACTCTGGCCTTGTGCTTGAGACATTTATCCCCCCCAGTTACTCCGTGGTGCACTGCGAGAAGTGGGTCCATTGGGTGGCTAGGTGGCTACTGTTTTAGATCCACTCTGGGACTGACTGCATACCCTATAGAGGAAACCACTTCATTTGAATACATGGCTGTTAAAGGGGTCTGGATAGAGGTTGCAGAATCATCCTTGTGTACCGTCCCTGAGACACAGGTGTGAATTCTTGCAAGAGCTGGAGAGCTTCATGACTGATCTGATGGTGGACCCATCCAGCCTGTTAGTGCTGGGTGACTTCAGTGCTTGGGTAGACAATGAAGACTCTCTGTTTGGACAACAGTTCCTCCAGTTTATGTCTTCACTGGGCCTAGTATATGAAGTTGCCACTGGGTCTCACCATAAAGGCTATTCCTTAGATTTGGTTTTTGCATTGGATCTTGACATTAGTAATGTCATGGTTGATCCTGTCAGGTGGTTTGATTGTCATGCCAAGCAATTCCATTGTGGGGCCCCTCATTTTAACCCCCCCCCCCATGGGGATGGTCAAATATCTCCCTGTTAGAAGTCTGGAGCTGAATAATCTCCTGGTGATTCTGGAAATCTCAAGTATGGTATCAGCCTGTGCTGGAGGTGTGCAGACTGCTGTGGAGGGTTACAACAAATGAAGCCCTTATTATGGCATTCAATTCTGTGATGCCTCCTTGTGTTCACCCCTTGATGCCCAGACATAGATCACCCTGATTTGATGATGACCTGAGGTGGCTGAAGACTAAGGGGCAGTGGTTGGAGTGTTCCTGGAGGAGATCCAGTTCACAGGAGTATAAATTAGCACTGAATGCTCACTACAGTGAATGTTAGTGGGCTATCATTCACCCTGAAATAGACAGCGTTCCTGTCACATGTGATTGCTGAAGGTAAAAATTTAACTGGCTCAGCTGTTTAACATTGTGGACAGATTGTAAAATCCTCACTGTCTGCAGTCGGGAGAAGCATTTATGGCAGAAAAGTGCAATGAGTTCAACCACTTTTTCCTCTGCAAGATGTCCTCCATCTGAGCAGGAATTTCCTCAGGCTGCTGTCATGGGCTGGTAGAGTTCATGATGGGAAGGATTTAAGCACTCTGTCACCATTGGCAGAGTTTGGCCCAGTCCTTATTGAGGATGTCTCCCTAGTGGTCATGGGGCTGTGCTCTGTGTGCTGTATATTGGACCCAGGGCCTACCAGCTTTCTCTCAAGTTGCTGACCAACCCTGGTTCCAATTATCACTGAGCTAGTCAAGTGTTCACTTCGGGAGGGTGTTTTCTCCATTGAAATGAAGAGGGCAGTGGTGAAATCTCTCCTGAAGAAACTATCATTGGACCCTACATATCTGGCAAATTATGGGCTGGTCTCAAACCTCCCATTTTTAGGGAAGGTAATTGAGAAGATTCATAAAGGTAGTAAGGAGCATAAAGGCCATTTGCCCATAATTGCTAACATTTATTAGTAGTATGCCAAAGTACCACGCTCCTCAAAAAACTTATGCAGCCTATACTTAAAATTCTCTTTATTAGTACAATAAATCACATGCATCGGCAGACTATTCCATGGGTTCACTACTCATACTGAGTAAAAATACTTTATGTTATCCATTCTGAATCTGGTTGGTTTTAGTCAACGCTGGCAACCTCTGGTGTTAACCTTACTATTCTTAAAAGATAAATTTAGTTAATCAAATAAGTAAAGATCATTAATTATATCATACATTAACAGTAAATCACCCCACAGTCTTCTATGTTCGGAGGTGTACAGATTCAGGCATTTTAATCTGTCTAAGTATGACATATTGTGCAATCCTCTCACAATCTTGGTTGCTCTCCTCTGTACTTTTTCGAGTCTAGATATATCAGTAACCCTATATGGGCTCTGTAACTGGTTTCCATATTCCATAATGGGACTAACATATGCATGATACAGTGGCATGATTACTTCAGCACTTTTACTAACAAAGTTTCTGCTAATTGTACCCATTACCTTATTGGCTATAGATACTGCTCTGGATCATTGATCTTTTGAGGACAGTGAGCTATTAATTATACCACCAGGGTCCCTATCACTTTGCACGGATTTTAGAATGGCACCACATAACGTGTACATATGAGGTATGATCTTTTTTTCCCCAAGTGAATCACACTGCACTTTGAAATATTAAATGTCATGTCCCATCTGAAGACCCCTGTAGAGATTTTATCTAGATCTTCTTGGATACTGCTAATGCAGCTAAGAATGTCACTTGGGCCACCTAATTGGGTGTCATCTGCATATTTGGTAATCCTATTCAAAATATTGCTGCCTAGATCTGATATGAAAATTTGAAAAACTGTAGCGCCCAGAATGGATCCCTGTGGCACCCCAATAGTCACTGTCCCTATATCGGAAAGGCTGCCATGAAAAGAGATTCTCTGGGTATGATCAGATAACCAGTTATTTATCCATAAGGATAATAATAATTGATCTAAAAGGTACAGTAGCTGTGGTGCAGTTACAGGACCATTTGGATTGTTATGAGATCTTTGAGCCATTCCAGTCTGGGTTTAGACCTTGATATAACACAGAGACCACTCTGGTCATGGTGTTCAGTGAACTTCTCTGTGCAAGAGATAGTGGTCAATGTGCCATCTTAGTACTTCTAGATCTTTCCTCAGCATTTGACATGGTGGGTCATGGGGTGCTATTGACCCATCTGAGACACTATGTAGGACTCGTGGATACACTGATGTGATAATTTAGGTCCTTATTATCTGGCAGAGTGCAGCAGGTGGCATTAAGCAGAAACATCTTGAGTGCTGCTGCTCTCTGCTCTACAGTGTCTCAGGGGGTTGATCTTAGTTCTCATTTTATTTGCTTTGTACAGGTTGTCAGTGGGGGAGAGTATTAGCTATTATGGTCTGAGTTTTCACTGCTATGTACTGTAGATGATACCCAGATCTACCTGTTGTGTGCACTTGATGGGGTAAACACAGTAACTGTGTTAGACAACTGTCTGGTTGAAATCCAAGACGGGATGGCTTCAAGCTGGCTTAGACACAACTCATAAAAGACAGAGGTGTTACTGGGGAAACCAGGTCGAGTGGGTGCAGCAATTAACAGTAATGATGCCTTGTTGCCATCATCAAATTGCACCACACTACGAGCTGTAGATAAGGTAAAAAAATCTAGGCATCATCATAGACAGTGGACTGATGTCAGAAGATCAGGTGTCCTCTATTGTCCACAGTGGCTTTTACCATCTGCAGACTATCAGCCAAATTTGAGCTGTGTCCTGCACACTGACTTGGAAAGACTAGTCCATGCTTTAGTTACTTCCTATCTGGATTACTGTAATGCTCTAACTATGGGCTATTTGCAGGCATGGTGCATCACTTGCAGCTAGTATGGAACTCAGCAGCCTGGCTAAAGGCTGGCATGTCATGCCAGTTTTGCAGGAACTGCATTGACTGCCAGTGAGGGGGCACATCAGTTTCAAGAAAGGTTTATTAAATTACAAAGCCCAGCATGATTTAGGTCCTGGCTCCCTGAATTACCAAACACACTTCCATCCATCCTCTTCATTCCTCTGAGGCTAGGCTTCTAGTCATGCCAATCTCCCCCTTAAAGTCATTTGAAGATGGAGCTGTTTGTGTTGTAGGTAGGTTAGTATATGAAAAGGGGTTACCAAAGTGTGACATGAGGGTCAATTTTTCAAATCTGTAATAGATCAGTTTTAAAAAGCTTGTCCAAACACAGTGACCCAAGAGTGAAAAAAGGGACCAGATTGTGAGATAACTCCCTAGCAGAGATTTGAGAAAAATCACCTTTAGTGTTGCACATGCAATGGTGGACACCAAACGTTGCGTGTGCAATGGTGGACACAACAGGTCTTTAACTTGGAAAAAAAAACTATACTTTTCTTTATTTTACTAAGCATTTCAAGACACTATGACCCAAGAGTGAAAAAAGGGACTATGTTGTGGGATAACTCCATATCAGATTTGAGAAAAAAAGCACTTATTCAGTCTTGTGCATGCAATGGTGGACACCAAACACTACATGTGCAACAGTGGATATCTCACAATTGTTTAATTTAAAAAAAGCATTGCCTGCACCCCTCTCTCATGAAAGTCCTGCAGTACTTTTAAGACCCAATCCCAAAAGAAAATCACCACTCAAAAGAGGCTGGGATGCTTTTGCTGAAATTTTGAGGAACTTGTGAAAATGCAATCTGCTTGCACACCAATGTTGCACACACCACACAAAACTTTGAGTGAAACAGAAATTTTATATGCATTAAAAAATTAGGGAGAACATGTCTTAATTAACAAAAGACAACACCAGAGGCAGTTTTCAACATAACTTTCCTGAAGTGGAACTTAAAGTCTGTATAAAAACAATGGCATGTACTACGGTTTTACATGTCACAATTTGCTTGGAAAAATCTGTGTTATTTTGGAGCTGTAAATTGAATAAAATTAAAATAAGTGTACCTGGGTTTCTCAAACTATGAAATGTATCTGTACTTGTGGCTACTGTTTCAATTCACTTATCATGACTGCAGTGGCTGTTATCTTTTAAAATCAACATACAAAGTATTTGGCACATTAGTACCCCCATTTCATGGAATTACTCAGCTCCTATTTTGCAGTACTCACTTCCAGCTATGATTAGAGGGATCCCCTCTATGGAACATTTCAACGGTTTGCCAAACACCAATTAGGTCTACTGTATCTGGCATTTGGGACCATATAATTATATTTAGTGAAGTCTTGGGGTGGTACGTTTTTATGTGGGTTACCACTTGTGCCTGACCTGCTTTATTGCTTACCCGTATATACTTCCATGTAAGGCGATCTCACATGTAAGTCAACCCCCCTTTTCCATGTGATTTTGCAGTTTTTCAGATATACTTCACAGATAAGTCGACCCCTCCCTTTACTATGCATACCATACTGGCAAACCATATAGAGTAAGGTACCATTCTGAGCTGAATAAAGAAAGGAAAACTAAAGTGTGCACCACAAACATAAAGAAATTGTTGCACAGGCTGCTGCTATGGCATTTGCATTTCTAATTACAGTACGTTTACTACGATATTCTGCAGTTCAATGGAGGGGGGCATTTGCACAGACCGTCTTTTCAAGCACTGTAATAAAAAACTCATGGATAAGTCAAATGGAGCCCTCTACAGGCTGGTAAAACACCCAGAGGTAGGTCAATCTCACATATAAGTCGAGTCCCTATTCTTTAGTGCTTATTTCTGGCACTAAAACTTGACTTGTAAGAGAGTATATATGTTAGTTTTAATAACCGTTTTTAATTTGCTGTCTGTATGGTGCTTAGAGACTGGGATAGGCACATAACAAATAAAACTGACTTACTGTCAAGAACCAGATTGGTTTCTTGTGCCTGTTACCATTGGTAACCATTTTTAAGCATGATTTTGTTGCTTCAAGAATGACCCCTTTATTTTCTCCCTACTCTTTTCCCACCACTCTGATCTTGTCAATCCAACCAACTTTCCCTTTACTAATTCTCTGATCTGGTCAAAATCTGCTTGTCTGAGATCCAGAAACTCAATTTTTGAAGAGGGCATACTGGCATCTAGGATATGGTGTTATGGACACTAGACCACAGTGGTTTCCCAACCAGCACTTCACCTACCATTTGTGAGTTGGTGAGCACCACTTCAGGAACAGCAGTCTGCCTTGTGGGTTCCCTGACACAGTAGACCAGCAGGTAATCTTGCAAGGTATCTAGTAGGGCCTGATGTCTAGTGCTCCTACATGTAGCTCCTGTAATGTCCCAGTCTATGTATGGTAGATTGATATCCCCACAGCATCCCACTTTGTGGCCTTTCTGTCAATTTCTGCCCCTCGCTCAGTATCCCCCAGATCACCTCCAGTCCTGATGGTATATAGACCACCACCCTTATGCATTTTTTTCCGGATGTTATCATGATCTGAACACACAGCAATTCTGCTTAAAGTCCCCATCTACTCTCCTGATGGACCATGATATAAAAGGCTACCACACCCTTGTTTTCCCTTGCCCCTCGGCCTCCTACATATGGTATATCCCAGTTATACCAGGTCCCATTCATTAATCCTGGTAGCCTGTGTTTCTGTGGTGGCCACTAGGTCTAATCTGCTTACAAATTTTGATTCCTAGTCTCCTGGCATTTAAGCAGACTGCCTTCTAGCTTGTATCCCTCCCCTTCCCCTATTTGTCTGCTCCTTTTCCATTGTCCCAACTTCCCTCCATAACTTTATGATGTTCCCAATCCCTGCTAACTTTATAAATCCCCCTCATTGCCATCTTTCCCTAATCTCTAAAAATGTGCAATGGGAAAGTTCTTGTAAATCCCCACTGCACATTAAAAAACGAATGTCTTTCCACCTTCCTACTGTACATTAATAAATGTATGTTCTGCTACATCCCCACTTCACATTTATAAACTTATTTCCCTGCACACCCCCACTACACAGTTATAAACACATGTCCCTGCACATCCCCACTACACATTTATAAATACATGTGTCTTGGTACATCACCACTGCACATTTATAAACACATGTCCCTGCAGATCCCCACTACACATTTATAAATATATGCCCATGCACATCCCCACCACACATTTATTATAGGGGTGCGGTTATGCCTCTATAGTTAAGGTTGAGTAGGAACTTCAATATTAAATCCCAAATGTTGTACTTTAATAACTTTGAAGCCATTTAATGGATTTACATAAACAAGTGCATACTCCACCACCCTGGGTAGATCTCTAGATGTGCCTAGTTACATCACGGTCGATGTGTGATTTCTGAGTTCCGGAGAAGTGAAAGTTATTTTTCGCTCATTGACTTTGCTAAGTTTTTCTTTGAACTTGCCTACTGCACATAAGGCTTGGAATCTTGTTCTGAAATTCTCAGGGCAGAAAGGTACTAGCCCACAGATGTTTTTTTGCTAGTCTGGTGAAAAAATAATAAGCCGTTTCACAGTTATTTAATTTTTAAATTTTGAAAAAAACTTTTCTGTGTGTGCACAGTACACACTTCAGGACAGCTGTGTGAAATGAAAAGGAATCATGTTTCACATGGGAATATTACTTTTTCATTTGCCACCATCTAAAAAAAAATTAAAAGCTACAAAACTGACTTCGTTGAGAGACACCAACAAATCTATGTGGGTGATCAAGACCCTGTTAGGTGTAATCTGCACTTCACAGTTGCAGGCATGTCCTAGAAATGTTTTTTTTAATATTATGAATCTTTTTTGTGACCTTGTCAGATGGAAAAAGAATCCTTTTTCATATCACGAGTCACAAAAAGGATCCTTTTTCTTGAAGGGAGAATCTTTGTTTATCATTCTGATTGTCATCCCTGGTACTGTTAAGTATTTCCCTGGTGTCTAGTAGCAACCCCCACCCTCCGATCCCCATACCCATTCAATCCACGTATTTCCCTGGTGCCTAGTAGCAACCCCCGCCAATCCCCATATCCATTCAATCCATGTATTTCCCTGGTGTCTAGTGGCAACCCCCACCCTCCGATCCCCATACCCATTCAATCCACGTATTTCCCTGGTGCCTAGTAGCAACCCCCGCCAATCCCCATATCCATTCAATCCATGTATTTCCCTGGTGTCTAGTGGCAACTCCCACCCTCCAGTCTCCATCTCTTCTCCAGTAGTGTCATTTCAGAAGAATCACAGGGGTTGCAAGGCTTCTGAATTCACCAAATGTAATATAAATAAATGCCAGGGACCCCTTGCTTTAAGGGGTTTTAGGGGTTGCAATGCACATTATAGGGTTTGCAAAGAAATCATAGGGGTCTCCCTGCAACTCCTGGCTACCCTTAAATGACACCCTTGCCCTGTCTGTTTTTGTTTCCCTGGTGTCTACTGGCACTCCCCACCTGCCAATCATCAACCCTACTTAGAAAAATATATTTCTCTGGTGTCTAGTGGCTGCCAATCACTGACCCCCTTGTTGAAATATATTGCCCTGGTGTCTAGCGGTACTCACCCCAGCCACCTATCTCTATCTCCACACCTGAAATAGAGAAAACTGTCCTCAATTTTTTTCTTTAAAAACATAAAACAGCCTCTCACTAATCTGACCCCCCACCCCACCTCCTACTCAACACCCACCACCCCACATCCCTAGTGCACCCCTACACACCCTCACTCACTTGAACAGGTCCCAGGTTCAAGAGCCACTCTTCGATAAAAGACATGTCTTGCTGCTGGAACTGATGACTGCAATATGAGAAACTAAGGTTTACCATCTACAGAGTCCAAGATGCATTTACACAACTCAGGACAGATAAAGCACCAGCTCCAGATTGGCTGCACCCAAAAGTATTGAAGGAGCTCATGAAGGAATTTCTGGATCAATTGACTCACTTGTTTAACCATTCACTATGGTCAAGGGTTGTTCACGGTGACTGGAAAAGTGTAGATGTGGTTCCTCTCCACAAGGGAAGGGGGTAGGGAAGAGGTGGGGAACAGGGCTGTGCCAATGACTGTAAGGGTCCCCTTGCAAAATATTTTTTGGGCCCTACTTCCAGCCAATAAGTGTGCAAGAACCTTTAGTGCATATAAATTATTTATAGCCAAAGTTCTTTTGTATCAGTCCTGTTGAGCATACACATTCTGTCCATGCTACCCCTCCTTCCCCCCGCTTGCTCCATGATAAAGTAACAGAACAATGTAATTTGTCTCTGCTTCTCCTGGAAAGACTAGCACCATGATCAGACGTTTTGAGCAATGGAAACTATTGCTTCTTTGTTCTGAACTCTCCCAACCTCACGAAACTGGAACTTGAATCTGAAGCTCTAACCCCACTCCCGTCAACACAATTTAAAATGGATAAGCAGTGTACAAGAAGAAAGTTGCAAGTTTGCCTCTGACAATGAAAGGTTTTCTTAATATTGCCATCTGATGCAGTGGGCTTCCTGACAATGAGGTCTTACTGCAACCACATATCTTGCACTCCCCTGGTCACAGCCCTGGTGAGGAACTATAGACCGGTCAGTCTCACCTCAATTACAGGGAAGATTATGGAATCCTTAATTGAGCAGGATTTGGTACAGTACCTGGAGAAGAACAATCTTCAAAATGGCAGACAGCATGGATTCGTGGCAGGCAGGTCCTGCCAGACAAATCTGATTATATTTTTTGACTGGGTGACCAGAGAGGTGGACAGGTGTCACTCCATGGACCTGCTGTATTTCAACTTCAGTAAAGCCTTTGATTCTGTGTTGTACAGGTGTCTGTTGAAAAAAATGGAGGATCTTGGTGCAGCCCCATGTTTAATCGAGTTGGTGGGAAATTGGCTTCAGGGGAGAAAACAGATTATTTGTAAATGGGGTGAGACTGGAAGAGGGAGAAGTCACTAGTGGAGTGCCACAGGGCTCAGTCCTGGGACGTGTCTATTTTAATATGTTCATTGGCAACATAGGGGAGGGCATCAAGGGTAAGCTGGCCCCCGTTTGCTGTTGATACTAAACTAGGTGGAAGGGAGGACCATGCTGAGGTGGTTAGGGACCTTCAGAAGGACCTGCAGTAGCTTGAAAGATGTTTCAATGTCTGGCAGCTTAAGTTCAACGTAAAGTGCAAGGTGATGCACTTGGGGAAGGGCAACCCATGATCGAATACTGGCTAAATGGGATCCAGCTCTGCACCTTGTATGAAGAGAGGGATCTTGGGGGGGTCATCATTGTGGACACTCTCAAGCAAGCTAGCCAGTGTAACATTGCTTACAGCAAGGCCAATAAAATGTGGGGTTCTATTGGGAGGGAGTTTGACAGCAGAAGCAGGGAAGTGATTCTTCCACTTCACAGGTCCTTAGTGAGGCCTCACCTGCAGTACTGCATCCAGTTTTGGAATCTGCACCAAAGGAAGGACAGGGACAGGCCTGAGATGGTACAGGGAAGGGCAATTAAAATGATTCTTGGCTCCAGGAGCTCTCCTATGAAGAACATTTGAAAGCACTGGACATGTACTGGCTGAAGACTGGAATGGAGAGAGGGGAAAATGATTGAAACATTCACATTTATGGAAGGAATAAGCAATGTGCCCTACTCAGATCTCTTCAAAAGAGTACCTGACTCAAGCACCAGGGGGCATGAATGCAAACCGTGTGAGGGTCATCTTAAGGGGGATGGGAGGAAGCATTACTTCACAGAAAGGGTGATGGAGCCATGGAACAGGTTGCCAGTAGGGGTAGAGGGGTCTAGGTCAGTAACAGCATTCGAACGTGTGGGATAGAGCAAGGGCAACCTCTGATTCAAATGGAACGATAGGGAGGACTAGGATCCATGACCGGTAGAGGTCTCGAAAACCAAGGGGCAGACTAAATGGACCCCGGGTCCCCTTCTGCCACCTTTTTCTATGTTTCTATGTAAGGTAAATGTGGTTCAGTGTATTTCAATGGGGTTTTCAACTTTGATGCATAACTTGGCTATTCTTGCATATTTTGACACCAAATTTTCAACATTGCCTTTTCGGGACACCACCTCATGGACAATGTCAATGGTATTTTGCAAATCCATCCCAAAAGACAATTTCACAGTCACTTGGTGAAATCAATTTTAGGATGTGATTTGAAAATGTTCTTTGCCTTTGTTCAAGAGGTGGGGTCAAATGATGGCTGTGTTGCAAATTTGATGTCAAAATATGTAAAAATGGTAAAGTTATGCGCATGTGTTTAAATTTAACAATGTGCACTCGTAACTTCGGTAATTTGAATTATTTTCACCCCAGATTTTCAACATAGCCGATTTTTTACATCACCTCATGAATGTGACAGTTGTCTTTTTTCAAATTCTGGCCCAAATTTATTTTCTCACATGTGGCATGGAATGACATTATGGTGGTGTACAATGTCATTTCGGCAGGGATTTGAACGTTTTCAGCACAGCATTCATGAGGTGGGACAATAACAAGGATATTCTGACTGTTTGGTTGCTGTTTTGGCTGAAGTGCTTCCACGCCAACTTACATGTATGCATCTATGAAAACATGGAAGCACAGCATCTGGAGTGCCCTGTGCTCCCACATGCAAATGAGGATACAATTATACTATCTCAAAAAGTAAGATAATTCTTTGAATAAAAAATCCATTAATCCATCTGTTAGGGTTAAAGTGACAAAAGTAGGGAAATGTGGTCATAGGGTTCAAAACCCCAACAACCCACCCCCACCTTGCAGGCAAGTGTGGGGTGTGCCTTGGTGTTCTCCACCCCAACACTCGCCAACTTCTATCAGTAAAGAAGCTAAATGTGTACAGCATATGAAAATGAGGTGAGTGTTAGGCTGGAGAACCCCAAGGCACATCCAAAATGTGGTTTACTGAATGTGGGGTGGAGGGGTGTTAGGTTTGGGAATCACAACACCACATTGCCTTACTTCTACTGCTTTAACCAAAATTCATGCATTAATAGAGTTTTTTAAAAGAATAAATGTATGTCCAAGCACATCCCCACTACACATTTATAAACACATGTCCCTGCACATCCATGCGGCACATTTATCAACACATGTCCCTGCACATCCCCACTACACATTTATAAATGTATGTCCCTGCACATCCCCACTACACATTTATAAACACATCTCCCTGCATATCCCACTACACATTTATGAACACAGGTCTCTGCACACCCCCAATACACATTTATAAACACATCTCCCTGCATATCCCACTACACATTTATAAACACAGGTCTCTTCACATTCCCACTACACATTTATAAACGCATGTCCCTGCACATCCCCACTGCACATTTATAAACACATCTCCCTGCATATCCCACTACACATTTATGAACACAGGTCTCTGCACATTACCACTGCACATTTATAAATGCATGTCCCGGCACATCCCCACTGCATATTTATAAACAGATGCGCTTTAACATCCCCACTAAACATTTATAAACAGGTCCCTACACATCCTTACTCCACATTTTTAAATGTATGTCCCTGCCCATCCTAACTCCACATTTATAAACACATGTCCCTGCACATCCCCACTACACTTTTATAAACATGTGTCCCTGCACATCCCCACTACACTTTTATAAACATGTGTCCCTGCACATCCCCACTACACATTTATGAACACATATCCCTGCACATCCCCACTACACATTCAAAAACACATGTCCCCACTGTTCATTTATAAATACATGTCTCTGCACATCCCCACTACACATTTATAAACACATGTCCCTGCAAATCCCCACTACACTTTTATAAACACATGTCCCTGCATATCCCCGTTACACATTTATAAACACATGTCCCTGCACATCCCACAGCGCATTTATAAACATGTCCCTGTACATCCCCCCTACACATTTATAAACACATGTCCCTGCACATCCCCACTACACATTTGTAAACATATGTCCCTGCACTCCCTACTCCACATTTATAAACACGTCTTTGCACATCCTCACTACACATTCATAAACACATGTCCCTGCGCATCCCCACTGCTCATTTATAAATATACGTCCCTGCACATCCTCACTATAAATTTATAGAACCAGCCTCAAAGAGGAAAAATTGCAGATGTCCTCTCTGATACCATGCCTGTTCGCTCAGGTGTCCCTCAAGGATCCATTCTGAGCCCCTTACTATTCAGCTTGTTCCAGAACTCCCTTCCAAATTCTTGCTCCGAAACAATCATTCGCTAGGCAGATGATGCTGTAATTCTTGCCTCCCATAAGGATCCTAAGCCTCTACAAGACAGCCTTCAGCTTGGCTTCACATCTGTTGAAAATTGGTTCTCAGATCACAATCTGGTCCTCAATAATAAGACAAAGTCTATGATGTTCAGCAGCTCTCATAACAAGCATAAGCTGCACCTCCTATCCATCAAAACCAGTCATGGAGTCACCCTGGAACAGGTCCAAGCCTTTAAGTACCTTGGGATCACTCTAGACCCTCATCTAACGTACAGTGCCCACATTGACTCTGTAGCCAAAGCAGCAAATACTCGCCTTGGCCTTCTCTTCCGGCATAGGCAACATCTTGCTCCAGAAGCCCTGACTGTCACGATTCAGAGCTCTGTTGTCTCCATTATTGACTATGGGCTTATCATCTATGGATCTGCCCCGCTACTGCTCTTAGACGCATATCCACCTCCCTCAATAAGGCCTGCTGACTTCTCTGGATCCCACCACCTTACATCGTGCGACCTCTATGCACAATCTGGATGGCTGCAACTCACCAATCGGATAGTACCTAACTTGCACCATGGCAAAGAAATAACTATGGGCCTTGCGGCCTCCCTGGAGTATGCACTCCTGTGCCCTAGTAAGAACCCCACTCAACCAGGGGGCCTGAATCACAGCTCCTGCAGGTTCCACATTGTCATGCCTTCCAAGGTCAGAGATCTTTGCCACAGGCACCAGCTGGCTAAATGGTCTAAACAGTTACATCTCCCCCACTCTTCCACTTGGTGCATTTAAATCATGGCTACACCTGTCTCTCATTGCCTCTAGCTCCAGTGACTGCCTCCACTAGCTGACCACATGAATATTTCCCTAACCTTATGCAGTTCTCTCTCCTATTAGCACTTGGTTACCCCTTAGCACGCACCTCCCCATGTTATGTCTACGACAATGCCACTGGCTGCACTCCTCCTCTATAGCGCTCTGCCCCTCTATTCTTCCTCTCTTCATCTCTATCCTCTCTGCATGTCATCTGCTATCTCCTTGTAAACTAGCCTAAAAAACTTGTTTTGTTTCTCAGATGCTTTGTAATTCTGTTTAGCTTTGAGTTTTGTAACCTTGTCCTACGTATTGAATTTGTAATCACACTTACATGTCTTATGTTTCGAATTGTAACCTGACATGGAACCTTTGTAAAAGAGCCCTGGCACAAACGTATTGTAATCCTAGACATAATAAATAAACACACACACACCCCAGCACATCCCCACTACACGTTTATAAATGTATGTCACTGCACATCCCAACTGCACATTCATAAATATGTCTCTGCACATCCCCGCTACACATTTATAAACACATGTCACTGAACACCCATACACATTTATAAATGTATGTCCCTGCACATCCCCACAGCACATTTATAAACACATGTCCCTGCACATCCCCACAACACATTTATAAACACTTTCCAACTACAGATTTATAAATGTATGTCCCTGCACATTCCCACTACACATTTATAAACGAATGTCCCCACACATCCCCACAGCCCATTTATAAATGGATCACCCTGCATATCCAAACAGCACATTTATAAATGTATCTCTCTCCACATCCCCACTACACATTCATAAACACAAGTCAAGGCACATCCTCATTCCACATTTATAAACGCATGTACATGTATATTCCCATTGCATACTGATGAACACATATCTATGCACATCCCCAATACACATTTATAAATCTAAGTCCCTGCACATCCTGACTACACATTAATAAACAATTTCCTGCACATCCCTGCTCCACATTTAAAAATACATGTCCATGCACATCCCCACTGGTCATTTATAAATGTATGTCCCTGCACATCCCCAAAGCACATTTATAAATGTATGTCCCTGCACATCCCCAAAGCACATTTATAAATGTATGTCACTGCACATCCTGACTGGACATTTATAAATTCATGTCCCAGCACATCCCCACAGCACATTTATAAATTTACGTCCCATCACATCACTGATCCACATTTATAAACACATGTCACTACACATCACCACTACACATTTATAAATGTATGTCCCTGCACATCCCACAGCACATTTATGAATGTAAGTCACCGCACAGTCTCACTCCACATTTATATATGTATGTTCCTGCACACCCTCACTCCACATTTATAAAGAAATGTCCCAGCATACAACCACTGCACATTTTTAAATGTCACTGCACATCCCGACAGCACATTAAGAAATGTATGTCACCGCACATTTCCAGAGCACATTTAAAAATGTTTGTCCCTACATATCCCAACAGCACATTTATCAATGTATGTCCTTGCACATCCCCACTGGACATCTATAAATTTATGTCCCTCCACATCCCCACTACGCATTTATAAATACATGTCCCAGCACATCCCCACTGGACAGTACCAAACACATGTCCCTGCACATCCTCACTACACATTTATAAATGTATGTCACCGCACATCCCCAGAGCACATTTAAAAATGTTTGTCCCTACACATCCCCACAGCACATTTATCAATGTATGTCCCTTCACATCCCCACAGGACATTTATAAACACATGTCCCTGCACATCCCCACTACAATTTATAAACACATGTCCCTGCACAACCCCACTACACATTTATAAACACATGTCCCTGCACATCCCAACTACATATTTATAAATCCATGTCCCTACACACCCTACTCCACATTTATAAACACGTCTTTGCACATCCTCACTACACATTCATAAACACATGTCCCTGCACATCCCCACTGCTCATTTATAAATATACATCCCTGCACATCCTCACTATAAATTTATAGAACCTGTCTCAAAGAGTAAAAATTGCAGATGTCCTCTCTGATACCATGCCTGTTCGCTCAGGTGTCCCCCAAGGATCCATTCTGAACCCCTTACTATTCAGCTTGTTCCAGAACTCCCTTCCAAATTCTTGCTCCGAAACAATCATTCGCTAGGAAGATGATGCTGTAATTCTTGCCTCCCATAAGGATCCTATGCCTCTACAAGACAGCCTTCAGCTTGGCTTCACATCTGTTGAAAATTGGTTCTCAGATCACAATCTGGTCCTAAATAATAAGAAGACAAAGTCTATGATGTTCAGCAGCTCTCATAACAAGCATAAGCTGCACCTCCTATCCATCAAAACCAGTCATGGAGTCACCCTGGAACAGGTCCAAGCCTTTAAGTACCTTGGGTTCACTCTAGACCCTCATCTAACGTACAGTGCCCACATTGACTCTGTAGCCAAAGCAGCAAATACTCGCCTTGGCCTTCTCTTCCGGCATAGGCAACATCTTGCTCCAGAAGCCCTGACTGTCATGATTCAGAGCTCTGTTGTCTCCATTATTGACTATGGGCTTATCATCTATGGATCTGCCCCCGCTACTGCTCTTAGACGCATATCCACCTCCCTCAATAAGGCCTGCTGACTTCTCACTGGATCCCACCACCTTTCACATACGTGCGACCTCTATGCACAATCTGGATGGCTGCAACTCACCAATCGGATAAAGTACCTAACTTGCACCATGGCAAAGAAAATAACTATGGGCCTTGCGCTCCCTGGAGTATGCACTCCTGCACCCTAGTAAGAACCCCCACTCAACCAGGGGGCCTGAATCACAGCTCCTGCAGGTTCCACATTGTCATGCCTTCCAAGGTCAGAGATCTTTTGCCTACAGGGCACCAGCTGGCTAAATGGTGTAAACAGTTACATCTCCCCCACTCTTCCACTTGGTGCATTTAAATCATGGCTACACCTCTCTCATTGCCTCTAGCTCCAGTGACTGCCTCCACTAGCTGACCACATGAATATTTCCATAACCTTATGCAGTTCTCTCTCCTATTAGCACTTGGTTACCCCTTAGCACGCACCTCCCCATGTTATGTCTACGACAATGCCACTGGCTGCACTCCTCCTCTATAGCACTCGGCCCCTCTATTCTTCCTCTGTTCATCTCTATCCTCTCTGCATGTCATCTGCTATCTCCTTGTAAACTAGCCTACAAAACTTGTTTTGTTTCTCATATGCTTTGTAATTCTGTTTAGCTTTGAGTTTTGTAACCTTGTCCTACGTATTGAATTTGTAATCACACTTACATGTCTTATGTTTCGAATTGTAAGCTGACATGGAACCTTTGTAAAAGAGCCCTGGCACAAACGTATTGTAATCCTAGACATAATAAATAAACACACACACATCACTGAACATCCCCACTACACGTTTATAAATGTATGTCTCTGCACATCCCCGCTGCACGTTTATAAACACATGTCACTGAACACCTCTACACATTTATGAATGAATGTCCCTGCACATCCCCACAGCACATTTATAAACACATGTCCCTGCACATCCCCACAACACATTTATAAACACTTTCCAACTACATATTTATAAATGTATGTCCCTGCACATTCCCACTACACATTTATAAATGTATGTCCCCGGACATCCCCACAGCCCATTTATAAATGGATCACACTGCATATCCAAACAGCACATTTATAAATGTATCTCTCTCTCCACATCCCCACTACACATTCATAAACACAAGTCAAGGCACATCCTCATTCCACATTTATAAACGCATGTACATGTATATTCCCATTGCATACTGATGAACACTTATCCATCCACATCCCCACTACGCATTTATAAATCTAAGTCCCTGCACATCCTGACTACACATTAATAAACAATTTCCCTGCACATCCCTGCTCCACATTTAAAAACACATGTCCATGCACATCCCCAATGGTCATTTATAAATGTATGTCCCCGCACATCCCCAAAGCTCATTTATAAATGTATGTCCCTGCACATCCCCAAAGCACATTTATAAATGTATGTCACTGAACATCCTGACTAGACATTTATAAATTTATGTCCCCGCACATCCCCATAGCACATTTATAAATTTCCGTCCCATCACATCACTGATCCACATTTATAAACACCTGTCACTGCACATCACCACTCCACATTTATAAATGTATGTCCCTGCACATCCCACAGCACATTTATGAATGAAAGTCACCGCACAGTCTCACTCCACATTTATAAATGTATGTTCCTGCAAGTCCTCACTCCACATTTATAAACAAATGTCCCTGCATATAAACACTGCACATGTTTTAAATGTCACTGCACATCCCGACAGCACATTTAGAAATGTATGTCACTGCACATTCCCACAGCACATTTAAAAATGTTTGTCCCTACATATCCCAACAACACATTTTTCAATGTATGTCCCTGCACATCCCCACTGGACATCTATAAATTTATGTGCCTGCACATCCACACTGGACAGTAACAAACACATGTCCCTGCACATCCTCACAACACATTTGTAAATGTATGTCACCGCACATCCCCAGAGCACATTTAAAAATGTTTGTCCCTAAACATCTCCACAGCACACTTATCAATGTATGTTTCTGCACATCCCAACTGGACATTTATAAACACATGGCCATGCACATCCCCACTACACATTTAAAAAACACATGTCCCTGCACATCCCCACTACACATTTATAAACACATGTCTCTGCATATCCAACTACACATTTATAAACACATGTACCTGCATATCCCACTATACGTTTATAAACACATGTCCCTGCAGATCCCCACTATACATATATAAACACATGTCCCAGCACATCCCCACTGCACATTTATAAACACATGTCCCTGTAAATCCCCACAGCACATTTATAAAAACATGTCCCTGCACATACCCACTACACATTTATAAAAACATGTCCCTGCACATCCCCACTACACATTTATAAACACATGTCCCTGCACATCCTCACTACACATTTATAAACACATGTCCCTGCACATCCCCACTACACATTTATAAACACATGTCCCTGCATATCCCACAACACATTTATAAACACATGTCCCTGCATATCCCCACAACACATTTATAAACACATGTCCCTGCATATCCTCACTACACATTTATAAACACATGTCCTTCATATCCCACTACACATTTATAAACAAATGTCCCTGCATATCCCACTACACATTTATAAACACATGTCCCGGCATATCCCACTACACATTTATAAATACATGTCCCTGCATATCACGCTACACATTTATAAACACATGTCCCTGCACATCCCACCTAAACATTTATAAACACAAGTCCCTGCACATCCTCACTACACATTTATAAACACATGTCACTGCACATCCCCACTACACATTTATAAACACATGACCCTGCACATCCCGACTACACATTTATAAACACATGTCCCTGCACAACCTCACTTCACATTTTTAAACCCATGTCCCGGCAGATTCCCACTACACTTATAAACACATGCCCCTGCATATCCCACTACACATTTATAAACAGATATCCCTGCACATCCCCACTACACATTTATAAACACAGGTCCCTGCATATCCCACTACACATTCATCAACACATGTCCCTGCATATCCCACTACACATTTATAATCACACGTCCCTGCATATTTCACTACACATTTATAAACACATGTCTCTGCATATCCAACTACACATTTATAAACACATGTCCCTGCATATCCCACTATACGTTTATAAACACATGTCCCTGCAGATCCCCACTATACATATATAAACACATGTCCCAGCACATCCCCACTGCACATTTATAAACATATGTCCCTGTAAATCCCCACAGCACATTTATAAAAACATGTCCCTGCACATACCCACTACACATTTATAAACACATGTCCCTGCACATCCCTCACTACACATTTATAAACACATGTCCCTGCACATCCTCACTACACATTTATAAACACATGTCCCTGCACATCCCACTACACATTTATAAACACATGTCCCTGCATATCCCACAACACATTAATAAACACGGTCCCGCATATCCCACAACACATTTATAAACACTTGTCCCTGCATATCCCACACACATTTATAAACACATGTCCTTCATATCCCATCACACATTTATAAACACATGTCCCTGCATATCCCTACACATTTATAAACACATGTCCCGCATATCCTAATTACACATTTATAAATACATGTCCCTGCATATCACGCTACACATTTATAAACACATGTCCCTGCACATCCCACCTAAACATTTATAAACACAAGTCCCTGCACATCCTCACTACACATTTATAAACACATGTCCCTGCACATCCCCACTCCACATTTATGAACACATGTCCCTGCATATCCCCACTACACATTTATAAACACATGTCTCTGCATATCCATAACACGATTTATAAATACATGTCCCTGCACATCCCCACTACACATTTATAAACACATGTCCCTGCACATCCCCACTACACATTTACAAACACATGTCCCTGCACATCCTCACTACACATTTATAAACACATGTCTCTGCACATCCCCACTATGCATTAATAAACACATGTCCCTGCACATCACCACTACAAATTAATAAATGTATGTCCCTAAACATCCCACAGCACATTTATGAATGTAAGTCACTGAACAGTCTAACTCCACATTCATAAATACATGTCCCTGCACATCCCCACTCCACATTTATAAACACAAGTCCCTGCACATCCTCACTCCACATTAATAAACACATGTCCCGCACATACCCAGTCCACATTTATAAACACATATCCCTGCACAACCTCACTACACATTTATAAACACATGTCCCTGCACAACCTCACTTCACATTTATAAACCCATGTCCCGGCAGATTCCCACTACATTTATAAACACATGCCCCTGCATATCCCACTACACATTTTTAAACAGATATCCCTGCACATCCCCACTACACATTTATAAACACAGGTCCCTGCATATCCCACTACACATTCATCAACACATGTCCCTGCATATCCCACTCTCACATTTATAATACCACACGCCCCTGCATATTCCACTACACATTTATAAACACATGTCTCTGCATATCCAATTACACATTTATAAACACATGTACCTGCATATCCCACTATATCGTTTATAAACACATGTCCCTGCAGATCCCCACTATACATATATAAACACATGTCCCAGCACATCCCCACTGCACATTTATAAACACATGTCCTTGTAAATCCCCACAGCACATTTATAAAAACATGTCCCTGCACATACCACTACACATTTATAAAAACATGTCCCTGCACATCCCCACTACACATTTATAAACACATGTCACTGCACATCCCCACTATACATTTATAAACACATGTCCCTGCATATCCCCACTGCACATTTATAAACACATGTCCCTGTAAATCCCCACAGCACATTTATAAAAACATATCCCTGCACATCCCGACTACACATTTATAAACACATGTCCCTGCACATCCACACTTCACATTTATAAACACATGTCCCGGCAAATTCTCACTACATTTATAAACACATGCCCCTGCATATCCCACAACACATTTATAAACACATATACCTGCAAATCCCCACTACACATTTATAAACACAGGTCACTGCATATCCCACTACACTTTCATCAACACATGTCCCTGCATATCCCACTACACATTTATGATCACACGTCCCTGCATGTCCCACTACACATTCATAAACACATGTCCTGCATATCCCACTACACATTAATAAACACATGTCCCTGCATATCCCACTAAACATTTATAAACACATGTCCCTGCACATCCCCACTATACATTTATAAACACATGACCCTGCACATCCCCACTGCACATTTATAAACACATGTCCCTGTAAATCCCCACAGCACATTTATCAAAACATGTCCCTGAACATACCCACTACACATTTATAAAAACATGTCCCTGCACATCCCCACTACACATTTATAAACACATGTCCCTGTACATCCTCACTACACATTTATAAACACATGTCCCTGCACATCCCCACTATACATTTATAAACACATGTCCCTGCACATCCCCACTGCACATTTATAAACACATGTCCCTGGATATCCCCACAGCACATTTATAAAAACATGTCCCTGCACATCCCCACTACATATTGATAAAAACATGTCCCTGCACATCCCCAGTACACATTTATAAACACATGTCCCCGAACTTCCTCACTACACATTTATGAACACATGTCCCTGAACATCCCCAATACACACTTATAAATCTAAGTCTCAGCACATCCTGACTACACATTTATAAACAATTTCCCTGCTCATCCATGCTCCACATTTAAAAACACATGTCCATGCACATCCCCAATGGTCATTTATAAATGTATGTCCCCGCACATCCCTAAAGCACATTTATAAATGTATGTCCTTGCACATCCCTCAGTAGCATTTATAAACATATGTCACTGCACATCCTGACTGGACATTTATAAATTTATGTCCCCGTACATCCCCACATCACATTTGTAAATTTACGTCCCATCACATCACTACTCCACATTTATAAATACATTCCCTGCACATCACCACTGCACATTTATAAATGTATGTCCCTTCACATCCTCACTCCATATTTATCAACACATTTCCCAGAATATAAACACTGCACATTTTTAAATGTCACTGCACATCCCGACAGCACATTTAGAAATGTATGTCATCGCACATTCCCAGAGCACATTTAAAAATGTTTGTCACTACATATCCCTACAGCACATTTATCAATGTATGTCCCTGCACATCCCAACTGGATATCTATAAATTTATGACCCTGCACATCCCCACTACGCATTTATAAATACATGTCTCTGCACATCCCCATTGGACATTAACAAACACATGTTCCTGCACATCCTCACTACACATTTATAAATGTATGTCACCGAACATCCCCAGAGCACATTTAAAAATGTTTGTCTCTACACATCCATAAAGCACATTTATCAATGTATGTCCCTGCACATCCCCACTGGACATTTATAAACACATGTCCCTGCACATTCTCACTCCAGATTTATAAACACATGCTCTGCACATCCTCACTACACATTTCTAAACACCTCCCTGCACATCCTAACTACACATTTATAAACACATGTCCCAACAAATACCCACTTCACATTTATAAACACATGTCCCTGCACATCCCCACTACACATTTATGAACACATGTCCCTGCACATCCTCACTGCACATTTATAAACATATGTCCCTGCACATCCTCACTACACATTTATAAACACATGTCCCTGCACATCCCCACTGCACATTTATAAACACTTGTCCCTGCACATCCTCACTACACATTTATAAACACATGTCCCTGCAAATTACCACTGCACATTTATAAACACATGTCCCAGCACATCCCCAATGCTCATTTATAAACACATGTCTCTGCACATCCCCACTAGACATTTATAAACACATGTCCCTGCACATTCTCAATACATATTTATAAACACATGTCCCTGCACATCCCCACTGCACATTTATAAACACATGTCTCTGCACATCCCCACAACACATTTATAAATACATGTCCCTGCACATCTCCTCTGCTCATTTATAAACACATGTCCCTGCACATCCCCACTACACATTTATAAACACATGTCCGTGCACATTCCAACTACACATTTATAAACACATGTCCCTGCACATCCCCACTACACATTTATAAACACATGTCCGTGCACATTCCAACTACACATTTATAAACATATGTCCCTGAACATCCTCACTACACATTTATAAACACATGACGCTTTAAATCCCCAATACACATTTATAAACACATGTCCCTGCATATCCCCACTGCACATTTATAAACACATGTCCCTGTAAATCCCCACAGTACATTTATAAAAACATGTCCCTGCACATAACCACTGCACATTTATAAACACAAGTCCCTGTAAATCCCAACAGCAGATTTATAAAAACATTTCTCTGCACATCCCAACTACACATTTATAAACACATGTCCCTGCATATCCCCCCTACACATTTATAAACACATGTCCCTGCACATCCCGCCAACACATTTATAAACACATGTCCCTGCACACCACCACTACACATTTATAAACACATGTCCCTGCACATCCACACTACACATTTATAAACACATGTCCCTGCACATCCCCACTACACATTTATAAACACATGTCCCTGCACATCCCCACTACACATTTATAAACACATGTCCCTGCAAATCCCCACTCCACATTTATAAAGACATGTCCCTGCACATACCCACTACCGATTTATAAACACATGTCACTGTACATCCCCACTCCACATTTATAAACACATGTCCCTGCACATACCCACTACCGATTTATAAACACATGTCCCTACGCATCCTCACTCCACATTTATAAACACATGTTCCTGCACATACCCTCTAAACATTTATAAACACATGTCCCTGCGCATCCCCACTACACATTTATAAACACATCGCTGCACATCCCCAATACACATTTATAAACACAAGTCCCTGCACATTCCCATTACACATTTATAAACACATGTCCCTGCACATCCCCACTACACATTTATAAACACATGCCCCTGCACATACCCACTACACATTTATGAACACGTCACTGTACATCCCCACTGCACATTTATAAACACATGTCCCTATGCATCCACACTCCACATTTATAAACACATGTCCCTGCACATCCCCACTAACCATTTATAAACACATGTCCCTGTACATCCCCACTACACATTTATAAACACATGTCCCTGCACATCCCCACTACACACTTATAATCACATGTCCCTGCATATCCTCACTCCACATTTATAAACACATCTCCCTGTACATCCCCACTACACATTTATAAACACATGTCCGTGCAAATCCCCACTACACATTTATAAACACATGTCCCTGTACATCCCCACTACACATTTATAAACACATGTCCCTGCACATCCTCACTACACATTTATAAACACATGTCCTGTACATCCTCCACCATTTATAATACATGTTCCTACATCCCGCTCATATTCATAAACACTTGTCTTTGCACATCCTCACTACATTTATAAACACATGTCCTGCATCCCACTACACATTAATAAACATATGTCCCACATACCACTACATTTATAAACACATGTCCTGTACATCCCTTACTGCACATTTATAAACACATGTCCCTATGCATCTCCTCCACATTTATAAACACATGTCCCTGCACATCCCACTCACATTTATAACATGTCCTGCACATCCCACTACACATTATAAACACATGTACCTCGCATCCCACTAATGTTATAAACACATGTCCTCGCATCCCTACTACATTTATAAACACATGTCCTGTACATCCCAATGCTCATTTATAAACATATGTCCTTGCATCCGACTGCATTTTTTAAATATGTCGACATACCACTCCATATTTATAAACATGTCCCTGCATATCCCTACATTTATAATCACCTGTCCTGCATATCCCACACATTTATCAACACATGTCTCTGCATATCCCACACATATTTGTAAACACATGTCCCTGCATATCCCTCTGTACGTTTATAAACACATGTCCTTGCAGATCCTCACTCCATATTTATAAATACATGTCCCTGCACATCCTCACTACACATTTAAACACTCCTGTACATCTCATCACATTTATAAACACATGTCCCTGCACATACCCACTCACATTTAAAAACATGTCCTACATCCCACTACATTTATAAACATGTCTGCATCCTCACTACGCATTTATAAACACATGTCCCTACATCCCCTATACATTTATGAACACATGTCCTATAGCCCACTGCATTTATAAACACATGTCCAGTAAACCCACAGCACATTATAAAAACATATCCCTGCATCCGACTACATTTATAAACACATGTCCTGCACATCCTCACTTCATTTAAACACATGTCCCGCACATTCCACTACATTTATAAACACATGCCCCTGCATATCCCACAACACATTTATTAACACATACCTGCAACTCCTACATTTATAAACACAGGTCACTGTATCCCTACACTTTCATCAACACATGTCCCTGCATATCCCACTCACATTTATGGGGATGTGCAGGGACATGTGTTTATAAATGTGTAGTGGGGATGTGCAGGGACATGTGTTTACAAATGTGAGTGAGGATGTGCAGGGACATGTGTTTATAAATGTGTAGATGGGGATGTGCAGGACGTATGTTTATAAATGTGTAGTGAGGATAAGCAGGGACATGTGTTTATAAATATTGAGTGGGGATGTGCAGGGGACATGTGTTTTATAAATTTGGATTGGGATGTGCAGGAACATGTCTTTATAAAATGTATAGTGGGGATGTGCAGTGACATGTGTTTATAAATAATGCAGTGAAGGATGTGCAGGGACATGTGTTTATAAATGTGTAATTAGGATGCAAGACTTGTTTTATAAATATTCAGTGGGGATGTGCAGGACACATGCTTATAAATGTGAGTGGGATATGCAGGGACAGGTGTTTATAAATGTGTAGTGGGTATGCAGGGACATGTGTTTATAAATCTGTAGTGGGATATCCAGGGACAGGTGTTTATAAATGTGTAGTGGGATATGATGGGACATTCATTTATAAATGTGTGGTGGGGATATGCAGGGACATGTGTTTATAAATGTGTATTGGGATATGCATGGACATGTGTTTATAAATGTGTAGTGGGGATGTGCCGGGATATTTGTTTATAAATGTGTTGTGGGATATGCAGGGACATGTGTTAATAAATGTGTAGTTGGGATTAGCAGGGACATGTTTTTATAAATGTTTAGTGTGGATGTGCAGGGACATGTGTTTTTAAATGTGTAGTGGGAATGTGAAGGGGCATGTGTTTATAAATGTGGAGTGGGGATGATGAGGGACATGTATTGATAGAAATGAGAGTAGGGATGTGCAGGGACATGGATTTACTCAAATGTGTAGTGTTGGTATGTGCAGGGACATGTGTTTTAAATGTGTAGTGGAAGATGCATGGGCATGTGTTTATAAATGTGGAATAGAGATGTGCAGGGACATGTTCATAAGTGATGGTGAGAGATTTGCAGGGACATGGTTTATAAATGTGTCTGGTGTGGTTGTTCACGGACATGTGTTCTAAATGTGTAGTGAGGATAGTGCAGTGACATGTGTCATAAATATGTAGTGGGGATGTGCAGGGACATGTGTTAATAAATGTCGAGTGGGGCTGTACAGGGACATACATTGATAAATGGCAAGGGATGTGTAGAGAACAACATTTTTAAATGTAACTCTGGGGATGTCAGTGACATACATTTATAAATGTGTGATGAGGATGTGCAGGGACATGTGTTTGTTAATGTCAGTGAGGGGTTGCAGAGACATGTATTTATCAAATCTTGTCAGTGGGGATGTGCATGGTCATAAATTTATAGATGTCCAGATTGTGATGTGCAGGGACATGACATTGAAAAAGAAAATGTGCTGTGGGGATATGTAGTGACAATCATTTTAAATGTACTCTGGGATTATTATCACATCACATTTCTAAATGTGCTGTCGGGATGTGCAGTGACATTTAAAATGTGCAGTGGTTATGTTCGGGAAATGTGTTGATCAATGTGGAGTGAGGATATGAAGGGACATACATTTATAAATGTGCAGTGGTGATGTGCAGGGACAAGTGTTTATACATGTGTAGTGGGGATATGTAGAGGACATGTGTTTATAAATTTGCTGTGGGGATGTACGGGGACATAAATTTATAAATGTCCAGTCAGGATAATGCAGGGACATACATTTATTAATGTGCATTGGGAATGGGGACAGTACATTGATAAATGACCATTGGGGATAATGCATGGACATGTTTTTTAAAGTGGAGCAAGGATGTGCAGGAAATTATTAAATTACATAGTCAGGATGTGCTGGGACTTAGATTTAATAAATGTGAGGGATGGGGATATGCAGGGACATATGTTTATAAATGTGTTGTGGGGATGTACAGGGACATGTGTTCATAAATGTGCAGTAGGGATGTTCAAGGACATCTGTTTATAAATGTGTAGTAGGGATGTGCAGGGACATATGTTTATAAATGTGCATCATGGATTTACAGGGACATGATTTATAAATGTGCAGTGGGTATGTGCAGGGACATATATTCATAAATGCATTGTGAGGATCGAGGGACATGTGTTTATAAATGTATAGAAGAGATGTGCAGAGACATGTGTTTATAAATGAGTATTGAGGATGTGCACTGACACGTGTTTATAAATGTGAGTAGAGATGTGCAGGAATATGTGTCTATAAATGTGGGTCGGGATGTGCAGGTACATGTGTTTATAAATGTGTGAGTGTTGATGTACAGGGACATGTGTTATAAATGTGTAGTGGGGATGTGCAGGGACATACATTTATAAATGTGTGAGAGGATGTGCAGGACATGTGTTTATAAATGTGCAGTGGAATGTGTAAGGGACATGTTGATAAATGTACAGTAGGGATGAGCAGGAGACAGAGTGTTTATAAATGAGCAGTGGGGATGTGCAGGGACATGTATTTATAAATGTGTAGTAGGGATGTGCAGGGACATGTGTTTATAAATGTGTAGTGGGGATGTGCAGGGACATGTGTTTATAAATGTGTAGTGGAGATGTGCAGAGACATGTGTTTATAAATGTGTAAGTGACGGATGTGCAGGAGACATGTGATTATAAATGAGTATTATGGATGTGCAGTGTTATGTGTTTATAAATGTGCAGTGGGGATAATGCATGGACATGTGTTTATAAATGTGTAGTGATGTTGCGCAGATACATGTGTTTATAAATGTGCAATGAGATGTGCCCTGGACATGTGTTTATAAACATGTAGGGAGGATGTGCAGGGACATGTTTACAAATGTGTGGTGGGGTTGTGCAAGACGTGTTTATAAATGAGTATTGGGGATGTGCAGAGACATGTGTTCATAAATGTGTAGTGGGGATGTGCAGAGACATGTGTTTATAAATGTGAAGTGGGTATGTGCAGGGACATGTGTTTATAAATGTGTAGTGAGGATGTGCAGGGAGGTGTTTAGAAATGTGTAGTGAGGATGTGCAGGGACACGTGTTTATAAATCTATAGTGAGGATGTGCAGGGTCATGTGTTTATAAATGTGTATTGAGGATGTGCAGGGACATGTGTTTATAAATGTGTAGTGGGGATGTACAGGGTCATGTGTTTATAAATGTGTAGTGAGGATAAGCAGGGACATGTGTTTATAAATGTTGAGTGGTGATGTGCTGGGACATGTGTTTATAAATTTGGAGTAAGGATGTGCAGGGACATGTCTTTATAAATGTGTAGTGGGGATGTGCAGGGACATATGTTTATAAATGTGTAGTTAGGATGTGCAGGGACTTGTTTTTATAAATGTGCAGTGGGGATGTGCAGGGACATGTGTTTATAAATGTGTAGTTAGGATGTGCAGGGACTTGTTTTTATAAATGTGTAGTGGGGATGTGCAGGGACATGTGCTTATAAATGTGTAACGGGATATGCAGGGACAGGTGTTTATAAATGTGTAGTGGGATATGCAGGGACATGTGTTTATAAATGTGAAGTGGGATATCCAGGGACAGGTGTTTATAAATGTGTAGTGTGATATGATGGGACATTCGTTTATAAATGTGTGGTGGTGATATGCAGGGACATGTGTTTATAAATGTGTATTGGGATTTGCAGGGACATGTGTACATAAATGTGTAGTGGGGATGTGCCGGGATATTTGTTCATAGATGTATTGTGGGATATGCAGGGACATGTGTTTATAAATGTGTAGTTGGGATTTGCAGGGACATGTTTTTATAAATGTTTTGTGTGGATGTGCAGGGACATGTGTTTTTAAATGTGTAGTGGGAATGTGTAGGGGCATGTGTTTATAAATGTGGAGTGGGGATGTGCAGGGACATGTTTATAAATGAGTAGTGAGGATTTGCAGGGACATGGATTTATAAATGTGTAGTGTGGTTGTGCAGGGACATTTGTTTATAAATGTGTCTTGAGGATGTGCAATGACATATGTTAATAAATGTGTAGTGGGGATGTGCAGGGACATGTGTTAATAAATGTCCAGTGGGGATGTGCAGGGACATACATTGATAAATGTGCTTTAGGGCTGTGTAGGGACAAACATTTTTAATGTGCTCTGGGGATGTCTGGTGACATACATTTATAAATGTGTAGTGAGGATGTGCAGGGACATGTGTTTGTTAATGTCAGTGAGGATTTGCAGAGACATGTATTTATAAATCATGTAGTGGGGATGTGCATGGTCATAATTTATAGATGTCAGTTGTGATGTGCAGGGACATACATTGATAAATGTGCTGTGGGTATATGCAGTGACAAATCATTTTTTTAAGTATTGCTCTGAGATGTCGCGGTGACATACAGTTCTAAATGTGCTGTCGAGGATGTGCAGTGACATTTAAAATGTGCAGTGGTTATATTCAGGGAAATGTGTTGATCAATGTGGAGTGAGGATATGAAGGGACATACATTTATAAATGTGCAGTGGTGATGTGCAGGGACATGTGTTTATACATGTGAGTGGGGATGTGTAGGGACATGTGTTTATAAATTTGACTGGGGATGTACAGGGACATAAATTTATAAATGTACAGTCAGGGATGTGCAGGACATACATTTATTAATGTGCTTTGAAGGATGTGCAGGACATACATTGATAAATGACCATTGAGGATATGCATGGACATGTGTTTATAAATGTGGAGCAGGGATGTGGAAATTGTTTATAATTGTGTAGTCAGGATGTGCTGGGACTTAGATTTATAAATGTGTAGTGGGGATATGCAGGGACATATGTTTATAAATGTGTTGTGGGGATGTACAGGGACATGTGTTTATAAATGTGTAGTGAGGATGTTCAAGGACATCTGTTTATAAATGTGTAGTGGGGATGTGCAGGGACATGTTTTTATAAATGTGCTGTTGGAATTTACAGGGACATGTGTTTATAAATGTGCAGTGAGGATGTGAAGGGACATGTGTTTATAAATGTGTATTGGGAATGTGCAGGGACATGTGTTTATAAATGTGGAGTGGGGATGTGCAGGGACATGTGTTTATAAATGTGTAGTGTTTATGTGCAGGGACATGTGTTTATAAATGTGTAGTGGGGATGTGCAGGGACATGTGTTTATAAATGTACAGTGGGGATGTGCAGAGACAAGTGTTTATAAATGAGCAGTGGGGATGTGCAGGGACATGTATTTTTAAATGTGTTGTGGAGATGTGCAGAGAGAAGTGTTTATAAATGAGTATTGTGGATGTGCAGGGACATGAGTTTATAAATGTATAATGAGGATGTGCAGGGATATGTGTTTATAAATGTGTAGTGCGTATGTGCAGAGACATGTGTTTATAAATGTGTAGTGAGGTTGTGCAGATACATGTGTTTATAAATGTGCAGTGGGGATGTGCGGGGACATGTGTTTATAAATGTGTAGTGAGGTTGTGCAGATACATGTGTTTATAAATGTGCAGTGGGGATGTGCAGGGACATGTGTTTATAAATGCGTAGTGAGGATGTGCAGGGACATGTGTTTATAAATGTGTAGTGGGGATGTGCAGAGACGTGTTTATAAATGAGTATTGGGGATGTGCAGAGACATGTGTTTATAAATGTGTAGTGGGGATGTGCAGAGACATGTGTTTATAAATGTGAAGTGGGTATGTGCAGGGACATGTGTTTATAAATGTGTAGTGAGGATGTGCAGGGAAGTGTTTAGAAATGTGTAGTGTGGATGTGCAGGGACATGTGTTTATAAATCTATAGTGAGGATGTGCAGGGACATGTGTTTATAAATGTGTAGTGAGGATAAGCAGGGACATGTGTTTATAAATGTTGAGTGGTGATGTGCTGGGACATGTGTTTATAAATGTGTAGTTAGGATGTGCAGGGACTTGTTTTTATAAATGTGTAGTGGGGATGTGCAGGGACATGTGCTTATAAATGTGTAGTGGGATATGCAGGGACATGTGCTTATAAATGTGTAGTGGGATATGCAGGGACAGGTGTTTATAAATGTGTAGTGGGATATGCAGGGACATGTGTTTATAAATTTGTAGTGGGATATCCAGGGACAGGTGTTTATAAATGTGTAGTGTGATATGATAGGACATTCGTTTATAAATGTGTGGTGGGGATATGCAGGGACATGTGTTAATAAATGTGTATTGGGATATGCAGGGACATTTGTTTATTAATGTGTAGTGGGGATGTGCTGGGATATTTGTTTATAAATGTGTTGTGGGATATGCAGATACATGTGTTTATAAATGTGTAGTTGGGATTTGCAGGGACATGTTTTTATAAATGTTTAGTGTGGATGTGCAGGGACATGTGTTTTTAAATGTGTAGTGGGAATGTGTAAGGGCATGTGTTTATAAATGTGGAGTGGGGATGTGCAGGGACATGTTTATAAATGAGTAGTGAGGATTTTCAGGGACATGGATTTATAAATGTGTAGTGTGGTTCTGCAGGGACATGTGTTTATAAATGTGTAGTGAGGATGTGCAATGACATATGTTAATAAATGTGTAGTGGGGATGTGCAGGGACATACGTTGATAAATGTGCTTTGGGGATGTGTAGGGACAAACATTTTCAAATGTGCTCTGGGGATGTGCGGTGACATACATTTATAAATGTGTAGTGAGGATGTGCAGGGACATGTGTTTGTTAATGTCCAGTGGGGATTTGCAGAGACATGTATTTATAAATGCGTAGTGTGGATGTGCATGGTCATAAATTTATAGATGTCCAGTTGTGATGTACAGGGACATACATTGATAAATGTGCTGTGGGTATATGTAGTGACAATCATTTTTAAATGTGCTCTGGGAATGTGCAGTGCCATACATTTCTAAATGTGCTGTCGGGATGTGCAGTGACATTTAAAAATGTGCAGTGGTTATATTCAGGGAAATGTGTTGATCAATGTGGAGTGAGGATATGAAGGGACATACATTTATAATTGTGCAGTGGTGATTTGCAGGGACATGTGTTTATAAATGTGTGAGTGGGGATGTAGGGACATGTGTTTAAAATTTGCTGTGGGGATGTGCAGGGACATAAATTTATAAATGTCCAGTCAGAGATATGCTGGGACATACATTTATTAATGTGCTTTAGGGATGTCTTGGGGACATACATTGATAAATGACCATTGGGGATGTGCATGGACATGTGTTTTTAAATGTGGAGCAGGGATGTGCAGGGAAATTGTTTATAATTGTGTAGTCAGGATGTGCTGGGACTTAGAATTATAAATGTGTAGTGGGGATGTGCAGGGACATGTGTTTATAAATGTGTAGTGGGGATGTGTAGGGACATGTGTTTATAAATGTGTAGTGGGGATGTGCAGGGACATGTGTTTATAAATGTGTAGTGAGGATATTCAGGGACATGTGTTTATAAATGTGTTGTGAGGATGTTCGGGGACCTGTGTTTATAAATGTGTAGTGGGGATGTGCAGGGACATCTTTTTATAAATGTGTAGTGGGGATGTGCAGGGACATGTGTTTATAAATGTGTAGTGGGATATGCAGGGAAATGTGTTTATAAATGTGTAGTGGGATATGCATTGACATGTGTTTTTAAATGTGTAGTGGAATATGCAGGGACGTGTGTTTATAAAGGTTGTGGGAATGTGCCAGGACATGTGTATATTAATGTGCAGTGGGGATGTGCAGGGACATGTGTCTAAAACGTGTAGTGGGATATGCAGAGAAATGTGTTTATAAATGTGTAGTGGAATATGCAGGGACATGTGTTCATAAATGTGTAGTGGAATATGCAGGGACATGTGTTTATAAATGAGTAGTGGGGATGTGCAGGGATATGTGCTTATAAATGTGTAGTCTGATATGCAGGGACATATGTTTGTAAATGTGTAGTGGGGATTTGCAGGGACATGTGTTTATAAATGTGTAGTGGGGATTTGCTGGACCATGTGTCTATAAATGAGTGGAAGATGTGCAGGTACTTGTGTTTATAAATGTAGTGAGGATGTGCAGGGACATGTGTTTTAAAACATGTACTGGGGATGTACAGGGACATGTGTTTATAAATGTGGAGTGGTTTATAAATGTGTAGTGAGGATGTGCAGTGATATGTGTTTATTTTTATTTTTTTAAATTTAAACTTTATTCATTTTAAAGCATAACAAAATATAACATGGTAAAAGACATGGTAAAACTTGCAGAAACAAGGACCAACTACCTCAAACCTCTCCCCTATACCCACCCCTCCCCACCCCATCCCTGGAGGATGCCTACTAAGAGGAAGGAAAAGAAGGAAGAGAAAGATAAGGAAGGGAGGGAGAGAAGAGAGAAGCATCCACAGGAGCCAAAACCTGAGGTCTTATCACCCGGAAAGGTACAAGGCATAAAAGTTTACCCATTTTTTGTGAAAGGCAGGCAAATCATGCCTCATAATTGGCAAATCAATTTTTCAATTTTAAACTCTGTGACATTTCCCAAGCAATCACCCATTCCTGGTAGGTACTCGGGTTTGGTCAACCCAGTGATGAAGGACCAGCCTTTTAACAGCCAATCGAAATAAGGAGCCATGTGATATTTCCTTTCGTTGACCTTAATAGAGGAGAAGATACCTAAGATACAGATCTCAGGGATAAATAGGTTTTTGAGACCAAAAGTGGACTTAAGTTATCTCGGATGGAGTTGCCACAAAGGAGCTACTTTGTCACAGGCCCAAAAATGTGTAATATATTTCCCTGGCCAGTACCACATCTGGTACATTTAAGGAACTAATTTTCCGAACTTGACTAAATTTACTGTGGTATAGTACATGTTGTTGACTATATAGAACTGTATAAGCTTATTCCTATCTAAAGAAAGAAAGCGGTGTAAATCTGACCAAAGCTGAGCCCAGGAATGGGGGCACAGCCAAGCAGCGTATCCCACACTTTGGAACCAGGTAAAGTGTCCGGAGTTTTGCTGAGAAGGAGTATGTGTTTATAAATGTGTATTGGGGATGTGCAGGGACATGTGTTTATAGATGTCCAGTGGGGATGTGCAGGGACATACATTGATAAATGAGCTGTGGGGATGTGTAGGGCAAACATTTTTAAATGTGCTCTGCGGATGTGCAGTGACATAGATTTATAAATGTGTAGTGAGGATGTGCAGGGACATGTGTTTATTAATGTCCAGTGGGTATGTGTAGGGACATGTATTTATAAATGTGTTGTGGGTATGTGCAGGGTCTTAAATTTATAGATGTCCAGTGGGATGTGCAGGGACATACATTGATAAATATGCTGGGGGTAAGTAGGGACAAACATTTTTAAATGTGCTCTGGGGATGTGCGGTGACATACATTTCTAAATGTGCTGTCGGGATGTGCAGTGACATTTAAAAATGTGCAGTGGTTATATGCAGGGCCATGTGTTTATAAATGTGGAGTGAGGATGTGCAGGAACAGTCATTTATAAATGTGGAGTGAGACTGTGCGGTGACTTACATTCATAAATGTGCAGTGGGATGTGCAGGGACAAACATTTATTAATGTGTAGTGGTGATGTGCAAGGACATGTGTTTATAAATGTGGAGTAGTGAAATGCTGGGACGTAAATTTATAAATGTGCTTTTGGGATGTGTGGGGACATAAATTTATAAATGTCCAGTAAGGATGTGCAGTGACATACATTTATAAATGTGCTTTCGGGATGTCCAGGGACATACATTTATAAATCTGCTTTGGGGATGTACAGTGACTTGGGTTTATAAATGTGGAGTAGTGATGTGCTGGGACGTAAATTTATAAATGTGCTGTGGGGATGTGCGGGGACATAAATTTATAAATGTCCAGTCAGGATGTGCAGTGACATACATTTCTAAATGAGATTTGGCTATGTGCGGGGACATACATTTATAAATGACCAGTGGGGATGTGCATGGACATGTGTTTTTAAATGTGGAGCAGGGATGTGCAGGGAAATTGTTTATAAATGTGTAGTCAGGATGTGCAGGGACTTAGATTTACAAATGTGTAGTTGGGATGTGCATGGACATGTGTTCATCAGTATGTAATGGGAATATACATGTTCATGAGTTTATAAATGTGGAAAGAGGATGTGCCGGGACTTGTGTTTATGAATGTGTAGTGGGGATGTGGAGAGAGATACATTTATAAATGTGCTGTTTTTATATGCAGGGAGATCCATTTATTAATGGGCTGTTGGGATGTGCGGGGACATACACTAATAAATGTGAAGTGGGAATGTGCAGGGATATACATTTATAAATATGTATTTGGAAAGTGTTTATAAATGTACTGTGGGGATATGCAGGGACATGTGTTTATAAATGTGTATTTGGGATGTGCAGGGACATTTGTTTATAAATGTGTAGTGGTGATGTGCAGAGACATGTATTTATAAATGAGAATTGGGGATGTGCAGGGACATATCTTTATAAATGTGTAGTGGGGATGTGCAGGGACATGTGTTTATAAATGAGCAGATGGAGATGTGCAGGGACATGTATTTATAAATGTGTAGTGTGGATGTGCAGAGACATGTGTTTATAAATGGTATTGGGGATGTGCAGGGACATGTGTTTATAAATGTGCAGTGGGGATGTGCAGAGACATGTGTTTATAAATGTAGTGGGATGTGCAGGGACATGTGTTTATAAATGTGTAGTGGGGATGTGCAGGGACATGTGTTTATAAATGTGTAGTGAGGATGTGCAGGGACATGTGTTTATAAATGTGTAGTGAGGATGTGCAGGGACATGTGTTTATAAATGTGCAGTGGGGATGTGCAGGGACATGTGTTTATAAATGTGTAGTGAGGATGTGCAGGGACATGTGTTTATAAATGTGTAGTGGGGATGTGCAGAGACGTGTTTATAAATGAGTATTGGGGATGTGCAGAGACATGTGTTCATAAATGTGTAGTGGGGATGTGCAGGGACATGTGTTTATAAATGTGCAGTGGGGATGTGCAGGGACATGTGTTTATAAATGTGTAGTGAGGATGTGCAGGGACATGTGTTTATAAATGTGTAGTGGGAATGCAGGACATGTGTTTATAAATGTGTATTGAGGATGTGCAGGACATGTGTTTATAAATGTGTAGTGAGGATGTGCAGGGACATGTGTTTATAAATGTGGAGTGAGGATGTGCAGGGACATGTGTTTATAAATGTGTATTGGGGATGTGCAGGGACATGTGTTTATAAATGTGTAGTGAGGATGTGCAGGGACATGTGTTTATAAATGTTGAGTGGGGATGTGCAGGACATGTGTTTATAAATGTGTAGTGGGGATGTGCAGGGACATGTGTTTATAAATGTGTAGTGGAAATGTGCAGGGGCATGTGTTTATAAATGTGTAGTGAGGATGTGCAGGGACATGTTTTTATAAATGTATGTGGGGATGTGCAGGGACATGTGTTTATAAATGTGTAGTGGGGATGTGTAGGGACATGTGTTTATAAATGTGTAGTGGGGATGTGCAGGGACATGTGTTTATAAATGTGTAGTGAGGATGTTCAGGGACATGTGTTTATAAATGTGTAGTGTGGATGTGCAGGGACATGTTTTTATTAATGTGCTGTTGGGATTTACAGGTACTTGTGTTTATAAATGTGCAGTGGTTATGTGCAGGGACATGTTCTTATAAATGTGCTTTGGGGATTTAAAGGGACATGTGTTTATAAATGTGCAGTGGGGATATTCAGGGAAATGTGTTTATAAATGTGGAATGGGGATTTACAGGGACATGTGTTTATAAATGTGTAGTGAGGATATGCAGGGACATATGGTTATAAATGTGTAGTGGGGATGTACAGGGACATGTGTTTATAAATGTGTAGTGAGGATTTTCAAGGACATCTGTTTATAAATGTGTAGTGGGGATGTGCAGGGACATGTTTTTATAAATGTGCTGTTGGAATTTACAGGGACATGTGTTTATAAATGTGCAGTGGGTATGAGCAGGGACATGTGTTTATAAATGTGTAGTGAGGATGTGAAGGGACATGTGTTTATAAATGTGCAGTGGGGATGTGCAGAGACATGTGTTTATAAATGAGTATTGGGGATGTGCACTGACATGTGTTTATAAATGTGTAGTGGGAATGTGCAGTAATATGTGTTTATAAATGTGGAGTGGGGATGTGCAGGGACATGTGTTTATAAATGTGTAGTGTTGATGTACAGGGACATGTGTTTATTAATGTGTAGTGGGGATGTGCAGGGACATGTGTTTATAAATGTGTAGTGGGGATGTGCAGGGACATGTGTTTATAAATGTGCAGTGGGAATGTGTAGGGACATGTGTTTATAAATGTACAGTGGGGATGTGCAGAGACATGTGTTTATAAATGAGCAGTGGGGATGTGCAGGGACATGTATTTTTAAATGTGTTGTGGGGATGTGCAGAGAGAAGTGTTTATAAATGAGTATTTCGGATGTGCAGGGACATGTGTTTTTAAATGTGCAGAGGGGATGTTCAGGGACATGAGTTTATAAATGTGTAATGAGGATGTGCAGAGATATGTGTTTATAAATGCGTAGTGCGGATGTGCAGAGACATGTGCTTATAAATGAGTATTGTGGATGTGCTGTGACATGTGTTTATAAATGTGCAGTGGGGATGTGCATGGACATGTGTTTATAAATGTGTAGTGAGGTTGTGCAGATACATGTGTTTATAAATGTGCAGAGGGGATGTGCGGGGACATGTGTTTATAAATGTGTAGTGAGGATGTGCAGGAACATGTGTTTATAAATGTGCAGTGGGGATGTGCATGGACATGTGTTTATAAATGTGTAGTGAGGTTGTGCAGATACATGTGTTTATAAATGTGCAGAGGGGATGTGCAGGAACATGTGTTTATAAATGTGTAGTGAGGATGTGCAGAGACATGTGTTTATAAATGTGTAGTGAGGATGTGCAGTGACATGTGTTTATAAATGTGAAGTGGGTATGTGCAGGGACATGTGTTTATAAATGTGTAGTGAGGATGTGCAGGGAGGTGTTTAGAAATGCATAGTGAGGATGTGCAGGGACATGTGTTTATAAATCTATAGTGAGGATGTGCAGGGACATATGTTTATTAATGTGTATTGGGGATGTGCCGGGACATGTGTTTACTAATGTCTAGTGTGGATGTGCAGGGACATGTGGTTATAAATGTGTAGTGAGGATAAGCAGAGACATGTGTTTATAAATGTTGAGTGGGGATGTGCTGGGACATGTGTTTATAAATTTGGAGTAAGGATGTGCAGGGACATGTCTTTATAAATGTGTGAGTGATATGCAATGGCGACATGTGTTTATAAATGTGCAGTGGGATGTGCAGGAACATTATGTTTATAAATGTGTAGTTAGGATGTGCAGGGACTTGTTTTTATAAATGTGTAGTGGGGATGTGCAGGGACATGTGCTTATAAATGTGTAGTGGGATATGCAGGGACATGTGCTTATAAATGTGTAGTGGGATATGCAGGGACAGGTGTTTATAAATGTGTAGTGGGATATGCAGGGACATGTGTTTATAAATGTGTAGTGGGATATCCAGGGACAGGTGTTTATAAATGTGTAGTGGGATATGATGGGACATTCATTTATAAATGTGTGGTGGGGATATGCAGGGACATGTGTTTATAAATGTGTATTGGGATATGCAGGGACATGTGATTATAAATGTGTAGTGGGGATGTGCCGGGATATTTGTTTATAAATGTGTTGTGGGATATGCAGTGACATGTGTTAATAAATGTGTAGTTGGGATTTGCAGGGACATGTTTTTATAAATGTTTAGTGTGGATGTGCAGGGACATGTGTTTTTAAATGTGTAGTGGGAATGTGCAGGGACATGTGTTTATAAATGTGTAGTGGGATGTGCAGGACATGTGTTTATAAATGTGTAGTGGGGATGTGCAGGGACATGGGTTTATAAATGTGTGTAGTGGTTGTGCAGGGACATGTCTTTATAAATGTGTAGTTAGGATGTGCAGGGACTTGTGTTTATAAATGTGTAGTGAGGATGTGCAGGGACATGTGTTTATAAATGTGTAGTGGGATGTGCAGGGACATGTGTTTATAAATGTGTAGTGGGATATGCAGGGACATGTGTTTATAAATGTGTAGTGGGATGTGCAGGGACATGTGTTTATAAATGTGTAGTGGGGATAAGCAGGGACATGTGTTTATAAATGTTGAGTGGGGATGTGCTGGGACATGTGTTTATAAATTTGGAGTAAGGATGTGCAGGACATGTCTTTATAAATGTGTAGTGGGGATGTGCAGGGACATGTGTTTATAAATGTGTAGTGAGGATGTGCAGGGACATGTGTTTATAAATGTGTGAGTTAGGGATGTGCAGGGACATGTGTTTATAAATGTGTAGTTAGGATGTGCAGGGACTTGTTTTATAAATGTGTAGTGGGGATGTGCAGGGACATGTGCTTATAAATGTGTAGTGGGATATGCAGGGACATGTGTTTATAAATGTGTAGTGGGATATGCAGGGACATGTGTTTATAAATGTGTAGTGGGATATGCAGGGACAGGTGTTTATAAATGTGTAGTGGGGTATGCAGGGACATGCGTTTATAAATGTGTGGTGGGGATATGCAGGGACATGTGTTTATAAATGTGTATTGGGATATGCAGGGACATGTGTTTATAAATGTGTAGTGGGATATGCAGGATATTTGTTTATAAATGTGTAGTGGGATATACAGGGACATGTGTTTATAAATGTGTAGTGGGGATTTGCAGGGACATGTTTTTATAAATGTTTAGTGTGGATGTGCAGGGACATGTGTTTTTAAATGTGTAGTGGGAATGTGTAGGGGCATGTGTTTATAAATGTGGAGTGGGGATGTGCAGGGACATGTTTATAAATGAGTAGTGAGGATTTGCAGGGACATTGGATTTATAAATGTGTAGTGTGGTTGTGCAGGGACATGTGTTTATAAATGTGTAGTGAGGATGTGCAATGACATATGTTAATAAATGTGTAGTGGGGATGTGCAGGGACATGTGTTAATAAATGTCCAGTGGGGATGTGCAGGGACATACATTGATAAATGTGCTTTGGGGATGTGTAGGGACAAACATTTTTAAATGTGCTCTGGGGATGTGCAGTGACATACATTTATAAATGTGTAGTGAGGATGTGCAGGGACATGTGTTTGTTAATGTCCAGTGGGGATTTGCAGAGACATGTATTTATGAATACATAGTGGGGATGTGCATGGTCATAAATTTATAGATGTCCAGTTGTGATGTGCAGGGAGATACATTGATAAATGTGCTGTGGGTATATGTAGTGACAATCATTTTTAAATGTGCTCTGGGAATGTGCGGTGACATACATTTCTAAATGTGCTGTCGGGATGTGCAGTGACATTTAAAAATGTGCAGTGGTTATATTCAGGGAAATGTGTTGATCAATGTGGAGTGAGGATATGAAGGGACATACATTTATAAATGTGCAGTGGTGATGTGCAGGGACATGTGTTTATAAATGTGTAGTGGGGATGTGTAGGGACATGTGATTTATGAATTTGCTGTGGGGATGTACGGGGACATAAATTTATAAATGTCCAGTCAGGATGTGCAGGGACATACATTTATTAATGTGCTTTGGGGATGTGCGGGGACATACATTGATAAATGACCATTGGGGATGTGCATGGACATGTGTTTTTAAATGTGGAGCAGGGATGTGCAGGGAAATTGTTTATAATTGTGTAGTCAGGATGTGCTGGGACTTAGATTTATAAATGTGTAGTGGGGATGTGCAGGGACATGTGTTTATAAATGTGTAGTGGGGATGTGTAGGGACATGTGTTTATAAATGTGTAGTGGGGATGTGCAGGGACATGTGTTTATAAATTTGTAGTGAGGATGTTCTGGGACATATGTTTATAAATGTGTAGTGGGGATGTGCAGGGACATCTTTTTATAAATGTGTAGTGGGGATGTGCAGGGACATGTTTTTATAAATGTGTAGTTGGGATATGCAGGGACGTGTTTATAAATGTGTAGTGGGATATGCAGGGAAATGTGTTTATAAATGTGTAGTGGGATATGCAGTGACATGTGTTTATAAATGTGTAGTGAGGATATGCGGGATATGTGTTTATAAACGTGTATTGGGATATGCAGGGACATGTGTTTATAAAGGTAGGGAACAAAGGACATGTGTTATTAATGTGCAGCGGGGATGTGCAGGGACATGTGTTTAAAATGTGTAGTGGGATATGCAGAGAAATGTGTTTATAAATGTGTAGTGGAATATGCAGGGACATGTGTTTATAAATGTGTAGTGGAATATGCAGGGACATGTGTTTATAAATGAGTGGGGGATGTGCAGGGATATGTGTTTATAAATGTGTAGTGGGATATGCAGGGACATATGTTTGTAAATGTGTAGTGGGGATTTGCAGGGACATGTGTTTATAAATGTGTAGTGGGGATGTGCTGGACCATGTGTTTATAAATGAGTGGTGGGAATGTGCAGGTACTTGTGTTTATAAATGTGTAGTGAGGATGTGCAGGGACATGTGTTTTTAAACGTGTACTGGGGATGTACAGGGACATGTGTTTATAAATGTGGAGTGGTTTATAAATGTGTAGTGAGGATGTGCAGTGATATGTGTTTATTTTTATTTTTTTAAATTTAAACTTTATTCATTTTAACAAGCATAACAAAATATAACATGGTAAAAGACATGGTAAAACTTGCAGAAACAAGGACCAACTACCTCAAACCTCTCCCCTATACCCACCCCTCCCACCCCCATCCCTGGAGGATGCAGCCACTAAGAGGAAGGAAAGAGAGGAAGCGAAAAGATAAGGAAGGGAGGGAGAGAAGAGAGAAGCATCCACAGAGCCAAAACCTGAGGTCTTATCACCCGGAAAGGTACAAGGCATAAAAGTTTACCCATTTTTTGTGAAAGGCAGGCAAATCATGCCTCATATCTGGCAATCAATTTTTCAATTTTAAAACTCTGTGACATTTCTGCCACACCATTCCTGGTAGGTAATTTCGGTTTGGTCAACCCAGTGATGAAAGGACCAGCCTTTTAACAGCCATCGAAATAAGGGCCATGTGATATTTCCTTTCGTTGACCTTAATAGAGGAGAAGATACCTAAGATACAGATCTCAGGGATAAATAGGTTTTGTAGACCCAAAAGTGGACTTAAGTTATCTCGGATGAGTTGCCACAAAGGAGCTACTTTGTCACAGGCCCAAAAAATGTGTAATATATTTCCCTGGCCAGTACCACATCTGGTACATTTAGGGGAACTAATTTTCCCGAACTTGACTAAATTTACTGGGGTATAGTACATGTTGTTGGCTATATAGAACTGTATAAGCTTATTCCTATCTAAAGAAAGAAAGCGGTGTAAATCTGACCAAAGCTGAGCCCAGGAATGTGGGGGCACAGCCAAGCAGCGTATCCCACACTTTGGAACCAGGTAAAGTGTCCGGAGTTTTGCTGAGAAGGAGTATGTGTTTATAAATGTGTATTGGGGATGTGCAGGGACATGTGTTTATAGATGTCCAGTGGGGATGTGCAGGGACATACATTGATAAATGAGCTGTGGGGATGTGTAGGGCAAACATTTTTAAATGTGCTCTGCGGATGTGCAGTGACATAGATTTATAAATGTGTAGTGAGGATGTGCAGGGACATGTGTTTATTAATGTCCAGTGGGTATGTGTAGGGACATGTATTTATAAATGTGTTGTGGGTATGTGCAGGGTCTTAAATTTATAGATGTCCAGTGGGATGTGCAGGGACATACATTGATAAATATGCTGTGGGGGTATGTAGGGACAAACATTTTTAAATGTGCTCTGGGGATGTGCGGTGACATACATTTCTAAATGTGCTGTCGGGATGTGCAGTGACATTTAAAAATGTGCAGTGGTTATATGCAGGGCCATGTGTTTATAAATGTGGAGTGAGGATGTGCAGGAACATTCATTTATAAATGTGGAGTGAGACTGTGCGGTGACTTACATTCATAAATGTGCAGTGGGATGTGCAGGGACATACATTTATTAATGTGTAGTGGTGATGTGCAGGGACATGTGTTTATAAATGTGGAGTAGTGATATGCTGGGACGTAAATTTATAAATGTGCTTTGGGGATGTGCGGGGACATAAATTTATAAATGTCCAGTAAGGATGTGCAGTAACATACATTAATAAATGTGCTTTCGGGATGTCCAGGGACATACATTTATAAATCTGCTTTGGGGATGTTCAGTGACATGGGTTTATAAATGTGGAGTAGTGATGTGCTGGGACGTAAATTTATAAATGTGCTGTGGGGATGTGCGGGGACATAAATTTATAAATGTCCAGTCAGGATGTGCAGTGACATACATTTCTAAATGAGATTTGGCTATGTGCAGGGACATACATTTATAAATGACCAGTGGGGATGTGCATGGACATGTGTTTTTAAATGTGGAGCAGGGATGTGCAGGGAAATTGTTTATAAATGTGTAGTCAGGATGTGCAGGGACTTAGATTTACAAATGTGTAGTTGGGATGTGCATGGACAAGTGTTCATCAGTATGCAATGGGAATATACTTGTACATGAGTTTATAAATGTGGAATGAGGATGTGCCGGGACTTGTGTTTATGAATGTGTAGTGGGGATGTGGAGAGATACATTTATAAATGTGCTGTTTGGATATGCAGGGAGATCCATTTATTAATGGGCTGTGGGGATGTGCCGGGACATACTTACTTACAAATGTGTAGTGGGAATGTGCAGGGACATACGTTTATAAAGTATGTAGGATGTGCAGGACATGTGTTTATAAATGTGTAGTGGGGATGTGCAGGGACATGTGTTTATAAATGTGTAGTGGGATGTGCAGGACATGTGTTTATAAATGTGTAGTGGGGATGTGCAGGGACATGTGTTTATAAATGAGTAGTGGGGATGTGCAGGGACATGTGTTTATAAATGTGTAGTGAGTGATGTGCAGGGACATGTGTTTATAAATGTGTAGTGAGGATGTGCAGGGACATGTGTTTATAAATGTGTAGTGGGGATGTGCAGGGACATGTGTTTATAAATGTGTAGTGAGGATGTGCAGGGACATGTGTTTATAAATGTGTAGTGGGGATGTGCAGAGACATGTGTTCATAAATGTGTAGTGGGGATGTGCAGGGACATGTGTTTATAAATGTGAAGTGGGTATGTGTTGGGGCATGTGTTTATAAATGTGTAGTGAGGATGTGCAGGGGCATGTGTTTATAAATCTGGAGTGAGGATGTGCAGGGACATGTATTTATAAATGTGTATTGGGGATGTGCAGGGACATGTGTTTTTAAATGTGTAGTGAGGATAAGTTGGGACATGTTTTTTTAAATGTTGAGTGTGGATGTGCAGGGACTTGTGTTTATAAATGTGGAGTAAGGATGTGCCAGGACATGTCTTTATAAATGTGTAGTGGGATGTGCAGGGACATGTGTTTATAAATGTGTAGTGGGATATGCAGGGACATGTGTTTATAAATCAGTAGTTGGATATGCAGGGACAGGTGTTTATAAATGTGTGGTGGGATATGCAGGGACATGTGTTTATAAATGTGTAGTGAGGATGTGCCGGGATATTTGTTTATAAATGTGTTGTGGGATATGCAGGGACATGTGTTTATAAATGTGTAGTGGGGTTGCAGGGACATGTGTTTATAAATGTTTAGTGGGGATGTGCAGGGACATGTGTTTATAAATGTGTAGTGGGAATGTGTAGGGACATGTGTTTATAAATGTGGAGTGGGGATGTGCAGGGACATGTTAATAAATGTGTAGTGAGGATGTGCAGGGACATGGATTTATAAATGTGTAGTGTGTTTGTGCAGGGACATGTGTTTATAAATGTGTAGTGAGGATGTGCAGGGACATGTGTTTATAAATGCCCAGTGGGGATGTGCAGGGACATACATTGATAAATGTGCTTTGGGGATGTGTAGAGACAAACATTTTTAAATGTGCTCTGGGGATGTGCGGTGACATACATTTATAAATGTGTAGTGAGGATGTGCAGGGACATGTGTTTGTTAATGTCCTGTGGGGATGTGCAGAGACATGTATTTATAAATGCGTTGTAGGGATGTGCAGGGTCATAAATGTATAGATGTCCAGTTGGGATGTGCAGGGACATACATTGATAAATGTGCTGTAGGGATATGTAGTGACAAACATTTTTAAATGTGCTCTGGGAAAGTGCGGTGACATACATTTCTAAATGTGCTGTCGGGATGTGCAGTGACATTTAAAAATGTGCAGCGGTTATATTCAGGGAAATGTGTTGATAAATGTGGAGTGAGGATGTGAAGGGACATACATTTATAAATGTGCAGTGGTGATGTGCATGGACATGTGTTTATAAATGTGGAGTAGTGATGTGATGGGACGTAAATTTACAAATGTGCTGTGGGGATGTACGGGGACATAAATTTATAAATGTCCAGTCAGGATGTGCAGTGACATACGTTTATAAATGTGCTTTAGGGATGTGCAGGGACATACATTTATAAATGTGCTTTGGGGATGTGCGGGGACATACATTTATAAATGACCATTGGGGATGTGCATGGACATGTGTTTTTAAATGTGGAGCAGGGATGTGCAGGGAAATTGTTTATAGAATGTGTAGTCAGGATGTTCAGGGACTTAGATTTACAAATGTGTAGTTGGGATGTGCATGGACATGTGTTAATCAGTATGTATTGGGAATATACATGTACATGAGTTTATAAATGTGGAATGAGGATGTGCCGGGACTTGTGTTTATGAATGTGTAGTTGGGATGTGGAGAGAGATACATTTATAAATGTGCTGTTTGGATATGCAGGGAGATCCCTTTATTAATGGGTTGTGGGGATGTGCGCGGACATACATTTATAAAAGTGTAATGGGAATGTGGAGGGATATACATTTATAAATATGTAGTTGGAAAGTGTTTATAAATGTGCTGTGGGGATGTGCAGGGACATACATTGATAAATGTGCTTTGGGGATGTGTAGGGACAAACATTTTTAAATGTGCTCTGGGGATGTGCGGTGACATACATTTATAAATGTGTAGTGAGGATGTGCAGGGGACATGTGTTTGTTAATGTCCAGTAGGGATTTGCAGAGACATGTATTTATAAATACGTAGTGGGGATGTGCATGGTCATAAATTTATAGATGTCCAGTTGTGATGTGCAGGGAGATACATTGATAAATGTGCTGTGGGTATATGTAGTGACAATCATTTTTAAATGTGCTCTGGGAATGTGCGGTGACATACATTTCTAAATGTGCTGTCGGGATGTGCAGTGACATTTAAAAATGTGCAGTGGTTATATTCAGGGAAATGTGTTGATCAATGTGGAGTGAGGATATGAAGGGACATACATTTATAAATGTGCAGTGGTGATGTGCAGGGACATGTGTTTATAAATGTGTAGTGGGGATGTGTAGGGACATGTGTTTATGAATTTGCTGTGGGGATGTAAGGGGACATAAATTTATAAATGTCCAGTCAGGATGTGCAGGGACATACATTTATTAATGTGCTTTGGGGATGTGCGGGGACATACATTGATAAATGACCATTGGGGATGTGCATGGACATGTGTTTTTAAATGTGGAGCAGGGATGTGCAGGGAAATTGTTTATAATTGTGTAGTCAGGATGTGCTGGGACTTAGATTTATAAATGTGTAGTGGGGATGTGTAGGGACATTTGTTTATAAATGTGTAGTGGAGATGTGCAGGGACATGTGTTTATAAATTTGTAGTGAGGATGTTCAGGGACATATGTTTATAAATGTGTAGTGAGGATGTTGGGGGACATGTGTTTATAAATGTGTAGTGGGGATGTGCAGGGACATCTTTTTATAAATGTGTAGTGGGGATGTGCAGGGACATGTTTTTATAAATGTGTAGGTGGGATGTGCAGGGACATGTTTTATAAATGTGTAGTGGGATATGCAGGGAAATGTGTTTATAAATGTGTAGTGGGATATGCATGGACATGTGTTTATAAATGTGTAGTGGGGATGTGCGGGATATGTGTTTATAAACGTGTATTGGGATATGCAGGGACATGTGTTTATAAAGGTAGTGGGAATGTGCCAGGACATGTGTTTATTAATGTGCAGTGGGGATGTGCAGGGACATGAGTTTAAAACGTGTAGTGGGATATGCAGAGAAATGTGTTTATAAATGTGTAGTGGAATATGCAGGGACATGTGTTCATAAATGTGTAGTGGAATATGCAGGGACATGTGTTTATAAATGAGTAGTGGGGATGTGCAGGGATATGTGTTTACAAATGTGTAGTGGGATATGCAGGGACATATGTTTGTAAATGTGTAGTGGGGATTTGCAGGGACATGTGTTTATAAATGTGTAGTGGGGATCTGCTGGACCATGTGTTTATAAATGAGTGGTGGGTATGTGCAGGTACTTGTGTTTATAAATGTGTAGTGAGGATGTGCAGGGACATGTGTTTTTAAACATGTACTGGGGATGTACAGGGACATGTGTTTATAAATGTGGAGTGGTTTATAAATGTGTAGTGAGGATGTGCAGTGATATGTGTTTATTTTTATTTTTTTTTTAAATTTAAACTTTATTCATTTTAACAAGCATAACAAAATATAACATGGTAAAAGACATGGTAAAACTTGCAGAAACAAGGACCAACTACCTCAAACCTCTCCCCCTATACCCACCCCTCCCACCCCATCCCTGGAGGATAAGCCACTAAGAGGAAGGAAAAGAAGGGAAGCAGAAAAGATAAGGAAGGGAGGAGGAGAAGAGAGAGCATCCAAGGTGAGCCAAAACCTGAGGTCTTATCACCCGGAAAGGTACAAGGCATAAAAGTTTACCCATTTTTTGTGAAAGGCAGGCAAATCATGCCTCATAATTGGCAATCAATTTTCAATTTTAAAACTCTGTGACATTTCTGCCACCCATTCCTGGTAGGTAATTTCGGTTTGGTCAACCCAGTGATGAAGGACCAGCCTTTTAACAGCCATCGAAATAAGGGCCATGTGATATTTCCTTTCGTTGACCTTAATAGAGGAGAAGATACCTAAGATACAGATCTCAGGGATAAATAGGTTTTGTAGACCCAAAAGTGGACTTAAGTTATCTCGGATGAGTTGCCACAAAGGAGCTACTTTGTCACAGGCCCAAAAAATGTGTAATATATTTCCCTGGCCAGTACCACATCTGGTACATTTAGGGGAACTAATTTTCCCGAACTTGACTAAATTTACTGGGGTATAGTACATGTTGTTGGCTATATAGAACTGTATAAGCTTATTCCTATCTAAAGAAAGAAAGCGGTGTAAATCTGACCAAAGCTGAGCCCAGGAATGTGGGGGCACAGCCAAGCAGCGTATCCCACACTTTGGAACCAGGTAAAGTGTCCGGAGTTTTGCTGAGAAGGAGTATGTGTTTATAAATGTGTATTGGGGATGTGCAGGGACATGTGTTTATAGATGTCCAGTGGGATGTGCAGGACATACATTGATAAATGAGCTGTGGGGATGTGTAGTGGGCAAACATTTTTAAATGTGCTCTGCGGATGTGCAGTGACATAGATTTATAAATGTGTAGTGAGGATGTGCAGGGACATGTGTTTATTAATGTCCAGTGGGGATGTGCAGGGACATGTATTTATAAATGTGTTGTGGGTATGTGCAGGGTCTTAAATTTATAGATGTCCAGTGGGATGTGCAGGGACATACATTGATAAATATGCTGTGGGGTTATGTAGGGACAAACATTTTTAAATGTGCTCTGGGGATGTGCGGTGACATACATTTCTAAATGTGCTGTCGGGATGTGCAGTGACATTTAAAAATGTGCAGTGGTTATATGCAGGGCCATGTGTTTATAAATGTGTAGTGATGATGTGCAGAGACATGTGTTTATAAATGTGTAGTGCAGATGTGCAGGGTCATGTACTTCATAAATGTGCAGTGGGATGTGCAGGGACATAGATTTTTAAATGTGTAGGGCGATGCGGGACATGTGTTTATAAATGTGTAGTGGGGATGTGCAGAGACGTGTTTATAAATGAGTATTGGGGATGTGCAGAGACATGTGTTCATAAATGTGTAGTGGGGATGTGCAGGGACATGTGTTTATAAATGTGTAGTGAGGATGTGCAGGGGCATGTGTTTATAAATCTGGAGTGAGGATGTGCAGGGACATGTATTTATAAATGTGTATTGGGGATGTGCAGGGACATGTGTTTTTAAATGTGTAGTGAGGATAAGTTGGGACATGTTTTTTTAAATGTTGAGTGTGGATGTGCAGGGACTTGTGTTTATAAATGTGGAGTAAGGATGTGCCAGGACATGTCTTTATAAATGTGTAGTGGAAATGTGCAGGGACATGTGTTTATAAATGTGTAGTGAGGATGTGCAGGGACTTGTTTTTATAAATGTGTATTGGGGATGTGCAGGGACATGTGCTTATAAATGTGTAGCGGGATATGCAGGGATATGTGTTTATAAATGAGTAGTGGGATATGCAGGGACAGGTGTTTATAAATGTGTAGTGGGCTATGCAGGGACAGTGTGTTTATAAATGTGATTAGGGATATGCAGGACATGTGTTTATAAATGTGTGGTAGGGATGCAGGGACATGTGTTTATAAATGTGTAGAGGATATGCAGGACATGTGTTTATAAATGTGTTGAGGGATGTGCAGGGACATGTGTTTATAAATGTAGTGGGGATGTGCAAGAACATGTGTTTATAAATGTTTGGTGTGGGGAATGTGCAGAGACATGTGTTTATAATGTGAAGGTGGGGATGTGCAGGGACATGTGTTTAATAAATGTGAAGTAGAGGATAGTGCAGGGACATGTTAATAAATGTGTAGTGAGGATGTGCAGGGACATGGATTTATAAATGTGTGAGTGAGGTTGTGCAGGGACATGTGTTTATAAATGTCCCAGTGAGGATGTGCAGGGACATATGTTGATAAATGCCCAGTGGGGATGTGCAGAGACATACATTGATTTAAATGTGCTTCTGGGGATGTGTTGAGACAAACATTTTATAAATGTGTCTGGGGATGTGCAGATGAACATGTGTTTATAAATGTCTAGTGAGGATGTGCAGGAACATGTGAATTTAATGTCACTGTGGGGATGTGCAGAGACATAAATTTATAAATCGTCCAGTGGGGATGTGCAGGGACATAAATTGATAAATGTCAGTTAGGGATATCGGGACATACATTGTCAAATGTGTGTGGGATATGTAGGGACAAACATTTTTTAATGTGCTCTGCAAGCATGGTGAAATACATTCTAAATGTACAGCAGGGATGTAGTGACATTTAAAATAAGATACATTCAGAAATGTTGATAAATGGAGTGAGGATGTGAAGGCCATACATTTATAAATGTGCAGTGGTGATGCATGGACATGTGTTTATAAATGTGGGTAGTGATACGATGGGGCGTAAATTTACAAATGTGCTGTGGGGATGTACGGGACAAGAAATAATATACAGTCAGGATGTGCGTGACATACGTTTATAAATATGCTTTAGAGATGTGAGGACACATTTATAAATAATGAGAGGTCAATATGGACATGTGTTTTTAAATGTGGAACGAGGATGTGCAGGAAATTGTTTATGAATGTGTCAGGATGTTCAGGGACAGATTTACAAATGTGGTTAGGATGTGCATGGACATGTGTTAATCAGTATATTGAGATATACATATACATGAGTTTATAAATATGGAATGAGGATATGCAGGACTTGTATTTATAGATGTGTAGTTGGGATGTGGAGAGAGAATACATTTATAAATGTGCTATTTGGATATGAGGAATCCATTTATAAATAGGCTGTGGGGATGTCTTGAGGACAGACATTTATAAATGTGTAATGGAATGTGGAGGATATACATAAATAAATAGATGGAAGTATTTATAAATGTGCTGGGATGCAGGGACACATATTTATAAATGTGCTGTGGGGATGTGCGGGCACATAAATTTATAACTGTGAGTGGGGATGTGCAGGACATGTGTTTATAAATGTGTTGTATGGATGTGCAGGGACATGTGTTTATAAATGTGGTGTGGGAAATGTGCAGGGACATGTGTTTATAAATGAGTCGTGAGGATGTGCAGGGACATGTGTTTATAAATGTGGAGTGAGGATCTGCAGGGACATGTGTTTATAAATGTGGAGTGGGCATGTGCAGGGACATGTGTTTATAAATGTGGAGTGGGTATGTGCAGGGACAGAGTGTATATAAATGTGGGTGGTATATGCAAGGACATGTGTTTATAAATGTAGTGGGTATGTGCAGGACATGTGTTTATAATATGGAGTGGGCATGCGAGACATGTGTTTATAATGTGGGTAAGTATGGGGACATGTGTTTATAAATGTATAGTAGGGATGTGCAGGACTGTGTTTTATAAATGTGGTGAGGATGTGCAGGGACATGTTTTTATAAATGTGTAGGGGAATATGCAGGGACATGTGTTTATAAATGTAGAGGATGGATTGCAGGGAAATGTCTTTATAAATGTGGGATGTACAGGACATCTGTTTATAAATGTGTGAGTGGGGATGTACAGGATATGTGTTTATAGACGTGTATTAGGATATAAGGACATGTTTATAAAGGTGATGGAATATGTGCAGGACATGTGTGTGATATGTGCAGTCAGGATGTACAGGGACATGTGTTTAAAATATGTTTGTGTCGATATACAGAAATGTGTTCATAAATGTGTGATGGAATATAAAGGACATGTTTTAAATGTGTGGAATATGCAGGGACATGTGTTTATAAATGTGTTGTGAGGATGTGCAGGGATATGTGTTTATAAATATATGAGTAGGATATGCAGGGACATATGTTTAAATGTGTAGTATGGTTACAGGGATGTGTTTATAAATATATAGTGGATATGCAGGACATGTGTTTATAAATGTAGCGGAATATGCAGGGACATGTGTTCATAAATGTGTAAGTAGGGATGTGCGAGGATATGTTTATAAATGTATGTGGGATATACAGGGACATATGTTGTAAATATATAGTGAGATGTGCAGACTGTGTTTTCAATATTATACTGGGGATGTGCAGGGACATGTGTTTATAAATGTGGGGATGTGCAGGGATATGTGTTTATAAATGTGGTGAGGATATGACGGACATGTGTTTATAACTTATCTAGTGGATGTGCAGGACATGTCTTTATAAATGTGGAGTGGTTTATAAATGTGTAGGGAGGATGTGCAGTGACATGTGTTTATAAATGTGTATATGGGATGTGCAGGGACATGTGTTTATAGATGTCCAGTGGGGATGTGCAGGGACATACATTGATAAATGAGCTGGGGATGTGTTGACATTTTAAATATGCTCTCGCGGATAACATAAACAGAGACATAAATGTCTTATGATGTGCAGGACTTGTTTAGTAATGTACAGTGAATGTACATGAACATGTATATAAATATGTTGTAGGTATGTGAGAGACTAAATTTATTGATCCTCCATTTAGGATGTACGGGACATACATTGATAATGCTATGGAGGTATGTAAGGCCAAACATTTTTTAAATGTGCTCGGGAACATGCGGTACACATTTCTAAATGTACTGTCGGATGTGCAGTGACATTAAAAATGTGCGAGGGTTCTCTGAGAGACCATGTGTTTATAAATGTAGAGTGAGGATGTGCAGGAACAGTCATTTATAAATGTGGAGTGAGACTGTGCGGTGACTTGTTCATAAATATGCAGTGGGATGTGCAGGGACATTTATTAATGAGTAGTATGTGCAAGGACATGTGTTTATAAATGTGGAGTATGAAATGCTGGGATAAATTATAAATATGCTTTGAGGATGTCGGGGACAGAAATGTATAAAGTAAGGATGTGCAGTGACATACATTGTAAATATGCTTCCAGGATGTCAGGGACATACATTTATAATCTCTTTAGGATAAACAGTGACTTGGGTTTATAAAAGTGGAATGTGATGTGAATGAATATATAAATGTGCTGTGGGATGTGTGAGGACATAAATTCATAAATGTCCAGTCAGGATATGCAGTGACATACATTTCTAATAGGAATTGGAATGTGGGACATACATTATAAATGACCAGTGGGGATATGCATGGACATGTGTTTAAATATAGACAGGATGTACGGGGATTGTTTATAAATGTGTTGTCAGGATGTGCAGGTTAGTTCTACAAATGTGTAGTTGGATGTGCATGGACATGTGTTCATCCGGTATGCAATAAGAATATACATGTACATGAGTTTATAAATATGGAATGAGATGTACTAGGACTTGTTTATAGATGTGTAGAGGGTAGGTGGAAGAGATACATATAAATGTGTGATCGGATATACATGGAGATCCATTTATTAATGGGCTGCAAAGGATGTGCCGTGACATGTATTTATAAATATGAGTGGGTATGTGCAGGGAATGTGTTTATAAATGTGAAGTGGGCATATGGGTTGTGTTTATCAAGCAGGTGGTATGTGCAGGACATTTTATAAATATGTAGTGAAGATGCAGGGAAATGTTTTTATAAATGTGTAGTTAGGATATAAGAGACATGTCTTTATAAATGTGTATGGGATACACGGAAATGTGTTTTCAAATGTGATGGGATATGCGGACATCTGTTTATAAATGTAGTGGGAATATGCAGGATGTGTGTTTATAAACGTGTATTGGGTGCAGGGACATGTGTTTAAAGGTAGTAGAGATATATAGGGACATGTGTTTATAATGTACAGTTGGGATGTACAGGGACATGTGTTTAAATGTGTAGTGGGATATACGAAATGTGTTCATAAATGTGTAGTGGATATACAGGGACAAGTGTTTATAAATGTGTGTGGAATATGCAGGACATGTGTTTATAAATGTGTAGTGGGATGTGCAGGATATGTGTTTATAAATATGTAACCGGATATCAGGGACATATGTTTATAAATGTGAGTGAGGATTTACGGGATATGTTTTATAAATGTATGTGGAATATGCAGGGACATGTGTTTACAAATGTGTAGTGGAATATGCAGGGACATGTGTTTATAAATGTAGTGGATGTGCAGGGATATGTGTTTATAAATGTACAGTGGGATATAAGGACATATTTGTATATGTGTAGTGAGGATGTACGGGACATGTTTTAAATGTACTGGGGATGTGCAGGGACATGTGTTTTATAAGTATGGGTGGGGATGTGCAGGGATAATGTTTATAAATGTTTAGTAGCGATGTGCAGGGACACATGTTTATAAATGTGTGGTGGGGATTGTGCAGGATGTCTTTATAAATGTGTGGGGGATGTGCAGGGACATGTTTATAAATGTGTGATGAGGATGTGCAGGGACATGTCTTTTAAATGTAGATGGTTTATAAATGTAGTGAGGTGTGCAGTGACATGTTTATAAATATGTATTGAGGATGTGCAGGGACATGTGTTTATAAAGGTCATGGGGATGTCAGGGACAAACAATGATAAATGAGCTGTGGGGATGTGGGGCAAACATTTTAAATCTGCTCTGCGGATATCCGTGACATAGATTTAAAAATGTGGTCCCTGCACGCCCCCACAGCACATTTATAAACATATGTCCCTGCACATCCAATACTGCACATTTATAAACATATGTCCCTGCACGTCCCCACTCACACATTTATAAACACATGTCGCACATCCCCACTACACATTATTAATAAACACATGTCTCTGCACATTACCGACACATTTATAAACACATATCCCTAATTTCCCCAATAAATTGATAAAACATGTCCCTACACATCCTCACTCACATTAATAAACACATGTCCTGCATATCCCCACAATTACAGAAAACATGTCCCTGCACATCCCAACTAATATTTATAAACACATGTCCCACATATCCATCACATTTATAAACACATGTCTCTGCACATTTATAAACACATGTCCCTGCACATCCCCACCACACATTTATAAACAAATGTCCCTGCACGTCACCACTCCACATTTATAAACACATAACCCTGCTCATCCCCACTGCACATTTATAAACTCATCACCCTGCACATCCCCACTCCACATTTATAAACACTTGTCCCTGCACATTACCACTACATATTTATAAACACATATCCCTGCACATACCAACTCCACATTTATAAACACATGTCCCTACACATCCTCACTACACATTTATAAACACATATCCCTGCACATACTAACTCCACATTTATAAACACATGTCCCTGCACATCCCAACTACACATTTACAAACACATGTCCCTGCACAAATCCACTCCACATTTATAAACACATGTCCTGCACATCCCACTGCACATTTATAAACACTTTCCAACCATAATTACAAAAGTATAAACAAATTCCTGCAATACCACACATTTATAAACACATGTCCCAGAACATTCCTACAGGCCTTATTTATAAATGGATTCCATGCATATCCAAACAGCATTTATAATGTATCTTCACATCCAACACACATTTAAATCTCAAGTCCCACATCCTAATTCCACATTTATAAACTCTTATACATGTATATTCCCATTGCACGCTGATGAACACATGTCCATGCATAACACTACTCACCATTTATAAACTAAGTCCCTGCACCTGCTGACTACACATTTATAGACAACCAAGGACATCCTCTGCCCATTTAAAGACACATGTCCATGCACATCCCTCACTGGTCATTTTTAAATGTATGTCCCGAGACATCCCTAAAGCACATTTAGAAATGTATGTCACTGAACATCCTGACTGGACATTTATAAATTTATGTCCCAGCACAACCCCACCGCACATTTATAAATTTATGTCCCAGCACATCAATACTCCACATTTATAAACCCATGTCCCTGCACATTCCCAAAAACACATTTTTAAATGTATGTCCCTGCATCATATTTAAAGCACTATTATAAATGTATGTCACTGCACATCCTGACTGGACATTTATAAATTTATGTCCACGCACATCCCCACAGCACATTTATAAATTTATGTCCCAGCACATCACTACTCCACATTTATAAACACATGTCCCTGCACATCACCACTACACATTTATAAATGTTTGTCCCTGCACATCCCACAGCACATTTATGAATATAAGTCACCGCACAGTCTCACTCTACATTTATAAATGTATTTTCCTGCACATCCTCACTCCACATTTATAAACATATGTCCCTTCATAAAACCACTGCACATTTTTAGATGTCACTGCACATCCCGACAGCACAATTAGAAATGTATGTTACGGCACATCCCCAGAGCACATTTAAAAGTGTTTGTCCCTAAATATCCCTACAGCACATTTATCAATGTATGTCCCTGCACATCGCCACTCGACATCCATAAATTTATGTCCCTGCACATTCCCACTACGCATTTATAAATACATGTCCCTGCACATCCCCACTGGACATTAATAAACACATGTCCCTGCACATCCTCACTACACAGTTATAAACACATGTCCCTGCACATCCTCACTACACATTTATAAACACATGTCCCTGCACATCCCCACTACACATTTATAAACACATGTCCGTGCACATCCCCACTCCACATTTATAAACACATGTCCCTGCACATCCTGACTACACATTTGTAAACACATGCCACTGCACATCCTCACTACACATTTATAAACACATGTCCCTGCAGATCCCCAATCCACATTTATAAACACATGTCACTGTTTTTCCCCACTACACTTTTATAAACACATGTTCCTTCACATACCAACTCCACATTTATAAACACATGTCCCTGTACATCCCCACTCCACATTTATGAACACATGTCCCTGCTCTACCCTACCTGACATTTATAAATTTATGAGCACGACATCCACAACAGCACATTTATAAATGTATGTCCCTGCACATCCCCATAGCACATTTATAAACACTCTCCAACTACAGATTTAAAAATGTATTTTCCTGCTCATTCCCACTACACATTTATAAAAGTATGTCCCCGCACATCCCCACAGCCCATTTATAAATGGATCTCCCTGCATATCCAAACAGCACATTTATAAATGTATCTCTCTCACATCCCCACTACACGTTTATAATCTCAAGTCCTGGCACATCCTCATTCCACATTTATAAACTCTTGTACATGTATATTCCCTTTGAATACTGATGAACACATGTCCATGCACATCCCCACTACACATTTATAAATCAAAGTCCCTGCACCTCCTGACTACACATTTATAAACAATTTCCCTGGACATCCCTGCTCCACATTTAAAAACACATGTCCATGCACATCCCCACTGGTCATTTATAAATGCATGTCCCCGCACTTCCCCAAAGCTCATTTAGAAATGTATGTCACTGCACATCCTGATTGGACATTTACAAATTTATGTCCCCAAGACATCCCCTCTAGCACATTTATAAATTCTATGTCCCAGCACATCACTACTCCACATTTATAAACCCATGTCCCAGTATCCTCCCAAAGCACATTTATAAATATATGTCCCTGCACATCCCCAAAGCACATTTATAAATGTATGTCACTGCACATCCTGACTGGACATTTATAAATTTATGTCCACGCACATCCCCACAGCACATTTATAAATTTATGTCCCAGCACATCACTACTCCACATTTATAAACACATGTGCCTGCACATCACCACTACACATTCATAAATGAATGTCCCTGCGCATCCCACAGCACATTTATGAATGTAAATCACCGCACAGTCTCACTCCACATTTATAAAAGTTTTTTCCTGCACATCCTCACTCCACATTTATAAACATATGTCCCTGAATAAAACCACTACACATTTTTAAATGTCACTGCACATCCCGACAGCACATTTAGAAATGTATGTTACCGCACATCCCCAGAGCACATTTAAAAATGTTTGACCACACTATTCCCCACAGCACATTTATCAATGCATATCCCTTGCACATCCCTCACTGACATCTATAAAATTATGTCCCTGCATCCCCACTCACGCATTTATAAATACATGTCCTGCACATCCCACTGGACATAAATAAACACATGTCCCTGCATATCCTCACACATTTATGAATGTATGTCACCGTGACATCCCCAGAGCACATTTAAAATGTTGTCCCACATCCCCACTGACATTTATAAACACATGTCCTGCACATCCCCACTTCACATTAATGAACTGTGTCCCTGCACATCCCCACTACAAATTTATAAACACATGTCCCTACACATATATTAACACATGTCCCTGCACATCCCCACTCCATATTTATAAACACATGTCAATGCACATCCTCACTACACATTTATAAACACATGTCTCTGCACATCCCCACAACACATTTATAAACACATGTCCCTGCACATCCCCAATACAAATTTATAAAAACATGTCCCAACACATCGTCACTACACATTTAGAAACACATGTCCTGCACATCCCACTCATAAATTTATAAACACATGTCCCTACACATATATTAACACATGTCCCTGCACATCCCCACTCCATATTTATAAACACATGTCAATGCACATCCTAACTACACATTTATAAACACAAGTCCCTGCACATCCCCACTACACAATTATAAACACATATCCCTGCACATCCCAACTACACATTTATAAACACATGTCCCTGCACATCCCCACTACACATTTAAAAACACATAACCCTGCTCATCCCCAATGCACATTTATAAACACATGTCCCTGCACATCCCCACTGCACATTTATAAACTCATCACCCTGCACATCCCCACTCCACATTTATAAACACTCGACCCTGCACATTACCACTACATATTTATAAACACATATCCCTGCACATACCCACTCCACATTTATAAACACATGTCCCTGCACATCCCAACTACACATTTATAAACACATGTCCCTGCACATCCCCACTCCACATTTATAAACACATGTCCCTGCACATCCCAACTACACATTTATAAACACATGTCCCTGCACATCCCAATCCACATTTATAAACCCATGACCTCTGCTCATTCCACTGCACATTTATAGACAGATGTCCTGCACATCCTCACTACACACTTATAAACACATGTCCCTCACATCCTAACTACACATTTATAAACCCATGTCCCTGCACTTCCCCAAAGCACTACTTATAAATACATGTCACTGCACATTCCCACCCACATTCATAAACACATGTCACTGCACATTCCCACTCCACATTTATAAACACATGTCCTTGCACATCCTCACTATACTTATAAACGCATGTCCCTGCACATCCCCCTCACACATTTATAAACACATGTCCCTGCACATACCCACTGCACATTTATAAACACATGTCCCTACACATACCAACTCCACATTTATAAACACATGTCCCTGCTCATCCCCACTGCACATTTATGAACACAAGTCCCTGCACATCCTTACTACAGATTTATCAACATATGTCCCAGCACGTCCCCACTCCACATTTATAAACCCATGACCCTGCTCATTCCCACTGCACATTTATAGACAGATGTCCCGGCACATCCTCACTGCACGCTTATAAACACATGTCCCTGCACATCCTGACTACACATTTATGAACCCATGTCCCTGCACTTCCCCAAAGCACATTTATAAATACATGTCAATGCACATTCCCACTCCACATTCATAAACACATGTCAATGCACATTCCCACTCCACATTTATAAACACATGTCCTTGCACATCCTCACTACACATTTATAAACGCATGTCTCTGCACATCCCCCCTACACATTTATACACACGTCCCTGCACTTACCCACTGCACATTTTTAAACACATGTCCCTGCACATCCCCACTACACATTTATAAACACATGTACCTGCAGATCCTCGCTACACATTTATAAACACATGTCACTGCACATCCTCACTACACATTTATAAACACATGTCCCTGCACATCCCCACTCCACATTTATAATCACATGTCAGTGCAGATCCACTACTATTTATGAACACATGTCCCTACACATACCAACTCCACATTTATAAACACATGTCCCTGTACATCCATAGTGCACATTTATAAACACATGTCCCTGCTCTTCCCCACTCGGCATTTATAAATTTATGTGCACGCACATCCCCACAGCACATTTATAAATATATGTCCCTGCACATCCCCACAGCACATTTATAAACACTTTCCAACTACAGATTTATAAAAGTATTTCCCTGCTCAATCCCACTACACATTTATAAATGTATGTCCCCGCACATCCCCACAGCCCATTTAAAAATGGATCTCCCTGCATATCCAAACAGCACATTTATAAATGTATGTCTCTCACATCCCCACTACACATTTATAATCTCAAGTCCCGGCACATCCTAATTCCACATTTATAAACTTTTATACATGTATATTCCCCATTGCATGCTGACGAACACATGTCCATGCACATCCCCACTACACATTTATAAATCTACGTCCCTGCACCTGCTGGGACTACACATTTATAAACAATTTCATGGACATCCCTTGCTCCACATTTAAAAACACATGTCCATGCACATCCTCACTGGTCATTTATAAATGTATGTCCCGCACATCCCTAAAGCTCATTTAGAAATGTATGTCACTGCACATCCTGATTGGACATTTATAAATTTATGTCCCTACACATCCCTACAGCACATTTATGAATTTACGCCCCAGCACATGAATTCTCCCTCATTTATAAACCCATGTCCCTGCACATTCCCAAAGCACATTTATAAATGTATGTCCCTGCACATCCCCAAAGCACATTTATAAATGTATGTCACTGCACATCCTGACTGGACATTTATAAATTTATGTCCACGCACATCCCCACTGCACATTTATAAATTTATGTCCCAGCACATCACTACTCCACATTTATAAACACATGTCCCTGCACATCACCACTACACATTTATAAATGTATGTCCCTGCACATCCCACAGCACATTTATGAATGTAAATCACCGTGACAGTCTCACCTCACATTTATAAATGTATTTTCCTGCACATCCTCACTCCACATTTATAAACATATGTCCCTGCATAAACCACTGCACATTTTAAATGTCACTGCACATCCCGACAGCACATTTAGAAATGAGGCACATTGCACACCCCAGAGCACATTTTAAAATGTTTGTCCCTACGCATCCTTGCCAGCACATTTATCAATGTGGCGTCCTTGCACATCGCCACTGGACATGTATAAACTTATGTCCCTGCACATTCCCACCACGCATTTATAAATACATTTCCTCCACATCCCCACTGGACATTAATAAACACATGTCCCTGCACATCCTCACTACACATTTATAAATCCATGTCACCGCACATCCCCAGAGCACATTTAAAAATGTTTGTCCCTACTCATCCCCACAGCACATTTATCAATGTATGTCCCTGCACATCCCCATTGGACATTTATAAACACATGTCCCAGCACATCCCCACTACACATTTATAAACACATGTCCCTGCACATCCTGACTACACATTTATAAACACATGTCCCTGTACATCCCAACTACACATTTATAAACACATGTCCCTGCACATCCTGACTACACATTTATAAACACATGTCCCTGCACATCCTGACTACACATTTGTAAACACATGCCACTGCACATCCTCACTACACATTTATAAACACATGTCCCTGCAGATCCCCAATCCACATTTATAAACACATGTCACTGTTTTTCCCCACTACACTTTTATAAACACATGTTCCTTCACATACCAACTCCACATTTATAAACACATGTCCCTGTACATCCCCACTCCACATTTATGAACACATGTCCCTGCTCTACCCCACTCGACATTTATAAATTTATGAGCACGCACATCCACACAGCACATTTATAAATGTATGTCCCTGCACATCCCCATAGCACATTTATAAACACTTTCCAACTACAGATTTAAAAATGTATTTTCCTGCTCATTCCCACTACACATTTATAAAAGTATGTCCCCGCACATCCCCACAGCCCATTTATAAATGGATCTCCCTGCATATCCAAACAGCACATTTATAAATGTATCTCTCTCACATCCCCACTACACGTTTATAATCTCAAGTCCTGCACATCTCATTCCACATTTATAAACTCTTGTACATGTATATTCCTTTGAATACTGATGAACACATGTCCATGCACATCCCCACTAACACATTTATAAACTAAAGTCCCTGCACCTCCTGACTACACATTTATAAACAATTCCCTGACATCCCTTGCTCCACATTTAAAACACATGTCCATGCACATCCCCACTGGTCATTTTATAAATGCATGTCCCCAAGACTTCCCCAAAGCTCATTTAGAAATGTATGTCACTGCACATCCTGATTGGACATTTACAAATTATCTCCTCGCATCATCCCAACAGCATTTATAAATTTACGTCCCAGCGATCACTTCTCCTCATTTATAAACCCATGTCCCAGCACATTCCCAAAGCACATTTATAAATATATGTCCCTGCACATCCCCAAAGCACATTTATAAATGTATGTCACTGCACATCCTGACTGGACATTTATAAATTTATGTCCACGCACATCCCCACAGCACATTTATAAATTTATGTCCCAGCACATCACTACTCCATATTTATAAACACATGTGCTTGCAATATCACCACTACACATTCATAATGAATGTCCCTTGCAGCATCCTACAGCACATTTATGAATGTAAATCACCGCACAGTCTCACTCCACATTTATAAAAGTTTTTTCCTGCACATCCTCACTCCACATTTATAAACATATGTCCCTGAATAAAACCACTACACATTTTTAAATGTCACTGCACATCCCGACAGCACATTTAGAAATGTATGTTACCGCACATCCCCAGAGCACATTTAAAAATGTTTGACCCTACATTTTCCCACAGCACATTTATCAATGTATATCCCTGCACATCGCCACTGGACATCTACAAATTTATGTCCCTGCGCATCCCCACTACGCATTTATAAATACATGTCCCTGCACATCCCCACTGGACATAAATAAACACATGTCCCTGCACATCCTCACTACACATTTATGAATGTATGTCACCGCACATCCCCAGAGCACATTTAAAAATGTTTGTCCCTACACATCCCCACTGGACATTTATAAACACATGTCCCTGCACATCCCCACTTCACATTAATGAACTCATGTCCCTGCACATCCCCACTACAAATTTATAAACACATGTCCCTACACATATATTAACACATGTCCCTGCACATCCCCACTCCATATTTATAAACACATGTCAATGCACATCCTCACTACACATTTATAAACACATGTCTCTGCACATCCCCACAACACATTTATAAACACATGTCCCTGCACATCCCCAATACAAATTTATAAAAACATGTCCCAACACATCGTCACTACACATTTAGAAACACATGTCCCTGCACATCCCCACTACAAATTTATAAACACATGTCCCTACACATATATTAACACATGTCCCTGCACATCCCCACTCCATATTTATAAACACATGTCAATGCACATCCTAACTACACATTTATAAACACAAGTCCCTGCACATCCCCACTACACAATTATAAACACATATCCCTGCACATCCCAACTACACATTTATAAACACATGTCCCTGCACATCCCCACTACACATTTAAAAACACATAACCCTGCTCATCCCCAATGCACATTTATAAACACATGTCCCTGCACATCCCCACTGCACATTTATAAACTCATCACCCTGCACATCCCCACTCCACATTTATAAACACATGACCCTGCACATTACCACTACATATTTATAAACACATATCCCTGCACATACCCACTCCACATTTATAAACACATGTCCCTGCACATCCCAACTACATTTATAAACACATGTCCCTGCACATCCCCACTCCACATTTATAAACACATGTCCCTGCACATCCCAACTACACATTTATAAACACATGTCCCTGCACATCCCCACTCCACATTTATAAACCCATGACCCTGCTCATTCCCACTGCACATTTATAGTCAGATGTCCCTGCACATCCTCACTACACACTTATAAACACATGTCCCTACACATCCTAACTACACATTTATAAACCCATGTCCCTGCACTTCCCCAAAGCACATTTATAAATACATGTCACTGCACATTCCCACTCCACATTCATAAACACATGTCACTGCACATTCCCACTCCACATTTATAAACACATGTCCTTGCACATCCTCACTACACATTTATAAACGCATGTCCCTGCACATCCCCCTACACATTTATAAACACATGTCCCTGCACATACCCACTGCACATTTATAAACACATGTCCCTACACATACCAACTCCACATTTATAAACACATGTCCCTGCTCATCCCCACTGCACATTTATGAACACAAGTCCCTGCACATCCTTACTACAGATTTATCAACATATGTCCCAGCACGTCCCCACTCCACATTTATAAACCCATGACCCTGCTCATTCCCACTGCACATTTATAGACAGATGTCCCGCACATCCTCACTGCACGCTTATAAACACATGTCCCTGCACATCCTGACTACACATTTATGAACCATGTCCCTGCACTTCCCCAAAGCACATTTATAAATACATGTCAATGCATTCCCACTCCACATTCATAAACACATGTCAATGCACATTCCCACTCCACATTTATAAACACATGTCCTTGCACATCCTCACTACACATTTATAAACGCATGTCTCTGCACATCCCCCCTACACATTTATACACACGTCCCTGCACTTACCCACTGCACATTTCTAAACACATGTCCCTGCACATCCCCACTACACATTTATAAACACATGTACCTGCAGATCCTCGCTACACATTTATAAACACATGTCACTGCACATCCTCACTACACATTTATAAACACATGTCCCCGCACATCCCCACTCCACATTTATAATCACATGTCAGTGCACATCCCCACTACATATTTATGAACACATGTCCCTACACATACCAACTCCACATTTATAAACACATGTCCCTGTACATCCATAGTGCACATTTATAACACATGTCCTTGCTCTTCCCCTCTCGGCATTTATAAATTTATGTGTACGCACATCCCCACAGCACATTTATAAATATATGTCCCTGCACATCCCCACAGCACATTTATAAACACTTTCCAACTACAGATTTATAAAAGTATTTCCCTGCTCAATCCCACTACACATTTATAAATGTATGTCCCAGCACATCCCCACAGCCCATTTAAAAATGGATCTCCCTGCATATCCAAACAGCACATTTATAAATGTATGTCTCTCACATCCCCACTACACATTTATAATCTCAAGTCCCGGCACATCCTAATTCCACATTTATAAACTTTTATACATGTATATTCCCATTGCATGCTGACGAACACATGTCCATGCACATCCCCACTACACATTTATAAATCTACGTCCCTGCACCTGCTGACTACACATTTATAAACAATTTCCATGGACATCCCTGCTCCACATTTAAAAACACATGTCCATGCACATCCCCACTGGTCATTTATAAATGTATGTCCCCGCACATCCCCAAAGCTCATTTAGAAATGTATGTCACTGCACATCCTGATTGGACATTTATAAATTTATGTCCCCGCACATCCCCACAGCACATTTATGAATTTACGTCCCAGCACATGAATTCTCCTCATTTATAAACCCATGTCCCTGCACATTCCCAAAGCACATTTATAAATGTATGTCCCTGCACATCCCCAAAGCACATTTATAAATGTATGTCACTGCACATCCTGACTGGACATTTATAAATTTATGTCCACGCACATCCCCACTGCACATTTATAAATTTATGTCCCCGCACATCACTACTCCACATTTATAAACACATGTCCCTGCACATCACCACTACACATTTATAAATGTATGTCCCTGCACATCCCACAGCACATTTATGAATGTAAGTCACCGCACAGTCTCACTCCACATTTATAAATGTATTTTCCTGCACATCCTCACTCCACATTTATAAACATATGTCCCTGCATAAAACCACTGCACATTTTTAAATGTCACTGCACATCCCGACAGCACATTTAGAAATGTATGTTACCGCACACCCCCAGAGCACATTTAAAAATGTTTGTCCCTACGTATCCCTACAGCACATTTATCAATGTATGTCCCTGCACATCGCCACTGGACATGTATAAATTTATGTCCCTGCACATTCCCACTACGCATTTATAAATACATTTCCCTGCACATCCCCACTGGACATTAATAAACACATGTCCCTGCACATCCTCACTACACATTTATAAATCCATGTCACCGCACATCCCCAGAGCACATTTAAAAATGTTTGTCCCTACTCATCCCCACAGCACATTTATCAATGTATGTCCCTGCACATCCCCATTGGACATTTATAAACACATGTCCCAGCACATCCTCACTACACATTTATAAACACATGTCCCTGCACATCCTGACTACACATTTATAAACACATGTCCCTGTACATCCCAACTACACATTTATAAACACATGTCCCTGCACATCCTGACTACACATTTATAAACACATGTCCCTGCACATCCTGACTACACATTTATAAACACATGTCACTGCACATCCTCACTACACATTTATAAACACATGTCCCTGCACATCCCCACTCCACATTTATAAACACATGTCACTGCACATCCCCACTACACATTTATAAACACATGTCCGTACACATACCAACTCCACATTTATAAACACATGTACCTGTACATCCCCACTGCACATTTATGAACACATGTCCCTGCTCTACTCCACTCGACATTTATAAATTTATGTGCACGCACATCCCCACAGCACATTTATAAATATATGTCCCTGCATATCCCCATAGTACATTTATAAACACTTTCCAACTGCAGATTTATAAATGTATTTCCCTGCTCATTCCCACTACACATTTATAAATGTATGTCCCCGCACATCCCCACAGCCCATTTATAAATGGATATCGGTGCATATCCAAACAGCACATTTATAAATGTATCTCTCTCACGTCCCCACTACACATTTATAATCTCAAGTCCCGGCACATCCTCATTCCACATTTATAAACTCATGTACATGTATATTCCCATTGCATACTGATGAACACATGTCCATGCACATCCCCACTACACATTTATAAATCTAAGTCCCTGCACCTCCTGACTACACATTTATAAACAATTTCCCTGGACATCCCTGCTCTACATTTAAAAACACAGGTCCATGCACATCCCCACTGGTCATTTATAAATGTATGTCCCCGCACTTCCCCAAAGCTCATTTAGAAATGTATGTCACTGCACATCCTGATTGGACATTTACAAATTTATGTCCCTGCACATCCCCACAGCACATTTATAAATTTACGTCCCAGCGCATCACTTCTCCTCATTTATAAACCCATGACCCTGCACATTCCCTAAGCACATTTATAAATGTATGTCCCTGCACATCCCCAAAGCACATTTATAAATGTATGTCACTGCACATCCTGACTGGACATTTATAAATTTATGTCCACGCACATCCCCACAGCTCATTTATAAATTTATGTCCCAGCACATCACTTCTCTACATTTATAAACACATGTGCCTGCACATCACCAATACACATTTATAAATGTATGTCCCTACGCATCCCACAGCACATTTATGAATGTAAGTCACAGCACAGTCTTACTCCACATTTATAAACATATGTCCCTGCATAAAACCACTACACATTTTCAAATGTCACTGCACATCCCGACAGCACATTCAGAAAGTATGTTACCGCACATCCCAAGAGCACATTTAAAAATGTTTGACCCTACATATCCCCACAGCACATTTATCAATGTATGTCCCTGCGCATCGCCACTGGACATCTGTAAATTTATGTCCCTGCACATCCCCACTACGCATTTATAAATACATGTCCCTGCACATCCCCACTGGACATTAATAAACACATGTCCCTGCACATCCTCACTACACATTTATAAATGTATGTCACCGCACATCCCCAGAGCACATTTAAAAATGTTTGCCCCTACACATCACCACAGCACATTTATCAATGTATGTCCCTGCACATCCCCACTGGACATTTATAAACACATGTCCCTGCACATCCCCACTACACATTTATAAACACATGTCCCTGCACATCCCCACTACACATTTATAAACACATGTCCCTGCAATTCCCCCCTACACATTTATAAACAAATGTCCCTGCATATCCAACAGCACATTTATGAATGTAAGTCAACGCACAGTCTCACTCCACATTTATAAATGTATGTTACTGCACATCCTCACTCCACATTTATAAACACATGTCACTGCATAAAACCACTGCACATTTTTAAAAGTCACTGCACATCATGACAGCACATTTAGAAATGTATGTCACAGCACATCCCCAGAGCACATTTAAAAATGCTTCTCCTACATATTCCCACAGCACATTTATCAATGTATGTCCCTGCACATCACCACTGGACATCTATAAATTTATGTCCCTGCACATCCCCACTACGCATTTATAAATACATGTCCCTGCAAATCCTCACTACACATTTATAAATGTATGTCACCGCACATCCCCAGAGCACATTTAAAAATGCTTCTCCTACATATTCCCACAGCACATTTATCAATGTATGTCCCTGCAGTTCCCCACTGGACATTTATAAACACATGTCCCTGCACATCCCCACTACACACTTATAAACACATGTCCCTGCACATCCCCACTACACATTTATAAACACATGTCCCTGCACATCCCCACTACACATTTATAAACACATGTCCCTGCACATCCCCACTACACATTTATAAACACATGTCCCTGCACATCCTCACTACACATTTATAAACCACTCCACATTTATAAACACATGTCCCTTGAAATCCCACTACACATTTATAAGCACATATCCCTGCACATCCCCACTACACATTTATAAGCACATATCCCTGCACATCCCCACTGCACATTTATAAACACATGTTCCTGCATATCCAAAAACACATTTATAAACACATGTCCCTGCACATTCCCACTACACATTTATAAACACATATCCCTACTACACATTTATAAGCACATATCCCTGCACATCCCTACTGCACATTTCTAAACACATGTTCCTGCATATCCCACCACACATTTATAAACACATGTCCCTGCACATTCTCACTACACATTTATAAACACATGTCCCTGCACATCACCACTACACATTTATAAACAATTGAGCCTGCATATCCCACTACACATTTATAAGCACATATCCCTGCACATCCCCACTACACATGTATAAGCACATATCCCTGCACATCCTCACTACACATTTATAAACACATGTCCCTGCATATCCAACTACACATTTATAAACTCATGTCCCTGCATATCCCACTACACATTTATAAACACATGTCCCTGCATATCCCACTACACATTTATAAACACATGTTCCTGCACATACCCACTACACATTTACAAACACATGTCCTTGCACATCCCTACTACACATTTATAAGCACATATCCCTGCACATCCCAACTACACATTTATAAACTCATGCTCCAGCATATCCCAACACACATTTATAAATACATGTCCCTGCACATTCCCACTACACTTTTATAAACACATGTCCCTGCACATCACCACTACACATTTATAAACAAATGTCCCTGCATATCCCACTACACATTTATAAGCACATATCCCTGCACATCCCCACTACACATTTATAAGCACATATCCCTGCATATCCCACTACACATTTATAAACTCATGTCCCTGCATATCCCACTACACATTTATAAACACATGTCTCTGCACATCCCCTATACACATTTATAAACACATATCCCTGCACATCCCCATTACACATATATAAACACATGTCCATGCACATCCCACTACATTTAAACACATGTCCCTGCACATCCTCTCCACATTTATAAACACATGTCCCTGAACATACCCACTACACATTTATAAACACATGTACTTGCACATCCCACTACACATTTATAAACATCTCCTTGCACATCTCAACTCCACATTTATAAACACATGACCCTGTGCATATCCAGTTCACATTTATAAACACATGCTCCTGCACAACCAACTACACATTTATAAACACATGTCCCTGCACGTCTCCACCCTTATTTTTAAACACATGTCCCTGAACATCCTCACTACACAATTATAAACACATCCACTCCTACACATTTATAAACACATGTCCCTGCACATCCCCACACACATTTATAAACACATGTCCCTGCACATCCTCACTACACATTTATAAACAACTCCACATTTATAAACACATGTCCCTTGACATCCCACTACACATTTATAAACACATGTCCCTGCACATCCCCACTACACATTTATAAACACATATCCCTGCACATCCCCACTGCACATTTATAAACACATGTTCCTGCATATCCAAAAACACATTTATAAACACATGTCCCTGCACATTCCAACTACACATTTATAAACACATATCCCTGCATATCCCCACTACACATTTATAAGCACATATCCCTGCACATCCCTACTGCACATTTCTAAACACATGTTCCTGCATATCCCACCACACATTTATAAACACATGTCCCTGCACATCTCACTACACATTTATAAACACATGTCCCTGCACATCACCACTACACATTTATAAACACATGTCCTGCACATCCCACTACACATTTATAAACACATATCCCTGCACATCCCCACTACACATTTATAAACACATGTCCCTGCACATCCTCACTACACATTTATAAACACATGTCCCTGCACATCCCACTACACTTTTATAAACACATGTCCCTGCACATCATCACTACACATTTATAAACACATGTCCCTGCACATCCTCACTACACATTTAAAAACACATGTCCTGCATATCCCACTACACATTTATAAGCACCTATCCCTGCACATCCCCACTACACATTTATAAGCACATATCCCTGCATATCCCACTACACATTTATAAACTCATGTCCCTGCATATCCCACTACACATTTATAAACACATGTCTCTGCACATCCCCTATACACATTTATAAACACATATCCCTGCACATCCCCATTACACATATATAAACACATGTCCATGCACATCCCACTACACATTTAAAAACACATGTCCCTGCACATCCCCACTCCACATTTATAAACACATGTCCCTGAACATACCCACTACACATTTATAAACACATGTACTTGCACATCCCCACTACACATTTATAAACACATCTCCTTGCACATCTCAACTCCACATTTATAAACACATGACCCTGTGCATATCCAGTTCACATTTATAAACACATGTCCCTGCACAAACCCACTACACATTTATAAACATATGTCCCTGCACGTCTCCAATCCTTATTTTTAAACACATGTCCCTGAACATCCTCACTACACAATTATAAACCACTCCACATTTATAAACACATGTCCCTGCACAGCCCCCTACACATTTATAAACACATGTCCCTGCACATCCTCACTACACATTTATAAACATGTCCCTGCACATCCCCACTACACATTTATAAACACATGTCCCTGCACATCCTCACTACACATTTATCAACAAATGTCCCTGCATATCCCCACTACACATTTATAAACTCATGTCCCTGCACATCCTCACCACACATTTATAAACACATGTCCCTGCACATTCCCACTACACATTTATAAACACATGTCCCTGCACATCCCCACTACACATTTATAAACACATATCCCTGCACATCCCCACTACACATTTATAAACACATGTTCCATCATATCCCACCACACATTTATAAACACATGTCCCTGCACATTCCCACTATACATTTATAAACCCACGTCCCTGCACATCCCCACTACACTTTTATAAGCACATATCCCTGCACATCCCCACTACACATTTATAAACACATGTCCCTGCATATCCCACTGCACATTTATAAACTCATGTCCCTGCATATCCCACTACACATTTATAAACACATGTCCCGGCATATCCCACTACACATTTATAAACACATGTCCCTGCACATACCCACTACACATTTATAAACACATGTCCTTACACATGCCCACTACACATTTATAAACACATGTCCTTGCACATCCCAACTGCACATTTATAAACACACGTCCCTGCACATATCCACTCCACATTTATAAACACATGTCCCTGGACATCCACTCTACACATTTATAAACACATATCCCTGCACATCCCCACTCCACATTTATAAACACATGTCCCTGCACATACCCACTACACATTTATAAACAGATGTCTGTGCACATCCCCACTACACATTTATAAACACATGTCATTGCACATCCCAACTCCACATTTATAAACACATGTCCCTGTGCATATCCCCTCCACATTTAAAAACACATGTCCCTGCACATTTATATACATATGTCCCTGCACGTCCCCACTCCTCATTTATAAACACATGTCCCAGCACATTCCCACTACACATTTATAAACACATGTCCCGGCACATCCCCGCTCCACATTAATAAACTCATGTCCCTGTACATCCCCTCTTCACATTTATAAACACATGTCCCTGAACATCCTCACTACACATTTATAAACACATGTCCCTGCACATTCCAACTACTCATTTATAAACACATCTCCCTGCTCTTCCACAGCCGACATTTATAAATTTATGTGCACGCACATCCCCACAGCACATTTATAAATATATGTCCCTGCACATCCCCACAGCACATTTATAAACACTTTCCAACTGCAGATTTATAAATGTATTTCCCTGCTCATTCCCACTACACATTTATAAATGTATTTCCCCGCACATCCCCACAGCCCATTTATAAATAGATCTCCCCTGCATATCCAAACAGCACATTTATAAATGTATCTCTCTCACATCCCCACTACACATTTATAATCTCAAGTCCCGGCACATCCTCATTCCACATTTATAAACTCATGTACATGTATATTCCCATTGCATACTGATGAACACATGTCCATGCACATCCCCACTATAGATTTATAAATCTAAGTCCCTGCACCTCCTGACTACACATTTATAAACAATTTCCCTGGACATCCCTGCTCCACATTTAAAAACTCATGTCCATGCACATCCCCACTGGTCATTTATAAATGTATGTTCCCGCACATCCCCAAAGCTCATTTAGAAATGTATGTCACTGCACATCCTGATTGGACATTCATAAATTTATGTCCCCGCACATCCCCACAGCACATTTATAAATTTACGTCCCAGCACATCACTTCTCCTCATTTATAAACCCATGTCCCTGCACATTCCCAAAGCACATTTATAAATATATGTCCCTGCACATCCCCAAAGCACATTTATAAATGTATGTCACTGCACATCCTGACTGGACATTTATAAATTTATGTCTACGAACATCCCCCACAGCTCATTTATAAATTTATGTCCCAGCACATCACTACTCCACATTTATAAACACATGTCCCTGCACATCACCACTACACATTTATATATGTATGTCCCTCCACATCCCACAGCACATTTATGAATGTAAGTCACCGCACAGTCTCACTCCACATTTATAAATGTATTTTCCTGCACATCCTAACTCCACATTTATAAACATATGTCCCTGCATAAAACCACTGCATATTTTTAAATGTCACTGCACATCCCGACAGCACATTTAGAAATGTATGTTACCGCACATCCCCAGAGCACATTTAAAAATGTTTTTCCCTAAATATCCCCACAGCACATTTATCAATGTATGCCCCTGCACATCACCACTGGACATCTATAAATTTATGTCCCTGAACATCCCCACTACGCATTTATAAATACATGTCCCTGCACATCCCCACAGGACATTTATAAACACATGTCCCTGCACATCACCACTAAACATTTATACACACATGTCCCTGCACATCCCCACTACACATTTATAAACACATGTCCCTGCAAATCCCCACTACACATTTATAAACAAATGTCCCTGCATATACCACAGCACATTTATGAATGTAAGTCACCGCACAGTCTCACTCCACATTTATAAACATATGTCACTGCATCAAACCACTGCACATTTTTAAATGTCACTGCACATCCCGACAGCACATTTAGAATGTATGTCACCACCACATCCCCCGAGCACATTTAAAAATGCTTTGTCCCTACATATTCCCACAGCACATTTATCAATGTATGTCCCTGCACATCCCCTCTGGACATCTGTAAATTTATGTCCCTGCACATCCCCACTACGCATTTATAAATACATGTCCCTGCACATCCTCACTACACATTTATAAATATATGTCACCGCACATCCCCAGAGCACATTTAAAAATGTTTGTCACTACACAACCCCACAGCACATTTATCAATGTATGTCCCTGCAGATCCCCACTGGACATTTATAAACACATGTCCCTGCACATCCCCACTACGCATTTATAAATACATGTCCCTGCACATCCCCACAGGACATTTATAAACACATGTCCCTGCACATCACCACTAAACATTTATACACACATGTCCCTGCACATCACCACTAAATATTTATACACACATGTCCCTGCACATCCCCACTACACATTTATAAACACATGTCCCTGCAAATCCCCACTACACATTTATAAACAAATGTCCCTGCATATACCACAGCACATTTATGAATGTAAGTCACCGCACAGTCTCACTCCACATTTATAAACATATGTCACTGCATCAAACCACTGCACATTTTTAAATGTCACTGCACATCCCGACAGCACATTTAGAAATGTATGTCACCGCACATCCCCAGAGCACAATTTAAAAATGCTTGTCCCTACATATTCCCACAGCACATTTATCAATGTATGTCCCTGCACATCCCCTCTGGACATCTGTAAATTTATGTCCCTGCACATCCCCACTACGCATTTATAAATACATGTCCCTGCACATCCTCACTACACATTTATAAATATATGTCACCGCACATCCCCAGAGCACATTTATAAACACATGTCCCTGCACATCCCCACTACACATTTATAAACACATGTCCCTGCACATCCCCACTACACATTTATAAACACATGTCCCTGCACATCCTCACTACACATTTATAAACACATGTCCCTGCACATACCCACTGCACATTTATAAACACATGTCCCTGCATATCCCCACTACACATTTATAAACACATGTCCCTGCACATCCCCACTACACATTTATAAACACATGTCCCTGCATATCCCCACTACACATTTATAAACACATGTCCCTGCACATCCTCACTACACATTTATAAACCACTCCACATTTATAAACACATGTCCCTGCACATCCCCACTACACATTTATAAACAAATGTCCCTGCATATCCCACTACACATTTATAAGCACATATCCCTGCACATCCCCACTACACATTTATAAGCACATATCCCTGCACATCCCCACTACACATTTATAAGCACATATCCCTGCACATCCCTACTACACATTTATAAGCACATATCCCTGCACATCCCCACTACACATTTATAAACACATGTCCCTGCATATCCCACTACACATTTATAAACACATGTCCCTGCATATCCCACTACACATTTATAAACACATGTCCCTGCATATCCCACTACACATTTATAAACACATGTCCCTGCACATCCCACTACACATTTATAAACACATGTCCCTGCACATCCCACTACACATTTATAAACACATGTCCTTGCACATCCTAACTGCACATTTATAAACACATGTCCCTGCACATTCCACTCCACATTTATAAACACATGTCCTGCACATCCCTACTACATTTATAAACACATGTCCTTGCATCCCCACTACACATTTATAAACACATGTCCTACATCCATCTCCTCATTTATAAACACATGTCCCTGCACATATCCATTCTACATTTATAAACACATGTCCCTGCACATTTATAAACACATGTCCCTGCACATCCCACTACACATTTATAAACACATGTCCCTGCACATCCCACTACACATTTATAAACACATGTCCCTGCACATCCCCACTTCACATTTATAAACACATGTCCTGCACATCCCCACTACACATTTATAAACACATGTCCCTGAACATCCTCACTACATTTATAAACACATGTCCCTGCACATCCTCAACTACATTTATAAACACATGTCCCTGCACATCTCACTCCACATTTATAAACACATGTCCCTGCACATCCCACTTCACATTTATAAACACATGTCCCTGAACATCCTCACTACACATTTATAAACACATGTCCCTGCACATCCCCATTACACGTTTATAGACACGTGTCCCTGCATATCCCCACTACACATTTATAAACACAAGTCCCTGCATATCCCCACTGCACATTTATAAACACATGTCCCTGCATATACCTCACTACACATTTATAAACACATGTCCCTGCACATCCTCACTACACATTTATAAACACATGTCCCTGCACATCCTCACTACACATTTATAAACACATGTCCCTGCACATCCCACTACACATTTATAAACACATGTCCCTGCACATACCCACTACACATTTATAAACACATGTCCCTGCACATCCCCACTACACATTTATAAACACATGTCTCTGCACATCCCCACTATGCATTTCATAAACACATGTCCCTGCACATCCCCACTGCACATTTATAAACACATGACCCTGCACATTCCCACTTCACATTTATAAACACATGTCCCTGCACATCCCTCTACACATTTATAAACACATGTCCCTGCACATCCTCACTGCACATTTATAAACACATGTCCCTGCACATCCCCACTACACATTTATAAACACATATCCCTGCACATCCCCACTACACATTTATAAACACATGTCCCTGCATATCCCTCTTCACATTTATAAACACATGTTCCTGCATATCCCCACTACACATTTATAGACACATGTACCTGTACATCCCCATTGCACATTTATACACAGATGTCCTTGTTTATCCCTACTACACATCCTGTCATGGAGGATATCCTACAGTGATGTGTATCTCAAGGTGAAGCATTTCTTTCTGCTGAGTGTTTTCTATGATGGTGAATATTCTCGGGTGTAACGTATCCTGTGGTGAAGCATATCATTTGTTGGAGTGTATCCTTTGGTGGGAGACAAACATATGGTGGTTTGCTGGCAGGAAGCAGAGGGTGGAGATGGACAGACAAGACAATATTCTGCTAGCTGAGAACTAGTCAGTGGTATCCTTTCAAGGGTACTAATCTTAAACATCCTTATCAATGCTCTAGAAGTTGGGGTCCCCAGCTGGCTGCTTGAATTTGTGGAGAACACTTATAAGTTTAATTAATTATTTCCATGCCTCGTGAGACTCCTGACTGGATACTGGATCAGTCACTGACTTCTTAGAAATGGCTGAGACAGCTGCCAACTGATGCTGTGTGGCACTCATGGCTCGTGTCACAGATCTAAACCCTAAATGAAACTAAACAAAAACAGGGGCAAAAACAAAAATCATTCATCTCCTTGGATTAGTGATTGGCTGAAAGGAGGTAGGTTGAGGCTGTCTTGTGCCACCCACCCCTTCAACCAGTCATTCATCCATTGGAAGTGACTTGCTTCTCAGTCATTATTGCTTAATTAACTATCCAAGCTGGTGGACTGCCTGGACAATGGGTATGGACTGCCTGGACAATGGGTATGGACTGCCTGGACAATGGGTATGGACTACCTGGACAATGGGTATGGACTGCCTGGACAATGGGTATGGACTACCTGGACAATGGGCATGGACTACCTGGACAATGGGTATGGACTACCTGGACAATGGGTATGGACTGCCTGGACAATGGATATGGACTGCCTGGACAATGGATATGCACTTCAGGAGGGCCTGAACAAGCTGAGCAAATGGTTGGAGTAGTGCTGTTTTAGAGTCAGTGTTGCTGAATGCAAGGAGCTAAACTTGGGAAGGAAACACAGAGGTACTGTTGGCCCTACACACTGCATGGGGCTTCTGCTGCTGTGGCCAAGCAGGAAAAGGACTTTGAGATTGCAATAAGCATGGCACTGAAGCATGACAAGTGTTGTTCAGTCATTGCCAAAAGAGCTGCAGGAACCCAGGCCTAGTGATCCGCAGTTACTTTATTTTAACTAGTCATCTATGGAAAACTTCAGAGAATTACATTTGAGCACAAGTGCTCATTTACAAAGGTTTCACGTCAAATACATAGTCACAAAAATATTACAAGTACAATAAGCATTTCCAGTGGAATGCAGTCCAGCCAGGCTCCAAGCAGTTAAGGCAGAACAATTACACATAGTTTTGAACAAAGAAAACAAAAAAACACACAACAGTTTGCTTCATCACATGGCCTGTTGTGTTAGAAGATACACAAATCCTCAAATTAAATAACGCTTACATTGCAGTAAAAATCATAAATATAACCTCATGTCAGCAATAAGTTCCTGAGCTATTTAATAAATAATGAAAACAGAAAAAAGAAAATGAATGTGTCTTCCTAAACAAATGAATGGGTTGCTGACGTGACGCTGTACTGACGTTGTCCTCCATTTAGACATTAGTTTTATAAGGTGCTTCAAATCTTTCTGCAGCCTTTGTCCAAGGTCACAAGGAAACTGATCTTTTTTCCTGTCTATACTGAAAAGAATAATTCTGCAGTTTTTTTTAAGTCATACATTTCTGAGTCCCAGGTGCAAAGGAACAATATGGATTACATTTCAATCTCATTCAGACTGCCCCAGGTGCAGCAGATGATTGCGTCTGAGAGTTCTATTTCTCTGCCTGGTTGTTGAGAGCATTGCATAGCCGAGCTCTCACTGGGACTATTGCTGTCATTACAAAAATAAAATGACTGGTTCTTCTGCCTGCTGGGGCAATACTGTCTGCAGCATTGCTGGAAGTCTGTCATTACTTCAGAAATCCCAAACAAATGCCAGAGCCTGGATTTAAAAATAAAAGCTGTTGACAAAAGCTATCTGCCTTATGGGTCCTCAATTTAGAACCCTAGCTATAACAAAGATAGCATTGCAACTCTGAGGGGGAACAGACAAGATGAGACCAGTCTTTGGGAACGTGCATGATACTTTACATCATCACACGGTATGCCTAGTATATTAGTAGTCAGCATACAGCATCTAACACTATGGGGTTACTCTGCGGGATGGGAATCAAAAATATTCCAGCCAGGCTAACCAGCTACAAGTTAGCAAACAAATAACTAATGGTTTACTGTCTGTATACAGCCTGTTCTTCAAAACCCTTTATAGAGATAATTATTTATTGAGATGCTATGTTCATATTCTGAGAAATGCTAAACTACTAACATTAAAATGCAGTGATCATTGTTATTGTCCACAGAGGGTAAAATGTAAATCCACAAAAAAGGAAAATCTGAATTCAGTAGCTGTTTATTATTTTCCTAAGCAGAGACAGACACAGCTGCCTCACCATGCTGTACAATGCTTTCTCCTCCTGGGAAGATGATTAGAAACTAGACTGCGACCCCCTCCATGTTCAATGATCTTTCCTCTTGCAGAGTAATAATTGGGGGCGTAAGTCACAGAAGTTGAAAGCGAAGGAGTAACCTGACAGTTATTACTGTAGACAGTGGGGATTTAAAAAGCACAGGTGTTTGCATCTGTACACGAGTGCCATTTAAAATCTTTAATGGGCAGAATAGGAATGCAGAATGCTAAAAGGATTCCTTTACTCCAGGCATTCATAGTGACCCACTGAAAGTACACCACAACATGCTGAAATAATTTACATTACTCCTCATGCAGTTACCCCGCTACTTCAAGAAAAATCCCCAGATATGCCCAGACTACAGTATTTGTGATTTCCTAGCAGTCTCTCAGGAGCTGAAAATTTGATAGAGAGGTGTATATGGCTTACTGTTCCCTCTGTAGCATCCCCCACCCCAAGGACAACACTTGGTTGAATTTCACAGAGTACTAGTCCAAATAGAACCTGCACTTGGTTCAGAGAGATAGACCCAATGGTTCTTAAAGAACTCAGTGAGGAACTAATATTCCTGCTAGCAGAGAGAGTTAGGGATTCACCTGAAAAGGGAGCTGGGGTGGTGAAGAATTGGAGAATGGTGAATATGGTACCTTTATTAACCTACTCTAGTCAGAGCCAAGATAGCTTGTAATGCATTCATCTGATAAAAGATAGAGAATTAATGTCCAGCTTAGTTGTAACAATCCCACAATCACAATCACAATGAACAATAAATATGAGAAAACCTCAAAGATGAAGATAATGCATATAAGCAGCTGCTCGCTCTAGACATTTAGACAGCCAGCCAGACAGGGCACATTTATTAATAGTATGGGTCAAGAATCAATGCACCCAGTCCACTGTTACAAGCATGTTTTGCTGACAGTCCCACAGTGCACAATGAAAGTAGTGTTTCTTTTTAATAAAGTGCTTCCAAATGGATATGTAAACAAGCATGTTATCAAAAGAGGGATTCTTGTCCTGTTGTCTTGGTCTTTATCACTGCACCAGTGCTCCTTGGTATGATTTTCTTTGCTGCGTTTAACACTACTGTATTTTTTTGCAGTGTTTTATTCTCTGCTGCTCTGCCGCTCTACTTGCTGTGGTACACTACCAATCCCTGCATCAGAGCCATCTCAACCAGTGAGTTTCCAGTGCTTCACCCTGCATTTCTTGGGGGGGGGGCAGGTATCATAGTGGCTTCTGTACAAAGCTCCAGCAAATGTTATGTGTATCAGACCCTATCCATTATAGAGTGGACTGCCTATGTGCCGTGGATCTGTGGTGCATAGGCAACCCTAACACATAATGTCATGCACCAGGGGTCTGACAGAATCCTGGCAGCATTCATGGAAGGAACATGCATCCCTCCCACACTGGATCCCCCAGTGTTCATGCAGCTATGCATGCAGGTGGTCTGGGGGTGTGTCTGGGTATGTGCCTGCACTCTGAGCCATTTACGAAGGCACAGAGTGCTGGTCAAGGGGTGGAGTATATGGCAGCATGGGCCCTGCCTTATCTTTTGTGTGCCACCCAAGATTAAACCCACTGGCTGAGGCAAAATTCTGACACCCTCTCCATGCTGCCCCAGATCTCCAGTCAGGCAGGAAGGGCTGGGAGCAGTCATTGAGGCACTTGCCTGACTTTTTAAAACAATGATTCTGGCTCCATCCCAGAATCCCTTGCTCCACACAGAGCAGGGGATCAACTAGGGAGCAGGATGGCATCTGACTGGATGCCTGTCTGTGTCCTCTGATTCAGCCCCACACAGCTGTGTGCTCGAGAGTGGGGGGGTGGGGTGCCAGCCAGCATTCATAGAACCATCATGCTGAGGCTGGCTGTGTTTGCATGCATTTTTAGCCAGAATTGGTGCTCTGCGCTCAGAGCCCAATTTTTGTACTGCTCTGAACATGGAGAAAAACACACAGGCATGCAGTGAAGTTGTTACAAGGTGCTATAATTCTTGTACAGTAAGTATTTTTCTGTCTCCTCAATTTTAGAATTCAATCTCAGAAATTAACACCATGCAGAAACACATACAAGATACAGTAGTTGGCCTGTGTTGTGTTGCCAGTATAAAAATAGAAATTGATTAAAACAGAAGTACATAACAGCCTGAGAATATGCCAGCTCAAAATGAGAAATGCATAGAACTCACACTGACTTGCAGCACATAGACGCTGGTCTAAGGGCAGACTGCCATATGCATGAAAACTGGTTCCTATTGAATAAACTAATCTTTTAACTCAAAACAAACCCAAGTCCATGCTATTTTGTGCAAGAAAACTAGGCCTGGATAGAAAAGGGCTCTTGAAGATACAGTGACTCAAAGATGTACCTTGAACTGAAGGCGGGACAAAAACCCTCCACCAGAAGCTGGGCTTACTAAACAAACTCAGGGCTTACCTCATTAAAGAGGTACGTTTGACAGTATCCAATAGTATGCTATTCCTGGTCCTGTTGCTTGGGGCACTGGTCTTCTCCTCGGTGAAGGAAAAAGAGCACAGCAAGCTTCAGATGCAGTACAATCAAGTATGTTGGTCTGTCGCTCATGTAAACATCAAGGAACACCACTACACTGTCCTTACCACACTAAATTGGCCAGCCCTGGAAGGAAAGCTTCATCACCCATTGCTCTCATCTTCAAAATAATGAATGCCCCACCCCACCCAAAATCTCTTGAATCTTCTATAGTAAAAACCTTACAGGAGATTCTTCCTCTGAGTAGCTTCCCACTGTTTCCAGGGCATTGTCAGCCTCTGGGCAATGATCTTTTGCCTTCAGAGCCAAAAACTTGTGGAATGTGCTGCCTCCTATAGTCCAAGAGTGTCCCACCTTTGTACATAGATACATAGTTTTTGACAGCAGAGGGCCTACAGCCCACCTAGTCTGCCCATTTCTCACTTTCTTGCTTATATAGGTGTATAACTGCTTTTATTGAAATTTATGGGTTTTTTTTATATTGTTTATCCTCCTCTCTTGGCCAGAGGCTAGAACCTCCTTCGGCGACCACCAATGTGAGTTAGCTTCCTTATCGAAATACTGCTGCAGCACCTTCAGGTCCCCACACCCAGCTGCGACACACACCTCTGTGCTGTCTACCCCTCCAGCTTACCCCCTGGGGCTGGGTATGCCTTCAGCTTCTTTGGCATTTCTTCCCCACATACAACTGACAAACTGAGGTGGAGGCGAATGTGTGGGGATTTGGTCTCAAGTGCCGTAGCTTGGATCCTGTGTGAGTGGGCTGCTGATGGTGCAGCATCTGACTGGTGCTGTCCACACTGTTTTCTCTTGTTCTTCCACCCACCACCAAGAGCATGCAGTGTGATTGGTCGCCAGTGAGGCTTGATGCAAACAATCCACAGGCATGCTCCAGTGGTCCCCAGTCTCAATCAATGTTCCACTGCACCACCACCTGGGATCATGCAGATGATGGTAGAGCAGAGGGATGCAATATCCCCCCTCTCCCCAGAGAGGAGAACATCCTGTGAGATTCCCAATCCTTCCAGCATGCCAACCCTCCGATGGTCCAAGCTCAATTCCAAACCTGGGTTGTCAGTGTCATAGGCGGCAGTGCTATCACTGCTTTGGCTGGCTGGCTCAAATTTATACATGTGTTTCTGTGTCTGGTGCACCTACATGTGCAGCATTATGCATTGTTTCCATTCTTTTGTCCTATATATTGAGCATGTCATTAAAAGGCTAAGCCTGAGGTTTGATGGACAGGAGCAACCAGACACACACCCCACTTCCTAGGCTATATAAACCAGCTTCCTCCAGTCTCATTCAGAAGCTCCATCTCTTTGCTGCAGCTGAAGGCTCTGCTCCCCTCCCTCCTCCCTATAGTTTCTGCTTTCCCTTTGGTTGTTTTGGGCCTTTCTGTCTGGGTTTTGCCTTCTGCAGTTCTGGGTTACTATTTTGTTTGATCCCCTGCTGTAACTTTCTACTTTCTGGCTTTTTAGGGCAACCACTCCTGCTGGTCTTTGTCCTCATGCAACTCAGTGCTTACTTACAATGAGTTTTCAGTGTGCCCACTAGATTCTATGTCCTGCATCTGTTATTCTGCAGTATTTCATGTCTGTTTTCAAAGACAGTTTTACCTGCTTTTCATGTCAAAACACTTACCACCTTTTCAGTTGTAACCAGACTCTTTATTCACTCAGCTGAAGGCCGGGGTTGTGGAGGGCTCTTGAAGGGTTAAGTTTGGCCCTGAGAGTTGCCCTCTAGAGGGGCAACTTGATAGCTTTGTGCCGGGATATGTGGATGTTTGTGATACAGAGTGTTGAGACTCAGCTAGAAGTGGGAAAACCCTGTCATGGATATTCATGGTTCTGCCCCCCTCCAAAACTCTATACAAAGGAGGGACAAGCAGCAAGGCTCTGGTCTTGTGTGTGCCCAGGAAGGAAGAGAACAGCAGGAGGCCTCCAGCTACGAGACAGGCAGGGGTCAGCAGGCCCAGGGATGGTGGCAGGCTCCCTGGGTCCCTTGCACTGGTCCCTGCCAGATCTCTGGAGTATCACCAGCTTGCACTAGGAGGATGCGTCTCCCAGTAAGGCTTCAAGGACCCCAGTCTAACAAGGACCAGATGGCACTCAATGGATAGTGGAGTGCCACCCCTTAAGGGTGGGTGCCAGGATCCTGATGGATTCAGTCCCATTGGAAGTAACTAGCAGAGCTCAAGTGTGAATGGAGCACCAGTTCATGATGGGCAACTATAAGTAAGCCTTGCAATAGAAATACTCATGGAAAATGACAAGTTACCATTGTATGTTCCCCTGGCAGCCCAGTGAAGGGTCATTGGGAGGAGGAGGGCTGAGCAATTATTGCAGTCTGTAAGTCCATGTGTGAGGGGCCAGTCATGGGAGCCTGTATCTTTGGGCCACAAGGGCTATCAGTCTACTGTCAGGGGGGAGGGTGGTACGGATGGACCAACTACATATCTTAGTTTAGCAGTAATGTCACAATGCTGACATGCCATTCAGTTTAATATTGTCCTCGTAGGGAAGCATGAGAAAAGTGCAGGCATGGATTGCCCCAGGGATAGTGCTCACTCTACCTAGAAGTATGCCACGTACAAATGGTTTTGGAAGTGCCAGGGTTTCAAGGACCCGCTAGGGAGGTTAAGAATGCATATACAGTTTAAAGGTATTGCTACTAATTCCCATGAATAAATGTAAATATTTATGTCTCTTAAGCACAGGGGTAAACCTGGAAAACATAAGGATGAAGTGAAGCCAATTTTGGTCTCAAATATGTAAAACTGCATAAACTTGCTGGAAACATATTCAATTGTTGATTTAGGTGAGTGCGCCTTTAATTACTAGTCCACAACCACTGCCTCATGTGCTTTCTTGAGTACCATCCAATCTTCCTGTGTGTGTTTGCCACAACAAGAGGAGCACCAATTACCATCTCTCTGAGCATTCCAAACCCTAGGGTTTTCTTTTCCTAACACTTGCAGACATTTCACTGCAGTTCCTGTGCATGCTTTGCATTGCAAACATTTCACTGCAGCTCCAGTGCATGCTTTGAATTCAGTTACTCTACCTGGTTCTGACAACAGCTGCAGCCACTTAACTCAGTCATTTCAGCCAGCCATCTCAGTCAGTCTTTTCAGCATTTTCCTACAGACATGGTTGTACAGTAGTACTACAGTAGAAGCCGCTTTAGTGGGACAGCTAAGTTTCAGCCCAACCGTTCTGTTTAAAAGGCCATCTCTACAAAATGAAGTTGACTTTTTTTACAATTTTCAGTGTGTGACCTACACAATAACAGACGGGGAGGGGGCTGTGTTAGGGTTTTGAATATTTGATTTTTATTTTTGTATGTTTCTGCATTATGTACAGTACAGTACTGTTTTATATGTTTAATACAATACTTTAAATGTTAAAGAATGGTGTAAACTTTCTCCTCCATGAAGTGGTAAAACTGGCCATCATAGTCATCATCAAAAAGCTTGTCCGATAGCAGCTCTGTAGTGTGTGGCCCACTGATTTGGTAGGTTTGTTTGAATCCATGTCAGCAAAGTCATTGATTGCTGCTTGATCCATAAAGGAGGGGATGCTTACATCATCCAAGACTGGCATTTCTTCAGTGGCAGTTGCATTTGTCTCATCCGATGTTCTCCCAAAAAAAGCCTGCTTTGCGAAAACAATTTGCTACTGTTTGTGACTTCACAGGCTGCCAAGCTCAGTGCAGCATATAAATTGCATCGGCCAAATTACCCTTTCTGGCTATTTCTGCTGCATGAGCCATCTCACCCTCATCAATAGAAAGGATTATTTTTGCTGCCACAAATGATCTGTAGTGCCCTTTTAAGTTTTTGATCACCCACATATCCATGGGCTGGATTATGCTGGTGGTGTTCGGTGGAAAAAAAGAAGCTTTATAGATTTTAGCTGTTTAATCAGATCGTGAGGGTGCGCAGAACAATTGTCCATGAACAGGATGATTTTTCTTCTCTGTCCTCACAGTTCAGCATCCCAAGCCATCAGCCATTCTTGAAAGACTGCACCAATCATCCATGCATTGGATGAACTGGTGTAGGTGACAGGCAGCAGTTTTAAATCCTGAGGCAAACATGGGCATTTAGATTTTCCAGTGACAAGAAGCTTTCGCTTCTCTGTGCCACACTGATTAGCACAACAAAGCACAGAAATCCTGTCTTTAGCCTTTTTGCCACCAATGAGTTCATCTTGCCTTAAAGCATGGCCATGGTCAGGATAGCCCAGCTAGAAAAGTCCAGTTTTGTCAGCGTTCCATACATCGGCCAGTAGATAGCCGGCAAGGAGACCAGGCAGCACTTCATCAATCCATTTCTGGGCAACAGTGACATCTGCGTCTTTGTTTTTCCCCATGCTCCCTCTTGAAGACAATTTGATGGTGCATTTTACAGCACAATAGCCATCCAACAGTGGCATCAAATCCATCATGAGACATCTCCTTTGCCAGATCAGAAGCCTTTGATTTCAACATTGGACCAGATATGCACGTTCCCTTTTGCAGAGCCTAGGAGAACCACAAGAGGAGATCCTCATCCACTTCACTGTCTTTACCCTCCCTTTTCCTTTTGCGACTTGGGTTCACGTTGGTCTGCCACTCGCATAGGATCGCATCACGGATTTTACTTATGTGACCAGCCATGCATTTGGAGATTTTAAATTCCGTGGCCACTGAAGCAAGAGATCTGGAGGAGTTTGCGAGTGCATCAAGCACTTTTACACGCTCAGCAACTGTGAGTTCGTTTCGAGGTAGAGACATGGTACTGGTCAGTACACAGCAAGCAAGCGACAGGTACCGTACACAGCAACAAAGTGACAGAAACAACAACGAGATGTCAGGTGAAAGGTCAGACCACTTAGCCAAATAGCAAAAATCTGCTTGAAAATCATCCCACTAAACCGGCTTATGCGTGTTTGCATGTCCCTTTTAAGCGTTTGATTAGCTTTATGGTTTGCATTGAATAGATCTGGTGCCTGGAGAGGTGCCCCGCTTAAGCGGCCGTCCCGCTTAAGCGCATCTTGTTAAATGGAGTGTACTGTACTACTACTGAGGGGGGTGGTTGGGGGGGCAGCCACAGCAGAGTAAAATGTGTGCAGCATACTCGAGCAGATTTGATAGACCGCAATGGCCTGTTTTTGCTGGCACATTCGTATGTTTATATGTACTTCTGCATTGCTGCTCAATGGCTTAGTGTTTTCCAATATACTGGCCTTTGCTATGTGTTCACATTTTCATTACCTTTTCATTCAGTTCAAATTCTATCATAACCAGTCCTTCTTCAGCCAAACAATCAGCCTGTTGGCCACATCATTCTGCTAACAAGCAGTCAGCCCGCTGGTCATAACACTCCTCACCAGCATTTGGCCTGTCAGCCTGATCTTACTGTTCACCAGTCAGCTCATTTCTGCATCATGCCATCAGGCCCTGTAAACGCATTCCTGCCAGCCATTATCAGTCAAGCTCACTCTCTCCCCTTAAAGTCTGCATCTTGAAGGTGAGTCCCTTGTCATAGGTGGGAGCCCTTGTCAGGTCATTTGTCTCCTGTGGTGCCTCCCAGCAGTCCCACCGGGTGGTGTAAATGTACACTGTTCAGGGGGAAGCTTCAGCCATGCAGACCCATGGTTGGCAGAATCTGTCGGTGGAGTATTTCAAACTTCAGCTGCTGGAGGGCTCTGCCCTAAGCACACATGGATTCCTTAAGCTCTGCAGATCCTATTGGCAGCACCTCTGAAAGCTATTCTCCCTACATCTGCCTAAGGTCCACCTAGTCTATGTCCATATCCCCTTCCTTTAGTTTCCAGTCAAAGTTGGGCCTTCTAAGGTGAAGCTGACTAGACTGGGGGGACTGACTACCACTATGCTGACTACTGCAGTCTTTTGACATCTTCGGGGGTTGCTGACAGGCTGGGTGGGAGGCCTTAGATGTTTGGCCAGTGAAAGGCAGATGACCCCGAACTCAGGGGTGCAGACAATTGTAGTCTTCGTTGGGCAATTAGTTCAGGTGGTGGGACTACCACAGTTAGGCAGTCCTTCCACTCCCCCATGGCAGCAGCTCAGACTGGGGCAGGAGAGAGCACTGACATGGCTCGATGCAGTTGGTGATGGGGCAGGAAGATCAAGCCCCTTTCGGGACAGTTCAGGAACCAACTGGTCGAGGTGCAGGTCAGGCAAGTTCAGGCCCTGTTGCAGTTTTGATCAGACCCCAATGCAAATAGTTCAGTCAGTTGGGATCAATTATGTCCCAGGGTGAAACCCAGGAAAGACTAAAAATAACAGTTACACAATAACAGCTGTTCTTCTTACCAGGAACTGGGTTTACCTATGGCCTGGGTCTGTGCAGTGCAGTGCAGTGTAGGCCTGACCTTGCCCTTGGTCCACAGGTCACACCCTTTGCCAGCAAGCAGTTCCAGGGGGGAAAAATGAGAGGGCTGGTTGAGGGTGGGGACACCCAGTGAAGAGGCTTGGGCCTTTGGGGCAACTTCCTCTGAAATTGGGCACTGACCCTTTAAATCCCTGAAGGATCCCTTTTCTGCTCAGCAGGCCTGGTGGGAGGATTTACCTAGGCCCAGCTCCCACTTCTTGGCTGTGTATAAAGGGGTTGCAGCTGGGCTACACAGTGGGCCCAGGCCTTGTTCCGCCCCTTATAAATATTAATTTTGCAGCTGAATCCTTTTTGTGCAGGGGCAGGGCTTGGCTCCGTCTCCTCTGCACACGGTCTGGGTTGCCTTGGGGTTTGGCTGGCCTTCCTTCCCAGTACCAGTCCTGCAGCAAGGGGCAAGAAAGAGAAAAGGAAAGCTCTCTCTGATCCCCTCTAAACCCACTCCAATTTCCCTTCTGATCCCTCTGACTGTTGGGGGGTGCTGACCTGGTGCCAAACATTATCCCTTGGGGATCATGCCACGCGGTGCCCCTTATTTCCATTTGGTGTGTGCTCTGACCACTTTCTCTGCCTTATTCTCCTGTCCTCTGGTATTCCTCTGTCCCTTCCTAAACACCCCTGGCACAAAGACAACAAAAAAAAATAATTTTTGTGGGGCGTACAGCCCACTTACCACTTGGCCCGGGTCCTGTAAAGTGGAGGAATGTGGAGGAGATGATCTATGGGGATGGTGGAGGAGCCTTGCTCCCACCTTGTGCCTTGCCTTCACCTGTGTTTAGGTGCTAGGCAGAACCTTTGAGTCTCAGGCTTAAGTTACGCCCAGACTCACTTAATGGCTGCACTTAGTGGTCCAACGGTTGCAACCCTTCCCCACTCTCTCGGGTGCAGTGCGGACTCCAGCACTTCACAGGAGACCACAGCCATTCTAGCTCTACCTGTGCCTGGGGGAAGCAATGGAGAACAGGAGCCACTTGCCGCCACCAGCAAACCCACAGACTCTGCCCCGGTCAGGGTGGAGCACCTCTGTGATGGCAGGATGTGGCCTGGTATGGCTGAACAGCCAGCCGCCAGCCCAATGGGGCACTTTGGGGGGGAGACAAAAGCCCTGTGACCGTACGGTGGGACCGGGAAGCCAGAAGAGGCAGCAAGTGGGAGCCTTCAACCAATGGAGGGCAGGGGAATAGCCCAAATAAATGGATGCAGAACAGGGATGCAGGCTGTGGGCAAAATGCCAGATGAACTGCAATGGCAGCTCTGTACAGGGGAACTACCAAACACCCCAGGAAATACCTTCTCAACCACCTTTCCCTCCCAACAACTACTGCACACTCAGGGGGCAGAAATCAAAGGGAGCTCACCCTGTAGACCTGGCAGCTACTGGACATTGGGAGGACCACTAGACCTCTCCAGTCTGGAGGACGATTGTTGCTGTTGTTGCTGCTGAAGACCCCAGGACCCCTGGCTACAGAGAAGCAGCCACCAGGAAGCCATAGACCCAAGCTATATATAAGCTTCCAGGCATACATACCCCTGTGTTCGCCACTCTGTAAGCCACCCAGTAAATAAATGCCCTCCGGCTAGCAGGGGGGACCCTTTTCTAGTCTGGGGTGGACTTCGCTTCTGGCCAGGTGATTGGGTCCCTGAGGCATAGATCAGCTGCTTGTACTGATTTACAGCCCCTTTAGGCATTGGCTGGAGCTCTTGCCTGGCCAGGACAAAGGCTGAAGCCCTGGAAAAGTACAGGAAAGGGAGGGGACCAGGACAGGAAGTGATCAGCCAGCTAGCTGTGTATGGGGTGGGTGGGTGGGGGTGGGTTAACCCTTTCTCTCCCTGAGGTCTTGCCTGCCGGCTTGTGTAGCAACCGTTGGGGTACTACAACTACTTTTCCTGAGGATTCTGTCTTGAGAAGCTGAGACCAACACAACTGCTGACTTGGTGTGGTTGGTAGTCAGAACCGGAGCTTGTCATAAGTTTGGCCAACCTGAGGAAATCTGTTTTTCTACACTGTGGGGTGGTATTGGTGTTTGGGACGGCCGGTTCCTGGATTCTGTCTTTGTGCAGAATGAAGAACTGATTCCATGAACAGACATATATATGCTTGGGTTGTTTGTGGCTGCGGAACCTGTTTTGATCAACTCCCCCGAGGGTTGGCCAGCATGAGTCTTTTTAGACACTACTTTTGGACCTTTTCCTTCCCCTGAACTTGAACCTGTACTCTGAACTGAACCCCGAAGTCCCCCAACTCTGCTTTACAGTTTAATAGCATGTGGTGAGAGTTCTTGTTGTTTTAGTTCTACCTTGTCCTCTGGAACTATTATACCCCTGCAGCTGTGAGAGGGTCGACTGCAGGACAAACTCCAACTATTTTAACAGGATTTTCTCTGGAGAGAGTGGAGACATCGCAACTACTTCAGTTCTCCAGACATTTTTAAGCACTTCCACCTCTTTGTCTGGTAGCTATTAGACCCCTGCAGCCACTGTGAGAGGGCTGTTTGCAGAGCAAGCTCCAACTGTTTCATTTGGATTTTCTCAGTTGAAAGCAGAGACTGCAACTATTTCAGTTTTCTGAACCTCGGTTTCTGGAAGTGTTAGATCCCCGCAGTCACTTTGAGTGGGCTGACTGCATGACAAAGTTTTAATGCTTTAATAGGGACGTTCTCTGGTGAGAGCAGAGATTTCAGCTAATTTAGTTTCTGGACATTTTTAAGCATCAACTAGCATTTACTGTTGCAGTACTTTGAGCTTTAATGTTCTCCCCCTAACCTGCATTTGTTACATTTTATACATATTTGGTAGCAGTGCATTGGGATGTGAATGTGTTTTGTATAGCCCTAGCTAATCTAATGGGCTGGCAGTATAGCTTAGAGGAATGAGGTGTGAATGAGCATGATGCAGACCAGACCTGGGTTTGATTCTCACAACCTCCACTAGCATACTGTGTGACTCTGAGCAAGTCACTTAGCCACCCAGTGTTCCCAGTCACCCCTGAAAACAGGCATTTGTGCCTAGTGGGCCTTACCCGGTTACCAAAGACTGAAATAAAATAAATAATCTGTGTGAATGGTGTATGAATGAGAGATATTTCCTTTGATTTTGGGGTATTTTATGTGGGATTTTTGGGTGGGTTAACTGTTTTTTTGGGGTGGGTGTTTTTTCTTATTGTGTGTCTTGTTTTATCACATGCCTAGCCAGGCCTTATCTAGTCTACTCCATGGAGCAGCTATGGAAGTGTTGCCTCTTTGGGGGGGAGGCCCTTGTACCCTGCCTGCCGCCATGTTAGGTCTTTGCTTGAAATTGTCTGTATTGGTGTAACATTAACCTAAGACGGCGATTGTGTGTGCCAAGTTTAAGCGAGTTCTCATCAGTGTGATATTTTAAGTAAATACTTGCCACTCATGAAGTATATATTATCATATGTAACTGACAACCAGTATTCCTACTAGTTCATTTTAGATAGCTGTGCTTAACGTTTACACAAGTTCCTTGTAAATTAACTGTAATGTAGCCTCAGATCCACTTGGCTGATTTCTATGTGTGTGTTCTTTGTCACATGTGTATGCACTCTACAGTCTACCCTTACAAAAATTTATTCGGAATACCATTGTACTACCTGTTGTTTACCATTGTACTACCACTGCGATTTCCAGTGTACTACCATTGTGGGTTTCATAAATGGTATCACAGTGGAGTTGTTCCAGTTCCATTGTGATACCATTGTAACCACTGTGATACCATGCAGACAGTGGTAGTTCACTGGTAACACCACCTCTTCTGGTACCACAGTGGTAACAAATGTACACCACTGTGATACCACTGGTTGTTGGTATCACAGTGGGTTTGTTCCAGTTCCAGTGCGATACCACTGTGTCCACTGTGATACTATCGACATACAGTGGTAGCATAGTGGCAAACACTTGTGCAATGGTAGCACAATGGCAAACACCAGTGTGATACCACTGCAACTGGTATTTGTTTCAATTCCATTGCGCTACCATTGTGACCACCGTGGTACCATGTGTCAATGGTAGCACAAAGAGTGCACCTGCAGTGGTAATACAATGGTCTCATTCCAGTCGTTATGCTGGTGGTACCACAATGGTCATGTAGCATGGTATCACAATGGCCTGCGTCAGTCACTGGTAGCAAAATTAGCACATTGTAGTGGAAACCTGTTGGCGGAATAATCCAAAAATATAATGGCACACCAACAAGATCAGATATCCACACATCTTAATGCAGGTGCCATCCGGCATCAGCTAATCACCAGCTATACATTGGAAATCCCACCAAAGTTACCTGCATACCAGTCATGCCCCTGATCTATGCTACACAGAGTCTTCCTAGCCTCACAACCTGGTGCCACATGGTGTGGCCTCAGTACGGAAACCTTCCTCGTTCACACGGAAAGCACAAAATGACCTTGCGGGACACTCCTTCCTACAAAAATGAAACTAAAGTAAATAACCCAATACTACCTGTTCCTAAAAGTAGGGGAAAGAGTCATCATGTGAGTGCAGACAGTTTTAGCCCATTCCAGTGTTACTACCATGGGTTGCTCCAATGACTTCTCCCTGCAACAAAATTAACAGAGCAGCTCAGCTGAGAAGTGACTTTCTTTCACGTGGTATCCTGATTTGCTGCATGTGGGGCAAGCTAAAACAAATCTTTAATGGATTGTTTATGGCTCACATTTGGCTGCATCTGCAGTGTGCAAATGAGCAGATTTTGCGTATGGACTTACATAAAACATAGAAGGTGTTGGCAAGACTTCAATGGCCCAGCCAGTCTGCCCATTTTCCCTGCCATTGCAGCCTCTACAAAATCTCTGGCCCCCCGACCATTCTTTTTATAAAGATTCTTTTTACATTGTAAATGCACTCACCCCAGGGGGTGTGGTTTAGCCACCGACAGGATGGCTGCTTAATCTGTGAGGTCTCTCCTGGCTGGTGACAATCCAAGCTCTGGCGCTGTGATCCCGTGGAGCTGAAACCCCCTACTACTAGTTAATGCATGGGTGATTGCAATTCTACTGGGCAGCATGCTTTGTAAGCAGATTTTGATGTGATTTGCAGTCTCCTGCAGTACCGTTCTCTGCGATGTCTCTCAAAGAGCTAGGCTGCGCAGGCCCTACCTCAGCCTTGGACTTGCACGCAGAACGCCCATCACTAACTCTGATCCTTAGCTTCTCTACTTGGTAGTGGCTTTCAGGTTCCTCACTATCTGCCCCTCTGGTAAGATCCTGCCTACAATGGACCCTCAAGCACTCGTCAACCTGCCGCTCCCCGGCAGTACTCCTCCAGTGCAACCGACCTCGGTAGGAGAATCCCTCCAATACATAACCAAAATGCTGGAAGTCTTACTGCTTTGGGTGGATGACATTAGTCTTTCTCTCTCTGGCACAGCTACCGAGATCTGACACTTACAAGATAGGATGAATGTCTCAGAACAACGCACAGAGGCTTGTGAACTCCAACAACTCCAGATATGGCAGCGTCTCCAGCACTACGAGGAGAGGCTAGTGGCTCTATGGGATATGGCCGAAGATCAAGAAAACAGGGGCAGCCGCAACAACTGGAGGATTATTGGGCTTCCAGAGGGGGTAGAGGGACAATCGATGGAACGGTTCCTGAATGACAACCTCCCTCCCATGCTGGGAGATTGCTGGAGGGGCCCCGTAGAAGTGGAGTGAGCCCACCACGTCTCCACCCGCTCAGACAGGCCTACTGCTACACCCAGACCTAGAGTAGCATACCTGCTAAGATATTTAACTAAGGAAAGAATCCTCCACGCTGCCAGAGATTTAGGGGAGGTGCACTGGCAAAGGGCTCAGATATCCCTTATTCAGGACTTTGCATAAGAGACTGCAGCTAAAAGGAGAGCCTTTGGACCCCTTAAAAGATTCCCTTATCAGCACGACTTTCATTTTAAATTCAAAGTCCTTACCAGACTATGTGTTACCAAGGAGGGGAGAGAGTTGACTGCTGATCACCCCACTGAGATTGAATGCTGGATTGCTAAATTCTGGTTGGCCTTGCATGCCCCTATTACAAATCCCAGGAGGCTATGGGAATCAAGCAGTGGAGCAACATCAGAGAGGAACCTTTCTCCTAGATCTAGAGCTCCGAGGGACACTATTTTAACTGCACCAGCTCCTTCTCAAACAGGTGCCCCATCTGTTGCTGGCCCAAGTTCAGCTCCTTCAGCACTGCCAGTGCCTGCAGCAACGAATCCTTTGCCACATACTTCCTCCCTCCCTCCCTCAGCATTCCAGTGGCTCCTTTTCTAACTCCAGGCAGCGAGCAAGGAGCAAACTTTATCACTCGCCAAGTAAGCAGATGAGTTCCCCACCAGCTACGATATACAGGGAGGACCACTCCATTGCCAAGGAGGCAGTGGGCACTGATTTGCTGGACCTTCAAGAGATGGACCCCGAAAATCAAGTGGATTAGGCTGATTTTCCTGAATCCTCTCTCATTGAGGCTGTGGACAATGCATCCCCAGTAAGACTAGGCCTGATCAGCTATGCTGCAGCAGCAGCGAAGGTTCCACCTGACCCTGTTGAAGCCCCCCGGGCACCCCAGGCAGGCTGAAGGACTGGTTCCTTAAAATATCTTTCTTATGCATATTTCCAGTATTTTGTTACTAGTCCCTTCCCATACAGGGGCCAAACGTATCTGACAGGGCATTGTTTAGTTGTTTACTGAACCCACACATATATTGCCCTGAGCCGCCACCCCCCCCCGCTGACCGGTATATCTGATCAGCTGGATGGGGATGGCCATGGCAGGCTCCCCTTCTGCCCTTTTCTTGACTATTCTAGTCCAGACGATGACCCCGCCTATACAATGGTCTGATACTCCCCTGCTGCTTCACCGCAGGTTACCTTTAAAAGGAGTTTGCATACTCCCCTGATGTTGCAGAGTGCTTAATACAGTTCTATTGGGTACAGTTCTGCTATCCTATGGCCTCTCATTTGGGCCTTTCTGTTTGTATTGTTTCAGTGAAGACTTTCATGCTGAGTTTAGACCGATAAGAGGACATGCCTTCTCTTCCCCCCACTTCTCCTCTCCCTCCACCCATCCTGGCTCCCCTCTCCCGTAGTCGGGACGCCCAACCTAGGGGTTGCCACTGGTTCAGGATGACTCAACCCTATTGGATTTTCTTGCACCACCCCCATTACTGGGTCTTAGGAGATAGCGTAGCTGCAGTGCAAGTTTCCTACCCTCTTTTGTTTCGTCCTCCTAACCCTTAGCGTGTTCACGCTTTTGTGTACTTTCTTGTTATTAGTCTTCTTGTATTTAGGGCAACTTTGCCCCATATTAATACTATTTCTTGTTGGTTTACTAATATTGTCTGTTTTTTGCAGCTCTCCACATATATGGACAGCGCCCTCCAGTCACCTTGATATGCTTACACTCTCCCTATTTCTTGGCTACAGACTTGCAGCTTTGGTCTTCCTCAGGTACCTCCTGCCCTCAGAGTTCCTTACTGACTAACTTCTCCCCTCCTCTTGGACTGCAGTAAGCACCCTCTCTTACTTCCTTTGGGGGGTAATGGCGGGAAAACGCTTCCTCTGCCCAGGGTTACCATTTTGTGTCCTGGAATGTTAAAGGGCTCAATCACCTTATTAAATGCACAAAAGTTCTCCAACACCTTAGATCTCTTCTCACAGACGTTGCACTTTTACAGGAAACTCACCTCCTGGCCCACGCAACACCCTGGTTGAAGAACTCCTGGGTTGGAGAAGTTCTGGCTAGTTCATCCCTCACAAAGATCAAAGGGGTTGCTATTCTCATATGTCTAACATCCCCTTGGAAAGTGGAGGATGTCCGGAAGGACTCCCAGGGGAGATGGGTGGTAATTAGGATGTCTTCCCCGGAGGGACAACTACTGCTCAGGAACATATACACCCCCTACTGATGAGCACACTGACATCTTCCCCGCTGTCAGCCAGGCCTTCTCCTCATTATCCCCAGATGGTCCACCCATCCCAATCCTGATTGGGGGTGATTTCAATATGGTCAGTGATATATTCCTTGATAAATCTAATCCCACCCCCTGCCCTTGTCCTAAGGCAAGACTGTCTCTCCAAGACATGATCCAGGAATGGGGCTTGACAGACACATGGCAAAGGGACTATCCCACAGGCCGCGACTATACATACTACTCACCTGCACACCTCTCTCATAGTTGCACTGATTTCTGGCTTGCCAATGTGGCAGCGGCCCGAGGGAGGGGTCAGATAATAAAATAGGGACAATACTGATATCCGACCATGCCCCCATCCAGATCACCTACACCCTGCCCGGCGGCCATCCTTCAGGTACTCGCTGGAGGTGTAATCCCCTCCTCTTTAAAGACCCTGATTTTCCCCCCATGTTGGCTCAGGCAACCAAGGACTACTTTTCCCTGAACTCTGACTGCGGAGTTTCACATAGCACGGTCTGGGACCAAGGGGGAGCAGTTGATGTCGCCTACCTTGACTTCAGCAAAGCTTTTGACACTGTTCCACATAGAAGATTGATAAATAAGCTAGGTAGGCTCGGGGTGGGTCAGAAGTTGGTCAACTGGGTGGCAAACTGGTTGACTGGCAGAAAACAGAGAGTGGTGGTAAATGGTATACAGTCAGAAGAGATGCAAGTCACAAGTGGGGTACCTCAGGGATCAGTCCTGGGGCCAGTCCAATTCAACATCTTCATTAGTGACCTCGCAGATGGACTAGAGGGTAAGGCTTGTCTGTTTGCAGATGACACCAAGATCTGCAACAGAGTAGATGATCCAGATGGGGTGGGCAGAATGAGAAGAGATCTGGATAAACTAGCAGAATGGTCAGAAGAGTGCAACTGGAATTTAATGCAAGAAGTGCAAAATCATGCACATAGGGAAGAGAAACCCTGAAGCCACTTATAGGCTGGGAGGAGTTGCTAGCAGTCACAAAGGAAGAAAGAGACTTGGGCATCATCATCACTGATGACCTAAAATCATCAAGCAGACCTCTAAAGCAGTAAGTAAGGCTAGGGGGTGTTAGGGTGTATTAGTAGAGGGTATCACAAGTCGTAAGAGGGAGGTAATAATCCCTCTGTACAAGACATTGGTTAGGCCCCATCTGGAGTACTGGTGCAGTATTGGAGGCCACACCTTCACAAGGACATTAACCAAATTGAGGCAGTCCAGAGAAGGGCAACCAAAATGGTGCAGGGACTGCATCAGAAGACATATGAGGACAGATTAACGGAGCTCAATATGTATACCCTTGAGCAAAGGAGGGAGAGGTGATATGATCGAGACATTTAAACACCTTAAGGGCATAAACAAGGTGAAAGAGTCTAACATGTTTAAATATAAGAAAAATAGCAGGACAAGAGGACACAGCATGAGATTAGAGGCCGATTAAGGGGAATGTGAGGAAATTCTTTTCACAGAAAGGGTGGTAGATGCATGGAATGGCTTACCACAAGAAGTGGTGGCTATGAATACAGTGCAGGGCTTCAAACAGGCATGGGATAGGCATAAGGGAGCAATACAAATGACTATGAATAGATAGGTCACTGACAGAGCAAAGGCCGATGGCACATTTATAAGGTAGAAAAAGAAATGGGCAGACTGGATGGGCCTTGCGGTCCTTATCTGCCGTCAACTTCTATGTTTCTATGTTTCTATGGGAAGCTTTTAAAGCTGTCTTGCATGGCCGCATTATTGCTTTCTCCACCTCAAAGGACAAGGCCGTAAAGCAACTTTAACCAAGTTGCAAACAGACCTGGCCATCTTAGAATGCCATTTTAAAGCTACCCCGGGCACAGGTAGGGATAGTTCCCTTGGTCGCTGGATAGTGGGATTGAAATACCATATTAATGTCATCCTACACCAGAAGGCCGAATGGCTCTTGCTCAGATCAAAGCATGCCTACTGGGATGGAGGGGAGAAGAATGGTAGGCTCTTAGCCTTCAGACTTAGGAAACAGCGGGCAGCAACCCAAATCCACACACTTCGCACCAGGGCAGGCACCACTGCCTCTAGCCCCGGAGAAATCAATCGTACTATGAGGCACTTCTATGAAACACTATACCAGTCCCGTTCCACCTTAACAAATGTGCAGCTGTCACAGAGGGCTGTGAACTTTTGCCTTCCTGCCCCTGTACCAGCTCTTACCCCTGAATAGGCTGCGCACCTCAATGCCCCTGTCACCTGTGAAGAGCTGTGTCTGGCGCTATCGCAAATGGCAAAAGGGAAGGCACCTGGCCACGACGGCATGTCAGTAGAACTATACCAGGCACTAGGATCGGATATCCTGCAGCCACTCCAACTGTTACTACAAGCCTCCCATGAGGCAGGATCCCTACCTCCTACTATGAGAGAGGCCCTCATCACCTTACTTCCAAAAAAATCCACTGACCCGTTGGATTGTGCCAACTTCTGTCCCATTTCTTTTTGTCTGTGGACACGAAGATCTTGGCTAAGGCCCTAGCCACCAGAATGATGACCATACTCCCTTCTATTATTCACCCAACCCAGGCTGGATTCATGCAGGGCAAGGCCGAAGTGGACAACACTAACTTACTGCTTAACCTAAAGTGGTTTACCTCTAAATTAACCCCCCCCCCATGGCCTCTCTCACAATTGATTTCTCTAAAGTTTTTGACTCCATTGAATGGGATTATTTGCATGAGATACTAAGTTTATATGGCTTTGGAACTTACTTCCATCAATGGGCATGTACGCTCTATAGTGCCCCTATGGCCCGCATTCTTACCAACAGTGACATCTCATCCCCCTTCCTTCTCCACAGAGGCACCAGACAGGGATGTCCTCTCTCCCCTCTTCTATTTCTGGTGGCTCTGGATCCCTTGCTCTGGGTCCTCATAGCATCCCAACAGATTCACGGTACTGAGGTGGCGGGATGCTCATATTTAGTGGCAGCATACGCAGATGACCTGCTTCTCACCCTGTCCTGGTCCCTTCAATCCCTACCAGAAGTGCTTACCATCCTCCAGAGCTTTGCTGCCCTGTCTGGCCTGCAGGTCAACCAGAAGAAGACCATCTTGGCCCCCTTGAATGCTAACTGTTCCAAAAGCTGCCTTCAAGGCACAAATTTAATTTGGGCCACTCAAGGCTTTGCATATCTGGGCCTCCAGCTTCCCACCAAGTGGTCTGACCTTGAGTCAGCCAATTTTTCTCCGTTACTTGCATAACTCTCCGTGGAAGTGGAATGCTGGTGCAAGTTGCAACTTTCCCTGCCTGGCAGAGTGGCTGTGGTTCAAATGCTCCTCTTGCCCAGTGTCCTGTATCTGTTCAATAATTTTCCAATATCCCTCTCCCACAAACTATTCACATCCCTGGAACGGCTAGTCTCACATTACCTATGGGACAACAGACCTCCTAGATGGAGTAAGCATAAACTGAGTGCACGTTGGTACCAGGGAGGACTGGGAGTTCTTTGATTCTTAGGCTACTATCTCGCATGTATGGCGGCTCCTGCTGCCAAATGATTCATACCTCACCCCTCGGGCTCCCCTCTCTGGGTACAGCTGGAAACTGAGCTGGTGCACGGGGTCACTCTTTATAACCTGCTTAATCAGCACCATGGGATGGGTAAGTGTCATCCCCCAACTATAGTTGACACTGGCAGTGCATAGAGACTCCTCATGTCAAAGTCACATATGCCCAAAGAGGCCTGGTCCCCCTCAATACGATATGCCCCATTATGGCATAACAACCACCTCTTGATTGATGAAGCCCCATCGCACTGACCCTCTTGGCTTGCTTGTTGTATTTGAACAGTGCAGGACCTCTGCCTTCCTGATGCCGGGTCCCTACTATCATTTGAACAACTAAAGGCTAAATTCCTTCTCTCGAACCAAGACTTTTGGAGGTACCTCCAGCTCTGTAGTGCTCTTCATGCCTTCATAACTCAGCAGGCGGCCTGTGATCAGTGGAATTGGTTGGACTCCTTATACAAATCCACCACCTACGAAGGCCTCCTGGGTCATTTTTATATGATTTGGAGAGATGCCCAGCCAGACCCTTCAACATCCTCCAGACTAAAATGGTCCACCAACTTTGGGCATACAATATTTGAGAGCCAGTGGATGCACTACCTGAAAGATGCCCATCGGATCTACAATGACACCAAGCATCGCTTTCTACAGCTTAAAATATTGTTATTCTGGCATCGTACACCAGCAGCCCTACACGCTTACCGCCTGCGCAGTCAGGCCAACTGCTGGTGATGCCAACAGCCGGATGCACATCTGTTACATGTACACTGGACATGTCCTCAGCTTGCCCCTTTCTGGGCTCTGGTAGCTTCAGACCTGTTCAAAGTGCTGGGCCCCTCGATTGCCATGACAGAGCCTAAGTTGCTCCTCAGTGACACTTCATTGCTGGCTACACTATCTAAACCCCATCGAGACTGGCTGGCCCTGGCCCTTTTAGAGGCTAAACATTTTCTTCTTATGCACTGGTGCCAGGCGGCTCTACCCATTCGTAAAGCTTGGCACACAGCACTAGCCCGTCTATCTCTTTTTGAGAGGCTGTCCTATATTCAGGTGGGTGGCCTACATCGATATCAGTCCAAATGGGGACCATATTTACAGTCTACGCTTTGCAAACTTCCCACTCCACCTGTAAACCCCCCCCCCGTATAAGCCTGACACTACAGCTAACTATTCTAGTCCCTTTAGTAGCAAACAATTTTGTAGCTGACAGTGCAAGCCTTCTGAGATGTTTGCTTTTACTTCCTAGATGTCGGATACTATTGAATGTTCTATTGTATTAGTACTTGTTACGGGCCATCCTAGCTGGCTTATTTCAGATACTGTACTTTATATCTGTACATGCTGCTTGTATTGCTGCATTTTGTGATGAGTTGCTTCCTTCACAATCAATGAAGTATATGATAAAAAAAGTAAATGCACTTATCCCAGTACATCCTGATATGATAGCTTCATATTTTTCTTTTTATTTCTCTCAGAATTCTTTTTTAATTTTTCTTACCAAGAAACCAAAATGCCATGATGCTGTCCTCCCACCTTAGAACTGCTGTCTCTCCTCACCACTTCATATAGTTTGATGTGCTACATGGCCATGATAGGGAGGATCTTTCTTTGACAGACTCTTGAGCAATCTCTGACATCTCACTACTAGAAAACAGGACAAATAAGAAAAGGGTTAAAAAAACAAACTGTAAAACATAGATAATACTGCATGGACAACCGTGTACAACCAGTGTGTTCTGCCACAGAGGGGATCTGATTCCCTCTGACCTCAAGAGCGAAGCTCGAGGGGTCTGTGGGAACCAGAACCCCAAGGTGGCAGAACACATTGGTTATGCATAGCGTTGTTCATCCTGTATTGTTTATAGTTCATAGTATTAAATGTGTGCATTGCATTTTTTCTCTTTCACAATGAAACTGACTTGTACAGTCTTTAGACATTCTAGCATGCTGTTCTACCACAGAAGGGTACAATCACATTCCATGACCTTTGAACTGTGGTACAACAGCATTTTGAAAAGGATGGATTTCTATACAGAACAATGCTCTACTATACACTATAAACTAGTAATGTAGAGTTAACAAGACGAGGTGGAAAACATTTAATTCACAGTTTATAATTAAGGCATATAGCAGTAGCACCCTAATAACGTCTAGCAGCAGTAACTATTCTATAAACAGAATAGCATTACTTTGATATATATATATATATTTTTTTTTTTTATGTAAATAGATTTAGACAAACCCAATTTTATATAAGCAATAAGGCATGACAGGGCATTGGTTGAATGAGGTTTACCCAATGCTCAGGAGCAATGTAAGGCATGAGGCAAAGCTGAGTGCCATCAGCCCCAACTGTGGGGTAAACCTAGTACAACCAACGCCCCTGAAGTGCCTTATTGCTTACATAAAATCGGCCCAGAGGCAACTTTTAAAAAACAAGTACTCTAAAAGTTTTCAAACCCACAACAATTATAATAAAATGCTGCTAAATAATGTCAAATAGTCCATCCATGGATGTTTTACACCTGTCAGTCATCTGTCCTTCTTCATATTAAGTACACTGTGTGATTGTTTATGGTGGAATAAAAGAATTCAAAGCTCTGCATTATTCCTGTAGCAGAATGCTCATCCCCCCACCCCACACACAAGGAATGCATGAATTCAAAATTCTTCAGAGTTCCACTGGTATACACACACAGGCCTCAAGTGCAGCCAGAACCTCAGTTTTATCTGTTGCCAGGTAAGGAGCAGGGAGTTCTCTAACAAACTGGTGGGGCTAGGAGGGAGATTTTTCATGGTCAAAGAAACACCAGCAATGGAAACTCTGAATAGTACTTGATTTTCTATATTTGTGTATGTGTGTAAGGAGGGGCTCTTGAGTAAAAATAACATTAAATTATTTACTTACTTTAGTTAATTTAATGGACTTTCATTTTTAGGACCTAGTATGAGGTTTCAATATATGAGTAAAGGTTGCAGCCATGTTTGTGATGGAGATTAGGAAGCAAGTGACTTATGACTTCTGTGAGTTGTTCCAGTTGGCACGTACTTGTTTTTAGTCATTGATACTGTAGTGCTCTCTTAAGGTAATGGTTAGAACCAGGTCTCAGCCAATCAGGACACAGGAATTTCCTTGCCCATTTTATATAAGTGCAATATAACACTCCAGGGTGTGTGTTATTGTCTGATAAACACAGTTCTATAGGTGTGTGGACTCATGCCTCAGTAGGCCCCTGTGTATGCATTTATTAGAGTATAACCCACACCTTGGAGTGTGTTATTGCTTTATTATAGGGAATAATATGGGTTGCATGCTGTTTTACTCTTTTTCACAAGAGAAGTGATGCTAGGGTATTCAAAACTGGCAGAGAACATTAATAACTTCTTTTACATTTGTTTTTATTTTCACTTATGCAGAGATTACATCCTCATACAGAGTATATAAATCATATTTAATATACATTCTACTGAACTAGTGCTACCAGTCCACCATGACATCAGAATGCCTGTTTGGTGGTGCACGCGACTGGTGTCAGTACATCCTGACATCCCGGTACAGGGTCATTGCTCGTGCACACCACCAATCAGATATATGGAGATCATGGTCATCTGACATCCCTCATGCCCCCACCCACCCATCAACCATACTGACATTCCGGTAAAATTCGACCACTCACGCATGCCCCCAATTAAGCGTACAGACAACCGGCAACACTCACCCCACCCCTATTTTAGCATACTGACATCCCAGTACAGTCAGCATTCATACACACTAAAAATCAGGCATCCTGACATTGTGGTGGATGAGCATTACTTTTATGCACCCCACCCAAAAATCAGGCATCCTGACATCACAGTCAACTGGCACCACTCATGTTCCCTCCACTGAAAACATTATGGTACACTGTTAACATGCACTATCCATCATCCTGATATCAAATTTGAACATGATGTCAAGGATGCCTGACTGGTGTGCTTCTGTGGCACCAGCATACAGGAGTATCAGCATGCCGAATGGGGCATGAGTAGTGCCAGCTGACATTCTGTCAGGATGCCTGTTTGGTGGTGTGTGTGACTGTTGTCAATGCATCTTTACATCCTGGTACACAGTGTCACCATCATGCTCCAATCAGGCATCCAGACATCATGATCATCTGGCACCACCCATGCCCCCTTCACCAACAGGCATCCACACATCCAGCTCACAACTCACGCATACCATCAGTTAGGCATCCTGGTAAAACAGTTGACCAGAAACACTCCTGACCTCCTCTCCTGGTGCATGCCATTAATCACACTGGCAGAACACAATCTGCAGTCTTCCACACCCACCATGTTGTGTGTGTGTGTGTGTGTAGGACAGTGTACAAGACAAAGGTGGTGAACCCCAGTTTGTCAGGGACTTGAGGCCAAAGGGGCATGGTATTGTGTGATCCCATTCCCTTGAAGAGTTTCCACTGGGCACACGGCAGTCCTTCTCATATGACAGCATGGGAGGAGTGGGGAAAGGGGCAGGGTCAGTAGCGTAAGCTGTAGTTTCTGCAATACAAGCAAGATAGAATGGCATTCTGCTGGTTTCTTCATATTTATGTTCCTATCTGATGATTGGAACAGGCTAAAATCTCATCCCACAGCACGATTCCTGGATTTTCTCTTACCATCTTGTAGCTGCTTACAGACTCTGTCTCTCCTCACCACTCCAAATGGTATGATATGTGTTCTGGTTAGCATGACAGTGAGGGTCTGTATTTCACTCCCATCCTCTTCCTGGTACTACCTGGCCATTTGATTAGGCCTCATCTGTTCTGTCGACATCATCTTGACATCAATATCCTCTGCCAACTTGACCCTGCTCAAACCCCTTGCTCTGACAAAAATATGAAGGTAATAGCTGGCACGGTACATGTAATTGCACCATTTACACACTTATGTTCTAGCATAAATATTATTAAAGAGCACTTCCCTGAGTCCTTGGGGTTCCTGCATGGGGTTGAGTGACTCGAAGAGAACATCCAGTTGTACCTGTAATATAAAAATTAGCAACAAGGTCTCAAAGACACTGCAGCTCTTTAGTAGCTAACTGTAAAAAGGAAATATAATGATAAAACAATACTTATCTGATACACATCAATGTCGTTCCACACTGTGGTCATTGTTCCATGGGATCTGTAGAAAATGTGAAAAATACGTTAATATTAGTAATAAAATTGTGATTGGCTGAGTCAGTTGGGTACAAAGGACTTTTTTTTCACTTTTTGTTGTTTGTTTAAATGGGTTGGTCAGGAGGGTAGATAGCAAGGCAGCAACCCAAGTTCGTGAAAAGACTTCAGTCACTCACACACGCTGAACTCCCTCCATCCACATCACCCAGCTCCTCTCCACCCATGCAAAGCCCTTCCACACACAGTCATGATCAGTCTCTCCACACTGATACAGCTCTCCCCAAACACACACACATGTATATCCAGCCATAAAAACTGCTCTATTCCAAAAAAAACACATCACACCCAGCTCACCCCATGCACAACCTGCTCCCTATACAGATACATGCCAAGCTATACATACAGAGACACACACAGATGCACACCCAAACACACACTGCTTCACATACATGCTACAGACTAGATGGACCATTGGTCTTTTCCTCTTCTGTCAGTTTCTATACAAACCCAGCCATCTCCCACACATGCCAAACACCTCCACACAGTCTCTCACACACGCTCTGATGCTCAGCTCCCAACATACATACAGCCAGCTCCTCACCCACACACATACATGCCCCCACACAAACACATATGCCTTGCTCCCCATACATGCCACACAGACTAGAGGGACCTTTTGTATCTTCCTCTTCTGTCATTGTCCATTTCTATACAAACCTAGCCATCTCCTGCAAGCGCCAAGCTCCTCCACACTGTCTCTCACACACGTACACACAGCCTGATGCTCAGCCCCCTCAACATGCATACAACCAGCTCCCCACCCACACCCATGCATGCCCAGCCCCATACACTACTAAACTGTCTACTATGAGTCATCTTTGGGAAAAATGAAACAATGCATAAGCCAGTCTTTTTTAATGGATTAAGTATTAGTCATGGTGTTGTTACACAAGGTCCCTGCACCCTTATTGGTACTCCCAGAGGTACACCTTAGACAGCTAGCATTTAGGCATATGTTATACTAACATATAAGGCTAAGGGCATCTACCGTATAAGAGTAGATGTCAGGATATGTGTGCATATTATTGTTATACACTTTGCTTTCTAATACATATATATTTCATATGTATTTCTTGTTTACAAGATGTTAGGACACCTGTGTCCTTGTAATGATTATGATATATAAATCGGCATTGCCACCTGTTGGTGATTTGTGCTACTACACTGATATATGTAGAGCTGTACTCTTTTGTTTCGCAAGGTGATGACTACTACAAAATTGTATAATGTTATCTTGGACCTTGGAGTCACCTCTAATTTAGTAAATAGGGCTCATCTCTGTAACTAGAAATGTTTCTATCTTACAGTAACCATAGTAATTATCATAGGTATATAATGTGAGACTTTACGTCTTCTACCTCGGAGACCCCACGAGACACTGAGATCCTCGAGGTATAGGGAATGCTTAGCATTGGCTCCCAGTTCATATTGATAAGAACTGCTTAGGGCAACTGTAATTATCCTTTTTGGCAGTAATAAACAAGTTTATTACTCGTTTGCAACGTGTCTGTGATTCTGTAAGATTCTTGCAGGATTTGGACTTATGGCCCTGGGATCCCAGTACTGAGAGAAGTATAAATGCCACTCAACACAGTGAGTTCTTGTTTCCTCACCTGGAGGAGGTTTATTTCAGCATATAGGCATTAGCACTAAAGGCACTATAATAAAAATATTGCTGGCAATAGTTTACAAGATAATAGAGCATGGATATTACCCGTTCTCCTGGAAGCTGACAGCAGGTTCTTAGGATGTCAGAATTTTCAGCTCAACTCTGGCTAATTCAGCCAATTTATATACATTTTACACTCTGCCTGACAACTGCTTCCAGAGAAGGTGTGCAAATATTCAAATGAGAGCAAATGAATAGAGCTAAGAACTGATGAATGGCCTATTGGAAGGCATGCAGATAACTAATGAATAGAGCTAATGAATAACCTTTTAAACAGACACACAGCTACTGAATAGCTTATTGAAGACTTGCAAATTTAGTACATTCTTTCCATCACGTACTCAACATTAGGTCAGAATAATGTCAGGTCAGACTAATGTCAGGTACATGCTTTTCATCACGTACTCAACATCAGGTCAGAATAATGTCAGTTTCAACTAGCTCCTGACCACAAGACTTGTACTTTTTATGAACCTTACTCTGAACCTTACTTTCAACCTTTCATACACTCACTTTGGCCATCAAGCATTGAAACACAGTGCATAATACAGCAGTACCTATACAGCAGTACCTTACAGTCCCCCACTTGAAGGAGAGCGAGAACTCAATCCTTCACATGGTGTAAGCTACAGCATAGAGTGAGTGATACCTGCAGCTCTAATCATAAGCATTTCATTTTTGACATTTCTTATTAAACAGCAGAGATAACAAATACTTAACAAGAGGAAAAACACTAGTACCAATTGTAACATTAATAAAACCTTAAAGGATAAAATTCCCCAACTACCACCAAGAGTAGAACATATTAAATGCTCTGAGTCTGCAGCATTTAACAATGCGCACACCGGATTTTGTACCCTTGCAGTAGAGTTCTCAATTTGAATGAAGTGTGTGTTTTTACGGTCTAGTAATTTCTGTACGTTTAATGTGAGGAGTGCTATGGGTACCCCGAAAGCCGGGACATATTCTTTAATCATCATACTCTGCCTGGGGACTGAGGCATTAACATATGATGTTTTGTAGGTAGGGGTGGTAATCGGATGGAGAACTCGGTTCCCCAGTTGAGTGTCTCCAAGGAGCACAAAACAGAAATTAGGATAGGGGATCAGACATTGGAGTCCTTGGTGAGTCATAACCTGAAGGTTAGTGATCACACAGTACTGATTAGTACTATTATATGTGACTCTTATTTGCTCAGTAGGCCATTTAGATATTAGGACCAGACACCAGGTGGAGGTGTTAGATTGATTATCAATAGGTTCTTCTCCACAGATGGGCTGTTCCTGTGATAAAGCGTCACAATCACGATACCAGAGATCACTCATTGGAGAACAGCAATGGAGATTTGGTGCAACCCATGTACAGTTTTCATTTAGCACCAAAACCTCTGGGGGATAAACACGGTAAGCATAGTAGTCACCTACTAGTTTACCTACTGAGTGAACTCTTACTATATCTTGATATACCTGGGTTTTTACATCTACCTGAGGAAGGTTTACAGTAAAGGATACCACCATGGTCTGGCTGAGGGTGCAGTTGGGTTGACATGTAAATTTGGGTATGTGTACCCGGGTGGTGGCTATTTTTCTGACCAGAGGATTTGGGGGCACCTCATGTACAGCACATGAGGATAGGCAGTGGGTGTTATTGGTGTCAGTGCACATGCAGCAGTACCATAACTTAATTTGGGCATCGGATGCCATATCAGGGAGTTTTCCCAAGTCCAATTGTTCAAACAACTTGGCAATGGTTGTGAGTACATATGACCCATATGTAGTACAAATAATGGATTGCCAGATGGTCTTATTTCTTACTTCTTCATTATTACGTTGAATAATCTCATTGATTTTATTTGGTACTTCTTTAAAAAGATTAGCAATATCACACATATTATATACAGTTAAACATTCTTCTTTGGCCAAACCCTCCTGATGTATTGCCAAAGGTAATATTGCTTTTCCCTCCAATTCCTGATCAGTTTTATAGGAATACTCTTTATGAGCCTCCACGTCTGCCCTGTTCCAAATGCTCATGCCGGACTCAAAGAGGCCCGCCATGTCCCCAAACAAGTCTCTTTTTTGCCTTCTAGACATACTTACATTTTGCTCACTTACTGTTTCTTTTCTTATCCAATCTATCTGTTTGGCCTGGAAGGTGCTAACCATATCTATCAGCATGGTGGCATAACATTTTGATACATTAGAGCTGGCACATTGCCCTGTGGAGTTTAAATCTCAACTAGAAAAATTGAATATTACAGGTAACCTAATATACTGTACATTGTTAATTAAAGTTTTCTCAACAGGCATTGAAGTTAGTCCACTAGGTGGTTCTTGTGCGACATTTGGGCACTGGGGTAGAATCACAGTCAGGTGTATTGTAGCCGATGAGTAATTGGCATAACAAGTTCTGCTTTCATCACAAGTTCCATTGCTCATCAGGCCTTGATTTATGCTGCAGCTGGTGACATCTGGGTCGGTAGACCAGATACAATAAAATATTACCAACGTATATTTACCATTGTCCTTTGGTGTGTTTTTTTTTATAATTGGAGACCTACTGTCCCTGTCTATGTAACCACGTTGCGACCTATTATAGGTCAAGGGGCATGTAGAGTCCTCCAGATCCGGCCATTCTGTGCACCACATGGTAGATGTTATAGTTCGGTCATCCTTGGCTCAGCGGATAGTCCATTGCCATTCCATGGCATCATCAATATTGCCAGGGTCCCAGTTCCAGGAAGTCACTAGAGTCACTGACTGCTGGTATTCACAGGTTACATGAGTTTGTGGGACACTGATATGAAGGCTGGCAACCATTGAAACACATATAATCAGCCACACCCACCACATCTTGCCCTTTTATATTGTCTATAGAAAAGGAAAATTTAAGGTTAGTATCTGTTCTTTTACTTTACTGATTTCAGCTGGTTAATGTGGAACCATTTCAGTATGACAGCATTTTTCTTTCCTGTCATTTTGATTAGATACACTGAGAGACTGGCCTTCTCCACAATGGGGAAGGGCCCTTTCCATTTTACATCAAATGTGTGTTGTTTTGGAGCAAAGTTCTTAATCATGATCGAGTCTCCCACTTCATACTGAAATGGATTAACCTTGTTATCAAAATACTTTTTGATTTGCTTTTTAGATTTACCCAATTGAGAGGCTGTAAACTTATTAACCTCTAAAATGTGTTTTTAAATATGTCTCAAGCCATGCATTAGTTATGGGACCATTGAGACATGGAGTTTGAGATGGCAGCAGTAGTTGCGCTGGAGTACACATCAGGTGTCCAGTCATAGCCTGGTAAGGTGAGATTCCTGTGGAGGCAGATGGAGTGGAGCGAATTGCCATCAGGCAAAGAGGCAACATAGCAGCCCACTGGGTAGGGTCTCAGTAACAGAATTTAGTGAACATAGTTTTTAATGTATGATTGCCCCCTCTCCGTGACTCCAGAGGACTGAGGATGGTAAGGAATGTGGAGTTGTTGTTGAATTTGTAACATCTGTTGCAATTGTTGAAAAACGTTACCAGTAAATGCCGACCCTTGATCCGAAGAGATAATGTGAGGTAAGCCCCAACATAGAAATAATTCTGTAGCCAGCAGGCGTGCCGCAGTGGAAGCCTTGCTGTCTCTGGTGGGGAATGCCTCTGTCCACTTGGTGAACAAGTCAACTATGACCAAAGTATGCGCATAGTTACCCTTAGTTTTAGGGAGACCTTCAATAAAGTCTACTTGTATATGACGCCAAGGACCAGAAGGGGGTGTGGCTGAGCGCAAAAAGGCTCAATTAGTGGATGGGGGAGGACTGGTCTGTAGACAGGGCAGGCAAGAAGCATAAGCCTCTTGACAAAGCTGATGCAGGTCTGGGCACCACAGGTGTTGTGTGATTTTAGAGATAGTTTTCTCTAAAGAGAAATGACCAGCAGTTGGATCGGAGTAGTACAGATGTCATATCTCTGGGAAAAGTGCTGGAGGCACACAGACTACTGGTGGTTGCGAAGTATCTTTAGAATACATTAAAAGTTTTGGTGCTGATTCTCCCCCACTAGGTGACAAAATGACATGCTTAGCCCAGTCATGGGGGGAGGATCCGATGCAGAGCCTTGTAAAAGTCTCGAATCTCCACAAAAGATGGATGAGAATTTTGGATGGATAGTAAATCCATAGTGGTGGGGGTAGCTGCTGCTATGATGGGAAGAGAACATGTGGGGGGTACCCACAAGTTTCCTGAGATAGCCACCAGCTGTGCCACATCATGAGCTTTTTGATTACCATTAGCATTCATAGTGCACTTAGAATGTCCCTTAACTTTAACAATAGCAATCGAAACAGTAGTGGTCGACAACAAACCATGTAAAAGTTGCAACAAATTCTTGTGCTTGAGGGGTTTTCTATCAGTAGCAAGATAATTGTTTCGATGGTAAAGGGGAAGCATGGAGTAGGCATTACACACATAAGCACTGTCAGAATAGATATTTGGTGGAAGGGAGTCTGCCAAAGAAACTGCACAAATAATGGCAGACAATTCAGCCACTTTGGCCGAATGGGGCAAACTGTGATAACCTGGGAAATGGAGAGGAGAAGGAAGTAAGGTGTCTGCCTGGTGCCATGGCTTGGAGGGACAGGAAGTGAATCCTCAGGATTGCAGAAGCAGCATCACAGGAGAAGGAACTCGATATCATAGTCCACCTTGGGACAAATGACCTAGCTAGGAATGGGATCAGTGCAGTGCAGAATGAATTTGTGGAGTTGGGGAGGGGCCTCAGATGAGTAGCAAGCACGGTAACCTTCTCAGAGGTGCTACCAGTCCATGGCAGGAGTGAGGCTAGGGTACTGCACACCATGCAGTTTAATGAATGGTTGCAAAACTGGTGCAGAGCACAGGACTTTGGCTTCATTGGGGACTGGGGGGCCACCTGGAGAGATAAAGGTCTATTCTGGCATGATGGTCTGCATCTGTTCATGATGGTTCAAGTTCAAGTTCAAGTTCAAGTTTATTGCAGGAAAACTCCATTGAGCAAGCTCATTCACAAGGAGGTGCTGTGACATAAACACTTAAAGTACAAACACAGATAGGTAATAACAGTATATACATGAAATACACATTACATGATGGGAACCAAGCTCCTAGGTGATAGGTTTAAATGCTTCCTTGGCAAGCTTTTAAACTAGCCAAGGGGGAGGCACTAATAAAAGGCAGGAAATTTCAAGCCTCCCCCACAAAACATGGCAGGTAGGAAGGTAAACACTGAGGTACAGAGCTCAACACAGGGCAGGACAGTGGTAAATGGAAAAATAGACAAGGACAGTAAGAGCAGGGATGGGTGAATAAAGGATAAAGCCAGCATTAAATGGAGGGCAATGAGTACCAATGCCCATAGTCTGGAAAACAAGCTTCCTGAGCTAGTAGCCCTCATGGAAGATGAACTGTTGGATATTGTGGCAGTCATGGAAACATGGTACACCGAGAACCATGACTGGGATGTCAACATACCAGGGTATACAATCTACAGAAGGGACAGGGAAGGTAAAAGAGGAGGTGGAGTAGCTCTATACATAAGGGAAGGAATCAAAGCTACAGAACTAAAAAGTTAAAGGGGAGGACAAGAGGCACTCTGGGTCACCTTGGAGACAGGGAATGGCATCACAATCCGCACAGAGGTTGTATACAGACCCCCGTCTCAAGGGGAGGAAATGGACAACAAAATGATAGAGGACATTCTCAAAATGGCTGAAAAAGGGGAAATACTGTTGATGGGAAACCTGAATATGCCAGATGTTAACTGGATAACAGGTACTGCAGCCACATCCAAGAGCAGGGTCATTCTCGATGCCCTGCAGGGGACAGGCCTTAGGCTTGTGTTGGAACCCACTCAGGAGGGAGCAATATTAGACCTGGTACTCTCAAATGGAGAGAGGATCACAAATTTAGAAGTCAGTAGACATCTGGGAACAAGAGACCACTGCACAGTGTGCTTCACAATGAGCACAACCATGGAGATAAGCCATACAAAAACAAGGATACTGGACTTTAGAAGAGCTGACTTTGGCAAAATGGGTGAATACCTGAAAATGCACTAGCAAATGACCAAAAGGAGGTGTGAAGAACAATGGAGAAAATCAAACTGCCATCATAGAGGCAACAATCCTTTGTGTGAAGCAAATAAAGAAAACAAAGCGGAGTAAAAACCACTATGGTTTTCAAACGAGGTGGCAGGGAAGGTTAAGGAGAAAAAGGCTGCATCCAAAAGTATAAGGAATCACAGAAGGAGCATGACAGGGAACTGTATCAATTAAAGCAGAAAGAAGTGGGAAGGCAGTCAGACTAGCAAAGGCCCAAACCGAAGAAAAATAGCCAACTCAGTTAAGAAGGGGATAAACCTTTTATAGGTACATTAGGGAGCATAGAAAGGTTAGGGAGGGATAGTGAAGATTAATAAAGGAGAGGGGAGGTGGGCAGAGGGAGACAGTGAAAAAGCAGAGATACTGAATGAATACTTTTGCTCAGTATTCACAAAAGAAGATGAGGAGGAGTTACCTAAACCAGACAATAAAAGCATTCTGGGTAGGGGTGTTGACACCAGTCCATTCACAGAAGAAAGAGTCCCGAAAGAACTCCTAAAACTCAAGGTGGAAAAAGCAATGGGACCTGACGGGATTCACCCCAGAATCCTAAAAGAACTAAGGGAGGACCTAGTGACACCACTGACCACGCTTTTTAACAGATCATGACAGGATGGGGTGGTACCTGAGGACTGGAGGAGGGCAGATGTGATTCCTCTTCACAAAAGTAGGAGCAAGGCAGAAGCGGGAAACTACAGACCTGTAAGTTTGACCTCAGTGGCAGGGAAAATGATGGAATCACTTCTGAAAGAAAGAATTGTTGAGTACCTAGAGGTCAGCGGGGCACAGGACCCAAAGCAGCATGGATTTACATAAGGAAGGTCATGTCAGATGAATCTAATTGATTTCTTCGACTGGGTGACCAAAGTAATAGACCAGGGAGGGGCTGTGGATATGGCCTACCTAGACTTTAGCAAGACATTTGACACAGTCCCACACAAAAGATTAATAATCAAGTTAGCCAGCCTGGGAGTGGGTCCCAGGGTGGTAGCCTGGGTAGCAAACTGGCTGCACAACAGAACACAGAAGGTAATAGTGAATGGAACACATTCTGAAGAAAGGGGGGTTACTAGTGGAGTACCTCAGGGCTCAGTACTGGGTCCAGTCCTCTTTAACATCTTTATAGGTGACATTGCAGAGGGTCTGTAGGGAAAGGTATGCCTCTTTGCAGATGACACAAAGATCTGTAACAGAGTTGATACACAAGGTGGGGTAGAAAAGATGAGAAGGGACTTAGAAGTTAGAGGAATGGTCAGACATGTGGCAACTTAGATTCAATACAAAGAAGTGCAAAGTAATGCACCTGGGAAACAAAAACCCAGGAGAAGAGTACACAATAGCAGGGGAGGTACTAACAACAAAAATGGAAAGGGACCTGGGGGTAGTCATATCAGATGACCTAAAGGTGGGTAAGCAATGTGAAAAGTCAGTAAGGAGAGCCAGGGGGATACTGGGATGCATAAGAAGGGGCATCACAAGTAGAAAAAGGGAAGTGGTTATCCCTCTGTACAGACAGTTGGTGAGACCCCATCTGGAGTACTGCGTGCAGTTTTGGAGACCTCATCTACGCAAGGACATAGACAGGATGGAAGCAGTCCAGAGGAGGGCAACTAAAATGGTGCAGGGTCTGCAGCAGCTTCATATGACGAGAGACTGAGAGAGCTTAATATGTATACTCTGATGAAAGGAGGGACAGGGGGACAGGATAGAAACATTTAAGTACCTCAAGGGAATCAACAAAGTCCAAGAGGGTAGCATCTTTCAGAAAAGAGATGTGTAAGAACAAGGGGGCACAATTTAAAGATAGAGGGGACGGCTCAGGGGTAATGTGAGGAAAATCTTTTTCACAGAGAGAGTGGTGGATACATGGAACAGCCTTCCTGAGGAGGTCGTTGGGTCTAAAACAGTGGGGGAATTCAAATATGCATGGGACAGACACAAGGCAATTATAGTGGGGGGTTGCAGGAAGTAGGCTGTTGGTTAACTAGAATCTGCAGCTTATCCAGTAGGTAGGGAAATGGGCAGACTGGGGGGGCCAAGTGGTCCTTATCTGCCGTCAAAGTCTATGTTTCTGTGTTTCTAACTGTGGGTGCTCATTTCAGTAACTACTGCAAAGCCTGTATAGTGCTGACCATCCTTATAATAGCACGTGCCTTCTGTATACCAGTGATGGGCATTTGCAATTGGAGCATGTTGGATCAGAGGTGGGGGAATGGGGTATGTCATAGGCTGCCATGCCATCGGGGCACTGATGAGGCTCTCTGGTTGCAAGTGCAGGCAGCACTGTAAGTTGTCGGTAAGCGACATCAATGTCTCTCTGCATAATCATAAGGGTCTACTTGGACAAGCGCTGGGAGGAGATGTGGGTATCCTCTGACTTGAGGAGGTGAGGTAATTTAAGGGTGTGTGTGGCGTATGGATGACTAAATGTTTTAGTCCCGTAATATAGGTAAAATGCTGGACAGCCCAATAGGTGGCTAAAAAATTATTTTCACAAGCCGTAAACTTTTTCTTCACATCCGTCAAAACACGCAAAGCGTATGCAAGGGGGTGGAGCCTGCCATGATATTTTTGCAACAGCACAGCCAAACTGGCATTGGGAGAGGCTGCCACTTCTACATGAAATGGCTGCTAAGGGTCAGAGACGACAAGCAGGGAGGCTTCCGCCACCGCCGCCTGTAGTGCCCAGAAAGCCTCAGCATGTTGCATAGTCCAATGCTCGGCAATCGAGTCGCTCAGCAAGTCCTTAATTCCCTTTAACAAATCATACAAAGGACACGCTGTTTCAGAGAAGTAGAGAATAAAATCCCTCTGATAGTTAACTAAGACCAGGAAGGAGCGTAGAGCGGTAATTGTCATTGGGGGCTGGATTCCTTTAATGAGGGCCACTTTGGCAGGGTCCGGGGACTTGCCATCTCCAGAAACTATCACACCCAAAAAGGAAGCTTCCGACACTACCAATTGACATTTCTTTGGATTTACTTTTAATCCGGCCACTTTTAACAAAGCGAGCAACTCATCTAACAATGCCACATGTTCCTCCCTTGTCTCAGTTGCCAACAACAAATCATCTACATGCTGCAATAAACAATCTGGTTTAGAAAAATGTGTTAAAATGGCCGCCATACATTTATGAAAAAGGGTCGGGCTGCAGTGAAACCCTTGAGGGAGGGCGGTCCATGTGTGCTGTCTATCCCTCCAAGTGAAAGCAAATTTATACTGACATTCTTTTGCCAGAGGCACACTCCAAAATCTACTAGTTATGTCCAAAGTGGAGAACCACTTAACTTTGGGTGGCACCATACTCAGGAGGGTTGGAGCCTCCTACAGGTGCCATTAACAGGGTAGTGACATTTAAAGCCCTATAGTGTACTGTTAATCTCCATGATGAGTCTGGCTCTTTCACTGGCCAAAAAGGGGAGTTAGTCATAGACTCACATTCCCTCAAAACCCCTTAATCCAAAAGCGACTTGATTTTCTGGCCAAAGCACCTGGCTTCACCTGAGCTCTTTCCTTCTAGATTGCTTGAAAGGACAGAGCAGAGAATCTTACCAGAGCAAGGGAAAGGATTAAGACTTCTTTTGGCTAAGCAGATTTACTGTGTGTTGTTATTTTTATTTTGTACTCACAGGGATTGCTACTGTTTGTTGCTAACATTTCATTGCTTTATTTTTCTTTGATTCAAATTGTTGTTGCTGGTGTACCTTTGTCTGCATTATTACAAGATGTGCCTACAGGTGTGTGCTAACAGATTACTGCTGTAATCTTCTGATTCAAATTGTCTTTTGCAATGTATATCTTCTGTTATTGCTTTATTTTTCTCTGTAGCAAAGTGTTTCTTACAGGGTATATCTCCTCTGAAATTATTACAGGTGGTACTAACATTTTTGTGAGTTTTGTATCATTGGGCTAAGCAAAATTACTGTTTGCCACTGTTTTATTTTACTCTTTTTTTTGTTGAAATGGTTTGCTGTCTCAGAGGTGTTTCTATCTCCTTCTCACATTGAAGGAGCTAATTGCTTTCCTCCCACAGCTCTTTCAGAGATTGGGTGTGTATCTGGGGGTGGAGCTGGCAAACTGTCAGTAATTTCCAACAGAAAGAAGGGTTAAAAGGTCAGGTTAGTTGATATTTTGGAGGCAGAAGTCTTGGTTTGCTGGCCAAAGCACCTAGCGTTCACCTTCGCTCTTTCCTTCTAGATTGCTTGAAAGGACAGAGCAGAGAACCTTACCAGAGCAAAGGAAAGGATTAAGACTTCTTTTGGCTAAGCAGATTTACTGTGTGTTATTTTTATTTTGTACTCACAGGGATTGCTACTGTTTGTTGCTAACATTTCATTGCTTTTTTTTTCTCTGATTCAAATTGTTGTTGCTAGTATACCTTCTTCTGCATTATTACAAGGTGTGCCTACAGGTATGTGCAAACAGATTACTGCTGTAATCTTCTGATTCAAATTGTCTTTTGCAAGGTATGTCTTCTATTACTGCTTTATTTTTTTCTGTAGCAAAGTGTGTCTTACAGGATGTATCTTCTCTGAAATTATTACAGGTGGTGCTTTACAGGTTTTACAGTTTTATCTAACATTAGGATAAGCTTTCAGGGTTACTGCATTTGTTGTTGACTGATTGTTTCTGCTCTTACCTCCTTGTTCTTTCATCCGTGGTTCTTCTTTTTCAGCAGAGGAAGGTCCCAGCCACCCACCCCCATCCCCAACCACCCCACGCTACACTCCTTTAATAGGGTACCACAGTCGTGACATTTCCTGCAGCAAAGCAGGAAGGGGTGGACCAGTGGGGCATCCACAAGGTGATATCATTTACAGGGGCACTAGTGATTTAACTTGTTATAACAAGTTATACGAAAACAAAACACAGAATCAAACCATTACTTGCATTTTCTTCCTTCTGATTACTCTGACAAGGTTATAAACCCAGCAACTTATCTGGAATGGATATCATTAACTGCAGGTACTGTGGAACACTTTTCAGAAGGACAGTCTTACAGGATTTAGGACACTGTCCTACATGCTGGGCCTTTGATGATCTTAGGGCTCAGCTCCAGCCAGCATGGGCAGAGATTGCATGCCTCAAATTTCATATTTAAGAAGAAATACATTATAAGAACCACCCGCCATTGCCCCAACATCCAACAGAAGAACCTCAACTGCAGAGGATAATTGGTCTGGGAGGTTGGCAGGTGGTTAGGAGGGGCAAATCAGGTGCCACATCACTCAGTGCTCTCCAACATATTACCTCCAAAAACCATATAAACACTACAAACAGGTATCTGCCTCTATCTCTGAAATCAAACAAAGGGTCAGAGGACACTGTGAAGCAGGACACTGCAGCACAGGAGCTAGCACTACAAAACTTGCCCAAATCAGGAACCAAAACAAAAAAAGCAAAAAGGAAATCAAAAAAACTTCTGATCATAGGAGACTCCATAATTCGAGGAGTTGATACCTATCTCCAGCCAGAGGTAATGGTCAGATGTCTCCCATGTACATCAGCATGGAGAGACACTGACCGCATTGCTAAAATTGTTCAGGAAGCAGGAGAAAACATTGATATCCTGGTACACATAGGGACTAATGACCTTGCCAGCCGGCCAGTTGTGGAGATCAAGAAATGCCTGACCAGGTTGGGTGACAAACTATCAACCATTTCATCTGGCATATCCTTCTCTGAGATCCTGCCAGTCTGGGAGAGGGGGTGCAGATGGACGGAAGGTCAGAAAAGGGGAGAAAGGGGAGCTAAACATGTGGCTCAAGGGCTGGTGCCAGGAAAAAGGACACAGATTTGTAGGGAACTGGCAACAGTTTTGGGAGCAAAAGTTCTTTAAATTTGATGGACTGCATCTGACTAAGGAGAGAGTCAGTGCATTGGGGCAGAAGTTTGATGTCTTTTCAGAATATTTAAACTAGCAAATGGGAGGGGTGCAGCACCCTATCGTCAAATGGGAAGAACACCCTCCCTCAGCTAGTGGTCAAACAGGGATTCAGCATGTTTGCAGTTCATTTGCATCACCAGGTAAGAAAAAAGGTCTGTCTCCCCATACGACGCACAGGGGAAATGCCAGACCTCACCCAACAACTAACACACCCGAAATCTGGCCAATGGAAAATCATGTATACAAATGCTCACAGCCTGGGAAATAAGATCCCAGACCTGCAGGCAATAATGTCAGAGGCTAAACTGGACATAGTAGCAGCTAGTGAGATGTGGTTTACCAGTAACCACACTTGGGAGACTTCAGTACCTGGCTATGTACTGTTCAGAAGAGACCAAGGTGCAAAAAGTGTAGGTGGAGTGGCCCTGTATGTCAATGAAAATATCAAAGCTACAGAAATTCAGAATACACATAAGGAGCCAGAAGAACTGTGGGTCACCCTGAAAACAGAAAATGGGACAGCCATAAGAACTGGGGTTGTCTACAGGCCCCCAGACCCGGGGGGAGGACATAGACACATTACTGTTAGAAGATATACAAAACATGACAGCTAAAGGGGAGGTTCTGATAATGGGAGACTTCAACATGCCAGATACAGATTGGTCAATACCAGCAGGAACATCTGCTAGAACTAGACACATGGTGGATTCCCTGCAGGGGGAGGGCCCAAATAACTGGTACAACAGCCCACAAGAGACAGGGCTATCCTACATCTAGTACTGACTAACAGGGAAGGGATCACAGATCTCCAGGTAGGTCATCTGGGGGCCAGTGACCATCACATGGCATGGTTCAATTTGGCCACTACAACTAAATCATCCCATTACAAGGCAAAAATATGGGACTTCAGAGGAGTTGACTTTGATAAGATGGCCAACAGAGTTAAGCTAGCCCTGAAAAAAAGAAACACAGGTGAGGGGGTACAGGCAAAGTGGGCAAGCATTAAGGATGCAATACTTGAAGCAACATCCACTGTGTTAGAAAAGGAAGTGCAAAAGAAGAAGGAAACCACTTTGGTTCTCAAATACACTAGCAGAAAAGGTCAGAGTCAAAAGGCTGGCCTTCAGAAAATATAAGGGAACACAGCGGGATGAAGATAGGGAGGCATACCAAACTGCCCTAAGGGAAGCAGGGAAGACAGTAAGGCAGGCAAAGTCCCAAACTGAGGAAACACTATCATAAACAGTAAAAGAAGGCGTCAAGACTTTCTATAGATACATTAGTGAAAGGAGAAAGTCCAGAGGGGGTATTGCTAAGCTCAAAGGAGAAAAGGGGCATGTGAGGAGGAGGACCCTATAAAAGCATCTATCCTAAATAGATACTTTTGCTCTGTATTTACTGAAGAGAAGGTAGGGCAGGGCCCACAGCTCAGCACCATGGATACAGGGGGGAGAGAGGTGAGCACTACTCCCTTCCCAAAAGAAAGGGTCCTACAAGAGCTCACTAAGCTCAAGGTGGACAAGGCAATGGGACCTGGTGGCATACATCCCAGGGTACTAAAGGAGCTAAGGGTGGAACTAGCAGAGCCATTAGCAAAACTGTTTAGTGAGTCTCTGAGCAAGGAGAGGTCCCAGAAGACTGGAGAAGGGCTTGATGATCCTGCTCCACAAGAGTGGCAGCAGGGAGGAGGCAGGGAATTACAGACCAGTCAGTCTTACCTCAGTAGTGGGCAAGATTATGGAGGCACTCCTTAAGGAAAGGATAGTGCAACACCTGGAATCCATAGGGGCACAGGATCCAAGACAGCATGGGTTTACAAAAGGAAGGTCCTGTCAAACTAATCTCAAAGATTTCTTTGACTGGATATCCGGAGTGGTGGACCAAGGGGGAGCAGTTGATGTCGCCTACCTTGACTTCAGCAAAGCTTTCGACACTCTTCCACTTAGAAGATTGATAAACAAGCTGGGTAAGCTCAGGGTGGGTCAGAAGTTGGTCAACTGGGTAGCAAACTGGTTGGTGGGCAGAAAACAGAGAGTGGTGGTAAATGGTATGCAGTCAGAAGAGATGCAAGTCACAAGTGGGGTACCACAGGGGATCAGTTCTGGGGCCATTCCTCTTCAATATCTTCATCAGTGACATTGCAGATGGACTAGAGGTTAAGACTTGTCTGTTTGCAAATGACACCAAGATCTGCAACAGAGTAGATGATCCAGATGGGGTGGGCAGAATGAGAAGAGATCTGGATAAACTAGCAAAATGGTCAGAAGAGTGGCAACTAGGATTTAATGCAAAGAATTGCAATATAATGTGGGGAGTGGTGCAATGCAGTGGCTGTGGGGCAGCCATATTTAGGCAGACCTTCTGGACACTGAGGTGCTGCCCTATCTGCATGCATCTCTCTGGACTGCGGGATGAGGTAGCCAGACTCAGAGCGGAAGTAAACTGGGTCAGGAGTACCATCACCCCTATCCAGGGACCACCCAGTCCAATGCAACTGCCTCAAAGGATGCCGAGAACGAGGAGCACTTGGATGACAGTGGGCTCAGGGGAGGGTTAGAGCAGTCAGGCAGAGGCACATCCCAGATCCTATTCCACTCAAGAACTCATATGCCACACTGGCAAATGAGGACAACCAAATAGAGGTACCCAGAGAAGTGGAAGGAAAGGATGTGGAGGTTAGCCAAGGAGGTGACCTCAGCGGGAAAAGCAGTGGACCCCAGAGGAGGAGGAGGAAGTGAATCCTGGTGGGGGACTCCATCATAAGAGGGATCCAGCTAGGAACACAGGAGGGGGAGGACAGGGAGGTGAGGTGCCTACCAGGTGCCACGGCATGGAGGGATGGAAGGAAGATCCTGGGGATCACTGGGAAGGCAAGACGGGAGGGTGAGCTGGATGTCATTATCCACCTAGGTACTAATGACCTGGCAAGTGGGGAGCCAAAGGAAGTTCAGGAAGAGTTTAGGAAACTGGGGAGGGGTCTCAAGCAAGTAGCTACTTCTGTCACTTTCTCAGAAGTACTACCTGTGAGAGGCAAGGGAGAGCATAGGAGTGCATGCACCAGGAACTTTAACTCATGGTTGAAGAACTGGTGCTGTGAGGAAGGGTTTGGATTCATTGGTGACTGGGGACCCACCTGGAGGGATGGAGGTTTGTTCAAGCCTGACAGCCTGCATCCAACCTGGAGGGGAATCCAAGCACTCAATGATAAGTTTAAATGCTACATTGACAAGCATTTAAACTAGCAAAGGGGGGTGGCAGGCCAGCAAGGATGGTACCTACTTGCTCACCCCCCACAGCTAGCAGTGGAACCAGTGAACCAGAGGAGTGGCTATCTCTGCAAAGCAGTGTGCAAAGATGGAGATTAGTGCCCAAGAGGTGGATAAGTAGAAAAGGGGCAAAATTCAGCAGAAGGGCAGACAGCAAGGAGAACCAGGGATAAATGACAACCAAGGAAGGGGCTGGAGTAGAACAGTGAAACAGTCTAGGAGGTCAAATCATGGAAAGCCATGTGTGCAAATGCCAGAGCCTTAGCAACAAGATGGAAGATCTGGAGGCTGTCATGGTACAGTCAGACCTGGACATTGTGGCCATCACTGAAACCTGGTGTAATGATAACCACGACTGGAGATGGCCATACCTGGTTACAACATATTCAGAAGAGACAGAGCAGGCAGGAAGGAGAAGGAGTGGCACTGTATGTGAAAAATGACATAAGGGCCACAGAGATCCAGGAGGAACAAAATGGGGAGAGATACTATGGGTTAGCTGGAAAGGAAAATGGGGACAGCCATCCGCACAGGTGTGGTCTATAGACCACCAGCCCAGGAGGAAGAAACAGATAGGGAGCTGATGCTAGCCATCCAAAGGATGGCAGACAAGGGTGAGGTAGTACTGGTTGGAGCTTCAATATTCCAGACGTGGACTGGAGCATCCCAGCAGCAGCATCAACTAGGAGCAGATTTATCCTGGACTCCTTCAGGGTGCCTTCTCAAGCAACTGGTCATGGAACCAACTCAGCAGAAGGCAATACTGGACCTTGTGCTCACAAACAGGGACAGTGTGATGGGGTAACAGTGGGGAGCACCTGGGAAACAGTGACCACCAGTCATTGTGGTTTGAAATCACAGAAAGAGCAGAACCAAACCACACAAAAACACGTATCCTGGATTTTAGGGGGACAGACTTTGGGAAAATGGGGAGATACTTGAAAGAGGCATTAAGGGGAATGGGACAGGAATCTGGAGTTGAGGAACAGTGGGCAGTATTTAAAATGGGGATTACAAGAACAACAGAATTATGCATTAAGCAGGTTAGCAAGAGGAAAAGAAAGAGGAGACCATTATGGTTTTCCAAATAGGTAGCAAAGAAAGTGAAAGCCAAAAAGATTGCATTCAGGCAATACAAAAAGACACAGGCAGAAGGGGATAGGGAGAAGTACCAGGAGAAGCAAAGGGAGGCAGGGAGGTCAGTAAGGGAAGCCAAAGCTCAGACAGAAGAACACATTGCAAAATCAGTGGGTAGAGGGGACAAAACCTTTTACAGGTACATAAGTGAAAAAAGAAAGACAAAGGGAGGGATAGTGAGACTGAAGGGGGAGGATGGGGGCCACGTGGAGGATGACAACAGTAAAGCTGACATATTGAACAGGTATTTCTGCTCAGTCTTTACTGAGGAAGAGGAGGGTAATGGGTCTGAAGGGAGTACAAGGGGTGAGAATGGTGCAGAAATGGACACAAGTCCCTTTACACGAGAAAGGGTCCTGAAGGAACTGGAAGTAATAAGAGTTGATAAAGCAATGGGGCCAGATGGGGTGCACCCCAGGGTCCTTAAAGAACTAAGAGAGGTAGTGGCTGAACCTCTGGCTATCCTGTTTAGCCGATCACTGGAAACAGGGAAAGTACCCAAAGACTGGAGGACAGCAGATGTAGTCCCCTTATACAAAAGTGGGAACAAGAGAAGCAGGGAACTACAGACCAGTCAGCCTCACCTCGGTAGTGGGGAAGATCATGGAAGCACTACTGAAGGAGAGATTGGTGGAACATCTAGTTGTCAATGGACTACAGGACCCAAGGCAGCATGGTTTCACCAGGGGGAGGTCATGTCAGACCAACCTCATTGAATTTTTTGACTGGGTGACTAGGGAGGTGGATCAGGGAGGGCAGTGGACATGGCCTATCTGGACTTCAGCAAGGCCTTTGACACTGTGCCACATTGAAGACTATTACACAAACTGGGGAATATGGGTGTGGGCAGGACAGTAGTGTGGTGGGTAGGTAACTGGCTGGGTGGCAGGACACAGAGGGTGGTGGTAAATGGCTGTCACTCCACAGAGGAAGAGTGACCAGTGGGGTACCACAGGGATCAGTGCTGGGACGGTCCTATTCAACATCTTCATCAGTGACATGCTGCAGGACCTGAAGGCAGAATTTCACTGTTCGCTGATGACACAAAGCTCTGTAACAGAGTAGACACACCAGAGGGTGTAGACAGAATGAGAAGTGACCTGCAGAAACTTGAAGAATGGCCAGGGTTTGGCAGTTGAAATTCAATGCAAAGAAGTGCAAGATAATGCATATGGGGCACAAAACTCTTGCACAATATATCAGTTGGGGAGTGAGGATATAGCATGCACCAAGCAGGAAAGGGATCTTGGGGTTGTCATCTCTGATGACCTCAAGGTAGGGAAACAGTGTGACAAGGCAGCAGGTAAAGCAAATAGGATGCTGGGATGTATAGGCAGGGGCATCACCAGCAGGAAAAGGGAGGTCATAATTCTGCTATACAAGACACTAGTGAGGCCCCACCTGGAGTACAGTGTACAGTTCTGGAGACCATACCTACTTAAGGACATAGACAGGGTAGAGAAGGTTCAGAGGAGGGCAACAAAGATGGTGCATGGATTGCATCACAAGTCCTATGAAGACAGGTTGAAGGAACTGAACATGTACTCCCTGGAGGAGGGAGGAGAGGGATATGATAGAGACATACAAGTATCTTACAGGGAGGAACAGGGTGCAGGAAAACACTATTTTTAAGTGAAAAGATGTACCAGGACTAGAGGCATGGGATGAAGTTGGAGGGAGGATTATCGAGGAAACATGAGAAAGAATTTCTTCACAGAATGGGTGGTGGACAAGTGGAACACCCTGCCAGAGGAAGTGGTGGGGGCTGAAACAATCACGGGATTTAAGAATGCATGGGATAGACATAAAGGAATTCTGGAGGTCAGGGGTAAGGGCAACAGACTTCTAGGAAAACAAACTGAACTTACAAGCTGAAATGGGCAGACTGGGTGGGTCATAGGCCCTTATCTGCCGACACTGTCTATGTATGTATCTGTAAGTGCAAGATCATGCACATAGGGAAGAGAAACCCTGAAGCCACCTATAGGCTGGGAGGGAGTGTGGCAGTCACAAAGGAAGAAAGAGATTTGGGTATCATCATCACCGATGACCTGAAATCATCCAAGCAGACCTCTAAAGCAGTAGGTAAGGCTAGGGGGATGTTAGGGTGTATTAGTAGGGGTATCAAAGTCATAAGAGGGAGGTAATAATCCCTCTTTACAAGACACTGGTTAGGCCTCATCTGGAGTACTGCGTGCAGTACTGGAGGCCACACCTTCACAAGGACATTAACCAAATTGAGGCAGTCCAGAGAAGGGCAACCAAAATGGTGCAGGGACTATATCAGAAGACATATGAGAACAGATTAACGGAGCTCAATATGTGCACCCTAGAGCAAAGGAGGGAGAGAGAGGTGATATGATCGAAACATTCAAACACCTTAAGGGCATTAACAAGGTGAAAGAGTGTAACATGTTTCGTATAAGAAATATAGCAGGACAAGAGGACACAGCATGAGATTAGAGGGAGGCCGATTAAGGGGTAATGTGAGGAAGTTCTTTTTCACAGAAAGGGTGGTGGATGCATGGAATGGCCTACCTCAGGAAGTGGTGGCTATGAATACAGTGTAGGGCTTCAAACAGGCATAGGATAGGCATAAGGGAGCAATATAGATGAGTATGAATAGATAGGCCACTGACAGCAAAGGACAATGGCACATTTATAAGGTAGAAAAAGAAATGGGCAGACTGAATGGGCCTTGCGGTCCTTATCTGCCATCAACTTCTATGTTTCTATATTTCGTTCTTTCTATGTTTGGTCAATTGCCTGTTCACATTCTTTGGGAATTTTATATTGCTTTTGCGGTGGGTGTACTTTGCCTGTGACATGCTCTTCCCTTTTCATCCTACCACAATCATGTTTATGGGTAGCAAATACGTCAGCATGTTTTTGAATTATAGCAGCAACTGACTCTTCAGATTAGGTGGGCAACTCTAAGTTTCCCATGTCCTTACTAGCAGCAACAACAAACACATCATCAATCATCCCAGCCTGTGACTCAGAATCACTAAACCACATACAGTTATTAGTCATATCTAACAGCACATTGTGTTTTGTTAGAAAGTCAGAACCTAGAATACCTCTACCATCTGGCAGACACATAAGAAAAGGTGCACAAGCAAATTCATCATTGTTATCAAAACACAGTTTTGTTTCCTTTGCAACTACTGATTTTGTCTCAGTTCTTCAAATCATCATAGATCTAAATTGTTTTGTAGCAAGTTGGTGCGTAAATTACAAGTAGGTATGTACAATTGTCATAGACGCTCCAGTATTCACCAGCATAGTTTGCGGTGGGCCTCCCTTCACAGCTGCCTGAACAACTGGACAATTCCACGTGTCTCTCTGTAACCTCACACACGGAGTGGCGTGGGAGACCTGTAATTCTTATTTACCATCTAGCTTCGCATCCAGAGATGTTTCTCCGTACTTACGGCGAAGTTCTTCTAATTGCCTCACTACTTCTGCATAAGGCTGTCCGTCTCGTCTCTTACCAGCTTGTGGTGCCTTATCCCGCATAGTTGAATCTTTCTTGAACTCAGGACAATTAGGCAGGATGTGTCCTGGCTTTTCACAATTATGACAAATTATCTGGTCTGTGTCTCTCCTTCCCTTGTTTAACTTAGGACGGCCTCCTTTGGGTGGTCCTTCAACCACCGAAACCTTTGCTTTCTTTGACTACTCTTCTGGGAGATGCATGGTATCCACCCTAATAGCGGCTGCTTCAATATCCTTAAATGAGGACTTGTGACTGACTATTACTCCTACCATGCTTTTGAGTGCAGGCCTTAATCCCACAATTAATCTATGTTTAAAGGTAACATCATCATTTTTGGGTTTGTCTTCCCGGGTCACGGGGTCTCCCTGTATAGTACCATCCCCCTTAGGATATGCTTGAACATACTTTACCCATAAGCAGTAAACTCAAGACTTATAGCACTCCTGGGGCCAGATATTCAAAGTTTAGAAAGGGGAGCAAATCCCTTGCGCTGGTCTCGTGCCGAATTTGCCCCCAATTGCTATATTTAAAAGGACATTTAGTGCCAGCGCTAGGTGTTAGCGCTGACGCTAAACTATAATGTATGCAAATGAAGTACTGAGGGGAGGGGCCCTGAATGCTGGCGCACCAGCATATTCAAAGGTATAGCGTCGTGCTACAGGCATTAACACAACCTGACTACCTACTGAGAAAAGGCCAGCCCATTAATGTGGTGACAGTGCTCCAAGCGGATCCTGACCCCCTTTTAACATATCATTTATATTCCCTGATAGTCTAGTGGTCCCCACCCCTTGCATGTCGACCCCCCATTCACATATAAAAAGTAACATTTTCCCTGGTAGTCTAGTGGTCTCTTCACCCCCATGAACATATCCCAACCTCCGTTCACATATAAAAATGAAATTTTTCCCTGGTAGTCTAGTGGTCCTCCCCTCCCCCAGGAGTGCTCCTTCCTACCTCAATTGGCAGCCGGCCGTGGTGGTGACAGGAGGGCTGAGCCAGTCGCCGACTCTGTTCTTGGACTGTTTTGGGATCAGTGGGGTGTTACTGCTGGGTGGGGGTAACGCTAGACTACCAGGGAATGAAAGGGTTTGATAGAGATTTTCACAGGGGTCAGGATACATGCATCGGGGTGGGGGGACCACTAGACTACCAGGGAAAATGTAATATTTATATGTGAACAGGGGTCGGGATATGTGCGTGGGGGTGGGGGGACCACTAGACTACTAGGGAAAAATGTAATAATTGTATGTGAACGGGGTTGGGATACGTGCGTGGGGTTGGGGGGACCACTAGACTACCTGGGAAAAGTTATTTATTTCATTTGCAACAGGGTTGGGAGCTGTGCTTGGGAGACCACTGGAACATGAGGGGTTTCAATGTGTTTTGAGGCTACTGGGGGTCGGGGATCATGCTGGCCTGGCTGATACTAGCCTGCCAGGGTGTCACAGGCACACACTGGAACAGGAACCATGACAGCAGAAAAGGACTGCCTGGCCCAGCCAGTCTGTCCTGTTCCCTATCTACTGGATATGCTGCATATCCCAATGACCCTACAGCCTATGGCCTCCCGTTCCCACCAGGTTTGCCTTATGCCTGTCCCATGCATTGCGTCCCCCCACTGTGTTTCACCCACTACTGCAGTGGGGTACCTATGTTGTTGGAGTAGGCAGCTTCCATTTCCTGTATGGCCATGGGCAGTGTGTCTGTTTAGCTATCGATCTGTATATGTATATGTATGTGTGTGTGTGTATATATATATATATATATATATATATATATAGATGTATAAATAGGGGATACATGATGGGCAGGAGTGTGATATGGAAAATATCTTCACTCCTGCAGAGTGAGCTCTGTATACTCACGAGTGCCGAAGGCACTAGTTAGAGTATCCAGAGCTCACGATGCGGGGGTGAAGATATTTTCCATAACACACAATCTGCACATCATGTGTTCGATTTATACAATAGGGGTACGAGTTTCAGATGTATTGTTATGATTTTTTGTGTTCTGTTGCTGTTTCTGTGTTTGCTGTTTATGTGTGTGACATTTTCTGAATGGGCTGGCAGTGTTACAAACTCTGTGGGAGAAGCTGAGTGTGTTTTGTAATGCTAAGCAAGTTATCTCCAGGCAGCAGTGAGAAAGAAACTGTTTTGTGAAGTTGTGTGCTTTAGAATTTTGGCTGCAGTCAGCTAAGAGTATCACAGTAATGGGCTGGGAGTGAGAGAGTGTGGGAAGCAGGTGATAATGTTTTGCCATGGTAATTAAGTTAGCTGCAGGCAGCAGTGAGTCATCTCAATCTGAGCCATGAGATAGATGTCAGTTCTTACATTTATCACACTCTGAGCCATGAGATAAATATCAGCCCTTGCATTTATCTCACTCTGGTGGAGATACATGTTTTTATCATACTCATTTATCATTCACACCTATTGTATAAATAAATATATATATATATAAAATATATATGCGCATACATATATACAGGTCCTGCTTGCACAGCTGCATGGGTGTGTTATATGCACTGACTGTGCCTGCCAGCATGCAGTTCCTGCTGCTTCCAGCTTGTACTTCCATTCTGACCAACGGGGGTCTGATGGGATGCTGTGGGCATGCCTTGGCCTGCAGCATCCAGCCTGAACTTCCATTCTGACCAAAAGGTGGAGCTGTGTGCACCATGCAGTAGCACAGGGCAAACTGCATGGTACTGTATGCTAAGCAGCACATAATGAGATGCAAATGTGCCTGTTTGCCCACAGATTACCTAAGTAATCTCATTTGCATGGGAGCTTTGAATATAGCTCCCATTTGCCCCAGGCTAACGAGTTTGCGCTGGGCTAATGTGTTAGCACAGTGCAATCAGGTTAGCCCTGGGCAAACCTCACTTCAGCATAGCACACTAAGCACAGTTCTGCAGTGTGTGGCTTACATTGTTGTTTGCAGTCATACCTCTCAACTGTCCCTGATTTTCAGGGACATCCCTGATTTTACCTCAGACCTTTACTCTGTCCCTCCTACAAATTGTGTTTCCATGACCAAACAGTGGGGGTTGTGAGCATAACATAATGTCAGACGTTGATGCTACAGATGTGTTCTTCCTTAGAAAATGCATTTTACACTACACCACTTATTCTACCAGCTTCCTGAGTGGATATCACCAATTGTTAAGGTGTGTTCCTAATTTTAAACCTTTGTCCCTGATATTTGTAAGTCTTGTCCCTGATTTATGAAGCAGGAGGTTTAAAGGTGTGTTTGCAGTAGATGTGAGACAGCTCTGTGCAATCACACACAATGTTCTCCACCTGCAACACTGGCTTGCTACAGAGTCTAATGAGCTGTAGTTGCAGTTTGCACTTCTCTGTTGCTGTATTCAGTGCTGTCTTATTCCCGGGCTATTTTTGCCCTGCACTCCCAGACCAGTTTGCCCGGCTTCCTTAGACTGCTATATTCAGCAGGATTAGCACTGGGCTATTTCCTTTTGAATATAGCTTGCTTTGTGTTCCGGGCTAAGTTTGCCCACTGGGCAGTGCTAATTTAGCCCCGGGGGACAGTTTTGAATATCTGGCCCCTGATCTTTTTGTGTGGCATTTACAAAGTCTGCCAAAAAATCATGGGTCCCTCTCGTGGCCAAATTAACAATTATTCCCAATACATCATTGAATTTTTCATCATTCTTTTTAGATGGCATTGCGGACTGTAAGTCCACAGGCAGGGTTGTACGCATTACATCTATGATGTCTACATCTTCCAATTCCAAGTGGACTTTTTTAAAGGTGTTTGCTCGCTGGACAATATCAGAGCCATTGTCCCCCATGTAAATGTCTCCTAATTCCCTTGCCAATGCTTGCTGGTCCGCATATGTAAGGTGTTTGGTTTTCTTCATTTTGGTAGTTTGTGCATCAACTCCCATTCCCACCTTAGTAATAATGGTACAAACAGGTGCCTCGGGGAAGGGTGGTGCTGATGGGGGCACCGGCTCGCAATCATTGGGGTATTTTCTACAATGGTCTCAATAATTTTCACTCTCCAAGTCCCAGTCATCTGTTCAATGACTATGTTGGCTATGGGCATCTTCAGAATCCGACTCATCATCGGAACTGTGATAGTCCGTGTCCCTTAAATACAGCAGCGCCTTTTTGCCACTGATAGCCATTATCACTGATGACAAATGCTGTACTTCACTTTCTAACTGTTTAGTTTTTTGTTTACATCTGTGATGCTCCATGCCACATGGGTCTCTATCTTCCCCTATAGAGTCCAGATGGTAACGGATGGTGGCTTGGGCATCTTCTAAAGAGTGACTAAGTTCATCAACTTGTTTCTTTAAAATTTCATTTTCTTCTCTTAAGTTAGCAACATACTGTTGCTTCATTACTTTGTCCTGCGCTATTAAGTTACACTGTTGTAATCTCTCACCGAGATCCATAATTCTAGCTTGATCTCGTGAGTGCCTGTCTGCATGTTCTTTATTTAGGACATCAGTAGTTTTAGCAATTGCAACAGAGGCTCTCAAACACAATTTGACAGTCTGTTTGTGAGATCATTTTTTATCACTACACTCCCTAGATACAGAAATCAGCACTGCCCTCCACGGCGCATCCGCCTGGAGGTCATCCTGTAGTGATGAATAAGGTTGAACTTTAGTAACTTTTTGTTCAGTAAGATGCTCTAAACTAAGAATGTCTTTCACTGCCATTTTTATGTTTGCTTGCACGCATGTGCAAGAAACATAGTGCCATCATCGGAGATTTCGGAGGTGTGTCACCTCCTTCTCCAATTCAGGCAGTGTGCTGGCAGGCGCGGCCCCTGTAAGCCAATGCATTTTGGAGCTGTCTATGACACTCTCCAAAATGCAGTGGCATACAGGTTGAAAGGGGGAGCTATGCTTGGAGTGAGCAGTGATAAGAGCTGCTCACGCCAGCTCCCCCAGCCGCAGGCGCGGCGCCTCGCACGCAGGTATAGCCGACGGGTGCCCAATCCCCGCCGGGTTGAGCTGCACTCGCTCATTCCCCCAGTACTTGGTGCCACGCTGGGAGCCCACCCCAGCGTGGCAATCAGTGATTTAGCCGACGGGGTGCCTAATCTCGCCGCTGAAGGACCCCCCAAGTCCTAGTGCCATGCTGGAGCTCACCCCAGCGTGGTAAACGGTCCCACGAGGTTTTTATCGGGTTTTTTTCCCTTTGCCGACGGGGTGCCCAATCTCGCTAGCTGAATGCCCCCTCAAAGTCGCGCTACGCTGGAGCTCACCCCAGCATGGCAAACGGTCCCACGACGTCTTTTTAATTTGTTTTACCTGTAAGACAAAATCTGTCCTCGTGGCGCTGCCTCCACCCCTCCCACAAACTCCGCACCCACTCACTGCACACTCCAGCCTCCCCACATCCCCCCTCACCCCATACTTACCTCCGGACTCCGGCGCAATGATCTTCGGTGGACCGGGAACACGTCTGCACTCTTCAAAGCCCACCGCAAACTGAGGAAATGCTGGTAAGCTGTATAATGGGCTAGATAGAAGGGTTTCAAGTTTATTGCATATCTCAGCCATTTTTGGGAATTTTTGCACCAAATTTTCAACATGGGGTTTTTGGGACCCCTTCTCATGAATGATGTTACTGTCATGGTGAGCTCGATTCGGTAGATGATTTCACGCAGTGACTGTGCAGTGACTGCGAAATCACCCTTGGCCTGAATACCACCATGACAGTGACATCATTCATGAGAAAGGGCCCAAACCCCCATGTTGAAAATTTGTGCCAAAATTCCAAAATGACTGTTTAACGATGCAGCGCTGAGCAGTTCCTAGCAAGGTTCGAAGTTCGCGAAATTTCAATATTTTCACTCCAGATTTTCAATATTGCCATTTCACCACACCTTCTTATGAGTAGTACAGCTGTCATTTTTCACATCTCACCCAAAATGTGTTTCCGCCCATGTAGTGCAGAATGGCGCAGTCAGTGTGCGAAATCAATGTACGGGACAAATTAAGAAAATCACAGTGACACTGTTCATGAGCAGAGGTCTTGAAATGGCTATGTTGAAAATTTGGTGAAAAAATTCCTAAAAATGACTGTTTTACGAGCGTGTGTTACGCAGTTCCTACGCACACTCATAGGTTTGCGAATTTTAAATATTTCCACTCCAGATTTTCAACATTGCCATTTTTCCACACCTTCTTATGAGTAGTACAGCTGTCATTTTTCACATCTCACCCAAAATGTGTTTCTGCCCATGTAGCGCACAATGGGCGCGATCGTTGTACAAAACTCAGTCATATGGGACAATTAAGAAAATCACAGTGTCACTGTTCATGAGCAGAGATCTTAAAATGGCAATGTTGAAATTTGGTGAAGAATTCTAAAAATGACTGTTTCTGAGTGTGCTTTACTGGGTCCACACTGCGCTAAATGAGTTGCGAATTTTCAATATTTCCACTCCAGATTTTCAACATTGCCATTTTTCCACACCTCCTTATGAGCAGTACAGCTGTCATTTTTCACATCCTGCCCAAAACGTGTTTCCGCCCATGTAGCGCACAATGGCACAGTCAGTGTGCAAATTCAATGTATGGGACACATTAACAAAACCACAGTGACACTGTTCATGAGCAGAGGCCTTAAAATGGCTACGTTGAAAATTTGGTGAAAAAATTCTTAAAAATGACTTTTACGAGCGTGCATTGCACAGTTCCTATGCATGCTCGTAAGTTTGCAAATTTAATATTTTCACTCTAGATTTTCAACATGTCCTTTTTATTAAACTTCCTTATGAACAGTACAGCTGCAATTTTTCATATGTCACCCAAAATGTGTTATCGCACATGTAGCGACACAATGGTGCTGTTGGTGTGCGAAGCGTTTAGGACAGATTAAGAAAATCACAGTTACACTGTTCATGAGCAGAGGGCTTAAAATGGCAATGTTGAAAATTTGGTGACAAAAGTCCATAAAATGACTGTTACGAGTGAGCATTGAGCAGTTTCCACGCATCCTCGTTAGTTCATGACTTTGTAATATTTTCAGTCCAGATTTTCACTAGTGGCATTTTTCCACACTTCCTTATGAACAGTAGTACAGCTGCCATTTTTCACAACATGGTCAAAGTGTGTTTTCACACTTTCAGTGCAGAGATGCGTGGTCGCTGTGGGAAATCATTGTTCGACACAGATAAAGAAAATCACAGTGACACTGTTCATGATCGGAGGCACCAAAATGCCTGAGTTGACAATCTGCTATAAAAAATCCCCAACCTAATTATATTACGGGTGTGCATTGCACAGTTTCTATGTACGCTCGTGATTTCACCATTTTTTTAAATATTTTTACTACACATTTGCAACATAGCCATTTTTACACCTCCCCATGAAAGAGTACAGCTGTCATTTTTTACATCCTGTTCGGAATATTTTTGCACCTGTGGTGCTAAATGCCGTAGTCACTGTGATTAAGCAGCTTTCGGCTACCAAACTGATATTCCCCCTGTTCATGAGGTGGGGTCACAAAACAAACATGTTGAAAATTTGGAGTGAAAATACCAACGAATGCCTGAGGTATTAGGCTTTTCAACTAAATTGTCCAACCTCTAGAGAATGACAGGAATCAGGGGTGTGACTTGGGATTCTTGCCTGTGATGCTCGTACCATTCCACACCCTGCAGTCACTGAGAGGCATCGAGGTATGCCTTGGAATCTTCGGCCCCAAACTTCACCCCATTCTCCTATATCGCACCTATCTCACTGTATTTCCTAATGAAATGGGGTGTGCATAAGGGCCAAAGACCCCAAGGAACACGTGCCACTTGTCAGTCTCTGCAGAGTGGGGTGTGGTGAAATGGCGTGGCCGTTATGCCTGATGACTCAAACGCACACCCCAATGCCTGTCACTCTCTGCAGGGTGGTGATGGGGTTGGCTTCAGTTCAATACTTCACTGCCATTCCTATTACGCAGCTCTGTAACTTCTACACTACCACTGCCAATACCAGCAAGCAAACATTCGGCATTGACAAATGCTTGTTACTATTGGTTTGGGGACTACACAAACACTCACTGTTTCCAGTCCTTCTCCCCTGTGCCTCATTAGGTTGCAGTCCTTATCGAGGACACAGCCTGTAATACTTGCCTAACTTACTCTCAGCCTTCAGGATTAGCCAGAAGTCCTGCCACATGGTCGCCACTGTAAGATTCTTGCAGGATTTGGACTTATGACTCTGGGATCCCAGTGCTGAGAATAGTATAAATGCCACTCAACACAGTGAGTTCTTGTTTCCTCACCTGGAGGAGGTTTATTTCAGTATATAGGCATTAGCATTACAGGCACTATAATAAAAATATAGCTGGCAATAGTTTACAAGATAATAGAGCATGGATATTACCCGTTCTCCTGGAAGCTGACAGCAGGTTCTTAGGATGTCAGAATTTGCAGCTCAACTCTGGCTAGTTCAGCCAGTTTATATACATTTTACACTCTGCCTGATAGCTGCTTCCAGAGAAGGTATGCAAATATTCAAATGAGAGCAAATGAATAGAGCTAAGAACTGATGAATGGCCTATTGGAAGGTATGCAGATAACTAATGAATAGAGCTAATGAATAGCCTTTTAAACAGACACACAGCTACCGAATAGCTTATCGAAGACTTGCAAATTTAGTATGTTCTTTCCATCACGTACTCAACATTAGGTCAGAATAATGTCAGGTCAGACTAATGTCAGGTACATTCTTTTCATCACATACTCAACATCCAGTCAGAATAATGTCAGTTTGAACTAGCTCCTGACCACAAGGCTTGTATTTTTTATGAAACTTACTCTGAACCTTTCATGTACCTTACTTTCAACCTTTCATACACTCACTTTGGCCATCAAGCATTGAAACACAGTGCATAATACAGCAGTACCTATACAGCAGTACCTTACAATTCCTTGCATTCCCAATATTGCCAAGAACCTGTGAGTGAGGTTTAGACCTCCTGACAGTGTATCAGGTGATGATGCCATGGTTACAGTTTAAAATAAATTAAGTAGACCCAACAAAAATAGCAGAGGAACAAAAAGGTAAAGAAATATTTAGTAAATAATTCACCTCAATTGCTCTCTCCCTCACCAGCATTTCCAATCTATACATGTTAGGCCTATGGCACAGAAACTAAGCAAGAGCTGGGAAAATAGCAGACGGGGGGGCGAAATTCAACCAAAAAGAGAAAACTACATATAGGACTAACTGCAGTGCCTGCGGACACTAGGGTGTGCAAAGGAGGAAACAGAACTCACCTTAATCGTGGTAGTTGCTTTGGGCTTTTGCATGTCTGAAGTGTTGCTCTTTGCCACTCCACTGATGCGCCATCACTCCCATGACTCCTTCAGTCATCTTCACACCAAATCTGCCCAAAGGGTCACAGAGGAAGAGAAAGAGTCGGAGCCATGGCAACACATCAGCATGGAGTACGTATAGCACATCATCACCCTATTGTGGATGTCTAGACCAGGAAGTGGCCATTTAACTTCCACATAGTTTAGGTGGCACCCTGAGTCCATGCAGCATTTTCAGCTTTTTTAAATAAATTAATATAGTAGAAGCCACGCGAACAGGATTTGCATTGCTATGGGCCATATGCACCGTAGTAACCAGGGGCCCCTTCCACACAGGTACGTGGTCAAACCTTGTAACATAAGCATTCCATACTTAAGGCTCCTGCCCTTGACTTTCATTATTAATCATCTTCCTTTGTCCCCCTGTCCTCCTCTGTCTCTGTTCTGTCCCTCCTGCCCTCCCCCATCAGTCTGTTCATTTGTGCTTGTTTTGGATTCCTGAGTTAGCTGGCACCTTGCCTCTGTCTGAGACTGGCCCGTGACTTTGTCTTTTAAGTTAGCGCTCAGCTCTCTTTGTGTGTCTCAGTTTAGACCCCCCCATCTGCTCCTATTTAATCTGCTGTCTCCTTCATTATAGGTGTCACTTGCCCCCACGGGCAGTGGTCACAATCCAGCCATAGCACCTCTTTGGTGCAAGGAGCCTGATCCACCCACCCCCCCAAAGAGATAGATAAGGTACGATGCTTGAAAAATTGCCACAATTTCTCTGGGCTGTGTGAACGCTGAACCGGATCATCACTTGCAATTTGCTGTTTTCAATTTCGGCACCTTCTCAGGGTAGTGCTATTGACTCCACGCCTGTGTAGAGCTCCCTGATTGGCTGGTCTCACTCACCTGAGACAGAAGTAACCAAGATGTGTGACTTAATGTAAGCCTGCATCCCTGTATTCGGCTCCTAATTTATATATTTTAATTTAGCCTGTTCTGCTCGGCCTGTGTAAAGTAACTTACCATTCCCCCCCCGCTGCAGTTTCTCTCCAACTGCATGTGCACTGATTCAGTGCTAGCTCTGCAAACTTCCCTTGATTTTTTGTACCACCCCTCCCTCCCAGACCTCCTTTAAATGCATAGTCTCCGCCCACCCTATTTGATGTTTCAATTTATTGGTTACCTGTCAACAACTGCAATTCCTCTCATCCCCTTTTTGCAACTAAGCCTTCTAGCAGCTTTATCTCATTCTGTCTTGCTGAGGCATACCATTTTAGTACTTTAGGTTTGCTTATTTTTCACTAGCATATCCTGTCTTGCTAAGGCAGTTGATTTAGGTCAGGTGATCTCTCCAGTACTTAGTCTGCTCCAGAGTAGTAGCTAAGAAATTTGCTTCAAAGCCTCTCTGCCTCTAGTACTACTCTATAGTCAGGTGAACTCTTTTCTTATTAGCCAGACTAGGAGCTGTACTTAAGGATTACTGCTTCAGACTCCACTGCCTATAGTAGTATTCTGCAGGGATTAAGAAATTCTCCTCCATTGAGAATCCCTTCTCTTGCCTGCACTTGTAGTGCCCATTGGGTGATAGTCTCATAATGAGGGCATATTACCTGCTTCTATGCTTGTCTCTGCTCATCTTACATGTATTGGAACTGAACGTGAATCAAAAAATAACTCCTAGAGTGGAGAATGGCTCTCTTTTTACATTGTCCGACCGGGACTTTTCCTATCAAGTAGAAGAACTTGTATGTGCTCTAACTTCCCCTAGCCCACTGATGGTCCTTCACCTGCACCGGCATGCAGGAACTTTCCTAGAGCCTGCCCACAGGGCTACACCACCTTCTGCATACTCCCCCCTACTCCCATTTACTCTCTCAGTCAGGGTATTATTGTATGCAGCATCAGGAAAACTGGGAACTAGCTTCAGAACTCCCTATACTGCCACAGACAAATCACATAACTGAAAGAAGACTCAGCCACCCACACTTCTCTTAGGTCTCTGCAGGAAACTCTTGTTCCTGTTTTTACTACACTCAGGAAATGTTGAGCTTAATCCAGGCCCTCTGGCACTCATGGAATCCCCTGCAGAGCTACAAAGCCTCAAGGAGCTTGCATTCTTGCATGTTAATGTATGTAGCCTATTAAAAAAAATCACTTCTGTTCAGGCCTGGGTATGTCATACTGCTCCAGATGTTCTGGTGATTACGGAGTCCTGGCTCCAACCGCCGACCAGTAACAATGAAGTTAAAATCCCCTCCTACTCTTTGTTCAGAGCTGACAGGCAAACCAGAGGTGGCGGGGTAGCTATTTACATCAAGGATAAATTCCCTGCCTCCATAATTGACTCAACCTCTGTCCCAAAAGAATTTGAAAGCTTGTCATTAAAGATTGAAATTGCCACCAGTGTCTCATTATGTATAATAGGATGCTACAGACCCCCATCAGGTGGACTACAGTTGTTAAAACATCTCAGAATCATCCTGGGTTCAGCATCTTCAGAGTGTATCATACTAGGGGACTTCAACTTAGACTGGCTCTCCAGTGCATCCACCCCACTTAAAATGATCTGTGATTCCCTTGGGTTGTCACAGCTAATAAACGAATCTACTCGTCCTAACAAACTCAACCCTAATAACAGTACTCTCTTGGATATCATTTTAGTTAACAAACCCCATTTATTCTCCCATGCTGGCGTCTTTTTCTCATATTATTAGCGACCATTGCTTCATCGCATTGCTGTGAGATCCACTCTTAAATCCAACTGCAAAAATTCTCCTTTAAAAGGTGCATACGCAACTTTGATCTCCATGGGTATACATCAGACCTAAGAGACTCCATGAGATGGCAGGACTTCTATCTAGCCAAGTTCCTGGCTACGGCTTATGATATTTTCTCATAAATTGTGCTAGGGGCTCTCAACAAGTATTCTCCCATAGTAAAAGTTCATGCCAGAAACAAATCCTGATGGTGGTTTACAGAAGACCTGAAAGATGCTTTGTGGAGTAGGGATGTACTCTGGAGAACTGCTAGGAAAACTAATTCAATAAATGACTGGAATTCTTTCCAGAGGGCGAGGAACCTCTGCACCAGAATGGTCAGAGAAGCCAAAGCTAATTTCTACCGCTCTCAGCTGGAGAGCTCCTCAAGAAATGCCTCCAAATTCTGGAGGACTATCAAAGGCATTGAAGGTCACACCACTGTAAATTCCCTACCTACTAAATTATTGATCGACAATACTGTCATCTCCGACAGACCGTCTATCCTTGATGCTCTCAATAATCATTTTGCCACTGCAGGGCTAGCCTTTGACTCCTCTCCCATGAATATTCTCCGCCAACAACTTAGATTGGATACACAAGAAAAACCCATCCCCAGTCCATCCTTCTCTCTGCAGCCTACCTCCCTGAAAGAAGTCGAAGATCTTCTCCTTCAGCTGGACACTAGGAAAAGTGCTGGAGCCGACCTCATTGACCCGTACTTCTTAAGGTCGGCTACCGTGTCCTCGCAGTCCCAATTACTCATCTCTTCAACTTATCCTTGTCCCAGGGTGACCTACACCCATTTGGAAAAATGCACTTGTGGTCCCTTTGTTTAAGTCAGGAGATCTTAGAGTCCTCAATAACTACAGGCCAATATCCCTACTTCCAATCCTGTCAAAGATGCTGGAGAAAATAGTGAACTCCCAGCTCCGGAAGTACCTAATATCAGAAAAATTGCTCAACCTGTTACAATCCAGTTTTAGAGCACAGCACAGTACAATCTCTGCTCTAGCCAAAGTGACAAATGACTGGCAGCTTGAATTAGACAAAAAAAACTTTGCGCAGTTTTCTTGGACCTAAGCAAGGCATTCGATACAGTTGATCACAGACTGCTTCTGTTGTCCCTCCAGAACATTGGTTTGGATTCCCTATCCCTTAAATGGTTCTCCAACTACCTCTCAGGATGACTTCAAAAAGTAAAGGCAGAAGGGGAAGTTTCTCCACCAAAACCCCTATTGAGGAGTATACCACAAGGTTCCATTCTTGGTCCCTTGCTCTTCACCATTTATATTAACAACGTAGATACCCCCATCAAAGAAGCACAATTACACCTATTCGCAGATGATACGGTACTCTATGCTAGTAGCCCCACAACTGAAGCAGCCTGTAAAGCCCTTTAAAATGAATTTAATCTGCTGCAACATCAGCTTACAAACCAGAAACTGCTCTTAAATGCAGAAGAAAAACAATAACAAAGCAATGTTCCTCTCACTCCTTCAAAATGCAATAAATCCTGCAATTGCTGGGACGCTCCCGCAGATCACTACCATTCTAGGTGAGTGGTTGGACTACATACCAAAGTTCAAGTACCTGGGGGTCTGATTAGACCATAGATTTACTTTCACAGATCACTTAGAAGAACTGGCAAAGAAACTTAGACAAAGACTTGGTCTGTTCTTTAGGATTAATAATCTCCTCACAAGAGACGCTAAACTGAAACTGGTTCAAACTACCTTTCTTTCCCTTTTGGATTACGCAGACTTTCTATATATTCAGGGACCTGCAGGTACCCTAGCCAAACTCGATACACTTTATTACAGAGCCATAAGATATATCACGGGTCTTCCATACTCAACCCACCGCTATGCATAGTACACGGCAGTGGGATGGTCATCCCTTGCTTACAGACGGCAAAAAAATGCTGCGGTTTGGACATACAAAGCTATCTCAGATAAACTGCCCCAGTATATCTCTGTCTGTTTACCTTTGTGCACTCTGAGGAAGTATGCCCTGAGAAGCACCTTATATATCTACCTTTATGTTTACAAAGCAAAATCTCGCATTGGCAGAGCAGCCATCAGCTTTGTGCTCCCTCAACTGTGGAACTAGCTGCAAAAAACTTTGAAATTAACTCACCCCATCAGCCTAGCAGCTTTTAAATCTCTATAGCTACATCATAATAAGGAGTCCTGTGTCTGTCTACCCTAAATAGTGACTCCTATAAGTCCAAGCACACTCTAATTACTACTGTTAAAAGACTGATCACATCTATAATCGACTCTTCCCTCTCCCTTTTTTCTACCCCCATATCTGTCCCTTCCACATTCCTTTGACCCTGGTTCCAGCTCTAAATTCTCCATACCGTATCACAGTATATCTTTTTATATTAGGTTTTATTTGTGTTCAATGCACCTCATATGTATATTTCTTTACTTTTATGAAAAATTGTGTCCTACCCTTCTGTTCCAAACATATACTACTGTCAATGCTACCTGCTGATACTTTGTATATACTGTATTATTGTATCTCACTTTATTTGTATTATTACTATCTTCTTGTGTGTTGCATCCCATGTATATTGTCCCTTGTTCCTTGTTAACAAACCCAGGTCCACCTCGAAAATGAGCTTACTCAATGGTGATTGCCTGGTTAAATAAAGACTTTGATTGATTGATTGATTGATACTTACTGCAGTTGCTACTTTCAATACAACAAATGAGCATCACCACCATACAACAAAACAATGAGCATATATTCAGTTTATATGCCAGTCTCTATACACCAGGCTATGTGTGATTCTCCTCTCAAAGGCTTCAAAATTAAAAAGAAAGCTTAGGAACCCTGACATGATCCTGCTGTAACTCTCCCACATGGGTCTTACCTGCTTTAGCCCTTTAGGGGCCACCCAGTGCTTCCTGTTCTTCCGGATCCCCCGGTCTTGCCTCTGCATTTCCCATATTGTCCCTGAAGTCTCCATCCGGCCCCTGGACTGTTGTGTGCATTGGAGCCAGAGGAGCTAAACCACAGCTGCCGCACTACTTGAAGTTTGAATGAGTAGCGGTGGCCTGCGCATGCGCAGTAGCACATTCTGTCTTTCTTACTGCAATTGCGGAAAAACAGGTGCCTCTCCAGTGGTCTCTATCCCAAAAACGTGTTAATTGGGTACCCAAGATCTGAGAAGGTGCATAAGGAGTCGCAGTTTGTTGTAAATAAAGAGTGCCAGTAAGCACTGTGAGGAATGCTTCATAAATATAGGGAGGCAGTGTAACGCAGTGGTTTAAGGCTCTGAGCTGCAAATCTGGAGACCTGGGTTTGAATCCCACATCCCCCATTTGCATACTGCGTGACCTTGAGCAAGTCACTTAACTTTCCTGAGCTCCCAGGTTGCAACTGTGAGCAAGTTTACTGCTTAGTATGACTCTCCTGGTTAAACAATTGGAAAAAAAAAATATATATATATATATATATATATATATATATATATATATATGTAACCCTCTAGATGGAGCTATCCCAAGGGCTACTACCCCTGCCTGCTTGGCTAGTAGCAGGTTAAGGGGCCTGGGTACTGAAACAGGTGTCTCCACCCAGAGGTCAGGGTTGTTAGTAGTCAAGCTAACCTGGGCACAGCCCTCTGGGATACTGTAACCCCTTCCCTTCTAGTGGCCTGAACAATATACAATAATCACTTTCACAGTGACCCTTATTCACCATGCAATTACCTACACTGTTTGCACTTACCACCAGGGCTGGTTCCTCTAGCTTGATCCTGGGGACCCCCTGTAAAACAAGGTTATGCACAGCAAATAGCAACATTACAGTACTTTTGGCACAAACTGGAACCACAGTCAGGGTAAATGCAAAAAGTGTTAGATCTGATTTATTCAGGGGACTTAAACCAGGGAGGGGCATAATCAGGTTGATTTGCTTAAAGGCTATATCAATCAGACAGTTATGCATGCACTTCAGAGTCCCTACACAGTCACACACTCTGGGTACCCAGGTAGGAAGATGGTGGGCTACCCAGGAACATTGCAGGGGTAGGCCGGTTTGCAGCTGGTTGGGGCCCTGTGCTGGAAGAAAGCAACATGCACAACACAGACTATTTGTAATCCAGAGCTGGAGGGCTCTGTTTATGACAGAAAAGACAACAAAGCAATCAGATGACAAGTGACAACACTTTACATTTAGCTGTTGTTGCAGGGAGCTACCGTGATGTTTACTCACGATACCCAATACAGGACACAGGCAGGATAAAATCAAGACAGCAGATTATTGAACTGGAGTGCCAGAAGAAGCAGGGCCCACACGAATCACCGTGGCGTCATTCCTGTTCAAAGCATGAGCAGGGGGCTGATCCTCAGGCAGGTCTCTCGTCGATGGCTTTCTCTGTGCAGCAGGTAGTCTGGCTGGGCCAGTGTGACAAAGCCCAGGCCCAATGGAGATGAATACGGATTTAGTCTGTGGGAGCTGGATGCGGCCTCCAGCAAGCAGAACACAGTTCAGCACACAGTGGGGAACCAAATCACAAACCACTAACAGCACACAGCACATTTACATGTAAGAAATTCTACTGTACCAGGCAGACTGCTATCCAGTCACAATTACAGAGTCTCTGCACAAACATGGAGTTCAAAGGTGGCTGGAAATCCTGACAGGCCGATCGCATTCAGCAAATCTTCGGTCTTCTTCAGGTTAAAGCCTGGTCACAGTCCTGCGGCTTAAATTGTCCTCACAATTCGGATTCAGTCCGAATAAACTTCAGTTTCCCTCTCAGGGACAGCAGGCAGACAGGCAGGCCAAAACTCAGCCCTTTTACAGTTCTCCTGTGCGAATTACACAAGGGCTGCTGTTTGAATCACTCAAGCTGTTACCACTTTCACTTCCCAATTCAGACTGACTCTAGCTGCAAGCAGCCTGGGACTTTCCCCAGGATCCAAAAGGTTCAGTTGGCTGATCTGTCAGTCAGTTCAAGGGCTCCCCCTCCAGGATTGTTTGGGAGCCAAAAGCCCACAACTACAATTCCTACAGAATTTTGCTCCCACAAAGCCCCTGGGGATAGGCTCCATTTTAGAGTCTCCAAAGGTACTGATTGGCCCATTTCAGCAGTCCAGGACCAAGATTAATTATGACTGCAACTGAGGCAGCTCTTAAAGAGACAGTACACAGAGGCTATACAGGCACTCTCTGGCAATACATTTAACTGCTAAAACACAGGACACCAGCCTGGCAGTGAGCATTTAGGCAAGCTTGAGGAAGACTTTTTGGGAACCCCCATTTGTAGGGGTTACATATATATATATATATATATATATATATATTAATGAGGTACAATACATGTTGATGAACTGCCTGCCTGTGCCTGGGGATATGAGAAACGGCACTCGCGACAGGCTTAGGGTTAATTAAACTTGTTAGATTCTGCAAGTGTTCAACAGGCACAGGGACTGCTTAGAGACTGTGAGGCATTAAATAAATAGAGGTGTGTATACTGGCTGTACCAAAACTTAAAAATTGGGACATGTATTTGACTGCCTATTGATAAATGTTGCCAGCAACCAATATCGCAGCCTTTGACCTCAGCAGAGCCAATCGGAGGCCCAGGATCCTAGTAAGGATTTATGGTACTGTGCCAAAAGGTTATGGGGGAGGAGCTGGAGAAATTCTTGGCACCCTTTTCAGGACCATGCAGGCATCAAACAAGCTTACACATTAATTTCTCAATGGGACAGTTAAATCAGCCAATCAAGGAGCGGCAGAGAGCTCCCAAAACCCAAGGACCTTTGGTTCTGGGCTCAGTTCAGCAGCAGTCCCTCGGTGGGGGCTCCAGCATCTTTGTAGAATTATGTGGCTGCAAGGTCTGGGAAGGGCCTGCCTGGGTTTGCCAGCTACCTGTCCCCCAGGGCCTCTGTTTGCCTTTCCCACTTGCTGGAACAACTTTGTTCAAGGAACCCTGTTCTGCAACTTCAGCTGGTAGAGAGCTGCAAGGCCCAGCAACTTTCAGCTGTGAGCTGCAAGTATCTGCAACCTAAGTGGAGGAAGCTTTGCCTAAGGGTTCCTGAGTAAGAAAGTTGTCTGTGAATTCCAAAGAAGATGGAGATCTTGGGGGCTGTGTGGCCACTGGCTATAGGAGGTACTAAAATCTGTTACCCTATATTTGACTCAAAGTCACAAGGAAGGGGTGGACATTTGGTTAAAGGAATAACCACTGATGGTTCTGGTCTGCAGAAAATGGATTTGTGAAAAATGGATGGCTCTGGTCTGCAGAAAATGGTATGGGAGTCTCCCTGATATGCGGGGCCTCACCAGTATTTCCAGGTTTATCTTCAAAAGGAGAAGAGGGAGCTTCTTCTGATTGGGAGCACTTGCATGGTGAGGAAAATGATTTTCGGCATCAAGGGGCTGTTCATGTAAAAGAAGTATTCGTTCAGTGTCAAGTTCAGGGTCCTCGGAGGATCCCTTCGTGTGAACTCAAGTCTCACTGTGACTGCGTCTCCAGTGAACCTCTAGAGACTGTGTGCTGATGTGAAAGGGCCACAGCTGCCACACTGGAAGTGTGGTTTGAAATACAAATAGTATCCGGATGTGTCTAAACTTCCAGAAGGAGGAAGGGGAATAAAAAAGAGGTCTTCTATCAAGGTCAGCATTGGGAATTAGCCTGGCAGTGTCTCCAGCTAGGCACAGCCATTGCGCCTCCCTCTGAGGGGTCAAGTCTGGATGTGGGGGTCTGAGGCATACCGACCCAGGTCCCTGTGCTAGTCTGTGTTCCAGACTGTGACTTCAGCATATTCTGAGTTTCAATTATCAGAGCAGCTGAGAGAGGTGCCAGCCTTCTGCAAAGGAAAGGTCCAAGCTGCAAGGTGCTTGATGCTCATCTCAAACTGCTCAAGATCTCGAGTTCTACTGATCCAATTACCCCAGATTTACAGTCCGATTACCACTCGAGACTGTCTGCAGAACCGTGAGTAAAAGCTGGGATTGTCCTGCACTTGGGGAATTGTAAATAGTTGCTTTCAAGTTCTGCCAAGTGTCTAATAGATGTGCAGAAAAGTTAACATTTAATTTAAGCACGCGCACCAATGCCTGTCAACCAGCTGCATCACAGGCCTGCAACGAATTTGTGCTGTGTACCCAGGGATAGATTTAGGGGACTTTTTATCTGAACTGGGGACTGGTACCAGTTGGGGTCTGTATGCATACATCTGCAGTAGCTAGCAAGTCAGAGAGCTTAACTTTAATCCATCCAAGGATCTGGGTGGCTAGCCTCAAGAATGTTGTTGAATTAGAAACTGCAAACGATTGTTTGCTGATGTCACATACTAAATGCCATTGCCAAATGTGATTGTTGATTGACCTCTGCCTCCAATTACCCTTTCCTAACCCCACCCCCATGTAAATAAATGGTGGTTTAACAGTTTTGGAAAAGTTTGACTCGTGAGCATATTATTAGTGAGCATATTATTAGTGAGCATATTATTAGTGAGCATTTTATTAATGCACGTCAATAACTCCAAGGTATTGAAAATATGATCTCTGTTTATGGTAATCCATGTGTGGGGTGACTAGATAGGGTAATGGGTAGGTACAGCATTCCCGTTTACCCCCCTCGCAGTGACATTTCACCAGCGAGGTCCCCCACAGCGACTACAGCACCTAGCTGTGGTGGGAGGCCTGTTGAACCTGGCGCTGCCTGTCGGGGTCCACCCCCAATCAGCTCTGACTGGAGTTGAGAATCTTTAAGTGGGGGATGCGGTTCTCGGGGCAAAGCCCTCCCCGAAGAAAACAAAGAACACGATAGCGAACCGGCAGCTGACTGCAGAATGCAGTCAACCTGCCAGTGTCGCTGACAGGCGTTCGACAGAATTACTGTCGGACTCCTGTCGTGGATCCCAGCATTCCAGGGGGTTGTACTGCTAAATACCAAACCCACTTGTAATTTTACTCTAGGTGGAGGTACCACACATTTGTAACTCTATCTTGGGAAAGAACCCCCTATAATATCCAGAATAGGAACCCAGGCCCCTCAACCTTGGTCAGACCTGCAAGGTAGGGGTAGTAGCCTCTTGGTATACTGTACCGGGGCTACACTGCTGATGGAAGTAACAAAACAAAAGCACCGTATTTGTGCAGAGTTTATGTTAAATAGAGTGCCGTAAAGTGAGACCACACAAAAATAAAGTTCAGGGACCACTAGGGGCTTAGTGGGTGAGCCCAGTAGGTGCCTGGGGACACATTAGGGGAAATATTTGTAAGAAGTGAGCATGCCGCAGCCTGCACACTGAACCATATCTGCACCCTGCACCATGGCTGCACAAAGAAAATGGCAACCAGTCACACCTGCAGCAACTTCCCACCACCCACCAGCTTCCCCAGTTAATGGATGCTGCAGCCAGAACACTCAGCATCCTGCACGATCCATAGCAGAGCTTCTTGTTTAAAACCTGCTCTCTGCCTTTACACTCAGCCCCCCTCCCCAAGCAGGCAGTGCTGGAAGAAGCAGCCATGCACTGGGGCTCACCAAAGGCAGATAAGTCAAGTTGCCTTATTTAATGCATTAACCTTAGTCATAGTAGTCTTTTTCCATTAACGTTTGTCTGACAAACTACATAAAGACTTTGTGTGCTCTTTATTTAATATGACAGCATCATAGGGAGCAGGCAAGGAAGTACTCTGGCAAGTTTGGCAACAGTAGTACATACATGCTTGGCCGTCAGATAGTGGTGGAAAGGAAGTCTACAATCAGTGTAAATGCTGGCACTCCTGATATTTATGGTGAGAATTGTAGTAGCCAGTATCCTACACATTGACTACAGCCCGACAGTGCAGGGTATACACAGTGAACATGCAGCCTCCCAGTATCCTACACATTGACTACAGCCAGGCAGTGCAGGGTATACACAGTGAACATGCAGCCTCCCAGTATCCTACACATTGACTACAGCCAGGCAGTGCAGGGTATACACAGTGAACATGCAGCCTCCCAGTATCCTACACATTGACTACAGCCAGGCAGTGCAGGGTATACACAGTGAACATGCAGCCTCCCAGTATCCTACACATTGACTACAGCCAGGCAGTGCAGGGTATACACAGTGAACATGCAGCCTCCCAGTATCCTACACATTGACTACAGCCCGAAAGTGCAGGGTATACACAGTGAACATGCAGCCTCCCAGTATCCTACACATTGACTACAGCCCGAAAGTGCAGGGTATACACAGTGAACATGCAGCCTCCCAGTATCCTACACATTGACTACAGCCCGACAGTGCAGGGTATACAGTGAACATGCAGCCTCCCAGTATCCTCACACATTGACTAGAGCCCGACAGTGCAGGGTATACACAGTGAACATGCAGCCTCCCAGTATCCTACACATTGACTAGAGCCCGACAGTGCAGGGTATACACAGTGAACATGCAGCCTCCCAGTATCCCGCACATTGACTAGAGCCCGACAGTGCAGGGTATACACAGTGAACATGCAGCCTCCCAGTATCCCGCACATTGACTAGAGCCCGACAGTGCAGGGTATACACAGTGAACATGCAGCCTCCCAGTATCCCGCACATTGACTAGAGCCCGACAGTGCAGGGTATACACAGTGAACATGCAGCCTCCCAGTATCCCACACATTGACTAGAGCCCGACAGTGCAGGGTATACACAGTGAACATGCAGCCTCCCAGTATCCCACACATTGACTAGAGCCCGACAGTGCAGGGTATACACAGTGAACATGCAGCCTCCCAGTATCCTACACATTGACTAGAGCCCGACAGTGCAGGGTATACACAGTGAACATGCAGCCTCCCAGTATCCTACACATTGACTAGAGCCCGACAGTGCAGGGTATACACAGTGAACATGCAGCCTCCCAGTATCCTACACACTGACTAGAGCCCGACAGTGCAGGGTATACACAGTGAACATGCAGCCTCCCAGTATCCTACACACTGACTAGAGCCCGACAGTGCAGGGTATACACAGTGAACATGCAGCCTCCCAGTATCCTACACATTGACTACAGCCAGGCAGTGCAGGGTATACACAGTGAACATGCAGCCTCCCAGTATCCTACACATTGACTACAGCCCGACAGTGCAGGGTATACACAGTGAACATGCAGCCTCCCAGTATCCTACACATTGACTACAGCCAGGCAGTGCAGGGTATACACAGTGAACATGCAGCCTCCCAGTATCCTACACATTGACTACAGCCCGACAGTGCAGGGTATACACAGTGAACATGCAGCCTCCCAGTATCCTACACATTGACTACAGCCCGACAGTGCAGGGTATACACAGTGAACATGCAGCCTCCCAGTATCCTACACATTGACTACAGCCCGACAGTGCAGGGTATACACAGTGAACATGCAGCCTCCCAGTATCCTACACATTGACTACAGCCCGACAGTGCAGGGTATACACAGTGAACATGCAGCCTCCCAGTATCCTACACATTGACTACAGCCCGACAGTGCAGGGTATACACAGTGAACATGCAGCCTCCCAGTATCCTACACATTGACTAGAGCCCGACAGTGCAGGGTATACACAGTGAACATGCAGCCTCCCAGTATCCTACACATTGACTAGAGCCCGACAGTGCAGGGTATACACAGTGAACATGCAGCCTCCCAGTATCCTACACATTGACTAGAGCCAGACAGTGCAGGGTATACACAGTGAACATGCAGCCTCCCAGTATCCTACACATTGACTAGAGCCAGGCAGTGCAGTGTATACACAGTGAACATGCAGCCTCCCAGTATCCTACACATTGACTGCAGCCCGACAGTGCAGGGTATACACAGTGAACATGCAGCCTCCCAGTATCCTACACATTGACTACAGCCCTACAGTGCAGTGTATACACAGTGAACATGCAGCCTCCCAGTATCCTACACATTGACTACAGCCCTACAGTGCAGGGTATACACAGTGAACATGCAGCCTCCCAGTATCCTACACATTGACTACAGCCCTACAGTGCAGGGTATACACAGTGAACATGCAGCCTCCCAGTATCCTACACATTGACTAGAGCCCGACAGTGCAGGGTATACACAGTGAACATGCAGCCTCCCAGTATCCTACACATTGACTAGAGCCCGACAGTGCAGGGTATACACAGTGAACATGCAGCCTCCCAGTATCCTACACATTGACTAGAGCCCACAGTGCAGGGTATACACAGTGAACATGCAGCCTCCCAGTATCCTACACATTGACTACAGCCTGACAGTGCAGGGTATACAGTGAACATGCAGCCTCCCAGTATCCTACACATTGACTAGAGCCCTACAGTGCAGGGTATACACAGTGAACATGCAGCCTCCCAGTATCCTACACATTGACTACAGCCTGACAGTGCAGGGTATACACAGTGAACATGCAGCCTCCCAGTATCCTACACATTGACTAGAGCCCGACAGTGCAGGGTATACACAGTGAACATGCAGCCTCCCAGTATCCTACACATTGACTAGAGCCCGACAGTGCAGGGTATACACAGTGAACATGCAGCCTCCCAGTATCCTACACATTGACTAGAGCCCGACAGTGCAGGGTATACACAGTGAACATGCAGCCTCCCAGTATCCTACACATTGACTACAGCCAGGCAGTGCAGGGTATACACAGTGAACATGCAGCCTCCCAGTATCCTACACATTGACTACAGCCCTACAGTGCAGGGTATACACAGTGAACATGCAGCCTCTAACGGAATAAATACCAGCATAATGTTAAAAGAATGGACACACAAACACACGCACACCAGGGATGTTCTGCAAGCACAGCGAGCATCCCAATTCCCATCAACCACTTAACCATTTTCAAGTTAACATTAAACTGCCCATTAATTATGGCAAGCAGGGAGAGAAGGAGGGACAGGACAATAACAAAAAGAAGTAAAAAAATTCACCTTTTCCTGCGGCTCTCCCCCACCTACTGTGATAACCTTCGCTTGCTTCACGGTGTGGCCGCTGTTCTATATGATCCAGTCCTTCTTCAGCTTGGCCATACCACCACCACACTAACTAACTGGCTGTGCCTGGGATGGCAAATTGGGTTACTTCACCATTCTAATACTTTGTGGGTGTGGGACTGTTTTGGCTTGGCTCATTCAGTAACATGGTCGTGACTCGTTACTTGGGCCTCCAGTCAGGCCGACTCAGCTCTACACCCTCCATGCTCCACCCTGACCTGCCTCCCATGTCAGTCTGCCCGGCTGTAGCTTGGTGCCCACTGGCCTCTCACTATTCTGACCTCGTAGCCATCTCAAAATATTTTTTTTTAAATGTTCTTTTGAGTGACCTTGTCCCTTCTCCCTCCTCCTCTGTCCTCATCTCCTTGTCCTGGCTTCTGCTGCCTCCAAGTCCTTATGGCCCGCCCTGAGCTGAGCCACGGTTAGGGCTGCTTCTCTCTTCTGTTCAGCTGTTTTGAGATCTCACCAACACGAGGGGGCCACTTTCTTGCAAAAAAAATTACTACAACGGTGCGAATGACTGGACTTATAGTTGCAGTTTCTCGAAATGGTGACTGGTGCCAAATACCGCGGCTACCTTGTTGGAGAAGAAGTCAGTCTGGTTGGAGGGATAGAGCCAGTCAGAAGTATGAAGGTTGGCAGATGTGGAAATACAGGCATGGATTTAGATCCATGTTGCCTGCCTGGCAGTAGAAGAAAAAAAAAAACCTTTGAAACTCGGTGCTTAAATCCACTAACTGGAGAAGCCGGTATATGGAGTATGCAGCTCATACAGAGAGAGCCCCCAGAACATCATGGGCCCTAATGCACCAGCGTAGTTTGTTTAATGGTAAATCTGGCCTTTCCAGAGATGTATTTACTTTACATTGTCATGGGCCCTATGCACAGCAGTATCCATGGGCTCCCCTCTGGTATTGTCTGACCCCCCCCATAAGGTGGCACAGCAGCACCTCCTACTGTATCAAAGAACAGCACACTTTGGCAGTATAGCAACTCCCCTATACTACACTGGCATGCCAATGTTTGAGGTTACTAAGACCATCTTTGTGTAGGATTAGAACCCATGATCCTCTGGCCCAGAGGCAGATGCTGCAAATTTAGCCACTAAATCTCCTGTCTATATCCTTTCTTTTCTCTACCATCCTCTAATCCCTCTTCCCAATCCTCATGACTACCTCCTCTCCTTTATCAATCCTGTATGTCCACTCTTGCGTTACAGCAAAGCTTTTCCCTGCATTATCCCAACCTTATTTGACTTATATCCTGATCATATGGCATTAGCAAATGTATCATTTTTCCCTCTTACATAATGAATTTTCTCTAAATTGTATTTTTTCTCTTGCTTGTTATCTCATCTTCTGCTTGCAATGTATTCCCATCCTTGTAACATTGTTCATTTTAATGTAATATCATGGTGTATAGTTATGTTATTGCTGATGCTCTGTATTCATCTTCACTGTTCTGTAATCTCCTGGGTCGTGCCTGAAAATAGTCATTGCCATGGCTAGTGCACCCTACCCAGTTAACAAAAACTAAATAAATAAATAAAATAAAAAACATCATGACCTGGTTGCCAGTTTAATTCAGCCAGCACTAAGAGACATAAATTAGGCCCAGTCCGGTTTAATCCACAGAAGGCTAAATCAGACTAGGTAGTAAGACCACCACAAGGCTCCATTTCCAACCATCTAAACAGACATGGGGGGTGGGATATGCACATTAAGGAGGTTTTCCTTCCCAGACTGTTTGTGAAACCTTTTGTATCAAAAAACAGTGGGATATATTGCTTCTAAACAGTTTCAAGACTACTAAGGACAGGAAAATAATGATTTGCTCAAGAACACCCAGTGACCGAATGGCTGACAGGAATTTTGACATGTACCTAATTAATAGAAACATAGAAACTGTTGGCAGATAAGGACCACCTGGCCCATCTAGTCTGCCCGTAAGCCCTTGTACTGGATTACTGCTTCTGACCCACCTGCTACTATACCTTTATGGTTCCCCTATGCCTGTCCCAAGCATGCTTGAATCCATCCACTGTGCTCTCTCCCACCACCTCTTGAAGCAAACTATTCCATGCATCCACCATCCTCTCTGTGAAGATGAACTTCGTCACATTCCCTCTTAACCTCCCACCTTTCAGTTTCATGTCATGCCCCCCTTGTTCTTGTCCTCCTCCTGTATTGGAAAATGCCCCCCCCCCGCACCTTGTTTATACCCTTGAGGTACTTGAATGTTTCTATCATGTCCCTTCTTTACCTCCTCTCTTCCAGTGAGTACATATTGAGGTCCCTTAAGCTCTCCTCATAAGCCTTGTGTTACAAGCCCTATACCATCTCATTTGCCCTTCTCTGGACCATCTCCAGCCTGTTAATATCCTTATGAAGGTGCAACCTCCATAACTGCACGCAATATTCCATGTGAGGCCTGACCATGGTTTTACATAATGGCATCACTACCTCCCCTCCTTATACCCCTGCCTATGCACCCCAGCATATCACTGGCCTTCCCAGCTGTCTTAGCACTTTGACATTTTCAGGTCATCTGAAATAAGAACCCCAAGGTCCCTTTCCTTCTTTGTGACTGGCAGCAACTCCTTCCCCCCAATCCTGTAGCTTTCCCCATGGTTTCTGTGTCCCAGGTGCATAATCTTGAACTTTGTTGAATTAAACTTCAGTTGCCAGTCCTCAGACCATTTTTCAAGCTTCCCCAGGACCCGCCTCATTTTCTCCACCCCATCTGGGGTATCCACTGTGTTACAGATCTTGGTGTCATCTGCAAACAGGCAGACCTTTCCCTTCAGCCCTTCTGCAATGTCACTAATGAAGACATTGAACAGGACTGGCCCCAGGATGATCCCTGAAGCACCCCACTGGTCACCCCCCCACCCAGACTGCACCTCATTTACCACCGCCCTCTGCCTCCTGTCTGTTAGCCAGTTTCTAATCCAGTTTGCCATCCTGTTCCCCCATGCCCAGCCTACTCAGCTTGTTTATCAGCCTCCTATGTGGGACAGTGTCAAAGGTTTTGCTGAAATCAAGGTAAGCGATGTCCACTGCCTCACCCTAATTTGCCTCCTTTGTCACCCAGTCGAAGAAATCAACCAGATTTGTCTAGCATGACCTCCCTGCTGTGAATCCATGTTGCCTATGGTCCTGGACTCTGATGCTTCTAGATGCCCCACTATACTTTCTTTAAGCAATGTCTCCATGCTCTTCCAGTATAGCAGAACGGTATATAGAACAGTATAGCAGTAATAACATTCTACCTGAAGGCCTTATGTGTTCCTCCTCCTCCTCTGATCTGCTTCTGTCCCTCCACCCATCTCTGGCTCCAAACTAGTCCTCCCTGTTGACTCCGTCCTTGTCCCAACCCCACTGCACATACCATGCTGTAGTGCCAGTTGCTGCTTGCCACCCTCCCAGGGCACACATGCTGTCTTCAGCCTTCAGACCAGGCACTTGCAGCTTAGTGCCATCCCAGCCTACAGCCCAACAATTTAAAATTTAAAATACTTTTCAGAACTCTGACTTCACCCCACTGCCAGCCCTAACTGTCCGTTTATGTAAATACATAAAGCCGCTTGCCTGACTGCCTGATCCAACAGTGATGCTTCAGCTCTGCTCCAGTGCTTCTCTGACTGCCACACCTCCCAGTCCCGAATGTCTCACACACAGTCGCAATTTAGGCCTCCTTGGCTCGGACTGTCAGAATGGTGCCATAGTTACCATTTGACTGCAGTGCACAGCCACGGTTTATGATTTTGCCACTCACCTTTCCTGTTGGCTCAGCATTCTTAAGTGCTTGCAAGCTAACCACCGCATGACAGTTACCGTAGTGGGGGTGGCGCTCACACGATGTCTGAAGTGACTCGGCCTCAGACCAGATATATCAGGTTGCACACAATATCTGGGATTAGTTTCCTCCGCAGCATGGGGATTGTCGATCTTACCTCCCGACCGAACTCCAGGAAGTGAAGATGAAGCAGGTCAGGAGGAAAGAATAGGGTTCCGTGGGACTTTGGGGGGTTATAAGAAAATGAAACAATCCTTAAGACTTCCTATTTTAATGAAGTTTCAATGATTTTGGCTTTTTTTTTAAGATTTCCCCTGCTTTTTAAGACACCAGTCCACTCCTTAAAAGCATTAGAATTATAGAACAAACTGATCCCCCATCTTTGATCTTAGGAATGCAATATGTATAAAAACAAAGGGTTCCTTAATTATAGAACGTGTAAATTGCTCTATTCCATAGTGACAAAGCAAACTATAATTTGGGGTATAATATGAAGTCAGTTAAGGGATGCAGAAACCTTAAATCACAGCAAGTATTAAAGGGAACTATGCACCTCTAACTGGGCCCCTGTACCTCAGTATGAGGCTGCAGGTCCAATGAGCATTTTTGTATTTTTAATTTATTTATTTAACCAGGTATAGCACACTAAGCTGAAAGCTTTTTTACAGGAGTGACCTGGGAGCACAAGTGACTTGCTCAGGGTCATACAGTATGCAAGTGGATGCTGTGGGATTCATACCCAGGTCTGGTCTGCTGGATGTCACCAGATTTGCAGCTCAGAGCCTTAGACCACTGCGCTATACTGCCTTTTTTGTTATTTTGTTATTTTTTGTTGTTGTTGATTACTTACAATGAGTTTAGTAATTACGATTTTTTCTTGTTGATCCTGCTCTCCCTCCTGCTGGCATTTTGAAATGAAGCACCCTCAGCAGCGCACAACCTCCCCCGACTGTCCCAGGAATGGCGTACGATCCAAGGGAGCAGCTGTGGAAGCATGCATAGAGGTCCTGTATAGTCAGAGCTATTAATATCTCCGGTTTGTAATTTACATGTCTCTGTGCTACACCGAGAGTATGGACAGGCAGCCAACTGCCAATCTATACCTGATCTAGGTATAGCATCAAGGCATGTCAACTGCAAAGTGGAGCTATCAACACCAACTATACAGGACCCATAGCTATGCACGCTCACCAGCTCATACATCATTCTCGCAGGACAGCTGTGGGAGGTTGTGGGTGCGGCGCTAGGGGCGCTTTGTTTCAAAATGCTGGTGGAAGGAATGGCAGGATTAATAAAATCCTAATTACTAAACTCCCTGTAAGTAAAAAAATTAAAACTGGTTACAAAAATGCTACTCAGGTCCACTATCAATGAGGTGGGGCCTGATTACAGATGGATATTCCCTTTAATGAATTACACTGCTGGCATTTTGATCAGTCTGTGCACCCTGCAATCAACTGATCAGAGGAATATCTTCTCTGAATGTATATAACGTGGAACAAGCTGGTTGTGATTCCAAGCTCGTGAGTTAGAGATGGCTGCCTGAAAGAACTGAACCCGGGTAGCAAACAATCCAACGCCATCCACAATGAAAACAACACATTTTTTGAAATAACTTCCCACCTTAACAGAAAAGGCCCTAAGCTACAAATTGACTCCTATATTGTGAAGTTTTAACATCAGGAGAGGTAATAATAATAATGTTAGAACCTACTGCGACTTTAAACGGTGCTAAATGAACTGACATGGGTATACTGCAGCCATGGAGACAACTTTACCGTGACCGACACTATAGCAACAACAGTGCCAGGTCGCTGTAGTATCAGCGTGGAACCCTGGCCATGTTTCCTAGGGGTATTGCACCCCCTCCCTAAAGCAACTCCAACTTGGAGTTGATTAAGTAGCAGGGGGTGCAGGCAGCAGACCCCCCTGCATGTGGGTTAAGAAAACACAGTCCAAAGTGACTCCTTTTATGCCGACCACAAATGTGGTTGATATAAAGGAGTCACTGTAACATCGGTCGACAACGAAACTGTCAACCGACTGTCATAGATCCACAGACATGAATGCTGCAGCAAACAATCCTTCGCCATCCATGATCCAAACAACATATTTTTAAAAAAATAACTTAACGTCCTATCAGAACAAACCCTAGGCCACACATTGAGTCCTATATTGTGAGGTTCTGACAGCAGAAAAGATAAAAAATAAAACATGCTGAATGAACTGTAATAAATGCTGCAAACAATCCTTTGCCATCCACGAGCCAAACAACATATTTTTAAAAAAATAACTTCACATCCTAACAGAACAGACCCTAGGGCTACAAATTGAGTCCTATATTGTGAGGCTTTGATATCAGTAAAGGTAAAAATATAACATTAGAAACTACCACGGTTTTAAACAGTGCTGAAATCAACTGTTACCAATGCTATGCCTCTCCTCACCTGAAATGAGGAAAATGTTTTCCTCAGAGGACTAAAAAAGAAATTAAAAGTGTAACAATAGCAATAGCTAATGTAGAAATAACTGTCCCACATGCAAATGACAAAGTTTATGCAGTTGAAAACTGAGTAAACTACATAGAAGCAGTTGTCTCTAAGCTGAAAGAACTATGAACAGAAAAAAACAAATTAGCTACTATCAGAAAAAGTTGATAATTTAGATAACTGATGTAGGAGAAGTACCCTAAGAATAATTGGAATAATACTATGCTAACAAAGTTAAAAACAATTCATTTGGTTTGAGAAGGAAACATCACATTCTAAGCGAAATGGTTCTGTAATGATAAAAAGAGTTTAACTGCATTACAGCACAGACGTTAAGTAAAATACTAAATGGATATACACACAGAAAATGCATTCTCAATTTGATAATTCATACAATCTTTCTGCAGCCAGGCACTAGCCCCCCCCCCAATAAAATATGAAACTACAACTTAACTAAATCAGTAAAAATACCACAAATAATGGGTAATCAAGAGGTACAAGGCACACTAGACACTTTAAGGAGTGATTTGGTTAAAAACAAGCATTTGTCAATGCCGAGTGTTGTCTCGCTGGCATTGGCATTGGTATTGCAGGAGTTAGAGATGCATAATAGGAATGGCAGTGAAGTATTGAAGTGACGCCAACCCCACCCCCACCCTGCAGAGACTGACAGGCATTGGGGTGTGCCTTTGGGTCATCACCTATAACTCTCATGCCATTTTACCTCACCCTACCCTGTAGACACTGACAAGTGTCATGGTGTGCTTTGGGGTCTTTGTTGGGCCTTATATTTACCCCATTCCATAAGGAAATACACTGAGACGGGTGCAGTATAGGAGAATGGGCCTCACCCTACTCTGTAGACACTGACAAGTGTTGTGGTGTGCTTTGGGGTCTTTGGGCCTTATACTTACCCAATTCCATAAGGAAATATGCTGAGACGGGTGCAGTATAGGAGAATGGGGTGAACTTTAGGGCCGAACACTCCAAGGCACACCTCGATGCCTGTCACTGGCTACAGGGTGAGGGTGGAATGGCGTGAGCATTACATCCAATGATCCCAAGTCAAACCCCTGATGCCTGGCAGTCTCTACAGGGTGGGGTGTTACCACTGGAAACCCTAACATTGTAGGCGTTTGTTGGTATTTTCACTCCAAATTTTCAACATAGGCTTTTTGTGACCCCACCTCATCAAGAGCAGGATAATCAATTTGTTAGCTGAAAGATGATTTTGCACAGCGGCTATGCCATTTGGCAACACAGGGATGAAAACACATTTTGGGCAGGATGTGGAAAATGCAACTGTATTGTTCAAGAGGAGGCATAAAAAAATGACAACGTTAAAAATCTGGAGTGAAAATATGAAAAATTGGTGAAGTCATAAGCATGCATAGAAACTGTTCAACACACTTCCATAACCTAATTATTTTTGGAATTTTTTTAGCCACATTTTCAACATAGGCATTTTGGGACCTCCCCTCATGAACAGTGGCACTGTGATTTTGTTAATCTGTCCCAAAAGTTGATTTCCCACAGCAACCACGCCATTGTGCGCCACAGGTGCGGAAACACATTTTGGACAGGCTGTGAAAAATGACAGCTGTAATGTTCATAAGGAGGCATGAAAAAATGCCAATGTTGAAAGTCTGGCATGAAAATATTGCAAATTTGCGAAGTTACAAGGGTGTGTGGAAACTGCACAATGCACGCTTGTAACACAGTCATTTTATGGACGTTTGTCACCAAATTTTCAACATAGGCATTTTAGGACCTCCACTCATGAACAGTGTCACCATCATTTTCTCAAACTGTCCCAAAAACTGATTTTGCACAGCGACCGTGCTATTCTGTGCCGGGCGTGCGAAAACACATTTTGGTCAGGATATATAAAATGACAGCTGTACTATTCATAAGTAGGTGGAAAATGCCAATTTTGAAAATCTGGAGTGGAAATATTACAAATTCACGAAGTTACACAGGTGGGTGGGTGGAAACAGCACAATGCACGCTCGAGAAACAGCCATTTTTGATTTTTTACTAAATTTGCAACATAGGCTTTTTGAGAGCCCCCCTCAAGAACAGTGACACTGTCATTTCATTACTCAGTCCTGAAAGGTGATTCCACACAGTGACTGCGAAATCACCTTTCAGGACCAAATAACACCATGATAGTGACTGAATTCATGAGGAGGGGCCCCAATAACTCCATGTTGAAAATTTGGTGCAAAAATTCCAAAAAATGCCCAAGATATGCACAAAAGTTGAAAAAAACCTATTTATGCCATGATACGACTTACTGGCATTTCTTCAGTTCACGGTTGGTTTTGAAGAGTGCAGACGTGTTCCTGGTCCACCAAAGATCATCACGCTGGACTCCAGAGGTAAGTATGGGGTGAGGGGGGTGTGGGGAGGCAGGGTGCACAGAGGGTGGGTGCAGGTTGGGGCTGGGAGCAGGACAGACCGTGAGGGACCATTTTCTTCTTTTACAAGAGAAAAAAAAAAAAACATCGCAGGACTATTTTTTTTTTTTACAGGGGCATTTGGCACACTGGGGTGGGCTCCCAGTGTTCCACCTGAGTGTTTTGGAGGGGCTATCTGATGGGGGATTGGGAACCCCCACCTGCACATAATGAAGGGGGGTGCATTATGCCGACTGGGAGTGGGCTCCCCCGTCGGCACATAAACTGGGTCAGGGAATGCCCACAGGGGGATTGGGCAGCCCCGAAGTCGGCATTGTGGCAGGCAGTGTGCCACCATGTTTACTCTCATGTTTCACCAGGGAAAGCACGTTGGGAGGTGCCGCTGCGTATGACGAGCTTTGCTCTCATTGCAGCGGACCTTTCCTTAGATGTGCTCACCACATTATGTATTCATGGTGTGGCGCCTGAATGCTGGCTTATTGGGGAATGAGGGACTCATCTACTGATGCGCGCCCTGCATTCGCCCAACAGTGACCGCGCCTCCAAATCTGCTACTAATGCAACATAAAAATGGGTTTTAAAGGCTTTTCAGTTTTGGGCCTCATGGGAGATTAGAGCACGGAACTTTCTTCATAACAAAATATTCACCATGGAAAACTGCACAGCATTTGAATTACAAAACAATAAGACTAGAGTAATGATTCCATTACTGTATTAAACATTTCAGGGAGTTAAAATGATGCACTTTTCTAATAAAACAAAGCACAAACCTTCTTCTTAACTGCAAAACCAGGATGACAATGATCAAAATGGAGATTAACAGTCTGGAGGGGAATGGGAAGTGAGGGGTTCTGGAGGATGTAGTTCACTTGTGGAAAATGTAGCTCAGTAAACTTTTAAAGGGTCACTGTCAACCTTTTTTGTATCATATTATTTCTAGGTAAAAACTCACATTTTAAGATTGCATACCTTCTCTAAAACTCATTGGTGTTGCTAGCTGTTTTATCTGCATGCTTTCTTTGTGGAACTGAAATGCATGGTAATGTATCCAGCCTTGTGGCTTCAAATCCATGAACTACTCCACTGACTGTAATCTTCATTTATGATTCAGTAGTACTGTACTTTTAAAAGCATTGCAGATCTATTTCTAATCCTTATTTAGTAATAACTTATTCTTTATTTTTTTATTTATTTTTTTTTAGTTTTTGTTGACTGGGTAAGTGCACTAGACCAATTCTGCCTATTTTCAGGCACGACCCGGGAAGGGGGATACAGATGAATGCCAACTGACCTTGAACCAGATTAAGCTGTTGGTAGTATTTTTGTGAATGGGGAAGGGGGGATTTGGCTAGGGCACCAAGGAAATTCTCCCACTCTTTTCAAGAAGTGCCATGAGATCTTTAACATCCACCTGAACTGCCATCAGAACAGGCAGATGGGACCTCGGTTTAACGTCTCCTACGAAACAAGTAGTTTGCTTAAATACTTCTTGGAATTTAGTATTCTTGGGGGTTGTATTTTTTAATGATGATTAAAGATGATTAAAAATGACAAATTAGTCTTTGAAGGCAAATGAATGACTGCTTTAATACTAAATTTAGTATTCAGCTTCAGGGAGGGTTCCCACAGTACAGCCCTTTGGGCCTACACCCCCCATGACCACTCACAGCTTGAACACCCCCTGCCCAGAGGACCACCTAGCTGGACAACCATATCAGCATCCCAACAGACCTCTCCCAAACTGTGCACCCTGCCTGCAGCCTGACCACCCTACAAGCCCCAAACCAGCCTCTCCCCATCAACTATCACCCTCCCTGTAGCTGGCTCCTCCAGCCCAACCTTTCTAACCTCAGACAAGATCCCCCTGCAGATGTAACCCCTTCCAACCTGCCTCCTCATCTCAGTGGACCACCTTCCCTGCAGCTGGCTAAACCTTTCAGCCCTGCTATTGGACCAACCTCCCAGCCTCGCCAAACAAAGCACCCTTCTTGAAGCTGGACCAGCACCCCCTAAATAACAACTCTTCCTGCAGCTGGACCCACCCAGACTGCCCATCTTGCCCACAGACCAGTTGCCCATCCCACCACCAACCACTCTCATTGCACATAGAACACCCTGCCCTGCTAGGTACCCTTTTGTAATCCTGACACTTACTAGCCTGACATGCCACATCCCACACACAACAACCTGACAGCCCCAGCAGCCCAACACACAGTGTCCTGACCTGTGACAGTACCTGACACATGGTCAGGCCAGTGGAGGTCAAGATGCTGTCTGGCTGTTGAGTGAATTTTCCGCAAACTCCCAAAACACACAATCCCAACCTATGCCACCCATCCCTAGACCTGAGCCACTGGTGAACAGCACAGATGATGCAGAAACACCCCCCCATGTGGTGCACCCTCCGAGGACACACTGACCAGATCATGAACCCCCGGTAAGGATGACTGTCTCAGTGTCCATGGGACAGGGATGAAACAAATAGCCATGTATGCCCCAGTGTGTTGACTGGCCATCCCAGGCAGCATGGCAGACTGTCCATGTGTCCCTGCATGCATGGTGATGTCAGCTGACAGCCAGCCAGCTGGGCATGCATGAAGGAATTGGAGTATCATGCCTGTTGGTTGGTGCATGAATGACACTGCAAGCACACAGCAGAGCAGCACAGTGAGAGCATGGATAGCTGTGCCAGGGAATGGCCTGCAGTGACACTGCATGCTGGTGCTGGCACATGGAGCAGCCTGCCATTGCGCCAGCCATGTGATGTGTGCATGTGGCTGTGTCATGCTAGCCCACTATGGGCTTGCAGTAGCCACAGAGAAAAAAAGTCTGAAGGTGTTTGGAGGGGCCTGTGCCACAGGAGCCCATTGTGGGCATGAAGGCTGCACACCAGAGTCAGTCAGGTGTGTTCTGAGGGGTATTCCACAAGATTTGATTGCAGGCATGCTGTTACCACACAGTTGCACAGCTGGAAGCATTTGGGGTGGGGCTGACACAGAGTCAGGCCTGTGCAACATGCAACACACAGTGCAGACATGACAGTGTGCAGTGGGCTGCTTAGCTATACCCAGCAGTGTTGTGATGAGACAAGCCTACCAGGTTAAGGTGCATGTGAAATGTGAGGTTGCAACTTTATTCAACAGTGGGGGGCCACAGTGGCAACCGGATGGCAGTACATGACTTGTACTGTGAGTATACAACTGTCAGGTGCCATGTCACCACAGAAACCCTACAAGGTGGTGTTATGCGCCATGCCATGGAGGAACTCTAGCAGTTTGCCCTTGTCCCTGGAGGTCAGTACCATCCTTATCCACTCCTCATGGGCCACATAGCTCTTCTTGGGTGGTGTCCATGGCAGTCCATGACGAATGCCCTTCCTGGTGACATCATTCTATTGCTGTTCCCTATGGAGCTCTGCTAGCATTGTCATGACCCCTACATGAACCTTCCCAAGCAGGGCAGGGAGATGTTGGTGTCAGGTCTTGATGTCATCTTGGGTCCATGGTATACCTTGCTCATTGAGATTAGAGATGCAGTGAAATTAAATTCTGCTGGCGAAGTGAATGCGAAGTGGCCACTTCACGTTGTCACTCTGCTATGCGGAGTGGCCAATAGGAAAGGCTCACTTGGCCTCGTAATTATTACTTTGTGTTGTCGTTCCACCATAACGCGAAATAAGGCAGAGTGACAACAATATTGGCAGCCCTCCAGTGCTCCCACACACACACAGTCACCAGAATTAATGTGCATCCCCAAAATGCTACTGTCTTGTGTCCAGAAAACTCCCCAGTGCTGAAGAGGTGAAATGCGAGTGTAACAAGAAATGCAAAGTCTCCCAGAATTAATGGCGCATTCAGTCATGCGGGCAGTTGTCACACACAGTCACCAGAATTAATTTGCATCGCCAAAATGCTACTGTCTTGTGTCCAGAAAAGTCCCCAGTGCTGATGAAGTGAAATGAGAGGGTAACAAAAAAAGCAAAATCTCCCAGAATTAATGGCGCACTCAGTCATGCATGCAGTTGTCACACACAGTCACCAGAATTAATTTGCATCTCCAAAACACTACTGTCTTGTGTCCAGAAAATTCCACAGTGCTGATGAAGTGAAATGAGAGGGTAACAAAAAATGCAAAGTCTCCCAGAATTAATAGTGCACTCCGTCATGCGCACAGTAGTCACACACAGTCACCAGAATTAATGTGCATCCCCAAAATGCTGCTGTCTTGTGTCCACAAAATTTCCCAGTACTGACGAACTGAAATGAGAGTGTAACAAGAAATGCAAAGTCTCCCAGAATTAATGACCACTCAGTCATGCGCGCAGTGGTCACACACAGTCACCAGAATTAATTTGCATCCCCAAAATGCTACTGTCTTGTGTCCAGAAAATTCCCCAGTGCTGACGAAGTGAAATGAGAGCATAACAAGAAATGCAAAGTCTCCCAGAATTAATGGTGTACTGCAAACACACAGAAAGATTAAGATTGCACTGCGCACTCAAGAGATGAAGACGCAAAGGCACACCAAAACCTGAACAGTGCTCACAAGTCAGAAATCCAAACTTGGAAAAAAATACCTTTTGCTGGTTGGGGGGTAGTACACAGCAGTAACAGTCCACTACCAGTAAAGATACCACAAAGCAGTGTAAAAAATTCATGCAGATATGGTGGATAGCAGGTTCACACTGCTGCAATTACTCTGGCACAATAAAAGGTGTCTGATTTAATGGCACACATCGCACACACACACACTCACACACACACACTACAAGTAATGCATAGCAAATTGAAAACCTTTAGCAATATAACCAAATGCTTTAAACAAACTGATATTATACATTGCTGCATCACAACAATCTGCAAAAAATGTCAAAAATTACTGAAAATATTACTGTGTGTACATCAACACAGTTATACAAGAAAAATATAACCAAAACAGAAAGACTGCCTTTTTCTCACAGTTAATCCACTTACACCACAGATACGCCCCTCCAGCAAAGCACACTTCACAGTACACAGACTGACTGTTCTAAATAACATTCAAAATCCACACACAAACAATAAACACTCGATGATATGAGCACATGAAGGTTTCCTACAATAGATGTACTAAATTTTGAGCAAAGAAAATGGCTCAAAACGGCTTTTTTAACAGCTTTTAGAGGATTTGAATCACAGAGCTCTGAGAGGTAACTGTCTCCATCTTCTACTATACACACTACACAGAACTGAGGTTGTGCAGAACAATCTATAGCCCATGTGACCTGCAATCCCATGAAGCACTGCAAATTCACCTTGGAGCTCAATAACAAGGTGAAGTGATGTGAAGCACATTGATTTCAATGTACTTCACCTTAAAATTGGTGAAGAAGTGGTTTGGGGAAGGCGGAATAATGCAAAGTCATTGGTTTCAATGGACTTCACGTTTCTCATCACGACACAAAGTTGTGGAACACTTCGCGGATTTTGCATTACTCCATGAATCACTTTGAGGTGTGAATTTCGGCCACTTTGCCCACCACTAGTTGAGATCCGCAACCAACCCCAACTGAGGTGGGAACATGGGGTCGTATCTCGTGGGCACCTTGGCCGCCTTACTGTACAGCCATATCCTGCCCAGCACATGTGTGTGCTAGAAAAAAATAGAGGAGTGTGGTGGCATTGGGTGGCATGGTTGGCTTCAGAAGGCCAAATGCTGCTGGAAGTGTCCTGTGCCAGGAGATGGGTGAAGGCCGTGAGTTCACAGATCTTCAGGCTGAAGTCTGGGTCACTTCAGTATTGTGGTGCAAGGCCAAAGCTCTGGACCTTCCTCTGCACAATCCGCCCAAATTGGAACAGGCAACTCTCATTCATGGCTTGTGGAAACTCCATCTTACAGGCATTGATCGCAGTCTGCTCAAAGTCAGTGATGATCGTAGGTGGTTCGAGGGTGCAGGACTGTGTGCTGGCATATTTGTTCAGCTCCTGGAATAAGGTGCAGTAACATTCCAAGAACTTTGTCGTCATCAGTGTATAAACCAATGGCATGATGCGGTTGTTAGGGCCCATCCCCATGGATGCATGAATGGTGTACGACTGAGTGTACAGGTGTGGCACGGTCCTGAACGTACCATCTATCACCCAGAAGGGTGCCTGTGCCAGGTCCCTGATGTTGTCCTCTGTGGTGAGTAGAAGGACCTGGTGGGTGGTGCTGCCGGTGATTCTGCTGTACCATGGCAATCCAATCGCCATCTGTAGCTGCTCAAGGATGGTGAGGTCAGCTAGTGTCACTGGTTCAGGTGAGAGGTCCTTGCAGTGGGTCCTGTTCACAATCTGCAGCAGGGCCCTCTTGCTTGGCAACTGTTGCCACACCTCAGTGGACATAGCAGTTGCCTCACTCTGCAGCAGTTGTGCGAGGGTAGCCATGGTGCTGTGTTCCTTCTACTTGATGCCAGTCGGTGCATGTGCCAGTGGAGCATCTGTCACCTCCAGAGCCTGATTGTGCTCATTCTTTTTCTTTAGGTGGTGCTGGCCATCCTGGAGCAGTGTGATGGCCCAGCCAAGGCAGGATTTGCACTTACGGTGCTGGCAGCACCAGTACACTGTCTCGTTTCATGTCCGTTCATGGACCCGGAGGTAGCCATTCACATTCAGCTTGGACTTTCCGCTCCTGGACGGTACCACCTCACAGACTGTCCCTGTTGTTGGAGTTGCAGTCGAGCACCCTAACCCATCCATGGCTTCCATTCTCTCCTTCATTTGCCAGAGGTCTGTGCAACACTGGCCGGCTTTTGTTCCAGCTCAGACATGCGGGTGTGATTGCACCTCATTTACACGTCACACTCCATGGGCCACACCTGTGGCAGCTGCTACTCATCTGTGGGTGGTTTGTACCAGCACTGTAGTACCACTGTCTGCCCACAGTCCCAGTGTTTCATGGCTGTGCTGTGCACCATGGTCACATTCAAGTTCTGTGTCCACAGTGTCCTGGGCCTCCATCAGCTACTGTGCTGCAGCAGGGCTTTGCTCCATGGTACACTTTCCTGCTCTCCACTGTGCAGGGATCCCTGTGTGTTGTGCACTCTGCTTACAGGTCAGTGTCCACCTACCTAGGCTGGCCTTTGGGCCCCCCAGCATTGGTGTCCCAGCATCTGTAGCTCCCATGCATGCTGTCATGAGTGCACGTCCGTCCGCTACCCCTACGCATCATTTTCTGCTGCTTGCCTCTGCTCTCCATGGTCTCCTAGGCTGTGGTTCCCTGACCTGCGACTTCTGTAGTAAATCACAATTGTGGACCTTACTGTGCTTTCCCCTATGGGGATTGCATTTACTTCCCCTGTGCCTGTTTGTTTGTCAGAGTTCCGGTTCACCTGCTTTGTTGCCTACTCCTGTGGCAGGCCTGCACTCATGCAGCAGTGTTGTGCCACATGTCCCGGCATATTGGTGGCTGCTTGTGGTCTCTGCCCCTGCATGGGGCCATTGGTTTTCAGGATTTTGCACCTCCTGTGTGTTGGGCAGCTTTTCCTGACAGTGCTCTGTTGGGACAGTGGCTCTGTTGGTCACCTATGGGTTGGGAGGGTGTGCTAGGTATCCCATGTATTCGGATACCAAGTTTTGGCATTGCATGATATATCCCCCTGCTAATTGACCACCCTGTAAGCAGCTGCACCATTCTTTCAGCCCCCATACAAGCCTCCCCAAATCTGAGCACACTCCCTAGATCATTGCACAGCCCCCAAGCCTGCCTCTCACCCCAGCTAACTACTTTCCCTGTTGCCAGAATCCCCCAAACTACCCTTATCATCCATGGACCAGCCTCCCCCTCCAACAAATCTCCATGCAGCTAGAACCCTCCCCCAGACTGCCCTCTTCTCACCTAGCCAGCAACCCTCCCTGCAGCTTAACCAACCTTCCAGCCCCCCAGTTCCATGACAAACCTCTCTCCCAACAACAGTCCTTCATGCAGCTGACTCCCTCCCCAGATCATACTCCCCCCCACAGAGTAGCTGCTCACCCACACTAACCACTCTCCCTGCATCTGAAACAGGCCCTGCCCAGACAACCACTCTACCTGCAGTTGAACCACTCTTTCGGCCCCTGGACAAACCTTCCCCAAGAAAGCACTGTCCATGGACCATTCCACAGTTACAAGGAGGGAGGAAGAGGCCCCCAGCTGAGTAGGAAGCAACTGCTGGTGGGGGACTTAATTAGGGGGATAGACTTGCGAGCAGGGTGGGGTAAAGGAGAGGGGAGGTGAAATACCTGAGAGGTACTTTGGCTTGGAGGGATGAGAGCAGATACAGTGGGTCATTAGGCAGCAGGAGATGAGAGGGAGCTAGATATCATTGCCACCTGGGGACAAATGACCTAGCAAGGGATGGAGTAGGGGTAGTGCAGGGAAATTTCAGGGATAGTGGGAGGGTCCTCAAGCATTCATGGTGGCTTTTGCCAAAAGGTTGCCTATATACATCTGGGGAGAAGAGAGGACTCTCCACATGGCTTTCAACAGTTGGTTAAAGGCATGGTGCAGGGTTGGGCTCAGTACTAGGAGTGGGCCTCTTCAATGTCTTCATAAGTGAAATTGCAGAAGAACTGAATGGGAAGGTATGTCTTTTTTTGCAGATGGCACCAAAACTTGTTATAGGGTGGACACTCAGGAAGGTGTGGAGAAAGGGTTCACCCAAGCTGGTGTGACAACTATGTTGCTGATGCCAATTACAGCACAGGCAACATTACAGCACCAGAAATAATGTATCCCAGGAGTTACACCACCAAAGCACCCTGCTGGGAAACAGTCAGTCTCCAGTGGGCCCCTTCCCCTAATTATCACACAGGTCCACGTTCTTAATTTACCTGCTGTCAAGTTCTACCTCATCCTACAATCTCCCCACAGGTATGCATTAGATTGTTACTATCCCTGATGTGCAGTGGTTCCCATTTATTTATTTGTTTGTTTGTTTGTTTACTGAGTAGGTGCACTTCTCTGAGAACCATTTTCAGGCATGACCTGGGTCATTGAGAATGGCACAGTAATATAAGCAAGTACAAAGGAGGGTGGGACAAGGCATACAATAGACAGTAATAAAAATATACAGGATAATATACAGGATATTTATATGAAGATATATATAAAGTTGCAGCACAATGGATAAATACAATTTATAACAATAGCAGGTACAGTAGTAGCTAAGTTGTAATACACATTAGGCATGATCTGAGATGAGTAAAGGAAAAAGTGCATCATGGCAGTGTAGGTATAGACCAAGAAGGGAAAGGAGGGAAGGGAAATAGAGGCATGACAGTAAGTTGGGAGGGCAGGATCAAGGGGTGGAGGACAGAAGGTGAGATCTAAGGAGAGAGTGGAAGAGTCCTGGAGAGTCAGTGGTGCTAAATGGAGTGGGCAGGTTGTTCCAGAGGAAGGGGGCTGCAGACGAGAATGCACATTTACCCATACAGGTGGAGACTAGGGAGCACTCAAACATGGAGTCAGCAGTGAGGCAGAGCTCTCAAACAAACACTTTTGGCCAAAGGAGGTGATATTTCGGAGAGGTAGCTCGGTTTTGGATGGCCTTATTGACTGTGCTGCCCAGAAGATAGGTCCACTGGGCTGATGGTGGGTGAGCCAATCCAGGGCCTGATAGAGTGAGCAGTGGTGTGTTGAGTGAGAGCCCTTCCCCCTGTATATCCAAAGCCCCCACCATGACTCAGTTAGTTCTTACAGCTAACACTACCCCCGGTCCCCAGACTTACTATATATTTGCTACCCTACCACATTTGCAACAGACCCTCCTCTCAGCTCCTTGATCAGCCACAAAATGGATGATAGTTCACAATCATGTGCTAACTCTACACAACTGTTTATATAGTAGGAATGTGAGCGCAAAACTGGCTTTCTGTCCTCAGCTGGTCACAGAAGTTAGCAGAGGTTCTCTGTCAATTGCCAAGGAAGGGAGAGTGCGTAAACATACGGTGGTGGCCATGAATGGTGGGAGCGGTAGGACTGGGTGGGCATGTAGGTACTGGCAGTTTTCAATGTACCAAATGGGCAGGAGAACCACTGAACACCAGGGGAAGTTCGATATTACCGATGGCGGGAGCTCAAATGGGGCAGGGGTAGGAGGCGGAGGTGATAATACCTGGTTTAGGGAGGCAACATCTTTTAGAACCATTCGCCAACTGGTCAGAGACTCACTAGTCATGCTATCCAAGATATTTTGTGATCCTACCCTGTTTTTGGGGTGCAAAGTGTTGTTTGAGAGTCATTAACCCATTTAGTGATCGCAAATGCCCTTTGAATGTTCTGGTCTATGTGAACAATAACAGTCTATTACCAGTAAGATAAAGATAAGTGAACCAATACAAATATGGAACTGAGAGCTGTCCTCTGTGATGTTAGTAATGTAATGTATCCTAACAACGCATTAGAGTACAGAGTATAATGAGATTAATACTGGTACCGCTGTGCTACCAAATGAGTCTAGGGTTGCGCTGTGAGAGGTACCAAATACTAAAATGTCAAAATAACGCAGTACCATGGTGCTACCAGTGTGCCAGTATTTGGGGGACCTAACAAAAATCTCAAATTTTCGTGATACCATTGTATTACCAGTGTGTGTGTGTGTGTGAGAGACAGAGGAAATGGTATAAAATGCCATAGGGATACCATTGTGCCAGTGCAGTACCAGTGCACCAAGGAAAATCTATATATTACCTACCACTGTGATACCAGAGTACCTCTGGGTAATACCACTGTAATACCAGAATACCAGTGGGTAGTACCATTGTGATACCAGAGTACTGCTGGGTAGTACTACTGTGGATTTTTCAGCTGACCACAGTATTGCGATTGCTATACTGCTGTATTGCCATTGTGACTAATTTGGTAAAGGTAAGGCTTCTGTTATCTAATTTTTACGGCTGCAGTGGGTAAAACCTGCAGCTGTCTTGCAGTACTTCTAAAAATGAGCCACCAGATGGATACCAAAGAACTGTTTTGTAGTTGCTGTATGATCATTCCACAACTCCAGAACAGTCCGCTCACTCCCTGCCCCCCTGCAGATGCACTACTTTGGTTGCTGGTCACCCGCCATGCTCAAGATGGCTACTGATGTTTAGTGTGCATGAGCGAGTAGTTGTGCATGCATTACTGCACTGCAGCCATCTTGGGCATGGCGGACTATTTCTCCGTGAGCTCGGTGAGCACATCTGCAGCCATGTTGGCTCTGGCCAGATTTGTTATTTTTGCCATGGCTATTGACAATGTGCCTATTAAAGGCAGTTTGGCTAATATAATCAATCAGTCATCAATTTTCTGAATCAACTTGTTGTATAATGCTTCCTGATATCAATTATGGCAGTATTCAGTGTCTTCAACACGTTTTTGCAAGGTAATTTGACACTGTGGCTAGCAAAAACAGTTTTTGGCTAGTACAATTAATCATCAGTTTATTGATGTATTTTTCTGTGCCATGATAATAGATAACAGCTTTGGCAATATTAAGTGTTTATAGCATGCTTTTCAGTGTCACTTTTGCCCATTTTTTTCACTTCTTGGGGAAGTTCCTGGGAACTGTTCTGTAGCTTTAAGGATTAATGACAATGAAAAGTGGATCCTTTGAGCCATTCCCCAGTCTCTGGTGAAAGAGCAAGGGCTGGAAATGTTGAGACATTTGCACATACCTCCCACTGTGCCTGTTTGGATATACATTGCACCCTTTTGCAAATAAAATACAAATTGCAACAACCCTGTGCTATAGCTATATATATCTATATCTATATACTGTATATATATATATAGGGAAATTCCTGCCTCACTCACAGCTCTGCTGTATTAGTCCTAGGATGGCACACATGACTGAAGTCCTGGGGAAGATGGAGCAGCAGACGCAGAATCAGGCCTGATGTTTAACACTTGAAGGTATAGAAGCTGCAGCTTGGATCTTCAGTGCGACTCAAGGTCTTGCAGCCCATCCCCCCGGCTCACAGAGGCTCACTGAAGGGCATCACACAAGACCCACCAGCCACAAGGGACCCAGACATGGGAGCGTCCCCACAGTCTGGCTCCCCCACAGGTCAGAGCACCAAAGCACCTGGGCACAAACCCACAATCCCATGCCACCAGCAGCCCCACTTAATGGGGGTCAGCGAGCTCCTCACTTGGTACATTTAGGATGGATTCTTCAGATCATTTCCATTCTTTCCTCAAAATTCTGCTACTCTGTGTAGTCAAGCAGTCTCAGCTACCTTCTCTAATATCAGGCTCTGGGGGGACTGTGCAGAGTCTGAAAATCCAGGGATTTAACACAACATTCTCCCATCTTGCTGCATCTCAGGAGCAGACAGCAGGCAACCACCCAGACAGCACCCACTCATTCCCCTGCCCCACAGTCTACAATCCAGTTTTCTCTGCCAAAAAACAGTCCTTTAACCTTGTCTTTCCCTTTTCCTGTTGACGTCTGGTCCTTGCCAGGGTCAGATAGAACCTTTTACACTTTTTCCTACTTCTCTCATCAAAAATCTTTGATCATCCGTGTTTCACCGATGTGGCACAGATAAAACTGAAGAGGCTTCTCCCCATCCTCTTGACACAAATCCATTTTCTTAATCCTTTTTCTCAATCCATTTAACCTTTACTCTGAACAATTTCACCACTGTGGTGCAATTTCTCTGGCAGCAACACAATACTGCAGATCTCCCTCTCTGCTGAACTGCCCACAAAATCCTCTCTTTTCTCTCTAGATGGGGAAAGGCACAACCAGCTCTGGGGGACAGACGGCAGGCAGCCCCCCCTCACAGCCCCACAACCCCTCCTTCTCACTAGGGGCTGGAGACCCCCTCCCTGCGGAGGGGCTCCCATCAAACTGAATTTAGAAACCAAAGTTCTTTCCCTTTGGGAGCTTTCTGGCAGCTCCCCATTGGCAGGAGCAACTGTCAACCAAAATTAACATGTATGAGGTTCCCGCAACTCCTCACTGGTTGCTGAAAAAGGAACCCAGATTGTCCCTGGTATTTTTCCCCAAGAGTCTTCACTGAAGTTCTACTCTTTAGCAGCCTCTTCCCACTGATGACCCAATACAAAATTTAGCATTTTTAGTTATTTTCCAGCCAGCCGCTAATGCTGAAACTTGTTTTCCCCAGCACCAGACAGGCTGAGAAATATGTGTAGTATAACAGCAGTAGGAATGAAGAATAAATGTTCTAGCTCTACCCGGATTAGGTGAGTGGGGGACCACCAGACTACCAAGGAATTATTTTTTTTATTGTGCCCAGGACTGACAGTGTGTGTGTGTGTGTGTGTGTAGTTGATGGCAGGCTGCGTGTGTGCAATTAAAACACGATTCCCAGAATCATTAACTAGCACTAACCATGCAGTGTGTTAGCACTTCCAGAAAGCATTTAATATACCTGTACACCTTATATGCATTAGAGTAACCCCCAGTTGTATGGACACCTGGTTGCAATTAGGAATCCTGTGCAAAAAAAAAAAAAAATAGCGCCATGTTAACAGGTTAGCACTGCACAGAAGAATGCTTTTTAAAACAGTACCAGCCATGCTTTCACAATGCAGTGCTAATCCTGTTACAGTGGTACGTGGGCCCCCATTTTCAGATTAGTGTTGTGCACTCCTAAGTGCTGCACCTGAGATAGCACACAGCCACAGAAGGTGGTGGTAAATGGCATTCACTCCAACCAGGAGAGAGTGACCAGTAGGGTGCCGGAGGGCTCAGGAATGGGACAAGTCCTCTTCAGTGTCTTTATAAGTGGCATAACAGAAGAACTGGAAGGGAAGATGTGCCTTTCTGCAGATGACACCACATTGTGTAATAGCGTTGATAGGTGCAGATGGAGAGAATGAGTAGGGACCTTAGAAAACTTGAAGAGCGGTATGGGACATGACAGCTTGGGTTCAAAGCCAAAAAGTGCAAAATCAAGCATCTAGGGAACAGAAACCTAGATGCTGAGTATAAACTCTAGGGGGAGGTACTGATGGTTGCTTAGGAAACCTTTTATACAGCACTGTGCTCTGTATGCAGGAGAGGATTACTCATTTGCATTGCTGTAGTCGTGCATATGCACACGCACATGATCAGGTTAGCATCAGGTGATGCTGAATATGACACCCATCCAACCATGTTGTTCCCACATAGTGTAATGTAGCTCTGCACGCTACCCTTCTGACTAAAAATCCTGGCTGATGCCTCTTAAGATGCAGAAGGTAAACATAAGATGGTTATCTTATCTTATCAATCTCTTTATGTATTGTTTTATCATATTTTGCTTGTAAAACCTTTATCCAATTTCAAAACATTGTGATGTGACTTAAAAGGTTTCTAACAAACTAGTTAAAATACATTTTTTTCTTCTTTTATCTAAATGCTGTCTTTATTTACTTATAAAAACACAGTCTGGTGGGCTGGCCTAGCAGCTTGGTGGTGATTGCACTGCCTCCCATGCCAGTGGCCCAGTTTTAGGAGTGGACCTGCATTGCACAGGGGGTTAGCTAGGAGGGATATGATTGAGCATCTCGGGGAATGCTCTCCTCTCAGCGAGAAGTCTGACCACCCCACTCTTCAACATCTGCCTATCTGAGGAGGGCTGGCAGGGCAATGGAGTTGCAAAAGGGGGAGGGCTCAGGCAGGCACAAAGCAAGCATGTGTCTTTATATGCAATTGCATCATTGCATGCTTGGCTGCCCAGGGGATGAAACCAAAGGTAGAAACCCCCTAGTGGCAAAATGATCCAACAACCTGCTGCAGATTCTGCACTACTAACCAGGCTCTGCTTCTGTCCGAATATGTGTCTCCTTGTCAATGGCCCTCCCCCTCCTGGCCACAACAAGGGGGATGTGTGTGTGTGTGTGTGTGTGTGTGTGTGTGGGAGGGGGTAGAATCTCAAAGCAAGTATGTCCTGGGGATGGTGGGTGATTGGGCTGGAGATGTCAGTGGGCAAAGGGTCACAGGGTGACTAAGGAGATAAAAATCTCTATGGGAAAACAAAAAGAAATAAAACACAGTTTGAGAAGCTCAAACCCCAAAACAGACTGTGTATGCCTCCAGTGAGGCATCACAGTAAAGTTATTTAGTACAGAAACAATGCAAATTGTATGCATGTGCCAGCTAAACTCCTGATGAGAGCTGGATACTGAGGGGTTGCAGCAAAAATATATATTTTTGTTTCTTAACCAAGAAACGTTTATTAAACAAAACATTTATTTATTTACGAGATTAACCAGATAGGCATACAGAGCGGAAAACCGCTCGTTTCCAGATGCGACCTGGGATTTACATACATACATACATACATGAAAGACAAAAGATGCATAGGCAATGGTGCAAAAGACAGGTATCACCCTAGTACATAAGGGGGAAAAAGACAGCAATAAAACAGCAAGTCCAGAGAGGTTACAGGCTGGACTAGGCATTTGTTAGATTGTTTATAGTGGTGCAGAGTGGTTGAGTAACTGGACAGTAGTTGGGGGTTATGGCCCCAGTACATACCAGACAGAAACACATTGGAGAAAAAAAATCCAATAGCGATCAGTTGTTGGTCAGTCGACCTGTTTAAGGCACATTTCGATGCCTTGTGATATCCGATCTGGGCTGCAGGTTGCAGTTACATATGTCAGAGAAGTGATCCTGTAGGAGAGTTTTTAGGGACCTTTGGGTAGAGGACTGCCTGATTTCTGCAGGGAGGTCATTCCAGAGTTTGGGCAGTCTGTATTTGAAAGCGGATTGCCCCTTTGTGGTGCGCATAAAAGGGATTTGTAAGAGTTTAGAGTCGGCACCTCTCAAGGTGTAGGCCGGTGGGGGGGTTGAGTTGCCAGGACAGAGCTGAGATAAGTAGGAAGGGAGTTAGACCAGTACTTTGCAACGAGATTTGCGCAGTGAAGCTGGCGCCTGGAGTGCAGCAAGGGGAGAGCAAGACATAGTCCATAGAGTACAAACTAGCAAAGTTTTGGCTTACACTTTCACAGTTCCTGAAGTGCTTCCCAAGCATTCAGTTCTGATAAGTTTCTATATTAACACAGCAATTAGTTACACATAAATCTGATCAAAAATTTAACTTGGAAAAACACATACAGCCTCCTATGTATATGTTAGGATTATTCAGTATTAGCTTCCTATACAAATGTGTTGTCTAACAGTAAATGAAGGCAGCACTTATTTAAAAGAATAAACTATAGCATTTTAAATTAGTTCTAAAAGTTTCTTGGCACATCATAATGTTCTGAAATTTGATTAAAGGTGTGCAAGCAAAACAAGATGTAAAACCCCATAAAGAAGTAGAATGAGAGATAGCCCTGTTTTGTTTACCTACTGCTCTGCAGTTTTATACATCCTCTCGTCAAGCCAGCAGCTAACTGAAAGCAACAGGCAATGAGTGCAGTGGCAAGCCATTCAAGGGGGAGGGGCTGGGGGGATGGATAGTTTCAGAATGTAGTCCATTTCAATATATAGTGTATTTGTTTCAGTATATAGTGTATGTGAATTTTTCAGTCTACAGTGTATGTATTTCAATACATAGTTTATGTGTTTCACCATGTAGCATATTTGTTTCAGTATATAGTGTATGTGTGTTTTTAAAATATACTGTGTATGTATTTCAGTGTGTAATAAATTTCTCTCAGTATATAGAGTATGCAAAATGTTTCAATAGAGAGGGTGTTTTTAATATATAGCGTATTTGTTTCAGTATATAGTGTATGCAGATTTTGCAATGCATAGTGTATTTAATTCAATATACAGTGTATGTATTTCAATATAAAGTGTAAATGTTTCAATATATAGTGTATTTCAGTAGACAGTGTATGTGCTTTTTCAGTGTGTAGGGTATGTATTTCAATAGATAGTGTATGTATTTCACTATACAGTGGGTTTGTTTCAGTATATAGTGTATGCAGATTTTTTCAATATTGTGTGTGCTACAATGTATAGAGTATTTGCTTCAGTAGATAGTTTATGTGGATGTTTCAGTCAATAGCATATGTATCTCAATAGATAGTGTATATGTTTCAGTGCATAGTACATTTACAGTATTTCAGTATATTGTGTACGTGGCTTTTCAGTACTCAGTATGTGGATTTCAGTAGACAGTGTATGTATTTCACTATATAATGTAAGCATTTCACTATATAGTGTATGTGTTTCACTCTATGATATATGCATTTCAGTATACAGTATATGTATTTCACGATATGTGTATATTTCAGTAGATAGTGTATGTGGTTCACTACATTGTGTATGCATTTTACTACATGATGTATATATTTCACTATATGATATATACATAGATACATAGATACATAGACAGTGTCGGCAGATAAGGGCCTATGGCACACCTAGTCTGCCCATTTGAGCTTGTAAGTTCAGTTTGTTTTCCTAGAAGTCTATTTCCCCTTACCCCCGACCTCTAGAATTCCTTTATGTCTATCCCATGCATTCTTAAATCCCGTGATTGTTTCAGCCCCCACCACTTCCTCCGGCAGGGTGTTCCACTTGTCCACCACCCGTTCTGTGAAGAAATTCTTTCTCATGTTTCCTCTGAATCGTCCTCCCTCCAACTTCATCCCATGCCCTCTAGTCCTGAAACATCTTTTCGCTTAAAATAGTGTTTTCCTGCACCCTGTTCCTCCTGTAAGATACTTGTATGTCTCTATCATATCCCTCTCTCCCTCCTCTCCTCCAGGAGTACATGTTCAGTTCCTTCAACCTGTCTTCATAGGATTTGTGATGCAACCCATGCACCATCTTTGTTGCCCTCCTCTGAACCTTCTCTACCCTGTCTATGTCCTTACTGAGGTATGGTCTCAGAACTGTACACTGTACTCCAGGTGGGGCCTCACTAGTGTCTTGTATAGCGGAATTATGACCTCCTTTCCTGCTGGTGATGCCCCTGCCTATACATCCCAGCATCCTATTTGCTTTACCTGATGCCTTGTCACACTGTTTCCCTACCTTGGGGTCATCAGGATGACAACCCCAAGATCCCTTTCCTGCTTGGTGCATGCTATATCCTCACCCCCCAACTGATATATTGTGCCAGGATTTTGTGCCCCATATGCATTATCTTGCACTTCTTTGCATTAATTTCAACTGCCAAACCCTTGACCATTCTTCAAGTTTCTGCAGGTCCCTTCTCATTCTGTCTACACCTCTGGTGTGTCTACTCTGTTACAGAGCTTTGTGTCATCAGCGAACAGTGAAATTCTGCCTTCTATATCCTGTGCAATGTCACTGATGAAGATGTTGAATAGGACCGGTCCCAGCACTGTATCCTGTGGTACCCCACTGGTCCTCTTCCTCTGTGGGTGACAGCCATTTACCACCACCCTCTGTGTCCTGCCACCCAGCCAGTTACCTACCCACCACACTACTGTCCTGCCCACACCCATATTCCCCAGTTTGTGTAATAGTCTTCTATGTGGCACAGTGTCAAAGGCCTTGCTGAAGTCCAGATAGGCCATGTCCACTGCCCTCCCCTGATCCACCTCCCTAGTCACCCAGTCAAAATTCAATGAGGTTGGTCTGACATGACCTCCCCTGGTGAAACCATGCTGCCTTGGGTCCTGTAGTCCATTGACAACCAGATGTTCCACCAATCTCTCCTTCAGTAGTGCTTCCATGATCTTTCCCACTACGAGGTGAGGCTGACTGGTCTGTAGTTCCCGCTTCCTCTTTGTTCCCACTTTTGTTTAAGGGACTACATCTGCTGTCCTCCAGTCTTTGGGTACCTCCCTGTTTCCAGTGATTGGCTGAACAGGATAGCCAGAGGTTCAGCCACCACCTCTCTTAGTTCTTTAAGGACCCTGGGGTGCACCCCATCTGGCCCCATTGCTTTGTCAACTCTTATTACTTCAGTTCCTTCAGGACCCTTTCGTGTAAAGGGACTTGTGTCCATTTCTGCACCATTCTCACCCTTGTACTCCCTTCAGACCCATTACCCCCCTCTTCCTTAGTAAAGACTGGCAGAAATACCTGTTCAATATGTCAGCTTTACTGTTGTCATCCTCCACGCTGCCCCATCCTCCCCTTCAGTCTAACTATCCTCCCTTTGTCCTTCTTTTTCACTTATGTACCTGTAAAAGGTTTGTCCCCTTTAACCACTGATTTTGCAATGTGTTCTTCTGTCTGAGCTTTGGCTTCCTTACTGACTTCCCTGCCTCCCTTTGTTTCTCCTGGTACTTCTCCCTATCCCCTTCTGCCTGTGTCTTTGTATTGCCTGAATGCAGTCTTTTGGCTTTCACTTTCTTTGCTACCTCTTTGGAAAACCATAATGGTCTCCTCTTTCTTTTCCTCTTGCTAACCTGCTAATGCATAATTCTGTTGTTCTTATAATCCCATTTTAAATACTGCCCACTGTCCCTCAATCCCTGATTCCTGTCCCATTCCCTTAATGCCTCTTTCAAGCATCTCCCATTTTCCCAAAGTCTGCCCCTAAAATCCAGGATCGTGTTTTGTGTGGTTTGGTTCTGCTCTTTCTGTGATTTCAAACCACAATGACTGGTGGTCACTGTTACCCAGGTGCTCCCCACTGTTACCCCCATCACACTGTCCCTGTTTGTGAGCACAAGGTCCAGTATTGCCTTCTGCCGAGTTGGTTCCATGACCAGTTGCTTGAGGAAGGCACCCTGAAGGGAGTCCAGGATAAATCTGCTCCTAGTTGATGCTGCTGCTGGGATGCTCCAGTCCACGTCTGGTATATTGAAGTATCCAACCAGTACTACCTCACCCTTGTCAGCCATCCTTTGGATGGCTAGCATCAGCTCCCTATCTGTTTCTTCCTCCTGGGCTGGTGGTCTATAGACCACCTGTGTGACGGCTGGCCCCATTTTCCTTTCCAGCTTAACCCACAGTATCTCTCCCCATTTTGTTCCTCCTGGATCTGTGTGGCCCTTATGTCATTTTTCACATACAGTGCCTCCTCCTCCCTTCCTGCCTGCTCTGTCTCTTCTGAATATGTTGTAGCCAGGTATGGCCATCTCCCAGTCATGGTTATCATTACACCAGGTTTCAGTGATGGCCACAATGTCCAGGTCTGACTGTACCATGACAGCCTCAGATCTTCCATCTTGTTGCTAAGGCTCCTGGCATTTGCACATGGCTTTCGATGATTTGACCTCCCTAGACTGCTTCACTGTTCTACTCCAGCCCCTTCCTTGGTTGTCATTTATCCCTGGTTCTCCTTGCTGTCTGCCCTTCTGCTGAATTTTGCCCTTTTCTGCTTATCCACCTTTTGGACACTTATCTCCAACTTTTGCACACTGCTTTGCAGAGATAGCCCTCCTCTGGTTCACTGGTTCCATTACTAGCTGTGGGGGTGAGCAAGTAGGTATCCATCCTTGCTGGCCTGCCACCCCTTTGCTAGTTTAAATGCTTGTCAATGTAGCATTTAAACTTATCATTGAGTGCTTGGATTCCCCTCCAGGATGGATGCAGGCCGTCAGGCTTGAACAAACCTCCATCCCTCCAGATGGGTCCCCAGTCACCAATGAATCCAAACCCTTCCTCACAGCACCAGTTCTTCAACCATGAGTTAAAGTTCCTGGTGCATGCACTCCTATGCTCTCCTTGCCTCTCACAGGTAGTACTTCAGAGAAAGTGACATAAGTAGCTACTTGCATGGACCCCTCCCCAGTTTCCTAAACTCTTCCTGAACTTCCTTTGGCTCCCCATTTGCCAAGTCATTAGTACCCTAGGTGGATAATGACATCCAGCTCACCCTCCTGTCTTGCCTTCCCAGTGATCCCCAGTATCTTCCTTCCATCCCTCCATGCCGTGGCACCTGGTAGGCACCTCACCTCCCTGTCCTCCCTCTCCTGTGTTCCTAGCTGGATCCCTCTTAGTGGAGTCCCCACCAGGATTCGCTTCCTCCTCCTCTGGGGTCCACTGCTTTCCCCACTGAGGTCACCTCCTTGCCTAACCTCCACATCCTTTCCTTCCACTTCCCTGGGTACCTCTATTTGGTTGTCCTCATTTGCCAGTGTGGCATATGAGTTCTTAGTGGAATAGGATCTGGGATGTGCCTCTGCCTGACTGCTCTAACCCTCCCTGGGCCCACTGTCATCCAAGTGCTCCTCGTTCTCGGCATCCTTTGGGGCAGCTGCATTGGACTGGGTGGTTCCTGGACAGGGGTGATGGTACTCCTGACCCAGTTTACTTCTGCTCTGAGTCTGGCTACCTCATCCCTCAGTCCCAGAGATGCATGCAGATAGGGCAGCACCTCAGTGTCCAGAAGGTCTGCCTGAATATGGCTGCCCCACAGCCACTACATTGCACCACTCCCCACATTATACTGCAATTCCACTACTTATCTGCTACTGAAGCTCTCTTAGTTCTCTTTTTATTTATTTACAGTATTAAAAATCCTGTAACTGATCCTCAGATATATATTTTTTTAAGGAGAAAGAAACCAATAAATAAATAAATGAGTCAAAACACTTGTCGTGCTGAGGGTGGTCTTCTTCCTCCTTATACCCCTCCTACTTCACACCTCTTACTATACCCTGTGTTTAGCTCCTGTCAATCAGATTTATCAGGGCATATAATTAAGAGTTGGGGGAAGGGGTGGGAGGGTATTTCACTATGTAGTGTATGTGTTTTATTATACAGCCAGAGATTATGAATTGTGTCCCTAATGGCTTGCCATACAGATCACCTCAATTCTAGGTGAAAACTTGGAATTTGTTACAAAATTTAAGCACCTGGGAGTGTGTTTTGACCACAGCCTCTCATTCACTGAACATATCAAGGATCTACTAAAGAAACTAAGGCAGAGGCTAGGTCTTTTCTTTAGAATTAACCTTTTTCTTACTAGAGGTGCTAAGCTGCGTTTGGTCCAAACAATGTTTCTTTCTCTGATTGATTATGCGGACTTCCTATATAGTCAGTGCCCGGCCTCTTCTCTTGCAAAATTGGACCCGCTTTATCATAGGGCATTTAGGTTTATAACTGGTCTTCCCTTTCCCCTCATCATTGTTCCCTGTATGCAGCCATGGGGTGGACTTCCCTTCAGTACAGGTGGAATAGAAATGCTGTACTATAGACATTCAGAGTTATTACCAAAAAATGTCCCTCATACATTTCTGACTGTCTCCCATTAAGTGTGTTAGAAAACTTTGCACTGAGAAGTTTTTTATTTTTCTGAATATACCAAAGGTTAAATCATGCTTTGGTAGAGTGGCCATAAGCTTTGTGCTGCCTTCTCTGTGGAATAAACTGCAAAAAACTTAGACACTAAGCATCCCTGTCAGCTTGGATACCGTCAAGACATTATATGCCAGTTACGTTAGGGAACCTTGCAACTGCTTCTCACATCCCTAGTCACCCTCTGCATCTGAGGTGTTCATCGATCCTGCCTGGCTCCTTATATCACGTCATGGCCACTTGGTCCCCATCCCCCCTTCCTTGCACCTATTACCTGCTCTACTTCCATCCCACCTCCTGCATTCTCCTTTCCTCTGTCTTCACTATAGCCCCTCTGGTATCCCCTTCCTGCCCTATACAGCCTTGTTGTCCTGGCCTGCACCAGGTGATGTATGTGTTTATATATGTCTCCTATCGATTAATATTAGTTAACCTTGTTCCTATGTAAATTCCACACAGATATTATTCTGTACATGTTGTCTATATCTTATGAATGTTCCAAACTGCTGTAAGTCTATCTGTGCCACTGTTCCAGTTACCTTGGAACGGTACTTAATGTAAACTCTCACGAGTAACCTGGAATACAATTAATTCATTAATGGGTAAATCGAAATGGAGTGAAAATTATGTAATAGAAAAGGACGGTACTATGATTATGGATCCTAAAACTGTGGCAGAAGCCTTTACATTTTACTAATTTGGGGAAGTATAGTTCTACTGTGGGTAATATGGAAGGTCCCTGGAGCCATTTGGATGCTTTTGTACATCTAAATGGTGAGAAATTTGTTAAGAGTCATAATATTCCAAAATGTTATTTATTTATTTTATTTAGCTTTTTTATTTTTGTTACTTATATTCTAAGGATGTGGCTAATCTTGTATCTAAAATGGAACCAAGACCCAATAGTGGATCTGACAATATTGATTATAGGATTTTGAAAAGGGTCATTAATAGTGTGGCTAGTCCATTGACAAAATTGTTTAACTATTCTCTCTGTTATGGGGTTTTTACAAAGGTGTGGAAAAATGCTGTTGCCAAGACTATTTTTAAGTCGGGGTCAAGATCTAACCTTAATAATTATTGTCCAATTTCTATGTTGGCTCCCCTTTCTAAGATTCTAGAAAAGACAGTTTCAGTTCAGTCGATAGAACATTTAACAAATAGTTGATAGAACATTTAACAAAATATAATCTTGGTCAGATTCACAACACGGCTTTAGGCCTAACCATAATGCAGAGACAGCCTTGGTGAGGTTCACTAGTCAAGTTACCAAGGCAATAGATGTCGGAGATTTTGTTGTAGCTGCTTTTGTGGACCTCACCAAGGCTTTCAATCTTATTAATCATGATTTACTCTTGAGGCAGTTATCTGCTGTACAGTTATCAGATGGGGTTATTTCCTGGTTTGGTGATTATTTATCTAACAGGAATCAGAGAACGGTAATCAATGGAATAAAATCAGAGCCAGCACTGTTAAAATGTGGAGTCCCACAGGGCTCCATTTTGGGTCCTTTGCTTTTTTTCTTTATTTGTGATTCTTTATCGGTTAATTTTTCAAATACTGAGTTATTGTTATATGCAGATGATGCTGTTTTGTTCTGTTCTGCCTCTAATCTTTTGACTCTTCAAAATACCTTACAATATGATTTTAGTTTGCTCCATTATTAGTTTGACAAACATAAATTAGTGTTAAATTCTGCAAAAACCAAGACAATGGTGTTTTCTCATTCTAGGAGAGAGCAAATACAGGATTTAACTATTCATGATAACTTGGATAATTTAATTGAACTGGTTAGACTGTTCAAATACTTGGAAATATTAATTGACTGTCATTTAACTTTTGAGTCCCATGTTTTGGAATTAATTAATAAAGTACACAAAAGGTTGGGGTTTCTCTATCGAATTAGCTGTAACCTTACAGTTGATATTAGGTCATTACTTACACATAGTCTATTATTATCTAACATGGATTATGGGTCCATATATATATTCCCACACTTCTGATAGAATGTTTTCTAAACTTCAAGTTACTTATCATTCTATGTTACGTTTTGCCACTGGCTAATCAAGGTTAACACACCACTGTTCTCTTTATAAATATTTTGGTTGTTTGTCTTTAAGGGAGCATTTCGATTTTAGATCACTGATGTTTTTGCATAAGGTTCAGTTAGGTACTATGCCGCAGAGTATCCTTAGTCTGTTTTCTAGGAATACAAAATCTGGTTGTGCATGATTACGGAGTAAGGAAGGTTTTATGCTGCCTTTCTTCCATACATCTTTTGGTCAAAATTCCTTGAACTTTGCAACTGTTAAGATGTATAATCATCTTCCTTATAATGTTACAAGTCAAAAGCAGTTATCAAATTTTAAGACAGCTCTTAGGAACAATTTGTTGGTGAATTCAATTTGTAAATGTTTTACATAATGTATATTTATTGAATGTTTACTGTTTTGTAAAGTCTGATGTGTTATGTTTTGTTGTATAAACTGGTCATTTGTGAAAATGGGCTTGTCCCACAAACCAATCAGTATAAAAATAACAAGCATTTGTCAATGCCAAACGTTCGCTTGCAGGTATTTGCAGTGGTATTTGGCACTTGGACATGGCTTAAAAAAATCAGTGACAAAGAAGTACAACCATTTGTCAATGCCGAATGTTGCTTGCTTCTATGTGCTGTTTAGGTATTTGGAAGTCATTGGAGTGCAAATATTGAAAATTTGCGAACTTACGAGCGTGCGTAGGAACTGCGCAATGCACACTCGTAAAACAGTTATTTTTAGGAATTTTTTCACCAAATTTTCAACATAGCCATTTTAAGACCTCTGCTAATGAACAGGGTCACTGTGATTTTCTTAATGTGTCCCATACATTGATTTCGCACACCGACTGCGCCATTGTGCGCTACATGAGTGGAAACATGTTTTGGGCAGGATGTGAAAAATGACAGCTGTACTGCTCATAAGGAGGTGTGGTAAAATGGCAATGTTGAAAATCTGGAGTGAAAATATTGAAAATTTGCAAACTTACGAGCGTGCGTAGGAACTGCGACAACGCACGCTCGTAAAACAGTCATTTTTAGGAATTTTTTCACCAAATTTTCAACATAGCCATTTTAAGACCTCTGCTCATGAACAGTGTCACTGTGATTTTCTTAATGTGTCCCATGCATTGATTTTGCACACCGACTGCGCCATTGTGTGCTACATGGGCGGAAACACGTTTTGGGTGAGATGTGAAAAATGACAGCTGCACTACTCATAAGAAGGTGTGGTAAAATGACAATGTTGAAAATCTGGAGTGAAAATATTGAAAATTCGTGAACTTACAATCCTGCGTAGGAACTGTGCAATGCATGCTCGTAAAACGGTCATTTTTAGGAAGTTTCCACCAAATTTTCAAAATAGGCTTTTTGAGAGCCCACCTTATGAATGCTGGCAGTGTCATTTCATTAATCAGGCCCAAAAGGTGATTTTGCGAGTGATCATGAAATCACCCTTTGGGTCCAATAACACCATGACAGTGACAGAATTCATAAGAAGGGTCCCAAAACCCATGTTGAAAATTTGGTGCAAAATTCAAACAATGCCTGAGATATGCAACAAAGCTGAAAACCCATCTAGCCCATTATACAGCTTACCAGCATTTCCTCAGTTCTTGGTCGGCTTTGAAGAGTGCAGACGTGTTCCGGTCCAGAGATGATCGCCGCGAGCTCCGGACGTAAGTATGGGGTGAGGGGGTGGGGAGGCAGGGTGCGCAGTGGGTTGTGGGAGGGGGTGGGGAGACAGCGATGGAAGGTTTCTTTTTACAGGTTTTTTTTTTTACTGAGGCGAGCGAAGGGACGTTTGCCACGCTGGGGTGGGCTTCCAGTGTGGCAGCAGGGAAAGCTGTTTGGGGGACATGGAGCTGACGAGGTTGGGCACCCCCATCCGGCAGATGATGGGATATTTGCCACGCCTGGGGCGGGCTCTCAGCATGGCACCAAAGATTTGGGGGGGGGCGTGGTGCGCTGCCAGCACACAGCGGTGGTTTTCTTTGAAGAGAAGACCACCGCTGTCATACACAGCACCGCATTCGATTGGTGCAGGACTGCCACGCCTGCTCAATGGAGCAGTGGATTGCATGGGACAGGCACACCTCCAAAGTGTCCCATTCTCCCAAGACGTTCCTTGCGCATGCGCGCAAGCAAACGTAAAAATGAAATGAAATGAAAACTCTTGTGTTTGACTGTATATATATATATATATATATATATATATAGTATACTATGTATATATATATATATATATATATATATATATATATATATACATATATTTACCTGACTTGGTTGATTGTATATAAATGTATTGTACTTTGACCCTGTTCTAACCAAGTCCATCTTGTAAATGAGCATTGCTCAATGGTGTTTGCCTGGATAAATAAAGATTTTGATTGATTGATTGATTGTTGGAGTAGCAGGTTCTGGAGGTGCGGCTGTGTTGTGGCCAATGGTGCCACTGCTTTTTTGCGCTGGTCTCTGAGGCATCAATGAATGAGCACGCTGTCTATGACAGCCATTGAGAAGCATGCCACCAACTTGAAAGAATTTCACCGCTGCAATGAGGGAGTCCCTCATCATTGCAGGGCATGCCTTTCCTGCTGAAACATTTCAATAAACATGATGGCAGTTGTTGCCATCCACCTCTCACAATCCCCAGCAAGCAGACTTTGGGGGTGCCCAATTGCCCTGTTGGCATGTTTATAACACCCCCTCAAGATTGTGTGGCACACTGGGAGCCAACCCCAGTGTGCCTGCATGTGTTCTGAAGCCGACCATGTCGGCACATTCCTGCCCTCACCCCGCCCCACCGCCATTGTGTGCCACACTGGGAGCCCACTCCAGTGTGGCCAATGTAACTCCCCCAAAGTCATGGAGCACACTGGGAGCCCACCCCAGTGTGCCCAACAGTTGTTTAATTTCACCTCTAAATAAAGAAAACCTTCTCGCCATGTCCATTCCTGAAAATAAGAAAACAGTCAATCATTGTGTCGGAGCGCCCCCCTCCCCCAACCCGCACCCACTCTCTGTGCACCCCACTTCTCCACACACACCCTCACCCCATACTTACCTCCGGAGCCTGGAACAATGATCTTTGGTGGAGCGGGACACGTCTGAACTCTTCAAAATCAGACTGCAAAGTGAAGAAAATCATGGTAAGCTGTATAATGGCATCAATGGGGGGTTTCAACTTAGGTGGATATCTCGCCCATTTTTGTGACTTTTGGCTCCAAATTTTCAACATGGGGTTCTTGGGACCCCACCTCATGAACTCAGTCACTGTCATTTCATTATTCGGTCCTGAAAGGTGATTTTGTGGTCACTGCATAGAATCACCTTCTGGGACCAATTAATGAAACAACAGTGTCACTGTTCATAAGGTGGGCTCTCAAAAAGCCTATGTTGCAAATTTAGTGAAAAATTCAAAAAAAGACTGTTACAGTGTGTATTTGCTTAGTTTCAGCACGCTCATAACTTCAAGAATTTTCAATATTTTCACTCCAGATTTTCAGCATTGCCATTTTTGCACCTCCTATGAACAGTACAGCTGTCATTTTTCACATCCTACCCAAAATGTGTTTTCGCACATCTAATGCACAATGGCACGGTCGCTGTGGGAAATCAATGTTTGGGACAGATTAAGAAAATCACAGTGATGCTGTTCATGAGCTGAGGTCCCAAAATGCCTATGTTGAAAATTTGGTGAAAAGATTCCACAAAATGACTGCGTTACGAGCTTGCGTTGCGCAGTTTCCACATACGCTCGTAACTTCAAGAATTTTTAATATTTTCACTCCAGATTTTCAACATTGCCATTTCTTCACACTTCCTTATGAACAGTACAGCTGTCATTTTTCATGTATTGCTCAAAATGTTTTTTCGCACATCTGGCACAGAATGGCGCGATCGCTGTGGGAAATCAACATTCGGGACAGATTAACAAAATCACAGTGCCACTGTTCATGAGCAGAGGTCCCAAGTGCTTTCATGAGGTGGGGGTCACAAAAAGCCCATGTTGAAAATTTGGAGTGCAAAAAACGCATGGGGCATTAGGATTTCTAACCATAACGTCCCATCCTGTACAGACTGACACACATCAGGGGTGTGACTTCGGATTGTTGGCTGTCATGCTCACACCATTCCACCCCCACCACCACCCTGCAGTCAGTGACAGGTATCAAGGTGTGCCTTGGCCGGCCCGGTGGCACTGAGGGTTGAGGCGCTGGACGCCACACCTCATGCCACACCGGCGACCTGAATTCGGGAGTGAGCTTGGGCACCGGGGGTCAGCAGGAATGGGGAGAGGATTGAGTACCCACAGGGCTGCTCTCCTCCCCAAGGGGAGGGCGTGGGATAGCCCAATGCACCAGTAGCTCCTGGTGGAGCTTAGGAGTGCTGCAGTGTGTGAGCTGCATAATGTACAGCGTGGCTGATGCAGGCAGAGTTCCCATGCACTGCAGTGTCAGGCATGCCCATGCAAGGGGGGGAGAAGCCACCAGAACAGGGAAACAACTGGCTCCCTGTACTAAGCGATGGCACCAGTCCCCCATGCCCTCTGCCGGGTCCACCTTGCCTGGCCTTTCAGGTCCTCTGCCTAGGCCCTCACCTGCAGCCAGAAAGAGACATGTAAGAGCACCCAAGAGGAGGGGGTGGCCCCACCCTGGAGGGGTTAAGCTGGAGGTGCTGGCTGCGGGGAGGGGGGAGAGAGGAGGCAGAGGTTGGGGGGGCCTCAGGCGGGCAGGGTACGGGCAGGATACCTGAGAGAGGTTCCACGGGGCTGCAATCAGAGGGAAATAGAGTTGGGGGGAAGATGTGCCTTGGACTCTTCAGCCCCAAAGTTCACCCAATTCTCCTATACTGTACCCATCTCAATGTATTTCCTTATGGAATGTGGTGAGCTTAAGGCCGGATGACCCCAAGGCACAAAGTGACACTTGTCAGAGTCTTCAGGGTGGGGTGAGGTGAAATGGCATGAGCGTTATGGCCGATGACCCAAAGGCACGCTTCAATGCCTGTCAGTCTCTGCAGGGTGGGGTGGGGCTGGCATCATTTCCATACGTCACTGCCATTCCTATTATGCATCTCTCTAACTCCTGCACTACCAATGCTAATGCCAGCAAGACAACATTCGGCATTGACAGATGCTTGTCTAGATTTGAAATAATAAAACAAGTACAAGCACTCCTTTTTCTACAGTATGGCCCAGACAGTGTTAGCAGTCAATGACTTTGGACCAACAGTACATAACTTTTCTTGTGACTACAAAATGAAGCAGCATGCAATGGACAGTGCCTCCCGACCTTATGGAACAACAGGTATACAGAAACAACATGGACTAGTAACTAAAACCCTGGCCCAAGGCATATTAAAGGAGCAGTCCTTTTATTGTTTCAAATGTAAAATGAAAGTGCTCAAGGTTAAACAGCCTTGGAATGGGAAAACAAGGACACTGTGCACAACAAGGGGTAAAGGGATAATATAATAAAAGTATGTTCTATTTTTTACCATAACATGCCCTCCCTTACAGAAATAATTATATGAAATGTTTTCATGCTGCACACGTAAAACTACCTAAGTGACATGTGTGCTGCAAGCATGCTTTTTATGTTAAATTGGAACAGTTTGCATGCATGTGGCATGAGTGCAAAAAGCAAGTGATCACTGCACACATAAAAGTTAAGTGATTGGCTCAGGATCACACAGTATACAAGTGGGGGTTGATGAGATTCAAACCCAGGTCTTCAAGTGTCTTAGTTTGTAATTCAGTACCCTTAACCACTAAGCTGTACTGCCTGCATACATATGATTTGCTTGTACTTCAGTACAAATCTGCACACGTCTTGTTACACAGATACATAGACAGAGTGCGGGGGTGTGCCCCTTTGAAATGAATGGAGTTATTTTTTATTACTATTTAGTACATTATGATGGTGAATTGGAGATTAATGAAGGCCACTGTTGTACTAACAAGACCCTTGTTAGTCGAGCAGTGGCTGTCATTAATCTCCAACTCACCATCATAATGTATAAAATAGTGATAAAACATCCCCCATTCATTTCAATGGGGCACACCCCAGCACTCTCCCTTGCCCTCTCTCATAACATGCCTGAGCGCTGGGGTGTGGAGATCTGCTTCACTGGGGGGGGGGCATAAGCCTGACTATAGAGGTGCTCCAATAGTCTGTGCATACCATACTGCTCAACTGTTCCTGATTGCAAGGGACAGCCCTCATTTTACCCCTGAAAACTGCTGTGCCCCTCATCCATCCCTCATGGAAAACCTGCTGCTCACACAGAGGATGGCCTGTACATTTAAACTTTATGGCAGGGGCGCAATTTCAGATTTCAATAGGGGTAGAGCCAAAAACCAGTGGAGGCCAGTGTTACACGAGGTCCCTGCACCCTAATTGGTACCCTCAGAGGTACATAGTAGACAGCTAGCACTTAATCATATGTTATACTAACATATAGGGCTAAGGGCATCTACCGTACAAGAGTTAATGTCAGGATATGAATGAATATTGTTGTAATACACTTTGCTTGCTAATACATATATTCTGCCATGTATTTTCTGCGTATTTCTAACTTGTCAGATGCCTAGGCACCTGTGTCCTTGGAGTAATTATAATATGTAAGATGGCATTGCCATCTTTTGGTGATTTGTACCACTACACTGAGTTATGCAAGACTCTGTATAAGAACTCTTTTGTTCTCAAACTGATGACTCTACAGAATTATATAATGTTATCTTGGACCGTGGAGCCACCTCTAATTTAGTCAATAGGGCTCATCTCTGTAACTAGAAATGTTTGTATCTTTTGGTAACCATAGTAATTATCATAGGTATATAATGTAATGCACAAGCCTTACACCTCAGAGACCCGAGAGACCCGAAGAGACACAGAGAAACCTCGAGGTGTAGGGAATGCTTAGCATTGGCTCCCAGTTTGTATTGGTAAGAACTGCTTAGGGCAACTGTGATTTATCCCTTTTGTAGTGATAAACTTGTTTATTACTCTAATGCAACGTGTCTGTGATTATTTGCATTCCCAATATCGTCAAGAATCTGAAAGTGAGGTTTAGACCTCCCAACACCAGTTAGCCCCTAGAAGGCAATCTCTGGAACATCTGGGACGTCTCTAAATGGTAAAACATATCTGTTGTGATTGAAAGTGATATGCAAATCAGGAAAAATTCAAATGTATAAGATTCATCTATCTATACCCTGGAGCAGTGCATCAGATTTGGGCCTAAACCCATCCAGTTACTAAACATTATTTTTTTTCTGGCTAAAGTTCTGACCCCACCAAAAAAAAACCTTTGCCCCGATCTCTCCTCTCGACTCCATTCCATTCAATACCCAAGCCATATGGGTCGTGAAGCCACCCAAATTTATTTATTTAAATTTTGTTTACCGGGTGGACCCACTGAGACTAAGAGGTCCCTTTTTCAGGGGTGACCTGGGGTTAATTACAAACAGATGATTCCGGCGTACATAGGTTTACATAGGGATTACAAGTACATAGGTTAACATAGGGAAGTGTAGGCAGGATAAACATAGATACTTGATACACAGTTTCATGTAGAAGCACAAGAAGGTGCAGAAATATGAAAAACACATCAATATTTCAGTCCTTCCTCCTTCCCGAATCTCCCTATAAAAAATATATTTACTTTTACTTACCCAGCCATGTGGCTGGAAAGTGCGGCCTAGCCCAATGCACCACCAGCCCAGTTTTCAGTCTGCTCCTCCTCTGTCCTTCTGCTAGAAGCTGGATGCTAAAACCGACCATCCCAGGTCCCCACCATGGTCTGCGCCCAAGTCGCCTCACTAACCAAACTCACTCAACTTGTGTTGCTTGTGTCTTGCATGGCTGCTGCCACACTGCACTGATCAAGGCCTGTGAAGTCCACCCACATCGCTGTCGCCACTGCTGCTAGGCCTAGCTTGCTGCCGGGGGGGACACTGTTTTATTGCAAGGTGACCCTAGTAGTTTAGGTAGGTAGGGTAGGTAGCCTAGTTGTCAAGCTAGCTTCTAGCTCACCCCCTGCCCCTTCAGCCACCAAGGGAGACAGAGGCTCGCTAAGAGTAGACCAACAAAAATATGCTGTCACAACACTGCTTTTGAGAGCTCAATGCTCACCGACTCCTCCAAGCTGTAGTGTGCAGCCTGTCTAATATGTGGGAAAGACAGTGTCACAGTCGCGCAGCTTGCGTGCTCTTGCTTGGCTGGAGCTGCTCCACATCACACATGATGGTGCCACCGTTAATAGATGGAGAGAGTGGACAACACAATACAGAAACAGTTGAGTCAGGAATGCACCTGCAACATGAGTGTAACACAGGCCAGGGGGGAACTTATTGTGTAAAAAATTTAATCCAAATTTAATGCCATTATTGCCACACCATATAAATAACCTGGGCACAAATGTGGGGGGGGGCACAATTGTCCCCCTCTGCCCTACCTAAATTGCATTCCTGCTTTATGGTAGAAATTCATTCTTAGGTGCTAATATCTGTACAAGTAAATACAATGATTTCCACTGTGTTGTAAGGTACTGTATCTCAATGTTTCAGGATGTGTCCCGATCATTGTGAGGGTTAGTGTCTTTCATTGTCCCTCATTTTGAGTGTCTATGTCCCTCATTTCAGTGACAAAAGTAAGGAATGATGCATGCTTCTAAGGCCATAATCAGCACAAAGAGTGCTGAGATTGGCCACGGTATACAGTGTATATGCTCCATACAGAATGACAAAGGGAAAGTAAGTGAGCCGAAACAGTCATGGAGATATACATATTTTATGTTACGTATGTTAATGGGATTTGTGTAGTCCAAAACAAAAGGGTCAGGCTTCACACAACAAAAACCTCTCTTTGAACATCTGTAATGTGGGGTGTTGGCTTACTATATCTTAGGCATTTATTGCAGTAAGCAAACAATAGTTTGCAAACCAGTGTCAATTTAATGACAAAAATCAAAAGCCATTTAATCATTTGCAAAAGAATTTAATGGTCAGAATTAATGAGTGTGTCTAAATTTAATGGGAAATCAATGGCAATGATATTTCAATGGCTCTAATTACTAGCAGTAGTATGATATGTGTTTTTTTAGATGAGATTTGCACCAGCTTAGCTGCTGCATGCATGGCAAGCATGCAACACGTGAACCTGATGTGATTTTTAAATGATGTTCATACCAGATTGCTTATTTATTTATTAATGATTTTGATAACTGGGTATGTGCACTGGTCTAGGTGACCGTTTTCAGGCACAACCCGGGCCAAAAGAGAAGTGGAACATAATACATGATATACACAATGATAATACACCACTGTACAAAGTACAGGTGGGTGGTCACGTACACTGGAATTGCAGAAGAACTACAGTGCAGTAGGGTAGACTGAGTACACCAGTTGTTACAAGGAAATAATACAACATAAGTAAGGATAAGTACAATAACAATAAAACATAAGTAAGGATAAGTACAATAACAATATAACGTAAGTAAGGATAAGTACAATTACACTATAACGTAAGTAAGGATAAGTACAATAACAATACAACATAAGTAAAGATAAGTACAATAACAATATAACGTAAGTAAGGATAAGTACAATTACACTATAACGTAAGTAAGGATAAGTACAACAATACAACATAAGTAAGGATAAGTACAATAACAAGATCACATAAGTAAGGATAAGTACAATAACAATATAAATAAGGAAAATATCAACACAAGGCAGATTGGTGGAGCACAGAATTACAGCATTAGGCTGAACCCAGCTACCACCCAGCCCCTATGTAATTGACTAGCTAGCAGAAGATGACAGTGAAGAAGGGTGGAGAAGTGTAGGATAACTTTAGGGTAGTCAAGAAGGTGGGGAGGGGGAGACTGCCGGTGCATGCAGTTACAGCAGTGTTTGGTAAGTAGCCAGTATTTGAGGTTTTCCTTGAAGGCAGTATGGATGTTGGAGGATCTAAGGGGTGCGAGAAGCCCATTCCAGAAAGTGGGGACAGCAACAGATAAGGCATTCCCTCCCATATTGGTCGTGGTGCGTGGTACCTCAGGAGGTAGACCAGTGGAGCAGCGGAGGCACTTGGGAGAGGTATGGAGCTTACAGAGGTTGGAGAGAGGGGAACACCATTGTGTCTTAAGATGGTGTCCACAGAGCCAGCTGAGGGAGCTGTAAAGGTCACAGTGGTGTGTGGAGAAAGGGGCAAATAGTGCAAAGCGACAAGCGCTGTTGTAGGCCAACGCGAGTCTAGTCCTGAGGGTGGCAGAGACACAAGAGTAAATGGGGAAACAGTAGTCCAGTATAGGAAGAAGGTTTCCTCTGATGACAGCTAGGTGGGCCTCATTGGACAGGTATGGCTTATGCGGTAAGCAGTCCCGAGTTTCTGGTTTATCTTGTGAATAACAGTGTTGGTATGGTCAGTGAAGGAAAGAGTGGGTTGAGAGTGACCCCCAGATATTTCAAGGAGGAGACATTTTCCAGAGGAGGGCTGTTGAGCAATGCGATAAGAAGGGGTGACTTGTCAGTGGTGGATTTGGTTACAAGTGGCCTAGATGCAAACAGCATGACCTTGTTTTTTTTTTTACATAAAAAAGGCTTAGCTTCTGCACTCATGTCAAGCGTGCAACATGTGAACCTGATGTAATTTTTAGAAGATGTAACCAGCTTACCTGCTGCACATGTCAAGCTTGCAGCATTGAAACCTGATGTGCTTTTTAGATCTGGTTCACTTAGGTTCACTTTGTGTATGCTAACTGCATGCAAACATTGCACAATTAAGCATGTGGCATGCACTCTTCATGTACACAGTGTAGCACTTGGACAGCTGGAGCTGATTAATCTATGCTTTTTGTAATATAAAAATGTGTTATTGAATGTCTCTCATGGGAGATGCTGACAGTCTGTGGAATGACAACCCCCCCTCCCAGGTTTTAGCTAATAGGTGTTACCTGGAAGGCCAAGAGATAATTACAGGCTAGAAGAGACTTAAAATTTAGGATCTCCTTTTTATGTGACTAATTGCAGCTTGCCAACTGCCAAGATAGATCATAAACTTTTATAACGTTCTGAGGAAACACAGTAAAATTCACATGGTGAGACAAAGGCATGTTGCACCTCCATGAGATCTGGCAGAGAGACATAACAAGTCCTTTGATGTCCTGGAAAGGGGAAGCTGCTCATAGATCAAAGAAAGTCATTTGAAAAAAATGAGTTTTGCTGAGGTCACAGAATTTTAATTTACCTTTGATAAGACATCCTGTTTTGCATAGATATATTTTTTTTATATTCTGACAGGGAGGAGCTAGGTGACCTCACGCAAAGAGGTTGGCAAAGCCAGTTTTTAAACAGTATTCTGTTTTCCATTTACACACAAATGTTTGGACTCTGAAAAAAGCAACATCAGGCACTGTTAGGAGATAAGTATACTGTGATAGGAGATTTTGTCTGCACTTTTAAACATGTTTTTTTTTTAAGTGATTGTATGGTTTTGTGATATATGGTTCTGTATTTACACTTTACATTGTTATCTATTTTTAAGTAAACATCTAATTTTTAAATAGACTATTTGTGTCTTTCAAGTCCTTCTGTTTTTGCCAGTGATGCATGGATGGTTAAGAGTGTGACAACACTGTGCATGAGCTTATGTGGTTTTTGCCAAACTGGGAATAGGTAAGAATTTATTCTGAGGCCTTTAGTAGAGTTTTAAGGGTTCATTTTGTATGCCTGGTTAGGTGCCCATAGGCGAAAGATATCTGCCCCCCCCCGAAGAGCAGTATTATCTGAGCCTGTACATTGGGTACGCTAACAAGAGGTTCTCAGTTTGAATCCCTCCAAGACTTGAGACCAAAGGTTGATTTGAACCCACAAAACAGACAGGAGGGTTACCCTGTTTCTGTTAACTGTTCACAAGACTGCGCTCGGAGGTTGGCACTGTGGGAACAGAGGGCCTGACCTGCTGAGGGGGTTTGTGACACACACTGCACGTATATTTCTGTAAGGGAAGGGAGCCATAGTAACTGCAGCTTGAATAGGGGTTTATTCCAAATAAAACAGTGTACAAACTGTTATTGATCATTAACAGAATGTTTTTCTTTTCTTTATTTTGGCATTTGTATTAACAAAAACACCACCTTTTACCAGGCACGCTTATTTTCCATGGTCAAAACCTACGCCCCATGGTGCACTTATTAGATTTGTAACATTTACTTGGTCATTTATTTTAGAACAAACCAACATACATAGCACTATTCTCAGTGATTGTGGAGAACCATGGAGCAGTGTAGCCAGTACGCTGTGCTAGTTACGCTACTTTGGGTTTGTTGGTATGATTATATGGTAATGATTGTAATCAATTTATCTGAGTTGGGGTGCTTTGCCCTCCACCCACACCTCCATGTTAAATAAATAAAAAAAAGAGGGTTGTGGGGGACAGAGCCCTCAACTGAAAAATATTGATTAAAAAGAATATTAAAACCATATCGATGAACCCTATATAGCATCTCCATCATATCACACCTCTAGGCAAGGCTACGCTACTTTTATGCTGTTATGTAGTCCCTAGTCTCTCAAGCACCCCATATTCTGTTGGCTGCCTAGCCTAATCCTTAATACAATGAAACAAGATGACCCAAACTGAGCAGAGTATTTTTATAACAAAAATGTAAGTATTCTATCACTAAAGTTAGTATATCCATTTCAGACCTACATTAATTAACCTACCCTATAGTGGGCCAGCCCGTCATCACAGTGGCAAGGCACTGACCTGTGATGTCAGCAACCTGGGTTAGAGAATGGACCTGGCACATCAGAGGGCCGGCCAGAGGGGAAGAAGGATCAAGCATCCAAGGACTGCTCTCCTTCTCCAGGGGGGAGGGGGAGGAGTGTGTTGGCGTTATACGGGCACCTAGCGGAGGCTGGGTGTATCGCTTAAACCGATGCCAACACATTCGGGGCCGGGGCGGATGCTGGTCATCATTGCACTTCCCCACCCTCGTACAAATCTGGGGAGAAAATTGCCACCTACCTGACTAGATGATGCTCTCCCCTCAGCTGAGATCAGCTCCCAGGCTGACTCCCTGAACTATCCCATCGATTGCAGCTCCTTAAGAGGGATCAGGTGTCTCAACCCCACCCTCGGGGAGGGCAAGCCAGGGGTATAGGGGAGTCATGGCTAATGTGGGAGTGGAAGCTAAAGGGGTCCATGACTGAGTCAAGGTAATGGCGGTAGGTGGCACCAAAAAACATAAATAAAAAATAATAAAAAAAACTACCCTACAGTGTACGTCCACCCACCTGGACTACTGCAATGTCCTCTACCTAGGGCTTCCTGGGGTTAATATCCGCTGCTTGCAGCTCGTGCAGAATGCTGCAGCCAGACTGCTGACTGGTACATCAAGGTCCAGTCATATTATGCCTGTGCTGCGCAGACTGCGCTGACTGCCTGTCCAGTGGTGGATTACCTATAAGGTTGGCTTGCTAACCTTTAAAGCCCTACATGATCAGGGACCTGACTACCTGAAAGATCTCCTGACTCCCTACTGCCCCCTTGCCCTCTCTGATCTGCCAATGAGGGATTGCTAGAGATTCCCAGGGTTCGGTTAAAATCTTCTGGTGCTCGTGTTTTTTCTTTTGCAGTACCCTCCCAGTGGAATTCTCTACCTCGTCGGTTAAGAGACTGCCTGACTGTCACGAGTTTTAAATCCATGCTGAAAACATATCTTTTTAAATTGGCCTTCCCTGATGATCTTTAATCAGTTGTTATATTTAATGTTTTATCTTTTTATGCTTATATGTTGTATTTGTGTAAAACGTCTTGGCTTTGGAAAGGCACTATATAAATAGAGTTTTCATTACTAACTTACTTTTTTCTTGCTCACTTTTACTTTACTTACTTGCGTAGAATTTAGAAATGATTAGAGACCAAAATTAGGAGAATAAAAAGAAAAAAAACATTACACTGCATGTCAAACTGCTAACATTCGCACAATGTTGTCACTGTTGATCAGCGTATTCCACTCCTTGTGTTCTGTTATACTTTTGCTTTGCCATCTTAACTGTGTTGCTGTGATTCCTGTAACTCAAACTAATGCTGTATTTGTCTCTTGTGTTATGTAACACCTGGATCGCCCCTGAAAAAGGGACCGCCGGGGCTCAGTGGGCTTACCCGGTCACCAAAATTTAATAAATAAATAAATTATAACTCACCTGCTTAAATTACCATTTGCAGATTATCTCCCTCCACCGCTAGTGGCCACTGTTTGGTGCTTTTTTTACAGCAGGCACACGACCCAATTAAAAATGAACTCACAATGCTGACTCTATACCTGGCCCTCCTTGCCTTTCTCCTACCTTTAACCGCCCCCAGCTTCCAACTACCCCACGATGCAGGAAGGAAAACTGCCACTCTGTGACTGGTCAGCCCAGCCATCCAGCTCTCATTTCCCCTTGCCCGTGCACCATCAAACTTCACTGATACCCATGGGATTAATTGGACCCTCAATCCTACCACCCTCCTTTCATACCGGACTCACAGCCCTCAAGTCTCCCGCCCAGCAAATCCCTACGGTAGGTCCTCAGCAACTGGATGCATCCTGTAAGCTCCAGCGATCAATACCACTTTCCAAACTCCTAGTGTTTTTTCTGCTCCTACTTTCAGGGGACACTGACTCTAACTGTGGACCATCCACCACCCCCTTCTTACTACCAAAGGGCCTAAAACTGATTCACCTGAATATCTGTAGCCTGCCACATAAAATAGCTGTGCTACAGCCAACCGTCACCTCCCTAAGGCCTGATATCCTGATTATATCAGAAACATGGCTAAAGCCTCACAATGAGGGCCCTGAAATCTCCATCCCAGGCTACACCATAATCCGTTATGACTGCCCAGGTAACAAAAGGAGTGGAGGCGTAGCAATGTATATCTCCTCCTCCCTTCAGTACACCCTGGTCTATATACCCTCACTCACCCAGCCCATAGACACTTTGCAGATCAAGCTATCCCTCCCCCACTCCACCCCCATATTCCATTCAGTATCCCTGCTTTTTCACTGTCACCCTCTGCCCACATTCCTTCCCCTTTATTAAGCTTCAGTATCCCTCCCTTGGTCTTTCTGTGTTCCCTAATGTACCTTTAAAAGGTATTATCCCCCTTCTTAACAGAGTTGGCTATCCTTTTCTCGCTTTGGGCCTTTGCTATTCTGACTGCCTTCCCTGCCTCTTTCTGCTTTAACTGATAAAGTTCTCCGTCCTGCTCCTTTTGTGTTTCCTTATTTTTCCTGAATGCTATCCTTTTCTCCTTAACCTTCCCTGCCACCTCTTTTGAGAATCATAGCATTTTTTTCCTTCATTATGTTTTGTTGATTTGCTTTACACAATGGCTTGTTGCCTCTGTGATGGCTTTTTTGATTACTCCCCATTGTTCCTCCACCCCTCCTTCTTGCCTGTTTGCTAGTGCTTTTCTGAGGCACTCTCTCATTTTCCCAAAGTCAGCCCTCCTAAAGTCCAATACTCTTGCTTGGTATGGCTTGATTGTATGGCTGTGTTTATTGTGAACCACACTGTTTGGTGGTTGCTTGTTCCCAGATGGCTACCCACTTCTAAATCTGAGATTCTTTCTCTGCCCCCATTTGAGAGTACCAGGTCTAAGATTGCTCCCTCCCGAGTGGGTTCCAATACTAGCTGTCTGAGGCATGCCCCTTGTAGGGCATCAAGAATGACCCTGCTCTTGGATGTGCCTGCAGCAATGGTGCTCCAGTTAACATCTGGCATATTCAGGTCCCCCATCAACAATATCGCCCTCTTTTCTGCCATTCTAAGGATGCCTTATATCATTTCCTTGTCCATTCCCCCCCCTGAGATGGGGGTCTGTATACAACCCCCATGCGGACTGTGGTGCCATTTCCTGTCTCTAGGGTGACCCAGAGTGCCTCATCTGCTCCCTGTTTACTCTTTAGTTCTATTGCTTTAATCCCTTCCTTTACATAGAGAGCTACTCCTCCTCCTCTTTTACTCTCCCTATCCCTTCTGTAGATTGTGTACCCTGGTATGTTGGCATCTCAGTCATGGTTTTCTGTGTACCATGTTTCTGTGACTGCCACAATATCCAGGCAACCCTCTTCCATCAAGGTCACTAGTTCAGGGAGCTTGTTACATAGGCTATGGGCATTGGTACTCATCACCCTCCACTTTTTGATGGCCTTACCCCTTTTAGCCCCATCTCTGTCCTTACTGCTTTTGCCTTTTTTTACATTTACCTCTGTCCTGCTCCCTAATGACTTCTCTACCTTGGTGTTTACCTCACCAATTACCGTGTTTTGTGGGGAAGGCTGGGATTTCCCTGCTCCTTTTCAGTGCCTCCCCCCTTGGCTAGTTTAAATGCTTGCCAATGAAGCATTTAAACCTCTCACCTAGGATCCTGGTCCCCCGGACAGATGCAGACCATTGCACCAGTATAGGTCTGCATCCCTCCAGGTGGCTCCCCAGTCCCCAATGAAGCCAAAACCCTGAGCTCCACAACAGTTTTTCAACCATTCATTGAATTCCCTGGTGAGGTGTACCCTAGCATCACCCTTGCCATAAACAGGCAGCACCTCTGAGAAGGTTACCGTATGCGCTACTAGTCTAAGGCCCTTCCCCAACTCTACAAACTCCTCTTGCACTGCTATGATCCCATTCCTAGCCAGGTCACTTGTCCCTAGGTGGACAATGACATCCAGCTCCCTCTCTCCCTTGTGCAGCTGCTCCCACGATCCTGAGGATTCAATTCCTGTCCCTCCAAGCCGTGGTGCCAGGCAGGCACCTTACCTCCCTCTCCACTTCTTCCCCCACTTCTATCCCCCTAATGATTGAGTCCCCCACCAGGAGTTGTTTCCTTCCCCTGTAGGGTCCAATGCCACCCTCCTGTCCTTTGTGAAGGTTCCCAGCATCCTCCTTGGTCTCCACTGCAGGTGCCTCCATAGAGGAACCACTGTCCACCAGAAGAGCATATGAATTGTGGAGAGGTACAGCTGGAGGGATGCAAATCTGTTCCACCACCCTGATCCCACCCTGGTCCAGTCTCTCCTCTTTCTTGGCAACCTCTGAGGTAGTGGCATTGACCCTGGTGGTCTCTGGGTGGGGGAGAAGGTTTCAAGCATCCTAGCCAGGTCAGCCTGGAGACGGGCAGCCTCCTCCCTCAGACCAGAGAGGTGCCTGCAAATAGGGCAGCATCGCAGCCTCCAGAATGTCTCCCGTAACACTGCCGCCCCACAGCCATTGCACTGCACCACTCCCATCATGTGTTATTTTGTGTCCCTTCTCCTGTTTCCCTGAATGCTTACTCTCACCTCTCCTTACAACTCTCACCCTTCCTGTTCTGGGACAGCAACTTCCTGTATTCTTCAGTAGCCTTCTTCTTCCTTGCTCAGTGTCAGACCACCAGCAGCTGGGGGGGGTGAGCAAGCTACTTTTTCCCTTTAGGGTTGACAAAACTAATGTTTCTCTATGATCCTTCCCTTCCTACTGCCAAACAGGAAGTTCCTGTCGTCAGTCAAATCCAGTGGCTATAAAAGTAGAACTGGCTTAGGGTGGGATGGAGGGCAATTAGTAAGAAAAAAGACTAGCAACATGAAGTTGTAATTGGAGTCACCTGCTTTTATATTGTCTAAGCCACACCCCCAATTAAGCTGTCTCTCCTCCTACTGATTTAGCAAAGTAAGTTGATACAGTACCCTTCCCAGCACAGAACTCACACTGACTTTCTTTCTTTTTTAACCCTAAATAAGACCCCTTCTACTTCTAATAAAGCATCTGTCTGCTTAATCTCAACAGACACTGACTTCTGCTCAGATAGAAGTGTTTAATTAGTAAGAAAATGGTAGCTTTTTTTAGTTAGCTGCTTTCTGTTCTACAAGCAAGATTTCTGTCTTCCAAAGGCTAGCAACAGGCAAACTGAAAATAAAATATTTAAAAAAGAAAAAATCATGTAATGGTACCATCAAGTCAGTGAGGATCATGCCGTCTACTGGCATGATGGTGCCACAGACAGGGGTGAGGCAAATTAAGTCTGTGCCTTGATTGCTGTCTGGCTTTGCTACTGGCTTGCCAGCCATCCCTGTGAATGGTCAAACCTACAGTGAGAGGAAGACAAAAGGAAAGAAAGAAATGGGAGGGCTTTAAGCCCGAGGTTTGATGGGCGGAGCAACTACAGCACTCCCCCATCACGCTTAAAAGATCACTCATCCTGGGGCTCTCCAGGATTCGTTTCTTGTTGCGACCGGAGGTGCCGCTCCTCATTCTCTCTGCTCCTGCCTTTTGTTTCTGCTTTGATGGTGCCTCCAGATGCCCGTTCTGCCATTCCCCTGCTTTCTGTCTCCTGCCTCGCTCCCTCATGCACCGCTGTTCGCGGCTGTACTCTATATCTGCTCTGTCTCCCATCGCCGTCACCATCCTGTGCTCCACTCCTCCTGCCCCCCTCTTCCTCAGCTGTGTTTGTCCTCCCTCTCCCATTCAGTTCGTTCTGTACCTTTTGCTGCTTTCCCACACTCTCCCTCCGGCTCCTCGGGGGTTCCTTTGGGGCTCCGTCCTGCCTCGCTTTGCTCTCTCTCATTGCTTCTGGTGTTCATAGAAACATAGAAGTTGATGGCAGATAAGGGCCGCAAGGCCCATCCAGTCTGCCCATTTCTTTTTCTACCTTATAAATGTGTCATCAGCCTTTGCTCTGTCAATGGCCTATCTATTCATAGTCATCTGTATTGCTCCCTTATGCCTATCCCATGCCTGTTTGAAGCCCTGCACTGTATTCCTATCCACTACTTCCTGAGGTAGGCTGTTCCATGCATCCACCATCCTTTCTGTGAAAAATAACTTCCTCACATTACCCCTTAATCAGCCTCCCTCTAATCTCATGATGTGTCCTCTTGTCCTGCTATTTTTCTTATATTGACACATGTTAGACTCTTTCACCTTGTTAATGCCCTTAAGGTGTTTGAATGTTTTGATTATATCACCTCTCTCCCTTATTTGCTCTAGGGTATACATATTGAGCTCCATTAATCTGTCCTCATATGTTTTCTGATGCAGTCTCTGCATCATTTTGGTTGCCCTTCTCTGGACTGCCTCAATTTGGTTAATGTCCTTGTGAAGGTGTGGCCTCCCAATACTGCATGCAGTACTCCAGATGGGGCCTAACCAGTGTCTTGTACAGAGGGATTATTACCTCCCTCTTCCATTCATCTCATTGGCAGCCTGTCTCCCCAGGCATTTGTGCCTGCACTGTCCTGCTTCTTGGTTCTTGCTTTCTCCCCATCAGGTAGTCTGCTTCTCTTTGTCTTTGCAGTGTTCCTGTCCTCTTTCATTTTTTCCCTCCTTCGGGGATTATCTGCATTTCCACAAGTTAGCCGTTGTAGCCCGAGCATCGGTCGACTCCGCAGCATTCTCCCCATTCGCTGCCTGGACCTGGTCAGTATTTTTACTATTGGGACTGTGGGGCATGGAGGTGGGGGGATGTTGCTGCTCCCTGGTTCATTGGAAATGTTTACCCATTTCATGTGTTGTTCATTCTGGGTGTTGGCACTGCATTTGGCAGTCAGTCCTGTAATTCAATTTCAGTTTCCACTTTCATGGCTCAGAGCACTACACTACTTCCTGCAATCATTTGGTTCATGTGCAGATACTAGCCTAATCTTCCCTAAAGGGGAACGTTTCCACTTTGCACCATATGTCTCCCTGTAAGGCCCTGCCTGGATATGTCTCTTCCCAGTCTGGTGCAATGCAATCCAGCCTCAATCTGGTGGATTCTTACTCTATCACAGGCAGGTTCTCCTGACCAGTAGGTGGCACTGCTTGACCATCACTGATTGGCTTCAGGCATTTTCTGCCTAGTTTTCAGTCTGGTATCATGCCCCTTGCCTGTTATGGCCTTCTGGACTTCCCTCTCTCATCGTACCTCGTCAGTTCCTATTTTATCTTACTTGTGCCAGACATCACAGCTTCATTCCAATCATGGCTTCCCTTCATTGCCATCCCTTATCATTGTCCCTTTTCCATTTTGCTCCCCTATACTCAAGCGCACCCTCTCTGGATTTATCCTCGATATCCTGTGTTGGTTTCTACTGGTCTTTTCCTCAACTGGGGTCCGTGGTTCCGATGTCTTTGTTTAATGTGTCCCGTTCTGTCCGGTGACACTGCATTTCCATTAGTGGGCCTTCGCCAGGTGTCTAACCCCATCGACTCTGCTTCTTCCCTCCTTCTCTCATTCCCTCCTCCCTCCATTCTGTTCCTTCTCTAACCTGTGCATTTCTTTTGGGTTTTTTCCCCTATTCTGCTCTCCTCCGGTCCTATGCTACCCATTGACTCTCCTTCGCTCTGTATGACCTCAGGGTCTACTCATTTATATCACTTACTTCATCATTCATGGTGCAATCTATTAATTCTCATAGACTACTCCATCTCCAATCGTGGCTTCATTCTGTCTTTAGCTGTCAAGAATTCACTCCACTCAGGGCTTTCATCTCTCATCATGCCTTATTTCATACCTGCCTTCAATGAGTCACTCCATTCATGGCATCACTCCTTCATACCTTCCGCCATGCCTTCCTGTCTGTTGACCTTCGCTAAGGACTGGCTGGAGGCTCTCTATTATCGTTCAAGTTCCTTTTCAATTTAATTTCTGAATCTACCTCCTTTCGAGGAGCCTACTTCATCACACTGCTCTATTCATTTCTGGATCTACCTCCTTTCGAGGAGTCTCTTTAATCACATTGCACTATTGAGCATACCACCATCGTTCAAGTTCAATTTCAAATTCAATTCCCTCATTCAAAGTTCCTTTTTGAGTTCCTTTCTGTCTCCTCTTCCTCAGGCTTCTCGTTTTGGAGTGCTGCACTCCTGTGGCGATCATCATCAGTCTGCCTCATCCTCAGTCTTCTCGTGAATGCATCTGGATACCCTTGGTCCTCTGACTACTATATGGATCTTCACCTTCCCATCGCCTACTCGAGCATACCCCTCTCGGGTCCCTGCTGCCTCATGTTCCATCTTCAATCTCTGCTTTTTTGGGGGGTTTTCCTCTATCCTGTCCTCATCCTTTCTACTCATCTCCTTCTCTTTAATGAATTCTTCTCTTTAATGACATACATCCTTAAATCAAACATCGTCAGCCTGGAGGAAAGGTGACCTAGGCCTTGGATCCCCAGAGGTTTCCTCCTCAAAGGGGTTTTTTCCTTTCCTCTGTGCCAATGGTCATAATATTAGTTAGAGTTAGTACTTTCTTAGGTTATTGAGGTTCCGCTGTTGGATGGAGGCAGATGGTGGCCCCGGCTTTCCCCTCTCTCCTTAGGAAGTCTGCCTTTATCATTTTCGCAGAATTCATTCATTCATCATCCTCGCTTCCTCGATGCTCGACACCAGATTGGATATTCTTTTTATGCTTCTTCCTAAGCTACCTTTAGCCGATGCAATCATTCCAGCAGCACCTGTAGGGGGGAACCCTCCACTAGGGTTCCTTGCATCATACCCCTACAGGATAGTATATCCCACAGATAGAGAGACAGAAAGCCACAAAAGTAAATCAAGTCACACAAGCATCATCTCATTTAGTTGTGTAAGCACATTGAATGGGAGGGTTTTAAGCCCGAGGTTCGATGGGCGGAGCAACTACGTCACTCCCCCATCAGGCTCAAAAGATCACTCATCCTGGGGCTTTCCAGGATTTGTTTCTTGTTGCCCACCATCCACCCCTCCTTCTCCTCCAGCAGCTCGTTTCTTACATGTGGGCTTCTTCCTAAGCTACCTTTAGCCGACGCAATCATTCCGGTGGCACCTGTGGGGGGGGACCCTCCTCTAGGGTTCCTTGCATTGTACCCCTACAGGGTGCTATATCCCATGGGTAGAGAGTCAGAAAGCCACAAAAGTAAATCAAGTCACACAAGCATCATCTCATTTAGTTGTGTAAGCACATTGAACACATTTTAATGCCTTGAAAGCAGTAAGATGAGGGTCTCTCCAGTACAAGGATAGAATCACTATCACTGGTGAGGATGAGGAGCGTGAACAACAGTGAAAGTAACTTAGCATCACAGCAGACAAAGGCAGCAGCAAGGTACATCAGTTAGGTACTCACTGAGCAGAAACATAGACTTTGATGTCAGATAAGGAATGCTTGGCTCACCCATTTTGCCCATTTGTCCCTGCCTATATTGTCACCGCGGACCCTATCTGATCTCCCACTTCTCCACCCACCATGTTCATAAACAGATTCCTACGTGCCTATCCCATGCATGCTTGAAGCCCCAGGTACCCACCACTCTTTCAGTGAAGAAGTACTTCCTCATATCCCTCTTAAATTCCTCCTTCCAGCTTCATTGCATGCTCCCTTCTTCTTGTGCACCCTTGCTTCTGAAAATACTCCCCTTCTGTACCTTATTTACCTTGTGAGGTACTTATAATCATCATGTCCTCCCCCTCCTCTCTTCCAGAGTGTACATGTAACCCCCTTGTTCCCTGGGGTTACTAGAAGCCCACTTAGAACCAGTGGCAGGCAGGAAAAGGCAGCTTGTGAGATACCAGTTACATGGGTTTCACACTGTCTCACTCTGTCTTCAGCTGCAGCTGAGCTGGAGTGGTGATGTCATCATAGAATTCTCACAGCAGCATAAGCCACAATGGAATGCTAGCAGCAGGAGTTAGCTGTAGAACATTGGGGAATTCAAGTCAGTCTTCAGGGAGGCTTCTTGAGGGAACAGTGAGAGGAAGAGGTGTGCTGCAGTTGGCAGCCCCTCAAAGCCTAGCTCTGATTCGAAGCTACGTCAGACAAGTGGGTTGTGTGTTCTCACCCTAGAGAGGGACACAGAAGAGACCAGAAGGTAGTGGTAGAGACCGTTCCTAGAGTTGTTCCAGTGCCCCATCCCCAGAGGGACTGGGGGGAATTCCAGAATTTCAGGGGCAATTCCCTTGTCCTGCTTGGAAAGGGAGAAGCTGCCTGAGAGTATAGCGCAGTGGTTTAAGGCTCTGAACTGCAAATCTGGTGACATCCAGCAGACCAGACCAGGCCTGGGTTTGAATCCCACAGCTTCCACTTGCATACTGTGTGACCTTGAGCAAGTCACTTAACTTCCCTGTGCTTCCAGGTCACTCCTGTAAAAAAGCTTCCAGCTTAGTGTGCTACTCCTGGTTAAACAACTAAATAAAAAAAATAAATAAATAATACTGAGAGTACCAGAAAATTGTGTTTTGTGGGAAAGGGCCATGGGGCACCTGCATACCATGGTAAGTTCTGCTTTGATAAAGAGACTATGCTCACCAAGACAGAGATTTGTGTAAAAGTATCTGCCTATTGTGGGGTCATGAAAAGACTTGCCAAGTACAGAACTTTTAATTTGTGTATGGCTTGGAAGCATCTGAAACAGTGGGGGTCTAGGATATGGACATAGCTACTTACTGAACTTTTAAGTCAGGACATTAGAATGTTAAATGTGCTAAACATGTTTAGAGAGCATCTACAACCAGAGATTCAAAGAAAGATGTTGTATCCAAATGAATGGATGAGTATTGATTTGGGAGCAAGAGGTGGGAGACCCCCCCATCTGGGGTAACCAGGTTTACTTCTCCAGGTTCAGTTTGGGCACCTATGGCTTTCTCTCAGGCACTTGGCCTGTGTTTAAAGAAAGCACCCAGATGTGGGATTATGGATTTTTTCCCTTTAGAGCTAGAAAGTGCTCATAGGTGGTTTAGGGAGCCACCATCAACCTCTGTGCCATATGGAAAAGTGCCCTAGTACTGGCTGGGGTGCCATGTCAAAGAATCAGAGAAAAGTATACAAGTTCAGGCTGTGTGCCCAGAATCGTTCAGAACCTGAGTGTTTCATGTAGTGAAGAAGAGTGCTCTGTACCTCTGTAAATCGGCATTACCAGTGAGTGTAGCCCTGTGGGGGTCCATCTTCACTGTGTTATTCTCTGTGTTTATGTGAATAAAAGCAGCACTTTTGAATCCCAATTCCTTGTTTGGACATTTCAGTTATTGCTTCCAGAGTCCAGAGTTACTTGGGTGCCCCTGTCCAGAAGTACAAACCTAGCATAATGCTGAGCAACAGATTCTCCCCGGGTCCAGGGTTACAAAATGGAGGCACCACTGAGGATCTGATTGGAATTTTAGGGAGAAAAACAAGAAAGGTTTGCTCAGATTATGGCTAGCATTTTGGCTGTCTGGCAGTAGGTAGCCCAAAAAGTTGGAAGCATTACCACCTAAATGTGCCGCTGTGTGCTGCTGTCCATGTGCTGCTGTAATTGTGCCATCTGTTTACCAAGGAGCAGTAAAGCCAGATTGTGTGTGCCCCTTGTCCTGCATCAAAATATAACGTTTGCCAGCTTTTAAAGTTCAAACTGTGACAATAAAAAGTATGGAAGACTGTGGGAAACAGAGAATACAGGATAGGTAACCATGAAGAACCAGTGTGTTCTGCCACAGAGGGGTCTGATTCCTTGTGACCTCGAGAGCGGAGCTCTAGAGATCCTTGGGAATCAGATCCCGAGGTGGCAGAACACACGGTTCTGCATGGGGTTACCCATTCTGCATTTTTTATAGTGTATGGTGCCCCTCAAATTATTTTTAAAATATTTTTAGGCTTCCAGACTGTATTTAAATCATGGATAAAGAAATTGGTGTCTTCCCTCGCTAGGAGACAGAGTTGGGTAGTTGCTAGGGACTGGGCATCCCTAACGTAGCAGCGCACATGCCCATTGGTTGCCACTCTGCTGTGGGCAGGATTTAGAAAAAAAAATGGTGGCCTGACCTCTCTCTTAGCGAGAAAAATTCCTGTCCTGAGGCAGAGAAAAATGTAAGTAAAATACAATATCTAGTTGATCCTGCATTTAAATGAACAGTGCCTGTTTCAGAAAACCATCATATTAGTTTTTCAGGCTGTTGTGAATAATGTTGAAACGCGGCAGTTTTCTGTTTAGTATTTCAACCTGCGGCTTGAGTTTTCGAATCTAAATGAATGGAACGCTGTTCTGCACATCTGGTCAGTACAGCGTTCCATTCATTTTGCTGACTGTGGCAGAACAGTGTTTTTGAAAGACTGGATTTCTGGTGAGAACATCGTTCCACCATACACTGTAAAGAGAGAGTTGTGCCTTAGAAGTTTAAAGTGCTTGTTGTGCTGACTGGGGGGAGTCGTTGAGTAAAATGCCATGAAAAATGGTTAAAATGGTGTTCCCTCCGAGGAGTCACAGTTGAAAAAAAAAAGTGGTTTGCAGTTTAAATTTTGCCTGCTCGACGATCGCCATGGAGGAGAAGAGCACAAGAAGAGAGAGGCTCATTTGCACGGCATCGAGCGGTTGGTGAGACTGCAATCAGTCCCGCCCTTAAGCCAGCTTCAGAGTGACTGCACAGTGCTCGAGAGGGAGAGAGAGAGAGAGAGAGTGGAGTGCGAACTGGTTTGCCAGGAGGAGCGTCGCAGTGACTGAAAACATTGTAAAAGTAATAAAATCAGACTTTTCTGTTTAAAATCGGGCTTAACCTACATTTTGATCATCTGCTAAGAAAGCATGGTGTTCAGAGGGACATTCGGCAGGACTGCCAGCCCACTTCTATCCAGAGGCCTCCAGGATCAGCTCTGGGCTGAATTTTACATCGCAATAGCAAGCTACTGATTCAGTGAGTACCATCCAGAGAAACAGCTCAAACTGTGTGTGATTTTAACTAACGCCAGCTGAATCTGTGTGTAATGGTGTGATTGTTTTGCAAAGAAGGACTGTGTCAACTTAATCAAGCTAAGTAAGAATTCTGAGCATTAGACTGTGAGCATAATTATGGGTTCAGCAACAGTATGATTTTCAAAGCAAAGTGAGAGACTGTGGGTTGTATGAAAGATGCAACAAAAATACAGGCAATCCTGTGCAATGAAATACTGTGGCTTAAGGGACTTGAAGCAAGAACAGTGATTTAAAGCAAATGAAAAGTCCTGTAAAAAATCATATAGATGTGCTGAGGGAGCAAACAGTGCAGTTTATGCAGTTTGAGTGAACTTTATCAGTAAAGCGTGTAAATCAGATGTGCAGTGGCTTGAGTCAGAAACAGAATGTTGATGCACCAGGAGTGCTGCCGCCATGACAGGGTGGGGTAGTAAAGTAAACACAGCAGCAGGGGAGCCATTTTGTAAGACTTTTCCAAACAAAGTGAGTTATGAGGTAACAGTGAACTTTTGTTTTTCTCTGCAGTCATGGCTTCGGGATCATCCTGTTACCCGGATCATGCCTGGGCTATGACAGTGGAAGAAGTTAACAAGTTGAAAGACACTGAGAGATGTTACTACGGGGGACGTTTGCCTCCTAATGTGGCGATTCCTGGCTATCCAGTTAGAGTGTGCATAATGTGCTTAAAGGCTGGAAGGGACGTCTTCATGGTTCTTCACTGTTCTGGGTGCCTAGAGAAACATGGCCTAACTTAAGCACCCAAGATTCATTTGGCTCCCACGTGGAAAAAGCTTCAAGAATCTGCAGTTGGCAGCGTACAGCACCAGGTGGAGACTGTTGGAGAAAGCCCAGCAGAGTGTGGCACAAAGGAAGAGGGTGTAGATCTACAGGCACAGCAACGTAGTACTGATGTATCAGAGTCTGGGTCACAGAGAGACAGTGCGGAAGGAGCATCAGCAGATCCGTGGAGAGAGGGGCCAAACCCTAGTCTCATAGGAGAAGATGAGATAACAGAGACTCTTGAATGGGAGGTGTCGACCTCCACGCCAGTGAAGAGTGGACAGTCTCAGGAGTGAGGATGACTGCTCACTCCTGGGCTCAGATCCTCAGTAAGGAAGAGGAGGGGGGAACCTATGTGGCCTTATGATGAAGGTGCTAGTCCACAGCCTCGGACTCTTGCCTCGGAGGAGCAGAAAGAAGGAGAGATTGGTGACTCCACAGCCCTGTCCCCACAAGGAGGAGTCAGAGATCCATTTTAGATTGCATTGAGTATGCGTAGCTGGCAGAAACAGGACTGGCTACCCCCAAGCCAAGCCAGAGGTCATAAGTTGACCAAGTGTAGTAAAGAGGAAAGACTGGTTCGTAGGAAGGCGAATGAGATCTATGGGATATCCTTTCCTACCTTTCCTTGGAGAGTCTGGGAGGAGATAGAGAGAAACAGGAAATACTGGGTAGTGGAAGAAGCAACAAAATATGTGCATCCAGGTGCAAGTCGATTTGTCAGAGAAAGAGTAATTTCAGAAAAATTCAAGTATTGGAAAGTGGGCAGGACACTGTTCATAGACACTGTTCGGATCGTGGATGGAGAGGGCCATGAAACCGTCTACAATGTGAATTATGAGCACCCAGATGGGGGTAATAATTCTTGCACCCGACCCATTGTGGTACTTCTCTCAATGCAACCAACTTCCTGTGAATGTGCCCATGCCTACCAAGTGAAAAGCATAGCAGTGGTAGCCAGTGCTGCCATCCAGCCATTGCCGTACCTATGTTGTTCTGTCTGTCTGTCTGGCGTTCCAGGATCCAGGTGCCCCAGATTCGTCAGCGTTGCAGTGTGCCTTCCAGATTCCATTGACTGGCCTTCCAGATGACATCATATCCAGAGAGGACACCAGCCCAGCTGTTTCCTGATTCATTACCTGGGATTTCGGATGACTTCAGACCAGCTGCTTCCTTTCCTGTTCCAAGATTCCATCTCCTAGATGACATCAGCCCATCAGTTTCCAGACATGCTATCCTGTCGTTTCCAGAAGATTTCTGCCCAGCTGTATCTAAAAAATGCTGCCAGGGAGAGTCTTCGGCGGGAGATCCAGGTGCCATACCATTTTCATTCTTCAAGGGACTGGTAAGTCCAGACTTTTCTTATCTTATTGATATTGCAATACACATCCTACATCTGACAGACTACAGACTGTTTGAACTGTCCACAAAGACTCTCCCCTTCAGGACTATAGTCCTACAGAACTGTGCTTCATGGGGTTCTGGCCCAGGAGAGACTCTTTTTTGGACTTGTCTTCGGGCACTGGTGTCACTAGATGGGACATTTAGGGCATTCCATCTCCCAAAAATGTGCATTGTAAATAATGTTAATGTTTTTCTACTATTTTTCTACTTTTCTAAAAAATATTTTTGGGATTCTCCAGTGTTTTGATGGTAGTGGTTAGATAGTGTACTGTGTTTGCAGATTAGGGATGTGTGTTTTGTCTTTTCTCTTGCAGGTGTTCCTGATGAAGACAGAAGAGAAAACAAGAAGAGGAGAGGTGGGACTCATCGGTGTCCATTATGTGCTTTAAAGTAGTTGTGTTTAAAGTACAGTGTTGTTGCTAACATGCGTTAACTTTTCCTTCCACAGGCATGGTTGTGGGGGATTGTGGGAGTGTAATGCTTGGAGTGTAGTGTTAGCTCTTTGGTTTTGGTTGCAGGTGTCCAGGGATGGGAGGAGGTTCCCCTGTTTGGGTAGTTTCGGGTTCTGGCCAGACAGGTTTTCCCTAGAGGGCTAGGGGGTTAGACAGGCTGTGGTACTGACCTGCAGTAGGGGCTGCAGTGCTGGTCTATTAGGGCTATGCTCTGGACAGTTCTTCCAGGGCCACTGGTTACCATAGCAAGATCGTAGTGTAGGGGCTGATACGTCAGCCAATGGCCTCTGGGCCCTTAGTGTTGTCTGCCTGTGCCTGGCACACAGTAGGGGAGAAGGCAGCGCTACCTCCCTGTAGTCAGGACATAGGGTAGGATGGCCTGGGGCTGGGTAGATAATGACTGTGAACAGTCATTTTTCTGGCTGAGGGTGGGTGTAACCCCCTTGTTCCCCGGGGTTACTAGAATCCCACTTAGAACCAGTGGCAGGCAGTGAAAGGCAGCTTGTGAGATACCAGTTAAATGGGTTTCACTCTGTCTTCAGTTGCAGCCTAGCTGAAGTGGTGATGTCATCATAGAATCCTCACAGCAGAATAAGCCACAATGGAATGTTAGCAGCAGGGGTTAGCTGTAGAATGTTGGGGAATGCAAGTGTAACCCCTAGGTGGCGTTATCCCTTGGGCTACTACCCCTGCCTGCTTGGCTACCAACAGGTTAAGGGGCCTAGGTTCAGTAACGGGTGGCTCCACCCAAAGGTCTGGGTTGGTATTAGTCTAAATAACCAGGTCACAGCCCTCTGAGACACTGTGACCCCCCCTTGTCTCCTACTAGTGGCCCACACAATACACAACATGCACCTTCCCAAGACCCCAGATATGCTTAGTACCTACACTTATATTTAGCACTTACCCCAGTACTGGTTCCTTCAGCTTGCCTCTGGGGACCCCCTGTAAAATAAGGTGATGCAGTACAAAAGTAATCATGAAATAAGTTCAACATAAACTGACACCACATTCAATGTAAATTGCAGGAAAAAACAGATCTGATTTATTCAGGGGACTATAACAAGGGTGGGGGATAATAAGATTAATTGGCTTAAACACACTAAGAATCACACTACTGTGCATGCACTTAGAGTCCAACTCAGTCACACTGTCTGGGTACCCAGGATGGGAGAAAAGGCTAGCCAAGACTGTTGTCTGGGGTAGGCCAGCGGTGCAGCTGGTTGGGGCCCTGTGATGGAAAAAGAATATGCACACCCATAATTTGTAATCCGGAGCTGAAGGGCTCAGTTCATGGACACAGAACAACCCAAGAATCAGATGACACATGTTTAAGAGAAAGTTGCAGGGATCTACCCTGAATATTACTCACGGTACCCAGGCTGAACACAGGAGGGCTGATGGATGGATGTTCTGGATTGCCAGAGGATGCAGAGCCCACACGAGTTACTTCAGCATTGTTCTTGCTCAGGCAGGGACCTGGTCTGATCCCCTGGCTGGTCCTTCGCCGATGGATTTTCTCTGTGCAGCAGGGTAGGGAGATGAGGCCCTCGTGGCAGGGCCTGTCTACAGTAGGCAACAATGGATTCAGTCCAATTTTAGCTGGGAAACAGCTTCCAGCCACTAGCACACAGTTCACAGAAGAAGGGGAATTAGATCACGATCCTCATCCAGCACATATCATGTTCATATGTACAAGCCAGCAACACACAGCCAACTAAATCACGATTCTCCTTCTGTACACAGTACATTTATGTACCAGAATTCTACCTGTACCAGGCCAAATGCTCCCCAGTCACGATCGCAAGTCTCTGCGAAAGTTAGGAGCTCAAAAGTAACTGAAATTCCTGACAGACCGATCACATTCAGCAAAATCCTTGGTCTTCTACAGGTTAAGCTTGGTCCCAAATCAGTAGTTTGCTTTGTTCTCACCAGATTAGGATTTAGTCTGACAAAAGTCTTCTTCCCCTTCTCAGGGCAGAAGGCAGACAGCAGGCCAGAAATCAGGCCTTTCACAGTTCTCCCACATGAACTACTGCGTAACACGACCGCTCGAACTAGACGAGCTCCTTCTCTCTCAGCTTCCAACTCGAATCTGGCTTGCCAGCAGACAGCTCGAGGGATTTCCCTTAGATCCAAAAGGTTCAGTTGGGCAGTTTAGCTGTCAATCACAGTAAGAGCCCCCCCTTCTGTTGCAAAAAGGTCCCAACAGTCTAAAACTACAAATCCCAACTGGTAGTCCATACAGTCCCATTTCAGCAGGCTCCATTTTAGAGTCCCCACATACTGATTGGTCCAATTCGGCAGTTCAGGACCAAAATGGTGCAGCTAAACTGAAACAGCCTGTGCTGTAAGAAGGCAGATTAGAACAACTACATTATTATTACTACTCTAGCAAATGTGCAGCAAATAATTACATTTTTCAGCAGTGCTCCCTCTGCACACTTAGCAATGGCAGAAATGGAGCAAAAAGTCAGCAACCCGGATGGGATTCGGGCATAGAAACACATAGACCCCCCATTTAAGCTAATTATGACTGCAAGCAGGCAGCCCTTAAAGAGACAGTACATGGAGGCTTTAAAAGCACTCACTGGCAATCACATTTAAACGGCTTAGGCGCCGAACACCAACCAGGCTGTGAGCAATCAGGTAAGCTCTTGGGAGACTTTTGGGAACCCCATTTGTAGGGGGGTTACACACTTCCTGGCCTGGAAAAACTTGGCCTCCACGTCAAGTAGGTACCCTTACAATAACTTCTAATGCAAATCATCATATACATCTATAGCTCTAGCATATCAGGTCTATAACTTTTAAGCAGTATTCAGCATATTAAATCTTTGTTACATACCATTTCCTGTATTTCACAGTACACTGCTTTTCATACAGCATTATACATAACGTTGCACTGATTACGCATACCCACTTTGCAGTTTGAAATCAGGTTAATACCTCCTGCACATGAAACAATGATAATGGGGGCCCTTCCCTATTAGCTACCTTGGGGCTGGATGGGACAGGGGCACCATACCTGGAGAGCAGAACAATTAACCTGGAATTGGCACTTAGGCTCAGTTTGGGCAGTGAGCTCTGGGACACATACACTCCTTTATGGATCACATTGAGAGGCAAATCCACAGGCCTCCCAACAGAATCATAGCTGAGGCGCACTACTGGTTTTACAGCTCAACCAGTCTTCCTGGGGGGAACAATTACAGTCCCTGCACCTTTAGCTTTGCTCTCTGCACTTTCCTTACTTGTAATGGGAGTCTTTATCTGGGCAGACAAGTTTTTGGACTTGAGGAACTGTCAGCCTCTGGATCTGCAAGTTCTGGTTCCACAGCACTTTGCTCACTTGAAAGGCACTCCTGCACTGGAAGTGAACTATCATGACACTCAAAGTACTGTTCCTGCTCTGGTAAGTCACCACTCAGTCTTAGCTCATCTGGTTCTTCCTCAGGGAAATCACACAGTTCCACCATACATAGTGATTCGATATCATCAGACATGACACTCTGCACTCCACTCTCAGGGAGCCGGGGGGGGGTTAGGCAGTCCAGAAGGTCCAGCTTCATCCCCATAATAGACCAGAGGGTTACCTTGAAACAACTGACTTAGTTCATAGGAAGGATAATAACCACAGTTGCACTCACTTTCATCTGAAGTAGACTGACAGTCATTCTCAATTGAGGTTTGCTGTGCAGGAAACCTTAAATCAGAAACTACAGGGGCAAACTTTCTCCGTTTCTGTCTAGCAGCAGTCCTTGTCACCGGTCCAGGGGGAGCAAGTTCTGGAGGCTCAGATTCAATCAGTATTTGACCAATGGGCAACAAGTGGTCATGATGCATTGTCTTGACATCCTTAGAGTTGTTTTCAGGCCGCACTTTATACACTGGTAAGTCATTTAATTTGCCTACTGCGATATGGGGGAGATGATGCCACCGGTCAGCAATTTTGTGTTTGTCATGCAGTCCCAGATTCCGCAGCAATACATGGTCTCCCACTTGGAGCTCTTGGGCCTTTACCTTTTTGTCATATCTTTCTTTGTTAGCCAAATTTCTCTTTGCAGCCATGGTCTGAGCTAGTTGGCATGCATGATTCAATTGAGCTTTTAACTTTTGCACGTATTGTAGGTAGCTGTCAGCTTGGACCCCATCGGGAGAGACTCCAAAACAAACTTTCACTGGCAACCGAGCCTCTCTTCCAAACATAAGGTGGTAGGGGGAGAACCCAGTAGCACAATTTCTGGTGCAGTTGTAAGCATGTACCAAGGTGCTAATTTTCTGGCCCCGTTTGGGCTTGTCTTTCGGATGGAGAGTGCCTAGCATGTCAAGCAGGGTACGGTTAAAACATTCTGGCTGTGGATCCCCCTTTGGGTGGTAAGGGGTAGTTCTAGACTTCTACACTCCCCAGAGAGAGAGCATCTCCTTTATTAAGTGACTCTCAAAATCTCGTCCTTGGTCAGAATGGATTCTCTGGGGGGCTCCATAGTGAACAAAGAAATTCTCTACTAGTACCTTGGCCACGGTGGATGCTTTTTGGTCCTTGGTGGGAAATGCTTGGGCATACCTTGTAAAGTGGTCAGTGACCACCAGCACATTATGAATATTCCACTGATCAGGCTCCAAACTCAGAAAATCAATACAAACTAACTCCGTGGGGCACTGGTGGTGATGTTAACAAGGGGGGCAGCCCTCTGGGGCAAGGCCTTTCTCTGCTGGCAGTGACTACAAGTTCGTACATGATGTTCAACATTGGCCCCCATCTTAGGCTAGTAGAATCCAGACCGCACGAGGTCGAGGGTTTGGTCTATACTGAGGTGCCCCATGTTGTTGTGTAGGGACCTCAGCACCAAATCTCTGAAAGCAGTGGGCAAAACCAGCTGTTGTTTGTCTACTTGACCCCCCCATCTACTGTTTCTCTGTACAACAACTTGTTAATCAATTTCAATTTAGGGCCTTCTTTGTACAGCAATGCAGTTCTCAAGTCAGAGGAGTGCAACTTGGACACATCTTTCCCTGCGTAAAGAGCTTCAAGTGCTGATTTGATCATAGGATCTCAGGATTGAGCCCACTGGAGACTGTCATTGTCAAGCTGGGGCAGTGCACTAATATCTAATGCAGAAAAGTGGCAGTAAGCAGCAGGTATACAAATGTCAGAGGGCCCCAAGCAATCTACTAGACAGTCCACTGCGTCCGTGGACATCTGTTTCTCCTTGTCAAACTTCTGGCATAGCGCTCGAATATCAGGCTCTGACAGTTTGACCCAATCACTTCTGGAAACAGGCCTCCGGGAGAAAGCATCAGCATCTACATGATTCAGGCCTGCTCTGTATTCAACAGCATAATCATAAGTAGATAATGCAGAAAGCCACCTATGGCTGGTGGCATCCAATTTGGCTGAAGTCTGCACATAGGTCAAAGGATTATTATCTGTCTTTACCAGTAACTTTGTCCCATACAATTATTCATGGAATTGGTCAACAATGGCCCACTTCAATGCCAGAAACTCCAATTTATGCACAGGATAATTTTTTTCAGATGGGGTCAGACTTCTGCTGGCAAAGGCCACTGGTCTCAGGCCATTCTCGTGCTCTTGATATAACACAGCCCCCAAGCCTTGTAGGCTAGCATCAGTATGTAATACATAAGGTTTTGTAGGATCAGCATAAGCAAGGACAGGAGCATGGGTGAGTTGGTATATGATTTTGTGAAAAGCAGCTTCACAATCAGGTGTCCAGCGTGATCCAAAAGATTCATTTGGGCAGAAATAAACTCTCTCGGTTTCAGTGGAGGCCACTCTCTTGTACTTTTTGTTTGTGGGAGAATAACCTTGAGTAAGATTCAGAAGTGGATGGATCACCCTTGAATAGTCCTTTATGAACCGCCTGTAATAACCACAAAATCCTAGGAATCGTAATTCTTTTAGGTTGCGGGGCTGGGGCCAGGTGGTCAAGGCCTCAACTTTGCTAGGATCAGTCTCTATCCTCTTGGTGGACACTATGTGCCCCACATACTTTACTGATGTCTGAAAGAACTGGCATTTGTCGATGGACAGCTTAAGGATGAAATCTTCCAGTCGGTCCAGCACTTTAAAAAGTCAGCTTTCATGTTCCTCCAACGTACTTTCAAACACAATAACATTGTCTAGATACACCAGGCACTCCAGTAAGTTCACGTCCTCCACTGCATGCTTCATCAATCATTGAAAGATGGCTGGGGCACCCAAGATCCCTTGGGGCATCCTCATAAATTCATAGAACCCAAGTGGACAGATGAAGGCTGTCTTCTCATGGTCTTCTGGGGCCATGGGGATCTGGTAGTACCCACTGCGAAGATCCAACACTGAAAACCACTTGCTACCATTCAGACAGTCTAAAGCATCCTGAATACGGGGCATAGTGTATTGATTGGGGATGGTCGCCCTGTTGAGGGTCCAATAATCCACACTCATTCTTACTGTTCCATTCTTTTTCCTCTCCACTACAATAGGTGAAGCATAAGAGCTTCTGGATTCTTGTATCACACCAGCCACAAGCATCTCCTGCAGGTGTCTTCTTACATTATCTATATCTGCGGGTGCGAGGCTCTGAGACCTCTCATGGAATGGCCGTTCATCATGCAAGTGTATATGATGCTCAGCTCCTTGTACACATCCCACATCCCATTTCTTTAGGGAAAACACCTGATCTCTCTGAGCGAGTCTCTGGCTGATTCTAGTCTTCCATTCAGCTGGCAATGGGGAGTCACCAAAGTTGAACAATTCGGGCGTCACTCTGTCAGTCTCCCCCGAGTACTTGTTACTGGGTAGCACTGCAGTGTCTGCACAGTGTACAGTAGCCAGGGTGCAGCCTCTATTCACTCAAATTTCTCAGTCTGACACATTGTGAACCTGAACCATTACCCATCTAGCATAGGCATGAGCCTGAGCAGGTAAGATACTGGCCTTAACCAGCAATCCTTCTGGCAATTGTCCATCGCCTGGGGCATCTAGCATGAGTATCTTGTTTATGACATCCTTTCTTAAGCAGACCTCCCCTTGTAAAGTACACTGAGCATTGGGAGCCAGGATCATGGACTCAGGGTCCTTCTTCCATACAGCCCCAACTGGTTCATCCACATCCATCTCGTCAGCATTCTTCCTTGACTCATAAGCCTTCTTGATCAAGGAAGGAATCCTCAAAGCTCTACCAGTCTGCTGCCCCTGTTTCTCATAACATAGTTGCACCAACCTCCTGAACATATGAGCATTCGTCCCAGTTAGTAAAGGGACCCCATCGTACAATCCAGTAAGGGGGCACACTAGGGCCAAGGTCTCCACTTGCTCCACCACTCCAGCCACCAAGGTGGGGAAAGACAACCAAATCCGAATGTATCCAGAGTAGGGGTACGCATTTTCACTCAACCCCCAGACATGCAGTCCTTCCAAAGGCTGTAAGGGCACATCAGGCAACTGCTTCTTGTACCAGTCTTGGAACATGATGGTTACTTGAGAGCCACTGTCCAGCACAGCCCTAGTAGACACTCCATTTAGTTTCACTGTTGTCTCCATGGAAGGACCCACCACTTCAGACCACTCCGGCGGCACTGACCTGGGTGTCGATCTGGCATTGGCTTTGGTGGCATAACTTTTCCGAGCAGCTCCCCCTGGTGGCCGACCGTTGCTCCATCAGACCGTAGCCAATAACCGAGCAGTAACTCTCCTCAAATTCTCTGGCGAGTGACAAGCAAACTGGATGTGCCCATCCTCCCCACAGTGGTATCAGAACTAAGGTTCTTTATAGTCTTTTAATGGTGGGGGGTCCTTTCTCTGCTGGGGTACCTCAGGGGCACCTTGAGGCCCTTCCTGAACTGGGGACCTACATTCTTGAAATTCTGAATCTCCACTACGGTTGAAGGTTTGTGCAGCCCGGTGTAGCTCCCCCACCATGGCTCTCAGCTCTCTTATCTCTACCAATAAGTTACCATCAGTCCGGGTCTCAGAAGAAACAACATGCACTCCCACTCCACTTTTGGCCTCTGAGGGTGCCTGATATGGATCAGGTTCTTTGGCTGTCTCAGTCAACTCTTTAATCAACTTCCTCAGTTGCTGGGCCTCATCTGAGCCACTCCTCTCTGGAGTCTGGCAGGTGCTCACAACCTCGGCATAGGGCTCCCAGCCCTCTTCATCAGTCTCAAGCTCACGAATTTCTTTCATCAGGTGGCAGTATTCAGGAGGGTTTGCACTCCTATCTTGCAACATGAGCTTTAATATCATTACAGTAGAAAACCTGGCTGACTTTACAGTGTGGTCTAGTCTGACCCAGTTCAGCTTCTTTCAGGCACTCCCCCTTTCCTGTGGGCTCTCTGCAGAGTCCTCTTGATCCTGGTGACAAAAGCGGACAACTTTTCATTTTTCCACTGCTTAGCTGACTTAAACTTTCATAACAAGTCGTCCCCAGATTCAGTACTGCCAAACACTCCTTCCAGTGCCGAGAGGTATTCAGCTGCAGTAGCTTCTGGACTGGTCGCTCACAAAAAACAGATAGCCTCCAGCGTAGAGCCTCTCAAACTCTCCATTAATCACTTCTTTTCCCCCTCCGCACACAGCCATTCCTGCACTAACGGGATAGCATAGTCCATCCATGTTTCTAGATGGTCCTCCCCCGTAGACACTGGGATGGTGCCTGAGAAAAGTCTGAGCTTTCGGTAGGAGTCCAGCTGTATTGGGGGAATTATGATGGGGGAGGGGGCTAGAGGAGAGCTCTTAGGGGAGCTCTTGGTGGAAACTAGTGACATGGCTGGGGAATGCAGGGGCGTGAGTTCCTCTAAAAGGTCTAGCACCTTTACAAGCTCTTGGGCAGTTCGCCCCTCAGACACTAGCAATTTGAGCAGCTTCTCCTTAAACCTGTCTATACTAGGGGACCCACCCGGGGTGGCTGAGCCACTATGTAAATGAATGACCCTCCACCCCTTCTGGGTACCTTCAGGCAGAATAACAGGGGGTACCTTCTCTGGATCTATTGGAGAACTACATGAGAGTAGCACTATCATAGTTTGTTCAAATAAATCAGCATCTCTCCCCTTTACTTCAACCTTGCCCAAACTCTTAACATGTTCCACAGTGGATACAGTATCAGCGTTATTGGTCCCTAAGGGGACATCCAATAACAGGATAGCCTGTCGGGGGTCTAACCCCTCAGCTTCACTCCACCCCATCATTCTGTGCACTAACAGTTTATGGGGGGCAAGTTTTGGCTTAGGCGTAGTAAGCTCCTCCATTTTCTCTCCCAAACTGAACATATCGGGGTAATTTCCTCACGTGGCCACTAGAGGACGCTAATCCCAGAGGTGCCTTCAAGATGCAACCCCTAGGTGGCGTTATCCCTTGGGCTACTACCCCTGCCTGCTTGGCTACCAACAGGTTAAGGGGCCTAGGTTCAGTGATGGGTGCCTTTACCCAAAGGTCTGGGTTGGTATTATTCTGAATAACCAGGTCACAGCCCTCTGAGACACTGTGACCCCCCCTTGTCTCCTACCAGTGGCCCACACAATACACAATATGCACTTTCCCAACACCCCAGATATTCTTGGTACATACACTTATATTTAGCACTTACCCCCAGTACTGGTTCCTTCAGCTTGACTCTGTGGACCCCCTGTAAAATAAGGTGATGCAGTACAAAAGCAATCATGAAATATCTTCAACATAAACTGACACCACAGTCAATGTAAATTGCAGGAAAAAACAGATTTGATTTATTCAGGGGACTATAACAAGGACAGGGGATAATCATGTTAATTGGTTTAAACACACTAAGAATCACACTATTGTGCATGCACTTAGAGTCCAACTCAGTCACATTCTGTGGGTACCCAGGATGGGAGAAAAAGCTAGCCAGGACCGTTGCCTGGGGTAGGCCAGCGGTGCAGTTGGTTGGGGCCCTGTGATGGAAAAAGAACATGCACACACACAATTTGTAATCCGGAGCTGGAGGGCTCGGTTTGTGGACACAGAACAACCCAAGAATCAGATGACACACATTTGATTAAGAAAAAGTTGCAGGGATCTACCCTGAATATTACTCACAGTACCCAGGCTGAACACAGGAGGGCTGATGGATGGACGTTCTGGATTGCCAGAGGATGCAGAGCCCACACGAGTTGCTTCGGCATTGTTCTTTCTCAGGCAGGGAGCAGAGCTGATCCCCTGGCTGGTCCCTCGCCGATGGATTTTCTCTGTGCAGCAGGGTAGGGAGACGAGGCCCTCATGGTAGGGCCTGTCTGCAGTAGGCAACAATGGATTCAGTCCAATTTTAGCTGGGAAACAGCTTCCAGCCACTAGCACACAGTTCACAGAAGAAGAATTAGATCGTGATCCCCATCCAGCACATAGCACATTCATATGTACAAGCCAGCAACACACAGCCAACTAAATCACGATTCTCCTTCAGTATACAGTACATTTATATACCAGCATTCTACCTGCACCAGGCCAAATGCTCCCCAGTCACGATCGCAAGTCTCTGTGAACACTGGGAGCTCAGAAGTAACTGAAATTCCTAACAGGCCGATCGCATTCAGCAAAATTCTCAGTCTTCTATAGGTTAAGCCTGGTCCCAAATCAGTAGTTTGCTTCGTTCTCACCAGATTCGGATTTAGTCCGACAAGAGTCCTCTTCCCCCTCTCAGGGCAGAAGGCAGTCTAGCAGGCCAGAAATCAGGCCTTTCATGGTTTTCCTGCATGAACTATTGTTCAACACGACCACTCAGACTAGACAAGCTCCTTCTCTCTCAGATTCCAACTCGAATCTGGCTTGCCAGCAGACAGCTCAGGGGATTTCCCTTAGACAATTGTAAAATAATGCTTTTTTTTTATTTATTTCAAGCTTGTACTGTACTGTATACACTGTATATACTTTTTCTTCCTTGTGTATCATTGTTTTTTGTATACCTGCTTCTGTACTGTACTTTGATGTATTCATGACCAGGTCCACCTTGCAAATGAGCCAGGCTCAATGGTGCCCAGCTTGGATAAAAAAAGGTTTTGATGGCTTGATAGGTCCAAAAGATTTGGTTGGGCAGTTTAGCTGTCAATCACAGTAAGAGCTCCTCCTTCTGTTGCAAAAAGGCGCCAACAGTCTAAAACTACAAATCCCAACTGGTAGTCCATACAGTCCCATTTCAGCAGGCTCCATTTTAGAGTCCCCACATACTGATTGGTCCAATTCGACAGTTCAGGACCAAAATGGTGCAGCTAAACAGAAACAGAAACAGTCTGTGCTGCAAGAAGGCAGATTAGAACAATTACATTATTATTACTACTCTAGCAAATGTGCAGCAAATAATTACATCTTTCAGCAGTGCTCCAACTGCACACTTAGCAATGGCAGAAACGGAGCAAAAAGTCAGCAACCTGGGTGGGATTCGGGCATAGGAACACATAGACCCCCCATTTAAGCTAATTATGACTGCAAGCAGGCAGCCCCTAAAGAGACAGTACATGGAGGCTTTAAAAGCAGTCACTGGCAATCACATTTAAATGGCTTAGGTGCCGAACACCAACCAGGCTGTGAGCAATTAGGCAAGCTCTTGGAAGACTTTTGGGAACCCCCATTTGTAGGGGGGGTTACACCAGTCAGTCTTCAGGGAGGCTTCTTGAGGGAGCAGTAAGAGTAAGAGGTGTGCTACAGTTGGCAGCCCCTCAGAGCCTAGCTCTGATTTAGAGCTACATCAGACAAGTGGGTTGTGTGCTCTCACCCTAGAGAGGAACACAGAAGAGACCAGAAGGAAGTGGTAGCGACCGTTCCTAGAGTTGTTCCAGTGCCCCATCCCCGGAGATATGGGGGAATTCCAGAATTTCAGGGGCAATCCCCTACTTGGAAAGGGAGAAGCTGCCTGAGAGAGAGAAGTTCATACTGAGAGTACCAGAAAATTGTGTTTTGTGGGAAAGAGCCCTGGGGCACCTGCATACCATGGTGAGTTCTGCTCTGACAAAGAGACTATGCTCACCAAGACAGAGATTTGTGTAAAAGTATCTGCCTACTGTGGGGTCATGAGAAGACTTGCCAAATACAAAACTTTTAATTTGTGTATGGCTTGGAAGCATCTGAAACAGTGGGGGTATAGGGTATGGACATAACCACTTACAGAACTTTTTAAGTCAGGACACTGCCTGAGTACAATGTAGAATGTTAAATGTGCTAAACATTTCTAGAGAGCATCTACAACCAGAGATTCGAAGAAAGGTGTTGTATCCAAATGAATGGCTGAGTATAGATTTGGGAGCAAGAGGTGGGAGATCCCCCCATCTGGAGTAACCATGTTTACCTCTCTGGGTTCAGTTTGGGCACCTATGGCTTTCTCTCAGGCACTTGGCCAGTGTTTGAAAAAAGCACCCAGAAGTGGGATTGTGGATTCTTTCCCTTTAGAGCACGAAAGTGCTCATGGGTGGTTTAGGGAGCCACCATCAACCTCCATGCCATATGGAAAAGTGTCCTAGTACTGGCTGGGGTGCCATGTCAAGGAATCGGAGAGAAGTGGGCTCTAGATCACTTGTCTCAATCAATCAATCAATCAAAATCTTTATTTATCCAGGCGAACATCATTGAGCAGAGCTCTTTTACAAGATGGACCTGGTTAGAACATGGTTGGGTAACATCCATCATAAAACATATAAATACATGTAAATAAGTATATAAACACAAACACAATGGTGCAGTAATAGGGGAGTCAAATGATAAAAGGAAGACAAGGCAAGCCATAACAGAGTAGGATTCAAATACAAGGGGGCAGGTCCACCATTGAACCATGCAACAGTATATAAACCATGTTCTCTGTATAGAAGTACCAGTTAGTTCATTTACCAGGGGCAGTCACTAGTACCAGCCATGAAAATGGCTTGGAGAACCACCAACTAATGGCAGCTGGGGTACCAGGAGGGGTATGTAGTATGTAAGCGAAGGATAAACATTGTGAGAAGTGAAATCCCAAGGATAGGTCAGTAGAACTGATGCAGCGGTGGGGGTCTACGGGGAGAGGGAAAGGGGAGGTAGGACTTTTATAGTATGATTGCGTGTAGATTGTGGATGAGTGCAGTATAGAGTTGTGAAAAGAAGGCTGGAGAAAGCGGGAAGATAGACCAGTATCAAAGTGAGGACAGAGGCATCAAGGTGTTACATGACAGCATGATGACAGACCAGGGCCAAGGAGGAGACAAGCACTAGAAGTAATTCATTCATGGTTAAATGGTACAGGTTAGCATGATGACAATTCATGGTCATGGGAAACAATTGCACTGATCATTTCTGAGATGTGAATATAAGAGCTTGAAAGATGAGATGCCGATGGGTGACCTCAGTTTCAGTTTTATTTGCAATTTATTCCACAAGGAGGACAGTGTAAAGCTTATAGCAGCCCTGTCAAAGTGAGAGTTAACTTTGGAAACCATCAGTAGTAGAGATTTGCAACTTCTCAGGGCGTAATTGCCTATTGGTTTTATAGGAAGACAGTCTGTAATGTATTGGAGCAGTTTTTTTGGAGATGGCTCTCAGTGTCCATAAGGCTGCATTTTTATCATGCCTGAATTGAAGAGAACTCCACCCCACTGATTGATATAGGGAGCAGTGGTGAGTGGAATAAGGCAGGCCTGTGATGAACCTCAAAGCTCTATGATATAATGTGTCAAGTTTGGTGAGGTAGGAAATGGGACAGTGACTGTAGAGGATGTCAGCATAATCTATCAAGGATAGAAAGGTTGATTGTACCAGCTGTAGTTTGGTATCTCTAGTTAAAAAGCAGGCTATCCTAAAGAACAGGTCAAGTCTCTTGTCGTAATTTTGAGTAATTCTTCAACGTGCTCTATAAAGGAGAGCCTATGGTCCAGCCATACTCCCAGGTATTTGAATTTAGGGACAAATTCCAACTTCTTGCCAAGAATTGTAGTAATCTGCAGCATAGCATCTGATAGGACTGAATTTACCATTTGGGCAGAGGGAGAAAAGAGCATTGCTTTTGTTTTCTTGGCATTAAGTAATAGTTTTTGTTTAGGAGTTGGTGTTGCAGCAGGTTGAACTCAGATTGAAGGTTATTACGTAAAGAACTGTGTCATCTGCAAACAGATGAATGTTGGCCTTAGTTATGCTTTCATCAATATTGTTGATGTATATTGCAATCAAGATCGGTCCTAAGATAGAACCCTGGGGAACACCTCTTAGGAGAGGTTTGAGAGTTGAGAGATCTTCCACTTTCACCTGCTGGAAACAACCAGAGAGGTAGTTGTTGAACCACTGTAAAGATAATGGGTCAGCACCTAGTGAAGTCAGGGAAGAGAGTAGCAGAGAATGGTCGACAGTGTTGAAGGCCTTGCTCAGGTCCAAGAATACGGCACAGGTGTAATTTCTGTTGTCTAGCTCTCTTTTCCAGTCATTAGTCACTTTGGCAAGAGCTGTGATGGTGCTATGTTTAGCTCTAAACCCTGATTGGACTGGATTAAACAGGTTATTAGCTTCTAGATACTGCCTCAGCTGGTTACTTACGACTTTTTCCAGTATTCAGATGAGGTAACAATTGTAGATCGGCAGAAGGAGGTCTATTGCACCTTATGATACATAATGTTGAAGAGTGCGAGATGGTGACTTGAAGAGACAGACATTCATAAGCATTTGCAACAGATAAAGCACTCAGACAGGATGCTGTATACCAATCCTTGACATAGATGGCAACCCCTCCATCCCTGGAGTGTCTGTCTGCTCTAAATAGTAAATAGTTAGGGATATTGATTTCTCTGTCAGAGGTGGCCGGTCTAAGCCAGGTTTCTGAAACCACTAGGATGCCTGGTCGAGTATGGAGGACCCGGGCCTGGATCATGGAGAACTTTTTTAACAGACCCAGGACTGATCGGGTCATTTGGTCCGATCATTGTACAGTGACGTTCTCATTCGGGGGGCCCCCCCGGTAGCCCTCCTCCTGCTGAGATGGTCAGCTATCGCACTTTGCGGGGGTTGACACCTGAGGGTCTTTTGGCAATAGCTGATCTATCTAGTGAGGATGGTTCATGCATTGGGGGTGTGGGTGTGGCAGTGGATGCCTATAATAAGGCACTAGCTGGTGCACTTGACTCCCTCGCACCAGTCCGTGTACAACCCAGGTCTTCTCATTTAAGATCCCCTTGGTATGATGGTGAGCTCAAGGGGTTGAAGACCTTGGGTCAGAGATTAGAGCGCTACTGGCAGAAGTCCAGCCTGGAGGTGGACAAACTGGTCCTGCGTGTGCACTACCGTGTATACCAGGGAGCAATCAACCATAAAAAGCCAGAATTCCTGTCTCAGGAGATTGCTGCCAGGAGGAACCAACCAACTATGCTCTTTCAGACAGTGGACAGGCTTCTCCATCCTTCCTGTCTACAGCCGAAGGTAGCCTATTCTAACGTATTGTGTGAAGAGTTCTTCTCAGACAGGGTGTCCGCCATCAGGCAGGGGGTTCTGCCAGTGGGTCAAAGTTTGGCCAACAGTGGTCACCATGGGCATCCAGAGAGCTCTCCGCCTGGTTGGGGCAAGTTCAGACCGGTGGAGGTGGTTGAAGTAATTGAGATTGCTTCTAAGCTCCGGCACACCTTTTGTGAACTGGACCTGGTGCCAACTCATTTCTTAATGAGATGTGTTGACTCTGTTGGCCCAGTATTTGCCTTGATTGTCTGGTGTTCCTTGTTGGAGGGGGTCTTTCCTGATGTCTTGAAAGAGGCATTGGTAAGACCCCTTCTGAGAAAACCATCATTGTACCCTGAGATCAAGGCAAATTATCATCCTATCTCCAATCTTCCATTTTTGGGTAAGATTGTTGAGAAAGTGGTGGCGCTTCAGCTGGAGGAGCATCTCGTGGCCCATGATTTATACAAGCCCCTCCAGTCTGGATTTTGTGCAAGGTATAGCACAGAAACTGCATTGGTTCAGTGCATAATGACCTCCTTAGGGCTAGAGATCGAGGAGAGGGGACAATTCTTGTTCTCCTTGATCTCTCTTCAGCATTTGATACGGTTGACCATCAGGTATTGTTTGACTGCCTAAGGGAATTCTGTGGACTCACCGGCAAGGTCATCTGCTGGTTCGAGTCCTTCTTATCCAACAGGAGACAGAGGGTGGTGATGGGGAACTTTTCTTCTTCGCCTGTCCACCTTCTGTGAGGGGTTCCCCAGGGTTCGGTCTTGTCGTCGATGTTGTTTGCCATATACATGCTGCCCCTGGGAGAGCTCATTAGGAAATACAGTCTGGATTTTCAATGCTATGCCGATGACACCCAGCTGTACTTTTCCTTTGCTCCTGGAACATCTCACGCAGTGGAAGTGCTTAATAACTGCCTTGCCAAAATCAATGACTGGATGACCTCCAGCTGGTTGCGACTAAACCCCGATAAAACGGAGGTACTGGTGGTGGAGTAGAACAGAGGGCATGATAGGTTGGCCTCTGGTGCGGAGACGGGGCTTTTTCTTGGCTCTGTACCATTGAAGGCCTCCTCTAGGGTGCGGGATCTTGGCGTTATTCTGGATAGTGGATTGACACTTGAGTTTCAGGTGTCTTCCACTGTCCGTACCAGTTTTTATCATCTGAGGAATATCACCAGGATTAAGCCCCTAGTTCCGCCGCAGGACCTCCCCACCTTGGTACATGCCTTTGTGACGTCCAGGTTAGACTATTGTAATGCGCTCTACCGCAGGGTCTCGGGGTTACCTTGTGCCAACTGCAGCTAGTGCAGAATGCGGTGGCAAGTCTGACTGGACAGTCTAAGTACTGTCATATTACCCCGGTCTTGCGTCAACTGCACTGGCTGCCAGTTAGGCGGATGGTCCTCTTTAAAGTGAGTTTACTCACTTTTAAGGCCCTACATGGCCTGGGCCCTGGCTATCTAAAAGATCTTCTCATTCCTGCTGTCTCGACCCGCTCCCTCCACTCCTCCTCTAGGGGCCTTCTCATGATTCCCAGGACGAGGTTAAAAACATCTAGTGACAGACCATTTAGCGTCACCACTCCCGTCCTGTGGAATTCATTGATACCAGCTGTTAGGGAGGCCCCTTCTTTGGAGGTTTTTTAAAGCCCGCCTCAAGGCCTTCTTGTATAATCAGGCCTTCCCAGAGTCTGTATTATAGTCCTTGCTGTCTTAGAAATTTTGATAGACTAGTATTGCATCTTAGGCACTAGCATTCCACTTTCTAAATTAATGTTTATATTTATTGATTTTGCTTAATTTTAAATGCTTAGTATTTATTTTTGTTTGAATGTTCGGTGCACAGAGCCTCCGGGATGGGCGTCTTTTAAATAAAATTTGCCTTGCCATTCGCCAAGTGTACTAGTTTGGGCCGTGTGTGCCCAGAGTCGTTCAGAACCTGAGGGTTTCGTGTAGTGAAGAAGTGTGCTCTGTACCTCTGTAAATCTGCATTACCAGTGAGTGTAGCCCTGTGGGGGTCCATCTTCGCTTTGTTATTCTCTGTGTTTATGTGAATAAAAGCCACACTTTAGAATCCCGATTCCTTGTTTGGACGTTTCAGTTATTGCTTCCAGATTCCGGAGTTACTTGAGTGCCCCTGTCCAGAAGTACAAACCTAGCATAATGCTGAGCAACAGATTTCTCCCCGGGTCCAGGGTTACATACATATTGAGATCCCTCGGTCTCTCCTTAAGACTTATAATGCAGTCCCTGCACCATTTTAGTTATCCTCCTCTGAACAGCCTCTACCATGCCTATATCCTTCCTGAGATGTGGTCTCCAGAATAAAACAGTACTCTAGATGGATCTCACCAACAATCAATATAGTGGTAATCCCACTTCTTGCTTTCTGCTGGTGATTCCCCTCTCTATGCACCCCAGTAACCCACTGAGCCTGCCTATTGACTTGTCGCACTGCCTCACCACCTTTAGGTCAACAGATACAATAACCCCAAGGTCTCTTTCCTGTTGAGTGACCGTCAGTACCTCTTCCCCCATTTTATGCTCTGCCTCTGGGTTTCGGTGCCCCAGGTACATGATTTTGCACTTTTGCATTGAGATCCAGCGGCCACACCCTCGACCACTCCTCTAGTTTTTCCAGGTCTCTGCCTAATCCATTCATCCTCTCCAGCATATCCTACTTCAGATTTATGCGCATCTGCAAAGAGGCATCCCTTCTCTTCCAGTTCTTCTGCAATGTTGCTTATAAAGACACTGAAGAGGACTAGTTTCAGTACTGAGTCCTGCTATACGCCGTTGGTCATAGAAACATAGAAACATAAAAATTGTCGGCAGATAAGGACCGCTCTACCCATCCAGTCTATCCATAAGCCCTACACTTGTATATGGCCACTGACCCTACCTGGTCAATGGTTTTTCCCCTCTCATTCCCACCTCTAAGGTTCTCTTATGCCTGTCCCAGGAATGTTTAATTCCCTCCACTGTCATCACTCCCACCACTTCCTTTGGCAGGCTATTCCATGTGTCTACCACCCTCTCTGAAGAAAACCTTTCTCGTATTTCCCCTCAACCTGCCACGCTCCAATTTCATAGCATGCCCCCTTTTTCTTGTACTCCTCCTATATTGGAAGATGTCTTCCCCTGCACCTTTTTTATGCCCTAAAGGTACTTAAATGTTTCGATCATGTCACCCTGATCCCTCCTCTCCTCCAGCGAGTACATAGTGAGGTCTTTTAATCTCTTCTCATATGTTTTCTGGTGCAAGCCCTGTACCATCTTTGACTCCCATCTCTGGACCACCTCTACCCTGTCGATGTCCTTATGAAGGTGCAGTCTCCAGAACTGCGAACTGCACACTGTACTCCAGGTGAGGCCTCACCAGTATTTTATACAATGGCATCACCACCTCCCGCCTTCTGCTAGTGATAACTCTGCCTATGCACACCAGCATGCCACTGGCCCTTCCTGCCACCTTTGTACTCTGCTTAGATACCTTTAGGTCATCTGAAATGATAACTCCCAGGTCCCTTTCTTCCTTGACGTTCGTCAGCAACTCCTCCCCCATACTATAGCTTTCCCCAGGGTTCTCTTGTCCCAGTTGCATTATTTTGCATTTCTTCAAATTGAACCTCAGTTGCCACACCTCAGACCATTTTTCAAGCTTCCCCAGGTCCCTCCTCATTTTCTCCACCCCATCAGGTGTATCATAGGAACATACGAACATATGAAATTGCCAGCAGATACAGGCCATATGGTCTATCTAGTCTGTTCGAGTGTGCAGCACTTCAGCCCATTAGACTGCAGCTGCCCCCCTCCCATTAACTCTTCCCTCCCCTGACTGCCCCTCGGTATGTATTTTCCCTTGAATTTGTCCTACCCCCTCTTGAAGCACCCCTCAGTCTGCACTGATACAAGTTGCTCAGGCAGTGCATTCCACCTTGTTACCACTCTATCAGTGAGGTAGTGCCTCCTCCTTTCCCTCCTGAATCTGCCTCCCTTTAACTTCAGGGAGTACCTTCTGGTATCTCTTCCATTCTGGAGAGTGAACCCACCCTGGAAGCCTACTCTGTTCATCCCCTTCAGGTACTTGAAGGTCTCGATCATGTCCCCTCTATCTGTTCTATCCTCCAGGGTATACATGTTGAGCTCTTTCAGTCTTTCCTCATAAGTCCTATCCCCCAACTCCTGGATCATCTTTGTTGCTCTTCGCTGCACTGCCTCCAGTAGTTTGATATCCCTTTTCAAGTACGGTTGCTAGAACTGCACACAGTACTCCAAATGCGGCCTCACCAAGGACCTGTACAGGGCCAAGATGATTTCACTATAGCTGGATGTAATCCCCCTTGCTATGCACCCCTGCATCCTGTTAGCCTTAGCCGCTGCCTTCCTACACTGGGCTGACTGGTTTAATTCCCTGGTCACCAGCACCCCTAGATCTTTCTCCTCGTTGGATGTGGACAGTTTGATACCATCCATCCAGTAGCTGTATCCTGGGTTTTTGGCTCGCCGAAATGCATCACCTTGCACTTGTTGGCATTGAACCCAAGATGCCAGGTGTGCAACCACTCCTTGAGTCTTCCCAAGTCCTCCTGCAGTAATTTGCCACCCTCCTCCCTATCCATCTCAGCACAGATCTTGGTGTCATCAGCAAAGAGGCTGATCTTATTCTTTGATCCCAACCGCTGTGTCTGCGATGAAAATGTTAAACAGGACTGTTCCCAGTACAGATCCCTGTGGGACACCACTTGTCACTGCCCTTGGCTCAGATACATCTACCCCCACAACTGCCCTCTGTTGCCTGTCCCTCAGCCAGTTTTCTACCCATCGGGCTAGCTTCCACCCTATATGAAGACTCCTCAACTTGCAGATCAACCTTCCATGTGGCACTGAATTGAAGGCCTTGCTGAAATCCAGGTAGACGACATCTATCACATGGCCCTCGTTCAGTGCCCTTGTGACCCAGTCAAAAAAAAATCAACCAAGTTTGTCGGACAGGATCTGCCAGCGATGAACCTGTGCTGTCTGTCGTCTTGCAGATCATTATCCACAAGAAAATGCACCAGCCTTCCTTTGAGGATACATTCCATCAGTTTCCCCACAATTATGGTGATGCTCTGTAGTTCCCTGGTTCGTCCTTGGGCCCGCTTTTGTGGAGAGGTACCATGTGTGCCTCCCTCCAATCTCTGGGCACACATCCCATACTTAGCGAGGTGTTGAACAGATCCGCCAGTGGCTCTGCCAGCTCCCTCAGCACCCTGGGATGTACCCAGTCTGGCCCAGGTGCCTTGTCTACCCTTAGGAACCAAAGGCCCTCCAGCACCCTTTCCACCGTGATGACCCCATCTGTGGTTGTCTCACCCCCCCATGTCTGCGCCCCCTTTCACTGCAGGAACGGTCCATCCATCTCCCTTGTGAACATTGAACAAAAGTACTCATTAAGTACTTCTGCCTTCTCGGCCCCCTTGTCTACCCACCCACTGCCTTTCCTGATCCTTACTATTTGATCCTTGCACTTCCTCTTTTCCCTGATATACCTGAATAAATCCTTTTCTCCTTTCTTAATCCCCTGTGCTAATTTCCTTTCCCTGGCTGCCTTTGCAGTTCTGACCACTCTGCTCACTTCCCTGGATTTCCTCACATAGTTGTGGGGGGGAGGGATAAGGAAGGGGCTGACCAGAAGCCCTCTCCTCCAGATGAGGGGAGTAGCTTTCAAACCCAAGGGGGGGAGGGGGGAAACAGACTGGGGGAGGAGGTTTCAGGAGGAGCAGAGGGAGGATGGAAGTATAAGGAACCTGGGTGGGGTTCGACAAAGGGGATCAGGGATAAGGAATAGGGGAGTGGTGTTAGTAAATACCAGGAGCTGGGGAAACAAGTTGCCAGAGTTCCAGGCCATGTTGTTCGAGGAGGGGGGTGGATGTGGCAGCTGCCACGGAAACATGGGCCAACAAAAACCATGACTGGGACCTAAATGTGCGGGGGTACACTATGCTTAGGAAGGATAGAAAGGAGGGCAGAGGGGGTGGAGTGGCTATGTTCATTAGAGATGACATAGAAATTGCAAGGGTAGAAGAGGCAGAGGGAAACATGGAGGCCTTATGGGTCACCTTATGAACCCCAGCAGGAGGTAAGGTCAAGCTGGGTGTAGTATATAGGCCCCCTGAGATAGGTGATGTTCTGGAAGATGGTTTGCTGGACAACATCATTGCCCAGTGTGGACCAAAAGGGGAAGGAATGGTGTTGATGGGGGACCTTAATATGCCAGATACAAACTGGGGAACCATGTCCTCTAAGGTGGCCAAGGAGCAGAGGCTGCTGGACGGCTTCCAGGATGTGTTCTTAACACAGCATGTGATGGAGCCCACAAGGGAGAGGCTTGTCTTGGACGTGGTTCTGGCAGATGGTGATCTGGTAAGGGACCTGGCTGTAGAGGATCCCCTGACTGGGCGCGACCACAATACTGTCTGGTTTCAAATAAGCATGGGGGAAGGGGGGAGAGATCTAGGACACTGGCAGTGGACGTCAGGGGGTCAGACTTCGTGGGCATGGGAAATATTCTCAAGGATCACTTGAAGGGGATTACATCAATGACAAATGTGGAAAAGAGATGGGAGGTCATAAACCGGGGACTTCATGAGGCAGTCAGGACCTGCGCTAATGTGAAACGTAAGGGAGCAAGGTCACATAAACCATGCTGGTGGTACAGTGAGGTTCAGGTAGCGGTCAGAGAAAAGAAGGCGGCCTACAAAAAATATAAAACAACAAGAGAGGATAGGGAAAAGGAAATGTATCATCTTGCATCTAGAAAAGTCACCCAGATGGTGAGGGTGGGGGCAAAGTCCAGTAAAGAGCAGCGACTGGCACAGGGGATACATGGAGGGGAAAAGGGGTTCTTCCGGTACATTGGGGAGTGGAGAAAAACTAAGAGCCATCTCGGCAGATTGAGATCAGAAGGAGGGTGGATGGAAGAGGTGAGGGACCAGGCAAAGGTATTAAACGAGTACTTCGCCTCTGTGTTCACTAGGGAAGGGGGTGGGATATCTACAAAGCAAGGCATGATGGGGATAGAAGCGGTAGTGAGTGGGATCACGGGAGCAACAGAAATGGAGCAAGAGGGAGGGAGGGGTACCCCAGGGGTGTCACATCAGGATAAGGATAAAAAGGCCAGTAAGGTGGAGGGGATGGATGATGCTATCTCCACCGAAAGGGTGTGGTTAGCCCTCAAGGCCCTAAAGAAAGATAAATCTCCTGGACCGGATGGCATTCATCAGAGAGTACTATGGGAATTGGCAGACATACTGGCTGCACCCCTGGCGGAGCTCTTCAACAGGTCGTTTGAGACAGGGAGAGTACCTAGGGATTGGCGAGAGGCACATGTGGTGCCAATCCATAAAGGGGGTCGAGGGAAGTATCAGGTAACTATAGACCCATCAGTTTGACCTCGGTGGTGGGAAAATTAATGGAAAGTATACTAAAGGAACAATTGGGGGTGTACTTGGAGGAGGTGGGAGGTCTGGATAGTCGGTAACATGGGTTTGTGCCAGGCAGATCATGTCAAACCAATCTTGTTGAGTTCTGTGAATGGGTAACATCAGAACTGGACAGGGGAAAGCCTGTGGATGTATTATTCTTGGACTTCAGCAAGGCATTTGACTCTGTCCCCCACAATGGTCTGGTGGAGAAGCTGACAGGGTTTGGAATAGGCCCTTTGATGGTCAGATGGATTGAAAACTGGCTAGCTGGATGCACCCAGAGAGTAGTGGTCGGTGGAGAGCTCTCAAACCCTAGAGAGGTCGGTGGGTACCGTAGTCAGGTCCTGGGTCTGATCCTGTTTAATGCATACATATCGGACACCAGGGAGGGTATAGGGTGTGAAATGAGTCTCTTTGCTAATGACTCCAAGATGGGAGCAGTAGTTGAGGGGGAAGAGGGGAGGTTGGCCCTGCAAGGGACCTGGACACCATGGAAAGCTGGGCTCACACATGGAAATTAAATTTCAATATCACCAAGTGCAAGGTGTTACATCTTGGGCGGGAAAACCTTAAACACAGCTACACCCTGGGAGGGGAGGTGCTGGAGGCATCAACAGGGGAAAAAGACCTAGGGGTCATGGTGGATGCATGAATGAATAACTCTGAGCAGTGCAGGAGAGCTGCTAGCAAGGCAAACAGGATGTTGGGATGCATCGTAAGGGGATCACCTCTAGGAGCAGGGAAGTGATTCTGCCGCTGTACAATGGACTGGTTAGACCACACCTTGAGTACTGTGTACAGTACTGGAGACCACACTTGAAGAGGGACATACAGCTCCTGGAGAGGTACAGAGGAGGGCAACTAAGATGATACGAGGACTAGGGGATTTGACGTATGAGGACAGACTTGAGGAGCTCTGCCTGTTTTCATTGGAGGAGAGAGAGAGAGGAGAGCAGGGGACATGTTGAGGTCTTCAAGTACCTCAAGGATAAATAGGGTAAAGATGGAGGGATCTTTAGACTAAAGCAGGAGGTATCACCAGAGGGCATGGTTTGAAGTTGGAAGGGTGAAGGGGGGCGGAGAGGTTTTCACTGAGAGGGTGGTGGACCCTTGGAATGCACTGCCTGGTGAGCTGGTTCAGAGATCCACAGTGGAGGGCTTCAAGAGAGGGTGGGACAGACACAGAAAGTGGATGTACCAGATGATGGCCTGGCCTAGGGGGGTGGGGATGGATGATAGGGGTTTCTGGAACACAAGGGGGGGGGCCTCAGCACCCAACTAGGAATCTGAGGTTCGAGCAGACTTGATAGACTGTAAGGCATAATCTGCTGGCAATTAGTATGTTAGTATGTTAGTTCTCCATATCCTCTGCCTTGTTGGTTCTCTTGTAGGTTCAGAAGGCCTTTCTCTTATTCCTCACCTTCTCCATTACCTCTCTGGTCATCCAGCTTGGATGCCTGGTCCTTGATTTCTTTTGCTGGCTCTTGACACAAGCCTTGGTGGATTCAATCAGCCCTAGTTTTATGATCGCCCATTTCTGCTCTGCGTCCATATCAGGGTGGATGCCATTTATGTGTGATCTCATTAATTGCCCCATTTGTTTATTTGTTTATTTGTGAAATCAGTTTACAACCTTTGAGCCAGAGGCTCGTTTCCAAAGGTACCTCATCACATTAAAGACATACATAGAGTTTTAGGTTACATAGCATAGGTTTGCAAAACAATAGGCGTTCATCAGAGGTGCCACGTCACACTGAGGTCAGACATAATACATTTAGGTTACATGGTACAGGTAATTGAGAACAGGTGTTACACAAGTTGGTATCAAAAACTGAGCAATCAATAGGTATACAATGAAACAGCTGGCACTGGCCAGGTTAGATATAGGTACGGTGTACCGGGAAGTGGTGGTGGGGATGGCTAGGTGCGGAGCCGCCCGGTGGGCGTTGTCATGAGAAGTCGAAGTGGAGGCCAAAGTCTGCCTTTCTGAAGTCCAGGACCTTTGTTTTTGTATTGTGGATCTCTCTACCCAAACTGATAAGAGAACCACACTGTGTGGTGATCGCTACCAGCCAGTGGTTCCTCCACCCTTACATCTGTGACCTGTTCTCCATCCTCCAGCACCAGGTCTAGAATATTTTCTTCCCTTGTTGGCACTGTCACCCTTTGGGTCAGGAAGCCATCTTGGATTGCTTCCAGGAAGATCTGCTCCCTGGCGCATGTGGTGGTTGGGATGCTCTAGTCCACCCCGGTAAATTGAAGTCTCCCACCACCACAGTGCTCTCTTTGCCACAGAGTCTTCTTAGATGCTCCCCTAGCTTCCTATCCACGTCCTCTTTCTGGGTTGGGGCCTATAGACAACCCCCAATAGGACCCTAGCCCCCATTTGGGCATGGAGTTGCATCCAAATTACTTCTGACCTACCTTCCTCACCCTCCTCCCTGACACATCCAATCCCTTCCCTTATGTAAACAGCTACTCCCCCCCTTCCCTTTTTCTCTGTCCCTCCTGAATAATTTATTTATTTATTTAGCTTTTGTTAACCAGGTAGGTACACTAGACAAGACAATTGCCTATTTTCAGTAACGACCCGAGAGTGTACAGGAATAATAGATTTAGGTACATACAACGACCTTGTACAAATTAGACATGTTACAGTTCATGGGAGGATACAGATTCAACACAGCATACAAAACATGGTAAGGCATAGATTATACAGTATTAACATAACAAAAATAAACACCTTATGGAAGCCAAGAGCAGTTCCAGGGGCACAGTATCAAAATCCTTCAGATGTGACACTATATACAGCTTAGCAACCTCTTGGAGTCTGGTCTTTTGTCCAGGAGTAGCTCCAGAGCAGAGGAGTGCTGTGAGGGATGGTCAAGTCCCAGTCAAGGTTTTGGGTTGCCCACGTCTCAGTGATGGCCGATATGTCCACCTCTCTTTCTGCCAGTAGTGCCTGTAGCTCTGCCATCTTATTCCCCAGGCTCCTAGTGTTTAATGATACCACCCTCCACCCTGACTCTCTCCCAGCTGCCCCCTTACTCTCCCTTCCCCCCATCCTAGACAAAGTAGGCCCTATCATTGCTATGGGGAAGGGGGGGAGGTCCTCTTGTCCTCCTTTCCTGATTCATTCCACCTCCCCAGCCCTCCCACACAGCAAGTTTAAATTATACTTTATCCACCCTGTTGCAGATCTTGGTGTCATCTGCAATCAGGGAGACTTTTCCTCCAGCCCTTCTGCAATGTCGCTAATGAAGACATTAAACTAGACTGGCCCAAGGACTGATCCCTGAGGTACCCCACTGGTCACCTTCCCCTCCGTCCCACTGCTTCTCAACTCCCACTCCTATCCCTTATGGAAATTTCCTCAGAAAACCGTAGCATTACCATTTGTCCACCATTTCCATACCATTGTAAATTCCACTGCAGTACCACTGCATCCCCTTGACTGGTAACAGATGGGATTTGTTTCATTTCCATTATGAAACCATTGTTGCCATTGTGGTACCACATGGACAGTGGTATCTCAATGAGAATGTGTGCATGGATGGTACTACAATGGCTCAAACACACACCACTGTATTCCCACTGCTGTTTTGGTAACACAATGGATTTGTTTCAATTCCAGTGTATTACCACTGCTGCCACTGTGGTACCATGTACCATGGTGGTAACACAGGGGTGATTTCCATGTAGAATGGTAACACAATGAGCTGCCATTGCAAAACCATTGAAATTGGTCTCACAATGGATTTGTTTCAATTCCACTGCCATACCATTGGTGACACTGTGGTATCATCTGTGTGCAGTGGTAGTGCCATGGTTCTCTATGGGGATGCTGGCAGCTCGATGATGACATTGCACTACCACTGCTATTGGTAATCAGGAGGTAGCACATTTTAGTACAGTGGTTCTCATGTGGTATGACATCGACCACTCCAGGTCCTCCTGCTAGTCCTCCCCCCCATCAGACTTGACATCAGATCCTCCCCCAGTGCCCCTTCCCCGCATGCCTCTCAGACCCTCCACTTTGGCTCCCCATCTTGTCTCCCCCCTCAGCAGTTCTCACCAAACTTGTATCTGCAACTGCACAATAAGGACCACACATGCAACAGTTTTGCTTGGTCATAATAATTTTTAATCAGTACTTTTGGTGATGCTAAATCATTATCTATCATTATAGATCAATACCCAAAGCCGCCATAAACCATACGTTTTCTTTCCCTGCTGACTGTGTTTTCTTTTATCATCATAGTTAATCAATACCTGATGCAGGTTACTGGCAGCTAATCAGCATCTGCTTCACAGCTCATGCTTGGTCATAGGCATTCACTAAAACAAATACCACCAACAGCTTAATCTGGTTCAGTTTCAGTTGGTTACCATCTGTATCCCCCCTTCCCCTGGTGACCCGTGAAAAAGGGACATCTAGTCTTGATGGGCCTACTGGGTCAACAAAATGTAATCAAATGAAATAATAAATAAATAGGCTTGTAATATTTGGCCATGATTAAAGAGCAGCTCTCAACTAGCACCACACTGACACGTATACGGCAACTCACCTGGCCAGGAGTCTTTTCCACAAATGATTCCTTTGTGGGCTATCACTGTACAATGTTTATCCACTCGTAAATTTATTTTCTGACCCGATCAGTCATTGCGTTTTAAAATAAAGGTGTGACATTCTGTATTGGGCTTCATTAAGCCCATCCTGCAGTGGTGATATTCTCTCGGTGCAGAAATTATAAAATGTACTGCTGTCCTGTAAGGGAGGAAGGGAGGGTAACTCTGGTGAACTGCTGTCCAGCTGACCCCTTTCCACTTCCTGGTCTGCCTGCTCTGCCCCCACATTCTGACTTTACATGTCTCCAGAGAGAGCACGGGGAACACCCCATACAAGTCTATGGGGCTCATTTTCTGAATGGTTTTATAGACATTTAAGTAGTGATGCACGGATATCTGACCTGGAGATCCGATCCGGTCGGATATTAGGCTTTTTCCCCATATCCGACCCAATCGTTTTTTAAATTTAAATCAGGTCGGGTCGGATATGGGGAAAATGCATCTGCCCAAAGAAGCCAGGGTGGAGTAAAGACTGTCAGTGATCGAGACATGGGGATCCAGTGGCGCTATATACTAGCCCTCAACCCCCCCCCCATCGTCACCATGAGGCAGGAGACCACAGACTCCTCCTCAGTTTGCAGCGCTGCTTCCAGGGGCAACATCGGGATTCAGGGGCACTGTGTACTAGCCCTCAACCGCCCCCCCCTTCATCGAAGTTGAAGGCTTCGGGCAGAGTAAGCACCTAGCGAATGTACGGCGAGAACGTGCAGACAGACAGCAGTCGCATGCAGCAGCAGAAGGCCGAGGAGGAGAGGAGCAACTCCCGGACACTTGGAGCTCGACTGCCATTCATTCACTGGATAAAAAGGCCAACCTAGAGCTTCGAGTTATTCTGTTTAGTAATCATTTGTGCACTGTAAGAACAGCGTGCAACAAGCCCCCCCCCATAATGACAGCAGAGAAAGCACCTGTCGTAAACAGCCCCTGCAAGTTAGTATATTATAAACTTTTTTTCCGGGATATTAGTTCCCCTATAGTGCCCCACCCCATGGTAAACTAAAAGCTGGTAATAGCCAAATATTATTTCAGCTTGCTCACCCTAGAAAAAACACACACTTGTCAATCGCCCCTTCCCAGTTGGAAGTGTAATAGCAGACGCCGTCCCTTGGCACTAGTCCCTAATACTGTAGAAACACTGACCGCTCTCCAGCAGCACTAGACTGTCCCGAGGAATTCCGCAGTCTCAGAGCCAGCAGCAAAGTCCGGAGCCCGGTGTGGTCAGTCTCTCTTCGCTGGAAGGTTTTCTATAAATATTGTTATAACCATTGCTATTGATCTGCCTGTTCATAATGTAGCAGCAAGTGTACTTATTATTGTATACTTCTTAGCTAAGTACTTATATACGGTTTTAAACAGCAAGGGTATTTAGAATGCATTATTCCCACTAACTACTATCCAACCCAATGTTGAACCGATCTGGTCGGATAGTAGATGCAGGATATCCGGATCCGATATCCGGTCTAAAAGTAATATCCATGCATCTCTACATTTAAGCAACCTTTGATAGAAAATGAAAGCCACTGCTCAACTAATAGGGACCCTGCTGAATGCAGATGTTTTTGCCTTAACCTTCCCCAACACCTCCTCTGAAAACCATAGCGTTTTTTTTCCCCTCATGCTTCTGGTTACATGTCTAACACCTTTCACTATAATTCTTTTTAATTTCACCCACTGTTCCTGTATTTCTCCCTAGTCTCCCTCCCTCCCTTCCAGGGCATCCCTGAGGCAATCCCCCATCTTTGGCAGCCTTTAACTGCATTTCCTGGTAAAAGGGAAAGTTAACTTACTTGTTCTGGTTATACAGTGTGTAAGTGGGCGGGGGCTGGGGATTCAAACCTGTGACCCCAGCCATGTTTGCTGCTCAGTGCTCTGCCTTCAAGCATACAGTGCCCAAGTGCCTCAAAAACAGCATGTAATGTCCCCACCACATATACATACAGTATATACAGTACTTGTTGCAAAACAAAAACACTACATTAATGCAAGCATTATGCAAAGTACACAAAACAAGAAAATGAAAAACAGGGTTTGAGCCTCAAGTCTTGGCAAATTGGTTATGTGGTATTCCTTGGAATTGCCAACCTTAATGCCCATCCCCCACCCCATCCCATAGTCTCGTTTCTAAGGCACAAGATATAGCTCCAACCCAGTGCCTCATATAGCAGCCATTCATACCTGTAAAACAAGAACAGCAATGGGCTCACAAAGGATCTGAATCTCTTTATGAACAATGACAAACAGTGTAGGGTAAACAAAAAAATAATACTTGCTGATACGTATGGTCAGTGTCCTTCTACACCTGGTCAATGCCATGTTAGACCTGTAGATATACAAGGGAAAATGGGTCAGTATGAAAAAGAAAAAAAAAAAGTGGGTTGTGTGTTTTGGGTGGTGGTGGGGATATCAAACCTGCACCACACCATCAACCTGGCTTTTAGAATGGACTTGGTCACTCAGGGGATGTCATGGTTGGGGGAGGAAGGAAAATGTATTGCCCCTGTGCCCCTAGAACTGATCATTTTTGGGGGTAGGAGGCCACATTGCTCCACACATCGACCAATGCAGGGCAGAATAAAGACACTGAGGGACAAATATTCAAAAACTTTGCCCTGTCAAAATATAAAGTATGCTTACCTGGTGGTGTAGTGGATCCCCCTCCCTTTTCCTAACCTGCCTGTAGAATACATGGAAACACATGTATGTGACAGCAGAAAAGGCTGCAGGCCCATCTAGTCTGCCCAGTTTGCCTATATCCACTAGGCCTTTTCTGTAGTCCCCCCGTAGCAACTGCCCTTTGTGCTTATCCCATGCCCTCTTGAACCCTCCAACCATCCTCTCCCCCATCACTTCCCTCAGCAGCCCATTCCAGTTGTCCACCACTCTCTCAGTAAAGAAGTACTTCCTAATGTTTCCTCTAAATTTCCCCCTTGATCTGGAATTTCCAACCACCATCCATTGCAGTATAGCAGACCATAGCAGGCCAAATGTGACTATCTCTAGGCCAATATCCCCAGCCACAACCAGTCCCATAACTCCCTGCAGCTGGCACCAGAGCAACAGGCAGTGATTGAAGCTCCAACAGTCCTCAGTGACAGAACTTAGCCCAGGGAGTACAGTGGGGCCAGTAAACAAAAGATGAGAGCTTATATAAACTCTTAACATGCACTGTAGGACACAATCTCCCACCGCACCACAGCCAGTTGCAGAGGACTCCAGGATCTGCTACAAATGAAGCCGTCAGTGCAGAATCAAGCAAAAACAGTTCACCATAATCCACTACACTACAGCAAACAGCAGGCAATCCAAAATGGCTCCACGTGCAAAGTGCACATTGGGACCAGACCCACACTTGTGTGGGATCCCTGGCACAAGCCAGCCAGTTGGTGTAGTGGCAGGAGGGACAAAACCTTTACATGCAGGTACATCAGTGAGAAAAGAAAGGCAAGGGGAGGGATTGTGAGTCTGAAAGGGGAGGATGGAGTGAGGGTAAACGATGATGACCACCAAAAAGCAGAAATACTGAACAAATACTTCTGTTCAGCTTTTACAAAGGAGCGGGCAGGAAATGAGCCAGTAATAAGGATACGGAGATCACGGAACTGGACAGAGGTCCCTTTGCAAAATAAAGGATCCTAACAGAACTGGCAGCAGTAAGGCTATGAAGCCAGATAGGGTTCACCCCAGGATACTGAGGGAGCTAAGGAAGGTGTTAGCAGGGCCTCCGACTACCCTGTTCAACCTGTCACTGTAAACAGGTGATGTACCCAGGGATTGGAGAGGGCTGATGTGTTAACAGGGAAGATGCAGGGAACTACATACTGGTCAGCCTGACCTCAACAGTGTGACAAGTCATGGAAAGACTACTGGAGGAAAGAATAGTAGAACACCTGGTTGTCAATGGTCTACAGGGGAAGGGGGGTAGGGAACACTGTTTAACCAGGAGTAGCACACAAAGCTGAAGCTTGTTTCCAGATGCAACCTAGGAGCACAAGGAAGATAAGTGACTTGCTCAGGATCACACAGTATGCACCTAGGCGGCTGTGGGATTCAAACCCAGGTCTCTAGACCTGCAGCTCAGACCCTTCCCCACTGCACTATACTACCTCCAGGACCCAAGGCAGCTTGGTTTTCCAGGAGGAAGGTTGTGTTAGACCAACCTAATTGAGTTTTTTGACTGGGTAACCAGGGAGGTGGATTTGGCGGGGGGGGGGATGTATGTGGCCTACCTGGATTTCGGCAAGGCCTTTGACACCTTGCTGCATAGAAGGCTGGGAAATGAGCTGGAAGGCTTAGGGGTGGGACAGAAAATAAAGTGGGTGGAGAACTGGTTGAAGGACCGAAGCCAGAGGGTGGTGGTAAATGGGGTGCATTCCAGGCTGGAAGAGGTGATAAGTAGTGAGCCCCAGGGGTCGGTGCTGGAACCCATCCTTTTTTAATATCTGTAGCAATGATATAGTGGAGGGACTGCAGGGGAAGGTGTGCCTATTTGTAGATGGTATGAAGATCTGCAATAGGGTGGACACCCGGGGGGAGGGAGGCAATGAGGGAGGGCCTAAAGATTCTAGAGGGGTGGTTGGAAACTTGGCAGCTGAAATTCAATGACAAAAAGTGTACAGTAATGCACATGGGGTGTAATAACCCACAAACCACTTACACACAGGGAGGGGGGTTAAGAAAACTGAGCAGGAGAGAGATCTTGGGATTTTAATTTCAAATAACTTTAAGGTGGGGAACCAACAGAGACATAGAAACATAGAATTTGACGGCTGATAAGGACCGCTTGGCCCACCTAGTCTGCCTATTTCCCTACCTAATGCGTAGGCTGCAGATCCTAGTTAACCAACAGCCTACTTCCTTCTACCCCACACTAGAATTGCCTTATGTCTGTCCCATGCATTCTGGAATTCCTCCACTGTTTTTGAGTCCATTACCTCCTCAGGAAGGCTGTTCCATGTATCCACAACCCTCTCCGTGAAAAAATACTTCCTCACATTACCTTTGAACTGTCCCCCTCTATCTTCAAATTGTTCCCCTTGTTCTTGCACATCTCTTTCTGAAAGATGATGCCCTCTTGGACTCTGTTGATTCCCTTGACGTACTTGAAAGTTTCTATCATGTCCCCTCTCTCCCTCCTCGAGTGTATACATATTAAGCTTCTTTAATCTCTCTTTGTATGTCTTCTGAGGCAGACCCTGCACCATTTTAGTTGCTCTGCTCTGGACAGCCTTCATCCTGTCTATGTCCTTGTGGAGATGGGGTCTCCAGAACTGAATGCAGAACTCCAGATGGGGTGTCACCAGCAGTCTGTACAGAGGGATAACAACTTCCTGTTTTCGACTGGTGTTGCCTCTCCCTATGCATCCCAGTATCCCACCAGCCCTCCTTACTGCCCTCTCACATTGCTTGCCCACCTTAAGGTCATCTGATATGACTACCCCCAGGTCCCTTTCCATTTCTGTTGTTGTTATTATCTCACCCCCCACTGTGTACTCTTCCCCTGAATTTTTATTTCCCAGGTGCATTACTTTACGCTCTTTTGCATTGAATCTAAGCTGCCATATATTTGACTATTCCTCCAACCTTGCCAAGTCCCTTTGCATCCTCTCCACCCCACCTTCTGTATCAACCCTGTTGCAGATCTTTGTTTCATCTGCAAAGAGACAGTGCAGCACGGTGGTGGCCAAACCGAATAGAATGCTGATGTGCATAGGGAGGGGTATAAAACAGAAAGAGGGAGGTGCTGATGCTCCTTTATAAATCCATGATGAGGCTTCACCTGGAGTATGGGGTTTAGTTTTGGAGGCCTCATCTACACAAGGACAGACAAGAATGAAAGGGTTCAGATAAGGGCAACCAAGATGGTGCATATTATGCATAGGAAGCCTTATGAGAGGTGGAGAGAATTGGATCGGTACCCACTGGAGACTAGTAAGGTGAGAGTGCGAAGCATATTTACAAGGAATGTAAGTGCTAGAACTAGGGATCATAATCTAAGATTAGAAGAAGGAAGGTTTAGGGGCAATATGAGGGAGCATTACTTCACTGAGAGGGTGGTGGAGTCCTGGAACAGACTACTGGAAGAGGTGGTGGGGACAGAAATGGTGAAAGGATTTAAGAGGGCATGGGCCAGACACCAGTCGTTGACAAGTCGTAGGCGTGGGCTGTCTCTTGACAAAGGAGCTGAGTTGGGGGGCTTAAGGGGCAGACTCAATTGGTCAAAAGGTCCTTTTCTGTCACTAGAGTTCTAGGAATTTAAAGCAGTTAAGTAATTATGACTTACCTGCTCTATCAGAGTTGGGGTGTCCTTGGTTCGGGGTATTCTGGTAGGACCTGAAAGGGAAGAACAGAGAAGGTTAAGGGGACACAAAGGGTTGGAGGTGCTAGAGGAGAGATTAGGGTGTTAGAATTAAACAAAGATACTTATCTGATTGGCATACAGTTTGGCCAGACCTGTAGAAATAAAGGGAAAAATAGATCAGTATTGGGAACTTATAATAGTGAGAGTAGAGAGAGATACAAAAAGGGATACACATAGGAGTAAAGGAGTTTTAGAGGAAAAGATAAAACTAGATCAAAGTAAGGAAACTAAAGATAGAAAAAAATGCAGATGACTAAGAACAGAGAATAAAGTGATATTTGGGGCTCAACATAACCCCCCTTAATGCCCCTAGGTGATCTGCAGGTTGTCAGTAAATTTACTAGTAGTTCAGATGGGCAGGTGGGGATGCTTTTGGACTAGTGGCCCCTATATTATTTAAGAAAGGGGACACTGGTGGTAAATGGTGATTTTTAATTATATTTAACATTTCCCTGGCATCTAGCTGGGGGAGGGGTCTGTGGGCTCTGACTGTATGAAGCAGGCAGGTAAGGTGGTCAGAAAACTGCCAATCAGAAATGATGTGGCTATATGCAGCCATCAGTTTAGTGCTACTTCACTACAGTGACAATGCCGGCAGGTGCTTTCAAGTCTCAGCCCACATAGAGTTCACACTGTGGCCTGAAACACGTAGGTGGGGAAAAAAAGATGGGAATTTATGGGAGGTGGAGGGGGCCAGGGCAAATATGCCTCACTCTACCGATCAGCCACACGGTGCCTTTGTGAAGACCACCAAGGGGCTTGCTATGAGAATCTGGAGGGAAGCCAGCAGGAAGTGGCAAAAAGCACTAGCTAAGCTGCATGGCAGCCGAGTGCTAGTGTCCTGAGGGGCTTGGTAGGAAGGAACTGGGAGAATAAAATCACAAGAAGGGGCCACAAGGCTGGCCCAGTGGCACTAAGGGGTTACGAATATATGAAAGTGCCAGCAGATAAAGGCCATTCGGTCTATCTAGTCTGCTCAAGTGTGTAGCACTTCAGTCCATTAGACTGCAGCTGCCCCCACCTCCCTCATATGCCACCCATATCCCAACCCCCCCAGATTTGTACCCTCCCCTCAAATCTGTTCCAACCCCTCTTGAAGCCCCCAACAATCTACAATGATACAACTTCCTCTGGCAGAGCATTCCACCCTTCCACCACCCTTTCTGTGAAATAGGGCCTCTGCAGTTCCCTCTTGAACCTGGAGTGTCCCCTGGTGTTCCTTCCACCTTTCAGATTGAACATACACCAGTGTCTACTTTGTTCAAACCTTTCAGGTACTTGAAGGTCTCAATTATATCCCCTCTCCCTTCTTTCCTCCAGGGTATGGTATACATATTGTGCTCTCTGTCTCTCCAGCCCCAGGATAATTTTTGTTGCCTTGTGCTGTACCCCCTACAGTAGTTTGATGTCCTTTTTCAAGTAGGGGCACTAGAACTGCACACAATACTCTAGGTGAGGTCTCACCAGGGACCTGTACAAAGGCAAGATGACCTCCCCACTCCTAGAAGTAATCCCCCTTCCTATACACCCTAGCATCCGGTTTGCCTTCGCTGCTGCCTTCCTGCACTGAGCAGAGTGGTTCATCTCCCCGGTTACCAGCATGCCCAGATCCTTCTCCTCTTTGGATTTTGTTACTGGGCCACCTTCCAGCTAGTAATTGCGTCCTGGGTTCTTGCCTCCTAAATACATCAGTTTGCACTTCTTGGCATTGAAACCAAGCTGCCAAATGTGAGACCATCCCTCAAGTTTCATCAAATCCTCCTGAAGTACTTTTTCTCTCTCCTCCCCATCTACTTCAGCACAAATCTTTGTGTCATCTGCAAAAAGACTGATCTTACTCTTAATCCCCACTGCTATGTCGGCTATGAAAATGTTAAACAGAACCAATCCCAGTACTGAGTCCTGTAGTACACCACTTGTCACTGCCCTGGGTTCAGATGCCTCCCCTTCCACTACTACCTTCTGCTGTCTACCCTGCAGCCAGTTCTTGACCCATCTTACCATTTTCCTCTCTGCTCTCAGACTCCTCAACTTGCAGGTCAGCCTATCATGTGGCACTGAGTCAAAGGCCTTGCTGAAATCCAGGTAGAGGACATCCACCCCATGTCCCCTATCTAGTGCCCTCATAACCAAGTTGTAAAAACCAACCAAGTTCATCTGGCAGGATCTGCCTGAGACAACCCTGTGCTGCCTGCTATCCTGGAGATTGTTATCCTCAAGAAATTGCACCAGTAATTCCTTGAGGATCGTCTCCATCAGTTTTCCCACAATTGCAGTAAGGCTTCCTGGTCTGTAATTCCTTGGTTCATCTTTGGGCCAACTCTTATGCAGAGGTACCACATGTGCTTCCCTCCAGTCCCTGGGCATATACCCCAAGTTCAGAGAGGCATTGAATAGGTTCATCAATGGCCTTGCCAGGACCTCTGCCAACTTCGATCAGCACCCTGGGGTGGACTCCACCTGGGCCAGGTGCCTTGTCCACCTTCAGGGACTTTAGGCCCTCCCTCACCCTTTCCACCACGATTTCCTGATCTGTGGTTGCTTCTCCTCCACCCTCTCCCACCTCGCCCTTCTTCTCAGGTATGGGCCCATCCCTTTCCTTGGTGAAGACTGAACAGAAGTATTCATTAAGTACTTCTGCCTGCTCAGCCCCCTTTTCTACCCATCCACTTCCCCTCCTGATTCTAACAATTAGATCCTTGCTCTTCCTCATCTCTCTGATATATCTGAAGAAATCCTTTTCTCCTTCTTTGATCCCCTGTGCTAACCTCTGCTCCCTAGCCACCTTTGCTGCCCTTACCACTCTGCTCACTTCTCTGGATTTCTTCACATACTCTTCTCTGTCTTCTACCCTGTTGGATCTCTTGTAAATCCTAAATGCATTTCTCTTCTCCCTCACTTCCTCCACTATCCCTCTACTCATCCAACTTGTTTTCTTGGTCCTGGCTTTCTTACCCTGGCTCGTGATATTTCAGTGGCTTTGATGACTGCTCATTTTTGTTCGGTGTCCATTTCTGGGTGTATGCTTGCCATATGACTTTCCAGTATTCGTCCCATCCTGCCAAAGTCCGCCCTTTTAAAGTCCAGGACCCTATTTTTTGTAGTGGCTACTTCCCTACCCCGACTGATTGAGAACCACACTGTGCGGTGGTCACTGCTTGCTAGAGGTTCCTCCACCTGTACATCCCCAACCTGTTCACCATCCTCCAGTACCAGGTCTAGTATATTTCTCTCCCTCGCTGACTCCATTACCCTCTGGTTAAGGAAGCCATCCTGGAATGCTTCCAGGATGATCTGGTGCAAGTGGTTGCTGGAATGCTCCAATCCACCCCTGGTAGATTAAAATCTCCCACAACCACTGTGCTCCCTTTGCCACTATGCCTCCTTATCTGCTCACCCAGTTCCCTGTCAATATCCTCCTTCTCGTCTGGAGGTCTATAAATGATCCTCAGACAAATCTTGGTCTCTTTCTGGCTGTGTAATTGTAGCCAGATTACTTCTGACCTGCCCTACTCGACTTCCTCCCAATTACATCCGATCCCTTCCCTAATGTAAATGGCAGCCCCCCCCATCCTTCCATTGATCTCTATCCCTCCAGAATAGTTTGTACCGTGGGATGGTTAGGTCCCAGTCATGGTGCCTGGCTGCCCATGTCTCAGTCATGGCAGCTATGTCCACCTCCCCCTCTGCCATCAATGCCTGCAACTCTGTCAACTTATTCCCCAGGCTCCTAGCATTTAGTGAAACCATTCTCCACACTGCTCCTAGCCTTCCGGCTTCTTTACCCTTCACTTCAACCCCTATTTCACCTAAGCTCGTATCTATCCCAGTGGTGGGGGGAGGTCCATTGTACCCCCTCTCCTGGTGATTCCCAGCTCCAGTACCCCCCCTACCTAGTTTAATTGATACACACTGATGAAATCCCCCAGCATCTACTTCAACACCTGTGACTCTGCCCTGCTGAGGTGTAACCTATCCCCTGCATAAAGATCTGTGTTATCCCATGTGCTACCCCAGTCCCCCACCAGTCCATACCCCTTGGACACACACCATTCCCTCAGTCACTTGTTGAAGTCACTGATTCTTCTCTTCCTGTCTGTACTAGCCCTTGGCACTGGCAGAACTTTTGAGAAGGCTACCGTTGTTCCCTCTTTGCTGCATAGTTTCCCACTTCCCTGAAGCTGTCTTGTACCTCCTCTATCCCTCTCCCTTCCAGATCATTTGTTCCCAGGTACACCACAATGTGTGACTTCCCCTCCACCCTCCCCACATATCTGACCATATTCTGCCCCACTCTACTTGCTGTCATGCCTGGCATGCATTCTACCCAGATGTTACTTTTTCTGGCACCCCTTCCCCCCCATTTTATACCCTTAAGTATAGAATCCCCCAGAATTAGTACTCACTGGCACTTATCCTGCTCTCTTGTTGACCATCACTCCCCTGCCCCCCCAACTTGTGAGGCTGTCTGATCATCCCCCTGTCCAGCCTCCCTTTTGCCTCCTCTACCCTTTGCACTGTCCTCTCCTCCCTCGCAAATATGACCAGGGTACTGACCTCCACCTCTGAACTATTTTCAGTCTGTGGAATCTCCCTTGTACTCACTTGTTGCCCCACGCCAACACCTCCTCTGCTATTACTTTCCCGTGTCTTCCCTCAAATGTGGCCCTTCCCCACTCTGACTCCCCTCCTGTCCCGATCCTTAGCCTTCCCCAGGCTGCCTGCTGCTTCCCTTGTCCTCCTGTCTCCTTGCTCCTAACTCCCCTCCAGAGAGACTGCATCACCATCTCCTCACTGAGCCACCCCTGCCACTGTCTCCTTGGTCTACTACCTACTGCCTCCCTCCTATGTAACATTTTCCCTGTAGTGACCTCTCCCTGCTCCTTCACTGTAATTTTCCTCCTCTCTGCTACCTGGCCTTCTGGACTAGCCAACCCTGAGAATCTGTTTGCAGTGCTAATCTCCTTTCCATTAATAAGTCCAGTCCCCCTTCCCCCAGGCTGATATCTTTGCTCCGACAAGGTCTTAGTCATGCCCCTGTGCCGGACCCACCTCCAGTGGTCACTTCCTTCCCTAGGCTGCAGCCATTTGTGTGGCCCTCCTGCTGTCCTACCTAGTTCATCCTTATCTGCGCCTGTTATGAGCTGTTTTGAATGCCTCATTAGTTTCTCCCCCCCGGTTGTGTTCCCCCCATTCTGTCTCCATCATGCCTCCAGTTCCCTTATCAACCACCCTATTTCCTGCCTGAGCTGGCCCATCTGCCAACACACTCTGCAGTCCCCTGCCCTCAAAGCCACTCCCAGGAATATGGCTGCTCCACATCTTTGGCAACATACAGCCCTTCCCATCTCCTGCCCTAATTGACTGTCACTGCACATCCTCCCCTCCCTTAACATGGTCCTGCCCCACTCCATGGATGCCTTCCCCACCTTGAACTCCCCATGTCTGTAATGGATATATATGGCCCTCCCAGTTAGGCTCCTCCCTGTCCACCAGCATGTCCTGCTGCCTGCTCTCCTCCCTGCTGATGCCCTGCAGATGCTACTCAAGATGCTATACTTCCACTTTGTGGCACTCAAGTTTCAGGGTCACTTGGTCTGCTTGAAATGTAAGTGGATCCCAGACCCATTATTAACTGGTCCGAGTCCCGTGACCACCCCTCCTGTATATTTCTAACCTCTCTCCCTCAGTTAAATGCCCCCCTCTTCCCATCCAAGACAAAATCATTTGTTTGGAACTTGTACTGTTGAAATCACACAGCACACATTGCCATCTCATGAAATGCTAGTTCAATCCTAAGGGAAAACAAACAGCACAGAGAAAGTACTTATCTTCTACCTCCAACTGCCTGTTTCCTTCTGTTGGGTTTCACTCCAACTGGGTTGAGGCACTGGATGCCTCAACGGCAACCCCGGTTCAGAAGCGAGCTCAGGTAGTTGAGAGTTGTCAGGGGAGGGAAGGGATCGAGCATCCAGAGGACTGATCTCCCTTCCCAGGTGGGGATCCAGGGAAGTCGCTGCTCTTGGGCAGCCCCTGATGGTGGTTGGGGCAGTGTAAGGAACACGCAGCACTGCAGCTGCAAGGAGCAGAGTTCCAGTGTACGTCAGCATGTAGTGCCATTGGATGCAATTGCACATTTGCAACTCTGAGGGGCAACCATGTAGGAAAAACCCTCTGGTGACCATCGGAAATGAAGGTGACCCCGGAGACCCACTTGCATCATGATCTCCCATGGGCAACCTGATCTCACGGTAGGTCCCTCTAATTCAAGACCCTCCTCAGCGGGGTGATCTTGGGGGTTGGACTTGCCATGGATCAGAAGGGAGATCAAAGTGTGTGGGGGGGGGTAGGCTGGGAGTACAATGCAGAATTGAGTGGGTATTCTGGAAGGATGCCCTGGGCATCCAGAATACAAAAATAAAGTCTACAAAAAAAAAAAAAGAAGATAATGGGACCACAATGGAAAAGCCTCACTCCGGCTAAAGGCCAGTACCCAAAATGAGCTTAAAAGTAGCTGTGGGAAGTAGTCAGGGGGAAATCAATGGACTCCTTGAGAGGAGCATGAAAGCAGCAAGCACAACATACCATAGACTTGTGCAGTGGCCGATTAGTTAGCCCCATGTGCGCTATAGGATTGGCTGCAGGAAAAAAGCATAACAGCCAGGAGTGCCCATAATAAATTACTCGTAGCAGCAAATAGAAGGAACCCTTAAGTTCTGTTGGATAATTTGAGTTGTTTTGCTGGAGGAAATACTGAAGTTAAGAGCTCTGGGTTTTAGATGCACAGTGGTGTATTTTGGAGCTTAATATGACCATATAACACATGTCTGTTAAAGTAAATGTGCCCGATTTTTGGGCTTAGTAGCCCATACTCTGCTGCAGTGATAGTCCCTCCTTGTCAAAATTATAAATGTTAATGCTGTCCTGTAAAAGCCGGAAGAGATCGTGGCTCTGGCTGAACTACTGGTCAACTGATCCGTTCTACTTCCTAGTCTGCTGACCATACCCCCACGCTCGGACATTTTATGACATCTGTCTACAGCACTCTTCACCAGCCCACCTCCATCAACAGAACCCTATGTCAGGCCACCTTTGTCCAAAGCACCCTACAACAGACCACCTCCATCCGAAGCACCCATCTGCCACCTCCCCCAATGGCCCCCACCATACTAGCTTCTTCCCTCCACAGCCCCAATTCAAATGCCCCTCACTCCACAGCTTTGGACAATAGACTCCCTACCCCCATGCTCCAACACTAGCCCCCTGCCTCCACAACACAAGACAGTTGCCCAGACACTAGGCCCCACCCTAAAAAAAAAAAAAAAACTAGCTTCCTTCCTCCACTGCCCCAGACAGCATCCTTCCTCCCTGATGACCACCAATATCCTGACCTCCACTGTCCCACAAAACAACCCGTTTCCTCACAGCCACACAGTACTAACCCTCTCCCTCCAAGGTCCCCGACATTCTCATTCTCTCTCTTGCCTCCCTCTGACACACACTGTAATGGGTATGGCCACAGCATTACAGCCAACCCACATAGAGGTAGAATCTGAGTCTCTTACCTAAGGAATAGCAAGCTAGAGGCAGGTCTTTAAGAGATGATGTACACGGGACCCTGTAAAATAAAATAGAAAAAAAGGGTCACAAAGGATCTGCAGTTCTTAGTAAATAGGGTGGAAAGAACAAGTTAAAGATAGATGATACTTATCGGATGAGGAAGAACAGTTTGTGTCTTGTCAGACCTATAAAATGAAATCAGGTTAATACGGAGAAAATACTGTAGCAAGAGCAGAAACAGAGAGCTGAGAAATGCGACAGGTATACAACAGCACAGAAGTAAGGAAAAGGGTACATTTAGAATTAAAGGTACAGTTGGGTCAAAGTAGGAAAAAAAAGACACATAGAGAAAGGAAATAAAATAATACAGGAAATAAAAGCGAAGTCATTTGCGAAGGGGATCAGTTAAATCCTCTTAGTGCACTGGATGGCCAGTATTTCAGAACAGTAGCCCAGGTGGATTAGTGGAGCTTCTGATGGGCTAATGGCTCAGCTTTAATGAAATGGGGAAAGGGAAGGGGAAACTGATTAACCAGGAAAAGCACACTAAGCCAAAGCTTGTTTTCAGGTGTGAGCTAAGAGCACAGGGAAATTAAGTGACTTGCACAAGGTTACACAGTATGTAACAAAGGGCTGTGGGATTCAAACCCTGATCTCCAGGTGTGCTGCTCAGTGCAAAAGGTGCAGTGTGGTGCATACTTCCAAGGTCCTATGCAGCAGAGTGCTGAGCACGTCTATAGTGGCTATAAATTTTCAAGCTAGAAATTGCTTTATTTCTGTAGGCACAGTGAAAATGAAGTTTCTGAAGCAAGTCTGCCTTTGATTTTGTGCACAGCTGGCAGCCCATCAGTGCATGGAGCAAATTAGCCCCTTTCCTGTCTAGGACAGATGTGACACAGCAAATATTTGGACTGCATTCCTATTTTAGCACAGTTGGCAGCCGAACAGGACTTGGAGCAACAGCCCCCAACCCTTACAGCAACTTGATGCCTGTGCTCCCATTCATCCAGCAACTGGAGGTGAGAGGTTCCACAATGCAAGACTGCATTCCTTTTTTATCACAGCTGGCAGCCGAATGGGACTTGGAGCAACATCCCATACCCTTTCAGCAATCTGAGGTTCAGCGGCTCCAAGATGCAAGGATGCATTCCTTTTTGAGCACAGTTGGCAGCAGAATGGGACGTGGATCAACACAACCCACCCTTCCAGCAACAGGAGGTTAAGCGGCTCCATGAAGCAAGGCTGCAGGACAGAGAAATAACCTTGTTTTTTAGATGCAACAAGCATATTAGTTAACAAACATAACAAGTTAGGACTTGTATGGCATGGAGACACCTGGTTTTCATGATAATCATGAAATCCATGCGCTGCATGAAAAACTTAAAGCCTTGTCCATATGTAACTATGTCCTGCAGACTGTGACGCAATCATTTGCCCAGATGCATGGTCAAGAGCCCCCCTCCACAGCTACTGGCTCCCTAGGCCTTCCTCCCCACTGGCACCTACAGGCTCCCTTGGCCCTCTTTCCCCTTCAGCAACTACTACTTGCAACCCCCCAGCACCATTTAAACACCCTGTCTCCTTCAACCTCCCAAGTTCTGTAGTGAACTCCTGTAGCCTGCACATCACTTTAAATGGGAAGATACAGTAGATCTTCAGAGTCATAGCTCAAAGTTTAATTCCAATACTGCAGTAATTAAATTCAACTCCCTTCAAGTTTGAATTTTAATAGAACAGCTGCCCCTCAAAGAGCTAAGTCTTTTCTTCTCCCTTACTTAATCTCATGCTTGAATTCATAGGCTACAGTACAGACCCCTCAATCCTCCATAGCTCAAAGTTTAATTTACTGCACTAACCAAGACTCCCTTTCTCCTCACTCAGATTTGAACTTGCAGAGATGCAGCAGCCTCTTCAGAGCTAATGGCTGGGATTGTGGCTCAAGACCCCTTGACTTTTACTTGTATATTATTTTCAAACTTTTTGTGGCCCATCCTTCAGATCTGACAGATCTTGCTCTGTAGGTACAGTTTGGCCTAAATGTTTTTCATCAAATTACTGTTTAAAAGATAAATAAAAAAATTCTACCTTTTCCTCAGCCTGCTGCTCCAACCTTTTCTTCTGGTTTGCAGACCATTTCTGGTTGCTTGGTGAAAGAATGCTTTGAAGTCTGTCTGGATAGTAGCTGGTCTCAGATTGCTCACTGAAGCATGCCTGTTCTAACGGCTGAGTTGTGCACATTCCATCCTGAACCCTTCTGGTTTAGTGCCACAATGAAAAGGGTCCCCAGGTGCACAATGTGCCTGTGGAATATTCCTATTGGACCTAAAATTTGTGTTGCTGTTTCCAAGCTGGCATATTTTCATGCAACCCCATCCAGAGAAATGTACTCATTCATTCTGTTTTATTTCTTTTTCTCAAAGTTTTTTTGCTGTTTGATATTTTTTCTACGTTTTGCTGTGTTTGTTAGAAGGAACCTAAATAAGCCCCCAACAGAAAAAAAGTAGGAACAACTAAAAGGTAGGAAAGCTATATTTATGCACGACAAAACAACCTTGTTGGAATGAATTGTTCTGGGCTACAGGAAATCTTGTCAGGCAGATGGACTTTTAGCCCTGCCTGCTAGTGGCTGTAAAAGTTATTTTCAGCTACTGGAAATGACAAAGGGGATGATAGCAAAAGGAAGTGCAGCAAAAAAAAAAAAAACATGATTATGTGGCTAAAAGGGGGACTTGAGAGAGGGTGCAACAGTGAAAGGGATAATATTAATAGGAGGCTACAGTAATGAACAAGAAGTGAGGATTTCTTGTAATGGAGAGGGGAGTCAAAGAAATTAAGCTGGGACTACAAAGGAAAATGTGAATAGGGGGCATGAGATCCAAGAGGGCAACCACAGTATTCCTCCTGGGGGGGGGCTGAATGCGATCCAACTGAGATATTTTCTCCAGCATTTGCACCCTCCCAGCTTCTCTCAATGGCCACCTACAGTTCAGGTTGCTGTGTAGGGACACATGATGTTGTATGGTTACCCACAATGTCACGGCCATCACCAATCTGCCACAGGTGATGCTCAAGCTGCAGGACAATTTACTGGGCACAGTAGTTGCTAGTGGGGACTACTGGGGCTACTGGCAACTTGTTTGGGCAGAATATGCCTAAAGCAAACAAGTTTTTCTCTTGTGCAGGCAAACTAAATTGGTCCAAAGGGGATCACAAGCACACTGTCATGCCCTGCCTGAGATGCCCGGTGAGCAGTTTCTTTTGGTAGGGCTCCTGCACACTGCTACTTGGGGGCACTACTGTATTCTTCCCCACCCAACAGCAGGAACCCCTCTCCCACAGACAAGCTACCCCCTGCAGCTGCCACTCCCCCTCTGGGGAGTGGAAGATCCACAGCAGAGAAGTGCTGCTCAGCTTTGTGTACTGGGAGGAGGTGCTGCTTTGGTAGGGGAAGAGGCTGTTTGAGGGGTCCAGACCCACAGACTAACATGCTCACTGAGGATGCTATGTCTGTAGTGTGCAAAGTAGCTCATGGGAACAGATGCAGGCAGCTTAAGGGATTAGAAGCCATCCTTGAGTGACACACGTACCTCAGGCTTATCTCACCTGCAACCACTCCTCCCAGCATATGGAATGGCCATTCCCCCTCTGATTCCACTCGGCACAGATGGCAGGCTTCTGAGATAACCCACCCTGGTGGCAGGCACTACACATGGCATTTCACTGTGGTTGTACCGCATGTGCTCCCAACCAGTGTCACTGCAATGTCCCTGCACATGCTGTGCCGGTACCATGCTGTGCCATGTGCATTACTGTTACTTTACTATGCAACATGTGATCTTACTTCGAGAAACAGCTCTTGCAGCAGGTTACACCATTAGGATGGAAGCCGGCAGGTGGCAGGACACCATGGAAATTTTCTAGCTAGCAGTATCCAGCAGGGACCGCCCCCGACGTCAGCCTCACCCCCGATGTCAGACATCATACAAAAGGGAGCAGTCCCCCAGAATCCCCAGTTGTTTTCCCACCATCGACTTGCCAGCATCGGTCTCACAGTCCCGCTCCAGGGAACGACGCCTTGAACTTCCAGCTTTGAATAAATAAATGTCGGCATCTCCTACTCCTTCCTCAGAAGGACGTCCCTCTAAGTGTGCCTGTGGCAAACAGATACCTTTTAAGGATCTGCATTCTTCCTGCCTGTGGTGCTTAGTCCTGGAACACGACACCCAGACCTGCTCCTTTTGCCAGCGGTTCAATAGTCTCACCCGGATCCGCTGGCAGAAGGCACTTCAGGGGTTCCTCTTGGAAGAAAAGTTGAAGCTCATGGATAAAGACCCTGCTTCCAGAGGTGAGTCTACCTCTAAGCCCCATAAGTACTGGGACAAGCACCGGGAGAACGCCAGGTCCAGATCCCTGAACAGGGCCTCAGACTTGCGCACCAGCTCTGACTCCACGTGCTCAGACCGCTCTCCCTCCAGGGCTCGCTCTCAGCCCCTTCCCATGAAAGTTAAGTCTTCAGGCGGTTCTTCGGCTTCTCTGTATCTGATTAAGACTTCCAGGACCTCGGACCCCTCTTCAACGCTCTCCCAGGCTCCCATGAAGTCTTCTGACTGTCACCAGTCCAAGTCCTCTTCTAAAACCACTCAGGCTTCCTCGGATAGATGCCAGGACCCCGACACCAGATCTGCCTCCCAGCCACCTAGGGGACCAGACCCCCTCCCAGGAAGACCAAGGACCTGACGTCCCTTAAGCAGACGATGGACTCGAAATGGGCTGCTGACCCTTCACCGGTTATGTGGCCGTCGGACCAGGTGTCGGCCAAACACCCGATGTCTGCCAGACATTCTCAGGAGCTGACAACTGCCTCCCCATCACCGACGGATATCGGTCGCCAGGTCTCTACAGAGGAGGATCCAACATTGCCTGACCAGGCAGATGACAACGAGGATGCCAGGCTTCCACAAGAGCCACCCCTTGCCAGTCCAGGCAGCCCCTTGGACCCGATGCCTGATACGGTGACAGACCAACTCCGACGCCAGGACCATCGTCCAGTATGAATATTGTGGAGGTTAAAGACCTCTTCTCTTTTTGGTGGGACACAATCAAGAAAGACGTGATCCCAGTGAAACCTCCTCCTCCTTCTCCTCTCCCTCCTACTCCCCCTCCTCCACCACAGGGGCCAGTAGGAAGACCACCGACCCCCAAGGAGCCTACTCCACCTCCTAGAGGTAGATCCAAAGAAAGGAAAAGGCCCCCTTCAAGATCTCCGTCAGGGTCCCCCAGTCCTAAGTGACCCAGACGTAGATGGTCCTCTCTGCAGGGGGACGATTCTAGACCTGACACCTCAGATACCTCCAGGTCTCCTTCTCCAGTCAGCATTCCATCACCTGACCCACGATACCACCCCAGGTCACCTCAGATGATCCCTCTTTTTCCAAAATCATGAGGCACATCCAGGAGAACTGGGATGGGATCTGAGAAGACCTAGACCCCGAGCGACAGCGCCTGGCTTGTTATCTTGACAGAAGGACCCTAAGCCTGTGGTGGTGCCACCTTGTACACCTTCATGGGCGTCCTGCAAGGCTGCATGAATATCCACCTCCACCCCTCACGGTGCGAAGGAGGCTGACCGCCTGTACAGGAGCCCTTGCAGAGGCCCGTGCTATACAACAACCCCTAGCTGACTCCTGGTAATGTTTACAGCCTCCCATGATAGGTCTCAATGGCCACAACATTTTGAGTACACAGCCTCCGGACCAGGGTCCAAGCACTTGGACTCACTGGGTGAACACATGTACAGTGGCTGCTAAGTGGTCCAGTAGGCCACTGAATTATCTGACACACATGGTTCAGTTTCAGAATGCCCTATGGGAACAGGGTCAAGACCTGGTGAAAGCACTTCTGGATGGTGAGCAAAAAGAGGAACTTCTGAACCTCCTTCACACTGGGTCAGACGTGGGGACCCAGGTTTTGAGAGCCGCCTACAATTCAGTGGACTCTGCAGCAAGGGGAGCAGCCTCAGGCATCTGTCTACGGAGACACTCATAGCTTCGAGTCTCCTGATTTACCTCAGACATCCAGAAAAACATCCTGGACGTTCCCTATAACGGTGAAGTTCTATTTGGTGAAGACTCTGAAAAGGTGATCGCCAAATTACAGGATGCCAGGAAGGCAGTAAGGACTGTACAGGCCATGTACAGACCCAAATCTGGTTCCTTTCATAGGAACCAGAATCATTTTCATGGCCAACAACAATGGCAGCAGCCATTTTCTGGCCAGCAGCCAAGGGGCAACTTAAACTGTGAGGCCCAGCCTAAGTCCTCCCCAGGCCAAAGTCAGAGATATATCAAACCGACCCAGCCTGCGGGGGTTAATGCTGCCACAGTATGACTACTTCCCTGCCCCCACCCCTCCTCTGGATCAACAGGAACAAAAGGTCAGGGGTTGCATTGCTCGCCACCTTTCAGGATGGCAGCTGATAACCGCTGACCTGTGGGTCCTCCAACTGGTCGAGAGAGGACACTATCAAATTCCTCGACCACCGACCATCAAGACCTCACCTGCTTTACCGTTATTCAGGTCAGCATGCACTGCTCATACAACAGGAAGTGCTCAAGCTTCTGGGAAAGGAGGCTATAGAGCACATACTGTGAAACCAGAGAGGTACAGGTTACTATTCCCACTTCTTTCTGGTGCCCAAAAAGACAGGGGACCTCCACCCGATTCTGGACCTCAGCGACCTCAACATTTCAGTCCTTTACAAGCACTTCCACATGGTGACCCTTCCCAGTTTGATTCCCATGCTCAAGCAGGGCACCTTCTTAGCATCTCTGGATATGCAGTATGCTTACCTGCACATACCTATAGCTTGAGCACAGAAGAAATTCTTGCGCTTCGAGTTTGTAGGTCGCCATTATCAGTTCCAAGCCCTCCCCTTCAGACTGTTCTCGGCACCTTGGGTATTTTCGAAGTGCATGGCAGTCATAGCGGTGGCTCTCAGGAGACAAGGCCACTACATATTCCCATACCTGGATGACTGGCTCCTCATGGCCCCCTCTCTGGAGGTTCTGATGTCAGCAATCCACTGTACTCGTTCCCTCTTCGTATCATTGGGCATTATCATCAATCAGGAAAAGGAAATAAGAAAAACACCTGGTTCCATTGCAGAGACTGCATTTCATAGGTGCAGTCCTGGACACCGTCAAGGGGAAAGCTTTTGTGCCCCAGGGACAGAGCAGAACACATCAGATCCCTCATAAGGGTCATCTTGACAAAGAAGACGGTCCCAGCAAGACTGATCCTTTGCCTGCTCGGACATATGGGTGTGGCCATTGCAACAGTCCCTTTTGCCCGTCTCCACATGCGGGTGACCCAGTGGATGTTACGGGTACAATGAGATCAGAAGCAAGACCATCTGCAGCTCCCAATTCAGATCACGAATGCTGTTTTCTGGGCTTGGCAATGGTGGCTCGAACCAAAGCATCTATAGGCAGGAGTCCCCTTTATTGCACCGTCTCCGATTGTGACACTCTCCATGGACGCTTCACGGTCTGGTTGGGGAGCACACCTCGATGGGGTCAGGTCTCAGGGCTCATGGACACCCCAGGAAGCTCATCTCCACAAAAATATTTTGGAGATGAGAGCAGTCCTTTATACCTTGCAGGCCTTCCAGTCGGAGATTCCACCAGGTACTCTGCTGTTGCAAACAGACAATACCATGGTAATGTATTACCTCAACAAACAAGGAGGCACCCATTCCTACCCACTTTCCAGGGAGTCCATGAGGGTGTGGAATTGGACTCTGCAACACGGCGCAAACCTTACCTCTGTACATGTCCCAGGAGTGGACCGCGTCATCGCAGACAGTCTGAGTTGGTCTCAGGCCAGAGTCCACGAATGGGAACTACTCCAGGAGGTGGTAGAGGATCTGTTTCTCAGAAGGGGCACACCAGAGTTAGATCTTTTCTCGTTCCCATCCAATGCAAAACTACCCAATTTCTGCTGGCTAGATCCAGGGCCTGGTGTTTTCTGGTGAGTTGCGTTGTCCCTCTCCTGGACGGGCAGATTCCTCTATGCATTTCCCCTCTTCCCGTTGATCCAGAGGGTCCTTTTGAAACTCTGCAGGGAGCATGTGACACTGATACTGATCGCGCCCTTTTGGCCCAGACAGATTTGGTTCCCTCTGCTGCACCAGCTGTCCCAGGAACCTTCGCTGCCTCTGTCAATCAGCTCTCACTTATTGTCCCAGGAGGCACGATCTTTGGTTCATCTGGACCTTAACGCTCTGAACCTGCATGCCTGGCTCCTAGGGACATAGCTATCATGTGCTACAGGGTCTCGCAAGGGGAAGCAGATGTTCTAGTGGCTGCTAGAAAACCTGTCACACATGCCAAATATGCCATGAAATGGCACAGATTTTGCCTCTGGGCACAAGCACAAGGGCATTCCCCGATGGATTGTCCCGAAGGTTCTGTTCTAGACTACCTCCTGTCTCTTTTCCAGGCAGGCTTGGCCTACTCCTCAATTAAAGTACACCTTTGTGCCATCTCGGCCTATTATATACCTATAGGCCTACAGTCCATAGCTCAGTTGGACAACACAAGAGCCTTCCTGAGATGCAGTCTCCACCTTAGACCTCTGATTAAGGATCCCGTTTCTCCATGGGATTTACCCTTTGTCCTGGACCAGCTTACCACCTTTTGAACCGGCCGCGGATTGCGAGCTACGTCTCCTGACTTGGAAGACGTTATTTTTAGCTGCTGTTACTTCGGCCAGAAGGATTTCTGAGCTTCAAGCACTAATGTGCAAAGAACCTTATTTGGTTTTTCACCAGGACAGGGTGTTCCTAAGGACAAATCTAAAGTTTCTTCCTAAGGTGATCTCAGCCCTCACCCTCAATCAGGACATCATCCTGCCAGTGTATTTTCCTAAATACTCTAATAGAGGAAAGGCCCTTCTGCACACTCTAGATGTGCACAGGTGTCTAAGATACTACCTGACCAGAACCAGGCACCACCGTAAATCTGATCAGCTTTTCATCTCCTTCGCCCATAGGATGCTGGGAGCTCCGGTTTCTAAACAATCACTGTCCAGGTGGCTCATCCATTGTATCACGTTCTGTTACCAGAAGCGTAAACCCCTACGGGCTCAGTTAAGGGACATTCCACAAGGGGTGGCTACCTCCTTTGTGGCTATGAAGAAACGTGTCCACTTCAGCCATCTGCGCCCTTCTTGGGCACCATGCACACCTTTATAAGCGTTATAGCCTGGGCGTTGCATCATGGCGAAGAGCTGGTTTTGGTCTAGCAGTCCTTCAGGGACTCTATCCTGGGCTTCGGTCCAACTCGCGATCTCTCCTGGCCTCCTCCCATCTGCGAGGGATTTCCAGTATTGCTTGGAAATCAGTCCTAATGGTGTAACCTGCTGCAAGAGCTGTTTCTCGAAGTAAGATAGTACAGTTATGTAAGAACTTATCGTAACAGTAGATTTCGAGAACAGCTCTTGCAGCAGGTAGTTTCCCTCCCACCATCCCCTCTGGAGGCAGAGTTGTTCCGTTATCTCACTACCTAGGATTAGGTGTTTGTAACACTGCTCTGAATACCTTCTTGACGAATCCTCAGTCTCCACTTCTGATGTCATCTAGCGGCCAATCTCGGTAGGAGAACTGATTCAGGGGACTTCCCCTTTTGTATGAAGCCTGACATCGGGGGCGGGGCCAGCGTCGGGGGGCAGTCCCCGCTGGATACTGCTAGCTAGAAAATTTCCGTGGGGTCCTGCCACCTGCCGGCTTTAGTCCTAATGGTGTAACCTGCTGCAAGAGCTGTTCTTGAAGATCTACTGTTACGGTAAGTTCTTACGTAACTGTACTTTACTGATACTTTGCTGTGCCATGAGAACTGCTGTCATTTCCCTGTGCCACATGCACTGAAAAAAGATGTGATCTATAATATGAAGTACAGACACTGATGGGCCACGTGCAGTGCAGGCAACACAGTGCGTCGCAAACAGCGCTGACACAGCAATGTGCCAGTTGCAGGGCTGACATTCTGTAGTTCAGTATGCACTGCTAACACTGCACAGTGCCATGTGCACTGCTGCCAGTCACGGTGCCACATTCTATGCAGGCATCGCGTTTTTCTAGATGACATACAGATACTGTGTGGTGCTACATACACTGCCAGCACCACACTGTGCATTGTCATCAGTGAGCTGTGCCACTTGCACTGTCTGCACATCACTGCACCACAGGTAATGCTGACACAACACTGCCATGTGGCATACTACTGTTTAATTTATATTTGTGCCATGGTGATATGACACAGCACTTTGCCTCATGCAATGCAGACACTGTACTGTATCACATGTGACACCGTACTGTGTCTCATGTGATACCAACATTGTGCTGTGCCATGTAGAGCTCCTGATAAGATATATTCAGAGTGGGTACTGCTCACTTTTGAACACTGGTGAGTAAAACCAAATATTGATGCATACAAATGGCAAAATGCATTGTGTGAGAAGCACACATTAAAATGCTACAAAAAATCATTTGTGTTGTTTGCCTTATTTTATTATTGTGTTTTTGTCAGTATTGCCAGGTGAAATTAATGAAGAGCACTGCTGAGCACTTTATAGTTTAACTTTGCCGGTCTGCCAATGCAGCAGTATAGCTTTCACTTGTGACCTGACATTCTGGGTTTGGAAGTGAGCCCAGAATGTCAGAGGGCCAGCTGGGGAGAGGAAGATTGAATGACTCATAGACTGCTCTCCTCTACCGTGGTGGAGGGAAGCATCCGGCTTTTGACCAACCACTGGTGGAGACTGGGGGTCTGATAGCCGGTGCTTGAGATCTTTGGGAGGTGTGTCAGACATCCAATGCTCTTTGCACCACACCACTATGTCATTGCATGCCATGCCTCCCTGGGGATCAGCATATTCAGAAAAGACAACATCGGCCATGCAGGAGGCCGTCCACCCTCAACCTGACCCAAGCAACCAACTTAGGCACTCTTCCCTCCCAAGGATCACAAAGCAGCATCCATTTGGGGAGAGAGTAGGGTTTGCAATAGCAGAGTAGGAAGGCATTTTAGGCCATTCTAGGTGGGCCAAGAGGTCCTTTTCTACTGACAACTTCTATATTCCTATGAGAAGTCCCTCGCCAACAGCTCCGCCCTGGGGGTAAGTCAAGATGCATTCTGGTGCGGTGGGTAAATCTCTGGAGAGGAGGGTTAGGTGGTGGGGTTGGACAGATGGTGAACGGACAATGGCAAAAAAAAGCACTTTGCAGCTCATTACATTTTGCACATTTTGTTTTTCTTTCTACTGAGCGGGATGATTTGGGGGGCATCTCAGCACTGTTCCTCTCCCTACAGATCAGTGCTTGTGTGTCCCGGGGCCACCTTGTGGAGGGGTGCCACCAGATTCCCCGATGGCAGGGCCAAGGGAGGGAGGAAGGGCCATACTCCCACCCCCCACCTGATACAGTCTAGTTCAGACCATGGTTAGGGTGACAGTTTGGGTCCACAGACAAACATGCAGGGCTTCACTGAAATGCCAGCTTCCATTTTCCATTTTTTTCCCATCCCTTCTGCAGCCAATGTGAGGCATGCATGTAGAGGCACGCAAGCATCACCAGCTCACTGTACCTCTTCTGTGCCACCCTAGCCTGTGCTATTACCAGTCAGAGGTTGGGGCATGCAAGCCCTCTCTCCCTGGAAAAGGAGAGCAGTCCCAAGCTCAGTCTCTCCCCCTTTCAAGCTGGCCCCAACAACTGGAATCCACTTCCAAACTCAGGTCATCAACGTAGAGTGACATGTGGCATCCAGCACCTCAATCCCTCAGCACCACTGGTCCAGCCCCTTTATATGATTAAAAAAAATATGTATATATACATACACATATACACACACACACACACACACACACACACACGTGCACACACACAGTATTTACTGTATATAAGCATCTTGATGGGAAATTGCATTGCCCCTTTAAATGTCTTACCATTAAGCGCTATAAATAGAGAGCTTTGCATTCTCGACATCACACCTTGAAAAAATGCATAGGGCTTCTGTGAAATATGAGCTGTGAGAGTGCGTGATATACAGTGAATTCAATAAAGGTAATTACTGTCCTGCAACACAGCAGTGTCCTTTTGCATTTGATGAACTTTGATGAATGATGGGCCAACTTCTTGTAACTGTTAGAGCCAGAAGTGATCACTCTGACACCCACATGTAGTGGGCAGTGTGTGGAGTCCCATCGTGGGCTTGGGGATGGGGGGTCTGGGAGCCTGCAGCTGGGGAGGGGCAAACCAGATTCCATGAATTGGCTTGGTGGGTCTTCAAGTACTAAGAGCCAAGGCTGAGTGGAATCAGTATACAGCTGCAGTTGTTGGAGGAAGGGGACTATATGAGCCTGCAATCTGGCAAGCTGAGTTTTTGTTGAGTGCTTTCTGAACATTTAAGATCCCAATCTGTGCTCAAATGCATCTCTAATTAACATATTCTGAAACTAAAATCCTGAACCAGTACTCAGTTACTAATTTAAATACTCAGAAAGCATTCAACTGCACAAGTTGAGCTTTTGTTGAGAGCTGGTTTAAAGTGCTCAACACCTAGCACTCAAAAAGCGCTGGTGACTACAGTTCTGTATGGGTTATTCTGTGAAATCTTTATACTGCTTCTGATTGCTAATGACTTTGTTTTTAACCTTGTATTTATGGGCCCTACTGCCTCCTCTCTCCACTTTCTCAGACAGCCTCTCTTGCACTAGCCATCCTCATCGTAGTCTGCCCCTAGAGTACACAGTTCCACTAACCTAGGTGCCTGGTTAACCTCCCCCCGGGTAGGGTGAGGAGGGCCCCCCTGTTCTTACCTCTCCAGAGCCATACATACTGTGATGTTGGGCCAGTACAGCGGAGTCTGCCTCGATGAGCTGAAGACATGCAGTGAGGTGTCATCACCTAGGAGAGACAGAGGTGTTTTTTTTCCTCTTGTTTGTCCCCAGATGTTGGCGTGCAATGAGGGCCAATGAGCTAAGTGGCACACTGAGACGTGCCTCCTGCTGTGCCCCTCTGCTGACATCTGCCCAATGCCCTTACTGCTTCCCCCAAATACGGCACCTTCCACCCAAGCTCCCCCAGATGGCAGTATTGCGGTGGGAGCGTGCAGATGACCCCCACTGGAGAAGGAGAGCAGCCACTGGGCCTCCATCCTTCTCCTCCCGGCCTGAGCCCTGACAGCCCGTGTCATTCCCTGAACACTGTGGTGGCTGGTGTTAGTGCAGGGGTAGGCGTCCAGTGCCTCAGCCCTCAGCACCACCAGGCCAGCTCGCTAATGACTATTAATAACAGTAAACATGGTTAGCAGTATTTAACATTAGAATCAGCTCAGAATGACTGTACTAAACTGAATGCTAAATAGATTGACTGCTAAAATACTACTAAGGAACTCTGTTTTTGTAGAATAAGCTGCATGCTAATATACTGTTAATATAGCAGTTGGATTGGGTAAGGGCAGTCAGTGCTCTTGCAATTCCTCAGGCTGGGCAGGGACAGGAAGTGATTCGGGGGAATTAGTTCACTGATGTGTTCAGTATAGACTTAGAAACATAGAATTTGAATTTGATGGCAGATAAGGACCGCTTGGCCCACCTAGTCTGCCCATTTCCCTACCTAACAGATAAGCTGCAGATCCTAGTTAACCAACAGCCTACTTCTTCCTACCCCCCACTAGAATTGCCTTATGCCTGTCCCATGCATTCTTGAATTCCCCCACTGTTTTTGACTCTATGACCTCCTCAGGAAGGCTGTTCCATGCATCTACAACCCTCTCTGTGAAGAAATATATCATCACATTACCACGCGTGCAAAAGTTCACAGCCTCTACGGATCTTGGAACAGTGAATTTTTTAAACTTGTTTGTTCAGTGTGCCTTTCCTGGTGAAACTTTTTAGTAAATAAACAAAATAAATAAATGTATTCAGAAACAAGCACCAATGGCCAGATAGGTTAAGTAAAACTTTTAAAGGGACACTTCCAACTTTTTTTTTTTGCATCATATTTCTAGATAAAAACGCACATTTTATGATTGCTTACCTTCTCTAAAATTAATTGGTGTTGCCAATTGTTTTATCTGTCTCCTTGCTTAGTAGAACTGAAATGCATGGTAATATACCCAGCCTTAATTGGCTAATTTAAATCCTTGGCTGGCTAATCTTCATTCATGATTCAGTAGTATTAAAAAAAAAAAAAATTCTGCTTTGAAGAGCATTATAGTTTGACACAGCAGTGTTAATGTCTTAGCATTCGCAGTAGTGCAGCCTCCAGCAAGTCAGCAGGGACCCCCCCATCCTCAAGCAGGCCTTGATCAGTCCTCCAGCTCCTGCTACATCCTCTCTGCTTTATCCTGTGCCTCCAGACCGTGCTCAGTCAAACTCCCGATCCAACAACACTGGCATCCACACACCTCACCACCACTTTCCTAGTGACTCCCCCAGGCCCCCAACGACTGTCCAATCAAAAATCAACCTCAAGCCAAGTCTTAAGAGGCTATCTCTAAGGCAAGCCAGTCCCCAGCAGCTGGAAGTGCAACTCCTCAAATTTATTTTAGTCCCTCTTGTTGGTATTGGATCTGGTTGGGTTGTGGTCTGGAGTCATGGATGGACCAATGAAAAACATGAATATGGCGAGCGATTCGCTCACAGAATCGCAGGCAGGCAAGGCAGCTTGACTCAAATCACAGCAGCAGCAGCAGCAGGCTGCTTCACTTTCTTTTCAGCTCTCTTTACGATCTCATGGTGAGTCAGGCTGTCTTGTGCACGTGCGCAAAAGTTCACAGCCGCTACGGATCTTAGAACAGTGAGTTTTTTAAACTTGTTTGTTCAGTGTGCCTTTCCTGGTGAAACGTTTTAGTAAATAAACAAAATAAATAAATGTACTCAGAAATAAGCACCAATGGCCAGTTAGGTTAAGTAAAACCCAGAGTGTAAAGTGAATGTGTCCAGGGAGATAAAGGTGGCTATAGCCAACTGGCAAACAGTAGCCAAGCTAGTGTTGTGAAATAGTAGAATTTACTGATTTAAAGTGCACTTGGGTATCAGTTTCAGTCAGGAGCAAGGGAAAGGGAGTGGACCAGACTGTTATCCTCATGTGCAGCATAGTTGCTACAGCCCTAGCCTGTCAGCCACCCCAGCAGTATAGTTGCCACAGCCCCAGCAAAGGACTAGTGACCTGAGTAACAGATCTAGAGATTCCTATAGCACTAGCCTGGCTACTGGAGGCAACTTGGCTACTACAATCACCTGTTTCACCCTGGGGCACTCTGACTTTATAATCTGGGACTTAGTTCCAACAACTAGCTCCCCAGCGCTTATTTCTGAATAAAATAAACCTTTGGGACAGCTAGTGGTTACTCACTAGCCCAACTGGCTAGCTTGGCTGTAACTGGGGCTTTACCCTAACCTTGCTCCTTAGCACCCTGTTCACTATCTAATTCAGGGCATGCCTGCCCTCTGCTCCACCTCCGATAACTATTTCATTTGAATACTGCCCATCCCTGTGCTCCATTTAGGAGCGTGAGTTAAATAAATTTAGGTAATTTTGAATAAGGCCACCATCTCACTGTATGCTCACTTCCTGGGCCAATTTTAAATACATTTGAATAGATCCACCTTTAGCAGTTCCTTGCTCCAGGGCCTTGCCCTGACCACACTAACATCCACGGCCATCCTTTATTGTGCTCACTGCATGAAAAGAAACATCTTTTTTTTTTATTTCAGTATTAGTTCAGGCGGACAGTGCCTGTTTTATGACACTGTCACTGACTCACCATCCCAAACTGGGGAGAAGTTGAGACAGGAGGTGGGTTAAGTGTATGCTGGATGCCCTGGTGGCTGCAGGCAGGTGGGAGGCCTTCCCTTGATGGGTAACTGGCTCCTCCTGATGCTTGTTCATCTAATGATGCTTTCCCGTTTGAGGGGGCCACTGCCAAGGAACTGGCATTTACTTTTTCTTTACAAAAAAAAACACAAATGGGACTAAACAGAACCCACACTGCAGCTGCCAACTGTTGATCCTGGGGACCGCCACAACTACTGGACCACTGACACTGCTGGGACCACTGAGACTGACATAGGGATGAGAGGAGCACTGCAGGTACTGCCTTTTGCTCTGAATTTAATTCCCTGTGTCCCCTCTTTATTCCCGCTGCACTTTCTTCATGTATTTGTTTTTCTTCGGGGCACCTGAACTCCCCTGACAGTTCTCCTTCACAGTCAATTCAAACTCCCCCAGTGGCCATTACTGGCCACTCTCAGTATCCTTGGCCATTACTGGCTTCTCTCAGTATCCTTGGCCATTACTGGTCACTCTCAGTATCCTTGGCCATTACTGGCCACTCTCAGTATCCTCCATGGGATCCAGGATGCTGTGTCCATAGCAACCAGCTGTCCAGTGAAAGCTGGACCTTAGATGTGACACTGGCTTGTGCCACCTTTACTGGGCAGGCTGCAATGAGAAGAAAAAAACTTTTTAACTGCAGACGAGCACTTTATTTTTATATGGCTCTGGCCACTATGTTAACCCCCCCTTGCAACATAAACTATAGGGGTACCTGTGGTCACCTTACTGGGGCTTGTTGGCATCAACAGAGCTTACTGGTGACCCAGTCTTTGGGGATATTACATGTCTGCCTTTTCTGCCCTATAAAACATACCCAAAAATGAAACTACCTCTAAAACAAGAGGCTGTCAGCTCCCCTCATTTTGATGACTGCTCCTTCCTCATCAGTGTACAAAAGTAACGGTCCTCTTCATGAGCTTCTGGCAGGAAGTCACATCCCACACTGATTTCCTTTCCCATTGGCCTGGTATCTGGTCTGAGCCAGGACTGTTCGCTGTTGCCTCACAAATATCGAGAACAAAATGCAATTGAAATGAATGGGCCTATATACATTTCGATGGGACCAATTATTTCAATGGAGATTTTTCTGGTCATTTTGTGCTGGGCTAGTGAAACTGCCTGTTGGGTCAGTGGATTTTTCTAATCACTAGCCCTGATGGCTAGTGGCTAAAAAAGTGAATATCGACCCCTGTATCAGTCTGTAAAATCTCTAGCATCACAGTGCAGGGTGGCCACACATGGGAAAGGGACTGTACCATACCTCTCAACAGTCTCTTAGTGACATGTCCCTCATTTTATCCCTCAGCATTGCTGTGTCCCTCACTGTAAATGGTGTTGCCAATGTGCTGTAGCAAAAAGTTAGTCTTCAGCTGGGGGGGTCCAGCTTCAAGGTGGGGGTCCAGCTATAGGGGGCCAGATGCAGAAAGACTGATCCTATACCTCTTAACCGTCCCTCATTACAATATGGCATCATGGCTGCAACCATCTGGACTCCCATTGTAATGGATGAAGATTCAGTTATGGCTCAAACTCCCCATCCCCAATCATGTAACTAATTCATGGGTACTTTATGGTCCAGGTGAGGGAACCTCTTTGGAGATGCTGATTCTGGAGAGTGAATGGGGAGTACCTGTAAAACAAAAGGTTACACGGGAGTCAAAGGGGACCCATAGTTCTTAGGGAAAAGTAGTACTGATAGTAAATAAAACTGTCCCTAATGGGAATTAATGTATTGCCACAAGATAACTCATATTTTCACGATAATAAAAAGCTCATTTGGACAGTTATAATGGCAATTAATGGATTAGCGCTACATGACCATCATTTTCATGGCAATGAAAAGCTCATTGCTCAGTTTCAATGGTTATTAAACATGCCATTAAAATAAGCTGATACAAACTTTAAGGGGCATACCACACACATTAAATACTTAATGGATACCTGTAGTGGTTAATTTATCGCATGAGTGAGTAAATTAATGGTTTGGGCCCATGAAACAACAATTAATTTAAATGTAATGGGAATAAAAACTGGCCATTAAAAAGGATGATACAAAATGTAATGGTGAAAAGTAATGGGACTGCATGAAGAAAATGGAAGATTAATGGAATGTAATAGAATTGTAATGGATTTCAATGAAGCAGTGATATCCCATTCAATTTGGGAACTTAACTGAGGGTTGTTATTGTAATTTGCATGTACTGTGCAGCTCATAATGTGTTTATCAGTGTATGTTTCATTCTGTATTTCTTTCAGACTTTGTTTGATTTTGATGTGTACCATGTTGGTACCACAGTGGTATCAAATTTCTAGATGCACTGATACCACAGTGATACCAAATAAGCTTGGGATTTATATGTGCACCAATCTGCTCCTCTAACATAATACCCGTGTGGTGACATTACAAAATACTGATACCACAGTGGTACCAAATAAGTTTTGGTGGTATATAGAAAACGTTGTCATACTACCATTGCATTATCATTGGGAACTTCTAGGGCAATATAGAGTCCCACATGAAAGTGGACTCAAAATTACGTAATACCACTGTGGTACCATTATCCATTTACCAGTCCGGGCAACCTGCTGAAATTGCCATAGGGTTGCCACTGTGCCATGGCACTACCGCTGAGGCCAGAAACCTGACTGGGTTGACACCATTGTGCTACCAGACTACCACTGGGTAGTACCATTGCACAATTTCAGACATATCCAGGTATTGCCAATGATAAAACACTGTGTTTCCATTGCAACACATTTGGTAAGGGATCTCTCTCCTCGCCAGGGCCTCTTTGATACAGCTCCCCATTTTAGCAAAATCCACCCTCCTAAAATCTAAGACCCTTGCTTTAGTGTGACTAGATTGCTTCTCTGTCCCAATGCTAAACCACACTATGTGGTGGTCATTGGATCCTAGCTGACCTTCCACCTGAACGTCTGTGATTCTGTCCCCATTGGTCAGTCCGAGGTCCAGAATTGCCTTGCCTCTAGTGGGATTGATCACCAGCTGTCTGAGACCTGCCCCCTGTTAGGGAATCCAGGATGTCTTGGCTCCTGGTTGAAGCTGAAGCTGGGATGGTCCAATCAATGTCTGGGATATTGAAATCCCCCAGGAGTAATACCGCACTCTTTATTGCCATCTCCTGTATTTGATCCACTAGATCCCTATCTACCTCCTCCCCCTGCACTGGAGGTCTGTAGATCACCCCTGTGCAGATTGCTGTGCCATTGCCTGGCTCAAGGGTGACCCACAGTGCCTCGGTCTCCCCCTGTCTACCCTGCACTTCCATTGCTTTTATGCCCTTTCTTACGTACAGGGCCATTCCTTCCCCCCCCCCCTTTTTACTCCCCCATCTCTCCTGAACAGAACATAACCAGGAACATTTGCATCCCAGTTATGATTAGCGGTGTACTGGTTCTCTGTTATTGCTGCTATGTCCAGGTCTGCCTCCACCATCAGGGTCTCCAGATCTGGGATTTTACTTCACAGGGTGAGGGCATTTGTAACCATGGCCTTTCATGTTTTGCTGATTGTTCCCCCTCTAATCCTGTTTTTGCCCTCCTGTTTCTTTCCCCCAATCCCTTTTTCCTTTTTTCGCTTCCTTGCTACCCCTGCCTTTCCCTTGATCCCCTCATTAGAGTGAGTGCTGTTTACCACCAACCCATGTGTTCTAGCCATCAACCAGTTCTGTACCCAGATTGCTACCTTGGGCCCCCCCCAAATTGCCCAGTTTTTTTATACACCTCCTACGTGGTACATTGTTGAAGACCTTGCTGATGTCTAAGCAGGCCACATCCACTGTCCCACCCTGACCTATTTCCCTGGTCACCCAGTTGAAGAAATTGATCTGGTCTGTCTGACATGACCTCCCCCCATGAAACCATGCTGTCTCAGGTCTTGCAACCTGCTGGATTCAAAATACTCCACTAGCCTTTGTGTTACATAGAAACATAGATTGTGTCAGCAGATAAGGACCCCTTGGCCTACCCAGTCTGCCCATTTTACCTACCTACAGTATCACCGTAGACCCTACTTGATCTTCTTTTTCTCCTTTCCCTGATTCCTTTCCACTAAGATTCCCTTATGCCTGTTCCATACATTATTGAACCCCAACACTGTTTTTGCCCTCACCACCTTGGCTGTTCCAGGGATTTACTACTCTTTCTGTTAAGAAATTCTTCCTCACATCTCTCCTGAATTTACCCCCCTACTTTGTACATGTCCTTTAGTTCTTGGGCACCTTTTTTTTGTGAAAAATGCTTTCCTGTTGTCATTTATTAACCCCCGTGAGGTATTTATTTATTTATTTATTTTTTTCATTTTATTTGTTTTACCATGAAAAGCTACATTGAGCAAAGCTCATTTGCAAGGAGGTCCTGGTTAGGACATTACAGTACAGAAAACGAACACAGCAGTGATGGGAATACCGATTGCAGATTAACATACATTACAATAGTCTACCAGGTCATGGCAAAAAAACTGACCTGAAACAGAGGCAATAACGACATATTCTCAGACATAATATGAAGAGATAGAGGCAAAAGCATATAATCTCAGGCATACTATAAACAGTAAAGCAGTGCACAGGTAGTAAATCGATAGCCTCATCAGTTATAGGTCTCCATCATATACCACCTTTCCCTCCTGTCTTGCAGGGTATACATATTGAGGTCCTTTAGTATCTCTCTCTCTTCATAGGGCTTTTGATGCAGACCCCTCACCAGTTTAGTTGCTGTCCTCTGGATCACCTCAACTGTATCTGTGTCCTTCCAGAGATGTGGCCTCCAGAATTGTACTCTAAGTGAGGTCTTACCAGCAATCTGTACAGAGGCAGCACCTCCTCCCTCCTTCTGCTAGTGATACCTCTCCTTATGCACCCCAGCATCCCACTAGCCTTCCTTACTGCCTTGTCACACTGCCTGGTCACCTTTAGGTCATCAGAGATTATGACTTCCAAGTTTTTCTCACTCTTGCTTGGTGGTTGTCAATAGCATTCCCCCCATTTTGTTCTCCACCCCTCGGTTTATGTGCCCCAAATGCATTATTTTGCACTTTTCACATTGAAACCCAGCTGTCATACCCTTGGCCACTCCTCAAGCCTTCTCAGGTCTGTGCTCATCCATTCCACACATCCCCAAAGTATCCACCCTACTGCAGATTTTGGTGTAATCTGCAAAGAGGCAGACCTTCCCCTCAAGCTCATCTGCAATGTCACCAAAAAAGACTTTAAAAAGGATTGGTCATAGCACTGATTCTAGAGGCATCCTGCTGGTCACCCTCTCCTCCTCCAAGTGAATTCTGTTTACCACCACCCTCTGTTGCTTATCCCCTATCTAATTTCCTAGCCAATTTACCACCGTGTGGTGCACTCCTAAACTACGTAGCTTGTGTAACAATCTTCATGTGGAAAGATGTAAAATGCCCTACTGAAATCTAGGTAGGCCACATACACCAATTCACCTTGATCTAATTCCATGGTCATCCAGTGAAAGAAATCTATCAGATTCATATGACATGACCACCCCTCTGTGAATCTGTGCTGCCCTGGGTCTTGTAACCCATTGTATTCAAGATATTCCACTCTCCTCTTATTCAGCAATGTTTCCATTAACTTACACACCACCGATATCAGGCTGACTGGTTTGTAATTTCCAGCTCCCTCCCTGCTACCACTTTTGTGAAGTGTGGGACTACATCTGACATCCCCAAGTCCTCTGGAAAACTCCTGTTGAAAAGTGTCTCCATTGCCTGCCCCAACACTGATGTTAGAATGATCAGCATATGGTTGCCAGCCTCCTCCCTGCTGCCACTGTTATAAAGAGGAACTACATCTGCACTGCTCCAGTTCTCTGGAACCCCTCCTGTTTCCAGTGGGCATTTTTGTATTTTGTAGATTCTATTTTTGCACTGGGGGACCAGGCATCTCTCAGGAGTGCTCACTCAGCCACAGCTTCTACTCCCAGCCTGAAACCACCTTCCCCGGGAGTACAGTTGCTGATCACCCTCTCCCCAGACCCATGGATCCTTCCATCCCCCTCGGATCACACCCCGGAGGAAGGCCTGCCTCACCTACCTGATGGCCTTTCTGAGATTAGGTCAGTCCCTGGGTCAGGTCGAGGGGCTCGGGAGAGCCGGTGGAAGGGTGGTCCAGTGTCAGGATGTGGGCTTAAGCTCCTGGGGCCTCTGTCGCCTCCCTGTGTCCCCCAGGGTTTTCTGCTGGTGTTTCCCCCTTGGAGCATGGATGTGCAATGACGTCTGTGCACTAACATGCTGATGTCCACTGCCGCTCCACCCCTCGTTGCAGCACCACTCCTTACAGGGCCCCTGATCTCCATCGGGGGTCACTGAAGAGCGACTGAAGCCCCACTACCCACCCCAGGAGGGGAGAGCAGACCTCCAGATGCTCAATCACCTCCCTTCTCTGCCAACCCCCGGTGGCCTGAGTCCATTCCTGAACCCGGGTCACCGGCATGGTGTGAGAGGTGTGCCGTCCAGTGCCTCAACCCTCAGTGCCATCAGGCCAGCTCTCCAGAGGGTGTTGAATAGGGCTGTCAGAGGTGCAGCCAATACCTCCCTGAGCTCCCTCAGCACCCTTTGGTGCACCATATCTGACCCCATAGCTTCATCCACTTTCAGTCTCTTTTTTTCCTCCTGTTTCTACTCACTTCTTTTGGTTTGTTGCCTTTACTATGCCATCCCTTAATTTGTCCCACTGTTTCTCCACCCCACCAAGGCAATCCTCTCCTCTTCTAGGTCTCCTTAGGCATTGACCCATTTTTTAAAAAATTCTATCCTCTGAAGTCCAGGACCCTCATCCTTGTGTGCTTTTTCTCTGCCATGGTCCTTATGTTAAACCACACTCTAATGTGATTGCTGGTCCTCAGGTGGCATCCCACCTTGACGTCTGAAGTATTGTCCCTTTTTGTGAGCAACAGGTCCAGTATTGCCCCATATCAAGTGGGCTTTCTGACTAGATTCCTGTGAAATGCCCCCTGCAGGAAATCTAGGATGGCTGTGCTTCTAGTCGAGGCCGTGACCAGGAGGCTGTGAACCTACATCCAACAGATTAATGTCCTCCACTAGCAGCACCTCCCCCTTTTCTGCCATTTTGCTGATGGCTTCCCCAAGTGCCTTATCAACTTCTTACCCCTCTATTGAAAGTCTGTATATCATGCCAGTGTGAATAGTATCTCTGGTTCCTGTTTCCAGGGTGACTCACAGCATACAAAAATATGAATTTGCCAGCAGAAATAGGCCACCAGGTCTATTAAGTCTGATTGTGTGTGCAGCTAGCACCCTCACCTTGCAGCTGCCCCTCCCCCTCCCCTTTCCAATCACCCCCCACCTTGCCCCATCCCCATTTAAATTACTCACTGTCTTACAGGCTACCACCTCCTTCAGTAGAGTATTCCATTCTGCCATGGCCTTCTTCATGAAAAAGTATCTCCTCATTTCCGTCCTAAATCATCTTCCCTCCATTCTAAGGCAGTGCCCTCTCATGTCCCTCCCCCTCCTCAGCCTCTCCTCTCATGGTCTGTCCTCCAATCCCTGGATCATCTTTGTTGCCCTGCATTGTACCCCTACCAGTAACTTCACATCCTTCTTCGGATATGGGTGCCAGAACTGCACACAATACTCCAGGTGCAGCCTGACCAGTGCCCTATAGAGAGGCAGGATCACCTCCCTGCTCCTGGAGAAGATCCCTCTCGCGATACAACCCAACATCCTGTTGGCTTTCACTGCCGCCCTTCTACACTGCTCTGTATTGTTCATCTTCCCATTACAACCATCCCTAGATCCTTCTCCTCCTCAGTGGAACCTAGCTGCACCCCTCCCAGCTAGTAACCCCTCCGTGGGTTCTTTGCTCCAAAGTGCAGGACTCTGCACTTTTTCACATTGAACCCCAACTGCCATGCTTCTGACCACTCCACCAGTTTGGTCAGGTCATCCTGCAGCCTCTGCCAACCTGCTATATTGTCCTCCACTGCCCACAATTTGGTATCATCAGTGAATAGACTGGTCTTATTCCTGATGCCATACAACATATCCGCTATGAATATTCCAAATAGCACTGGCTCCAGTACCGATCCCTGAGGTACCCTGCTCATCACACCCCTTGGAGATGAGAGTTCCCCACCACCACCACTGCCCTCTGCTGTCTTCCCTGCACCCAATTCTCAGTCCATTTAACCATCTTAGTCCCCACCCCCACATATCTCAACTACCCTCCCAACCTCCCATGCGGCACTGAATCGAAGGCCTTACTGAAGTCCAAGTATATGGCATCCATCACATGACCCTTGTCCAATTCCCTCATGATCCAATTGTAATTGTGGACCTCCCTCAATAAAAAGGGATTAGCTTTCTCCATATCAATGACTGTAGTTTGCTAAAGAAGATTGACTCTATACAGACCTGGGCTCTACATGCATCTCCTGATTTCTTCATGATAACTGAATCCTGGATCACACCCTCGACCCCGGTCAAATCTATCAATGTACCCAGATATATCATCTACCGCTGTGATAGACCAACTAGAGGGGAAGGGGTTGCAATATATGTCAAAAGCAATTTCACAGTCACAGTCTTTGACTGTACCTCAAAAGCTAAGGAATTTGAATGCCTTGCTCTAAAATTATCACTTTCCAGCGAGAAATCACTCCTTATAGCAGCATGCTACCGACCACCATCTGGTGGCTGGGCACTTCTGCCACACCTTCAAAACCTTCTTGACTCTTCTGATACTGAGTGTATTCTAATGGGGGATTTCAATCTAAATTGGAATGATGACAGCTCTAAGAAATTGAAGGATCTATGCGATGTTAATGGTCTGTTACAAATGGTGACTGCTATAACCAGACCTAACAGAAAAAACCCTGAGTGCAGCACCCTCCTGGACCTTATCCTAGTAAACAAACCTCACACTATTTCGCATACTGGAGTATTCTTCAATGATATAAGCAACCATTGCACTACTGCCTGCATCAGACATCCTTCCCAAATAAAAACGGCCTCCAAATTCAAACTGAAAAGATGCCTGAAAAAGTTCTGCCAGTACACGTTCCTGAAAGATCTAAGCAACATTCATTGGCAGGATTTCTACCTAGCCCCCACCTTTAACGAGGCATTTAACATCTTTCACAGCCTCTTACTGGAGCTAATAGACAAACACGCCCCACTAAGACTAATCAAATCAAAAAATAAAACTCCTGGCTGGTTCTCTCCCATCCTGAAGAAAGCACTTAGGGACAGGGACTACTGGTGGAAAAAAGCGAGGAAATCCCACCTGGAGGCCGATTGGTTAGCATTCCGTACGACTAGGAATGCTTGTACCAAGCTAATTAGGTCAGAAAAAGCTAGGTACTTCCAAAAAGAACTAGAAGACAATAAAAACAACTCTGCCAAATTTTGGAACATCCTCAAAGAAGTCACAGGTCAGTTTACTGCAACACCCCTTCGAAACAAAATTGTGTCTGATGGTACCACCTATACGGACAAAGCTGATATACTAGAAAAGCTTAATGATCACTTTGCCACTGCAGGGCTTGCCTTTGACACCTCACTTATCAGCAAACTTAGCCCGGCAAGAGACTACACTGTTGGCTTCACTGATAATCACAACTATAACTAACCGCATCCCACCCTCTTCAGCTTCCTCACAATTACGTTCAAGCAAGTGGAGGACCTCCTCCTTTCTCTGGATACAAAAAAGAGTGCGGGTGCAGATAATATTGAACCTTACTTCCTAAAACTTGGCCATTCCTATCTGACCGCCCCCATACACACTTATTCAACACCTCTCTGATTCAAGGTGAGCTACCTGTCTTGTGGAAAACTGCCCACATCCTACCATTATTCAAGACTGGGGATCCGAGTGATCTGAACAATTACCGGCCTATTTCTATACTATCCGTCATCTCTAAATTACTCGAAAAAATTGTCAACATCCAACTTAGAGAACATTTGGATTCACAAAAGTTGCTAAACCCGGCTCAGTCCGGCTTCAGAGCCAAACACAGTACAATATCAGCTCTTGCCAAAGTAACTACAGACTGGCAAATGGCCTTGGACTCTAAGAAGCATGTATTTGCCTCTTCCTTGATCTAAGTAAGGCCTCGATACTGTGGATCATACCATCATGCTTACTGCACTGAGTAACATCGGACTTGATAGTTCTGCCATTAAATGGTTCACCAGCTACCTAACCAATAGGTTACAACAAGTCAAAGCCATAGGAGATCTGTCCCACAAAATCCTTGTTTGAGGAGTCCCACAAGGCTCCATCCTGGGCCTATCCTCTTTGCAATATAAATCAATAATCTGGACTCGCAGATGGGCACAGCAAATGTGCACTTATTCGCAGATGATACTGTACTCTATACCACAAATTCATCCTTGGATCTGACCGATGAGTACTTACAGAAAGACTTCGTCACCCTCCAGTACAACCTTCTCACTCATAAGCTCCTCCTCAATGCCAAAAAGACTAAAGCAATGATTCTCTCACCAAAGTCTACTTCCGGATATCCACATATCACACAGATCCGAACACTCTTGGATGAACCCCTTGAAGTAGTTGATACCTTTAAATACCTAGGGTTCTGGCTGGATAACAAGCTCAACTTTCTGTGCCACTTAACTCATTCTATCCTATTGTCACTTAGAATGTTCAGGTGCCCTCTGCCTGCTGCTAGAACGCCTGTGTTCCTGAAGGGGTTCTAGATCTGCAGCATTCATACAAACACACTGTGCTTAAACCTACATAGCTTAAAAACCATACATCCGATTTTAAAACTGTAAAAAGAAAAGTTTTTCAGGACAAAAAGTTTTTGAAAATGAGTGAGGTTTGGTAATGTCTATTTAACTGGATTTAATGTTGTGTAAGGTTGTTTTCATTTTTTAATAAATTCTGATGATTTTATCTAAATATAATTATGCTCTGTTTACTTAGTCATACAAAAATATTAAATGTCTGTAAAATTGTTGACTAAAATTGTTAAAAATATACAATAAACATCTGTCATTGTCTAAATATAAATTTTGCAAGTTTTTTTTACCATTTTTTAGTCAGAAATCAATATCTGAATCTCCTGTTATTACAGTTTGAGTTTTTTGTTCCACTCCACTAGTTGGAATTTTTGCAGTGTTTAATTCTTCTTATCCACTGATTTTAGTTTATGAATCTGATAATCATTTTTTTGTTTATTTTTCCCCTAGTTTAGTAAGAACATATTTACACATTACCTTAGAAGGACATATCAGGAAGTGATGCAGGAAGGAAGTGCTTTGTGAGGTCAAGTGATGTAAATAGGAAGAAATCTTCCAGTGTAGGTCAGTGAACTGACACAGGAAATGGATACATTTTTTAGAGCTGGAGGTCTCTCTATGATTAATTGCATATGTACTGCAGTTAAAATGTGTAATTTCATTGAAAGAAACTATTTTATTTTATTTTTGTAGTAAAATCCCATAATAAGTATAGGAAACTGTATTTTATTTGTGCTGTTTGCTTTATCATACTGTAAATGAAGCATGATGTTCATGTAAAGGTTCACAGTCTTTCAGTAAACATCATGTTACATAAATGTGTGTATTATTTAATTTCCTGGCACAGTTTATTTTTTGGGGGTTGTATTATGGGATGGTTTAAGGTGAGGGAATGACTATATGATGAAGCACTGTGTGTTAGTGGTGGTGGTGGGGGGGTCCTGCATTCATAATACATGCTCAGATGCACTTCATGTGTTCTGGGGAAATGAGAGGGGCTGTATGCATGTAATAATGGTGCTAACAGACACCGTAGATACATTACGGGTATATGTATAGGATGATGAAATTACTGAAAAGGCACTTGTAATTTGGGGTATACTGTGTCATAGGGAAGGGGATGGGTGTGCCTATACCAAGGAATGATGCTTATAGGCACTGCAGTCATTTTGTGTCATGAATTGGCACCCTTCCTTGGGGTATACTCAGTTGTAGGGAAGCAGGTGGAGCTGCCTGCACCTGGTAATGGTGTTCATATCCCATGCAGAAACATTGTGGGTACACATACATGGTGATGACATGGGCACCTGTACAGGTTATATACTATGTGCTGTGTCACATGCTTTGCCTGCATACATATGTGATATGTTGCAACATTCAGTGGCGCACTGTGTGGGTGGGAAGGAGTGTGGGTATGCCTGCACCATGGAGTGATGCTCATTGGTGCACTTGTGTACTGTGTGCTATGTTTCATTTGAATGGACTGTATAAGTCATACACTGGCACTGATCACATCACAGAGCATCAGAGGTAATGGATGGTCTGAAGCATTATGAGCACAAGAGACTAAAGTGGTTGTAGAGTGATTCAAACTTGAATAGAATATTACAGTGCCTCTGAGGGTAGTGTTGGAATGAATCTTGATGTGCACAATGGACTACACCATGGTGACTGAGGGATCCATATCAGTAATGCACATCACAGAGTGTCAGAGATAAAGGTTGGACTGAAGACTGATGAACAGATGGACTAAATCAGTGACACTGGTGGGATCTGAACCTGAACAGCACTTTACAGTGCAGTAGAGGTTGGGGCTGGACTGGCACCAGATCAGTCAATGGGCAACATCATTGGCTGTGAAGGGATCTGAACCTGAAATGCACTTCACTGTTCACTACAGTTTGGAGCTCGATGGATGCATAATAAGGAGATATTTTACAAGTGGCTGTGGAGGGACCTGAGCCTGAAGAATACTTTACAGTGCATCAGAGACTGGGGCTGAACTGATGTCATATGAATTGATGGGCTACACCAGTCGATGTGGAGGGTTTTGAACATCAAATGCACTTCACAGTACATTATGGGATTGGTCTGGACTGATGCATGGTAAGTCGATGGACAACACCATCAGCTGTGGAGGGATCTGAACCTGAAATGCACTTCACTGTTCACTACAGTTTGGGGCTCGACTGAGACATGATAAGGAGACAGATCTTACAAGTGGCTGTGGAGGGATTTGAACCTGAAGAATACTTTGCAGTGCATCAGAGGTTGAGTCTAGAACAAAGTCATATGAGTCAATGGACAACACCAGTGACTGTGGTGGGATTCAAAACTGATTTGGCCTTTATAATGCATCAGAGATTGGGGCTGGACTGATGCCAGATAAGTTGAAGGCATCACCATTATTTCTTCATTTTAAACAATCGGCAACTGTGTATTAGGGAGAAAACTCAAGTGCAGAGCATGAGACAAACATGCTACTGACTCTAACCCACTTATCATCCATAACGCAGGGAGCAACATGCCACATACATTTTAACATAGCCATAATCCGAACATAAACTCTTTAAAAAGTAACAAAAGGTGCTGAATTAAAGTGATCTCACCTAGTACATGCACAAGAAACACTCTTCCCCATCAGGAATGCCAGCCGGATCCATAAGATGTGATCACAGAGGATGACCAGAAATTATCCCAAAATGAACAAAGTAACAACTATGAAAACTTTTATCATAAATAAAAATAAAAACAAATAAAGTAAATACAGATTACAAATCGAGGTTTTGACACAGAAATGAAGTGAGTATTTTAGGATGAGCGCAGCACCTCCATCTTGAAAATAAGTTTCCAGTCACCATGCTCTTCCTACCCCAGTGTGTGCTCTGACTGGTTAATGGAAATAGTGATGTGTACAATAAGCATAGAGCAAGCATGGCAACAGTGAGGATCAATATGACCAAACGGTGATGCACTACAGAGCTAGGGCAGGTGTAGGTGAGGGCTGCGACCCCTAACTAAAAACATAAAAAAAAAATCACTGTACACTGCAGAGCCCAGAAAGCCACTTTCCCTCCAGTGACGGTTGTAAAAAAATACTAGCCCTTGCTTGAATGCTAAATAAGGATTTAGTCTAACGTTTCAGGCACACACATTGACTAGAATAGTGGCAGGCACAACAAAAGGTCTGCGTGCAGGTTCCCTGGTGCTTCGACAACTAAGGCTTCATCAGGGGATGATACCCGCATCTAAGACAATCCCTTTATACCAATTAAATTCAGAACTGATGATGTCAGAAAATCCGACCAATCACAGAGCTCGATTTTTAAATACAGAAATATTCAGCTCACTTAGTGGTATAAATGGACTAATAGTCATAACAATCATGATATCAGTGACAGCATGTTATTGTAGAAAAATACCCCAAAAGACAAAAAAATACACCAAAGTGGTGACGGCCAATCGGATTGCTCGAATAAAAAAAAAATATAAGTTATTAAATTGTCAGTGATCACCCGTCTGTTAACTCTTCTCCCTCCTGCCAACCCCCCGCAGTAGCTGCTTTCCTTTCTCCCTCATCAATACAGAACAGAAGTATTCATTCAGTGCTTCTGCCTGATCCATCCCTTTCTCTGCCCACCTCCCGTCTTTCCTGATCCTCACTATCTGGTCCTTGCAGCTCCTTCTCTCCTATATTTATCTGAAGAAGTAATTTTCCCCATCCCTGATGCCCTGTGCCATCCTCAATTCCCTGGAGGCCTTAGCTGCTCTAACTCCCTTGGTAACTTCCTTGGACCTCTTCACATATTTCTCCCTATCCTCCCCTTCCTGTATTTCTTGAATGCTGCTTTTTTAGTCCTCACCATTTATAAGACACCTCTACTTAACCAGCTTGGTTTTTTAGCCCTTCCCTTTTTGCTCTGCAATCTGATACATGTCTCAGTAGACTCCAATATCCCCAATTTGATTTTTTCCCATTTCTGATTCACATCCCAGTACTGGCTGCATTCCTTCCAAATGCCCCCTTAAGATTTCACCCATCCTAACAAAGTCAGCCTGTCTGAAGTCCACCACCCTGGTCCCTGTACCCGCTGCTTCTCTGCTCATATTAAGTGTGAACCACACCGAGTGATAGTCACTCCCAGCCAGCAGGTTCTCCATCCCCACTTCCCTTACAGCTTCCCCATTGTCCAGAACTAGATCCAGTGTATTCCCCAACCTAGTTGGCTCAGTGACCATCAGTGCCAGGAAGTAGTCCTGGAAGGCATTCAGGAGTATTTGCTTCCTAGCACTCGAGGTGGCTGTGGTACCACAATCCACTCCTGGTAGATTGAAGTTCCCCACAATGACTGTGTTACCTTTCCCACACACCTTCCTAATTTACTCCATCAGCTCCCTGTCCAGGTCTTCCCCTTGAGTCAGTGATCTGTATACCACCCCCATCCTGAGAATCTTATTCCTCATATCCTGGAATTGCATCCACAAGGCCTCTGTCCTACCCTCCTCCCCCTCTTCCCTTGCACACTTTATCCCTTCCTTTACGTACATCGCTACCCCTCCTACTTTCCCTTTGCCCTATCCTTCCTGTAAATCCTATACCCTGGGATCATCAGGTCCCAGTCCTGGCATTGGTTGGCTCATGTTTCTGTGATAGCAGCTATGTCCACCATCCCCTCTGCCAACATTACCTGTTGGTCTGCGGTTTTGTTCCCCAGACTCCTTGCATTCAAGGAGACAACCCTCCAAGATGTTCCCTTATATTCCTTATCCAATTTCCAAATCTTCTCAGCCCCGCCCTTTGATCTCTCTCTGCTGCCAACCCAATTTGTAAGGGGGTAGGCTCATTTGTCTCCCCTCTCCGGACAGCCTTCCCTTCAGGAACCCACTCATCCCCCCGCCTAGTTTAAATTAACCTTTGTTTCTATGAATTCTTCTAACCTCTGTTTTAGCACCCCTTCACCTCCCTGCTCAAATGTAATCTGTCCCCTGCATACAGATCCCTACTGTCCCAGACCCTGCCCCACCTCCAACTAACCTGCAACCCTTGTATCGACACCAATTTCCCAGCCAACTGTTGAATTCATCTATCCTACCCTTCCTTTCCATACTTGCCCTGGGCACTGGGAGTACCTCAGAGAAGACCACTGAGCTCCCTACCTCCTGACTCAACTCACCCAGTTCCATGAACCTTTCCATAACCACCTCTACCATTTCCCCTTCCAAGCCATTTGTACCCACATACACCACCACATGTGGTTTGTGCCTTCTGCTCTTTGCACACCTGAAAATAGCCTGTCCTGCTTTACCTGTTATCAGCCAAGGTAAAGACTCTACCCATATGTGACTATGTCTTTCCCGTTTACTCCATCATTTAGTATTGAATCACTGAGCACTAGCATGTCCCCCCATTTCTCATCCCTCCCACAAAATCTCTTTCCTTGTGCCTGCCCTGAGGGTCCACCCTGCCTTGCACATTTGCATCCCTATCTGTACCCTCAACTCCACCCCCAGGCACCTCCCCAGTCCTGCCCCATCCCCCTAACACTCTCTGTACCTGACTTGTCCCCCTTCCCACCTGGAACTCCTTCATCCTCAATGCATCACTACCCTTCTTCACCTTGAACACCCCCTTTTTATCCCCCGTACTGTAACCTCCATATTCACCCCCACAGCTGGAGCTTTTTTTTCCCTTAACCAGGATCTGTTCCCCCTCCCTCAGAGTTGTGCTTCCTGGGTGACACATAACCTCCCTCTCCCTCCTGATGCCTGATCCTATCTCCATATCCTAAACTACTGAGTCCCCCACTAGGAGAAACTTCCTTCTCCCCTGGTATTCTCTGGCTCCATCCCATGTGCCCCCCCAGTTGGTCTGTCGTTCACCCCTGGTCACAACCTTGGGTTCCCTTTCAGGGTTCTTCCTCTCCTTGAGAACATCATATTTGTTCTTTAGTTGTATCGGGTGGGGGGGGCACCTCCAACCCATCCTTTACCCCTAGGTTCTCTTGCATTTCCATTGGTCTGTTACCCTCCTTCACATACTGCACAAAGTACAAAGTTCTGGAGGAATATGAGGTGATAGACTGGCAGTATAGCTTAGAGGTTAGAGGAATGAGGTGTGAACGAGCTTGGTACATCTGGCAGACCAGACCTGAGTTTGATTCTCATAACCTCCACTTGCATATTGTGTGACTCTGAGTAAGTCACTTAACTGTCCAGTGTTCCCAGATCACCCCTGAAAACAGGCACTTGTGCCTAGTGGGCCTGACCCAGTTACCAAAAGACTACAAAAAAAAAAAATAGTAGAGATTGATTCAACCACGGAAGAGGATGAGATTTTGGGTGAGGCATAGGGTAACACAGAAACATAAAAACATAGACAATAATGGCAGAAAAAGACCTGAGATGCATCCAGTTGGCCCAAATTCCCTATAACCCTTGGAAGCTACTGTTCCTCCAGGATACTAACCCACCCCCATCCTCTCTTTATTCTCCTTCTTGGTCCTGTCGTCCCCAGTAAATACTATTCCCTTCATTATGTCCCAGCCCTGCTTGAATTCCCCAACTGTTTTTGCACCCACCACTTCAGCCAGCAGACTGTTCCAAGGTTCTACCACCCTTTCCGTAAAGTAATAGAGTACAGCAACGAAAATGGGCAAAGAGGAAGGGCATGACAGTCTCATAAGTAGAAACTCATGGAAGGACAATACAGCCTCTCAAGAAGCTATTTCAATCCCTTTTTGACCCTTCCGCTCAGTCTTGCCCCTTTGTTCTTCTGACTAATCATTCACCTGTATCTCACCCTTCCTCTGTTGCATCCCACTTCAATGAGTTCTTCGCCACTTGTGTTCTCCTTTCCTTTCTTCCCCTGCCAGAACTCTGTCATACCGCGTTCCCTCTTTCCTCCCCTTCCAGGGCTTCCACCTCCCTGCTGTTATCACCCAGGAGACAATGGCTACTCTTTACTCCCTGAATTTGGAAACATAGAAACATAGAATCTGTTAGCAGATAAGGATCATACAGTCCAGCCAGCCCAGTGACACTGAGGGTTGAGGCACCAGAACCCAACACCTCGCACCATGATGGAGACCCAGGTTTGAGAGCAAGCTCGGGCCGCTGGGGGTCAGCCAGGGGCAGAGGGTGAGGAGACAGACTGAGCAGCCAGCAGGCAGCTCTAATTTTCAGGGATGGATGTGGGATTTTCCCAGTGCTAGGCTGCCACCAAGTTTGAGGCTAGGTGGTAGCACCATGCCTAGGGGGGTAACCTGATGATACGCCGGGAGGGAAGAAGAGGCCATTACCGGAGTCATGGTGTGCATGTGCACCTCCACACACATGAGTATTCATGTTCTGGGGCTTCAGGTAACAGGAGAGAACAGGCAACAATCGGGGGCTGTGACTGGATGACGCACCCAGGCCTGCTCCAGTGATCCGCCAAGGCACAAATGGAGGAGGACCTTGAACGACAGCGGAAGTCCAGTATGGTTGGCTGGCACAAGCTGCCAGCCTGCTGTGGAGAGATAAACACTAGATAGAAAAAAAAGGCCCATACGGCCCACCTAGTCTGCTCAATTTGAGTAAGTCTATCCCTGACAGGCTTGATCCAGACTTCTTTATATCTCTGCTCCTGGCATTGGATATCCTTTGACTCACCTTTGTAACCTCTCCTTCTCCTTCAGAGAGGTACCATAGTCCTGGAAGTTGGACAAAATTATACCAATCCACAAAGGGGGGGACCATTCCTCTTCCAGTAACTATTGACTATCTCCCTCCTCCGCTCTCTTGCCAAACTACAAGAGAAGCTTGTGAACCATAGACTCTCCCACTTTCTCTCCTCTGATTTACTGTCCCCATTCCAGTTTGGTTTCAAGAAGGATCACTCCACCATCTTCTCCCTGCTGCAAGTAATTGATTATATCTTCTTGGGGATGGATCAGGGTCACATCAAGGTAACCATCTTCATCGATCAGATAATGGCCTTCGACTTGGTGTCTCACCCTCTCCTCCTGAATAATCTGAGTTCTGCTAGCCTGTCAGCTGCTGCTGTTGACTGGTTCCTTTCTTACATCACAAGCCATCTCCATTCAGTACACGTAGGTAGCGTCCTGTCACCTCCTCCTCTTCCTATCCAGGCGGGAATCACACAGGCTCCATCCTGGGTCCCATACTCTTCTCCATCTTCCTCAATGACCTCCCTTCAGCCTGTGTCACCTCATGTATATGCAGATGACACAGTCATTTACACTTCCAGTCCCTCCACCTTAGATGTGGAAGGTCTGCTAAGACAAGATTTCTATAATGTCTTACATTGGTTCCAGTCAATTCAGCTTCAGGTTAACACCCAAAAAATGGTGTCATGACCTTTGGCACCAGCTACAAACTGGCCAAACTCCCTTCAGTACCCATTTTCTTCACCTTGGATGGTTCCCCACTTGAAGAGGTTCCTTTCTTAAAGTATCTTGCTATGTTGCTTGACAGCAAGCTTGAAATCACTGCCCATATCGACACCATCCACACTAAGCTCTGACCTAAACTTGGTGCCTTGTACTGAAATAAAGGTTATCTTTCCCTTCAGGCTTGCTAAGAGCTTGTTACCAAAATGGTCCTCCCGGTTTTTGACTATGCGGGCATGGTCTATGGTTCCACCCCCTCATTGTCCTGGCCAGACTGGATACCCTCTGAAACTCGTTCTGTTGTTTTGCTACCAACTCACCTTCTCAAACCCATTACTGCTTGCTTTACACATCACTGTCCTTTCATCATCTACCATCCTGCTGCAAAATGCACCGTTCCTCCTTTATATCTAAATTCTGGTTTGGGTCCCTTCCCTCCTACTTCTTATCACTCTTCTCCACTGTCACCTTTTCTTCCTGGTCCCTCCACTCCAGGGACCATTGCATCTTTGCTTTGCCATGATCTTACTTCGAGATACAGCTCTTGCAGCAGGTAACACCATTAGGACTGAAGCCGGCAGGCATCAGGACCCCACGGAACTCTTCTAGCTAGCAGTCTTCAGCGGGGACCGCCTCCAACGTCTGTCCGGCCCCCGACATCAGACGTGGTACATAAGGAGGCGGTCCCGCCAGATTCCCCAGTTCTTTCCAGCCGTTGACTTGTATGACTCGACCCTTTGGTTCGTTTCTAGCGCGCGACGCCTGGTTAAGTTCTTCCTTCAGGAAAAAGTTTGTTTTTTCGGCTCAGTTTCTGTCTGATGTCATCTCCAACCTCCGTTGAAGGCCATCCTTCGAAGTGCGCCTGTGGGAAGCAAATCCCATTCAAAGACCCGCATTCAGCCCATGTCCGGTGCCTAGGCCCAGACCACGACACCTGGGCCTGTTCCTTCTGCCAGAGATTCAACAGCCGGACCCGGATCCATTGCCAGAAGGCTCTTCAGGCTTTCCTGCTCAAGGAGAAGATTAAAGCCACGGATGCAGCCTCAAAGGGGGAATCTTCCAACAAGGCCCGGAGACACTTAGAGAAGCATAGGAAGAGAGTGAGATCCAGGTCCCTGTCTAGGGCCTCTGACTCCCGTAGCTCCGGCTCCCGGTCCAACCGCTCCCCTTCCCGGGCCCGCTCTCAGCCTCCCCCTGCAGCGGTGAAGTCCTCCTCGGGTTCCTCTTCTCTTTCGCAGGCCAAGACCTCCAGACCTTCTTCGTCTTCGGCCACCAAGGCCCTGTTGAGGTCAGGGGATGGTCACCACCATCACAAGTCCGGTTCCCGCCATTTGGAACCCGACGCCAGGTCAGTCTCTTTGCCTCCTCCTCTCCAGCGGAAGACCAAAGAACTGACTTCTCTCAAGAGATCGTCGGCCCCGATGCTGGCCCCTCTGATGTCGGCCAAACATCATCGGTCCCGAGCACTGACGACCGCCAGACGCCCGTCGCCGGTCAGGCCTTCGTCTCCACGGACGCCGGCCAGGGGACCGACATCCACATCTACTGAGAAGAGGACCCCCTCGCCTCCCACCGACATCAGTCAAGAGGCGATAACGGAGGAGGAGCTGGCCCAGCCCGAGGACCAGACTGGCGAACCCAGTCCTGTCGTACCCCACCAGGGAACCCTCGCCAGAACCTGAGGTCCCTGAGGAACTGACGCCGGAACCCGACAACCGGCCATTGGCGCCCGGTCCGTCATCGGGCCTCAGCTTATCCGAGGTCAAGGAGTTGTTTTCTTCCTGGTGGAACACCATTAAAAGGGATGTGGTTCCCACACCACCTCCTCCTCCTGCTACCCCGCCGGCCCCCATGCCCCCTACCTCACCCAGGGATGCGGGCCGAGTACCTTCCCCCCAGGAGCCTACGGACCCTCCTAGGGGTAGATCACAAAATAGGAGACTTCCATCCAGATCTTCTTCAGGGTCACCCAGCCCCAAGAGACCCAGAAGACGCCACCGTTCGCCTTTGATGGAGGACACGGGATCGGACTTCTCGGACGGATCCAGATCTCCCTCTCCAATCATCGTCCCTTCTCCGGACCCACATGAGCTCCCAAGATCTCCTCCGGATGACCCATCATTCTCAGAGATTGTGAGACATATCCAGGAGAACATGGGCTGGGACGCAGAGGAACTAGACCCCGAGAGATTATGCCTTGCCAGATATCTTCAGCAAAAAGATCCTAAGCCTGTGGTGGTGCCACCCTTGGTGGACACTTTCCTGGACATCACCAAGTCAGCGTGGAAATGTCCACACTTGCTTCCGGCAATGCCGAAGAAAGCTGACCGCCTGTACAAGGCCCCTAGGGAGGACCAGTACTTGGCATCACATCCTCTGGCTGATTCTCTGGTCATTACAGCCTCTCATGACCGGTCCCAGAGGCTGCAACATTTGAGCACTCTGCCACCGGACCCAGAGTCCAAACAGCTGGACGCTATGGGCAGGCGCACGTATGCCTCCACTACCTGCGCTATCAGATCCCTCAACTACTTGACCCACATGGTGCAGTTTCAAGACGCCTTGTGGGAGCAGGGACTGGATCTGGCTGAAAAGATGCCAGAAGGTGAGCAGAAGGAGGAGTTGCTACAGCTCCTTCGTACGGGTTCGGACGTGGGAACCCAGGTGCTGCGAGCCGCGTATGATTCCACAGACTCCTCGGCCAGAGCGGCAGCTTCAGGCATATGCCTCCGGAGACACTCATGGCTCCGTGTTTCCGGATTCACCCCAGACGTTCAGAAGAACATCCTGGATGCCTCATTTCATGGAGAAGTTCTTTTTGGTGAGTCCTCGGAGAAGGTCCTCACCAAGCTTCAGGAGGCCGGGAAGGCGGTACGGTATGTCCAGGCCATGTACAGACCCAAGCTTAGTTCCTTTCGTAGGAACCAAAGCCGTTTTCAAGGCCGGATGCAGAGACAGCAGTCCCGCACCGGTCCTCAACAGAGGGGCTCCTTCTCCCATAGAGCCCAGGGGAAGTCGTCAGTGGGCCGAGGTCAATGACCGGCTAAGTCAACCCAGCCTGCTGGACCCTCAGCCTCCACAGCATGACTCCTTCCCGGCCCCTGCCCCTCAGGATCAATGGGACACCAAGGTCGGGGGCTGCATTGCGGACCACCTGCCAGGGTGGCAGTCCATAACCACCGACAGGTGGGTCCTTCAGTAGGTCAAAAGAGGCCACTTTATAGAATTCATGGACAAGCCACCCACAAGGCCTCCTCTGTTCTCCCATTACTCGGGTCAGCACAGATCACTCATCAGGCAAGAGGTACTCATGCTCCTGCAAAAGGGAGCTGTGAAGTATGTCCCAGAGAGCCAGATAGGATCCGGATACTATTCCCACTTCTTTATGATTCCGAAGAAAACAGGGACCTCCATCCAATCCTGGACCTCAGCGACCTCAACATGTCAGTCGCCTACAAACGTTTTCGCATGGTGACCCTCCAAGGACTCATTCCCATGCTGAAAAAGGACACCTTCTTAGCGTCCCTGGACATGCAGGACGCCTACCTGCACATTGCAGTAGCTCAAGCGCACAGGAGGTTCCTGCGCTTTGAGTTTCTCGGCCACCACTTTCAGTTCCAGGCCCTTCCGTTCAGACTGTCTTCGGCCCCCAGGGTCTTTACCAAGTGTATGGCAGTCGTGGCAGCGTCTCTGAGGAGACAGGGCCACTACGTGTTCCCGTACCTGGACGACTGGCTTCTCATGGCCGCCTCCAAAGAGGCACTGTTGATGGCTGTTCAGAGCACCCAGGATCTGTTCCAGTCTCTGGGGATTCTTATCAACTATGAGAAGTCTCTCCTAGTACCGTCCCAGAAGCTGTAGTTCATAGGAGCAGTTCTGGACACCGTCCAAGGGAAAGCCTATCTTCCCGACGAAAGAGCGGAACACATCAGATCCCTCATCAGGGATCTTTCAGCGAAAAAGACCGTCCCTGCCAGGTTGGTCCTTCGCTTGCTCAGACACATGACTGCGGTCATTCCAACTGTCCCTTTGGCAAGGCTCTACATGTGGGTAACTCAGTGGATGCTCAAGGTGCAGTGGGACCAAAGGCAAGACCATATGTAGCATCCAGTCAGAATCACGAACGCCGTGATTCGAGACTGCCAATGGTGGCTAGACTCAGGGACACTTTCTGTGGGTATCCCGTTTACCGCACCGTCCCCGAAGGCAATCCTCTCTACAGACGCCTCAGGGCTGGGATGGGGAGTGCACCTGAATGGGGTGAGGTCTCAGGGAACATGAACCCCTCAGGAAGCTCACCTCCACATCAATGTGCTGGAGATGAGGGCGGTCCTTTACGCCCTGCAGGCCTTTCAGTTAGAAATACCATCGAGTACCCTTCTGCTTCAGTCAGACAACATGGCAGTGATGTATTACCTCAACAAACAAGGAGGTGCACACTCTTACCCTTTCTGCAGGGAAGCTATGAGCGTGTGGGATTGAGTAATCCAACACGGCGTGAGCCTGATTGCAGTTCACGTTCCCGGAGTGGACAACACAATTGCGGATGGCCTGAGTCGTTCCCAGACCAGAGTCAACGAGTGGGAACTTCTTCAGGAGGTAGCAGAGGATCGGTTCCTTCGATGGGGCACTCCAGAGTTGGACTTATTCGCTTCCCCATCCAACGCAAAACTGCCCAATTTTTGCTCTCTAGATCCAGGGCCTGGTGTTTTCTGGCGAGATGCGTTGTCCCTCTCCTGGGCGGACAGATTCCTCTACGCTTTCCCTCTCTTCCCATTGATCCAGAGAGTTCTTCTCAAACTGCACAGGGAGCATGCAACAATGATCCTAATAGCGCCTTTCTGGCCTAGGCAGATCTGGTTCTCCATACTGACGCAATTGTCCCGGGAACCTCCAGTTCCGTTGCCTTTCAGCTCCCACCTATTGTTTCAGGAGGAGGGTTCACTAGTCCACCCGGACTTATGCTCACTGAACCTGCATGCATGGCTCCTAGAGACATATCCATTATGCGATATGGGGTCTCGCAAGAGGTGGCGGAAGTCCTTTCCGCGGCCCGAAAGCCGGCAACACATGCGACGTACGCTATGAAATGGTGCGGTTTTTGCTTATTGTCGCAGACATGCGGCCTTTCCCCTTTAGAATGCCCGGTGAAAGGGGTGCTGGAATACCTGCTTTCCCTATTCCATTCGGGCCTCACCTACTCCTCCATTAAAGTGCACCTCTGCGCGATCTCTGCATATCACGTCCCAGTGAGACAGCGCACAGTAGCACAGCTTGATGCCTCTTGAGACTTCCTGAGAGGGGTGTTACACCTTAGGCCACCCATCAAGGATCCCGTTCCTCCTTGGGACCTACTCTTTGTCCTGGAACAACTCAAGCTTCCCCCCTTTGAACCTGCCGTGGATTGCGAGCTGCGTTTTCTGTCGTGGAAAACGTTATTTTTAGTTGCTGTCATGTCAGCAAGGAGAGTTTCAGCCACGCTTCTCATGTGCAAAGAGCCTTATTTAATTTTTCACCAGGACAGAGTGTCTCTGAGGACGAATCCTAAATTCCTGCCTAAGGTGGTCTCTGCTCCTCACTCTACCAGGACATCAATTTGCCTGTGTAATTCCCCAAGTACTCTAATAGAGGAGAGGCGCTGCTTCACACCCTGGATGTTCACTGCTCCTTAAGGTTCTACCTTAATAGAACGAAACAGCTTCGCAAGTCGGAGCAACTATTTGTTTCCTTCACTGAGAGGATGCTGGGCCAACCAGTCTCAAAGCAGACCCTTTCTCGCTGGCTTGTCCAGTGTATTTCTTTTTGCTACAACAACAAGCATAAGCCCCTCCCTGGTACAGTCTGGGGCCACTCAACAAGGGGGGTGGCTACCTCCTTTGCAGCACTGCGTAACGTCTCCACCTCGGCCATTTGTGCTGCAGCTACTTGGAGCTCTGTGCATACATTTATTAGGCACCATAGCTTGGATATTACATCATGGCGGAGAGCCAGTTTTGGCCTGGTCGTTCTACAGGGTCTCCTGTCCTAGAGTCAGGACCTGTTCAAGATGTCTCCTAATTTCCTCCTCCCAGAATGCTTACAGGCACTATTGCTTGGGAATCAGTCCTAATGGTGTTACCTGCTGTAAGAGCTGTATCTTGAAGTAAGATAGTACAGTTACGTAAGAACTTACCGTAACAGTAGATCTTCGAGAACAGCTCTTGCAGCAGGTACCTTCCCACCCACCATTCCCCCTTGGAGGAGGTATGGCCTTCCAGGCCTTGGCAGGAGCTTTTGCTCTTTTCCTTCTGATGGTGGATCCTCGGCCTTCTGATGTCATCCTACGGCCGGGAGTCTCCGGCGGGAGAACTGGGGAATCTGTCGGGACCGCCTCCTTATGTACTACGTCTGACGTCGAGGGCGGTCCCCACTGAAGACTGCTAGCTAGAAGATTTCCATAGGGTCCTGACACCTGCTGGTTTCAGTCCTAATGGTGTTACCTGCTACAAGAGCTGTTCTCGAAGATCTACTGTTATGGTAAGTTCTTACGTAACTGTACTTTCCTCTACCTTGGCTGGTCAATTAGCATTTGCCTATCATCTCCCGTCACTTTGGAACCAGCCCTCCTCTTCCCTCTGCATCACTACTTTCCCTGCCTTTCTCAGATATCAGGTGAGACTCCTCTGCCCATGCTTCTGCCCCACAACAGTCCTTCCCACACTTGCAGTAATGTTCAACTGCCTGCTTTTGATTTGTTTTGCTAATTGTGCACTTTCTGTGGTCTTTGTGTGCTCTGACTTTGCACTTTTTTTGTAACACTGAATGTGTCTGTGCTATGTATTATCATTTGCTCCCCTCACCCTGGTCACACCTAGAAACAACCCTCAGCTCAGTGTGCCTTTCCTGGTCACCAATTTCAAGTAAATAAATGAGTAAATAACCCCTCCACCCTTCCTCCCCCTCCCTATCCTTCCTGAGCTGAGTGTAGCCTTAGCCTGGTATGGTCATGTTCCAATTGTGACTACCTGTGCACCATAACTCAACAATTGGCACCCATTTTCTTAGCACTTATGATAGCCTGGCTTATCTTCTGCCTCCCTGTCTGCTCTCAGGTGGAGGAGGTATTTTGGTTCCAGCTGCTAACTGTGTATTTAGTTAATTTTGATTTCTGCCATATGTTTCATTCTCTGACTGTTTTCTCTTAGCTGCAACCTGTATCTGCCCTATGTTGATTCAATGTTACCCTGATTATACCAAATATCATGTTGGTATCTGTACTGTGTACCTGCTCAACCTGTACTATGTTTTTACCTGTTCTATGACTGGACCCTTGTCTTGTGCCACTTCGATGGCGCGGGTTGTGCCTGTAAATGGTCCCTGGAATCAGTGTACCTACCCGGTTACCAAAGTCATAAATAAAATAAATAAACAAGATTCAGCTCTGTCTCCGCCATGATTGCCTTCAAGCCTGGAATTTTATTTCAAAGAATCCTTGCGTTGCCACACATGGCTCTCCCCACCATGCTGCTACTCTGCCTGCAACCCCCCCTTCCCACATTCCGGCCTTTGTTGCTACTTGAAACTTCTCTGTCTCTCTCGCTTCCCCCTTCCCCCCCACTACCCTCTTCATGCCTCAACACCTCCCTTCTCTCTTTTGTTCGTGTTCCCTTATCTGCTACTATGCTTCTGCTTCCTTTAACTTGTGCACTGGGGGAGTGTGCTCCCCTTGGGCCCTTTCTTCCTTTGCATTAATCTATGGGGTGGGAGAGTGCATGCTTCCCTTTGTTTTACCATGTCCCACCTCAGCTAGTTTAAATGTTCATCAAAGTAACATCTAAACCTTTCAATGAGGACTGCAGTCCCCTTCCCAGAATGATGCAGGCCATCTCTTCTGTACAGAAAAATAAAAATCAGGCTGAATTGCTGAAATCTAAACCTTTCTTAAAATGCTGCTGAGGAATGTACTAGAAGATTTTGAGAATGACAAACAAGATGACTTTGTTTGGGATATTTTACTCAGCCATCACCATGCTGAGCTTTTTCCACACTCTCATGAAGGGTTACCTGACATAACCTGCCAATAGTTTACATCGTCCTCAGAATAACTTCAGAGTATGCATTAGAAGAGCTGTTACCTGTCTGGACATTCAGCTTTTCTGTAGTGTGTGGACACTAAGTCGTGTAACTTGGCAGGAACTTTCCAGCAGACATGTTGCACATTCTTATGTTCACAGCATTCAGCAGTTATAGGATTACCTGAATTTATGGATTTAACATTTGTGGGTAACACAACCTCAGTGATATATCGAAGGAGGAATGGTGCTGGGGTATCCTCATAGTAGTCTTGATTTTACTCATACAAGTGTTTAGTCATGATTTTAAGCACTGCTAAAGTTCACTGCAACTTGTTTAATTGTGGTATATGCAAATTCTCTTTATTTATTCTATTACTGTAACACACTGCTCGTCTGCCTGTTCAGATGTTGTTTTGCTAATGTCTACTGCTGTTTTGCTCCATCTCCCCCTTCCCTGGGTTGCACCTGTAAATGAATCTTGGCTCAGTGTGCCTTTCCTGCTTACCGTATTTTTAAATAAATAAATGATAACAGTGATCCTACAGTAATAGATGCCTCGCACCTTTCTGCATGACATTAATTGTTGTATTTTTTCCTCATAAAATGCAATAATAGTGAAGTAAAAAAAAAAATTGATTTCCGCAGCGCCTGGTGCTTCATTTAACTACTGACAGGACACTCACTGATATTAGATAAATTTGTTTTTCAAAATAATATCCATGTTTTCATTCTGTATTCAAGGCAGTAAGAATGGTGCTGACTGTTATCCTAAAAGCTCTGCATTCTGGTGCCTCAGATAACTACTCTGTGCCCTTTTCTTTTTCAAACTGCATCAGTGGGTGTAACCTTTCAGCTGCAACTGCAAAATACCTCACCTACTTATTCTCAGAAAACCCAATACTCTTGTCACACATGACAGAACTCCCATTTTAAAGTAATTTTGGAGTTAGCTTGTGTTGAAAATACTATAGAGCATTGATTCTGCTCCCAAAAGTAATAAAAACACGATATAGCAATATGCCCCTTGCTCTGTAATCAGTCTGTTTCAGAAAGCAAATCAATTTTAATATAGTTAAGATAAGCAGATCTAGGACATTTATCTAATTAAGAATATCATATGGAGATGGGGATGTGATGCATTATTCACTGATATAGTGTAAGCTTGATTTATTTTCTTCTGACTAAGCTGTGCACTATGAACTGTGAACTATAGCCGGAAAACCCCACGGAAACCTACTAAGGGCAGACTATTTATTTTATTTTTTTTTATTTATTTCCATTTCAAATTGATACCTTTGAGCTAGAGAGCTCATTTACAAAGGTTCCAAGTCATAGAAAACACAGGACAAGACATTGGATACAATCAACAAATCACAGCCGAGTAAAATACATAGAACATAGATTGTAGTTGCTATTTATAGTAGTGCTATCAATAAACAGTGAGCACAGACTGAAGGGATAGGGGTGTGTTGGAGGATAGCGAGCAGAGGAATCGGAGTGAGGGTGAGGTAAAGTAGGGATCATGGGTATATGGGTAAGGTGAGAGGAAGCACATTGGGGTTGTAGAAGTGCATAATGATAGAAAGGTAGCAGCCTGAAGTGGCTTAGCAGGGAAGAGGGGGCTGTGAGTAGATGTTAGGGAGTAGGATCAGGGGATCTGACTGGAGAACACTTGGTGGATGGTCGTAACCCTGGGAGTGTTGAAGAGGGGCAGACACAGTGATTGCCCTGAGCCAGCAGAAGAAGGAGTTCCCTTTTAAAGGGTCCAATTTTCTCACAATCAATGAGGGAGGCCGGGAAGTCATTAATGTACTGAGGCCCTCGATGTGACAGTGCTCATTGGGCAAATGTGGTTTGAATAAATGGGATGTGGAGTATACCTTTAACTGCACTTCTCATTGTTTTAGTAGGTTGGGAGTATTGAAAAATGCCTAACAATGAAGCATGGGTGAAGCCAAGTAGAGCTTTTTTACCAAGCAGGCAGGACTGGTATTTTAGCCTAATATAGAAACATAGAATTTGATGGCAGATAAGGACTGCTTGGCCCACCCAGTCTGCCCATTTCCCTACCTACTGGATAAGCTGCAGATCCTAGTTACCCAGCAGCCTACTTCTTCCTACCCCCACCCCCTAGAATTGCCTTATGACTGTCCCATGCATGCTTGAATTCCACCACTGATTTTGACTCACAAACCTTCCTCCGGAAGGCTGCTCCATGCATCCACAAACCTCTCTGTGAAAAAATACTTCCTTAAATTACCTCTGAGCCGCCCCCATCTTCAAATTGTGCCCTCTTGTTCTTGCACACCTCTTTTTTTGAAAGATGCTACCCTCTTGGACTTTGTTGATTCCCTTGAGGTACTTGAACGTTTCTATCATGTCCTCCCTCTCCCTCCTTTCCTCGAGGCTATACATATTAAGCTCCTTTCGTCTCTCTTCATATGTCTTTCGGTGCAGACCCTGCACCATTTTAGTTGCCCTCCTCTGGACAGCTTCCATTCTGTCTGTGTCTTTGTGGAGATTGGGTCTCCAGAACTGCACACAGTACTCCAGATGGGGTCTGACCAGCTGTCTGTACAGAGGGATAATAACTTCCTGTTTTCTACTGGTGATGCCTCTCCCTATGCATCCCAGTATCCCCCAACCCTCCTTGCTGCCCTCTCACATTGCTTGCCCACCTTTAGGTCATCTGATATGACTACCCCTAGGTCTCTTTCCATTTTTGTTGTTGTTAGTATCTCACCCCCCATTGTGTACTCTTCCCCTGGGTTTTTGTTTCCCAGGTGCATTACCTTGCACTTCTTAGCATTGAATCTAAGCTGCCATACCTTTGAACATTCCTCTAACCTTGCCAAGTCCCTTCTCATCCTTTCCACCCCACCCTGTGCATCAACTCTGTTGCAGATCTTTATGTCATCTGCAAAGAGACATACTTTTCCTTCCAGTCCTTCTGCAATGTCGCTTATAAAGACATTGAAGAGGACTGGTAATATGTAACAGGAACCACCCTATCCCAGAGTATAAATTGCAGATGTGTGTCAAGTGATCTGTTCCCAAGACCAGCCTACATGCTATATTTAGGAGTGTTTTAATTCTTTCCAGAGATGTGTCAGTCCTGGCGCTGTATATTACCAGCCCATAGTCAATAATAGATAGTACTGAGCTCCTGGTTACTAGGTTCAGGGCCTCAGGAGACAGTGCCTGCCTGTGGCAGTAGAGGATTCAGTAGCCCGTGATAATGGTGCTGGGGGAAAGGGCACCTACAATGATGGCAACCCCTTCCCCAGTGCATTACAGGGATGGCCATGGTCTGGTAGGGTGGCCAGATGGGGGAGTGGGCGAATATATTGACTTGATGTCACTATACGTATGCACTCGAGGGGGGAGAAGCATGTACAGCGAGGGGTGGGACGGGATGTGAGGGGTGGTGCTGCGGTGGGTTGCCGAGCTGACTCTGTGGCTTGGTGGGTTGGCTGCTGGTGTCCGTGCACAGGGTACTGAGTTTGGGTACGTGCGCCTATGCCTTTTTGTTGCGCCCGGTCTGAACATTTATTTTTTTTGTTATGTTTTCACCTCCCCCACACATGCACCCCCCTGGAGTTGAGAATCCTTTAATAGGGTATGTGGGGGGTGAAGCCCTCCACGTGGGGGTGTGGGGGAAACAGCCCCCCCCATAGAAAACATTAAAAACGAAGTCCCCGGCACCATTTTCCAGTGTGCAGGGATGTCACAATGGCGAAAAACATTTTTGGCACTGTGACTTCACGATAACGGCGATCACCTTTAGGCTTTCGCCGTTATCCATGGAACTGAGGATTCCAAGTTTGATGTTAGCCGTTTTCACTACATGGTCAATGTAAGTGGAGAAGGACAGGGTGTCATCAAGGTAGACTCCTAGATGTTTGAAGGAAATTACTTGCTCAGGCGTGTCCCCTTTTAAGCTGCAGATGGTCTGAGGGCCTAATGTTTTCTTGTTATGTGGCATGGGGAAGAGTATAGCTTTAGTTTTTTTTTATAGCTGAGGAGGAGGAGGAGTTTGTTTTTATGTGAACCAAGCCTCAAGCTTATGGAAGCTGTCCTGTAGTGCACCAGTTATTTCGCTGAGTTGTTTTCTCTGTATAGAGATTACGGCGTCATCTGCATACAGTATTATTTTGGCAGGGCAGCTGGATGGAAGAGAGTTTATGAATAGGCTGAAGAGTAGAGGACCAAGTATAGACCCTTGTGGGACCCCCAAGGACATTTCCCTAGGGTTGGAGACAGTGCCGCATAAACATACTCACTGGGTGCTTCATGTCAAGTAACTGCTGAACCAAGATACAGTTTCATGAGCTAGGCCGAGGGCCTGCAGGTTGATGAGTAGGATCTGATGGTTCACTGTGTCATATGCTTTTGCGAGTTTTATAAAGATGGACCCCACTGCCAGCCCATTATCAAGTACATCATACTGGTGCATGGTGAAGTCAATAAGTGCAGTCATGGTGCTGTGTTGTTTTTGAAAACCATGTTGTTGTACACAAAGAAGGTTGTACTTAATCAGATATTCTGTAAGCTGATCGGATACAATGTGCTTGAAGGCTGTTGATGGGGGGGGTAGTATCAAAATGGGTCTGTAGTTGCCTAGGGAGGTTCCATCACCACTTTTGAAAACTGGCATGACAAGAGCTATCTTCCACCTACCTGGGAATACTCCCATTCTTAGGGATAAGTTGAATATTTTGGGGAATGGCTGTTCAAGGGCATCTAGACTAAGAGTAACAAGCTTTATATCAATCATGTCTGCTCCAGTTCTTATTTTGCCTAGGATACGCTTTGATGTATTCCAGGGTTTGTGCCCTGGTGATTTGTTTGAAGTAGCAAGGGGGTATCCAGGATTCTGTGTAGGGGAGGAGTACCTCTTAGGGGGCTTGGAGAAGCACTGTGCAGTAAGGTACTCATGTGGGAGAACAGTGCTTAAGTCCAAGAAGGCAAGGTCGAAGGCATTAGCCACTTCCTGAGTATCCTGCAGTGTGCCAGTACGGTATGCCCCCCACCCTACAGTAACACCAACACAGCGAACTACGCTCCTGTCTACAAAATAGACCCTTTGCCGACAGTTCGCTGTGATGGTGTGCCGGAGACAGGGGCATGCTGTCTACCAGTCCTGCACCCCCCCCACATGGGGGTTCAGGGGGTGAAGCCTCCAGATAGAAAAACAGGACTGGGAGTCTGCAAGGAATCATGCTGACCACGATTTGCGGTCAACATTATTCCTGCCGCTGTAACACCAGTCAACATTAGAGATGTTGAACTGGCGTGGCAGAGCCTGCCAGTACTGGTGACAATCAGGTCAGGAGGTGCTTTGGAGTCCCTGCCGGTAAGAGATTTTATGGTGTTCCAGAAGTCTCTACCCCTTCCCCATTTGCTGGCTAACATTTCTTTGTTTTAAGTGGCTTTAGCATTTCTTATAAACCTAGTGCATTTGTTTCTGGTGGCCTTATAAGCAACAAAATCAGACTGCTGACATAGACTTTGATGGCAGATAAGGACCGCTTGGCCCACCAAGTCTGCCCATTTCCTACCTATTGGATAAGCTGCAGATTCCAATTACCCAAGACCCTACTTCCTCCTACACCTCACTATAATTGCCTTATGTCTGTCCCTTGCATTCTTGAATTCCCCCACTGTTTTTGACTGCACAACCTCCTCAGGAAGGAGGTTCCATGTGTCCACCATCCTCTCTGTGAAAAAATACATCCTCATGTTGCCCCTGAGCCATCACCTCTCTATCTTCAAATTGTGCCCCCTTGTTCTTGTATATCTCTTTTTCTTAAAGATGCTCCCTTCTTGGACTTTGTTGATTCCCTTGAGGTACTTGAAAGTTTCTATCATGTCTCCCCTCTCCCTCCTTTCCTCAAGGGTATACATATTAAGCACTTTTAGTCTCTCTTTGTATGGCTTCTGTTGCAGACCCTGCACCTTTTTAGTTGCCCTCCTCTGGACTACCCCCATCCTGTCTATGTCACTGCGAAGATGAGGTCTCCAGAACTGTATGCAGTACTCCAGATGGGGTCTCAAAAACTGTCTGTACAGAGGCATAGCAACTTCCTGTTTTCTGCTGGTGATGCCTGTCCCTGTACATGCTGGTATTCCCTCCAACCCTACTTACTGCCTTCTCACATTGCTTACCTACCTTAAGGTCATCTGATATGACTACCCCCAGGTCCCTTTCCATTTGTGTGTTGTTAGTACCTCCCCCCATTGTGTACTCTTCCTCTGGGTTTTTGGTTACCAGGTGCATTACTTTGCACTTTTTTGCATTGAATCTAAGCTGACATATTTTTGACCATTCCTCCAATCTTGCCAAGTCCCTTCTCATCCTGTGCACCCATTCTTGTGTATCAACCCTGTTGCAGATCTTTGTGTCATCTGCAAAGAAGCATACTTTTCCTTCCAGCCCTTCTGCAATGTCATCTATAAAGACATTAAAGAGGATCAGTCCCAATACTGAACCGTGTGGTACCCCTTTAGTAACCCCCTTTTTTCAGAGTGTACTCCATTTATTATTACCCTCTGGGTCCTGTTGGCCAGCTTGTTACCCAGGCTACCACTCTGGGACCCACTCCCAGGCTGGCTAACTTGTTTATTAATCTTTTGTGTAGGACTTTGTCAAACGTCTTGCTAAAGTCTAGGTAGGCCATATCAACAGCCCCTCCCTGGTCTACTACTTTGGTTACCCAGTCAAAGAAATCTATTAGATTCATCTGACATGACTTTCCTGCTGTGAATCCATGCTGCCTTGGGTCCTGTGCCCCTGCTGGCCTCTAGGTACTCAACAATTCTTTTTTTCAGAAGTGATTCCATCATTTTCCCTATCACTGAGATCAAGCTAACAGGTCTGTAGTTTCCTACCTCTGCCTTGCTCCCACATTTGTGAAGAGGAATCACATCCACCGACCTCCAATTCTCTGGTACCACACCATCCTCCCATGATTTGTTAAAAAAGATAGTCAGTGGTGTCACTAGTTCTCCCCTTAGTTCTTTCAGAATTATGGGGTGAATCCCATCAGCCCCATTGCTTTGTCCACTTTGAGTTTTAGGAGTTCCTTCATGACCCTTTCTTCAACCCCCCTGCCCAGAGTGCTTTTATTATTTGGTTTAGGTACCTCCCCTTCTTCTTTTTTTGTGAATACTGAGCAAAAATATTCGTTCAGTACCTCTGCCTTTTTACAGTCACCCTCTGCCCACCCCCTCCCCTTTTTTAAGCCTCACTATCCCTCCCTTGGTCTTCCTTTGCTCCCGGATGTACCTATAAAAGGTTTTATCCCCCTTCTTAACTGAGTTGGCTTTCTTCTCCTCGGTTTGAGCCTTCACTATTCTGACTGCCTTCCCTGCTTCTTTCTGCTTTAACTGATACAGTTCTCTGTCCTGCTCCTTCTGTGGATCCTTGTACTTCCTGAATGCTATCTTTTTCTCCCTAACCTTTCCTGCCACCTTTTTTGAGAACCATAGTGGTTTTTTACTTTGTTTTGTTTATTTGCTTCACACAAAGGCTTGTTGCCTCTGTGATGGCAGTTTTGATTATTCCCCATTGTTCTTCCACCCCTCCTTCCTGTCCATTTGCTAGTGCATTCCTTAGGCATTCACCCATTTTGGCAAAGTCAGCCCTCCAAAAGTCCAGGACATTTGCCTTTGTATGGCTTGACTCTACTACTGTGCTTATCATGAACCATACTGTTCGGTGGTCACTAATTCCCAGATGGCTACCCACTTCTAAATCTGTGATCCTGAAGGAACTGGAAGTAATAAGAGTTGATAAAGCAATGGGGCCAGATGGGGTGCACCCCAGGGTCCTTAAAGAACTAAGAGAGGTGGTGGCTGAACCTCTGGCTATCCTGTTTAGCCGATCACTGGAAACAGGGGAGGTACCCAAAGACTGGAGGACAGCAGATGTAGTCCCCTTATACAAAAGTGGGAACAAAGAGGAAGCAGGAACTACAGACCAGTCAGCCTCACCTCGGTAGTGGGGAAGATCATGGAAGCACTACTGAAGGAGAGTTGGTGGAACATCTGGTTGTCAATGGACTACAGGACCCAAGGCAGCATGGTTTCACCAGGGGAGGTCATGTCAGACCAACCTCATTGAATTTTTGACTGGGTGACTAGGGAGGTGGATCAGGAGGGCAGTGGACATGGCCTATCTGGACTTCAGCAAGGCCTCTGACACTGTGCCACATAGAAGACTATTACACAAACTGAGAAATATGGGTGGGCAGGACAGTAGTGTGCTGGGTAGGTAACTGGCTGGGTGGCAGGACACAGAGGGTGGTGGTAAATGGCTGTCACCCACAGAGGGAAGAGGACCAGTGGGGTACCACAGGGATCAGTGCTGGGACCGGTCCTATTCAACATCTTCATCAGTGACATTGCGCAGGACCTAGAAGGCAGAATTTCACTGTTCGCTGATGACACAAAGCTCTGTAACAGAGTAGACACACCAGAGGGTGTAGACAGAATGAGAAGGGACCTGCAGAAACTTGAAGAATGGTCAGGGGTTTGGCAGTTGAAATTCAATACAAAGAAGTGCAAGATAATGCATATGGAGCACAAAAACCCTTGCACAATATATCAGTTGGGGGGTGAGGATATAGCATGCACCAAGCAGGAAAGGGATCTTGGGGTTGTCATCTGATGACCTCAAGGTAGGAAACAGTGTGACAAGGCAGCAGGTAAAGCAAATAGGATGCTGGGATGTATAGGGCAGGGGCATCACCAGCAGGAAAAGGGAGGTCATAATTCCTCTATACAAGACACTAGTGAGGCTCCCACCTGGAGTACAGTGTACAGTTTTGGAGACCATACCTACGTAAGGACATAGACAGGGTAGAGAAGGTTCAGAGGAGGGCAACAAAGATGGTGCATGGATTGCATCACAAGTCCTATGAAGACAGGTTGAAGGAACTGAACATGTACTCCTGGAGGAGAGGAGGAGAGAGGGATATGATAGAGATATACAAGTATCTTACAGGGAGGAACAGGGTGCAGGAAAACACTATTTTAAGTAAAAGATGTTCCAGGACTAGAGGGCATGGGATGAAGTTGGATGGAGGACGATTCAGAGGAAACATGAGAAAGAATTCTTCACAGAACGGGTGGTGGACAAGTGGAACACTCTGCCAGAGGAAGTGGTGGGGGCTGAAACAATCACGGATTTAAGAATGCATGGGATAGATATAAAGGAATTCTGGAGGTCAGGGTAAGGCAACAGACTTCTAGGAAAACAAACTGAACTTACAAGCTCAAATGGGCAGACTGGGTGGGCCATAGGCCCTTATCTGCCGACACTGTCTATGTATCTATGTATCTATGTATCCTCTCTCTATCTCCATCTCCATTTGAGAGTACCAGGTCTAAGACTGCTCCCTCCTAAGTGGGTTCCAATACTAGCTGTCTAAGGCATGCCCCCTGCAGGGCATTGAGAATAAACACGCTCTTGAATGTGGCTTCAGCAAATGTACTCCAGTTAACATCTGGCATATTTAGGCCCCCATCAACAATATCTTCCCTTTTTCTGCCAGTCTAAGGATCCCTTCTATCATTTCCTTGTCCATTTCCTTCCCCTGAGATGGGGGTCTGTATACAATTCCCATGCAGATTGTGGTGCCATTGCATGTCTCCAAGTTGATCCACAGTGCCTCCTCTCTTCCCCGTTTACTCTTTAGTTCTGTTGCTTTGATTCCTTCCCTTATGCAGAGAGCTACTCCTCCTCCTCTTTTACCCTCTCTGTCCCTCCTGTAGATTGTATACCCTGGTATGTTTACATCCCAGTCATGGTTCTGTGTGTTCCATGTTTCTGTGACTGCCACGATATCCAGGTGTTCCTCTTCCATCAAGGTCACTAGTTCAGGAAGCTTGCTACCCAGAGTATAGGCATTGGTACTCATCACTCTCCATTTTTTGATGGCTTTACCTCTTTTAGCCCCATCCCTGCCCTTACTGACTTTGTCTTCTCCATTTACCCCATATTTGCTCCCTATTGACCTTTCTACCTTGGTGTTTACCTCACTAACTACCCTGTTTTGTGGGGGGAGGAATTATCTGCTTCTTATCAGTGCCTCCCCCCTTGGCTAGTTTAAAAGCTTGCCAATGAAGCATTTAAACTGATCACCCAGGAGACTGGTTCCCTTCCCAGACAGATGCAGACCATCATGCAGGTATAGGTGGGTATCTCTCCAGATGGAACCCCAGTCCCCAATGAAGCCAAAACCCTGTGCTCCACACCAGTTTTTCAACCATTTGTTGAATTGCGTGGTGTGGAGTATCCTCGCCTCACCCATGCCATAGACAGACAGCACCTCCAAAAAGGATACTATGTGTGCTACTTGTCTAAGGCCCTTCCCCAACTCCACAAATTCCTCCGGCACTGCTTTAATCCCATGCTCAGCCAAGTCATTTGTTCCTAGGAGGACAATGATCTCCAACTCCATCTCCCGTGTAGCTGCTCTCATGATCCTGAGGATTCACTTCCTGTCCCTCCAAGCCATGGCACCAGGCAGGCACCTTACTTCTCTTTCCCATGCCCCCCTCAGTTCTATCCCCCTAATAACTGAGTCCCCCACCAGGAGCTGCTTCCTTTCCCTGTGGTGTCCTGTGGCATCATGCTGTGGTCCTTCCCTCGTGACGGTTGCCAACAACCTCCTTGGTCTCCACTCTAGGTGCCTCCATAGGGGAACTATACTCCACCAGAATGGCATATGGATTGTGGAGTGGTACAGCTAAAGGGATGCACCTCTGTTCCACCACCCTCACCCTCCCTGAGCCCACTGTGGTCCAACCGCTGCTCTTTCTTGTCAACCTCTGAGGCAGTGGTCATGGCCATGGTGTTCCCCGGGTGTGGGAGGTTCCCTTAGTCCTGTCCAGTTTGGACTGGAGATGGGCAATCTCCTCCCTCAGAGCAGAGAGTTGCCTGCAAATACGGAAGCATCTCAGCCTCCAGACAGTCTCCCGGAAGACTGTTGCCTCACAGCCAGTGCATTGCACTACTCCCCACATGTCTGTCTTCTTTCCTGTTTAACCTGTGTAAGATTTTTTTTTTATGTAGTTAGTGCATGCACTTTTACATTCAATGCAGTGTACTGTGCTGGTAAGTATATGACAGTTGTATGCCATTTGTCTTCTTGAGGAAATGATGTCAGAACCCCTGGTATAAAGGAAATGACACCTGGGGGGTGGGGTGGGGTGAGGGCAGGAAGGGTTGGGCCTAATCCATGCCCTCCAGAAACAATCAGCTACAAGCTCTGACCCACCACAATGATGAGTGTTGATCTTGCTTTCAGCAAGACAACCTGCACATCAGTTTAACAGAGAAAATACCCAGCAAAACAAACAATCAGAGAAAAATCAAGCAGTTGAGCTCAACACAGATAAGCCTCCCCTGATCCAATACAACCTGGTGTTGTGTGCTCTGAAAGTAATCAGTGGAACACAGTTTCCACCTCCTGAGGCTCTGTCTGGGTTCAAATACACAAACTACAGGCTTTGCTATGACAACTTTGCCAGTTATTGGCTGCATTATCAAACTTAATGGGAACAAGCAATGCTCATCTTCATTCTGTATTTCAATCCAGTTCTTTACACTTATTTTATTTATTTGAAAGTTTTACTAGGAAAAGCATACTGAGCAGATTACATAGTTAACATATTTACATTCCAGGCTTATCACTGCAGACATATATTCTGCACATATCCCTATCACCTAGGCTCATTCTGAGATCCTCACTTCCTATATATATATATATATATAGGCATGTTTACAGTACTCGAGAGAATAGCAAGTCTTACAATGCACCGCACCATAAATTTGCTAACAATTCATAAATTGTTGCAACTTCTTCCTTCTGTTGCTAGAATGTTTCCAAAGAGATAGTACCCACAAAATTTGTCTGATGAGTCATTATGTTTTAGTGGCAGCTGCTGAAACACCCAAAGTCTGCCTTAAAATGTCCTCCATTTTGTGACATAGCTGAAAGTCACTTTACAAAGTATATAATTTGTCTATTACAATAATGTTCCCAGCTATACTGATAGGCTTGGTTAATGCAGAGTACATTACTTATTTTATACCACTGCACTAGAAAAAAATTAAATGGTCTCATCACTTGTTTTTTACATCTTTTTAGCCCCATAACATGCAGCACAGATGGTGTCCATCATGTTCTGTTCACAAACATGATATAATTCACTATTTTTGCAAATGGTTATTGTTTTTAACAGTTGTTTGCTGTTTTTCGTCATTTCTTCCACCAGAATGCCCCAATTGCTTTAGGTGGAGGAATTGCAGAGAAGGAGTACTTGCTTCCCAAAATGTTGCTGTCTGTGTGTTGTCCTATAGTGATGCACGTTATATGGGGTTCAGTGAGTGGGCTTCTAGTACACAAAACCAGAAGTGTACATTATGTCCTAATTAGATTGTTTGACACTGCTGTAAAACTGGGGCATCATGAACATATAGCCCTTCTGCAGCTTATTGATCCAGGAAGAGTTTGTGGTGTCCATGACTGTGCCACATGTTTGAACATTAGGGAAAAAGTAAGGGCTACTTTTGGGGTGTAGAGTATGTTAAAATGCAAATGTAGGGACTTATTTTAGCTAACATCTGAATGGATTTAATTAAAATACATTTAGGGAGTAATCTATTCAAAATGTGTCAGTAACTGTAACTGTGGAAACAAAAGGCATTAAAGTAAACCAAACTGTTTGTAGTCCCACGTGCTGCATGTTAGCAGCACATGCTCTTTTCATAAAAAAAAATTACAAAAATAACAGGGAATGTAAATATATATTATGGGGATTATCACAGAAAGACACACTAAGTATTTCAGGTTGGGTTCCGTAATGTGTTGTTATTTTTTCAGTAAGAAGGTTATCATTATGGGACATTTGTTGTACTGTTTGTGCATTACTAAGACACAATAATGGTGGTGCACTTTGTATGGCATGTTATTTCTGAGAATACAGTTCCATGTTACTGGTTTATTTTATACTCTACTGCTCTCCTGGAAATAAAGTACCAAAACCATAAAAAAGGCAAGCAAATAGTCATTATTTGTAAGGAAAATATGTTTGTTTTTTTTGTTTGCACTTAAATAAGATGCATGCTTGACACAGTGACCATCTGAGAGGATTAAATTAAACAAAACATTTTCTTACCCAGGATATTAACTGCTCATCAGTTAATATAACTTTTTTGTATTCTGGATGTTTCTCTTAACATTTATGCTTGTTCGACCATTTCTGTGATTGTTCATTATAAAGGCACCATAGTGGTGGTGTCCTTCACAATTAGCATAATTCTGGGTAAAGTTATTGCTTTAATTTGCTATTTCATATCTGTTGTCCCTAAATACAAAGAAATCAGCAGAAGAAGGCCATTTGGTCTATCAAGTCTGCTTGTACCATAAATGCCAGTTGAAGTTTAAAACAGATACGCAAAAGCTTCTCTTTCAATCTGAAGGTTTTTTTAAATCATTAGTTAGTGGAGGCCTGTGATTTTCTGTAAGTATTTGGTGTCCCATGTGGTGAATGTTAAGCACAGTATAGGTTTTGGGGCAATACTGATGCAAAAAAACAGTTTTCTTTGCCTAGGATTTTGACCACCGTGTCTGCCACAAAGTCTCCCTGGCTTATATTATTTGGGGGGGGGGGCATTTATGAAGTTTCTTTTCAATTTTATGTCTGTTTGACTGTTTCAGTGAATATTCATTGCAAAGACACCATAGCAGAGGTGTCCTTTGTAATGAACATTATTCTAGACCATCTTACTTCTTTTTTGGCTTTGTTTTGTGTCAGTATACCTCAAATACTAGCAGACTCAATAGACCAAATTACCTTCTTCTGCTGGCTAATTCCTATGTTCATATATTAGCATGACACAGACATGAGATTTAATCCATGTAAAGCAGCAGAGATTATATATCAATAAAATATTTTTCATGTACATAATATTTATAAATGTCTTGAGGGTTTTGTTGTTTTTATGCCATAGTTATGAAATGTGCCTATTTAATTACATTCAGTGTTTTATGGTTTGATATTGTCACATTGTTATACTGGTGTCCATGTTACACATATTATGTGTCAGAAAAAGTTGTATAAAAATAAAATATCCTTATTATTTGGGAGATTAATTGGGGTCTATCTAAAGTACATATTGACGCATAGTTGAACAACATAGGTGGTCCAGGAAATCAAATAAGATGTAAGACGTAGCTAAATTATAACATGTTTGGGTTAGTAATATAATGGTGTCTTAAGATGGATGGTTCAGTGATGCCCCACAGGTATAAATTAAAAACAAATGATGAAATGTTGCATACTACAGTACCTAAATAGAAGGCATATGCATTGTAATATCAAATAAACATTATTGTTAAAAACAGAAAATATGACATCATGGACACCACGTTACCCACATTATATTTTCCATATGATAACTTACAGGTGCAATTTTCAAAACATATAAATGATGAACTATCTTTATATTTGGGATTTTACTACTACCATGTGTAATCACTGAAAACAAAACATACTCAAGAGTATTGAGCAACTTTTTTGGGGGGTCACAAGTGTCATACTTGCTCTCTTCAGTATTGTATATATGCATATATATATATATATATATATATATATATATATATATGTGTGTGTGTGTATATATATATATATATATATATATAATATATATATTTATATATATATATATATATATATATATTTCTGTCATGCAGGCCAATGCCAGGACCTCACTTCATTATAAATGACCATGTACCATGAGCACCTTGAAACAGTGGCTCAGCTGGGTGAAAGTGGACATTAATGGAAAATGTCTTATGGTGGGTGGGAAAAACCAGTATGCAAGAATCAGTGTTGCAATACCATCAGTTAAGCCCCCCTCACTCCTGTCATGTGTGTAAAGAGCATCTGCTGCTGTGACTGATACCACATTCAAAATCAGTCATTGGAAGGATAAGTCTGCCCAAAAACATAGTGAACACCATGCTGTTGTTCTTTTCCCTGCTACTAACATGCTTGTATGCTCTGCTGGTTCCTGAGTGAGAGAATTCTGTTTCAGCAGCACTCTAACATACAAACATACTAGACACCAGCAAAGTAGACCTATTGGTCTATCAAGTCTGCTCGTGCTTCAGCACCCTGATTAGGTACTATAGCCCTCTATCTGTCTCCTTCCACTGTTACTCCATCCCCCAGTCCTGCCCCCTGGGCAAATCAGTCTCTGCTTCACCCCTTGCCTATATCTGTCCCACCCTCTCTTGAATCCCTTCACCGTAACTGCCTGTACCAGCTCCTGGGCAGTGCATTCCATGGTTCCACCACTCTCCTGGTGAAGTACCTCCTCCTTTACCCCCTAATCCTACCACCCTCAATCTTCAAACTGTGTCCTCTGGTAATTCCACCCTCCTTCAGTTGAAAGATCCTATCTCGGCTTACCTTATTTACTCCCCTGTGGTACTTGAAGACCTCAATCATGTTCCCCCAGTCCCTCCTCTCCTTCAGCGAGAACAGGTTGAGCTCCCTTAGTCATTCCTCATATGTCATATCCCTCAGGCCCCGGATCATATGGATGGGCACAACATGCACCTTCTTCCAATCCCTTGGCACCCTCCCTGTCTGGAGTGACAAGTTAAAGAGATTCACCAATGACGCAGCCAAAACGTCCGTCAACTCCCTTAGTACTCTAGGATGAATAGCATCAGGCCCCAGAGATTTATCCTTTTTTAGGGACTGAGGGCTTACCACACCCGACCGATAGGAGTATCAGCATCTGCCCCCCGCTCAGCAGAATCAGCCTGATATCTCACCCCTGGCCTACCTCCCCTGGTGGCTTGTTCTTCAGCAGGTACCCCAATAGTCTGGTCTGATGCACATTCTGTGTCCTTCAACCCTTTTTTGGAAGTTCCTCAGCCTCCTCCCTAGTGAACACTGAGGCAAAGTACTCATTCAGTACCTCTGCCTGCTCTCCAGCTCCTTCCACCCACTCTGCAGCTGTTCTCAACCTACTGAGCTGGCCCTTGACCTTCCTCCACTCACCAATATACCTAAAGAACCCCTTTTCCCCACCCTGTATCCCTTGCACCTGGCTCTGCTCTTTCCAGGCCTTTGCTCCCCTCACCACTCTGGTGACTTTCCTGGTTGCAAGGCAATAGTTCTCTCTATCCCTCTCTCTTCTCATTTTTTTGTACCTACTGTAGGCAGCCTTCTTCTCCCTTACCACCTCCTGGACCTCCTTGGTCCACCAGAATGGTTTATGAGACCTACCTCCCTTGTGCTTCACTCTTGCACAGGTCCTGGTGGCCTCCTGTAACCCCCCACTTTATGATCTCCCACCTACCTTCCATATCCAAACCTGGTTTTATCACCTGCAAATGCCTCTTGAGAATTTCCCCCATGCTCTGAAAGTCTGCCCCCTAAAATCAACTATCATTGTCCTTGAATGATCCCCTTCCCCCCAGTTTAAGCTGAAACCAGACTGTGTTGTGGTCACTCCCTGCCAGGGGTTCTTCCACAACCAGATCTCATACAAGATCCCCATCTGCTAAAACCACATCCAGGATATGCCCTTCCCTCATTGGGTCCATCACCTGCTGATTGAGGAACGCATCCAGGAAGCCAGCCAGCAGTCTCTGCTACCTAGTTACAGTGGACATCATAGTATCCCAATCAGTAGTTGGCATATTAAGGTCCCCCATCAACACTACTCCTTCCCCTTCCAATCCACACTGCCCCTTAATGTTAGCCAACAGGCAATACTCCAGGCCCTCTGCTAGTCCTGGGGGACTATATACCACCCCCAACATGATCTTCCCTCCCATGGGGGTTCACAAGGTGACCCATAGGGCCTCCACATTGCCCTCCACTCTCATAATCTCAATGTTATCCCTAATGAACATAGCTACTCCTCCCCCTCTGCCCACCTTTCTCTTCTTCCTTAGCACAAGGTACCCACTCAGATTAAGGTCCCAGTCATGGCCAGGGGTGGCCCAAGTTTCAGTGACCACTGCTACATCCACCCCACCCTCAAACAGCATGGCCCGGAACTCAGGTATTTTATTCCCTAGGCTCCTGGCATTTACTAAAGCCACCCTCCAACCTTTGTCTCTACCCCTTTTTACCATATCCTCCCCAGATCTTTCATACATCTGTCCACACTTCTCCCCTAGGGTACCATCTGTACCCCCCTATGGGGTTTCAAGTCAGTCCTACCAGCGGTATTGATGGTCTGATCAGCCTGTTTCTGCTATTTGTTCTGTATATTCTGTGTTAGTTTCTGAGTGAGCGAATTCTGTTTGCGCAACACTCTCTGAGACTGCTTCGGCTATTTGTTCTGTATATGCCATGCTGGTTCCTGAGTGAAGGAACTCTGTTTGTGCAATACTCTCCAAGACTGTTGTTACTATTTGTACAGTATATGTAGAGCTGTCTGTGATTCAAACCTTCTAAAAGCTGTTAAAAAGCCTTTTTGAGTAATTTATTTTGCTCAAACTTTAGTTCTTCAATTGTAGGAAACCCTCCTGTGCTCATATCTTCAAGTGTTTTTGTTTGTGTGTGTATTTTGAATGTTAATGTACAACATTGAGTCTGTGTAGTAAGAGACAGAGAAAGTGTGCTTTGGGGAAGGGGCGTATCTGTGGTGTCGGTAGATTTAAGTTGGAGAAATAGGGAGTTCTTTGTTTTTTGGTTATATTTTTGTTATATAACTGACTGTGTTAATATACACACAGTAATATTGTCAGTAATTGTTGAAATTTTCTTGATGATTGTGTGTTGTGTGGATCTGGTGCTGCAGTTCATAATTTCAGGTCGTTTACAATACGTGGTATATTACTGAACTTTTCAATTTGCTATGCATTACTTGTAGACAAATTGTGTGTGTGTGTGTGTGTGTGTGTGTGTGTGTGTGTGTGCGGTGCTGCATGACATTAAATAATACACCTTTTATTGTGCCACAGTGTATTTGCAGGTGCAGCAGTTTGAACCTGCTATCCACTGCAGCTGTGTGATTTTGTACTGCCACTGTGGTATCTTTTCTTTGTTTTGCTGCTTGCACTACCATAAAAATCTGCAGTCAGTGCTCCCCTCCCACCGGCAAAAGAAATTGTTTTCTAGATTGGATTATTTGTGACTTCAGCACCACTGGTTAGTTAAAGTGTTGTTTTCACTTGTGAATTTGCGTTTGTATCTGTTGCTGAAGCCACAGTTGCTTTTTTGGCTTCACATCCAGCATCCCCCCAATCAGAGTGAACATACCAAAATCTAAATTTGTTTAGAATATTGTTGTTGATCCCCCAAAATGCCCACAAAGAGATGAGCAAGCAAAGCTGGTTCTCGCCATGGTACTACTGTTGGTGGTAAGACTGTCTGTGGGCATGGTAGTACACAGATGTGCATTGCTGATGTGAGGAAAAGTATTTCTCCTGCAATGTTTTTTACAGCCCAATCAGTAGCTTCACTCATAGTTGGAGGAGATGATGTTGTCCTAACTAGTGGTGTTAGTGCAGATGCTGGTGGTGGTAGTATGAGTATTGCTGCCTCAAGTTCCACTTCTGACCAGTGTACCGTGTCCAAAAATATAGTGGAGTATGAAGCAGTGTGAGTGAGTGGCAGTGTAGATGATGTCATACTTCCCAGTAACATCCCAGTAACTGAACATGAGGATTCTGATAATCATGTCAACAGCAGCATACAATGTGACATTTCTTCCACCGCAGTTCAGGTCACACATTTTCCATGCAGTGATTCACAGTGTGGTGAAAAAATATCAGGTGATGGAGGTGTTGATGATGATGATGATGAATCTGATGATGATGTTGCTGTGGTTGCAACATGCAGTCCACATGCCAGCATCCAAGCAGAAGATGTGGATGTGGGTGATGTTGATGAATATAATGATGATGTAATTGACCCCAGTTGGGAACTGGATAAATTCAAGGTGGCTGTTTCTGGGTCTGTTTGCATTAATCCCCACCCCTGTAAAACCGTGTGATTTACCAGTTTCAGTTGATGGTGATGATGATGATGATAATGATGACCCAATAATAATGATAGGTAGTCATGGTGGTCAGTTGCAGTCCAAGCGTGTTCTGCCTGAAAAATCTCATAGCACACCCCCCACTTCATGGCTTAAAAGAACGGAGTCCAATAAGCAGCATCATGTACATGTTAAAAGTAGAGCATCACAATCCCTTGTTTGGGATTTTTTTGTGCAAGATGCAGATGATGAGTTAGATGCAATCTGCCAGGTTTGCCATGTGTGTGTGAGTCGAGGTAAAAAGTGGAGCCATCTGGGCACAGGAGGACAGCATACGCATCTTAAGAATAGGCACTTGGCACTGTGGACCCAGCATCAGATGGCAGCTAATACCACAGTGGGGCATTCACCCTCATCATCAGCCATAACCAGCATGTTATGCCCTTCCATGACTGTTAAATCCAGTAGGAAATTAAACGTGTGCAGTAGTGAGGAAATAAGAGCAGAAGATTACTACAGGCATGATGAGGTGGAGGAGCATAATGATTTTGAAATGTTGTCCAGTGCTGGTGAGAGTAACAGTTATGGTGGTGGTGGTGGTCAATGCAGTATGTCTAGTGTAAGTGGTACATCAACCCCTTACGGTAAAGGTGGCAAAATAACTGCATTTCTGGATTTATCATCACCTGTGCAACCATCTTCATCAAACGTCCACATTCCACCCCCTGCCATTCACAGAGCAGAACCATTTGTCATCACACCCCGTGTAAAACGTTTAAGTCAGCCCACGTTACAGAGTGTTTTTGTGCATAAGCTGAAGTACCCACCAAATCATACAGTGTCATGTGAATTTAATGCTGCTGTAGCTGAAATGCTGGCAAGTGATCTTTTGCCCTTCTCCTTTGTGGAGAATCTGGGATCTGGCAGTTTGCTGCACGTGCCTGTCAAGAATGGAAAGTCCCATCCAGGACATACTTTTCTACCTATGCTGTTCCCGAGTTGTTCCACACTGTGTCCGACTCAGTAAGACATGCCCTTCAACATTCCTCCTCTCCATTTATCCATTTAAGTATGGATATGTGGACAAGTGCCAAAACAGCGGGGAGTTCATATTTGTGTGTAACTGCACACTGGGCGCAGGTGCCGGGGGTTGTTTGTGATGTTGGTAGTGTGAATAATCAGTGCAGTAAGGTGGAGTGTCGTGGTAGCAATCTTCCAGGAATTCTACAGCATGCAACAATTGCTATGTGCAATGTGACCTGTTCATACACTGGTGAAAACATGCTGGACATGGTACTGACTGAAATTGACAAGTGGCTGAACCCTCTGTCCCAGAGAGCTGGGTTCATAGCAAGTGACAATGGGTCAAATGTGGTGAAATGCATCACAAATGGTGGCTTTTTTTTTGTGTTCCATGCATGGCCCATTGTTTAAATCTTGTGGTGCAGGAGTTTCTGCAGCACCCTGATGTAAAGGAAATGCTGACAGTTGCGCGCTGTATCTGTTCTCACGTTTCACGATCTGCAAAGGCCTGTGAACAACTTCAGCAGTTTCAGATGCGAAACACCCTCCCTCAGCACCACCTGAAGCTGGAAGTTGTCACCTGGTGGAACTCCACTTTTATACATGGCAGAGAGGTTGTATGAACAATACAAAGCCATCTCAGAATATCTTGTGATGCACACTAGCCATGACAGTTCCAGGGCCTCCATGTCTTTGATGACTGAATAGTGGCGCCTCATGGACTCTGTAATAGCAATTTTGTGGCCTTTTGAACATGCCACACAGGCAGTGAGTGGAGAGTCTGCCTCCATTAGCCAATCAATTCCACTGCTGCGGGTGCTGAGGCAGACATTGGTGAATGTACAGCATGGCCTGGATGTTGCCGGATATAGTGCTGGCAGTTTGTTGCGGAAACACATGCTGACAGTATTTGACCAGAATCGTCACATTTTGAGCATTCAGCATAGTGTCAACTTTGCCATAGCAACAATGCTGAACCCATGATACAAACATGGAACTGTCTCAGTACTGGAGGCCTGAACAGGTAAAAAACGTCAGTGGGCAAATGGTGCACTTGGTTCATGGGGTACAGAAGTCATGTGCCAAGGTCAGCAAACCACAGCAGCATAATCATGCTGAAGGTGCACCTGGAGGAGTATCAAGCATATCCTGTAAGGGGAAGGGGACTGCAGTTCCAGGTGGTCTGTCATCCAAAGTGGTTGGCGTCAACCCAGTTTGGGAGGCTTTGTCCCAGGTGGGGATTTGTGAAATAAATAATTCTGGAGAACAGGATAATGCATCAACCACTGGACTCAGTGCTGCACAGAGAATGGTTGAGTCATATTTGTCTGAAAACAGGCATCTGTCAATAACTGATGATGCTCTTTTGAACTGGAGCATAAAGATCAGTGAAGTGCCAGAGCTGACTGCAGTGGTACTGAAGTACCTCACATGCCCACCCTGCAGTGTAAGTGTTGAGAGGGTATTCAGCTCAGCAGATGCAATAGTTAGGGATCATCAGACAAACCTCTCTCCTGCAAATGTTAGTTTGCTAACATTCATAAAAATGAATGAGAGGCACATACCATCACAGACTACAACCTCGGTATTTGTACCCCGGCTGAGTCATGGTGGTTTTGGTGATGTACAAATGGACCATCCTGGTGGCACTGGCTATGGCAGCATGAAATGGCCTACCACTGACGTAGATGATGACACAATAGAGAAAGAATTTCTTAGTAGTCAGACTTCGGACATAGATGACCGTGAGGGTAGCTTTCTTTATGAGGATGATGATGTGGTTAATGTTGGCAGGTTTTAACTGAAGTGGTTAAAAGGTGGTGACATTTGCTGTATGATACATGTCTTCTTTTTTGTGACTTTGTGTGCCCCCCTGGACCACCACCACCAGGACTGATGTTAGCCACTGCCACCACAGAGACTGACTTTGTGTTCCCCCTGGACCACCACCACCAGGACTGATATTAGCCACTGCCACCACAGAGAATGACCTTGTGTGTCCCCCCCGGACCACCACCACCACCAGGACTGATGTTAGCCACTGCCACCACCACCAGATGCAGGAAGATGTCACAGGGAATGTCATCATGTGCTGCAGCTATCACCACCAGCACCCACAACCAGTGTCAGAAGTAATTTCATTCGATGGCCATGACCATCATTACCAACCAGATTTGAGAAGGATGCAGATGAGACCTGTGAAGAAGTAACCAAATAAGAAACCAATTTATGAGACCTACCTGCAAATATCGCTTCCCCACAAAAAAAATGTTCCCCCAAAAAAATGCTTACCTTCATTGGCTTAGAGAGTTATCCATTTCAATTTCAGCATAAAAAGTTCTCATCAAGCACTGGAATGTGCACACCAACAGTATCTGTGACAGGTATGGCATATATATATATATATATATATATATATATATATATATATATAAGACAAAGAACCTCTGTGCACAAACACTGAGCAAAGGGTTACCCCAAAGGGCATTTGGCTGGGAAGCCAAGTTTCAAGAAAATACAAAATCACACATGCCACACATACAAAGCATCACGGGCTGCATATGCAAATCACCACAGAATGTTATTCTGGTTCAACTTTAAGCAGAATTGTATGGTGCCGAAAGGCCTCTCACGAGTTTGCAAAGGGTGCTAACAGATGACATAGACACATGTTTAGTCCTACCAGGACTCATCAGTATACCTCGTCTGTTTGACACCCCAGTGGAATAGACAGATACCCTAAGGCGGTCTGTCTGGTTTATTGTGGTGAACCCATTAAAATAAAAACTATTTAAGAGACAAAAGAACCTCTGTGCAAACACTGAGGCAAGAGGTTACCCAAAGGGCATTTGGCTGGGAAGCCAAGTTTCAAGAAAATACAAAATCACACATGCCCACACAATGCAAAGCATCATGGGCTGCATATACAAATCACCACAGAATGTTATTCTGGTTCAACTTTAAACAAGAATTGTATGGTGCCGAAAGGCCTCTCACACAGTTTGCAAAGGGTGCTAACAGATGACATAGACACGTGTTTCATCCTACCAGGACTCATCAGTATGCCTCATCTGTTTGACCCTCGATTGGAATGAACCAGCTACTCTAAGATGGTCTGTCTGGGTTATGTTGTGGTGAACCCATTAAAATAAAAAACTATTTAAAGACAAAAGAACCTCTGTGCACAAACACTGAGGCAAGGAGTTACCCAAATAAATAGTTTTTATTTTAATGGTGTGGTGAACCCACTAAAATAAAAACTATTTAAAAGACAAAGAACCTCTGTGCACAAACACTGAGGCAAGGGTTACCCCAAATAAATAGTTTTTATTTTAATGGGTTCACCACAACATAACCCAGACAGACCGTCTTAGGGTAGCTGGTTCATTCCACTGGGGTGTCAAACAGACAGGCATACTGATGAGTCCTGGTAGGATAAACACGGTCTATGTCATCTGCTAAAATCTCCTTTGTAAACTGTGTGAGAGGCCTTTCGGCACCATACAATTCTGCTTAAAGTTGAACCAGAATAACATTCTGTGGTGATTTGCATATGCAGCCCATGATGCTTTGCATTATGTGGGCATGTGTGATTTTGTATTTTCTTGAAACTTGGCTTCCCAGCCAAATGCCCTCTGGGGTAACCCTTGCCTCAGTGTTTGCACACAGAGGTTCTTTGTCTTTGATATAGTTTTGTATTTTAATGGGTTTACCACAACTTAAACCAGACAGACCATCTTAGGGTAGCTGATTCATTCCACTGGGGTGTCAAACAGACGAGGCATACTGATGAGTCCTGGTAGGACGAAACACGTGTCTATGTCATCTGTTAGCACCCTTTGCAAACTGTGTGAGAGGCCTTTTGGCACCATACAATTCTGCTTAAAGTTGAACCAGAATAACATTCTGTGGTGATTTGCATATGCAGCCCATGATGCTTTGCATTGTGTGGGCATGTGTGATTTTGTATACAAATATACAGTATATATCAACTCACCAAGGCTACTATTAGTGTACAGACAAAGGGCACCCTTCCATCCAATTGAGATGATCAGATTTGCATTGCATTTGTGGGAATCACAGCACACATTGGACCAGCAACAGTTTGTTCAAGGTCATCATTTCTGATGGGACTTTGTATGTGGTGTAACACTCCCATTTCACTTCATTACTGCTTGTCAATTTTCTGCACACAAGACATGCATTTTGGGGATGAAGAAAAAATCTGGGTACTCTGTGTGGACACTGCGCACATGACTGTGTGCGCGCAATACATTCTGGGGGACTTTTTTACTGGAAACATGTCCACATTTCATCACAAACTGACCATTATAACATAAAGAAACATTCAGAAGGCTGCCGGACATTCAATATAATGGAGCACACCCCCACGCTCTCCCTGGCATCATGTCATAATATTGCTGAGCGCAGTGGGCAGAACTTGGGCAGCTCTTCAGAACAGGAAGTCCTCCATGACCCGCTTTAATGAAATTATGGGTGTTTTTGCCAGAAATGTATTGTACTATCAAGGACATATGGAGCAAGAAAGATTCCCCTGGAAGTAAGGCGCTCATATCAGGTGCAATGCTGTAAGTTGGTGAATCTCTTTAATGTCTATTTCATAAACAAAATATTTATGGAGCCTCAGTAATGTTTACTTTGTTTTGGGTCTTATGATTTGAAGTGTTTTGCAAAAAAACATGACTGAGCAGTGCAAGTATGTTGTGCTAAACTGTATGTGTGCTGTCACTGTTCTTTCCTGTATGTGCATACATTGTCCAGCTTCGTGCAAACATATATATGGTGTGACTTGTTGTAGTATCTCAGGAATAAAGATAAAAAAGAATACATGATGTATATTTTATTTGTACCATCAGCATCAGCGGAGTAAGAGATATGATATTTTTTCAGAGGTATCGGGTCACTGTGTACCTCAGTCATTCACAATGTACACATGACTTAGTGGAGATCATAGCACAAAAAGCACCTGCTCTCCTAAAAGTCATGTGTGCAGTATGTGATGAAGGTGCACTCTGGCCAGACACCTCTGAAATAGTTTTGTATCACTTAGTCCGCTGATGATGATAGTGACAATAAAATATATATTATTCTGCTTGCTATTCTTTCTAACATAAACACTACATCAAGCCAGCTATATATGTTTGCAAGAAGCTGCACAATGTCTGATGTCACACACACACACACACACACACACACACACACACATGCGCACACACGCACATTCACACACACACAGGAAACAACATTGACTGCACACATGCAATTTAGCACATCATACTTGCACTGCTCACACCAGCTTTTCCACAACCACTCCACAACAGAAAGTAAACATTACTGAGGCATTGCATAATAACAACAGGGCAATAGGAGCATGTATGACTGTCTATTATTAAACATAAAAAAAACACAAAACACTACAGCAGTGGAGGGGGCAGAAAAAATACATTAATGGGGGATTCCATGGTATTCCAGCAGCAGGTGGTGCATTGACACTATCTGCAGCTGCTGTTGCTGGATTTGCTCCATCTGCTGCTGCACAGCACCCACCCTTTCATTGCTTTCCTCAAGGGCCGCCGACACCAGTGCAATGTCTGTCTGCATTGCAAGCACTGTGGCGAGGTCCACTGCAGCAGGAAAGCCAGTTAGTAGTGGTGGTGGTGGTGGTGGTGGTGGTGAGTGTGGTGCTGGTGGCTGTGGTGGCAATGGTGGTGGTGGAGCAGCTGCTGCTGTTGCCCTCCTCCTGCTGTGGCAGTGAGGCACAACACCCCCAGCACCCTCTGCCACTGCCACAGAAGAGCCAGCAGGTGGATGCCTGGCCCCTTTGGTGGCAGCCTGCCACTCCACCTTGTGGTGGTTTGTCATATGTGTGTGCTGGCTATCGGTCCCAAAATGTGTTCCCCGGGAGCCACAGCGCACCTTTCACACCACATAAATGGCAAACCACAATGGTACTGTTCCCCCCCCACACAGTTAAAAAACTGTTAGACTGGGGAGCTGCGCGGGGAGATCAGGCACAGGAGGGGCAGATGTATTGCTGGCAGCACTGTTATGCACCTGGGGCTCCACCTGTGGCTGTGGAGGTGGTGGAGGGGGTGCTGCTGGAGCCCCTGCAGCTGCTGGTGGTAGCAGATTTGGCGGATGTGCCACCGCCGTCAGTGTCACTGGTGGTGCTGCTGTTTCCAGAGGGGGAGAGGCAACACCAAACAGTCTGGAGCAGTCCAGTAACACCTGACCACCCCCACATGTGTGCACTCCCCTCTGCCCATGCCCACGGGCCACAGACTCTCCTCCCGGGTCCATCGCATACAACTAATTCCCTCTCTGACCGATGACTCAAAAGACTGCTTCACACACACTCACAGTCTCACACACATGCACACACACAGACACACATACACAAAACACAAAACAAAACTTATAAAACAAACAAATCAGTAGCAAAAAAGAACTGAAAAAACACATTACAAAAAAACTAAAGATTTAGCTTTTAAAAATGCTATTTTTTTTTTTTGGCAATTTGCAAGATATGTAGGAACAATACCACCAAACTCTCCTCTACACACAAAATGCTTCCTCCTTTTACCACTTCAAAGGATAAAGTGAAACTAGTTGCTTTTATGACTCACTTCCTTCCTGCCTGACGAAAGCATATGATTTACAGTACTGTAAGCCATGTGATGTGTGGGTGGCTGCCTATATTGTTGTCACTTCGCCTTACTTTGCATTAAGGTGGAATGGCAATGCGAAGTCATAATGCAAAGGTGAAGTGAGCACTTTCCAATGGCCACTTTGCATAGCGCTAGGCTAACGCGCGAAGTGGCTACTTCGAGGCCAGTTCGCTGGCGGATTTTAAATTCACTGCATCTCTATGCTGTACTGGTTCCTGAGTGAGGGAACTCTGTTGGTGCAATATTCTCTGAGACGGTTGCTGCTATTTGTACTGTATATGTAGTGCTGGTTCCACAATGAGGAAATTATGTGCAGTGCTCTCTGAGAGTGCTTGTCCTATTTGCACTGTATATGCTCTGCTGGTTCCTGAGTTAACAAACTCTGTTTGCGCAGTACTCTTTGAGATTGTTGCCACTATCTGAATGAATTGTATGCCAGTGATGTTTTGTGAACTTACATTTAGACTTCACCTGTTTCCTGTTTAGCGGTCGATTTGCATTTGCCCATTTAAACAGCAATTATTTTGCTCTGCACTTTCAACAGCAATTATCCTGCTCTACACGTTCCTCCCTCTGATTGATGGCAGTGGCAGCACCCAGAGGTGGGTTTAGTGTAGTTTAAAAGGAGGGTGGTCCTAGACACAGCAGCGTCTACAAGTGGCAGCACAGCTGGGGTAAAGTGGGACTAAGTGGATTGCATCTGCTGGAGTCAGCTGGAGAATCTTTTGGTTGGAAAAGAGGCTGCTGTCCTTCAGAGATACTGTGCATGATTCTGTGACGTTTACTTTACTGTTGTATTAGGACTGCTGTATATTCAGCACACAGTAGGGAATAGGGTGTTTCAACTGAAAACAAATTTAATCTCTGTATTTTGTAGTGCATATTTTTGAAACACCATGGCAAGGAAGCATTTTATTAATGACAGGAGTAAGTTGTTACTGTTTGGGATTAGTATTAATAGCAACTGTTGAGTCAATAATATATGGACATTTTAAACTGAATACCCAAGGAAGCAGTAATGTACTGTAGTATGTATGTCAGTAACTAATGAAGGAATAAGTAACATTTTTATTTTTATAATGGAAAGGCATGTGAGTAAAACTGCCCATTTTCACAAGTGTCCAGTAACAATCAACAGTTACAATAAAACATAATGTAAACATGTACATTAAAATATAACAAGAAATTAGAAAAATTTACATGTACTTACGAACATATGAACATACGAAATTTGCCAGCGGATAAAGGCCTAGAGGTCTATCAAGTCTGCTTGACTGTGCAGCTAGCACCTCTTATTCTGCAGCTGCCCCTCTCTTCCACCCTTCCCCATCATTGTCCCTCCCCTAGCCCCCTCCCAGCCCCTTTTGAAGCAGTCCACTATTCCATTGGATACTACTTCTGCGGTAATGCATTCCACCCAGCTATCCCTCTCTGTAAAAAGTGTTTTCTCATCTCCTCCAGAATCTTCCTCCTCCAGTCTCATATCATCCCCCATGTCCTCCCTCCCTTACTTTGAATAGCCCTTCTGTACCTGTCTTGTTTATTCTTTTCACGTACTTAAAGGTTTCAATCATGTCCCCCGTCCCTCCTCTCCTCCAGTGAGTACATGTCCAAATCCCTCAGCCTCCTCTCGTATGATAAGTCCCCCAGCCCATTGATCATTTTTGTTGCCCTGTGCTGCAACCCCTCCAGTTACTTAATTTCCCATTTCAGATATGGGTGCCTGTACTGCACGCAGTACTCCAGGTGCGGTCTAACTAGTGACCTATACAGTGGCAGAATCACCTCCTCCCTCCTCGAGGATATACCCTTGCAATGCAACCCAGCATTTTGTTGGCCTTTGCAGCTGCCTTTCTGCATTGTGCCAAGTTGTTCATTGACCCTGTAATGAGCACCCCGAGAGCCTTCTCCTCCCCGTCAGGGCTAGCTGCACTCCCCCCAGCTGGTAACTCCTCTTCTTCACCACAAAATGCAGCACCTTGCACTTTTTGACATTAAACCCCAGTTGCCAGGTGTCTGACCAAGTTTCCAGCTTTGCCAGATCATCCTGCAACCCCTGCCATCCCCCTAGGTCGTCCACCACCGGTCCCATCTTGGTATCATCAACAAACAGACTGATCTTGCTCTTGATGTCCAATGATATGTCTGCAATGAATAACTCAAACAAAACTGGTCCCAACACTGAGCCCTGTGGAACACTGCTCCTCACTACCCTTGGGGATGAGAGCTCCCCACCCACCACCACCCTCTGTTGCCTTCCCTGAAGCCAGTTTCCTACCCATCTCATCAGCTTTGTACCTGCGCCTGTGCCTTCTAATTTACTTCCCAGCCTCCCATGTGGCACCGAATTGAATGCCTTACTGAAGTCCAGATACAGGACATCCATTGCATGGCCCCTGTTCAGTTGCCTAGTTACCCAGTCATAGAACTCCACCAGATTGGTTTGGCAAGCTCTGCCACTTATGAAGCCATGCTGTCTGCTGTTCTGTAGTCCTTTGGCCACCAGGAGGGCCACCAGCCTTTCCTTCAGGATAGTCTCCATCAGCTTACCCACGATGGATGTGAGGCTCACCGGTCTGTAGTTCCCCAGTTCATCCTTGGGCCACTCTTGTGGAGGGGCACCACATGAGCCATCCTCCAATCCTGCAGTACACACCCTTAGTGTAGTGAGGCATTAAATAGGTCTGCCAAAGGTCCCACAAGGACATCTGCCATCTTCTTTAGTACCCTGGGGTGGATGCCATCTGGGCCTGACACCTTATCCACCCTCAGTGCCTTCAAACCCTCCAGAACTCTGCCCTCCATGATTTCCCGGTCCATCACCCCCTCCCTCCCTGTTTCTGCCATTCTTCTCCCCTTGGGTATCACCCCCCCCCTTCTCCTTATTAAATACTGAGCAGAAGTAATCATTTAGCGCTTCTGCCTTATCACACCCTGCTTCCACCCAACCCCCTCCTTCCTAATCCTTACTATGTGGTCCTTACAGTTCCTTTTCTCCCTAATGTACATAAGAAGTCCTTCTCCCCCTTCTTAATGCCTTGTGCCAGTCTAAGCTCCATACATGCCTTTGCTCTCCTTACTGCCCTTGTCACCTCCTTCGATTCCTTCAGGTACTCCTCCCTGTCCTCCCCCTCACTGTTTTCTTGTACGTCCTAAAGGCAGCTCTTTTCCTCCTTACCTTTTCCATGACCTCCTTGCTCACCCAGCTCGATTTCTTAGCACTAGCCTTCTTGCTTTGGGCTTTGCTGCAGTTTCTGGTTGCCTCCACTATCCCCAGCTTTATGAGCTCACATCTCTGATTAGTATCCATTCTAGGTTGAATTCTGGCCAGGTACCCTTTTACCACTTCCCCCATCCTCCCAATGTCGGCCCTCCTGAAGTCCAGCACTCTTGTGCCAGATTCCATTCCTTCCATGCCCATAGCCAATGTGAGTCATACTGAGTGGTGGTCACTCCCTGACAGCAGTTCTTCCACACTAATTTCCCTCACAAATTCCCCATTTGCCAGCACAAGGTCAAGGGTATTCCTTAACCTAGTTGGTTCACTGACCATTTGCATCAGGAAGCTGTCCTGGAAGGCATCAGGCAGTACCTGCTCCCTTCTATTCCTGGTTGTTGGGGTTAGAGGTGGGCGAAGTGGCCGAAATTCACTCTGCAGAGTGATTCATGGAGTAATTCGGAATCCATTAGGCGCTCTACAACGCGAAGCGGAGTACTTCGCATCATAATGGGGATGCAAAGTCCATTGAAACCAATGACCTTACGTTATTCCGCCTTCCCCAAACCACTTCTCAACCAATTTTAAGGCGAAGTACATTGAAATCAATGTACTTCGCATCACTTCACCTTGTTATTGAGCTCCAAGGCGAATTTGCAGTGCTTCATGGGATTTCAGGTCACATGGGCTCTAGATTGTTCTGCACAGCCTAAGTTCTGTGTAGTGTGTGTGTAGTGGAAGATGGAGACAGTTTTCTCTCAGAGCTCTGCGATTCAGATCCTCTAAAACCTGTTAAAAAAGCCTTTTTGAGCTATTATTTTTGCTCAAAATTTAGTGCATTGATTGTAGGAAACCCTCCTGTGCTCATATCATTGAGTGTTTATTGTTTGTGTGTGGATTTTGAATGTTAATTTAGAACAGTCAGTCTGTGTACTGTGAAGTGTGCTTTGGGGGAGGGGCATATCTGTGGTGTAGGTAGATTAGCTGAGAGAAAAAGGCAGTCTTTCTGTTTTGGTTATATTTTTCTTGTATAACTGTGTTAATGTACACACAGTAATATTTTCAGTAATTCTTGACTTTTTTCGCTGATTGTAGTGGTGCAGCAGTATATAATTTCAGTTTGTTTGAAACATTTGGTTATATTGCTAAGGTTTTCAATTTGCTACGTAATACTTGTAGTGTCTGTGTGAGTGTGTGTGCGATGCGTACCATTAAATCAGACAACTTTTTATTGTGCCAGAGTAATTGCAGCAGTGTGAACCTGCTATCCACTGCACCTGCATGAATTTTTTATACTGCTTTGTGGTATCTTTACTGGTAGTGGACTGTTACTGACGGCACTACCCCCAACCGCAAAAAGGTATTCATTTCAGATTTGGATTTGTGACTTGTGAGCACTGGTTAGGTGTTGTTGTGCCTTTGCATCTGAATCTGCAGCTCTTGAGTGCACAGCACAATCTTAATCTGTCTGTGCATTTACAGTACACCATTAATTCTGGGAGACTTTGCATTTCTTGTTACGCTCTCATATCACCTCATCAGCACTGGGGAATTTTCTGGACACAAGACAGTAGCATTTTGGGTATGCACATTAATTCTGGTGTCTGTGTGTGATGTGACCATGTCCACTGCGTGCATGACTGAGTGTGCCATTAATTCCGGGAGACTTTGTATTTCCTGTTGTGCTCTCGTTTCACTTCATCAGCACTGGGGAGTTTTCTGGACACAAGACAGTAGCATTTTGGGGATGCACATTAATTCTGGTGACTGTGTGTGTGGGGGCACTGCAGGGCTGCTAATATTGTTGCCACTCCGGTGATCAAATAGCTCAAGATACAATATATAGATATTTGGGTGTCTGGCTGGATGAGAGTCTGATTTTCGACTGTCATATAGAAGACACCATAAATAAGGTAAATAAGCGACTGGGAGCTTTTAGATGCTCAAAATCATGTTTGAATAAGCAAATGAGATTGGCGGTTGTAAATCAACTTTTACTAGCAATCATGGACTATGGAAGTCATGTATATGATTTTGCTCATAAAAGAAGTTTGGCGAAAGTTGATACGACGTACAATAGACTTGCAGGGTTTATACTAGGAAAAGGAATACGTTCACACCACTGTACTTTATTTAGTAATCTTGGATAGTTAACCCCAACTTTAAAAAGGAAGCTGCAATGGGCTAATTTAATTCACAAAGTTGTATATACAAAAATACCAACTTACTTATGAAAAATTAGAAATAATACAACATCATTATAATTTACACCAGACACCCTTAAGAGGATTTATTTCTCCAAAATTAATAAATAAATATAGCTCTATGCGTTTCCCAGCTATTATGTTTCAAATATGGAATTCAATAAACAAAGAATCCATAGTTAATCAGATTGATGCTAAATTATTCATGAAGGAGTTAAAACATGAATTGAGTGTACGTTGTATGTGCAATGATTAGGATACTTGAATATAATGTTGATGTAAATGATGCAATAAGATATTTGTTATACGTGTTATTGTCTTTTTACTTTATGTTATACTGAAAACAGAAGCATCTATAATATAGGATTTTTTCCTAATGATGTTTTATACCAGCTTGTCCTGTATAAAAATAAAGATTTTTACTACTACTACTACATAAGGGCATTTTAGAACCCTCACTTCAGACATATATGGTACATAAGCTGTTGCCCATGGATCTAGACAGGCTGTGTTACATCTCACCAACCCTGCAGGCCCCATCACTGACCTGTCTGAAGTCAGCAGTGCCCTTAACACCAAATTCACAGACCTGTCCATCCAACTAGCTAAATTGCCCCCACTCAGTTCAGGGAACAAATCATCACACACACCCACCAAAAACTCCAATCTCCTACCATTCCACTTCAATGCAATCTCCCCCCAAGAAACCCTCAAACTACTCAGGAACCTCCCCAATTGGGGTAGTACTGGTAATGACGGACTCTCCCCCTGTTTCCTGAAAATTGTTGCTTACCTCATCGCCAAACCCCTAAGGATGGACTTTAACCTCTCCCTCACCTCATCCACTGTCCCCCCCGTTAGGAAGCAAGCCAGGGTTGTTCCTGTCTTCAAATCTGGTAACCTCCAGTCTATGGACATCTACCAACTTATATCTGTTTTACCTCACCTTAGCAAACTCCTTGAAAAAATTGTTCACCACCAGATCACTGACCACGTCGCCAAGAGGAAAGGAGGGAGAGGGGAGACATGATAGAAACTTTCAAGTACCTCAAGGGAATCAACAAAGTTCAAGAGGGTAGCATCTTTCAGAAAAAGAGATGTGCAAGAACAAGGGGGCACAATTTGAAGACAGAAGGGGGACGACTCAGAGGTAACATAAGGAAATATTTTTTCATTGAGAGGATTGTGGATGCATGGAGCAGCCTTCCTGAGGAGGTCGTGGAATCAAAAACAGTGGGGGAATTCAAGAATGCATGGGACAGACATAAGGCAATTCTAGTGGGGGGTAGGAGGAAGTAGGCTGTTGGTTAACTAGGATCTGCAGCTTATCCATTAGGTAGGGAAATGGGCAGACTAGGTGGGCCAAGCGGTCCTTATCTGTCATCAGATTCTATGTTTCTATGTTAAGTATAACCTTTTTTGCCTCCAGCAGCACCGATTTAGAAAAAGTCATAGCATCACCTCTGCCCTTGCCCTCTTTACAAACCATGTGCTCAGGAATAACGTTGAAGATAACCTCACAGGTGCCATCTTTGTAGACCTGACCAAAACCTTCAACCTGATGGACAACAACATCCTATTAGGTAAGCTCAGAGGCCTTGGTTGTTCCTCGGCAACCACTGCCTGGTTCCAGGACTACTTCTCCAGTTGTTCCCAAATGGTTAGCATAAGGAGTGCTACCTCCACTGCTTTGGCTGTTTCTACCGGAGTCCCCCAGGGCTCCATCCTTGGGCCCATCCTTTTCTCAGTTTTTGTGAACTCCTTCCCTAAGGACAGCTTTACATTCAACTCTCTCCTATACATGGATGACATTGTGCTATTTTATAGCCATAAGTCCCTGGCCAATCTCTCTTCCTCACTTTTTGTCAATTATGGTGCAGCCCATGACTGGTTCCTAAGCAATAAACTTTTGGTTAATGCCCAAAAAATCAAGGCCATGCTCTTTGGTTCTAAACCTAAGCTAACCAGACTAGCTAGTACCACAACCTCCCTTTCTGTTCTATCCCCTGGCTCCCCCCCCCCCCAGAAATGGTGACCTCTATTAAATATCTCGATTTCACCCTTGATCAAGCACTGACCTTTTTGGATCACATAGGGCTCACCGTCCAATGCATCAACCAAAAACTTTCAGTGGGATATTGACTGAATCATTACCTTACCCCAGAAGTTATACTTGCTATCGCCCAGGGCAACCTACTTCCCCTTATGGACTACTGCTCCCCCATCTACTCTCAATCCTCTAACAATGGACTCACTAGACTAAATGCAACATACAACAGTATCTGTAGATTTGCCACACAGGCCCACTACTCCACCCATCACTGTTTCCTCTACTAGACACCCACATGGCTCCACCGTCAGACCCACCGTGACTACCTCCTAGGCTGCACTATCAATAAGGCCATAAGAGAAGGAGTAATATCACCCCTCCTCTCCCTGTTAAGAACAAAGACTTACCCTCAGGACCTCAGGAAATTCTCTAGCTTTCTGTTAGACACCCCCCAAGTCACCACCTTCCTGGGAAGTAAAGCCTTCTCCTCAGTAGCCTCTAAACTGTTGAACAGCCTACCCACCCCATTGCAGCCTTTTGACTCCCACCCTATATTCAGATCATGCTACAAAGCAGTTCTAATGGAATTTGCTTCCTGTACCTGCTCCCCCAGGTGCCTGTCATGCCCATTAACCACTGCTCTGTCCATCCGTCTGTGCCACTACCTCTAGCCTACCAACCCAAGTCTGGTTCCTAGTCACTCTGGGATGTGTACACACACTACTTAACCACTAGCCAGTACTGACTATGCATAGTTTATCCATCTAGCCCAGCTGCCTACCCTTGCACAGTTCTGTTTTCCCCTCTGGAATGTTTCTAGTGCTTTGCTTTTGTACCTCAGCAGCTTATCATTGCCCATAACTCATTAGCCATACCTATAGTTGCTACTGTGTCAGCAGTTATCTGATGTTATGGAAATGTAAGTGGAAACCTCGATGCTGACTGGACTGTAATAACTGTTGCTCTGAGTTTATGTTTCTTCAGTATTATACTGTAGCTGAACTTGTTTTTGTTACCCCTTTGTTGTATTTGTACCCCCTGTCCCCGGGTCGCACCTGGAAATGAGCTTATGCTCAGTGTGTCTTTCCAGGTCATCAAATTTTAAACAAAATGAATAACTTGTATTGTATTGTACTGTATAGTACTTAGTAACCTAGATCACTGCTTATGGTATCCATTGGAAATGAGCCCCATCTCAACTAGGGTCTGTCCATGTTCATATCATGCAACTACGATTGTGAATACAATTTTATTTACTTAATTACTAATGTATTTTGCTGCACCTTCTTTCTTGGACTGCACTGCACTATAAACTCTTTAGTTATTTGTAGTTACTACTGTCTTAGCACTCAATTAATATATATTTGTGCATCTCTTTCCTGTGCTTCGCTTTTAGAATATGCTGTATAGAATCATTTGATGGGCAGACAAGGTGGGCCAAGTGGTCCTTATCTGCCATCAAATTCTGTGTTTCTGTCTTTCTATGTTTGATGGTGTACCAGTGCTCTGTATTTCCATGGCCCAGGTCAAGCCTGAAAACAGTTCCTAGGATCAGTGCACTCAACCAGTGAACAAATAAAAAAGCATACCTTTCACATATGCACATGTGATGGATGTGAACATACCTCTCAAGTGTCCCTCATTACGAGGGACATCCCTCATTTTGCCCCTTAAAATTGCTCTGTCCCTCATCCGTCCCTCATGGAAAAGGTGCTGCCCACAGAGAGAATGTGCTATATATTCAGATTTTAAAGCAGAAACTCTAAATATTCTGAAATACTAAATCCAAAATAAACCTTGTACAAGTAAACACTATGGTTTTCACAGTGTTCTGAACTTGTATCTCCATGTTTGAGGATGTGTCCCTCATTCTGAGTGTCTGTGTCCCTCATTGTCCCTCATTTTGAGTGTCCAAAAATGTCCATGTCCCTCATTTTAGTGACAAAAGGTTGAAAGGTATGGATGTGAGGATTCTGGAATGTGATTACTTGAAAGGGATATGTAACGTACATGTCTGAAGTAAGAATTCTGGAATATATCTACAGGAATTGGAAATGTACAAAATACCAATACTGAAATTGGCATATGCAAATATGGACCCCAAATATCCACTACTTACTGCATGCCTTGCTCACTCCCCTAGCGGGAGTTTACCTGTCTTCCTCCCCTGACCTGACAGCTCAGGTGTCTGAAGAATAAGTAGCCACAGACAAATCCACACCTGTAGCAGTCCTTAGCAGAATCTCTAACAACTAGGTGTACTTTCTGTGTGCAGAGACTTACACTGCTACTAGTTCTGAGTTGACAGTATAACCCCTGTATAACAAGATATACTTTCTGTGTGCATAGATGTACTTTGTCATTAGTTCTGAATTTAGAAACACTTTAACCACTGTATAACTGGGTGTACTTTCTGTGTGCAGAAATGTGCTTTGTCACTAGTTCTGTGTTTACAAACACTTTAACCCCTGTATAACTAGGTGTACATTTTGTATGCATAGATGTACATTGTCACTAGTTCTGCATTTAGAAACACTTTAACCACCGTATAACTGGGTGCACTTTCTGTGTGCAGAGACTCCCATTGCCATTAGTTCCATGTTGACAGTGTAATCCCTGTATAACTAGATGTACTTTCTGTGTGCAGACTTACGTTGTCACTAGTTCTGTGTTGACAGTATAACCCCTGTATAACTAGGTATACTTTACGAATGTAGAGTTACATAGTTACTAGTTCTGTGCTGACAAACACTAAAACCCCTATAAATAACTGGGTGTATGTTCTGTGTGCACGGCATAGACTTACAACGTCACTAGTTCTGTGTTTAGAAACACTATAACCCCTGTATAACTAGATGTACTTTCTGTGTGCAGACTTACCTTGTCACTAGTTCTGTGTAGACAGTAGAACCTCTGTATTACTAGGTGTGCTTTCTGGGAGCAGAGATTTTCACTGGCACTAGTTCTGTGTTGGCAGTATAACCCCTGTATAACTAGGTGTTCTTTCTGTGTGCAGACTTACGTTGTCACTAGTTCTGTGTTGACAGTATAATCCATGTATAACTAGCTGTACTTTCTGTGTGCAGAGACATACATCGTCTCTAGTTCTGTGTTGATAGTATAACCTCTGTAGAACTAGATGTACTTTCTGTGTGCAGAGACTTACATCGTCATTCCCTGCCACTGCTACCTGTCCCTATGGCCATCCACCATATATGTACGTCTGATCTTGTCTGCTACTCTCTCTCCCCTTCTCCTACTACAAAGTCAGCTCTGGCACCCTTGCTCCACCTTCTCATGGTTAGTATGTTCTATCTGTACATTGTAATTGTTCCCTGTAAATGCCCGCTGTGTAAGCATTTACTATGCACTTAATATGTATAAACAAAGACAAGGTGCTGCGTCAGCATGTGGCCTGAATGTGAAACAAAATGGTTATATTAAATGTATGCTGAAAATAGAAAATGGAGTTAAAAATCTACATTTTTACCTTAGGTCTTCTTCAGGAAATACCTAAAAGAGAAAAAAACAAAGTTAGTAAAGAGGGGAGGTAAAATAAAGGATATATATGTGGGGAAAAAGGAAAGCTCTGGGAGAAGTGATAAATAGCAAGATTAAGAGAGAATCTGTGAAACAAAAGGGTGATGATGAGAAAGACAAGGCATAATGGGAGAAAATGAGCTGGAGAAGTCCCCAGGTGGGACTAATTCACAGGGCCTAGTAAGAAGCCTGAAAGGTGACCAATGTGGGGGAAGGAGACAGAGACGGAGACAAATGGTGAAAATGAAAAGAAGTTAAATGTGTAGAGATACAAACAGACTTTAGGGAAAGTCTTTGCTTGCAGTGCATAGTTGTACTCATTCAGTATAATGCACACACTGTTGATTACTGCTCCTCATACTATGTATCCATGTATGAACCCTTGTGTTTAAACTCTGCTCTCCTACTAGCTTATTTGTAGTTCTTGTATATTTTTGACCTTTGTAAAAAAAAAAAAGAATGTTGTGAAAACTTTGGTAGTCTGCCCAGGCCCACCTTGTAAATGAGTCTTTCTCAAGGGTGTTTCACCTGGTTAAATAACGACTGATTGATTAGCTGTGTGTTAACAGTATAATCCTTGTATAACTAGGTGTACTTTCTGCATGCAGAAACTTACATTGTCGCTACTGTAGTTCTGTGTTGACAGTAGAACCCCTGCATAACTAGGTGTATTATTTGTGTGCAGAGACTTACGTTGTCACTAGTACTGTGTTGACAGTATAACACCTGTATAACTTGGTATACTTCCTGTGTGCAGAGACTTACTTTGTCACTAGTACTGAGCTGACAAGTATAACCCCTGCATAACACAGCATTGTCCTATCCCAGTTTACCACATTTCTATCTGACATCTCCTTCTTCACCCCTTTCCAATCTGTATTCAGGAAAAAAAACACCACCACCACCTCTCTACTATGGCTTACTGACTCCATCCTTACCGAGATGGACAATGACCAAATCACCATAGCCATTTCTGTCAACCTTGCCAAGGCCTTCAACACTGTCTCCCACTCCCTTCTCCTTGACACCCTTCTGGCAGCAGGTCTGTCTCCCTCTGTCACTAGTTGGTTCAACGCCTACCTTACTGGTAAAACGCAATCAGTTAAGATCTCAGATGTCATTTCCCCTCCCCTCCCCTCCCGATTTGCACTGGCATCCCCCAGGGCTCTGTGCTAAAGGCCCCTACTATTCTCCATCTTCCTAAATGACCTTCCCTCTGTCTGCTCCCTCTCCTCTGCCATACACGTATATACCAATGATTCGGTCCTGTATGCATAAGGCTCATGTCCAGCTGAGGTTACATCCAGCTTGCAGCAAGACTTTGACAATATTCAGCTCTGGTTTGCCAACCATCAACTTTTCCTCAATGCCAAAAAGACTGTCTCCATGACCTTTGCACAAGGCAGAGGCTCTCCAGGCTTCCCTCCCTGCCCATGTTCCACACCCTCTATGGGACTTTACTTGAGGACACACACATCCTCTTTCAGGTACCTAGTCATTTGGCTGGACCAACACCTAAATGTCTCTGGACATATTGACGCCATTCAAAAACAATTGTGCCTCAAGCTTGGTGCCCTGTTCAGGAATAATATGTATATCCCTCTAACATCTAGGCGTGAACTTGCTCAGATGATGATCCTCCCCATTGTTGACTACTGTGATGTAGTCTACTGTGTTGCTCCCAAGTCTTCCCTGACCAGATTGAATACCCTCTTCAACTCCTTCTGCTGCTTTGCCCTTAATTCTCCCTCTTGCACCCACCACTGTGATCTTTATCGTGCCTTACCTTCCCTCTCTTACAAATAGGTGACTCTCTCACTGTGCTAAATTTACCTCCAAGCACTGGCTGAGTGAACTCTCTTCCTACCGCTTCTCCTCATTTATAACACCCCCTTCCCTCTCACTCCCATAGATCTACTGACTCCCATACTCTGGCTGTCCCCTGCAGATCCACCCTCATTGCCAATCTGGCTACTCTCACCACCTCCTAAAATGTGGAATCCTCCCTCAAATTTGTCACTCATCCTCCTCCTACTACTCCATCAGCACTGCCCTCAATAACTACCTAGCACCTAGCTGCTCCTGCTATGACCCTCTTTAATTCCATCCTCTAACCCCTGACAAATCCTACCCTTTTTTCAGTACCCACACACTACCCCACCCTGATGCACCTCCACCTCCCTCTCTCCTAAGTACCAGCACTCCTTCTCTTCCCCCTTTCCCTCCCCTACTGGCCTTCCCTTGCACTCTTACTGTGATTCTCAACATCCAAAGTTGTACTAAGGGCTTGTCCCTATCCTCTCCCTACACCCACAACCCAGATCTTCCCTCCAACTCTTGTGCCATCTCAGTCCCCTTGTGGGGTTGTCTGTATCCAGAAGGGGTCCTTCTGGGATTTGGCCTCTCTTCTCTCTCATCTTTATCCTCTCTTCTGACCTTCCAGGACCCCTTGCAGGGTTCTCAGCATCCTGAAGCCAGCCTACTCCCCCTCACTGCCCACCTATGCTCCCCACCTCATATGCCCTACCTCTGCCTTGTGCAGGCAGGTTTCTCAGCATCCTAGAGGGGACTGACCCAGGCAGACCTCTCTCCCCTCCTCCATTTTCCTTCCCCTTGTCCTCCATTGCCTGTCCTGACCCCTGACAGGGTTCTCAGCTCCCCTAGGGTTTTAGCTCTTAGAAAGCCGTACCCCTCTCCCCATCTTCTCTAGTATTCTCTCCACCTCCTTCCTTTTTCCCTCCACTACTTGGCTCGAAAGCCATCTTTATCCTTGCCTTGCTCCATCCTCTTGCAGGGTTCTCAGCATCCTGAAGGGGCCAGAACTGGTCAAGACTTTCACCTTCCCAGTCCTCCTTCCATCCACCCCTTTCTCTGCCTCCCTCTTCCCCATCTCTGTACTTTACACTCATCATCACCCCTATCCTTGCCCTGATTTAATCCCTGGCAGGGTTCTTAGTATCCTGAAAGGGTTGAAACTTGTTATGTCTCTCAACTCCCTTCCTCTCCCCACCTCCCCTTCTTTTTACCTCCCCCTCCCTCTCCCTCCCACTTCACTACTCAGCCCGTTTATGGCTAGCCCTAATCTGTATTGCACTTGTGGACTATCTGCACTTCTGATACATTTTAGCTAACTTGTACTGTCTGTGTTACTTCTTGCTGCTTGCCCTAGATCATACTACTAGAATTCCATTCAATCAACTTCTAGCTGCACAGTTATGCGTCACTTAGTGCTTGCATTTAAATGTTAATTTTGTGCCATTGTACCTCTCAGTTGATTATCATCCAATTCCCTAGTTCAAAACTGTTAGCATTCCGCTATTTCATTGCTCACTGTACCGTCTAACATACTAACATACTAAAAGCCAGCAGAATAGGCCTAATGGTCTTTCATGTCTGCTTGGTAGCCAGCACCTAATGGGCGCTCGCTCCTCCACTCCCCCAACCCCCGAGAGGGTCCTCTTAGGCTTCAGTATACCCATGCACCTGTACCCCTTGTGAGGCACTCCACTGTGCCCTCCTCCACTAGACTCCCAGGTAGTGCATTCCATGACTCACCACCCTCTCAGTGAAGTAATGCCAAGCATGCTCTCCCTGTAGTTCCCCTCCAGCTTCCACCATGCCCCTGGTTGTGCCCTTTCTTTAGCCTCTGAACATTTCTTTGGTTCTGCCCCTGTTTATCCCTTTCACATATTTGAATACCTTTATCATGTCCCCCTGTCTCTCCTCTCCTCTAGTGAGTACAGCCCAAGAACTTCCAGCCTTTCCTCATAGGTCCTTTCACTCATGCCCCGAATCATCCTGGTTGCCCTCCTCTGAACCCTCTCCAGCAATGCTATATACTTCCTAAGGTGAGGTCTCCAGAAATGCACACAGTACTCAAGATGCAGCCTGACCAAGGCATTATACAGAGGGAGTATCACCTCCCTCCTCCTGGACATAATTCCCCAGGCTATGCAGCCCAGAATCCTGTTTGCCTTTGCCTCAGATCTTCTGCAGTTTTCAGTGTTATTCATTTTGGTGTCTACCACTATCCTCAGGTCCCTTTCACTCATTGTGGCTTGCAGTGAGACCCCTCCCGGGGTGGATACATGACCTGGATTTCTGACCCCCAGATGCAGCACCCTACACTTCCCTGGATTAAACCTCAGTCCCCACCTTCTTGACCAACCCTCCAGGGTATCCAGATCACTCTGGACTGTCTCTCTTGCTTCCTCCCCATTTGCCAGTGCCCCCTGTTTTGAGTCATCTGCAAAGAGGCTCATCCTAATCCTAACCCCCCCTCACTATATTGGAGACATAGGCATTGAACAGGAGTGGCCCCAGTACAGAACCTTGGGGAACCCTCCTGAAGACCTTCCTAGGGGAGGAGACTATCCCACCAACCACTACCCTCTGTGTTCTTTCATTAGCCAATTTTTTACCCATATAAGCAACTGTCCTCCCACCCCCATCCTCCCCAACTTTGTCAACAACCCGTTATGGGGTACTGAGTCAAACTCCTTACTGAAATATAGATATAGGACATCCACCGGTCTTTGTCGGTCCAGGGTCCCCATCACCCAGTCGTAAAAATCTATGAGGTTGGACTGACACGATCTTCCCGGGACAAAACCATACTGTTTGTCATCCATGTGCCCCAACCTTTCCAGTTGCCTCCCGAGCTTCTCCTTGATGAAGCCCTCCATTAGTTTGCCTACCACAGATGTTAGGCTGATAGGCCCGTAATTTCCCATCTCCTCCCTAGACCCCCCTTTGTGACTCATGTTTATTTGAATGTATCCAAATGTAAATCTTATGTTATTGTACCAAATCTTTGTATTCAATCCTCATGTTCCCCTACCCCCCAGGACGCACCAGAAGATGAGAACCTGTTGTTCAGTGTGCCTTCCCAGTGAAACATTTCAATAAATAAATAAACAACTAGATGTGCTTTCTGTGTGCAGAGACTTACATTGTCACTAGTTCTATGTTGTCAGTATAACCCCTGTATAATTAAGTGTACTTTCTGTGTGCAGAGACTTATATTGTCACTAGTTTTGTGTTGACAATATAACCCCTGTATAACCAGGTATACTTCTTCAGGAGACTTACATCATCACTGTCTTTTTTGTTTGTTATATAACCCCATAACCACGTGTACTTTCTTTGTGCAGAGATTTATATTGTCACTAGTTCTTTGTTTACAATATAACCATTTATAACTAGGTGCATTTTCCTTGTGCAGATGCTTACGTTGCCACTAGTTCTGTGTTGGCATTATAACCCCTGTATATCTAGGTGTACTTTCTGTGTGTAGAAGCTTACATTGTTACTAGTTCTGTGTCGACAGTATAATTCCTGTATAACTAGGTATACTTTCTGTATGCAGAGGCTTAATAAAAATAATTTTATTTATATGGCGCCTTTCAATTATCAAGGCGACGCACATAAACAACAATTAAAACAGTTAAAAACCTTAAAATATTCAACAGAAACAAGACAATAAGTCAATCAATATTCTGAAAATGCATTTTCCCAAAGAAAGGTCTTCAAACCGCTCTTAAAACCCTCCACAGAAGTGCACTCCAGTAACCGATGGGGTAGAGAGTTCCAAAGGGTGGGGGCCACATACAAAAAAGCCAGAGCACCAGAAGATTTCAGATTCACCCTTGGAACCTCTAGCAACCCCTCTTCGGCTGAGCACAGTGATCGATCGGGGGGTATGGAACCAGAAGTTCTTTCAGATAGTCAGGGCCCAGATAGTGCAGGGCTTTAAAAGTCAGCAAGCCGACTTTAAAGGTGATCTGACACTGAATTGGCAGCCAGTGCAGTTCGCACAGCACTGGCGTAATATTACAGGATCTAACAGAACCCGTTAAAAGCCGGGCTGCAGCATCCTGCACTAGCTGCAGGTGATGGATTTCAACTCCTGAAAGCCCTAGATAGAGGGAGTTGCAGTAATCCAGGTGCGAAGATACAAGGGCGTGGACTAAAGTTGGAAGGTCGGCAGACAGAACAAGATGCCTAACCCTGGCAATGTTCCTAAGGTGATAAAAGGAAGTCTTGACAACAGCCGACACCTGTGAATACAGTGTCAGCCTATCATCAAGAACTACCCCCAGGTTCTACACCCGTTTGGAAGGTGGGAGGGAGACGACTCCAAGAAAAATTCCGGAGGACACTACACCTCCCGACCTCCCTATCTGTCGACCAGGGTCCACAACCAGTACCTCAGTCTTTTCCGAGTTCAACTTCAGCCAGCTAGAATTCACCCACTCCTGGATTTCTTTTAGACAGCTGTTAAAGACTGAGAGAGCTCCCTCCAGTCGGGGCAAAAGAAAGGTAGAGCTGGATATCATCTGCATAACAGTGAAACCTTGGCCCATACCTCCTTACAATGTCTCTGATGGGTAGCATATACACCGCAAATAACATGGGTGACAACACAGAGCCCTGAGGCACCCCACACAACAAAGCCGTTGAATCCAAGGAAAAAACCCCAGACACAACTCTTTGTGATCTCCCAGTGAGGAATGAGGTGAACCATCTTAAGACAGTTCCCAATATCCCACATAACAGCCTCATGCATTCTATCAACACCATGTGATCTACGGTGTCAAATGCTGAAGAAAGGTCAAGGAGAACCAAGATGGAATGGCTCTTCTGATCTCTGGCCATCTGGAGATCATAGAGCACCAGAACTAGTACTGTCTCAGTACTATGTCTTTTATGAAAACCGGAATGGAGGGTTCATAGATGTCATAGATGGTCAAATGGTCCTCCAGTTGTGCTGCCACTACTTTCTCAATCACATTCCCAACAAAGGGAAAGTTAGAGAAAGGTCTGTAGTTTTCGAGACAGTCAGGGTCCATGGTAGCTTTCTTCAAGAGAGGTGTCACCACCGCCTCTTTCAGGGAGCTAGGAAACTCACCAGATTCCAAGGAGCACCTGACTATCTGCACAAGGATTGGACCAATGATATCAATACAACCCAAAATTAGGGAAGTTGGTCTAGGATCCAAACTACAGCATGTAGGGCACATCTTCTGGATGATCCTCGTGACATCCATGAACTCCAGCTGACCAAAAGAACTCCAAGAAAACGGGGGCACAGTGGTCTCATGCCAGTCCACGGCAACCCCCCCCAGAGTGTGCTGGCAAGAGTTCCGTTCTAATGTTGGCCACCTTATTTGCAAAGAATCGAGCAAGCTCCTGGCACTGTAGCTGCGAAAAAGCTTTCCGAACATTAGACAGGCTGGGTTGCACAGTCTGTCCACAGTTCGAAACAGCTGAGCTGGTCAATTCCTAGCAACCGCAATCTCCCTGGACAGGAAATCTGCCTTCTTATGGGAGATTGCTGATTGATAGGCCAAATAATGGTCCATCAATCCAAGGTGGTTGGCATCAAGGGCGGACTTTTGCCATCAATGCTCTAACCTTCGCCCCTGTCTCCGCATTTCCCTCAATGTCCCATCAAACCAGGGGAACTTGGGGCAAAGGGAGAGGGGGCAAACACGAACTGGAGCAATGACATCCAGAGCCCCCACAACAGCTGTGTTATAAGCCGACACAAGAGTCCCTTACTCTTACACTTACATTGTCACTAGTTCTTTGTTTGCAGTATAATCCCTGTATAACTAGATGTTTGTTCTGTGTGCAGAGGCTTACATCGTCACTACTTTTGTGTAGATAGTATAACCCCTGTATAACTAGTTGTACTTTCTGTTTGCAAAGACTTGCAGTACTCTGGCAGAATGTGGTGGGTGTAGTAGCAGCAGCATTATGCAGCAGGCTGAAGTCTGCATCCAGCATGCGGTATTCAGCAAGTGCTAAAGTGAATAGGTTGTTGTTGTTTTTTTGTCCAAAATCACAAAATGCGCCAGGTGGCCCTATTGCTGTGTGAATGGTGTTGCTATTTTAAGCTTTACCTGCTGGTGTTTCCCTTGTCTGGAATTTATATTTGTCCCTCCCTCCCTTTACTGCCTACTGGATTCATGGAAGCAATAAAATAAAAATTAAAAAGCAAGCAAAATAAAAAAAAAATAGACCTATATGAAGGTAGTGCAAATTCCATTAAAAAGCAATTATTCACATTTGTCAACAACTTATGCCTCTGGCACCACATCTATAAATACAATTTTCCGACTTTTTATGAGGTTCATTTTATTTTTTCTTTGCTTATAATGAAGTGTTATTATTACTGTCAGCATGCTCCCGAGTGACACTTACTGTCACTCCAGTTAGATAACCAACAGCACAACTTTGAAAAGTTACCCAACCACTGGTCTCTCTCTGTCTGTCTCATATGATTTAGTCCCTCCCGGTCTGTGTTTACAGTATTTTGCTCAGGCAACAGTCACATTATATATATATATATACTGTATATAGATCTGGATCTAGATATTTATTGTGATGCATATATATATATATATATATATATATATATATAGTATGTATATATATATATATATATATATATATATATATATATATATATATAAATATATATATTTACACACACACATATGTATTTGTTTGCGGTTGCTATTTGCAGTTTAATTTTTACCTGACTTTGTTTTCCTCCACTTGGTGCTGATTGTATAAATCTCTATTTAAAGGTGAAAGGCTAATAAAGTCTTGTAAAACACCTTAACTATGAGTGGCACCTTTTTGTATTTGGCTTAGCTTTATTTTCAATGTAACATGTGGTTATGTTACTCTGTGTAGTATTTTTGTTTCCGGTCTACAGCCCTATTGAGACCCATTGAAAAATGTTGCTTCAGAGGAAGCCATCAATCAGGAGTACTCTGTGTCACCAATCACCCTTACTCATCACTGTGGGCATTAATGTAAATATTTTGTAATCTTAGTTTCCTATGTCTGTGGGAAAACTGCCTTGAATGCTGTAATGTGTAGAGCCACTTTAGGTTCCATCAGTAGCACCATTTAGTCTGTAATGGCAATTGACTGTAAGTCAAATGATGATGTTTGTGACTCTTTTCTAGTTGGCTGTCCATAACTGAATAATAACAAACCTTTTACCAATGTTCAGGATGAGAACAATGCTGATCCAGATAGATACAGACTTACAGTACAGCACCGTAGACTACATCACCCCCCCCTACAGTATGTACAAAACATGAGATCAACATGTACTGTAGATGTACTACAAATTAGAGTGTATCTAGTGTGGGTACTAAGTGGAAGTTAACCATCTTGGTTTTAATAGAAGATCAGGAAAACTTCCTTTTGTTTTCCCAAAAATGGTACAAAGAAAACATGCCATGGATACATGGAAATTTATTGCCAGATAAGGATTTGCCATTCATCTAAAGTGTCTTGTTTTTCAAGACTGATTCAATCCCACCATTGTCTCATCCTTGTCAGCATTCTTTCTATTCCCAGTTGCCCCTAACTTCCCCTTTTTGTTTATCCCATGTGATCCTGAACTCTAAGAAAGTGTCAAGATTTACCATCTCTCTGGAAAGTCCCATTCACTTGTCACCACTCTCTCTGTGAATAAATACTTTGCTTTAATTTTATCTTGATTTCCATAAACCTTATACATTTATTCAAAAGGACCTTTTAAATAAGTGAAAATATAAACTCAGATAAGATAGCTTTGCCCATTGTAATGGAAAACACTGGAGTGGGCAGCACTGCATTTGCTTAATTACTTGATCATGAAGCAATGCTTAAAAGAAACGTCTTTGACTTGAGTGGTGGGGGTTGCTATGAGGGATCTTTGAAGGATAATTACTTAGACCCTTATTGTTCTTTGTGTAAATGACCTGGATATAAAGCCCAAGAGTGAACCTGATGACTGTTGTGGGTGTGGATGTGGTTTTATTGAATCCTGTAAAAGAATGTTTGTTGCCATGTTGGTCCTTGGAACACTGAGAGTGCTGAATAGTTTGATATATTTTATTGGACCAACACACACTATATATTGTACAAAGATGTTATAGTACAACACACATCAGGAGCCACACAGATCACTTCAGGATGGAGTTTTAATGAACTGTGTATCCTAGAAAGATGCATGTAAACCTCCAAAGAAAAAACAGTATTTTGCAGACAACAATGTGGACTGTAAGGAATCTGAGTGGAACATGACAGTAAACAATTCATAGGAGTAAACAGATTTGGAAAATGAAGAAGGTGCTCTGGCACTGGTCTGCCCATTAATGTTGTACATTACCTTTATTTCTATGAATGGTATAGTACCTAATCTACCTTAGAACCTATGTTACTGAATTTTACTCAGAACTGTACCCCAGTCCCAGTGATTTTTTTTAATGTTGTGTTCAGTGTGTGTGTTTCTTGCTGCTCTACCGGTAATTTGTTAATCTCTCACCCTAGGCCGGCAGTGAAGATCAACATGTATGGTGGAAATCCTGAGCAATTGTGCTGACAGCATGTTTGTGGACTATTTGTAACCACCAGAGTTCTGTGTGGCAAAGGTTAACATGCATTGTAGTTTTTTGGCTATTTTTGTTTTTGTTTCTGTTATCATTGATGTACATAGGAAATATTGCCTTGTACAAGTATATCCCAGATTGCAGGGACATATAATCTTTGTCTGACAGCAGCTTTGTCAAAGGAAAAGAAAAAACAGTACCAACATTAGGTGCAGTCATGCAGCCGACCGTGGCAGCAACAGACAGATCAACATGACTAGCAAGGAGGAGAAAAAAAATTATCCTTATAAAATTATAGCCATGGAGGATAAATAATAGAAACAAATGGTTGTAAATACAGTAATAATGTCAGGGAAAGGTTACATGTCCATGCGATCTGGGGAATACTTGTACAAGACAAGATTTCCTATGCACAACAATGATACCAGAAACAATAAAACAAAAAAATAGCCCCAAAATTTCAGTGTACAGTATGTTAATTCTTGACACATAGAACTGTGATAGTTTCAAATAGTCCACAAAAATGTTGACATCATCATTGCTGGACTGGGGTGGGTAGGTAGGGAATATAATGTCAGGTCATGCCCAGATCCCCAAATGATGAGAACCACCATATACTGAAGCTACGTGACAAAATATATCTAGTTATTTCATTTAAAGACCATAGAATAATTAGTAAGACTAATGATCCACAGTAAAATTAATTTTTTAGATCACCCTCATGTCAGATACACTAACACAGATTGCCTATGCTGCCCCAGAGCATTCAGGGATTCAGTGTTATGGGTAGCTAGAAGCCAAGAGAAATTAACAAATTGTGAAGCAACAAGAGATTCATACAAAAATTAAAAAATCAGGTCTGGTGGGGTTGGGGTAGAGTTAAGAGTACAACTCCATAATTATTCAGTTTTGGGCAATTGACTGGCACAGTGTTACGAACATCATAATTTGACTTACGGTTGACTGCCCTCACTAACTAAAATAGCACTACCGGCAGAACCTAAACGGGCTCTACACATTAAAACATTAATTCCAGTTTTCCCACGGACATAGGAAACTAAGACTAAAACATATTTAAATCAATACCCAGAGTGATGGGCAACGGTGACTCACACCACAGAGTACTCCTGGTTATTTTACTGGTGTGTGGGCTACAGCACTTTAACATTCAAATTGGATGCAAAGCTTGGGCAGAAAAAAAATTAATGAAACTCTGCATCCTCTATAAATGTTAACATGCTGTAGCCAACACACCTGTAAAATAACCTGTTTTCATAGGCATTAAACAAATCTTGTGGCACATACTCGCTTAACAATGTCAGTAGCACGTCCTTTAAACAGGTGTCCATTCCCTGCACATCAGCACTGAACTTCTCCCATTGGGTTTGCTAGAAGGTTTGTGGCAATTTGTCAATCACTGTCACCACCCCCAATGTGCTGTCAAATTAAGAAGACTGACTGGGCATTTTCTCCATCTCCTAAAGCAACCCTATTTTGTGAGTCAGCGCAGTTGCAGACTTCTTTGCAGTTTGTTGCTGAAGTCGATGTTAAGGACTAGAATTTCTCTCTCTCTCTTTTTCTCATATTTGAATGTTAAAGTGCTGTAGCCCATACATTCGTGAACATTAGTAGGCTAGCGATCATGAACTGAAACTGTTTGAAAAACTGCAAAAAGATAATAATAATATTTTTATTTATAAGGTGCCTTTCAATATAAAACAGCTCATATAAAATCCAGTAAAACAATACTACTTAAAATCATATACTAATCAATAGTATACACTTTCGGGACAACGATATTCCACTGTGCATTCCATGATGCCTTCCCAGTAAATACAATTCACTTGTATTGTATTTCACAAACTAGTCTATCTCCCTAGCTCCTTCTTCTCCACTGATTCCCTCACCTCGACATGGACTGGCTTTTAGACATTACTACCCTCTCCAGGACAGCCCCACTTGTTGCCACTACTTGTAATTAAATAACAGCCTTGCACACTACATCAGCAGACTCCTGCCTCACCATCTGCAGTGCTCCTTCCTATTGTTCCAGATGAATGGGGGGAGGGGGTTTTAGGCCTACTCTACACCTTACAGGGATATACCACGCTCTTGGCTGTCCCTATTTCTTGACCTTAGCCTAGCTGTATCTACATCTTTTACTGTCAGCAGGATATGCAGAGCTGCATCCACAGCTCTTGTCATACTCCATGTACACCTTGTAACTCTACCCTTGGGTCTAATGAAAACCGCAACTCAGGCCTTCAGTTCTGATGCATGAAGCAAGAGTATCTATTACAGTCACTTTTCCAGTTTCCCACGACCTCCAAGTGTTCTGGAACTTGCCTCTGCTGCGTCCTCCATTGTGGACCATCGCATACCATATCACCACTAACCCAAGATACAGAACTTTCTCTATATCTCTCTACCTCAGTCCTCCATTGTTCTCAAGAGGTCGCCACATGTCCACTCCAGAGCGCTTACCCCATCTACTACTAACTACGTGTTTATCATATGTCTCACGCTATATGCATTCCATTCCTCCTATTCAGCGTTTATTATACTTACAATTTTAACTGCTATCCCATGATCTATGTCCTCTACCTGTTTCTCATCCTACATTTCCTCTCTCTGCAGCAGCATTATGACTGAGCCAGCCCAAACCATCAGTATTCCGGATTCCATCCCTAACTCCTGCCTTCTGAGGTGCTGAGCAAAGGCGAGCTTCCCCTGTCTACCGGGGATGGGATTCCATTACATTCACTACCTTCTTTTGTGTACCAACCAGATATCCTCCATCCCTAACTCTGCTGGATGCATCGAGTGAAGGTTAGCTTGCCCAGACTACCAGGGATGGGAGAGTCATGTCTACAATCTCCTGAGTCTTAACATACCTTCTCTACCTCATATCAGTTGCTGCTTCCCTTCGGGAATGAAACTTCTTCACCACATGTGCCCTCAACATCCTACCTCTTCCTATCTGCCTCCAGTCAGGATTATCCCTCCTCTGCTATCACTGATGAGTGTCTGAACCTTCATCCCACAGCTACAAGTTTATGTAGCCTCAGCCTGATGCCCGGCCACTGCTTCCTTTAAAGAACATGAATTTGCTTGCCTTGCCTTCTGCTTCCTTCTTTGTCTGCAGCCTTGATTCCTGATCTCACGCCTCACCCATCATGCCTGGTTGCATGAGTGTCTATTCTGCTGTTTTACCTGCATTCCTTCTCCACCTGGTATCTGATGCCACATGCATTCTGCAACTGGACCTCCCCCTTACTAGTAGTCTCCATTTCCCCATGCTTTCAACTTTCCCATCAGCTCATCGCACTACCTTGCCTGGTCCACAGCCTGAGCTTGCCTAGCTGTTTCCTCTGCCTGCTTTCCCTACCCGATACCAGTCGCTGCTTCCCTTTAGGAATGGGACCATCACATTCCACCTGCCTTCTGCCTCACCTTCCCTGAAGACATCAACTGCCAATCCTCTCACCAACATCATGGAGGGGTGGCCTGCCCTTTGATCCACTGTGTTTTTGTCTCCTTCATCTCTTGTCTAGCTACACTTCCCACTCGAAGAGGACCTCAGTACTTCTTCTGCCTCTATCCTCCTTCCTCTGCAGAGTGGCATAGAAGACATGTTATCTCTCCCCATTTACCGTTCCTGGAAGCTCATTTCTTCAACCAGTTGTTTCCATTTTACCTGCCCTCCACCAGACTGTCACCAGCTGCTCCCTCCTGAACTTGAGCATCTACCAGTTGTGCCTTCATCCTTACTCATTATTATTGGGAGTGCCATGCCCTTTATCTCTTCTCACCTACTTCGGGAAAGAGCCTGATTTGGAACCTGCAGTTTCCTCCTGGTGCATGTCCATATCATGCATCCTTGCCACTTCCCTCCAGTCTTGGGTCCCATGTCCTTATGTATTCCAGCTTCCTTATCAGTCACCATCCTGCTCATTCATGGATCATCATACTTCACCCCTTTGGTCTCCTTTCCCCTCCTGATTTGGATCCTACCTGTTCGTTCAATATCTGTCTCGATCCAGTTTGACTGCCTCTAGGACTTCTTTGCTGCAGGTTCTCTGGCCAGCTGCTCTATGGGCTCATTGTTTTGCAGAACTGGTAATCTCGTCCTTTATCACTTCCGAATCTTCCATCCCTTTCTCTACTCGTTTGCTGCTTTTGTCGGATGTGGGACACCTGTATCTCAACTCAGTTCTCTAGGTGTTTGGCTTGGCTTCTTGGCCTTCCATGGATCATCCTCTGATGCCTTGCTTCAGCATTCCTTCATTTGCTTCTGTTCACTGATGAAGCCAACCCATTCCTGTACCTTCCTGCTCTGGATGTCATCTGGCTTCACCTAGCCCACTACCTTCCCCGGATTGTTCCTTCAGTTCATCAAGATTCACTCCAGACTTCCTTCCCACTTGGATGGCTGCCTTTTCATCTCCGCCTTGCAGGCTCAGGGCCTTGTACTGTTTGTTGTGTCTCTTTTGGGACTCATACTTTTTCTCTGACCAATATTCCTACCCGATCATCTGCTCTTCCATATGATCCATCTCATACTCCTACTCTGGCCATTCTAACAGTACCCTTCTACCTCTCATTGGCTTACTTGTTCATTGCTCTGGAGAACTACTACAGTCAGCAAACATCCTTTGGCTAACATGCCTCATAGACTATTCCGTCATCATGGTGTTTTACACGCTGCCATTCAGCTCTTCAAGATCATTCACGAAATCCTATTCACCTGGACAAAGGAAGATCTTCTCAGCTTCTATTGGATATACTCTCTGACTCCTTTCCATTCCATTCCATTCCATTACTGTGATTCCCCTGTCTACTTTGTGTCATTGGCTATCCTCCTACACAGAAAGGATGAAATCCCTCTGCTATGCCCTGGCTTTGTAATTAGTATCACTTCTATGGATACCGGGAATCGCATACTAACCCATTCAACTATGAACACCATCTGTCTTACTTTCTGCAGCTCCTCCTACTGCCACTGACTCTGTTGACCACATTACTTGAATCCTACTCCTCAAGTGCCATTGCTTGTTTTAAGAATTTCACAGATGTCTCCCAGAATATTCATCATGGGATCGCCACTGCCTTGCTGATTACTAACTCCACGCCATCCAAAATATCCACACTTGCTTCAGGCAGTGTAGCAGCAAAGTATTTGCATACAACGTCATGAACATCATGACCAAAGAAGCCATCCATCCCTTCTACTGAATTTCCAATCATTCCCCATGTACACTAGGCTACCAGTTGGACTGCTTCCGCAAATAATCTTCTATTCATTACTAATCACTTGTGACATTACTCTCATCAGTAACTCCAACTCTCCCCTACTCATTTTACTCTGTGATGCTTACTTAGTGACTTATTGTTCCCTAATTGTACCTAAGGGTACTTTGCACCATGCAGTTTAATGAGTGGTTGAAAAAATGGTGTGGAGCACAGGGGTTTGGCTTCATTGGGGACTGGGATTCCACCTGGAGGGACACCAGCCTATACTGGCAGGATGGTCTGCATCTGTCCAGGAAGGGAGCAAGTCTTTTGAGCAATCAGTTTAAATGCTTCATTGGCAAGCTTTTAAACTAGTCAAGGGGAGGCACTGATAAGCAGCAGGAAAATCCCAGCCTCCCTACAAAACAGGGTACTAAATGGGAAAAGACCGAGGTAGAAAGGTCAGTGGGGGATGCTGCCACAGAAAGTAAAGCCATCAAAAAATGGAAAGCAATGAGTACCAATGCACGTAGTCTGAGTGACAAGCTTCCTGAATTAGTGGCCTTGATGGAGGAGGAACATCTGGATATCGTGGCAGTCACAGAAACATGGTTCGCACAAAACCATAACTGGGACGTAAACATACCAGGATACACTATCTACAGGAGAGACAGAGAGGGTAAAAGAGGAGGAGGAGTAGCTCTTTACATAAGGGAAGGAATCAAAGTAACAGAACAAAAGAGAAAACAGGGAGGAGAAGAAGCACTGTGGGTAAATTTGGAGACCGGGAATGGCACCACAATCCACACAGGGGTTGTATACAGACCCCCTTCTCAGGGGGAGGAAATGGACAAGGAAATGATAGAAAGTATACTTAGTATGGCAAAAAAAGGGGAGATATTGCTGATGGGTGATCTGAATATGCCAGATGTTAACTGGAGTGCAGTTGCTGCAGCCACTTCAAAGAGTGGGGTTATTCTAGATGCCCCACAGGGGCATGCCTTAGACAACTAGTATTGGAGCCCACTGAGAGGAGCAATCTTAGACCTGGTTCTCTCAAATGGAGATGAAGAGGATCACAGATGTAGAGTGGGTAGCCATCTGGGAACTAGCGACCATCGAACAGTATGGTTCACAATAAACACAGCAATAGAGTCAAGCCATACAAAGGCAAAGGTACTGGACTTTAGGAAGGCTAACTTTGCCAAAAATGGAAGTAAGTGCTAGAATGCACTAGCAAATGGGCAGGAAGGACGGGTGGAAGAACAATGGGAATAATAAAACTGCCATCACAGAGGCAACAAGCCTTGTGTGAAGCAAATAAACAAAACTAAACGATGTAAGAAACCACTATGGTTCTCAAAGGAAGTGGCAGTGAAGATTCAAGAGAAAAAGAAAGCTTTCAGGAAGTACAAGGAATCACAGAAGGAGCAGGACAGAGAACCGTATCAGTTAAAGCAAAAGGAAGCTGGGAAGGCAGTCAGAACAGCAAAGGCCCAAACCAAGGAAAAGATAGCCAACTCAGTTAAGAAGGGGGATAAAACCTTTTATAGGTACATCAGGGAGCGAAGGAAGACCAAGGGAGGGATAGTGAGGCTTAATAAAGCTGGTGGAGGGTGGGCAGAGGGAGACTGTGAAAAGGCAGAGATACTAAACAAATATTTTTGCTAAGTATTTACAAAGGAAGAGGGGGGTACCTAGAACAAACAGTAGAAACACACTGGATATAGAAGTTGATACCAGCCCATTTACAGAAGAAAGGGTTCTGAAAGAACTCTTAAAACTGAAGGTGGACAAAGCAATGGGGCCTGATGGGATTCATCTCAGAATTCTAAAAGAACTAAGGGTAGAATTAGTGACACCACTGACTACCCTGTTTAACAAATCATGGGAGGATGGGGTGGTACCCAAGGACTGGAGGGCAGATGTTATTCCTCTTCACAAAAGTAGAGCAAGGCAGAAGCAGGAAACTACAGACCTGTTGGTTTAACCTCAGTGGTAGGGAAATGATGGAATCACTTAAGGAAAGAATTGTCGAGTATCTAGAGGCCAGAGGGGCACAGGACCCAAGGCAGCATGGATTCACAGCAGGAAGGTCATGCCAGACAAATCTGATAGATTTCTTTGACTGGGTGACCAAAGTAGTAGATCAGGGAGGGCTGTGGACATGGCCTACCTAGACTTTAGCAAGGCATTTGACACAGTCCCCACAAAAGATTAATATACAAGTTAGCTAGCCTGGGAGTGGGTCCCAAGATGACAGCCTGGGTAAAAATTGGCTGGAAAATAGGACACAGAGAGTAATAGTAAATGGAGTCCACTCTGATGAAAGGGGTTACTAGTGGGTACCGCAGGGTTCAGATTAGACTAGTCCTCTCAATGTCTTTATGTTTACATTGCAGAGGGACTGGAAGGAAAAGTATGTCTCTTGCAGACGACACAAGATCTGCAACAGAGTTGATGCACAAGGTGGGTGGAAAGGATGAAAAGGACTTGGCAAGGTTAGAGGAGTGGTCAAATGTATGGTAGCTTAGATTCAATGCTAAGAAGTACAGGTAATGCACCTGGGAAACAAAACCCAGGGAAGAGTACACAATGGGGGTGAGATAATAACAACAACAAAAATGGAAAGGGACCGGGGTAGTCATATCAGATGACCCAAAGGTGGGCAAGCAATGTGGGAGGGCAGCAATGAGGGCTGGGGGGATATTGGGATGCATAGGGAGAGGCATCACCAGTAGAAAACAGGAAGTTATTATCCCTCTGTACAGACAGCTGGTCAGACCCCATCTGGAGTACTGCGTGCAGTTCTGGAGACCCAGTCTTCGCAAAGACATAGACAGGATGGAAGCTGTCCAGACGAGGGCAACCAAAATGGTGCAGGGTCTGCACCGGAAGACATATGAAGAGAGACTAAAGGAGCTTAGTATGTATGGCCTCGAGGAAAGGAGGGAGAGGGGGGACATGATAGAAACTTTCAAGTACCTCAAGGGAATCAACAAAGTCCAAGAGGGTAGCATCTTTCAAAAAAAGAGGTGTGCAAGAACAAGGGGCACAATTGGAAGATGGGGGGGCGGCTCAGAGGTAATTTTGAAGGAAGCATTTTTCACAGAGAGGGTTGTGGATGCATGGAACGCCTTCCGGAGGAGGTCGTGGAGTCAAAAACAGTGGTGGAATTCAAGCATGCATGGGACAGTCATAAGGCAATTCTAGGGGTTGGGGGTGGGAAGAAGTAGGCTGCTGGTTAACTGGGATCTGCAGCTTATCCAGTAGGCAGGGAAATGGGCAGACTGGGTGGGCCAAGCGGTCCTTATCTGCCATCAAATTCTATGTTTCTATGTTTATGTTTCTATGTTTACCTACAGACTATCTCAAATATCAAACTTTACACAAATTGGATCAGTCACCCACAACTTTACAAATCATTGCACGTCCCTCAGTGCACTGTCTGGTTTTACAGGCATCAAGATATATGCTTCCTACTTATTATGCCCCTATAATCCCTCCGGACAGGCATCTGTCATCACCTTGGAAACATGGACTACATTAGCCCTTCTTCAACTGGACCTGCTTCACACATAGGATTCTACCATCCCTACAGAAATGAAGTCCCCTTTACCCACAGGATCATCATTCAGCCGGCATCGTCCTTGGATCAGGGATGAACCATCATCTCCAGGGCACTCAGAGATTCTCTTATACTAATTTCTGTTTCTTGGATGCTTTTCATTTCATTGCATTTTTATTTTTTATACTTGTAAACCAGATGAGCAAAACTGCCCATTTTCACAGGGGACAAGTCATAAATAAACAAAAACAATACAAAGAATTAAGAAACAATTCTCATAGCAAATGGCTGTAATCCAAATAAACTGCAAGTGCAGTTCATACAAAATAAATAACAGTACATTCATATTTGAGTAAAGAGCCACTGTTTTAAACAAGTCTTAAAACATTGGATGGAATTGCTTTCCATAATTTTTGTGCTTGCTTCCTCAGCCACTCCTCATTCATTACTGAATTCCTGGCCTCCAGACCATACCCTGACAGTCAAACCTTCCACAAGTTGGATCAATCACCAATACTTCTTATAGCATTTCCACCATTCCCCATCTAGTAACTTATTGATCAAGTCCTGCTCCCTCTGCTCATTACACCCTTGTATTTCCTTGGGAAAAGCATTATTCATCATCTTGGAAACTTGGACTTCCCTGAATCTCCTTCACCTGGATCTACATCACACCTTGGATCCCATTGCTCCTGCACAACTAGTTGTACTTCCTGTATGCAGCTACTTACATTGTCACTACTTCTGTGCTGACAGTATAACCCCGGTATAACTAGGTGTACTTTCTTTGTACAGTGTTACACTGTAACTAGTTCTGTGTTGACAGTATAATCCCTGTGTAACTAGGAGTACTTTCAGTGTGCAGACTCACATTGTCACAAAATCTGTCTAGGCAGTATAACTCCTGTATAACTGGGTATACTTTCTCTGTGCAGAGACTTACCCTGCCACTAGTTCTGTGTTAACAGTACAACCCTATATAACTAGGTATACTTTCTATGTGTAGAGGCTTACCCTGCCACTAGTTCAGTGTTGCCAAACACTATAGCCCCTGTATACCTATGTGTACTTTCTGTATGCTGATACTTACAGCACATTGTCATTAATTCAGTGTTGACAAACACTATAGCCCATGTATAACTAGGTGCACTTTCAATGTGCAGAAACTAACACTGTCTCTAGTTCAGTGATGGCAAACACTATAGCCCCTGTATAACTAGGTGTAGTTTCAATGTACAGAGAATTACATTGTCACTACTGTAGTTCTCTGTTTTGTTTTGTTTTTCAACTCTCTTTATCCTCCTGTGGCAGGTCCTCCATTGCCATCCACCAACCTACCAGACTCAGGGTCTTTCAGTGGCTTGTAGCACCATACGCTCCCCGGCTGATCCCCAGAGCCAGTCCGGAGGTATCATCCTTGGTGGACCTCCACTTTATCCTCCAATTTTTCTCCTGTGGACCTACTCCCGAGACCCCCGGAAGTGGTAATGCTTGTGCGTGGAGGCGCACATGCATACCACAACTCCAGATGAGGTCTCCTCCTCCCTTCCCCTGAATGGCCTAGTGCCGAAGGTCCTCGGAGAGGTGCCACTTCTCTGGCCTCCCCAAGAAGGCGGCCAAGCTCCGAGGCACCTGCTACCTCTATCCCCGAGGTAGAGGGCTGCCTGTCAGCTGCCAGCTCTAGTCCTCTCCATCCCCCCCCCCCTCCGGCCGACCTCCGATGACCCAGGCTCATTCCCAAACCCGGGTTGCCGATGTGGCACAAGGTGTGGCGTCCAGTGCCTCAACCCTCTGCGCCACAGGGCTGGCTTTGTAGTTCTGTGTTGACAGTATAACCCCTGTATAACTAGATGTACTTTCTGTGAGCAGAGACTTACCTTGTCATTAGTTCTGTTTTGGCAGTATAACCCCTGTATAACTAGGTGTACTTTCTGTGTGCAGAGTTACATTGTCACTAGTTCTGTGCTGACAATACAGGCCCTATATAACTTGGTGTACTTTCTGTGTGCAGAGTCTTACACAGTCACTAGTTCAGTGCTGACAAACACTATAGCACCAGTATAACTAGGTGTACTTTCTGTGTGCACATACATAAAGTACATTGTCATTAGTTCAGTGTTGATAAACACTACAGAACTTGTATAACCAGGTATACTTTCTATGTGCAGAGACACTGTCACTAGTTCTGTGATGACAAACACTATATCCCCATTATAACTAGGTACACTTTCTGTGTGTAGAGACATATATTGTCACTAGGTCTGTGTTGACAGTATAGCCCCTGTATACCTAGATGTGTTTTCTGTGTACAGATACATACAGTACATTGTCATTAGTTCAATGTTGACAAACACTATAGCACCTGTATAACTAGGTGTACTTTCTGTGTGCACACTGAGTACATTGTCACTTGTTCTGCATTGAGAAACACTATAACCACTGTATACCTAGCTGTGTTTTTTCTGTGCAGATAAGTACAGTACATTGTCATTAACATAGAAACATATACAGAGAATCTGATGACAGATAAGGACTGCTTGGCCCACCTAGTCTGCCCATTTCCCTACCTAATGGATATGCTGCAGATCCTAGTTAACCAATAGCCTACATCCTCCTACCCCCCAACTAGAATTGCCTTATGTCTGTCCCATGCATTTTTGAATTCCCCCACTGTTATTGACTCCATGGCCTCCTCAGGGAGGCTCTTCCATGCATTCACAGCCCTCTCCATGAAAAAATACTTCCTCACATTATGTCTGAGCCATCCCCCCTCTATCGTCAAATCATGCCCCCTTTTTCTTGCACATCTCTTTTTCTAAAAGATGCTACACTCTTGGACTTTGTTGATTTTCTTGTGGTACTTGAAAGTTTATATCATGTTCCCCCCTCCCTCCTTTCCTCAAGGGTATACATATTAAACTCCTTTAGTCTCTCTTCTTATGTCTTCTGGTGCAGACCCTGCACCATTTTGGTTGCCCTCCTCCGGACAGCCTCCACCCTGTCTATGTCTTTGTGGAGATGGGGTCTCCAGAACTGAATGCCATACTCCAGATGGGGTCTCACATCTGTCTGTACAGAGGGATGACAACTTCCTGTTTTCTACTGGTGATGCCTCTCCCTATGAATCCCAGTATCCCCCAGCCCTCCTTACTGCCTTCTCACATTGCTTGCCCACCTTTAGGTCATCTGAAATAACTATCCCCAGGTCCCTTTCCATTTCTGTTGTAGTCAGTCCCCCCCCCACTGTGTACTCTTCCCCTGGGTTTTTGTTTCCCAGGTACTTTATTTTACACTTCTTTGCGTTGAATCTAAGCTGCCATACATTTGACCATTCCTCCAACCTTGCCAAGTCCCTTCTCATCCTTTCCACTCCACCTTGTGTATCAACTCTGTTGCAGATCTTTGTGTCATCCGCAAAGAGACATACTTTTCCTTCCAGTCCCTCTGCAATGTCATTTAAAAAGACATTAAAAAGGACCGGACCCAGTACCGAACCCTGCAGTACCCCACAAGTAACCTCCCTTTCTTCACTGTGGACTCCATTTACTATTACCCTCTGCATTCTGTTGTCTAGCCAATGTTTTACCCAGGCTACCACCCTGGGACCCACTTCCAGGCTGGCTAATTTATTAATCATTTGTGTGGGACTGTGTCAAATGCCTTGCTAAAGTCTAGGTAGGCCATGTCCACAGCCCCTCCCTGGTCTACTACTTTGGTCTCCCAGTCAAAGAAATCAATTAGATTCATCTGACATGACCTTCCCGCTGTGAATCCATGCTGCCTTGGGTCCTATTCCCCAATGGCCTCTAGGTACTCAACAATTCTTTCCTTCAGAAGTGATTCCATCATTTTCCCTACCACTGAGCTCAAACTGACAGGTCTGTAGATTCCTGCCTCTGTCTTGCTTCCACTTTTGTGAAGAGGAATCACTTCCACCCTCCTCCAGTCCTCAGGTACCACACCATCCTCCCATGATTTGTTAAAAAGGGCAGTCAATGGTGTTACTAATTCTCCCCTTAGTTCTTTTAGAATTCTGGGGTGAATCCCATCAGGCCCCATTGCTTTGTCCACCTTCAGTTTTAGGAATTCTTTCAGAACCCTTTCTTCTGTGAAAGTACTGTTATCGACCCCCCTATCCAGAGTACTTCTATTGACTGGATTAGGTACCTCCCCCTCATCTTCCTTTGTGAATACTGAGCAGAAGTATTCAGTCAGTATCCCTGCTTTTTCACTGTCCCTCTCTGCCCACCCACCCTCCTCTTTATTCAGCCTCAGTATCCCTCCCTTTGTCTTTCTTCGCTCCCTAATGTACCTATAAAAGGTTTTATCCCGCTTCTTAACTGAGCTGACTATCTTTTCCTCTGTTTAGATTTTGCTATTCTGACTGCCTTCCCCACTTCCTTCTGCTTTTACTGGTATAGTTCTCTGTCCTGCTCCTCCTGTGTATCCTTATACTTCCTGAATGCTATATTTTTCTCCCTAACCTTCCCTGACACCTCTTTTGAGAACCATAGCATTTTTTTCTTCCATTTTGATTTGTTTATTTGCTTCACAGAAAGGCTTGTTGCCCCTGAGATGGCAGTTCTGATGTTTCCCCATTGTTGCTCCACCCCGCCTTCTTGCCTGTTTGCTAGTGCTTTTCTGAGGCACCCTTTTGACAAAATCAGCCCTCCTGAAGTCTAGTCATTAGTTCAGTGCTGACAAATAATATAACCACTTTATAATGAAGTGTATTTTCTGTGTGCAGTTACATACTGTACATTGTCATTCATTCAGTGTTGACAAAAACTATAGCCCCAGTATCACTAGATATACTTTCTGTGTGCTGATACATAAAGTACATTGTCATTAGTTCAGTGCTGACAAACAATATAACACCTGTATAATGAAGTGTTCTTTCTGTGTGCAGATATATACGGTACATTGCCATTAGTTCTGTGCTGACAAACACTATAACCCCATTATAACTAGGTGTACTTTCAGTGTGCAGAGACATAAACTACATTGTCATTAGTTCAGTGTTGACATTCAGTACACTATAACCACTGTATAACCAGGTGCACTTTCTGTGTGCAGATACATTCAGTAGATTGTCATTAATTCAGTGTTGACAAACACTGTAGCACTAGTGTAACAAGGTATACTTTCTGTGTGTAGATAAATACAGAACATTGTCATTAGTTCAGTGCTGGCAAACACTATAACCACTGTACTGTATTATTAGACATAATTTCTTTGTATACATACATAAAGTACACTGTCATTAGTTCAGTTCTGACAGACACTATAGCCCCAGTATATATGTTGGATGTACCAACTCCTTTGAATGTATTGCGGGTGCAGGCGCAGGATTCAGGATACTCATTTATCATCCACCAGGTGATGGGAGAGAATTCCTGAGGGAGGTGGCAGATTTCATCGCCGAGAGGGTTTTGGAATTCTCCTGATGGATAATTCTGGGGGATTTCAATGCCTGGGTCGACGATGAACTTGCGCTTTTTGGACAAATCCTCCTTCAATTGACTGATTCGTTGGGCCTGACATGGGTTATTACCATTGCAACCCACCGGGGGGACATTCATTGGGCTTGATATTCCATCTGGGGATGGAAATCTCCGATGTGGAGGTGGAGCCCATAGGTTGGTCTGACCATCATGCCCTGAGGTTCAGTTTCATGGCCTCCCGAAAGAGGTCTGCCCCTAAGGAGATAGTACAGTTCCGTCCTTTGAGAGGAGTTACCTCAGAAGGCCTAATAGACGGAGCTGGACTTCGGTTTTCCAATGGATAGCATGGATCCAGGTCTTTAGTGCTGGCCTATAATAGGGCAGTTGTGGGGGCCCTGGATGTCATTGCTCCTTTCCGTGTTCACCTCTGTACTCTTCACCCTGAGTCCCCATGGTTTACCATGGAGATCTGTGGGTTGAAGAGACAGGGCCGAAGATTGAAGAGACACTGGCGGAAGACTCACCTGGAAGTTGACAGGCTTAGATTGCTAGATCATTATAAAATCTACCAGTTAGTAATCTCCCATAAGAAGGCAGAGTTCCTGTCCAGGGAGATTGCTACAGCAAGGAATAGACCGGCCCAGCTCTTCTGGACTGTGGACAGACTGTGCAATCCAGTCTGTCTTCATGCCGGTTGAGCATTATCACAGTTACAGTATGAGGAGCTTGCGACGTTCTTTGCTGATAAGGTGTCTGCTATCAGAGATGAGATCAGCCAGGGCCTTCCCATTGGGTCTTGCAGTGACCAATCGAGGGACACAAGTGCCCATTTGACTTGGTCCACGTTCAGTCAACCGGTAGTTATGGATATAGTGAGAATCATCCAGACTCTGCACCCAACTTTCTGTGGGTTGGATCCGGCCCCTACCCACCTACTTGTGGGGTGTGTAGAGGTTATCGGCCCGATCCTTACTGGGATAGTAGTGGCATCATTGGAGAGAGGGATCTTTCCTAATTCTTTGAAGGAGGCAATAGTATGTCTCCTCCTGAAAAAGCCCTCCCTTGATCCCGACTGCCCAGAAAACTACAGACCGATCTCAAATCTTCCCTTTTGGGGAAGATTATTGAGAAGGTGGTCACTTGCAGCTGGAAGATTATTTAAACATCCACAATATCTATGACCCTCTCCAGTCTGGCTTCAGGAAACAGCACAGTACTGAGACGGCTCTTGTTCGGTAGTGAATGATCTCCTGATGGCAAGAGATCGGAGAACCTGCTCTATCTTGGTTCTCCTTGACCTTTCAGCTGCATTTGACACTGTGGATCATGGGGTGCTGCTTGAATGCTCAGTGGTCTCTGTGGACTAAGGGGTGGTCCACAGTTGGTTTAAATCTTTTCTGCAGGGTAGGACTCAGAGACTAGTGTCGGGGATTTATTCCTCAACCTCTCGCTGTCTACACTGTGGAGTGCCACAGGGTTCAGTATTGTCCCCCATGTTATTTACGGTGTATATGCTTCCATTAGGGGACATTATAAGACATTTTGGTTTGAGTTTCCATTGCTATGCCGATGATTCTCAACTCTGTACTGCATGTCTTTTGTGCCTGAGCAGGAGTCTGAGTCAAGTACACTGTTTAACAACTGCCTCCAGGAGATACAGAACTGGATGAGTACCAATTGGCTGAGGTTTAATCCAGGGAAAACAGAGGTATTGGTGGTGGAACCGGGGGTAAGGATATCAAGTCCATGGGCGGGAAAACTCTCAGGTGTATTTCTGGGAGTAACCCCGCTCATGGCATCTGGTCAGGTGCGTAACGTTGGTGTTATATTTGACGAGGGCTTGACCCTGAGGGCACAGGTGTCAGCCATAGTCAAATCATCCTTTTTTCATCTAAGGAATATAGCATGGGTGAAACACTTGATTCCATCAGAGGATCTTCCTACCCTGGTCCACGCCTTTGTGTCCAATCGTCTTGATTATTGCAACGCCCTTTATCTAGGGCTGCCGGGAGTGGATATCCACCGCTTACAGCTGGTGCAAAACACGGCAGCTAGGTTGTTGACTGGAAGCCCGAGGTCCAACCATATAACACCTATGCTTCGCAAATTACACTGGCTGCCTGAACAGTGGTGGATCACTTTCAAGGTCATGCTGATGACCTATAAAGCCCTACATGGTTTGGGACCTCACTACCTGAAAGAACTCCTGACTTCTTACTGTCCCTCCCGCTCCCTCCGATCCTCTGGTGAGGGATTGCTGGAGATTCCCAGGTAACCTTAAAAACATCTGGTGGAAGAACATTTGCCTTTATGGCCCCTACCCTGTGGAATTCTCTACCTTGCCAGATACGCAATTGCCTGACTGTGGAGAGCTTTAAAAAAGCTTTAAAGACCTTCCTTTTTAACCAAGCTTTTTTTTAGTGATTCAAATTATATTGGATTGTATTTTGAATTTGAAGCTGTTTATAGTTGTGGTTTTAATTTGTATGAGTGATATTGTAAAGACGCCCTGAGCTTTGGAAGGGTGCCTTAAAGAAATAAACATTTACTTACTTACCTACTTACAGTATAACTAGGTGTACTGTCTGTGTGCAGATACATAAATTGTCATTAGTTCAGTGTTGATAAGCAGTATAGCCCCTTTATAACTAGACATACTTTCTGTGGGCAGATACATACAGTACATTGTCATTGATTCACTGCTGACAAACATCACAGTCCCTGTATAACTAGATGTACTTTCTGTGTGCAGATACATATAGTACAGTGTCTTTAGTTCAATGTTGATGAACACTATAGCCCTTCTATAACTACGCATAACCAGACATACTTGTTGTGTGCAGATACATAAAGTACATTGTCATTTGTTCAGTGTTGACAAACACTATAGGCCCTGTATAACTGGACATACTTTCGGTGTGCAGAGACATATAGTATATTGTCATTAGTTCAGTGTTGACAAACACTATAACCCCTGTATAACTAGGTGTACTTTCTGTGTGCACATATATACATTACATTGTCATTAGTTCAGTGTTAACAAACACTATAGGCCCTGTATAACTAGATGTACTTTTGATGTGCAGGTACATTTAGTATATTTTTATTAGTTTAGTGTTGATAAACACTATAACCCCTGTATAACTAGGTGTACTTTCTGTGTACTCATACAGTGGTTGCTATAGATAAGTTGCCTGGTACCTCGGTGTGCCATCCGGTGCAGCATTCTATGAGTCAAAGCGCTAGGGTAGTACCATCTGCATTATTTGCTGTGTGTGTGCAGCTGTTGCCTGAATTTCAAGCCAATTGGACTTGCATTCAATAAATTCTACTTTTGCATTCAGCTCCAGTGTGCTGCACTTTTTCTCTTATGGTTTGGGCATTTATTACAGTACTTGTTTCTAACACAGGATGTATACGAGTATCTTATTTTAATTGCAGTCCTGATTAGTGCTCGTTTTTGTTTGTGCACATAAAACCAGCCGTATTTCTGTATGAACCTATGTACTGTAAATGAGCATAGTGCCTCTAGGAGTGCTGTCTAAACATTGTTTTTTCTAAATTGATCACAGGCATACTCAGTACTCCTCCAACATAATTTTAATATAGACGGTACTGTCCAAGACCATTCACAATCATGTATCTGATCTGCCAAATGAATCCTTCAGCCAAAGCAAAATACAGAGTGATTAAATGTAAAAGTCTGTTTAACATAAATAAAAAAGGAAAAAAAAATGATTCTATCACAGCTCTAGTTGCCATCACGAGTCAGTCAATTTTCATCACTTTACCATCAAAGTGACAGCATGCTATACCTGACTCCCAACCAATTTATGTATATACTGTATATATACATATAGAAACATAGAATTTGATGGCAGATAAGGACTGCTAGGCCCGCCTAGTCTGCCCATTTTCCTACCTAACAGATAAGCTGCAGATCCTAGTTAACCAACAGCTTACTTCCTCCTACCCCCCACTAGGACTGCCTTATGTCTGTCCCATGCATTCTTGAATTCCCCCACTGTTCTTGACTCCACGACCTCTCAGGGAGGCTTGTTCCATGCATCCACAACCCTCTGTGAAAAATACTCATCACATTACCTCTGAGCCATCCCCTCTAGCTTCAAATTGTGCCCCTTGTTCTTGCATATCTCTTTTCTGAAAGATGCTACCCTCTTGAGTTTGTTGATTCCCTTGAGGTATTTGAAAGTTTCTATCATGTACCTCTCTCCCTTCTTTCCTCAAGGGCATACATACTAAGCTCCTTTAGTCTTTCTTTATATGTCTTCTGGTGCAGACCCTGCACCATTTTGGTGCCCTCCTCTGACAGCCTCCGCTCTGTCTATGTCTTTGTGAGATGGGGTCTCCAGAACTGCACACGGTACTCCAGATGGGGTCTCACCAACTGTCTGTACAGAGGGATAATAACTTCCTGTTTTCTACTATTGATGCCTCTTCCATGCATCCCAGTATCCCCCAGCCTTCTTACTGCCTTCTCACATTGCTTGCCCACCTTTAGGTCATCTGATATAATTACCCCAGGTCCCTTTCCATTTTACTGTTGTCAGTATCTCACCCCCATTGTGTACGCCTCTGGGTTTTTGTTTCCCATGTGCATTACACTGCACTTCTTTGCATTGAATCTGAGCTGCCATACATTTGACCATTCCTCCAACCTTGCCAAGTCCCTTCTCATCCTTTCCACTCCATCTTGTGTATCAGCCCTGTCGCAGATCTTTGTGTCGTCTGCAAAGAGACATACTTTTCCTTCCAGTTCCTCTGCAATGTCACTTACAAAGACATTAAAAAGGACCGGTCCCAGTACTGAACCCTGCAGTACCCCACTAGTTACCCTCCTTTCTTCACTGTGTACTCCATTTACTACTACCCTTTGTGTCCTGTTGTCTAGCCAATTTTTTATCCAGGTTACCACCTTGGGAACCACTCCAAGGCTGGCTAACTTGTGTATTAATCTTTTATGTAGAACTGTATCAAATACCTTGCTAAAACCTAGGTAGTCCATGTCCACAGCCCCTCCCTGGTCACCCAGTCAAAGAAATCTATTAGATTTGTCTGACATGACCTTCCCATCGTGAATCCATGCTGCCTTGAGTCCTGTGCCCCACTGGCCTCTAGGTACTCAACAGTTCTTTCCTTCAGAAGTGATTCCATCATTTTCCCTACCACTGAGGTCAAACTAACTGGTCTGTAGTTTCCTGCATCTGTCCTGCTCCCACTTTTGTGAAGAGGAATCACATCTGCCCTTCTCCAGTCCTTGGGTACCACCCCATCCTCCCATGATTTGTTAAAGAGAGTAATCAGCAGTGTCACTAGTTCTCCCCTTAGTTCTTTTAGAATTCTGGGGTGAATCCCATCAGGCCCCATTGCTTTGTCCACCTTCAATTTTATTAGTTCTTTCAGAACTCTTTCTTCTGTAAATGGACTGGTATCAACCCCCATCTTCAGAGAGTTTCTCTTGTTTGGTTTGGGCACCTCCCCCTCCTCTTCCTTTGTGAACACTAAGCAGAAATATTCGTTCAGTATCCCTGCTTTTTCACTGTCACCCTCTACCCACATTCCCTCCCCTTTATTAAGCCTCAGTATCCCTCCTCTGGTCTTTCTTCACTCCCTAATGTACCTATAAAAGGTCTTATCCTCCTTCTTAACAGAATTGGCTATCCTTTCCTCGGTTTGGGCCTTTGCTGTTCTGACTGCTTTCCCAGCCTCTTTCTGCTTTAACTGATAAAGTTCTCTGTCCTGCTCCTTCCGTGTTTCCTTATATTTCCTGAATGCTATCCTTTTCTCCTTAACCTTCCCTGCCACCTCTTTTGAGAACCATAGCGTTTTTTTCCTTCATTGTGTTTTATTGATTTGCTTTACACAAAGGCTTGTTGCCTCTGTGATGGCTGTGATTACTCCCCATTGTTCCTCCACCCCTCCTTCTTGCCTGTTTGCTAGTGCTTTTCTGAGGCACTCTCTCATTTTCCCAAAGTCAGCCCTCCTAAAGTCCAATACTCTTGCTTTTGCATGGCTTGATTGTATGGCTGTGTTTATCTTGAACCACACTGTTTGGGGTCGCTTGTTCCCAGATGGCTACCCACTTCTAAATCTGAGATTCTTTCTCCGTCCCCATTTGAGAGTACCAGGTCTAAGATTGCTCCCTCCTGAGTGGGTTCCAATACTAGCTGTCTGAGGCATGCCCCCTGTAGGGCATCAAGAATGACCCTGCTCTTGGATGTGCCAGCAGCAAAGGTGCTCCAGTTAACATCTGGCATATTCAGGTCCCCCATCAACAATATCTCCCCTTTTTCTGCCATTCTAAGGAAGCCTTCTATCATTTCCTTGTCCATTCCCTCCCCCTGAGATGGGGGTCTGTATACAACTCCCATGCTGATTGTGGTGCCATTTCTGTCTCCAGGGTGACCCAGAGTGCCTCATCTGCTCCCTGTTTACTCTTTAGTTCTGTTGCTTTGATCCATTCCTTTACATAGAGAGCTACTCCTCCTCCTCTTTTACTCTCCCTGTCCCTCCTATAGATTGTGTATCCTGGTATGTTGACATCCCAGTCCTGGTTCTCTGTGTACCATGTTTCTGTGACTGCCACAATATCCAGGGAACCCTCTTCCATCAAGGCCACTAGTTCAGGGAGCTTGTTACACAGACTATGGGCATTGGTACTCATCATCCTCCACTTTTTGATAGCTTTACCCATTTTAGCCCCATTCCTGTCCTTACTGCCTTTGCCTTTTTTTACATTTACCTCTGTTCTGCTCCCTAATAACTTCTCTATCTCAGTGTTTACCTCACTAATTACCATGTTTTGTGGGGGAAGGCTGGGATTTCCCTGCTCCTTTTCAGTGCCTTCCCCTTGGCTAGTTTAAATGCTTGCCAATGAAGCATTTAAACCTCTCACCTAGGATCCTGGTCCCCCCCAGACAGATGCAGACCATCACACCAGTATAGGTCTGCATCCCTCCAGGTGGCTCCCCAGTCCCCAATGAAGCCAAAACCCTGAGATCCACACCAGTTTTCCAACCACTCATTGAATTCCCTGGTGAGGAGTGCCCTAGCATCACCCTTGCCACAGACAGGCAGCACCTCCGAGAAGTTTACCATATGCGCTACTTGTCTAAGGCCCCTCCCCAACTCTTCAAACTCCTCTTGCACTGCTCTGATCCCATTCCTAGCCAGGTTATTTGTCCCTAGGTTGACAATGACATCCAGCTCCTTCCCTCATGCAGCTGCTCCCATGATCTTGAGGATTCGCTACCTGTCCCTCCAAGCTGTGGCACCAGGCAGGCACCTTATCTCCCTCTCCCCTTCCTCCCCATTTCTACCCCCTAATGATTGAGTCCCCACCAGGAGTTGTTTCTTCCCTGTGAGGTCTCATGCCACCCTCCTGTGGATCTCCTTTGTGAAGGTTCCCTGCATCCTCCTTGGTCTCCACTGCAGGTGCCTTCATAGAGGAACCACTATCCACCAGAAGAGCGAATGAATTGTGGAGAGGTACAGCTGGAGGGATGCAACTTTTTCCACCACACTCCCTCCTGAGCCCACCCTGGTCCAGCCTCTCCTCTTTCTTGGCAACCTCTTCGGTAGTGGCATTGGCCCTGGTGGTCCCTGGGTGGGGGAGGAGGTTTCATGAATCCTAGCCAGTTCAGCCTGGAGACAGGCAACCTCCTCTCTCAGACCAGAGAGGTGCCTGCAAATAGGGCAGCATCGCAGCCTCCAGAATGTCTCCTGGAACACTGCTGCCCCACAGCCATTGCACTGCACCACTACTATCATGTCTTACTTTGTGTCCCCTCTCCTGTTTCTCTGTATGCTTACTCGCTCCTCTCCTTACAACTCTCACCCTTCCTGTTCTGGGACAGCAACTTCCTATCTTCTTCAGTAGCCTCCTTCTTCCTTGCTCACGTCAGACCCCACCAGCTGGGGTGGTGGATTTTTTTCCTTTAGGGTTGACAAACCAATGTTTCTATGATCCTTCCTTCCTACTGCCAAACAGGAAGTTCCTGTTGACAGTCAAATCCAGTGGCTATAAAAGTAGAACTGGCTTAGGTGGGTGGGATGGAGGGCAATTAGTAAGAAAAAAGGCTAGCAACAGGAAGTTGTAATTTAAGTCACCTGTTTTTACAGTGTCGAAGCCACACCCCCAATTGAGCTCTCTTTCCTCCTACTGGTTTAGCAAAGTCAGCTGATACAGGAAGTTGTAATTTGAGTCACCTGCTTTTATAGTGTCTAAGCCACACCCCTAATTAAGCTCTCTCTTTCATTCTACTAGTTTAGCAAAGTCAGCTGATACAGTACCCTTCTCAGCACAGAACACACACTGACTTTCTTTCTTTTCTTTTCTTTCTTTTTTTAACCCTAAATAAGACCCCTTCTACTTCTAATAAAGTATCTGTCTACTTAATCTTAACAGACACTGACTCCTGCTGAGATATAAGTTTTACATTAATAAGAACATGTAGCTTCTTTTAGTTAGCTGCTTTGTGCTCTACAAGCAAGGCTAGCAACAGGAAGTTGTAATTTGAGTCACCCGTTTTTATAGTGTCGAAGCCACACCCCCAATTAAGCTCTCTTTCCTCCTACTGGTTTAGCAAAGTCAACTGATACAGTACCCTTCCCAGCACAGAACACACACTGACTTTCTTTCCTTTCTTTTTTTTAACCCTAAATAAAACCCCTTCTACTTCTAATAAAGTATCTGTCTACTTAATCTCAACAGGCACTGACTCCTGCTGAGATATACGTTTTAAATTAATAAGAAAATGTAGCTTATTTTAGTTAGCTGCTTTCTGCTCTACAAGCAAGGCTAGCAACAGTATATATATTTGCTTTCAACTCTGTTTATTACTGGACATAGTACTGTCCACCATTAGTAACTACAGCTCCATCTGCAGCTATAATTTATGTTTGCCTACTGTCTATTTTTACAGTTAATTCAGGACTTGACTGAAAATAGGAAGCGTAACATACAATAGCAAAAGTCCAGGTCATCAAAACTGCATGAACAAATATGAATACATAAGTAAATAAATATATAAGTAAAATATTTTGAATTCTGAAAGATACTGACAAAAGAGAAAGAAGAAAAATAAAACACGATGCTAGTATTGCCGTGAGAAATAATACAGCCCTTCTCTAACATACAAGTTATTTAAAACATATAAGTTCATAGCAGTAGAAATGTGAGCATGCAAGCAAATATGCTGGGTGTTCTAAGCTAACTCAAGGCACTACCGTACAATCATGGTACCAAAAAGGTTAACATTACTCCATGTTATGCATTATCTATAATCTCCCACAGTCATGTACAGTAGCATACAGTACATGAACTCATAACCACTTAGACCCAACTCTGTTACCCCACAGTCAGATAATCTGTGTTGCTGGAATGTCAGTTTCGTTGCCTCTGTAGTTAGAACTGGCTTGCTGTTGCTATGTAGAAAGGTGCATAGTGGCAGTTTGTGGGACACTTACTATACCCTCCCCCACCTACCACTACAACCCACAGCTCCTTATGACCACAAATGAGAAATCTGATATTTTACATTAGATAATTTTGCTAATAAATTGATATCCATTAGGGTACTATGGCTCAAGTCAGCTGATGGATCATTGGCAGACAATATTATTTACTCAATATTTTAAACAAGTATACACATTTTCTACAAGAGGAGCTGCTAGCATTTTGTTGAATACAGTTAACTTCCCATATTCAGTTTTCCATTCCTTACAGCCATCATTTATGCTGTGTTGAAAAAAGGCACCATTACTAGTATTTTGTAACTTTGTGATTTTGGAAGCTAAAATTTACATTCCTTCATATGTGGTCATATGGGGCGTTGGGACAGACCTCTCTCACTGTCCCTGTGTTTTTCATAATCTGTGTGTGTGCACAGTGGTTGATCCCTTAATTGGAATAAACTGGAAAGCAGCATTTTAGTTTCTGTACCTGGGTGTGAGAGGTCCATCCCACTGCCCTATACGACCACAAATGACAACCTGATATTTTTAATTATATATTTTTTCTTCAGTTTTCCATTCATTAGTGCTATCAGTTTACACTAGTATTTTGAAAATTTGGTGATTTTGGAAGCTAAAAATGACATGGTCTCATATGTGGTCATATGGGGTGGTGGGACAGACCTCTCTCACTGTCCCTGTGTTGTTCATCATCTGTGAGTGTGCACAGTGGTTGAACCATTTTGGAATAAACTTGACAAACAATGTTTTAGTTTCTGTACCTCGGTGAGAGGGGTCTGTTCCATTGCCCCATATGACCACATATGAGACCATGTCAGTGTGATTGTGGGTAGTCTTGTGCAGAATGCAAAATCCTGCAGTCAGGTTCTGGTAGAATGGCAGTACTGCTTCGCCTAAGCGTAGCAGAATTTCATAATGAATTCATCAGAATCTCATCAGTGATTTTTTCATGGTAAACTGCTGGTTTTAAAAGTAAACTTCATATTTTTAGTTTGAAATTGTGGAAGCATGTTCTGTGGAAAAATGTGGGAATGTGAAGTGCTATCTCACCCCAACTGTGTAATAAATTAAAATAAAAAACTTTCCCTGGTAGCAGAACCCCCTCCCCAATACATCCGTTGTTTATCCAGTGTGACTCGCTCCAAGGAACACATTTTTGTGGGAGTCAGGCATGCTGGATTACAAGGGATATATAACTTTCCCTGCTAGTTTTTCATCCCCATCCCCGATGTTGTGTGTATTTATATGGTTTTTAGGGTACAGTATGTAATATTTATTCTATCATTCCTTTCCCAACCCAATCCCCCCTCCCCAGTCTGACACCTTACATTGATGTACATTACATTTGGTTCTATGAAGGGACCTTCAAGTACAATGCCGACTATGTAATTTCTGTACAGCATGGACCTGGTTCTCATGTAATTCTTTCACCAGTTTTTCAATTACAATTCATAGTTTACAGTACATACAAGTAGTTCATCTTACTAGTAATTGGTAGTGGGTTTTGTGCCTCTTAGGTGTTTAGGGGAGAATCGGTAAAGGAGTGGTAAATAGGGTAGGTTTCAGGTGTGTTCTCAGAGCTAAGCAAAACGTTGGGATAAAATAACTAACATGAAAACTCTGAAGCTGGGGACCCAGTTTTCTCGCATATCACAATTTTTGGAAAATACATTGTCAACATAAAGGAAGTAAATTATGTTTTTTTTTAATAAAATAGGATATGAAAATATGGGTAGTGCCAACCCGCTTTCAGCTATACTGCCTCCATTTCCCAACCCCTTTTTATTTGGATACCCATATAAGGGGGACAACGGATATCACTATATAATATTTTCATACATTTGGGTCACACCTGGAATCAAGCCTAAATGAGTAAATAAATACATCTATATATGGGATGTTTCCAAAACTGACAGTCCTGAGAAAAATACAGCTCATGAAAAATTAAAAAAAGGTAAAAAAATCAGCCATTCTCAGTGCTCTCTACAAAGTCAGAGTGTCAGTATTTTACTTGCTTTCTGAATAATGTCTGTGTGAATGTCTCTCTCTGCACTGTGTTTTGTAAAATATATCAGTGCTTAATTAATTAATTCAAAATACTGATGCTGCCAACTAAATCCTTAGGCAAGCAATCACCTGCTATAACCTTGACATGACAACTTATCCGTTTCCCAATCCCTTTTAATTTTTTATTTTAGACACCCATATAAGGGGAACAAATGGGAAAAAATGAAGATTTTACATCACAGAAGAAAAAAAAAAATGGGGATGTATAATAAAATCAGACAAGACGGTTAAAAACGATACAATACCATATTACATATTGGAATAAATGTCAGTTTTACCCTTTTATTGGGAAATAAGCAGTAACACAGTATGAGCTACATAACTATCTTGCTATGTACAGTTAGGGCATTTTGGGGATTTGAAGAATCCAGACTACTTATCAACACTTATAGTTCATTTGAGATGAAGGCATGTTACTCAGGATTTCATGACTGGCAAAAACATAAACTTGATCCATGCAAGTCAAGGTACCAAATGACAGACATGAACTAAAACATTGCTTTACAAGGATCCCCTAAAGTACACCAGCATCCAAACAGACTGAAACATGAGCACAAGTTTTGACACCTAATTTGGGCAGTGATAGGGAGGGAGAGAGAACTGCTGTAACTAAATAGACAAGCAGATTGGTGGACATAGTTGTAAAAGCCTATTTTACTACTTGATGAGATGTGTGGCATATGGTTTTTATGTCAGACATTGCTGAAAAAGAGTTTATCCCAAGCCCTTGCTGGCAAGGATAGATAGATACTGTAGATAGATAGAAGGAGGAAGGGAAGGGAACATTGTATAACCAGGAGTAGCACACAAAGCTGAAGCTTGTTTCCAGATGTGACCTGGGAGCACAAGGAAGTTAAGTGACTTGCTTAGGGTCACACAGTATGCAAGTGGGGGGCTGTGGGATTGAAACCCAGGTCTCCAGGTTTGAAGCACAGCACCTTAAAAAGGAAGGAAGGAAAGAAGGAAGCAAGCTAGCTAGCAAGCTAGCTCCCTCTGCCTCGCACAGTTTAATAGAAGTCAAAATCCTTCCATGCAGTTGGGAGAAAGGTTCCTGGGTCCAGGATGAATAGCATATAAGAGGAAAGAGACAACAGAGTCTGAAGCCCAGCAGTTATGTATATTTACTATTTTTGCAACAACACACTGTTGGACCCATACATCAGCCTAGAGAGAGCTCGAAATGTATTGCTAAGATGAGGGAATTATTTGGCCAATTCTAAAGTTTGAGCTAAATACCACAGTTTTGCTTTTTTTTTAATTTTTATTTATTTGTTTACCCTTGGATTAAAAATACCACTGAGCACAAACAGCTCCTTAAGAAAGATTTCACATCAGTGGCAAGAGGAGGCATAATACATAGCTTCAACAAAACAGCGCATTAAAGTCCACATATATTGCTCATAAAACATTTATAATAACTGGTCAGCAATTTTTCACATAGGCTGAACCAGTTATCATTTGCCGTTAATAAACACTATAGTCCCTGTATAACTAGGTGTACTTTCTATGTGCAGATACATAAAGTACATTGTCACTAGTTCAGTGCTGACAAACACTATAACTCCTGTATAACTAGATGTACTTTCTGTTTGCAGATACATACAGTACATTGTCATTAGTTTAATGTTGACAAACACTGTAGCCCCGTATAACTAGGTGTATTTTCTGTGTGCAGATACATACAGTTGATTGTTACTAGTTGTACATTGTCATTAGTTCAATGCTGACAAACACTGTAGCCCCTATATAACAAGGTGTACTTTCTTTGTGCAGACACATTCAATGCATTGTCATTAATTCAGTGTTGAAAAACACTATAACCCCTGTATAACTAGACATACTTTCTGTTTGCAGATACATACGGTGCATTATAGTATACAGTGGAACGTCGTTGTTCACTGAAATCTAGCACTCTCAAAATGTTGTTCTGCTGCACTAGTGATATCCGTAGTGCAGCAGAACCAAGAAGTGACGTCTGCAGGACAGCAGAACAACTTTTCATCCTGCTGCAGTGTGGACGTCACACATGGTGTCCTCGAGCAGCAATCTGACAGTTAGTCTTATTTTAAAAAAAAAGATGTAGTATTTTTTTTTTTTTTTGAGGCAACGATGTTCCACTATACACTATACAGAACAGTGCATGCGTACCATTTAACGGCAGGGCTGTTCTTTCACTTCGTTAGTACGATGACGACTGATTACCTCTCGAAGTAATCTGTCATCATCCCTACTCATGCAACTTTTAAGGGCAAAATCAGGACTTTTCTTACTGCTTTGGACAAATGTGTTTGCTTTGATCCTACCTGATCCCCTTGCTCCTAACCTGTTTTCCCACTTCCTTATTGCTTGCACTTGTGCCTTTCCCAATGGTTGTTTTATGTGGTGTTTTACTATAATTGCTGATTGAATCTGTTTGACTGTATGCCAAATATTAGCTTTTGCCATTTACAAGTTGTTGTTTACTTCCTGCCACCACTTGGCTTCCCCTTGATCCCTGTTCTCTTCTCCCCTTACCTCTCAGCCTTCCTTCACTCAACTCCCTGCTCCTCTCTTCCCCGACCACTCTCCTGCACTCTCCTTTCCCCTCCCCTCTGCCTCCCCTTCCTTCTCTGCTTGCTTGCCTCGCCTTACCTCCTCCTGAGTCACCCCTGCCCGCTCACTCATCCCACCTCCCAGCTGAGCATTGTTCCTATTACCTCACTTGCCATAAACTTACCTCCCACCGACCTCTTTCCTGCCCTGCCGCCTCGGTTCCACTGGCTCGGCTTGACGTTGTTACCTTTCCGCTACTGTCAGAACTCTTTCGCTTCTCCTCCTCTTACCGCATCATCACCCTTGCCCTGTCGTTCATCGGTTCCACCAGCCCAGCCGCATTCTGCTACCTTTTGCTGTTGCTGCCTTTTGTCGTAATCCCCTGTCACCCTTTCTCCACTTGCCGCTCTTTCGCTCCAATGACCAGGCTGCAGGTTGGAACCTTGTATCACGCCGCTGCTGTATTTGCTGGCTTTTAACCCCTCACCCTCCCTCCCCTCTCCCGGCCATCCCTCCTCTACTCCCTCCTACTTTCCTATTCCTGCCACCGCCTCTCTGTCCTTATATTCTTAGCCATTTCTTTAGCCTCCGTTTTGGCCCCTTGCCTCTATCCTTCCCCTATCCTTCCTCACCTCCTCACCTTCCCCTTTGTCATTTTCCATCTTGTTTCTGCTTTACCCTACACCTATCCTCTCCCTTTCCTAGGTCCTTCAATGCACTTTATGTATGTGCTCAATGGAAAATGTCCTTGAAATGTATTTTGCCTTGTATTTTCCTTTGTCATGCATTGTATCCTGCCATATGTATCTTCCTGTATTTCTGTGCATCATGTATTTTCGTTATCCTTACTGTATCGTTATGTTCTGTAATTTTACATCCCGGGTCGTGCCTGAAAACAGTCACTTGCTGGCTAGTGCACTTACCCGGTTAACAAAAACTAAATAAATAAAATAAATCATAGTACCAACTCGGTGAAAGAATAGCCCTGTTGTTAACTGGTACTCATGCACTATTCTATATGTTATTAGTTCAGTGTTGACAAACACTATAGCCCCTGTATAACTAGGTGTGTTTTCTGTGTACAGAGACATACAGTTGATTGTTACTAATTGTACATTGTCATTAGTTCAGTGCTGAGAAACACTATAGCCCCTACATAACAAGGTGCACTTTCTTTGTGCAGACACATTCAATACATTGTCATTAATTCAGTGTTGAAAAACACTATAGCCCCTGTATAACTAGACATACTTTCTGTTTGCAGATACATACAGTGCATTATAGTGTATAGTGGAACGTCATTGTTCACTGAAATCTAGCGCTCTCAAAATGTTGTTCTGCTGCACTAGTGACATCCGTAGTGCTGCAGAACCAAAAGGTGACATCCGCAGGACAGCAGAATGACTTTTCGTTCTGCTGCAGTGCGGATGTCACACATAGTGTCCTCGAGCAGCAATCTGACAGTCTTATTTTAAAAAGAAATATGTAATATTTTTTTTTGAGGCAACAACATTCCACTATACACTATACAGAACAGTGCATGTGTACCATTTAACAGCAGGGCTGTTCTTTCACCTCGTTGGTACTATGACGACTGATTACCTCTCGAGTTGTGCTCTCGAGGTAATCTGTCATCATAGTACAGTTAAAGCTGCTTAAATTGTCCTCTTTAAGCAATCATCCCCATTATCAGACATGGCACTTTACAATATCGCTAACTAGGCACCAACACAGACAGACAGACAGAGACAAACACAGACGTACAGCAAAGTGATTACAGTCCTTTTTTTGAATTCATGCTGTTTTGTCTGAGTGTTAGTCTTTTTAAACCTTTATTAAACAATTGGTTAAAATAAAGAATGAAATTTAAATTAAGACCAGACCAGATTAGCACTGAACAGTGCACTCTTGCACACTTATCTTTCCGATGGAGTCTCGCTCGCTATCCTTCAGACCTTAGTGAAAAAAATCAGTAATTTTCTTCTGCTGTGATTCTCTTGCCATCTCTTGGAGAATCACGCCTTCAGGGTTGAAAATGTGCTCCCAGTCTTCCATCCGCTCATGTTGCAGGTACCAATTTCTTAGAAGCGCACAATGTTCTTGGGCATCTCTGTTTGTAACCTTGGCCACTTCAATTGTTGTTGCAGACTCGTCTTCATCCTTCGATCCATGATTTACAATGGTTAGAGCTTCACAGATCGTGGCCACAGTCAGATCTCCATCCGTCGCTTCGTCTGCGTCCATGTCGACGAAAGACAAGAATTCATCTGGTGTCAGATTAACCAGTAGGGGCACATCAGCCATTAGATTCTTGTCCCGTTGAGACACAGCACCTACAGCGCCCTCATGTCCTCTGTTGGTAACTGCATCCTCTGCTTTTCCATCAGTTAAGGTAAAACCTCCATTTCAAAAACAGTTAGCAATTGTGGAAGGCTTTACAGATGTCCACGCCTTGTGCAACATGTGCACAGCATCTAACAGATTAACACATCGGGCAATCTCTGATGCCAAGGACGTGGTGCACTGTCAATTATGCCCACTATATGCTCTGAAAAGAGCGAGCGGTAGTGACCTTTCAGATTTCTTATCACGCCCATGTCTAGAGGTTGAATTAAACTGGTCATGTTAGGAGGCAGAAAATGAATTGTGATGTTACTGAATCTAACAGCTATGTGTGTAGGGTGGGCAGAACAGTTATCAACGAAGAGGATCACCCTGCAGCATTGCCGCCTGAGCTTAGAGTTCCATCCATCAATCCACTCGTAAAATATTTTGCTGGTCATCCAAGCATTGACTGAACTGACGTACTGAACAGGGACTGTGGAAAGATCTTTTGGCATGCACCGGGGTCGTTTGCTCTTACCAATGACCAGCAAAGGTAATTTCTCTGTGCCAAGCATGTTTGCACGGCAGAGCAATGAGACCCGGTCCTTTGCCTTCTTTCCACCGATTAGTTCCATATCTCTCTGTATGTGGCTACGGTCAGGATATCCCCTAAAAAAATGCCAGTCTCATCGACATTGAAGATGTCCGTGGGAGAGAAATCAGCAATTAATGTCAGAAGGACATTTTTAATCCAGTCGGACCCCGCATCATCAGCAGCATCCAGCCGTTCCCCTTGCTCCTTTTTGCAGACAATGTTTCGTCTGCTTTTCCATCGGGAAAGCCACCCATCAGTTGCATCAAAATCAATGTGATTAAGATGTGTGGCTATCTATAAAGCTTTTTTTTTTTAAACAGGGCCAGAAATACGAGCACCCTTGCTGACAGCACTTGCAAACCACTGGTGCAGTGCATCGTCCACTTGCGTGTCTTTTCCTTGACGCTTTCTTTTACACTGTGGATTGCTGTTAGCATGCCATTCCTGCAAAAGTTCGTTTTTTTTTTTCTACTAATTCTTCCAACCTGTCTTTTAGATATGTTGAAGAGTTTTGAAACCTTTGCCATTGAAGCACCAGGTTCTTGGCGTGCTTCAAGAACTTTTATTTTATCGGCCAAAGGCAGGTTGATTCTTTTAGACTCCATCATCCAGATAAAAGTGCCAAGGTACTGAAACAACAAAGACACAGCAATAATGGTCAGCTGCTCTGGTTACAATTTTATAGTCAGCAGGTGTTAACTGACATAAGTGGCTAATCGTTTCTGAGTGAAGTAGCACCTGATTATCATTAGTACATCAAAAAAGGTGACTCTTAAAAGGTGAAGGTTAAGGGCAAAATGAGAAAAAAATTGTCCCCATAAACGGGCTTGCTATGTCCCCTTTAAAGATGAGAAGGGCCATTGATTAACATTGCCACTAAATCAGTGCCCAGAGGATCGTCCCCTTTAACCGAATGTCCCCATTAACAGCATCCCCTTTAAGTGGCTTCGACTGTACCAACTCGGTGAAAGAATAGCCCTGTTGTTAACTGGTACTCATGCACTATTCTATATGTTATTAGTTCAGTCTTGACAAACACTGTAGCCCCTGTATAACTAGGTGTATTTTCTGTGTACAGATACATACAGTACATTGTCATTAGTTTTGTGCTGACAGACACTATAGCCCCTGTATAACTAGGTGTACGTTCTGTGTGCAGATAAATACAGCACATTGTCATTAGTTCAATGTTGACAAACACTGTAGCCCCTGTTTAACTAGGTGTATTTTCTGTGTACAGATACATACAGTACATTGTCATTAGTTTTGTGCTGACAGACACTATAGCCCCTGTATAACTAGGTGTACGTTCTGTGTGCAGATAAATACAGCACATTGTCATTAGTTCAATGTTGACAAACACTGTAGCCCCTGTTTAACTAGGTGTATTTTCTGTGTGCAGATACATATAGTTGATTGTTACTAGTTCTGTGCTGACAAACACGATAACCCCTGTATAACTAGCTGTACTTTCTGTGTACAGGTAAATAAAGTACATTGTTATTAGTTCAGTGTTGACAAACACTATAGCCTCTGTATAACTAGGTGTACTTTCTATGTGCAGATACAAAAAGTACATTCTCATAAGTTCAGTGTTGACAAACACTATAACCCCCGTATAACTAAGTGTACTTTCTGTGTGCAGATACAAAAAGTACATTGTCATGAGTTCAGTGTTGACATACCCCTGTATAACTAGGTGTACAGATACATACAGTACATTGTCATTAGTTCAATGTTGACAAACACTATAGCCCCTGTATAACTAGACAGAGTGGCAATAAGCCACACCCTCCCTGTTCTTTGGAATAATGCACAAAAAGCACTTCAGCTCGCTTCCTCAGTATCGCCATCTGTCTTCAAAAACTTGTTTTGTGGTCCTTTAGAGAGACATGCAACTGCTTCTGCCAATGACCCCCTAATATTCTAGCCCTGCTTATCCCAGTCATCTCCTCATTCACACCTATAAGTCCCCAGCCCCTTCCCTAATTTTTACATCAGGACTCACCTCTGTCTCCCTTGTGTTAACTTACTGTCCTCAGTAATTGATGTTCTTACCCTCCCCTTGGCCTTCTTTCCTTCTTACCTCTTTTATACTATTTTTTGCACATAGTGTAGATCCTGCATATATGCTGTGTATACTCTCTGTATTTTATAGATACATAGACAGTGTCGGCAGATAAGGGCCTGTGGCCCACCTAGTCTGCCCATTTGAGTTTGTAACTTTAGTTTATGTTTTCCTAGAACTCTATTGCCCCTAACCCCTGACCTCCAGAATTCCTTTATGTCTATCCCATGCATTCTTAAATCCCGTGATTGTTTCAGCCTCCACCACCTCCTCAGGCAGGGTGTTCCACTTGTCCACCACCCATTCTGTGAAGAAATTCTTCCTCACATTTTCTCTGAATTGTCCGCCTTCCCTCTTTTACATAGAAACATAGAAGTTGATGGCAGATAAGGACTGCAAGGCCCATCCAGCCTGCCCATTTTTTCTACCTTATGAATGTGCCATAGGCCTTTATTCTGTCAATGGCCTATTTATTCATACTCATCTCTATTGCTCCCTTATGTCTATCACATGCCTGTTTGAAGTCCTGCAATGTATTCATATCCACCACTTCCTGAGGTAGGCCGTTCCATGCATCCACCATCCTTTCTGTGAAAAAGAACTTCCTCACATTACCCCTTAATCAGCCTCCCTCATATCTCCTCTTGTCTTGCTATTTTTCTTATATTGATACATGTTAGACTGTTTCATCTTGTTAATGCACTTAAGATGTTTGAATGTTTCGATCATACCATCTCTCTCTGCTTTGCTCTGGGGTATACATATTGAGCTCTGTTAATCTGTCCTCATATGTTTTCTGATGCAGTCCATGCTCCATTTTGGTTGCCCTTGTCTGGACTGCCTCCATTTTGTTAATGTCCTTGTGTTGGTGCAGCCTCCAGTACCGCGTCAAGTACTGCAGATGGGGCCTAACCAATGTCTTGTAAAGAGGGATTATTACCTCCCTTTTACAACTTGCAATACCCCTACAAATATACCCCAACATCCCTCTTGCCTTACCTACTGCTTTAGTGGTCTGGTTGGATGATTTCAGGTCATCTGTGATGATGATGCCCAAGTCTCTTTCTTCCCTTGTGACTGCCAGCAACTCCCCTCCCAACCTATAGGTAGCTTCACAGTTTCTCTTCCCTATGTGCATGATCTTGTACTTCTTTGGGTTAAACCCCACTTGCCACTCTTCAGACCATTTTGTTAGTTTTTCCAGATCTCTTCTCATTCTGCCCACCCCTTCTGGATCATCTACTCTGTTGTAGATCTTGGTGTCATCTGCAAACAGGCAAACCTTACCCTCTAGTTCATCTGCAATGTCACTGATGAAGATCTTGAAGAGGACTTGCTCCAGGACTGATCCCTGAGGTACCCACTTGTGACTTGCATCTCTTCTGACTGTATACCATTTACCACCACTCTCGGTTTTCTGCCCACCAATCAGTTTGCCACCCAGTTGACCAACTTCTGACCCACCCTGAGCCAACCCAGCTTATTAATCAACCTTCTATGTGGAACCGTATCAAAAGCTTTGCTGAAGTCAAGGTAGGTGACATCAGCAGCTCCCCTTTGGTCCATCACTCTGGTTATCCAGTCAAAGAAATCTATGAGATTAGTTTGACAGGACCTCCCTCTTATAAACCCATGCTGTCTTGGATCCTGTGCTCCTATGGATTCCAAGTGTTGCACTATTCTTTCCTTAAGGAGTGCCTCCATAATCTTGCCCAGTACTGAGGTATGACTGCCTGGTCTGTAGTTCCCTGCCTCCTCCCTGCTGCCACTCTTGTGAAGCAGGATCACATGAGCCCTTCTCCAGTCTTCTGGGACCTCCACTATGCTCAGAGACTCACTAAACAGTTCTTCTAATGGCTCCACTAGTTCCACCCTTAGCTCCTTTAGTACCCTAGGATGTATGCCATTAGGTCCTATTGCCTTGTCCACCCTGAGATTAGCAAGCTCTTGTAGGACCCTTTCTTTTGTGAAGAGACTTGTGCACACCTCTCTCCCTGTGTCCATAATGCTGAGCTGTGGGCCCTGCCCTACCTTCTCCTTAGTAAATACTGAGCAGAAGTATCTATTTAGGATAGATGCTTTTTCTTGGTCCTCCTCCACTCATTCCCTGTTATCTCCTTTGATCTTACCAATACCCCCTCTGGACTTTCTCCTTTTACCAATGTATCTATAGAAAGTCTTGTTCCTTTCTTTTACTGTTCGTGCTAGTGTTTCCTTGGTTTGGGCCTTTGCCTGCCTTATTGCTTTCTCTGCTTCCCTCAGGGAAGTTTGGTATGCCTCCCTATCTTCATTCCACTGTATTCCCTTATATTTCCTCAAGGCCATCTGACCTTTTTTGCTACTGTTTTTGAAAACCAAAGTGGTTTCTTCCTTCTTTTGCCTTTCTCCCTAACACAATGGGATGTTGCTTCAATTATTGCATCCTTAATGCTTGCCCACTTTGCCTGTACCCCCTAACCTGTATTTCTTCTTGCCAGGGCTAGCTTAACTCTGTTGGCCACCTTATCAAAGTCAGCTCCTCTGAAGTCCCATATTTTTGCCTTGGAATGGGATGATTTAGTTTTAGTGGCCAAATTGAACCATACCACGTGATGGTCACTGGCCCCCAGGTGACTGTCTATCTGGAGATCTGTGATCCTTTCTCTGTTAGTCAGTACTAGATCCTGGATAGCCCTGTCTCTTGTGGGTTATTGTACCAATTGTCTGAGGCCCTCCCCCTGCAGGGAATCCACTATGAGTCTAGTTCTGGTGGATGTTCCTGCTGGTATTGACCAATCTGTATCTGGCATGTTGAAGTCTCCCATTATCAGAACCTCCCCGTTAGCTGTCATGTTTTGTATATCTTCTAACAGTAATGTATTTATGTCCTCCCCCTGGTCTGGAGGCCTGTAGACAACCTCAGTTCGTATGGCTATCCCATTTCCTGTTTCCAGGGTGATCCACAGTTCTTCTGGCTGCTCATGTGTATTCTGAATTTCTGTAGCTTTGATATTTTCATTGACATAAAGGGCCACTCCTCCCCACCCTCCTTTTTACACCTTGGTCTCTTCTGAACAGTACATAGCCGGGTACTAAAGTATCCCAAGTGTGATTACTGGTGAACCTTGTCTCGCTAAAGGCTACCATATCCAGTTTTTTCTTATACAATACACCTGACTATTTTATAATTTTACCTGTCTGTATAGTGTACAAACTTGTATGCTGGCATGGATACCTTCCATGCCCTGTACTCATTGTATATATCTGTATGCTGTTTGCCAATGAAGCTATATGAATGTATCATGTTGCCTTTTGTGAATCTCTTTCAGGTCCATCTTAAAAATGAGTTTATCTCAATTGTGTTCTATCTAGTAAAATAAACATTTGATTGACTGACTAATTGGTAGATTGACTGATTGACTATAACCCCTATAAAACTAGGTGTACTTTCTGTGTGGAGAGACTTACATTTTCACTAGTTCTGTGTTGACAAATACTATAGCCCCAGTATAACCAGATGTACTTTCTGTGTGCAGATACATAAAGTATATTGTCACTAGTTCAGTTTTGACAAACACTATAATCCCTGTGTAACCCCCCTACAAATGGGGGTTCCCAAAACATCTTCCTTGAGCTTGCCTAAATGCTCACTGCCAGGCTGGTGTCCTGCATTTTAGCAGTTTAAATGTGACTGCAAGAGAGTGCCTGTATAGCCTCTGTGTACGGTCTCTTTAAGAGCTGTCTGGATTGCAGTCATAAGTAATCTGAGAGGGAGCTCTGTTGAAAGATGTAACTATTTGCTGAAAATCATTTAGAGTGATAATGATAACGTAGTTTGTCTAACCTGCCTTATTTGCAGCAGGGACTGTTTTGTTTATCTCCACTGTCTTGATCCTGGACTGCGAATTGGACCAATCATTACTGGTGGGACCTAAAATGGAGCCGGACTACAGGAGCTGTCTGGAGTAAAAATCTGTAGGAATTGTAGTTTTGGGCTTTTTGCGCCTTTTTGCACCTGAAGGGGGAGCCTTTGTTGTGACTGACAGGAGGATCAACCAACCGAACCTTTTGGATCTTGGAGAATTTCCCAGGCTTGCTGGCAGTTGAGTCAGATCTTAGTTGGTAGCTGAAGGAGCAAGAGCTTGAGACAGTCAAGCAGCCATCTGAGTAGTTTCGCGTGGGAGAATTGTGGAAAGGCCTGAGTTGTGGCCTGCATGTCTGCCTGCTGCCCCTGAGAGGGACAGAAGAGAATTATTTCAGACTAAATCCAAGTTTGTGAGAATGAAGTAAGCCACTGATTTTTTTACCAGGCTCATGCCTGAAGAAGACCGAAGATTTGCTGAATGCAATCAGCCTGTCAGGATTTCCAGCTGCTTTTGAATCCCCGGCTTGTGCAGAGACTTTGCGATTGTGACCGAAGAGCTGTTTGCCTGGTACAGTAGAATTTCCTTACATGTAAATGTGCTGTGTATTGAAAGTGGGTCGTAATTTGGTTCCCCACTGTGTCAACTGTGTTCTGCTTGCTGGAAGCTTTATCCAGCCTAATCAGACTGAATCCGGGTTCATCTCCATTCGGCCTGGGCCATGCCATGCTGGCCCTTCCAGACTACCCACTGCACAGAGAAAGCCACTGATGAGAGACCTGCCTAGGGATCAACCCCCTGCTCCACGCTTGAACAGGAATGACGCCTCGGCGAATCATGTGGGCCCTGCTTCTCCTGGCACTCCTGATTAACCACCTGCTGTCTCGATTTTCATCCAGCCTGTGTCCAGTCTTGGGTATCGTGAGTAATCATCAGGGTAGCCCTCTGCAATTACAGCCTTATCTAACAGTGTGTCATCTGTTTGTCTTGTTGTTCTCTTTTCATGAACTGAGCCCTCCGGCTCCGGATTCTAAATAGTGTGTGTTATGCATGTTGTTTTCTTCCATCACAGTGCCCCAACCAGCTGCAACGTTCCTGGTGAGCCCACCATTCTCAATCTGGGTACCCAGAGTGTGTGACTGTTTATGGACCCTGAAGTGCATGCATAACTGTTTGACTGATAGAGTCTTTAATCAAATTAACCTGATTACACCCCTCCATCGTTCAAGCCCCTTAAATAAATCTGACCTAACTCTTTTTTGTATTTACCCCGACTGTGGTTCCAGTTTGTACAAGAGTACTGTACTGTTGTTATTTGCTGTGTATAACCTTGTTTTACAGGGGGTCCTCAGGGCTGGGCCAGAGGAAAGCCCTGGTGGTAAGTGGAAACAGTGTGGGTACTTGTGTGGTGTATCAGGAGTATTGTGAAAGTGATTATTGTGTATTTTGCCAGCCACTAGTAAGGAAAGAGGGGGGGGTTACATTGTCCCAGAGGGCTGTGCCCAGGTTAGCTTGGCCACTACCAACCCTGACCTCCAGGTGAAGGCACCCGTTTCAGAACTCATGCCCCTTAACCTGCTACTAGGCAAGCAGGCAGGGGTACTAGCCCTTGGAATAGTGCCACCTTGGGGTTACATTTTGGAGGCTCACCGCTGGGATTTTGTGCCTTCTAGTGGCCAAAAATTAAGAATTATTGTTAAAGATCAATGGCTACCCCAGTAGAAATGGCTGTACACCAGTTGGTGGGGTGGTGTACTGGGCAGGAGATCGACCCTCAAAATGCTCTGCTTATACTGGATAGTCCCCTGGGTACCAGTAAAGAGGGAGCACTCTCCAAAGTTTAATGTTTAAAAAACCCTCTGGTGGTGGATCGACAGGCTGATTTGATCACCCAAACTTTCATAGCCTTGGTAGAGTGTAGTGACCTCATGGACAGCTCTAAAGTGCCACAGACTATCGCCCCAGAAGGGGTTCCAGCTGCCTGGAGAGTGATAACAAAAGACAGTAAAGACCCCGGGGAGGATGAGCTCCCACCATTTTCTGAGACTTTTGAGGAGAAATTTGCTAAGTTGTTGCTGGAGGAAGGGAAAACCATAGAGAACTTTAAGAAACTATTCCTGCCACCTGGGAGTGTGACTTTCCCAACACCCCCTCCCACTCCAGCACCTGTTACTGCCCCACCTTCTGTGCCCATGCCAATGCTGGCCCCTATATCTGTCCCTGCCATTAGTCACGACTCCTACCGAAGGCTGAGAATCTTCTCGGGCACCCTCCCCACCCCACAGGGGGAGGATGACTGGGGAACCTGGATAGACTATGTTGCCCCTCTAGTACTTGAATGGCAATGCTCAGAAGCAGAGAAAAGAAAGTGGTTGAGTGAGAGCCTCTGAGGTCCTTCCCTGGCTATCATCCATGCCAAGCGGGCCAATAACCCCCGAAGCAACTGCACAGGACTATCTTGATGCATTGGAAAATGTGTATGGGAGCCCAGATTCAGATGAGGATTTGTGGTGGAGAGTAAGAAATGCTCAGCAGTACACAGAGGAGCCATGGTCTGTGTATGTACCTCGGCTTGAAAAGCTGCTACAAGAGTGCCTCAGAAAGAGTAGTTTGCCATCAAGTGAATTAGATTGAACTAGGCTGGACTGGATCCTTAAGTCTGCTCCGTTTTCAGAATAGTTATTGCTTCAGTTGCGCCTTGCCACCTGACTGGAATCGTCCCTCTCCTATGACAAGCTAATGAAAGAAATTCAGTGGGTTGAGCAAAGGTGACCCCATGGGGGAATTGCACCCATATCTGCTGCTGCTGCGCAAGTGACTAAGAGTGATCAGCCAAGTGAGGTTCAGGGGCAAAAGTCGGCACTTAACAAGCACTCTGAGAATGCAAAGAACTTCCCGACCTGGGCCCAGCATTGGAAAGATGAGCTACTAAATGAAGTCCAAGAGTTGAAGATGGGTGCCTCTGCAAGGGTTTCCCCCATGGAACAAGATTCTGGTCCCTTTCAGGATGTGATTGCCATGGGGGTGGGGGTGCACCCTCAGGCATCCGCTACTGAGGGTGGCTCCAAGGCTGAGATCACCAGATTGACTGCCGCTCTAAAGGAACTGTTAAGACACGTTGCACCACTCTCACTGCTGCAAGCAGATACTAGACCCCAATATCTTACTACTGCTTCAGTTCCTCATACAATGTTCTTTCCCTGGATGACCCAGGAGTCTATCATTTGTCACAACTGTGGAAAGGATGGCCATATGAAAAGAGAATGCTGGTCTCGGAAGAACTTAAAAGAGTAGTAAACAGACTCCAAGGGGAGCTCCGAAAAGCAAATCAGTGGTCAAGGGGTGCCCAAAATGACCACAGTGAGGGTTCGAGAAACCCTAACTCAAATTTCTCTGTGGCTAAATTGTCTGTCCAGGCCTCTGCTACTGCTTCTCCAGACTGATCCAAATTAGTGGGCCCTTCAATGGAGACTACAGTGACTGTGAATGGTATTCATACTCAGGCTGTGCTTGACAGTGGGTCGCAAGTGACCATTGTATTCCAGGACTGGTATGACAAACACTTATCTGATGTGCCTTTGCAATCACTGGAAGGCCTACATGTGTGGGGCCTGAGCGACAAGTCTTATCCCTACCTAGAGTATGTCCGCCTCTAGTTGTCTTTTCCTGCAACTGTAACGGTATAGAGGAGTGAGTAGAGACATTGGCCCTAGTGTGTCCCCCCCACCAGAGTGTATGATGGGGTCCCCCTGTTAACTGGGACAAACACCCATATGTTTGGGAGACTGGCGCAACTCTGTCATGAGAAACAAGGGTGACGGACTGGGAGGGCCCTGAGAATTCTTGCTCTGATCAAGAGGGCCTATGATTTGCAAAAGAAACCCAAGGAAGTAGACCAGGATGAACAGGTGAGGACTGTGTGGAAGAAGGATCCCGATTCAATGGTACTGGCCCCTAATGCCCAGTGTACCATTCAAGGGGCGGTCCACCTCCGAAAAGATGTCAAGAACAAAATACTGATGTTGGATGAGCCAGGCAATGGAAAATTGCCAGAAGTATTATTGGTCAAGCCCAGCATCTTGCCTGCTCATGCCCATGCATATGCATGACGAGTGATGGTCCAGATTCACAATGTGTCAGATCGGGAGATCCGGGTGAACAGAAGGTGCACCCTAGCTACGGTACACTGTGCAGACACTGCAGTATTACCCAGCAACAAGCACCCCGGTGAGAAGGAGAGAGTGACCCCAGACTTGTTTGACTTTGGTGACTCCCTGCTGCCAGCTGAATGGAAGGCTAGAATTAGCAAGAGACTTGCTCAGAGAGACCAAGTGTTTTCATTGAAGGAATGGGATGTAGGATGTGTCCAGGGAGTGGAGCATCACATATGCCTGCACAATGAACGGCCATTTCAAGAGAGGTCCCGATGCCTAGCCCCAACAGACATAGATGATGTGAGAAGAAGCCTGCAGGAAATGCTTGCTGCTGGCATGATACAAGAATCCAGGAGCCCATATGCCTCTCCCATTGTGGCTGTGCATAAGAAGAATGGGTCTGTGAGGATGTGAGTTGATTATCGAACCCTGAACCGATGGACCATCCCAGACCAATACACTATGCCTTGTATACAAGATGCCCTGGACTGCTTGAATGGGAGTAAATGGTTTTCGGTGTTGGATCTTAGCAGCGGATACTACCAGATCCCGATGGTCCTGGAAGACCGTGAGAAAACAGCCTTCATCTGTCCATTGGGGTTCTACAAGTTTCTGAGGATGTCACAGAGGATATCGGGTGCCCCGGCCACCTTTCAGCGACTGATTAAACGTGCGGTGGGAAATATGAATTTGCTGGAATGCCTGGTGTACTTGGATGATGTCATTGTGTTTGGGAGCACCTGAGAGGAGCATGAGAACTGACTGTTTAAAGTCCTAGACTGACTGGAAGACTTTGGCCTCAAGCTGTCCATTCACAAGTGCCAGTTTTTCCAAACCTCTGTGAAGTATGTAGGGCATATAGTATCTACAAAAGGGATAGAGACCGATCCCAGTAAGGTTGAAGCACTGACTACTTGGCCCCAGCCCCATAATCTGAAAGAACTACAATGTTTCCTGGGGGTCTGTGGCTACTACCGCAGGTTCATAAAAGACTATTCCAAGGTGATTTGTCCACTCTTGAACCTTACCCAGGGTTACCCTCCTACCAATCGTAAATACAAAAAAGAGTCCGTTAAAGAACCAGAAAAAGTATACTTCCCCCCATATGAACTCTTTGGGCCCCACTGGATGCCCAACTGTGAAGCAGCCTTCCATGAGATCATATACCAGCTCACCCATGCCCCCATCATTGCCCATGCTGTTCCCACCAAACCCTATGTGCTGCATATGGATGGTAGTCTGCAGGGTCTAGGAGTGGTGCTTTATCAAGACCATGAGGATGGCTTGAGACCAGTAGCTTTTGCCAGTAGGAGCTTGACCCCATCCGACCGAAACTACCCTATGCATAAGTTGGAGTTCCTTGCACTAAAATGGGCCATTATGGACCAGTTTCATGAATACCTCTATGGGGCAAAGATATTGGTGAAGACTGACAATAACCCATTGACCTATGTACAGACTTCAGCTAAGTTAGACACCACTGGGCACCGGTGGCTTTCTGCTTTATCAACCTATGATTATGCTGTTGAATACAGACCGGGCCTGAACCATACTGATGCTGACGCCCTATCATGAAGGTCCACTTCCAAGAGTGATTGGGTCAGGCTGTCTGAACCTGACATTCGAGCATTGTGCCAAATGTTTGATAGAGATGAACAGATGTCTGCGGATACAGTGGACTGTTTAGTAGATTGCTTGGGCCCTTCTGACACCTGCATACCAGCTGCTTTTTGCCACTTCTCTGCTCTAGATATTAGTGCACTACCTCAATCTGAAAATGACAGCATTCAGTGGGCTCAATCCCAGCATCCTATGATTCAGCCAGCAATTGATGCCCTGTGTGCGGGGAAAGATGTGTCTAAGTTACGTTCCACTGACTTGCGAACTGCTTTATTGTTTAAAGAAGGCACCAGATTGAAGTTGCTCAATCAGTTGTATAGAGAGACAGTAGATCTTAGTGGCAAACTAGACAAGCAACAATTGGTCCTGCCCATGGCCTTTAAAGAATTGGTACTGAGGTCTCTCCACAATCACATGGGGCACCTCAGTATTGACAGAGCCCTTTACCTGGTACAATCTTGCTTCTACTGGCCCAAAATGGGGGCCGATGTTGAGCACCATGTAAAGACTTGTAGTCGCTGCCTGCAAAGAAAAGCCCTGCCTCAGAGGGCTACTCCCTTATTAATATTACTGCCAGCGCCCCCATGGAACTAGTCTGCATAGACTTCTTGTGTTTAGAACCTGATCAGTGGAACATTGGTAATGTGTTAGTGGTTACAGATCATTTCACACGGTATGCACAAGCTTTTTCCACCAAAGATCAAAAGGCATCTCCCATGGCCAAGGTGCTAGTGGAACATTTCTTCATCCACTATGGTGCCCCCCAGTGGATTCATTCTGATCAAGGCAGAGACTTTGAGAGTCGGCTAATCAAAGAAATGCTCTCTCTATGGGGAGGTGCAAAAGTCAAGAACCACCCCCTATTACCCGCAGGCAAACCCTCAACCAGAACATTTTAACCACACCCTTCTAGACATGCTGGTCACCCTAAACCCAAAAGACAAGCATAAATGGAGCCAGCAGATTAGCACCTTGGTACACACATACAGTTGCATGAAAAATTATGCCACTGGGTTCTCCCCCTATTGTCTCATGTTCAGGAGAGAGGTCCGGCTGCCAGTTGATGTCTGCTTTGGGGTCTCTTCAGATGGGGTCTGAGCTGAAAACTACTTGCAATATGTACAAAAACTGAAAGCTCAATTGAACCATGCCTATCAACTGGCCCAGACAATGGCCGCCAAGAGAAATCTAGCCAACAAAGAGAGATATGATAAAAAAGTAAAGGCTTAAGAGCTTTGACCTGGAGACCATGTGTTGATACACAATTTGGGACTGCATGGTAAACACAATTGCTGATCAGTGGCACAATCTTCTCCATGTAGTAGTTGGAAAGTTGGATGATTTTGTCAGGAGGTCTAAACCTCACTTTTAGGTTTTTGGCAATATTAGGAATGCAAGGAATCACAAACACGTTGCATAAGAGTAATAAACTTGTTTTTTACTACCAAAGGATAAATTACAGTTGCCCTAAGCAGTTTTTTCCAACATGAGCCAGGAGCCAATGCTAATTGTTTCCTATACCTCAAGGTTTGTTCATGTCTCTTGGGGTCTCCGCAGTATAAGACTCAGTGTCTCGCATTGTATACCTACGATAATTACTATGGTTACTGTAAGATAGAAACATTTCTAGTTACAGAGATGAGCCCTATTGGCTAAATTAGAGGTGGCTTCACGGTCCAAGATAACATTATACAATTTTGTAGTAGTCATCACTTTGTGAAACAAAAGAGTACAGTTCTTACAGAGCCTTACAATATTCAGTGTAGTAGTACAAATCACCAAAAGGTGGCAATGCCGACTTATAGATCATAATCATTACAAGGACACAGATGTCCTAACATCCTGTAAGTGAGAAATACACAGAAAATACATAGAAAATATATATGTATTAGCAAGCAAAGTGTATTACAATAATATGCATACATATCCTGACATCTACTCTTGTACGGTAGATGCTCTTAGCCCTATATGTTAGTATAACATATACCTAAGCACGAGCTGCCTACGGTGTACCTCTGGGGGTACCAATAAGGGTGCAGGGACCTCACGTAACATTCCCGTAGAATCCTTTACATGTAAATGTGCTGTGTATTGAAAGTGGGTGTGATTTGGTTCCCCAATGTGTGAACCGTGTTCAGCTTGCTGGAAGCTTTATCCAGCCTAATCAGACTGAATCAGCATTCATCTCCATTCGGCCTGGGCCATGCCACACCGGCCCTGCTAGACTACCCCACTGCACAGAGAAAGCCACCAATGAGAGACCTCCCTGGGGATCAGCCCCCTGCTCCATGCTTGAACAGGAACAATGCCTCGGCGAATCGTGTGGGCCCTGCTTCTCCTGGCACTCCAGATTAACCACCTGCTGTCTCGATTTTCGCCCAGCCTGTGTCCAGTCTTGGGTATCATGAGTAATCATCAGGGTAGCTCCCTGCAACAACAGCCTAATCTAAAAGTGTGTCATCTGATTGTCTTGTTGTTTCCTTTTCACAAACTGAGCCCTCCAGCTCCAGATTACAAATCGTGTGTGTTGTGAATGTTGTTTTCTTCCATCACAAGGTCCCAACCAGCTGCAATGTTCCTGGCTAGCCCGCCATTCTCCATCTGGGTACCCAGAGTTTGTGACTGTTTATGGACCCTAAAGTGCATGCATAACTGTTTGATTGATATAACCTTTAAGCAAATTAACCTGATTACACCCCTCCCTTGTTCCAGCCCCTTAAATAAATCAGATCGAACTCTTTTTTGCATTTACCCTGACTGTGGTTCCAGTTTGTGCAAGAGTACTGTACTGCTGTTATTTGCTGTGTATAACCTTGTTTTAGAGGGGGTCCCCAGGGCTGGGCCTGGGGAAAGCCCTGGTGGTAAGTGCAAACAGTGTGGGTACTTGTGTGGTGTATCAGGGGTATTGTGAAAGTGATTATTGTGTATTGTTCTGGCCACTAGTAAGGAAAGAGGGGGGTTACAGTGTCCCGGAGGGCTGTGCCCAGGTTAGTTTGACCACTACAACCCTGACCTTGGGGTGGAGGCACCCGTTTCAGAACTCAGGCCCCTTAACCTGCTACTAGCCAAGCAGGCAGGGGTAGTAGCCCTTGGGATAGCACCACCTAGGGGTTACACCAGTATAACTAGATATAATTTCTGTGTGCACATACATAAAGTATATTGTCATTAGTTCAGTGCTGACAAACACTATAGTCCAGGTATTTATTTATTTATTTGATTACTGGGTAGGATACACTGATCCCAGGGACCATTTTCAGGCATGACCCGGGCCATTTTAGATGGTGCATCAAACATACAATAACTAGTAAGTCAACAGAACACAGTTTCCACAATCACAGTTGAGAGAGGCTCCTAAGTAAAGAACATGTAGTGAAAGAGAAGGTAAAAAATAGTTACAATAGGTGTACTTTCTTTGTGCAGGTACATTCAACACATTACCACTAGTTCTATGCTGACAAACACTATAGTCCCTGTATAACTAGATATACTTTCTGTGTTCAGTTACATATAGTACAGTCATTAGTTCAGTGTTGATGAACACTATAGCCAGTGTACAACTATGTATAACCATCATTGTGAAGATACATAAAGTACATTGTCAGTAGTTCAGTGTCAGTAAGCACTATAGTCCCTGTATAACTAGATATACTTTCTGTGTGCACATACATACAGTACGTTGTCATTAGTTCAGTGCTGACAAACACTAAAGGCCCTATATAACTAGATGTCCTTTCTGTGTGCAGATACATATAGTATATTGTCAATAGTTCAGTGTTGACAAACACCATAACCCCTGTATAACTAGGTGTATTTTCGGGGTGCAGATACATACAGTACATTGTCATTAGTTCAATGTTGAGAAACGCCATAGCCCCTGTATAACCAGGTGTATTTTCGGGGTGCAGATAAATACAGTACATTGTCATTAGTTCAATGTTGACAAACGCCATAGCCCCTGTATAACTAGGTGTATTTTCGGGGTGCAGATACGTACAGTACGTTGTCATTAGTTCAGTGTTGACAAACACCATAGCCCCTGTATAACTAGGTGTATTTTCGGAGTGTAGATACATACAGTACATTGTCATTAGTTCACTGTTGACAAACACCATAGCCCCTGTATAAATAAGCAGAGTGGCAATAAGCCACGCCCTCCCAGTTCTTTGGAATACTGCACAAAAAACACTTCAGTTCGCTTCCCTGGTGTAGCCATCCTTCTTCAAACACTTGGTTTTGCAGTCCTTTAAAGAGAAATGCAACTGCCTCTGCCAGTGCCCCCCTAATATTCTGGCCCTGCTTATCCCTGTCATTCCGTCATTCACACCTATATGTCCCTGGTCCCTTCCCTTAGTTTCTCATCAGGACTCACCTGTGTCTGTCTTGTGTTAACTTACTGCCCCAGTAATTGATGTTCTTACCCTTCCCCTGGCCTTCTTTCCTTCTTACCACTTTTGTATTATTTTCTACACACACTTCAAACTTCAACTTCAAGCATCGTGTAGATCCTGCATATATACTGTGTATGCTCTGTGTGCTTCCTTATATGTTACACTTGACTATTTTGTAATTTTGACCCGTCTGTGTAGCATACAAACTTGTATGCTGGCATGGATAACTTCCATGCCCTGTTCTCATTGTATATATCTGTATGCTGTTTGCCAATGAAGCTCTGTGAATGTATCATGTTGCCTTTTTTGAAACTCTTCCAGGTCCAGCTTGAAAATGAGTTTATCTCAATGGTGTTCCGCCTGGCATAAAAAAGATTTGATTGATTGACTGACTATAACCCCTGTGAAACTGTATAACTAGATGTACTTTCTGTGTGCAGAGACTTACATTGTGACTAGTATTGTGTCGACAAATACTATAGCCCCAATATAACTAGATGTACTTTCTGTGTGCAGAAACTTACATTGTGACTAGTAATGTGTTGACAAGTACTATAGCCCCAATATAACTAGATGTACTTTCTGTGTGCAGATACATAAAGTACATTGTCATTATTTGCTGTTGCTCCTGACAAGAATACCACCCCCTCACCAATCAAGTGCCACCTCTCCATTCATGAACCTGTCTACTATCTCCTTGTCTTAGTGTCTTAAAGAGGAACCGTCCCATATTACTCAAAGCCAGGCTTAGACTTCCGCACCTCTGGACTAAGCTCACCTAAGTTACCCCCTTAGCTAAGTAGTAAGCCATACCAAAAATGTGCTTTCCTAGGTTCATTGTAATACTTGTTCTTCTTGGTGTCGGTCTTCCTCTGCAGCACCATGATGCAAGGTATGCTGACCCTACCTCCCCACGGGGCACCCCGGGTGCCTCAGAAACTAATTACATCTACAAAGACAACTACATTCCACCTGCTACCCCCAAACAAATTCCACCTGCTACCCCCAAACAATCCTGCACTTGCACTCCCACCCTCCTTTTTCTCTCTGCACTGCCTCACCTATCCTATCCTCCTACCATCATCACTAATTGGAAACCCAGAAACCATAAACCTATCGGCCTAGTAAAGGCACTTAAGTTCCTCATCCTGTGGAACCTCCTTGTTCTTCTACTACTAATATCCGGGAACATACACCCTAACCCTGGGCCTTGTCAGCACCAACAACAATCACCATGCAGGTCTGAAAATTGCCTCAGTAAACATTAGGAGTCTCCAGCAAAAAAAATTATCTCCTCCAGGTCTGGGTACTCCAACAGAAACCCAACATCTTAGGAATAGTTGAGACATGGCTCTCCCCCAAGGTGCCTGATAGTGTCATCCAACTTGCCGGCTACTCCCTCTTTAGACTGGACAGGGTTGGGAAGAGGGGTGGGGGCTGTGCTATCTACATAAAAGCCACCCTACAGGGACATTCCCTACCTGCCACTGTCACTGGGAACCCCTCCCATGCTCTAGCAGTTAAGCTGCTCATTGGGCAAAATGGCAAAACCCTCACCATTGTATGCAGCTATGTTCCACCTCGTGACCACTCCAAAGGCTTCAGTGCAATTATTGACCATCTCTCCACCTTCCCCCCCTCAGCTGACATTATGCTTCTGGGTGACTTCAGTGTGAATTGGTTGGTGCCCAAATCTAACATCTACAAAGATGCAACCACTGCGATTAACTTGACCCAGGTTGTGACCTCGCCCACCAGATGGAATCATAGGACTGGTACAGCCACCTTTCTTGACCTCATCTTTACTAACAGGCCTGACAAAATTACAGACATCAACATCTTATCCAACTCCCTTAGTGACCACTCCCCTGTCACCTGCCACTGGTCCACTAACTCTCCCCTGACCCACACAAAAAAAAAATCCACCGTTCACCATGTTCTCAAGAAGAGACAATTCCACCAGTTAATAGCCCATCTCCATAACCAGAAGTGGTCAGTGCTGAATGCTGCAACCTGTGTTGACCGTGCCCTGAACCACTTTATATACAAGTTTAACACTGCTTGTGATATCTTCGCCCCCAAGAAAAAGATAAAGAAAAATGCAGCTTTTAAACCATGGATCACTCCCTCCCTTCTTACCCTGATATCTGATAGAGATCACCTGTGGTATATAGCGTGGGCCACTGGCAACCCCGCACACTGGCAAAATTACAGGGCAGCCAGAAACTCCCGCACCCTAGCCACCAGGCAGGCCAAAAGAAACTATTACAAGGAAGCACTCTCTAACTCATGGGGTGACAGTAGAACATTTTGGGACAACCTAAAAGAACTCAATGGGAAGCCCAGCAAATCCCTTCATTCCATACTATATGTGGATGGATCTATCATGCAAGAGCCCATGGTCATAGCTAGCACACTCAACACTGCCTTCACTGATCTAAGTGGTGTACTCCCCCCAGACTTCTTTGACCCTCCTCCCCCACCTGGACTTTCCAGTACAGACATACCCCCAGCTCACCCCTCTTTATATCTCAAAACAATATCCCCCAGTATTGCCAAGAAATACCCGTCCAAAGTCTTAGGTAAATTGCGCTACAGCAATGACTAGCTTGATTTGAAGCTGCTAAGCATAACATTGGATGAGGTTATATTGTCCCTTACCATAATCTTGAACAAATCACTCTGCCTAGGGCAATTCCCCTCTCAATGGAAAGCTGCTATAGTTACCCCAGTATATGAGTAGTGACCATACTCAGCATTCTAATTACCACCCCATCTCCATCCTCCCTCCTCTCTCAAAAGCAATGGAGAGAATTGAAGCTGACCAGCTAACAGAGATCCTTGCAAAGTACAATATTAAATGCCCTGAACAGCATGGATTCAGGAAAAATCATAGCACCACAGCTTCCCTTTTTCAATACACCGACTTTATCCACCACGCCCTTGATAGGGAGCACTTAATGGGATCAGTGTAGATGGATCTCACTAAGGCTTTCGATACTGTCAACCAGACCCTGCTTCATGACTGCCTCATCACCATCAGTGCTTCCTCTGGAGCTGCGTCCTAGTTTTAAAGTTACCTTGAAGGCAGATCCCAGCAGGTAAAAATCGGTGACAAACTGTCTGCCAGTAAACCTGGCTGGTCGGGGGTCCCTCAAGGATCTATCCTAGGTCCATTAGCCCTAAATAAAGCCTGCAGGCTGGTCTCAGGCACGCACAGTAGGACGCATACATGTGACCTCTACAGCATGATTCAGTTTCTCAACCTTAGTGACAGGATAAAGTACCACACGTGCCTATATGGGAAAAAGATTAGCTTAGGCCTTACCTCCCCCAACTCCCAGCACTTGCTAACCCGGTTTTCCTGCTCTCGTACCAAAAGAAATGGACCAAATCTTGCATACCAGGTCCCCTTCTGTCACACAAGTCAGGCCCAATGGTCCTTTAGTTATAGGGCTCCCAGTTGGCTGAATGGTCTTCCAGCAGGCACAGTTGACTCACCCACATTGGGCCCCTTTAAACAACTCTTGAGATTGCACCTCATCTCCCACAACCTCTGTGACTGCCCCTCCTAGCCCACTTATACCCTCTTACTCTCCCCAACCCCATTTATGATTGCTTCCACCTCCTCCACATTTCGTGGATGAAGCCTATTTTTAGGCGGACTAGCTCACACCATCAAAGCCATTTCTGTCTGCCTCCAGCTGTTTGCCGTTCCTGTATGAGGCAACATTATTCTTTTTTTTGTAACTATTGTGTGCAATTTATGTTTTCTGTTACTCAGTTCACTCACGTAGCCTTTCCTCTGTATGACTATGATTCACTAATCTGTCTACTGAAGTTGTATTCATCCATATGATTTTTAGTAATTTGTTTGCCTGTATTGTTACTTGTCATTGTATGACATGGAACCTACGCAAAAGAGTCTTCTGACTTATAGGTAATTGTAATCCAATAATTAAATAAAAAAAAGAAAATTAGTTCAGTGTTGACACATAGTATAGCCCCAGCATAACTAGATGTACTTTATGTGTACAGATACTAAAGTACATTGTCATTAGTTCAGTGTTGGCACATACTAATGCCCCCGTATAACTAGATGTACTTTCTGTGTGCAGATACATAAGTACATTATCACAAGTTCAGTGCTGACAAACACTCAATAGTCCCGGTATAACTAGGTGTACTTTCTGTGTAATGATACATAAAGTACATTGTCATTAGTTCAGTGTTGACAAACACTACAGTTCCTGTATAACTAGATACTTTCTGTGTGCAGATATACAGTATAAAGTACATTGTCGCTAGTTCAGTGCTGACAAACACTATAGTCCAGGTATAACTAGATGTACTTTCTGTGTGCAGATACATTATTATTATTGTCAGTGTCAGTGGCTCAGCAGGTAGCACACTCGCCTCTGTGGCCAGGAGATCAGTAGGCTGTAGGTTATATCCCCACACCAAGCACTTGGGTTAATATCCCAGTACTGACACTGTAGTGCAGCATGAGGGTGTGCTGCACTCCTGAGGTGCCGTCTTTCAGATGAGATGTTAAACCGAAATCCCATCTGCCTGTTCTGGTGGTAGTTCAGGTGGATGTTAAAGATCCCATGGCACTTCTCGAAAAGAGCAGGGGAATTTCCCTCTTGCAATGGCCAAATTTCCTCCATTCACAAAAAAATGCCAACAACCGCTTAATCTGGTTCAAGTTCAGCTGGCATTCATCTGTATCCCCCCCCCGCGGGTCGTGCCAGAAAATAGGCAGGATTTGTCTAGTGCACTTACCTAGTCAACAAAAACTAAATAAATAAAATTTATTTATTTTGAAGTTTGGTAACCAGGTGAGCCCACTGTAATTACCATGTCCCTTTTTCAGGGGCGACCCGGGAACAAAATGTTCCAATATTACAGTACATACAGTTGAGAAACAGTCTAATTGGACAACACAGTACAGGTACAGTACAAGGCAGTAAATTTCAAGAGCTAGGTAACATCAGTAGGAGTACAGTACAGTACAGGTACAGTACAAGGCAGTACATTTCAAAAGCTAGGTAACATCAATAGGATCACAGTTAACATGATTCAAGGGTGCAATAACAGAGTAATAGTATAAATTAAACATGGAACAGTAGTTAATGAGACATGATTTTCAGGTGCAGCATTTTCATTAGTATCCAGGTAACAGTATTGCTTCTGTAAATGCTTGAGCAATAGGTGGGGAGGGGTAATGGGCCTGTAGCCCAAGGTTTTCATCTGGGAGGTGTAGTGTCCCAGAAGATGGTGGGAATCAGTTGCAGTTACCATTGTACTTAGGGGGCAGGAAAAATATCTCTTTGAAGTTTCTTTTGAAGACAGGAAGAGTCTTGCAGGAGAATAATGTGCTTGGGAGGCTATTCCACTTCTGGGGTGCAACAAAGAGGAAGGATCGCCTACCTATTGCTAGTCTTGTTTTGAGGAGACTCAATGAAGGGAGCTGGGAGGATCTAAGAACCCTAAAGAAGGGTTCCCTGGTGAGAAGATTTTCCAAAGCTGGTGGGGCAAGAAGGTGAATGAGCTTAAAGGTGGCCCAGAGGACTGGGTAGTCCAGTTTGACCTCAAAGGACGATCATCCCAGGGTGAAAAGCATGTCACAATGATGGGCATGAACTGGGACCTTGGAAACAAAGTGCACTACTCTGTGGTAAGCCAATTTTAGTTTAGCAAGGGACAATGATTTAGCAGAGATTAGCATTGGGGCCCATAGAATAAATATGGGAAAAACCTGGCCATGGCGATAGTTATCCTGGATTGGGGAGATAGGTAGGGGGCAGTATGGTTTAGGAGGCCAAGTTTCTAGTTCATTGCCTTGACTACATTGGTTATGTGTGATTCAAAGGATAGATTTTTATCTAATGTCAATCCCAATTATTTAAACAAGCTGACCACCTCTAACTGGATGCCGGCAGAAGTTTTAATTACTAGTGGGGATAGGGGAGGCCGGTTGGAGGTGGAGTGGTAGAAAAACATAGATTTGTTTTTTTTGGTGTTGAGGACAAGTTGGTTCTCCTTGAACTAGTTTTCTAGTGAATGGAAATCTGTTTCTATCTCAGTTGATACAGGAGACGTTAGGGGAGGAGCAGTAAAGTATGTCATCATCAGCATAAAGCTGGACAGAAGCCCCCCTACAATTTAGAGGTAGCTCATTAATGAAGATGGAAAATAATAGAGGTCCAAGGACAGACTCTTGAGGGACACTATCAAGTGAAGGGAGATAGGGGAGACAACACTCCTGCCCATTTGACACACTGGTGGCAGTTTGTTAAAGAGTAGTGTCATCAAGGTCAAGGAGACTGAGCTTGGAGATGAGGAGTGGGTGATTTACAAGGTCAAATGCCTTTGTGAGGTCTACAAAGATGGCACCTGTATCCTTGCCCATATCCATGGCTTGAAGTACGTCAGTGGTGACCCTCAGGAGAGCTGAGTCAGTCACATGTTTTTTCTGGAAACCATGCTGGTGAGTTGGGAGGACATTGGTTTGCTCAAGGTAGGAATATAGTTGCTTATAGGGGATTCCCTCTTGTATATTTGCTATGGGACATAATATGGATATGGGACAATTGTTCTTGATGAGGTCAGACGGTCCACCTTTATGTACAGGAACTATGAAACCGATCTTCTATTTGTCCAGTATGGTCTGTGTGATGAATGATCTATTTATTAGGAGTGTAATTGGGTGAGCAAGTTCAAATGCCCCTAACTTTAGGAATTTGGGTGGTAAAGAGTCAAACCCAGGTGAGCTTTTGGGATTGAGACCATGAAGTAGTTTGAGCACCTCTGTTCTTGTGGTTAACATTATATGGAAAAGAGGATGAGGGGGGTACCAGATGGGGGGCACATTGGGCACTCCAGTTAGGAGGAGTCGGTGGTAATCTTGACTTGTAGGAATTGAGGTCTGAGAAGAAGCGGTTTATGATGACTGCTATATCTTGGGAGTGTGAAAAGTACAGAGTCATTCCAATTAATTTGTTGGGGGATAACTCTTTCGCTACCCTTTAACAGGGCATTGATTTGTTTCCAAAAGCCTTTGGGATTCCAAAGTAGTGATTCTTGTTGGGACAGAAGGTAGTTCTTTTTGGTCTTGGTTATTGTGGCCTTACAGGTATTCCACAGCTGGCGGTATATCATCCAGTTCAACTGTTGACCGGTAGTCTTGTAAACTTTCCATGTTTTATCACATAAATGCATGAGGTGCCTTAACTCCTTGGTGATCCAGGGGGAGTGAAGTCCTTTGGCTCTTCTTTGTATAATTGGGGCATGGATGTCAAGGATGGCGGTAAGTGCATTAATGAACTCCTAAAAGGACATACGAAAACAACAACTGGCCCGATTCTGGCGAACAGGCAACTACTCGAAGAGGTGCCACTCATCGCAGAGGCCCTAAACGGCTACTTCACAAATCTTGATGCATACAAGGTGGGACCCTTAGATAACAGGATCGAGCCCTACTTGCCCCTGCCCTGTGAACTTGACCGCCCTCGGTTTCATCTGCGGCTGGTTAGGGTTAGGGAGGTTCTGCTCAGCCTTAAATCCCTGTGGGCGAGAGGATCTGGGGGCCCTGATGGGATCCAGACTTGAATCCTCAAGGAGGGTGCCCCAGCATTAGCCAAGCTTCTAACTTGGCTGATAAACCAGTCCATTATGGAGGGGACTGTCCCTGAGCCTTGGAAGCAGGTCCTAGTGATCCCCATTCACAAGGGAGAGTCTACCGAACCTATTGGGAACTATAGGCCTATCTCCTTGTTGTGCGCTATAGCAAAAATACAAGAGAAGCTAGTCTACTCCCATCGACGCGAATATCTGAAAACTCACCAGAAAATCTCTTCGTCTCAGCATGGCTTCAGAGCCAAGCATGGGACCGACACTGCACTAACCAAATTTTCGGTAGAAATCCTGTGCAATAATGACTCAGGGGTCAGCACAGGTGTGGTCTTCATAGACCACTCTAAAACGTTTGACCTGGTAAACCACAACCTCCTTTTACAAAAAATGGGCTCTCTTGGCCTGGACACACATGCCCTAGGATGGTTTGCGAGTTACCTCACGGGCCGTACCCAGAGGGTCAAGTGGAAAGACTATGTCTCCCAGTCGGCACTGCTCAAAGAAGGGGTACCTCAGGGTTCAATACTTGCCCCCTTCTCTTTACTCTGTTTATAAATGATCTGCACACTTACGTGCGAGCAGGCGTCATCCATCATGTCAGACGATGCTGTCATTTACCGCGCCTTCTCACCTAGAGAACTGAAGCATGCCCTTCAAGAGGACATCCTCTTGGATGGAGGACTGGCTCACCCAGAACAAAATGGTATTAAATACCAGTAAAACTAAGGCAAGTTGGTCTGGCTCAGATCTCTGGGAACCGAGAGGTCGCTGCTCCTCCAGCTGCAGTCCAGAGGGGGTGCTAAACCTGAGGTGGTTACCTCCACTAAATACCTGGGGCTAACCCTGGACCAAGGCTTCACCCTCAAAAATCATGTTGACCAACTTACCAAAACCATACATGGGAAACTCGGTATCCTCTACAGATTAAAGGACCAGATTATCCCTGAAGCCTGAGTTGCCATCGCAACTAGTGTCCTTCTCCCTAAGCTCACTTACGCGGCACCTGTTCTCCAAGGCATTGCCTCTATGGAACTTGGCAGGCTCCAGACCCTATACAATAAGATTGTCCGATTTGCCATATTATCACACCCCAGAACCCACCACTGCGAGGCTCAATCTAAGCTCAGCTGGCCGTCATTGGAAGCCCACCTCGTCTACCCAACACTATGCCTCACATTCAAGCTTCTGGGGCCCTCATCTCCCCCTAGTCTCAAAGGAATAGTTAGGGTAAAATCCAATCTGAGGTGTCTTCGTTCCTCAGGTCAAAATCTCCTTGTGGTCCCCAAAACAAAGACCAAAGCTGGGTCCAGGTCCTTTGCTTTCTCAGCCCCTTCCTTCTGGAACAAACTCCTGCTGGAGGTACGGGAGGCAGGGTCGGGCCCCTGCTTCCGGTCTAAGCTCAAAGCACACCTGCTCGACAGGAGCACTTGCCAATGCCTTAGGATCTGACCTTATGGCAGGGCCCCTCCCTCACAGGGAGGCAAGTAGTCTTCCCCCTCCCATCTAGCTGTAAAAAAAAAGTAATCTGTTTTTGCCCGCGTGGCTTTCACTGTTAGACAATATGTAATTTACCCAATATGTACTGCTCTGTTTACCTGTATGTACTTTCTGCTTACCTGTATATTACCAATATGTACTGCTCTGTTTACCTGTATATATTTTCTGCTTACCTGTATGTTATATTTTACCCCCGGGTCGCCCCTGAAAAAGGGACCTCCGGGGCCCAGTGGGCCTACCCGGTCAACAAAATTCAATAAATAAATAAATAAAGTGTATTAATTAGATATTGCAACACCTGACTGATGTTAGGGAGGGAAGTTATGGGGGACCAATTGACTGAAGCAAGACTGTGACTGAAGTGGTCTATGTTAAAGTCTGTTGTGTCCCTTGTTCTGAGAATTTTTGGGAGCTGGTGGGGGGACTTATTCTTCCAAACACAGAAGGTTGGAGCATGATCACTTAGGGTGTCAGGGAGGATATCGGCAGCTTTGACAGACTTCAGCTTATTTGTGAGGATCCAGTTTAACAGACTATGATTGCCGGATTTCATATTAAGTCGGAAGGGTAGATCAATCATTTGCTCAAGTTTAGCATCTAGTACAACCGTTTGGCAATGGCTGGCACTGGGGCCTAGCCAGTTGAGGTTAAAGTCTCTACAGAAGATGATGTCACCATGGGGGAGGGTATCTAGACTTGCAATAAAGTGCATTGTCATTAGTTCAATGTTGACAAACACTATAGTCCCTGTATAACTAGGTGAACTTTCTGTGTGCACATACATACAGTACATTGTCATTAGTTCAGTGTTGACAAACACTATAGGCACTGTATAACTAGATGTACTTTCTGTGTGCAGATGCATACAGTACATTGTCATGAGTTCAGTGTTGACAAACATTGTAACCCCCTCTATAACTAGGTATACTTTCTGCATGCAGATACACACAGTACATTGTCATGAGTTCAGTGTTGACAAACACTGTAACCCCCTCTATAACTAGGTGTACTTTCTGCATGCAGATACACACAGTACATTGTCATGAGTTCAGTGTTGACAAACACTGTAACCCCCTCTATAACTAGGTGTACTTTCTGCATGCAGATACACACAGTACATTGTCATTAGTTCAGTGTTGACAAACACTATAGGCACTGTATAACTAGATGTACTTTCTGTGTTCAGATGCATACAGTACATTGTCATGAGTTCAGTGTTGACAAACACAACACCCCTCTATAACTAGGTGTACTTTCTGCATGCAGATACACACAGTACATTGTCATTAGTTCAGTGTTGACAAACACTATAGGCACTGTATAACTAGATGTACTTTCTGTGTGCAGATGCATACAGTACATTGTCATGAGTTCAGTGTTGACAAACACTGTAACCCCCTCTATAACTAGGTGTACTTTCTGCATGCAGATACACACAGTACATTGTCATTAGTTCAGTGTTGACAAACACTATAGGCACTGTATAACTAGATGTACTTTCTGTGTGCAGATGCATACAGTACATTGTCATGAGTTCAGTGTTGACAAACACTGTAACCCCCTCTATAACTAGGTGTACTTTCTGCATGAAGATACACACAGTACATTGTCATGAGTTCAGTGTTGACAAACACTATAACCCCCTCTATAACTAGGTGTACTTTCTGCATGCAGATACACACAGTACATTGTCATTAGTTCAGTGTTGACAAACACTATAGGCACTGTATAACTAGATGTACTTTCTGTGTGCAGATGCATACAGTACATTGTCATGAGTTCAGTGTTGACAAACACTGTAACCCCCTCTATAACTAGGTGTACTTTCTGCATGCAGATACACACAGTACATTGTCATTAGTTCAGTGTTGACAAACAATAGGCACTGTATAACTAGATGTACTTTCTGTGTGCAGATGCATACAGTACATTGTCATGAGTTCAGTGTTGACAAACACTGTAACCCCCTCTATAACTAGGCATACTTTCTGCATGCAGATACACACAGTACATTGTCATGAGTTCAATGTTGACAAACACTATAGGCACTGTATAACTAGATGTACTTTCTGTGTGCAGATGCATACAGTACATTGTCATGAGTTCAGTGTTGACAAACACTGTAACCCCCTCTATAACTAGGTGTACTTTCTGCATGCAGATACACAGAGTACATTGTCATGAGTTCAGTGTTGACAAACACTATAACCCCCTCTATAACTAGGTGTACTTTCTGCATGCAGATACACACAGTACATTGTCATGAGTTCAGTGTTGACAAACACTGTAACCCCCTCTATAACTAGGTGTACTTTCTGCATGCAGATACACACAGTACATTGTCATGAGTTCAGTGTTGACAAACACTATAGGCACTGTATAACTAGATGTACTTTCTGTGTGCAGATGCATACAGTACATTGTCATGAGTTCAGTGTTGACAAACACTGTAACCCCCTCTATAACTAGGTGTACTTTCTGCATGCAGATACACACAGTACATTGTCATGAGTTCAGTGTTGACAAACACTATAGGCACTGTATAACTAGATGTACTTTCTGTGTGCAGATACACACAGTACATTGTCATGAGTTCAGTGTTGACAAGCACTGTAACCCCCTCTATAACTAGGTGTACTTTCTGCATGCAGATACACACAGTACATTGTCATGAGTTCAGTGTTGACAAACACTATAACCCCCTCTATAACTAGGTGTACTTTCTGCATGCAGATACACACAGTACATTGTCATAAGTTCAGTGTTGACAAACACTATAACCCCCTCTATAACTAGGTGTACTTTCTGCATGCAGATACACACAGTACATTGTCATGAGTTCAGTGTTGACAAACACTATAACCCCCTCTATAACTAAGTGTACTTTCTGCATGCAGATACACACAGTACATTGTCATTAGTTCAGTGTTGACGAACACTATAACCCCCTCTATAACTAGGTGTACTTTCTGCATGCAGATACACACAGTACATTGTCATGAGTTCAGTGTTGACGAACACTATAACCTCCTCTATAACTAGGTGAACTTTCTGCATGCAGATACACACAGTACATTGTCATCAGTTCAGTTCTTTTTTTTTTTACTTTATCTTTGTATTGAAATTTGAGTATATAAGAAAGCACACATCTAATACAATAGAAAACTGTCCTCCATGTAAGGTATAAAATATCACTTAACAAAACACATTATTTAGAGTAAGCATATTGGAGAAGCCTTATATACATGTATTGATAATAAAACACAAACCTAGACAGGATGTAAGTGGACAGCAGAAGAGTTACAATCAATAGGGTATTGTAGGATCAGAAATAGCAACCATGTATGAAATGTGTGCTAGGGCAGGCTATGGCAAGGCATTCAGTAAATTGTAAAAAGAGATGAATGTGGTAATATGAACAATGTTCAGTAATGGGGAGGTGAAGATAAGAGAAAAGTGTGCAAGGAAAGAAAGAAGAAAAAGCAAGGAAGAAGGGAAGGAGAGAGGGAGAAAACAGGGAAGAAGGGAAAAAGAGGAGAAATCTGTGCACAAAAGCTTTGAGAAAACCTAATCTGAGAGCAAAATAAGGAGGGCTAAATATCCCTAAGAATTAAGGTCTAGAAGAACTAGGTTCAATGTACTTGAAGTAATCCTACCAACATCTGTCATATACAGTGAGTCGGTTATGAGTAACATGAGATAATCATTCTAGGGAGGCATACTGAGAGAGGCTTTGAAGAACATCTGAAAAAGAAGGCACCAGAGTTGATTTCCATTTCATAAGAATCAGACGTTTCACCAGAAGAGAAAGTATGTTTAGCCATCTAAAATGTGCATGTGAGAGGAGAGAGCTATTAGGGATAAGGATGCCTAGAAGGAATAGCTTGGGGTCAATAGGTAGTTTTTGTCCTGTTACTCTGGAGGCAAGTAAACAGACTTTATGCCAGAGCTTATTAATGGGAGCGCAAGATCACAAGATATGAAGTAGATCCCCATTGGCCAAATTGCAGCACCAGCAATTATTATTATTTAATAGGCCCATTCATTGAAGCACAGAGGGGTTTCTATACCAAAGATGTAGGATTTTAGTTTGTATTAAAGAACTACGGGCATCTTTAAATGTATTATGTGCAATATGCCAACAATTACTCCATTGTGCATCTGAAATATTGTAGTTAAGAAGAGTACTCCATTTATTTTTGGCCTGTATAGACTGATCAGGTAGATTATCAACAATGTCTTTGTAAATGGAGCTATTTAATTTTACTGATAAATTAGTCCAGTGCGAGATGTATGGGTTTAGAAGAGTATGCCTATACACTAAACTAGACAGAGTTATAAGTTGCCCGAATTTGTAAAAACTTCCAGAAGTCCTGTTTAGGAAGTTTCCATGTGACCTGCAAGTCTGAGAATGATCTAAGAGTGAGTGAATTCTGGTCCAAGATATCTCCGAGAAAGAAAATGCCTTTGTTCATCCATGTACGACAGAAAATTGGGTGACCTTCTAGAGTGAGAAGTGGATTGCCCCATAAGGGGGCATAAAACCAGGGTGTTGGATTGGATTTCAGGAATTTGTGGGTTAGTTTCCAATAAAGAACAGAGGATGATATAGTCAGGTGAGATTTTAGTTTAGAGGAAATGGGATTAAAAATGAAGGAAGTGGGAACTCCTCCCGGGCACAATGCGGATTCCATTGCAACCCATAGTGGTGAGTGAGGGGAGGGTTTCTGAAACCATTTAATGGTTTGGGCCATTCAGAAAGCCCAGAGGTAGCCTTTGAACCAGGGGAGTCCGAATCCCCCTTTTTCCCAATGTGATCAAAGTTTGTTGCTGTTAAATCTCGGTGGTTTCCCATCCCAGATAAAGTTACTTATTAATTTATCAATTTTAGCAAAAAAAGAGGACGGTAAGACTAAAGGAATATTTGCAAAGAGGTAAAGAATCTTGGGAGAAATGGACATCTTAATGGCTGCAATTTTCCCCATGAAAGAGAGATTAAGAAGCTTCCATCTGTCCAGAATTGTTTTGAAGTTATCAAATAAGGGGTTAAAATTAATGTCCCATTTCTTCCCTAAGTTACTAGTAATTTTGATTCCTATATATATTATACCCTGTGGTGACCCACAGAATCCAAGAGGTATGTTCATAAAGGCTTTATAGTGGTTGTTAAGGTGCATAGTTTGTGATTTGCCATAATTCAAAGCAAGACCAGAAATTTTAGTAAAATTATTAAGCAAATCAACCAACAGGGTCCCAGCCACATTCTGCCTTTTGAGTAAGATTAAGAGGTCATCCGCGAAGGAGAGAGAAACATATCTTGAATTGCTCACAGGTATGCACATAATGCCAGAAGATTGACGTAAACAAGCAGTCAGGGGTTCCATGGCTAAAATAAACAGGGAAGGTGACAGGGGGCAGTCTTGTCTAGTTCCCCTTGCTAGATGAAAGTAAGAGGAAAGGGTGGAATTAGTAAGTACCTTAGCAACAAGGGAGTTATATAATAGCTTGATCCAGGAGCAAAAGGTATGAGAAAGACTGAAATAAGATAAAACTTGATGAAGGTACTCCCAGCTTAAGGAATCAAAGGCCTTTTCGAAATCAATAGCTATGGCTGCAGCTGGTGCCGTGAGGGATTTTGCTTTGTGAATTAAATAAATAAGGAATGTATGTGATCAGAACCAGATATATGTTTAATAAAACCAGCTTGTGAACAATGAGTTAGCTTGGGAATCAAGGATTCAAGTCGAGAAGTTAGTAGTTTAACAAATATCTTTCCATCCATGTTTAATAAAGAGATGGGCCCGTAACTTGCGGGGTGAGTAGGGTCTTTTTCTTTCTTAGGGATTAGGGTTATGATTGCTTTGGTGCAAGATGGGGGAAGCTTGCCAGTACTGGAAGCTTCTTGATAAACATTAAGAAGAAGGGGACATAAGGTGTAGGAAAACATTTTATAGAAATCGACAGGGAATTGTCATCCCCAGGGGATTTGCCAGATTTCAAGGAAAACAAAGCTTTCTGGATTTCCTGAAGTGAGAAGGGTCCATCTAAATAATTTGTTTCAAGAGTAGAAAGATGAGGAAGATGTAACAATTTAAGGAACTGTTGAATTTGTAAAGTAGATGGAGGATTTGTGTTAGAGTATAGTTTTTGATGAGAGGTTTTCATGATACGATTTATAGAGGGGTTGTAGGAGTGACGCGTACCCTGTTCATCTTTTAGGCTTAGGATGTGTCGTTCCATTTGTTGTGCTTTGAGCTGGAGAGAGGAGTTTCCCATTTTTATTGCCGTGTTCCCAAAACTTATATTTAAGTTTAAACAAGGCCAGTTCAGTTTTATGAGAAATTAATTAGTTAATTTTAACTCTAAGTTGAAGAATTTCAAGATGAAGTTGAGAATCAGGACGGTGTTTATTAGAAGAAAAGTATATATTCCCTTTAGCCTTAAGAGATTTTTCCAAGTCAGCCAGCTGTTGTTCCCTTACTCTTTTCCTATGTGCAGCATAACTGATAATTTTCCCTCGGATCGTAGCTTTAAGAGCTTCCCATACAGAGGACATAGAAGATTCGGTTGGGGTATTGTGAAAGAGGAAGTCCTGAATTTGTGCTTTGATCATGGGTAAGAAATTGGGATCCTTGAGAAGGAGAGGGTCCAGCTGCCAGTAAGAAGATTTAGGTGCTAATGGGCCCCACAAAAGTTACAATTTGACAGGGGAATGGTCTGAGATTATGATGGGAGAGATGGATGAATCTATATTTTTTTTCCATTATAACAGGAGAGGCTAACCAGAAGTCAATTCTACTGTATGTCTTATGTAGAGAGGAGTAAAAAGTAAATTCTCGCTCACGGGGGTGAAGGAGGCACCATACATCAGCTAATCCAACATCTTGCATTAGTAATGAGAGGGCTTTAATACTTCTAGGGTGGGCGTCTGTAGTGGTGCTACTTCTGTCAATACTGGCTTCTTAAGCTAAGTTAAGATCCCCTCCAAGAATAACTGGTGTATTATCAGTGTTAAAGGATAGAATCTGTTGAGCTAAATTATGAAAAATTCTGGGAAATCGGAGTTGGGTGCATAGACATTAACAAGTAGAAGAGGACCAGAGTTGGTACTCAGTTTGATCATCACCCATCTGCCGTCAGTACTGGAAATGGAGTTTACAAAGTACCATTTGAGACTGTTATGAATAAGAATAGCAGCTCCTCTTTTTTTTGAGGTATAGGATGATTCATAGATCTGACCGACCCAATCTTTTTTAAGTCTGTGAACATCCTCTGCTAATAATTTTGTTTCTTGAAGGAAAGCAATTTGTGTTTTATATTTTTTGAGATGTGAAAGAATTTGCTTCCGCTTACAAGGAGAATTAAGTCCCTTCACATTCCATGTATATGAAAGTATGTCACTCATATTGTTAGTGTTAAAGGGAATAATCGCTGGAGTGTGAAGGGACAAATAAATGAGGCAGAGGATGATTAGAATACAATATAGAGAGCTTACGTATATGCAGAGAGTGGCAGGAACATTCAAGCCAAAAAAAGTGAGATGTATGATACATGAGTAGTACAGATATTTTTTTTATTTTACCAGGTGAGACACACTAAGCTGAAAGCTTGTTTGCAGGTGCAACCTGGGAGCACAAGGAAGTTAAGTGACTTGCTCAGGGTCACACAGTATGCACCTAGGGGGCTGTGGGATTCAAACCAAGGTCTCCAGATTTGCAGCTCAGAGCCTTAACCCACTGCGCCATACTGCCTCCTTGTATATAGATATCTTATTAAAGTTAGAATAGAGATGGGGAAGGAGAAAAGTCATTAACAACAACAACAATACTAGTAAGCTAAATAACAAAGAAAACATTTTATGGGTGTGAGGAGATATGAGTCAGCCAACTGGCTAAGAGACTCTCTCACCACACTCTGGGGCGTCGATGTAGGGAGGAGACTAGGGAGGACCAATTATAAATATCAGCCCAAACCTAAGTCTGATACCAGTAATATAATAAAGTAAGTATTCCTGATCAGCTAAACTGAAAGGGAATAATACCAAGAAAGGCAGGGGACTGTAATAATCTCAGCTTAATTCTAAGCTAACAGGACAAGGTATAAGGATAAAGCTAAACACCAGAACTTATTTATAAACATTAGTAGTAATAGTACAAGATATACCAACTCGAAATAACAGTAAATTAAAGAACCATATACGAGATGCCAGTACAGCCTAGGCATAGAGCAAGGAATTCAGGGAGCCAGGTGGAATGCAAATGAACAAATATAAAAGGAAAAGTAGATCATTACCACATTACAGTGACTCTGAATATACTTTGCAGTGCAATAGAATAAGTAAATAATAAATACAATATTGAGGGGGAAAGAAAAAAGGGGAGGTCAATTTAAGCCCTTACACCCTGAGCCAAATGTAAATCGGGATTATGTGGAGAGGTATAGACTTCGGTGATAACTGTAGGCAGAAGAGATAGTCATAGTAAAGATCAGCTCTGATTACTCAAAAATCGCCTAAATAGGTGTTATATGGGGTGACTAGGTCTAGAAGACTAGGCCCAGTGAGCCCCAAAACAGAAGGGACCACACAGCAGTAGATTTCTATAATATCTGTAGGCTTTGAGTAAAATAAGAAGCATAAGGAAGATGTAGACTGACAATCCTTTGCAACAGTACACCAAACATAGCCCACCTCTTTGAGTGCTAATGATAGTTCCATATTGTAAACAGGAGGTAGTAAGAATAATGGAGCGGAGGGAAGGAGATAGGTTAAATGTAGTTGCCAATAATACTTAAGAACCTGTCATCAGGAGAGGGAAGGGGTAAGTTGCCTTGTAATATATAATAATTCACATATGAAAAAAGAAAAGGCAATAATCAGGATGCATACCGATTGAAGATATGCAACTGAACAGCCAAAAGACTATAAACCTGATGCACTGCTAAATTGGAGAATAAAAGGCTAAATACAGAGAGCCTGTTTAGTGAGGTAATGTATAAGATCTAACACTAAAATAATGGGTTAGAAAAGCATTGCTGATATACCATAGTTCCCTTTAAGACCTTTAAGCTGCTCGTTTAAACACTGCAACAAAAAGTAAATTGATCGTGCCGCGATGTACAGCCTTTGCTTTCTGCACCCGCTAGGAGCGAAAGCAACCAGGTAACATAGACTGTAGAGCGTTCGGCTAGGCAGAAAAAGTGTACTGGCACTCCCTTTAAGTATCCTGGAAGCAAAACCTACCAAGATATAGCAACTGTGACCATATTACTGACCATATAAGCTCACGACACCTTAGATTTATTAGCAGGATTGTGACTATTGATGTTCTTGCTTTTGGTCTTTGCTCTACGTTTCTTTTTGGGTGGCTCTAAAGATTTGAGTGGGGAACTTGCAACAACTTCTGCCCATGAAGTATGGGCAGAAATGCATCCCTGAGGCACAGGGCCCAAATTAGAGGGATGTTCGTCTGAAATTTGCTGGGAAAGATCCACCTGTGAGAAGTGCATGTCATCCTCCAAATGAGCAAACTTATTGCTCAGGGGGAATAGAAGGGTTGATTTGAAGGTGAGATGCTGCAGCTTGGGGTGTTTGGGGTGAAATCTTGCTAGAACAGCATGAAAGTCTTGAAGAATAATGTCCCGATAGAAGCTTCTCTTGCAGCCATGTTGATTGCCTTGGGGTCAAATCAGTCGCGGCATTGCTGCTTGGGGCTGCGAGTTCTGCAACACTTTCCCCACATTCCTGTACCTCGTCGTCCACCCTCCGTGCTGATACCAAGGCTGTGTTGGGGTTGCCAATTGCTGCTGAACCTCCCAAGGTAAGATTGCAGAGAGAGACCTCCAGATAGTTGGCTAAGGCGTCAGGGGTTTCAAAATCCTTGAAGGAAGAGCTTGAGAAAAGGTGTAGTGTCACGGGGTAACGTAGAGCAAAATTAATGCTTCTTTGGTGGAAGATTTGTTTAAGGGGATTGTAGGCCTTCCTTCTGATGGTTAAATCTTTTGAAAAGTCTCTGTAGATGGAAATAGTAAACTCTTGCCACTGAAGTTTCCCCATTTCTCTGGCTCGTTTCAGTATTAATTATGTGTGGGAATAGTTCAAGAAGCGAGCAATGATAGGCCTTGGTCACTGGTCTGATGTGGTCCTGGGACCCAGAGTGCTATGAGACTGCTCAATGATTAACGTTAGGTCAGGAGGCAGTTTAGGCATTGCAGGCAGCACATGTAATAAAAGCGCAGTAGTGTCTCTTAATTCTACACCTTCAGGGAAGCCAAAAAATCGTAAATTGTTGCGACGATTACGATTTTCAGTATCATCAATTTTGGCTTGTAGGGATTTAATAGTTCAATCTTGATTGCGGACAGTAGCCTGGAGGTCATGAATAGTAGTGGTGTTACAGGCCGTTGCTTTCTCATTAAATGCAATTTTCTGGCTAAAAGTTTCAAGAGTGGTCGCATTCTGTTGGGTAGAGGTTTTCAGATCATTAATCTCAGCCATCAGTTTAGAAAACATTACTTCCACTCTAGCAAGTGAGCTTTGCTGTACTTGGAGATCTGCCATAATGCTGAAGGATGAGGCCTAGTATGCTGCAGTACAGTGTAGAATAATTGAATATAAGTAGATGATGAATCAAAAATGACTTACAAACAGTGTCAGGCAGTAAGATTACAGGATGGTCACAGGAGTTGGTACCAAAGAAAGGTCTGGTGAAGGCTGGATGAGGTTAGATTGCAGTCATTCCTGCAGAGATTCTGAACTATGCTGCCATCTTCTGCCTGCTCAGGCCATGCCCCCCATTAGTTCAGTTCTGACAGACACTATAGCCCCTGTATAACTAGGTGTTCTTTCTGTGTGCAGATACATAAAGTACATTGTCATTAGATCAGTGTTGACAAACACTATAAACCCTGAATAATTAGGTATACTTTTTGTGTGGGGTGAAGGTAGAATGAAGTAGGCTGCTGGTTAACTAGGATCTGCAGCTTATCCATAAGGTAGGGAAATGGACAGACTGGGTGGGCCAAGTGGTCCTTATCTGCTGTCAAAGTCTATGTTTCTATGTGTGCAGATGCAAAAAGTACATTGTCATGAGTTCAGTGTTGACAAACACTATAGCCCCTGTATAACTAGGTGTACTTTTGGGGTGCAGATACAAAAAGTACATTGTCATTAGTTCAATGTTGAAAAACACTACAGCCCCTGTATAACTAAGCAGAGCGTCAATAAGCCACACCCTTCCTGTTCTTTGGAATAATGCACAAAAAACACTTCAGTTAGCTTCCCCGGTGTTGCAGTCCCTCTTCAAAAACTTGATTTTGCGATCCTTTAAAAGAACATGCAACTGCCTCTGCCAATGACTCCTTAATTTTCTGGTCCTGCTTATCCCCGTCATCCCCTCATTCACACCAATAAGTCCCCAATCCCTTCCCTAAGTTTTACGTCAGGACTCACCTCTGTCTATCTTGTGTTAACTTACTGCCTCAGTAATTGATGTTCTTACCCTCCTTCTGGCCTCCTTTCATTCTTACCTTTTCTACATTATTTTCTACACATCGTGTAGATCCTGCATATGTACTGTGAATACTTTGTGTATTTTCTTATATATCACAATTGACAATTTTGTAATCTTGAACTGTCTATATAACATATCAACTTGTATGCCGACATGGATACCATTCATGCCCTGTTCTCATTGTATATATCTGTATGCTGTTTGCCAATGAAGCTCTGTGAATTTATCATGTTGCCTTTTGTGAAACTCTTTCAGATCCATCGTGAAAATGAGTTTATCTCAATGGTGTTCCACCTGGCAAAATAGAGATTTAATTGACTGATTGATTAATTGATTGATTGATTGACTATAACACCTGTATAACTAGAAGTACTTTGTGTGCAGAGACTTACATTGTGACTAGTTCTGTGTTGACAAATACTATAGCCCCAGCATAACTAGATGTACTTTCTGTGTGCAGCTACATACAGAGGATTGTGTATGAGCAGGCATACACAACAAGGGTATGCTTGCATCGAGAGGTTTCCTTGGTGACAGTAGACCTCGAGAGCACAGCTCGAGAGGTCTCCTGTCACCAAGGAAACCTTGAGATTTCAAGTATACTCTTGTCTGTGTATGCCTGCTCATACACAATCCTTTATAGTGTATGAGAAGGCACTCACACACAGTGGCATCGCGATTAGCGAGAATGCTTTTTTTTTCTTCAAATAAACAAGTAGCCTAGGGAGAGAGACACGTAAAATGGTCTTAACTGTTGCTGTTTTCAGGGCATCCACTCAGAGGTCTGCTTACTAGGCGACTGCTCTGGCAACAGTCGGCATGACTGAGGAGACTTCAGCACGAGCACTGATTTGATGTTGTTGTGTGTTAGTAGTGACGTCTTCAGTGAAGAACAACAGGAGTTTGACGTTACTACTAATGCACAACAGCCTGATTCCAGTCATCGATTTCTATACACAACAGCACGCTCTCATACACTATAAAGTACATTGTCATTAGTTCTGTGTTGACAAATACTATAGTCCAGGTATAACTAGATGTACGTTATGTGTGCAGATACATAAAGTACATTGTCATTAGTTCAGTGTTGACAAACACTATAGGCCCTGTATAACTAGACGTACTTTCTGTGTGCAGATACGTATGGCATACTATTATTAGTTCTGCATTGGCAAACACTATAACCCTGCATAACTAGGTGTACTTTCTGTGTGCAGATACATATAGTATATTGTCATTAGCTCAGTGTTGACAAACACTATAACTCCTATTTAACTAGGTGTACTTTCTGTGTGCAGATACATATAGTGTATTGTCACTAGTTCAATGTTGACAAACACCATAGCCCCTGTATAACTAGGCAGAGTGGCAAAAGTCATGCCCACCTTGTTCTTTGGAATAATGCACAAAAACACTTCAGCTCGCTTCCTCTGTGTCGCGGTCCCTCTTCAAAAACTTGGTTTAGCGATGCTTTAAAGGGACATCCAGCTGCCTCTGACAATGACCCCCTAATTTTCTGGCCATGCTTATCCCCGTCATCTCCTCATTTACACCTGTAAGTCCCCAGTCCCATCAGGACTCACCTCGGTCTGTCTTGTGTTAACTTACTGCCCCAGTAATTGATGTTCTTACCCTCCCCCTGACCTTCTTTCCTTCTTACCTCTTCTATAATATTTTCTACACATAGTGTAGATCCTGCATATATACTGTGCATACTCTGTGTATTTTCTTATATATTACACCTGACTATTTTGTAATTTTGGCCTGTTGACATGGATACCTTCCATGCCCTGTTCTCATTGTATATATCTGTATACTGTTTGCCAGTGAAGCTCTGTGAATGTATCATGTTGACTTTTGTGAAACTCTTCCAGGTCCATCTTGAAAATGGGTTTATCTCAATGGTGTTCCGCCTGGCAAAATAGAGATTTGATTGATTGATTGATCGATTGATTGATTGACTATGACCCCTGTATAACTAGATATACTTTTGTGAGCAGAGACTTACATCGTGACTAGTTCTGTGTTGACAAATACTATAGCCCCAGCATAACTAGATACACTTTCTGTGTGCAGATACACAAAGCACATTGTCATTAGTTCAGTGTTGACACTTACTATAGTCCCTGTATAACTAGATGTACTTTCTGTGTGCAGATACATAAACTACATTGTCACTAGTTCAGTGCTGACAAACATTATAGTCCAGGTATAACTAGATGTACGTTCTGTGTGCAGATACATAAAGTACATTGTCATTAATTCAGTGTTGACAAACACTTTAGCCCCTGTATAACTAGATGTACTTTCTGCGTGCAGACACATACAGTACATTGTTACTAGTTGAGAGTTGACAAACATTATAGGCCCTGTATAACTAGACGTACTTTCTGTGTGCAGATACATATGATATGCCGTCATTAGTTCTGTGTTGACAAACACTATAACCCCTGTATTTCTAGGTGTACTTTCTGTGTGCAGATACAACAAGCATTTGTCAATGCCGAATGTTTGCTTGCTGGCATTGGCATTGGTAGTGTAGGAGTTCGAGAGCTGCATAATAGGAATGGCAGTGAAGTATTGCACTGAAGCCAACCCCGCCACCACCCTGCAGAGACTGACAGGCATTGAGGTGTGCCTTTGGGTCATCAGGCATAGTGACCATGCCATTTCACCACACCCTACCCTGCAGACACCGCCAAGTGTCACGGTGTGCCTTGGGGTCTTTGGCCCTTATGCTCACCCCATTCCATGAGGAAATACGGTGAGATGGGTGCTGTATAGGAGAATGGGGTGAACTTTTGGGCCAAAAAGTCCAAGGCACACCTCGATACCTCTCACTGGCTGCTGGGTGTGGAATGGTATGAGCATCACAGGCAAGAATCCCAAGTCACACCCCTGATGCCTGTCAATCTCTACAGGGTGGGGTATTATGGTCGGAAACCCTAACGCCTCAGGCGTTCATTGGCATTTTCACTTCAAATTTTCAACATGGGTTTTTTGTGACCCCCACCTTATAAACAGTGGTAATATCAGTTTGTTAGCCAAAAGCTGATTTTGCACAGCAACTATGCCATTTGGCACCACAGGTGCGAAAACACATTTCAAACAGGATGTGAAAAATGACAGCTGTACTGTTTATGGGGAGGTGCAAAAAATGGCAATGTTGAAAATCTGCAGTGAAAACATTAAAAAAACTGGTGAAGTCATGAGCGTGCGTAGAAACTGTGCAACGCACACCCATAATGCAATTAGTTTGGGGATTTTTTAACAGTAGATTGTCAACACAGGCATTTTGGAACCTCCGCTCATGAACAGTGTCACTGTGATTTTCTTAATCTGTCCCAAACAGTGATTTCCCACAGAGACCACGCATTTCTGCGCTGGAAGTGCGAAAACACATTTCGGCCATGGTGTGAAAAATGACAGCTGTACTGTTCATAAGGAAGTGTGGAAAAATGCCAGTGGTGAAAATCTGGACTGAAAATATTAGAAATCCATGAACTTACAAGGGTGCGTGGAAACTGCGCAATGGTCGCTCGTAACACAGTCATTTTATGGACTTTTTTCACCAAATTTTTAACATAGCCATTGTAACACCTCTGCTCATGAACAGTGTCACTGTGATTTTCTTAATCTGTCCCGAACATTGATTTGGCACACCGACTGCGCCATTGTGCGCTTCATGCGCAGAAACACGTTTTGGGCGAGATGTGAAAAATGACAACTGTACTGCTCATAAGGAGGTATGGTAAAATGGCAATGTTGAAAATCTGGAGTGAAATTTCGCGAACTTACGAGCGTGCGTAGGAACAGCGCAACGCATGCTCATAAAACAGTCATTTTGGGAAATTTTTTCACCAAATTTTCAACATAGGGTTTTTGGGGGCCTACCTCATGATCTGTGACACTGTGATTTCATAAATCGGTCCCGAAAGGTGGCTCTACACAGTGACCATGAAATCACCTTTCGGGGCCGATTAACAAAATGACAGTGACAGAATTCATGAGGTGGGGTCCCAAAAACCCTATGTTGAAAATTTGGTGAAAAAATTCCCCAAAATGCCTGAGAGATGCATCAAAGTTGAAAAAACCCTATTTATTACATTATACAGGTTACAGGCATTTCCTTAGTTCACGGTCGGCTTTGAAGAGTGCAGATGTGTTCCGGTCCACGAAGATCATCGGCCAGACTCGGAGGGTAAGTATGGTGTGAAGTGGGGGTATGGGGAGGCAGGGTGCGCCAGAGGGTGGGATGCGGGTGGGGAGGGTCAGGACAGTCAGCGAGGAAGGTTTTTCTTGCAGGTTTTTTCTTGGATGATGCGGGACTTGTGCCATGCTGGGGTGGGCATCCAGCATGGCAGCTGGAAGGCTGTTTGGGGGGGCAGTGGAGCTGAGGGGGGATTGGGCACCCCTGTCGGCCTTACGGACTGTTGCCAAGCTTGGGTGGGCTCCCAGCGTGGCACCCAGTTGTCTGTTGGGGGGGAGAAACATTGGAGCCGACGGGGGATTGGGCACCCCTGTCAGCCATAGGGACTGTTGCCACCCTGGGTGGCCCCAGCGTGGCACCTGGAACTCTGTTGAGGAGTGCAGCAGAGCTGATGGGGATTGGGCACCCCGTTGGCCATACAGTGTGTGTGTGGGGAGGGGCATTGCGTCGCAATATACATCGTGTGCGGGGGGCGCATGCTCATGCAGTATCTTCTCCCTGCTCACTGAAGCGTTGCTCTCTCTTTCAACTCTACGGCACTGCATTTTCAACTGCTGTCATAGACAGCTGCAGTATTTATTGGAGAACTGTGGCTGCGCCTGCAAACACACTGACTGCATTGAAAGACAGGGTTCCACACCTACGAAAACTCAGATGATGGCACTATGTTTCTTGCACATGCGTGCAAGCAAACATAACAAACATAAAAAAGTACATTGTCATGAGTTCAGTGTTGACAAACACTATAACCTAGGTGTATTTTTGGGGTGCAGATACATACAGTACATTGTCATTAGTTCAATGTTGACAAACACTATAGCCAGGGCCCCATGTTTACTGCGGCAAAGTGAACCTACATTCTGGGGCAGGGCCTCATACTTTCTGCTGCAGAACAACTGCTGATTCTGCGGCAGATAAATTGTGGCCAAGCAGCATACCTTCAAAGGGATTAAGTCTTAGTTAACCCTTTGACTGCCTTCGTGCAACCACTCTGCTACACTGAAAGTGGAACAGCAGGTCATTTAACAGTATGTAGTCTTCTTATCACAAATATTAAACAGCAGTAACCCAAACCTGGCACAGCCATGGGCATCAGTGCTCTCTTTTAATGAATCTTCCCTCCCACCCTGAATTTGAAGGCTCATCTGTTCTTCTGGAAATTGGTGGCCTTTTCTGTTCTCCTAGGTTATAATCAGAGGAGGACATACACACTTAGCTAAAACTACACAGAAGGCAAAAGCTGCTTGGATTTCTTCTAGTTTATATTTACAGTTAGCAGATATAAAGAAAGACTCCAACTTGAAAGCCATTTTTTTTCTGATTTTGATCAGTGTTCTTTTAAATTATTATTTTTATAAACTAGGAATACTCTAACTGCCTTGCAACAGACATGTTGAGTGCAGTGTGCAAATCTGTGTTTTGGGGGAGGGGGTTGGCTTCCTATAATAGTGAAGGAGGGTGTAACTTGCAGTGTCTGTAGAATTTGTTGACTCCTGATTTTTCTTTTGGGGGACACACGAAAAAATGTAAGTAAGACATTCTTATTAAGCTGGAGTAACCTTAGTTAGCATGTTCTCTTCTCACAACTCGGGGGTGGTGGTGTTCTTCTGTCAGTGACCCGCATTTCACTTATGTATAGCAGCAATCAAACTCTCCATTCCAGTTTTTTTCCACACCTGTTTTCTCCAGTTCTAGTATACCCTGGTCCCCAGCTCTGCTGCAGCTGGGCAACTTGACCCTTCTTAAGAATTTAGCATGATGCACTACTTAGGCTGCAGGTTCAGATTTGCTAAGAAATTGCTCTCACACTTGCAGGTATAGGATTGCAGCCCACAGATGAAAACTGTTAGATGTCCACCAGTAGGGACCGAGTCCTCTGCTCAGTCTGCTGCCAGCCCTATGTTTCTGCAGTCAACTCCTCCTCCAATACCTGTCACCACACTGAGATCAGTTCCACCTCCACGGGCACCACTGAATCTTCTCACTTCTTGACTACAGCTTGCCTTTCCAGTTCTTCCTTCCAAATTCATCTTCCAAGGATTCAGCATGCACCGTGAGCAGCTTCATAATGAAAAAGTAACATGGCTGAGCTACCCACACCTACTGTACACAGCAGCAAACCATAACTGCCATGGACCTAGTCAAGCTCTGCTACTATTGCATCAGTCTCCCCACCCACACACACACAATACTGGTTGGAAGGAGTTATGCAACAAGAGCCAGCACGAGTCAAGATGCCATGCAGCCACTAGCTTTTTGGCTTTGTAGAGGACAGCATCCGTTTGCTGCCCCTTCTAATGAGCATGTGTGCCATGGCATACTTAACACATCAATAGCTATGCCCTTGCCTTGTGTGATTACATAGCATAGCTAGCATTTCTGCGGCTGAGTGGCTGGTTTTCCTGATTTCTACGGCAAACACTGATTTCTGCAGTCAGCTCTGATTTCTGTGGCTACTGCTGCAACCGCAGAATCACAGAAAATACGGGGCCCCGACTATAGCCCCTGTATAACTAGGCAGAGTGGCAAAAGCCACGCCTGACCTGTTCTTTGAAATAATGTACAAAAAACACTTCAGCTCGCTTCCCCGGTGTCACCGACCCTCTTCAAAAACTTGGTTTTGCGATGCTTTAAAGAAACATGCAACTGCCTCTGCCAATGACCCCCTAATTTTCTGGCCCTGCTTATCCCCGTCATCCCCTTATTCACACCTATAAGTCCCCGATCCCTTCCTTAATTTGTGGGTCAGGACTCATCTCTGTCTGTCTTGTGTTAACTTACTGCCCCAGTAATTGATGTTCTTACCTTCCCCCTGGCTTTCTTTCCTTCCTTCTTACCTCTTCTATAATATTTTCTACACATAGTGTAGATCCTGCATATATACTATGTATACTCTGTGTATTTTCTTATATATTACACCTATTTTGTAATTTTGACCTTTATGTACAGCATACAAACTTGTATGCTGGCATAGAGACCTTCCATGCCCTTTTCTCATTGTATATACCTGTACGCTGTTTGTCAATGAAGCTCTATGAATGTATCATGTTGCCTTTTGTGAAACTTTTCCAGGTCCATCTTGAAAATGATTTTATCTCAATGGTGTTCAGCCTGGTAAAATAAAGATTTGATTGATTGGTTGATTAATTGATTGGTTGCTTGACTATAACCCCTGTATAACTAGGTGTACTTTCTGTGTGCAGAGACTTACATTGTGACTAGTTCAGTGTTGACAGTATAGCCCCAGCATAACTAGATGTACTTTCTATGTACAGATACATACAGTACACTGTGATTAGTTCAGTGCTGGTAAACACTACAGTCCCAGTATAACTAGCTGTACTTTCTGTGTGAAGATACATACAGTTCATTGTTACTAGTTCAGTGCTGACAAACACTATAGCTCCGTTATAACTAGGTGTACTTTCTGTGTGCAGATACATAGGCCCAGATATTCAAACTGCGCCCAAAAAGTGAGCAGTAGCAGGAGCAAGCGCAAGTCTATTGCACCCATGCACAAGAGGCGCGATATTCAAAAACGGAGCTGGCCAAACTGCGCCTATAGCCGACGACTGAATATCGCACCACCTGCGCCATACGCAACTAGGGAGGGGAAGCTGAGCAGATCTGATGCACCATAGCGCAACAAGGGATGTGCAGCTGAGCAGTCCAGAGGTGCCATAGTGCAACCAGGGACGCCCCCCAGCAGCAAAGCAATGTAACTGCACAACCAGGGAGGTAGGGACCCACCACCCATGCCTCAGATGGGCACAGGAACACACAGCAGAACAGACATCGTCCCCCCACACCCCAAGCACTGCACAACTGGGGGAGGGCTGGAATGACCACTGGCCCATGGAGACAAGCAACCAACCCACAGCCGGGCCATGGTGCCCCATCACACCTACCCGTGAGCTGACTGGCACACAAGGGCAGACCACCCGTGCCACCATCCCCCAGTGCAGGCACACCCTGCACCGTGACCCCAGACAACCCCCCATGAGCAGTGACCACCACTGCAGGAAACCCCATGCATGCCACTCACCCCCACTGTGACACTGCAACCCTGTGCACCACAGAACCATGTGCCAGCCCCACCATGAGCACCCATCAGTGGGTGGCAGCACACAGCAATGCAACAATGGCAGACACAGTTCCACCATGCACAGTCCCCCCAAGGTACTGCTGAGAGACCAACCATGCATCGGCACAAGAGGTACCCCACACGGGACAGGGCATGCCCTTGACACCACCACCAGTGGTACAGCACCCTGCACAGTAGTCCAGTGACACACCCCGACCCACCACTGGCCACAACAGCCAGCACAGCCACCCACAGTGGTGTGTGGAAGCATGCACCACACGGATGCCACACAGTGTATGGACAGACACCCACCCATACCCAAGGGCACAACAAAACAGGGATGCATTGGTGGCAACTGCCCCATTGTGGGCCCATGTAAGCTGTGTACACACACTCCAGTCCTCCATGGCACTGGAGTGCCAGCCACCCATGCAGGCACTGTGGACCCGTACACCACCAGCAGTCACCCCAGAGCACAAGTCACAGACAGTGGGGCACATTCCCTGCAACACACACAAGGCACAGCATGGAGGTGGGACAATGACTGTGGTGCCCACAGTGCCACCTGAGCCAGGCATGCACCACACCAGTGACAGGGGCAACCCAGCAAAGTGACGGGTACAGTAGCTGCCCTGCAGGGACTGCCACCACTGACATGCCAGTGGACAGTGCAGGTCACAGACATGCATGCGTGTCAGCTGCACATGCCACAGACAGGCTGATGGGTGCACCATGGACACAGAGCACGCGCCATGGACCACTGCAGACAGTCATCCAGTGCACAGGGCACAACACACACACACCACAGACACTGACTGATAGCTACCACCACACCATAGTCACCTCCACACGGACAAACACACATACCCATGACTGCACCACCCCTGACGCCATGCACACCACTGCAGCTGAGCACCTACAGCCCGCTGCAAATCAGAGACCACCACAGTATTCATATCAAAATTAAATGTATTGCACAAATATAAAATTCAACTATTTACAATATCACAAAACTATATACAAGGTTGGGGGCCACAAAAGGTAGGGGTGGGTAGGGGCAGGGGTGGACAAATGCGACAGGAAAGGAGGGGTGTGAGGGGTGGTCCAAGGGTGGGGAATACAAGGACTGATAGATCCCTAGCGGGAGCACCATTCCCCACTCTGACACCTCTGGCCTCTGTGCCTCCTCAGGACCCCAGTGTTATCTATCCGCCTGAGGATGTCCAGTGACACCCAGGTCACCAGTAGTATTTCCCTCAGAGCCTCCCAGATTTCCCGTAGATGGCGAGTACCTAGGACAAGGGAGCACAGTCAATAGGTGTGAATGCACAACCCATACAGCCCACCCACTGTGCATGGCATACAGCCATGGGACATACCACTGTGATGGTGTGTGACCACCCGCAGTGATCACGTCCACAGGACCTGCCCACCCAGGCGCATATAGCCATGCGGAACGCTGCACACACCCACTGGCCAAGTCACGCACAGCACCACCATGGCTGTTTAGTGACATGGTTATGTGGTGCAAAGGCAGTGGCACAACCATGCACCTGGTGCACGCATGGACCACCATTGACGCACTCCCAGACATGCATTGCCACTGGACAGTGTTGACTGTAACAAGTTGCGTGCATGGCAGTGGTGTCGATGAATGGTGGCCATGCCCCACTGCCCACCCAGTCACACAGCATGCAATAGTAATCATGGATGTATGGCACTCACCCTCATTGGGCCGGTCAGGTGGGCTGTGATGGCCCTCGCCCACCTGGCTGCACTGTCCTCCTCCCTCCTCCGCTCCTCTCTCAAATGGCTGCATTCTTCTGGGCCTGTGGGGAAAACAAGGAGAGAAGAACATCAGTACAATCCGAAGCAAAGTCCCCTGCCCCAAGGTGTGCCCTCCCACCCAGCCAGACCCACCCACCACACACCCTGTGAACACCACCACAGCCAACCCCAGACGGTTCCTCCCCTATGTGCTGGACACATACAACACTGTTACCCATATGGATGATAAAAGTGTGTTGATGGAACCCCTACCTGGCCGTGGCACTGTGCCCCTCCTGGCACGTGCCCGCAGTCATGCCAGTAGCTCTGGCTCCCTCCTCCGCAGGTCCCCGTAGCGGTGCCTGCACTGCTCTGCACTCCTCCCCCATCCGGTAGCCTCCTCCAGGGCAGTGTCCACTTCCTGCCACACCTGGGTCCTGGCCCTGTCCTGGGGTGCCTCCCCGAAGAGAGGCCCATGGTGTGGCTCCACAATTGCCACCAGATTGGCCAACTCAATCGCAGACCACTGCACTGCCCATCTGTGTGCCATTCTTCCAGTCATAGTAGGCAATATGGCACTCTGCAGCGTGGCTCCCCACGTGCAGATGCTGTGCGGTACAGCACTGCCATTCCCTATCATGCTGTTACTGAACAGCATGATAGAGATACACCATGCCTGGCGCATAGCACCCACGGGGCAAGGTTGGGCACAAGTCCAAGGGTCTCTGGTGCATGGACACGCACAGGCGCCATTGGAAGACAATGCATGTAGTGCACGATGGCTGCCCTGTGTGCCAACACCATAGCAGCCTACCCAGGCAGTTGGCCCATTGCGCCTATGATGGCCCAGTGCCACAGTGCCATGTAGTGACCATAGCTATGGCGCCACTGGCACAATGGTGGCCATGCACCTGCATGCCTCACACACAGCGATCATCAGCATGGCAGATGCCTCGTCAACAACCCGGGCATGCGCAATGAGGTGTACTACGCATGTCACTGAACAGTGCCATTGGCTTAGCACGTTCAACACAATTGCGCAAAGCGCAACAGCGCGATATTCAGACGTCGTATGCAAATCATCTAATCAGCCATTCAATGGCACAGCACTGCAATTTGCATCTACCTAAAGTTGCTCCTTGCCTCATTTACATGGATTGCGCTATAAAAGTGCGACAATGTGCTGCAGTGGCCATAGTCGATTACTGCAGTCTATTGGTGAGTTGCATGCTGTTTGGGAGTGTGGACTGTGAATTTAGGGACATGCATGGGACTGCACAGTCACAGGTAACAACTGCCATTCTTACAGGCTACATAATGACCGAGCAGGTTGTTGAAGAGGAGGAAAACAGTGGTGGGAGGAGGAGGAGGCCTAACTTTACAAAGGCCGAAACTGAGGCCCTGTTCGAGGCCTACCTGGATCAGGAGCCACTTCTCAGTGGACGGCGGGGAACACCTCAAGCCCGTGCTGCTGCATGGGAAGAGGTGACACGTGCTGTGAACCTACATGGCAGCCACCAGTGCTCCGTGCAGGAGTGTAAGAAAAAGATGGGCACTGACAGGAGGAGGATAAAGGAGAAGGTGGCTGCCATCAGGGCAGCACGAGCTGCAACAGGTGGGGGACAGCCAGAGGTGGTACAGCTGATCCCACAGGAGGAGAGGCTTGCTGGAAGCATGCAGTGCAGTGCCATTGAGGGTGTTCTGGGTGGTGGCTTCCAGATGGGTGGTGGCCCATTACTGCATGGTAAGTCATGATCTGTCTATGGGGGGGGCAGGGTAGGTCACACGCACTAACACGACTTTGCTTTCCCTTACAGATCCTGAGCGTCTGCATGGGTCAGCGGTGGTGGGCCTGTCCACTGCGGACAGTCAGCTGGAGTTGGAGGAGGGACCATCCGCCTCCACAGGTATACGTGGATCATTGCAACAGTGGGGCCACCTGGCTGTCCACACTGATGTCGTTGTAACAGGTGTGGAGGAAGCCCTGCCTGTGTCCCAGCGTGCTGGCATCCATGGATGCCAGCATGCTGTGACTGTGGCCGGTGCAGAGTCCGTCACCAGTGGTGATGATGACACGACCGTCATGGGCAGTGACACGTGTGTGCCATGGGATGGCCACACAGCAGGGCAATTCACGCCCATGGCTGTGGGTTGTGCCACCGTGGAGGCCTGTGTGTCAGCACAGTCCCAGGCTGTGCCTGTCAGCACCAGTGGGGCAGCACTGGTGTCTGTTCAGGACAGTGGGACTGTTGCGGCCACTGCGGTGGCACCACTGAGCCCTGAGGGAAGCGGCAGCCAGAGAAGCTATCAGCGGTAGCCCAGTAAACGTGGGTACAGGGTTCATCAAGCGCTCTGTGCACCACCTGTGACATGCAGACCTGGTCCTGATGCGCGGCGCAACCTCAAGGGTGCTGATCTTTGGGGCTGTGCACACCCCTGGGGACAGGATGCCGAGGGGCTGATGACCTCTTGGACGAGCACACACGCCTACTGCAAGCATCGGTCCAGCAGCAGATGCGGCTTGCGACGTCCGTGGATGCACTGCGTGTGGCTCTGGAGCGGGCAGAGGAGTGTCACAGCAGGGACACCGCACTGATCCTGGCATGGATGGACCATTTGCGGGAGGATGTGACCACTGCCATTGACAGGCATGCACAGGCATTCAGTGCTGTCATGGCCACAATGGGCACACAGTCAGATGCCAGCCATCACGGACACCACGATGCACTATCCACCCCATTCGGCGTCGATGTCGGCTCCCACCCTGTCGATGCGGGTTCAGCTGGGGGTATCCGAGCACTCCTGGTGCAGGCATGTTCGGTGTGCTGCAGACCCCTGCATGAGCACAGTCGCGTTCACACAGTGGAACCCCTAGGGGACCATCGGTGCCACCCCAGGAGGCCAGTGGTCAGCCTGTCAGTGCTGGTGGGTCTCGTCGGGGCTGCCCACGCATCTGTGGTGGCCAGGGCACTGTGTGGCGTGACTGACCTGTCCCCCAGCTTGGCTGGTGCGCATGGCTGCATTGTGTGTTTCAGTGGGCAGTGCACGGATGGGTACTGACCCTGCACACAGACCTGCAGTCCTGCACACACCCTCCCGGCTGCTGTCCGCGGTGCGTGTGCATGATGAGTCTGCTGCATTGCACTGACCCAATGCAATGGTGCTCAGCATCGGCACAAGCATGGACGAACAGTGGGCGTGGTAACCCGTGGACATATGTTTGCTAGGTTGTCGCGTCCTGGGTCCGTGCCTCCTACCCGCTGTGCATGTCTGAGTGCGTTTCGCGTGTGTGTGTGTGTCCATCCATGGCATGTTGAACCTCCATCCCTGGTTGTGTGTGGTTGTGATAGTATAATATGTTGATTATTGTCCTCCATTTTGTATGCTATTTCATGTAATATATGTCATTTATACTCCATTTTGTGTGTGACTCCATTTACATACTACTTCATTTAATTGGTGTTTTACTCTTTAGATATCATTATTACTTGAAGGTTACATATAGGCAACTGTTTTTCTAATATTTTTTAAACTTCATAGCAGCTCATAGTGTTCTAGGCACGACCAGTGTTTGGAGCACAGTGACCTGGCAGTGTGAAATTGAGCAGTCCTTATAGTTGATTTGCATCCTGGGAGCCGGCCAGCACTAGAATGTAAAACAACCTGATGAGGCTATTTTGTATAGAATAAGATAAATGTACCTTCTCAATGCCTGGTTGGAAGCCTCATCTACAGAATGGACGCAGCTGTGGAACTTTCTCAGTTCAGACTCCTAGCCGGCTGTGAGATGATTAGAAACTTCCCAGCTACTGGGAAAAGGCTTGGATGTAGCATAGAATCAGTGATGTCATGTTTTGTAATTAGTATATATTAATGCTGATAGTAATAGCTAATGAATGAATGCTAAAGTGTAACAATTAATACTGATAGTATTGCTGCTAAATAGTATAATTATCTTTTACTAAATTGTGCTGATGTGAATGCCAAGTGTGATTATTCTCTGTGACTCTTCAATTAGGCAAGACAATTTTGGCGTAGTTGACGGATTCATAAAGGAAAGTACACTAAGGTGATGAACATATTTAAAAGAAGAGTCTAATGTTGCATGTACAGTGGAAATTCCAAGTAAGGAAAACCAACCTTATACTGATTTACACTAGTGGTCATGTTGTGCAGGGTTGGTGAACACTGAATCCTGTTTAAAAATTCTGAGCCTGCAGATGTTATTACATGTATGAAAAAGTACATATGACAAGGAAAAATGTGCTGCAGGGTGCAGGGGTGGATTTATTGTCTGCCTATAGGAAGATGCATGAAAGGTAGTGGGACTTCTTAGTGAGGCAGAGTTGGAACGAAGGTTTGTGATTTGAAAGTAAAGCTGTGATACAATGTCAAAATCATTTGCTGATGATAAATTGGATACCTATAGGACAGTTTACCCGAAAATGCAACTGTCCGGTGGCACAATACAAAGTACTAAAGAGGAGGGCAGGTTAGTGAGGAAAAAGGTAAGCCTAGCAGCCAGCTAGGGCAGAACCACTGGATCTAAAACATGGGATAGAATATTGGTTTCCCAGATGAGGAAGGTCAGCCTGAAGAAAGAAAAGGCTGAGGGCGTAAGGTTCAATATTGCATGCACAGCCAGTGTCTAGAGACGTACTGAGTGTTGGATCAATCCTGGAATGAGATGGTGGAGGATTTTCTCAACAGGATATCAGACCTCTGGGCTGTTCAGGGAGAGTTTGTTGAGATGTGGTGAGGGTTGTGTGACCGCGAGGTGGATGGAGTAAAAGAGATGAAACTGACCCTAGGTTTCTGTCACTAGCTATGACCTGTGATGAAGGGCGTTTTGGACCTCGAATACAGGGAGGTGGAACTGCTCTGCGATGCTGGACGTGGTGGCTATGAGCACAACACAGTATCAACGGTGGTGACAGCCGGATAGTAAACCTGGTTTACCTTAAGGACTGTATAAAACACCAAAATGGAAATGATGAAAGTTGCGGTCTCCACAAGACCATGCAATTTAATAGTGTTGTTGTGCAGTGTCTGTCGTAATAAGTTATCAAACTGCACCACCTGCATATAAGGCAGTAATGATGACTGGTGATTAATCAGGCGGGAAAACAGTAGTGTAGTGCTAGAGCAATACGGCAGTTAGAACTGGAATTGGGGCCCAAGGGTCTAGTTATATGATTCTTCAGGACAGGATAAACAGCGGTCCAATCCTGAGGGTTGATTTCTAGGAGAGATATTCTAGCTCTCTTAAGGATGAGGAAGCAAGGAAAACAGTGATGGGATCAGTACCTGATATGGAAATGTACAAAAGAATTGAACACTAAGCGATAAATAAGCAGATCAATTCAAGTTAAAGACAGTACATGTCTCTTCAGAGTCTGTAAGTCCAACTACTCCCGGCAGAGTTTGATGATGAAGTATGTCCGGGGGGGGGCTCCTCAGGATCCATGATCACCGACCGGGCAGGAATATAAGAACTGCATCCTGGTGATTTGCCGGTTGGGGTTGCAGCAACTGAAAAACCTAAAATATGACTGAAATGACAAACCCCAGTGAAGGTGGGCTAGGAGGATTTTAGACCTCCGTAAAATTGGAAATTAATTGGAAAAGTGGCTCACCCAAAAAGTAGGCACAATTGACACTGAGGCGGAGGCCTCATAATTATGGGAACCCAGCAAAACACAAGGTCAGCAGTGGTAATTACAAGTTGGGAGGTAAACAAATTGAGGCAGTACAGACCATTTTGGAACAAAATGGTCAACTGCCCTGAAAAATAATACTGTAATGATTGTTCAATTCGAATACATTATAGGAAAGACACTAAAGGGATAGCGTTGCAATTGTCTGATGGACAATATCAATTTGGAGTAAAACAACACATTTCACAAGACCAAGTAGTAGTGGGAAAGGTGCAGATGCCTCCATTACACCTGCTACAAAAGTATCTGTGAAACAGTATAAAGCAGAATACCAAAGCTACTAGGTTTTTTGGAATAGAAACTCCAGAGGTAGGTAGCAGATACTCACCTTTGAGAGACAACTACTAGCATGCTACTGGGCCTGATAGAGACAGAACAAAATGACAGTGGGTCAGTGAGGCAGCATTGAGATTAGAGATACCCATTATGCAATGGGCAAAGCTCCCTAGAACTCACAAAATAGGACATGCTCAGGAAGCTAGCATTATCAAATGGAAATGGTATATTCAGGATCGTAGTAGGAATTGGGGGAATAGCAGCCTCCATGAGAAGGTAGCTGAAATTCCCTGAGGGAGAATAGGTTGAGGAAAATGCCTGAAATTCAAGAATCACCTGTGAAATGGGGCAAGCCTTTTGATGAGCTGCCTGCTTCTGACCGAGCACATGTATGTTGGTTTGTATAGACGTACAGCCAAATATGTGGAAATAGAGATACTGGAATGCAGTAGCTTATTGTCCACACACTGAAAAGTTTTTGGTAACATCTGTAGAAAGGAAAAGTAGTCAATATGCTGAATTGTACAGTATATCAGGCTTTGAGACAAGAAACCCAGGTACATGTCATATTTATACTGATTCATGGTCTGTAGCCAATGGTTTAACAACCTGGCTGCCCACTTGGCTAAGGATGAGTGGAAAATTATTCGAAAGAAATATGGGAAAGAACTGTGGCAGAAATATGGACTATGGTGCAAAATACTCAGACCACTGTATTTCATGTTGATGCTCATTGTGCTTCAGATACACTAGAACAATGGTATAATTCTATTGCAGATGAAAAAGCTGAGATTCTTCCAGTGGATATTGAAGAAACTCAAAGTCAGCAGTTATCAGGGCTGGCAAATGGGCACATCAAAAATGTGACATTTGGGAGAGAAAGCCACTTTACAGGTGTGGTATAGGTAGTACCTAACATTGGATTTGGTTAAAACTGTTATTGCTCAGTGTCCTACATGCCAACATGGGCAACAAAGACCAAACCCTCATATTGTGAAAGGACAATTGGGAGGGAAAATTGCATCGACAAATTTGTAGATTGATTACATTTGGACCTCTACCCCTTAGTGGAGGATGTCGATATGCTTGCACAGTTGTAGATACATTCAGGGTATTTATTGGCATACCTTGTAAACTAAAGCTACACAGAAAACACCATTAAGGCAATTGACTTAATTATGTTGTACTATGGAATACCCTTGTAGATACAAGTGACAATGGTTCCCATTTCTGGGAAATGGTACAAGCTTATGCTCAAGCCTACACATACAGTGGGTATTTCTCATCCCTTATTACCCACAGGCAGCAGGGTTAATTGAGAGAATGAATGGATTGCTGAAAGAACAGTTTAGGAAATTGGGGAGAGCCTCACGAAAATGGAAAAGAATTTGCATGAAGCATTACAGATTTTAAATAATAGACCAATTGAAGAATCTGAGACCCCTTAATGCGAATGATAACTCCTAATTGCAGGGTGCAGGCTACTCAACTACAGAAACGTGTTATATTGGGAAATTACATTCAGAGCTCTGGTTTCAGTGGGCAAACTCGAAGCCAAGGAACCCTTGATTTTACATATGCCCTTCAAGAATATGAATAAAACAGCAGAAACATTCAAGTGATAGAAACTGGTATTGGAATACAAATTCCACGAGACATTTTGTTGGATAGCACCTAAATCAGAACTAGCCTCAGGAATACAAATTTTGGGAGGGTGATTGGATTGTGATTACCAAGGAGAAGTGAAAGTAATTTGTTGAATAGTAGAGAACAAAATCTGTTAATTCAACAGTATGACAGAGTGGCTCAATTGTTAATTATTCCAGTTAACAAAGTGACCCCTATAAGGGACAAGCCCCACACTTAACAGCAAGGGGGGATAAAGGTTTTAGATCTACAGGAGGTTTTAAATAATGGTAGCAAAATATGGGTTACAAACCCAAATGGCCCTCCTGAACCAGCTGAGGTGATAGCCACCGGACGAGACAACACAGTGTTAATTATCAGGTCAGGGAAAGAGAGATGGGAATATGTACCAGCGAACACATGTTATCTTCGAGAATAATCAGTCTGTGTATTTTCTAGGTTCTTCAGTGGATTCTAAAAGGAATAACACTCTCACGGTCCATTCGGTAAAGCCTATTACTCAGGTGGAAGAATATTGAAGCTGACGACCCACTTGTACAATGGGGTTGGAATCTTCCACCAGTTTACTGGTGCAAGACAACTTCTATTGCCCTGAAAACCAAGGATGTCCTATAGTGAATATTACTTTTCACCAGATGTGAACATTCGGAAACCAGTTGAGACAATGGTAGGACGATTATATGTCCAACCTATGCAGGACACAAATTGGATTAAATTACAGAACCAGATTGCTATTAGATGCTGCAACTCTACCTAATAGTTGTATGGTGACTGTACAACATGAGACTTGATTGCTGCATGAATCAAACAGACATTTTCAATGCAAGTATTACTTTGATTGATATAGACACGTTATTCTGCATGAATGCTACTGCAATAACTAATAGAACTACTTTGGCAGATCACATTACAGTGTTGAAAAATCATCCTGTAATTAGCAATGATAGTATAGTTAAGGTTCCATCCACATGTACATCAGTAGCAGCGGTATCAGAAAAATGTAATCCATTTTAACATAACGCTTATGTTTAGTAGAAAATGCAAATATAAAGAGCTTGGTATGATACGCTATTAGGTGGAGCAGGGCAGGCATGGGAATTTTAAATAGTGTTGATATAGAAACACTGACTAACAGGCTTCAGGCAGTAGGAATTGATGTATTTAGCTTAATTAACTTACAAGCTCAATGGATGCCAACTGTTTTCTTACCCCAAAGATTAATTTGAATTATGATTTTGCAGTTATTTAATGCTTCACAGGTATGGGAATGGAGTAGCAGAAAATATTTCATGATTTATTGATTGGACAGAATGCACAATGCGACATATGTATTCTATAATGCAAAGAAATAAGGCCCAGAGTGATTTAATGAGTAATAATGAATATGTGTGGAGGACGTGTTCAAATCTGGATTCCTAGTAATCATTGGATTGTAATGTCATCACCACAGTAAAATGCACAGGTCCCTGATAATGAGCAGAAGCTTATTTTGTATTGTAGCCCAATATTTTAGATCAATCAAGACTGAGTATCTCATTAAATAAAATTAAACAGATAATTCAGGAAAGAGATGTAATGCAGGCTCATTTGGCAATAAGAAATAAATCATTAGTAAAGTCAGGTGCAAACATATATAGTTAAAAATAAAATGATTGATTTAAGTTCAAGATTCAACAAGAGACTACTCATTATTGGTGGGATATTTTACAGGATGGTCTCCATCAGCTACAAAAGTGTTAAATATTCTGATACATCCTATCATAATCATTGCTGTAGTGACAATTATCTTGCTTATTTGGACTTGTTACTTATCATGTTATATTCGTAGTAATTTTGCTATGGTACCAATATCATACAAATCGTATTCACAATAATCAAAGGACCGAATGTAGTGATAGTATAATATGTTGATTATTGTCACTCCATTTTGTATGCTATTTCATGTAATGTATGTCATTTTATACTCCATTTTGTACTGTGTGACTCCATTTTACATGCTGCTTCATTTAATTGGTGTTTTGCTCTTTAGATAGCCTCATTATTACTTGAAGGTTGCATATTATCAGGCAACCTGTTTTTGTAGTTTTGTTTAAACTTCTGCTTAGCTCATAGTGTTCTAGGCACCCGGCCAGTGTTTGGAGCACAGTGACCTAGCAGGTGTAGGGAATTCTGAGCAGTCCTTATGGTGTGAATTTGCAGCATCCTGGGAGCCCGGCCAGCTTCTAGAATGTAGCAAAACAACACTATGAAGGCTGCATGGTTATTTTTAGCATAGAATAAGATATAAATGTACCTTTCTCAATGCCTGGTTGGAAGCCTCATCTGCAGGGTGGACGCATCACTGTGGAACTTTCTCCCGGTTCAAGACTCCTGGCCAGGCTGTGAGATGATTAGGGCTTCCCAGTTACTGGGAAAAGGCTTGGATGTAGCATAGAATCGGTGATGTATCATGTTTTGCTTAATTGAAGTGTATATTAATGCTGATAGTAATATTGCTAATGAATGAATGCTAAAGTGTAATCATTAATGCTGATAGTGACATTGCTGCTAAATGAAGTGTAATTATCTTTTGCTTGCAATAAATTGTGCTGATGTGTGAATGCCAAGTGTGATTATTCCTTTGTGACTCTTCAATTAGGCAAGACAGTGGTTCCATGCCCGGCCACTTCCCTTGACGGCATGCACCCCTGGTGTGTGTCCATGCGTGTTTGTGGGTTGTGCGTTAGCCACTGGTGGTTGCGCATGGCCCCATGACTTACCTGGGTTGGCTGAAGTGCTCCTCCATGATGGTGTCCCGGTGCAGCTGTGCCAGCCGGAGCAGTCGGGGGTCCCGTTGGCCAAGGGGGGCTGCCCATCACCATCATCACCAGCGTCCCCATCGTCCCCATCGCTGTCCCCCTCTTCGACCTGTACAGCTATCCCACATTCGTTGGCCATGTTGTGCAGGATGCAACAGGCCAGGAATAGCCCGCAGGCCTTTGAGGGGCTGTACTGTAGGGCATCACCAGAGGTGTCCAGGCAACGGAAACATGCCTTCAGCATCCTGAACACCCGCTCGATGACATTACGTGTGGTGGCGTGTGCCTCATTGTAGTGTTGCTGCAATGGGGTCACGGGCTGCCGGTAGGGTGTGAGCAGCCAGGGACGGAGTGGGTATCCACTGTCACCTGTGTAGAGGGCAGAGGTTAGTTTTGTTATCAGCATCACCCTGTCCCAGGCCATGTAGGCCACTACCCATGCCACCTCTGGCCATGTCCCCCCAGGCCCTATGATTGTCCATGTGGTTTGCACACTCACCCACTAGGTGGCCAGTGGGGATATCCCCACTCTCGAATCTGTGGCACAGTGCTGACTGGTGCCAGATGAAGGCATCATGTGCTCCCCAGGGTGCGTGGCACAGACATTGATTGTCGCCCCTGGCACGCGCACACCACCTGGCAGTTGATGCTGGTATAGCCCTTGCAGTTATATGCCGGCCCCCTCGGGGCCAGGTGGTGTGCAGATGGCCACATGGGTGCAGTCTATTGCCCCTAGCATGCCAGGCATATATGCTACCCTGTGGAACTCCTGTATGTTTGCTGTGCGCACCGCCAGTGTGCTGGGGAAATGGATGTACTCTGCAGCATGTGGCAGCAGTGCACTGAGGAATTGGGTGAGGTGGCGTGATGTGGCCGACTGGGTTATGCCTGTGGTGTCCCCAGTTGGTCTCTGGAAGGTACCCGTGGTGAGCAAGCACATGCAGGCTGTTACCTTAGTCTCCACTGACACAGCATGGCTCCGTCGTGTGGGTGCCTGAATCACATCACTGCACAGCTCACAGAGCCGCCTCAGAATTGCCCTATTCAGGCGGTACCAGCCCACAATCTCAGTATCAGTGTAGAGCTCAAAGCTGGTGCAGGCTCAGTACTGCCTGTTGGGGGCATACCGCTGATGGGCCCTTCCAAGGCCATGCCCCCCCTGCTGCCAGCCTTCTCACCCCCCTCATAACGGCCTCCATTTGGAAGGTGGCACTGGCCATGTCCCTGGCTTGTGTTCACCCCGCAGCTGTTGCTGTATTCCCCCCGCTGTCCTGGCTGCTACTTCCCCTGCACCGGGTACACCTGCCTGTGCTGGCCTCTGTGCTGTGTGGCTCCCCACACCTTCCCTGTGCCTGACTGTTCAGACTGCCCTTTCCCTGGCCTGCCCTGTTTGTGCCTCCTGCCCTGTCTGTCTGGCTAGAGTTCTGCCTCATGTGGCTTCCCTGTAGCGTTCTTGCGCCTCTCCCTTGCTCCTTTTTATTTTGGCTCATTTCCGCTATGGCGCAACTTCCGCTTGCTCCCCTATTGCGCATGGCACAAGTCGTTGAATATCGCACTGCGCCATTTATGCATGGTTCCTCCCCCTTTGGATGCGCATGCCTTCATTATCATTGCGCTGTTGCTCAGCATGATTTCGGGGGCGCAACTGCCTCCTGCTGAATATCGCAGAATGGCGCAATTTCGGACTTGAGCAGGTGCAACCCTATTGCACATGGCTCAACTCTTTTGAATATCTGGCCCATAAAGTACATTGTCATTAGTTCAGTGTTGTCAAACACTATAGTACCTGTATAACTATGTGTACTTTCTGTATGCAGATACATACAGTACACTGTTATTAGTTCAGTGCTGGTAAACACTATAGCCCCTGTATAACTATGTATAACTAGACCTACTTCCTGTGTGCAGATACATATAGTATACAGTATGCACCAACTGTACCTGACACGGTTGTATTGAACATTTGGTTCTAACGGACAGAACACTCTTGCCATTTGCCACTCGCTCTGCCCGCTATGTTAAATTATGCTGATAATGCAGACCTTGCATTCCATTTGTAGCCGACGCCAGGGCCTCCAACTTGCACGCTTCTCTTCTTCTCATTTGTTCTCACCTAATTAGCGCAGTAATCAGCAGACTGGACACTGACTTCTCAACTGTTTCAATAATGGGTTAATCAAATCACGGTCTTCTTAAGCATGTGCAAGCATTAGATACCAGTTTGCACACAAGGGGGCTGTAAAGGATGAGAAGGGACTGGGCAAGGTTGGAGGAATGGTCAAAAGTATGGCAGCTTAGATTCAATGCAAACAGATACATACAGTACATTGTTATTCAGTGTTGACAAACATTACAATTTAGCCCCTGTATAACTAGACATACTTTCTGGGCCTGATTTCAAAGGCCTGTTAGATCATGTGCAAGATATGTTGAGCATCCACTTGTGGCAAACTCCAGCATGCCAGGGACCCTGCTCTGGATTTTTGTAGAAGTAGACTCCCAGCACCAAAGTCTCCATGGTTGCCACAAGCGGTCCCATGCACCCAACAGGTGCCACATGGGCAGGGATTAATGGAAGCTTTCCTCACCCGCTGGCCTGTGAAAATCCAGCCCATAGGTTCTAGCATTTAACAATCTATCACAATTACTTGTAAAGAGTTCAGTTCCATGTAGTCTAAGGTGCTGAGGGATGTGTGCACTAAATGATAACTATTGAAGTGACTTACGTTGTAAGAGCTGTTGTGGATAGACACAGGCAGAAGAGTAAGACATATAGAGATCACTATTGATTACTGCTGAAGGGTAAGAGCTGTTCCATGTCACTGGTGTTTTCTGTGAAGAAAGTTGTCATCAAAGGTTCCAGCTGCATGGCTTTTGAATGGGGAGGAAGTCACTGCACAGATAGTACAGTAGCTTATGGAATAACATATGCATAACTCAACATGACCACCACCACCACTTCAACCCTCATTGCCTGTCATCATCAAAAAGAACAAAGCATATTTGCTGAAGGTGTATCAACATGACTTTTGTAAAACGGTAGTCTTCATGACATGCTGGAACCTCTGAAGGCTCAGGTTCAGATTCCACCACAGCCACTTACTCACTGTGTCAGTCATATCTTGAGCACTGTGGGATAGACAGGCATTCCATAGGTGCCAGTTACCAATAGGATGCATGCCATAGGATTAGGCACTATAGCAAAGCCAAGATCAGGGACACATGGAGACTGATTCTTACAGTTCACAGAAAAATGAGGGCTGTCACAATGCGACCTTCACATACTTTCCAGAATGAAAGGCTTCTGCTTGTGTCTGTGTTTGCCCTTAAAGTCAGAAATGTGTTGTGTCACTGGGATACTTCCCAGAATATGTGAGGGCTGCATAGCATAAAACGCAATGTACATAGGAGACACATACAAACATATGAAGAAGCCAGCAGTAGAAGGCCATTTGGTCTATCTAGTCTGCTCGTATTGCAGGCTACATAGTTTGAGCTACTGTCCCTGTCCTCCCTCCCCACACCTCCCATCCTCCCTACCCATGATCCTTACCTTCCCCCTATGCCTATCCCAGCCTCTCTTAAAGCTGCCCACTGTCTTCAGTGAGATCACCTATTCTGGCAGCGCATTCAAAGTGTCTACCACCCTCTCTGTGAAGAAGTGCTTCCTGACCTCCCTCCTAAACCTCCCACCCTCCAGCTTAAGACTGTGCCCCCTCGTGTTAAGGTTGCCACTTAGCTTAAAGAGACTCTCCTTATCCACCTTATTTATCCCTTTCAAGTACTTGAAGGTCTCAATCATGTCCCCTCTCTCTCTCTCCTGTCTTCCAGGGAATACGTGTTCAGTGCCCTCAACATCTCCTCATATGCCTTACCCTGCTGACCTGCTATCATCTGTGTAGCCCTCCTCTGGACCTTCTTCAGCAGGTTAATGTCCTTTTTGAGGTATGGGCACCAATACTGAACACCATACTCTAGATGAGGCCTTACCAGGGACCTGTACAAGGGCAGTATAAACACAGTATAAGTCACATACATTGATACGTTGGGAACCATGAAAACATCTCAGTGTCTTGACTATTGGGCTGAAGTCTTCAAGGTCCATAGCACCTGCACTCACCGAACTTGTGCGTCTGTCACAGATGTCCCCCAACATTACCATTGCACAACGGATTGGTTCACAAAAGTCATACCCGCCTTATGGCCCCAACCAGCAATCACAGTAAGAGGGCACCAGGTTTCTAGTAAACAGCTGTCTGTAGCTGCATTCCAGTGGCTACTGCCATCTGGTTTTATATTACCGGTGGTATCTATTGTAGTAGACTGGTGCAACCCCTGTCTTTTCTGTTCAGTCACAGAGACCTAGCACAACACTGCTGCTGCCCCAGCAGTGTCTATGACACATGCCTGCTCCAGTGCATGGAGGATGTACCCTTCAGACTGCATGTGATATAGACAATGTGCCCCTTGTCTTGATAAGACATGCTGCATGACATCTGCTGCGCATATCATTTGTGAACTACTACATATCATGTTCTATCACATATATACCATAGCAGTCCTTTAAATCCTGCAGCAACACCCGATGTCTTGGTTGTTACACCTTGGTATGCGTATCTGCATGTACCATTGACAGGGTGGTTCTGTGCATCTGATGGACCTCTGGTCATTTGCAGTGGGAGGTGGAGAGGGCCTTATCTGTAGTAGAGAATGGAAAAAGCTGCACATACTGGTCACCATTTTCATGATATCATCAAATCCTGTACAGCTGCTAATGTAGTTATTGCACAGTTTGGTGTTGCCCACTTCCAGCGACAGTGAACTTCGTCTATCTTGTATAAAGTAGTGTTGGACATTGTGCTAGTAAGTTCCATGGATGGTTCAACCAGCTACATGTGCTACTCCCCCCATCCTGTGCCTGATGTATGTTGCTGCATTTTTTGTACCATGGCCGTACCTAACTGGCAGTGAGATTGCCATCCTGGCATACCCATGCATTCCTGTGGTGGACCCAGGCTGTGATGGGTTGCTGTTGGCCATCCCATGTCTACAGACCATGATGGTGCATCGGGCAGGTGAAGCTTGCGGCCACAGCAGGGCTTTGAAAATCCCATGTTTGTGGATGGTGCCACTGAATTGTCATGCAAGCCCTCTCAGTGCCATGGTGTGGCCTGTGGATTGCGGCAAGCCTGGTATAAGGGTGTCTGGCATGGGGGGGTGCTGGTGCCATTAGCACTGTTTGAAAATTGAGAATGATGCAAGGTATGGTACAGTGTGCCCTTTGCATCATGTCTCTTTGATGCTGGCACCTTGCATCATTCTCAGACCTTTTGTACAGAGACATACATTCTCAGTAGTGCTTTGTTGAGAGAAACTATAACCCCTGTATAACTAGGTTCTTTGTTGATGGTACTACAACCTTTGTGTAACTGGGTGCACTTTGTATGTGCAGAAACTTCCATTGCCCCTAGTTCTGTTTTAACAAATACTACGCCCCATGTATTACTAGGTGTACTTTCTGTGTACAAAGGCTTATATATTTCTGTGATGACACACACTGTAACATGTGTGTAACTAAGTTTACATTCTGTGTGTAGATATGTACACTGTCATTAGTTAAGTGCTGGGGTGTATAGCCAGAGGAATCAGCAGAAGGCAGAAGGAGGTTATACTGCCCTTGTACAGGTTGCTGTTGAGACCACATCTAGAGTATGGAGTCAGATACTGGTATCCGTATCTTAAGAAAGATGCCAACTTGCTGGAGACAGTCCAGAGAAGGGCAACTAAGATGCCTGCACGTCAGCAGGGTAAGACATATGAAGAGAGTTTGGGGGCCCTGAGGATGTAGTCCCTGGAGGAGAGGAGGGGAGGGGGAGTAGGGACATGATTGAGACCTTCAAGTACTTGAAAGGGATACATAGAGTGGATAGGAAGGGTCTCATCAGTCTAAGTGGCAGCTGAACCACAAGTGGATGCAGTCTAAAGCTGGAAGGGGGAGGTTTAGGAGGGAAGTTAGGAGGCACTTTGTCACAGAGAGGGTGTTGGCCAGTTGGAATGTACTGCAGGAGGAAGTGGTCTTGATGAATTCAGGTAACAGCTTCAAGAGAAGCTATGATAGGCATAAGGGGATATCATGGGGCTTGGGGGGTCAAATGGAGAGGAAGGGTGGACTGGGGGGGTAGAGTCAATAGCACAAGCTGAGGAACCTGTGATACACGCAGACTGGACAGACTGTATAGCCTTCTTCTGCTGGCTTCTTCACAATTTGTATGTTCGTATGACAAACAGCATAACCCCTGTATAACTGGGTGTACTATTCTGTGTGCAGAGACTTACACTGTCATTAGTTCTGTGTTGACAGAATAACCCCTGTATAACTAGGTGTACTTTCTGTGTGGAAAGACTTACTTTGTCACTAGTTCTGTCTGTTAACAAAAACTATACGCTTATGTAAATGAGTGTTTGTGCAAAGGCTTATACTGAAACTAGTTCTGTGTCGACAGAATAATCCCTGTATTACTAGGCGTACCTTCTGTGTACAGACTTACATTGTCCCTAGTTCTGTGCTGACAGTATAATCCCTGTATAACTAGCTGTACTTTCTGTGTGCAGAGACATACGTTGTCACCAGTTCTGTGTTGACAGTACAATCCCTGTATAACTTGGTATACTTTCTGTGTGCAGAGACTTACATTGTCTCTAGTTCTGTGTTGAAAAAAAAAACTATACGCTTGTGTAAATGGGTGTTTGCAGAGGCTTACATTGAAACTAGTTCAGTGCTGACTAACACCAAAACCCTTGTATAACTACATGTACTTTCTGTGTTCACTGCAGAGATTTACATCAGTAGTTCTGTGTGTTGAGAAACACTATAACCTAATGTATTCTCCTTACACTTAGAATCATTCCTTATCTTCTTATTACATTCTCAGTTCACTGTCTGGTTTTACCCTAAATATTTCTTTTTTTTTTCTCAGATTTAAATTTAACATGTTTCAAATGAATTAAAGTTGTATTCAGTTCCACTACTGGTTTTCTCCAACTGTAATGTATGACTCAGCACCTCTCAGGAATTTCAGCCCCCATGCTCCTATATCATTTTGTAATCTGTTTCAGAGATATTTAAATTAAGTAATTAATAGACTTTTTCAAATTGGATTAGCTCCTTTGAAGGACCTCACCATCAAAAAAAAAAGAAATTGCATGTATATCAATCCAAAAATACCAAAAGATTCATTAGATTTTCCTTCCTCTGATTCTCTGGTACAGCAGTGTTCATGTAGACCCTGGCCCAGTATGTGACCCCATTGAAAGTTTAAGATTTACAGACTCAGCTGTGAAGCTCTCATTTAATTTTTTTCAAGTTAATATCAATTGTATTTTGGAAAAAAAAAAAAACATAAATTGAGGTTTGGGAACAATGAAATCCATTTGATATTGTTGCAGTTCCCGAGTCCAGGCTTTCTTATAAAATTAAGGACTTTGAGATTATTACTAGTGATATTTTATTTTTTGAAAAGAGAGACTTGGAAGGATTGGCAACAGTTGTCCGCTTTGCATTTCAAACAAGTTAAAGGTGTCAGAGGTTCAATTTCCTGAAGTTTCTAATTCCTGCAATTTCCCTTCACTTAATCCATTACTTTGGGCTACGAAAGTGATTCCTGAATGTGTTATCTGCCCCCTGGTTTTATTGAAGATAATCTTAAAGGGGACCATAGATACTGTACATTGATAGCTCGATGTTTATAGACACTAAAGACATTAGGCAGGATTTTCAGAAGGGACACACACTGGCACAGACATGTACTGCACCTGCTTCTGCATCTGCCTGATGGCATCTGAGCAGCACTGCTGCTATCTGCAAGAGATATCTCCATTTGCAACAAAAATTGCCACAAATGTGATTTGCATCTTTTTTTGCCACAATTGTGCCATTTTCTGGATGAAAGATTTAGGCACAGTTAGACTTTCTTATAACTGGTCCAACAGTTTGAGTTGATTTTCCTTTTGAAAATAGTGGCTGACTGGTGGACTGAGGGAGGGCCCTTTTGAAAAATCCTGATGTCCGTCAAGACTGCTCATTTCCTATCTAGGACCATAGCGGTCTAGCACTGGTTAGGCCTCTATTTGATCAACCCTCGGCTCAGACTGTAATGAATTACCACCCCTCGCTCTAGTCCTTCTCGTATTAATCCTTACCATACCCATATGTCTATCCCAGCCATCTGTAAAACTAGCTACTCTCTCTACATTACCCAGCTCATCTAGTAGATGATTCCACATGTCCATCACCCACTCACTGAAGAAATATTTTTGTACTTCCTTCAGAATTGCAGACACTGATAGTAGAGGGCGAGGCAGACATGGCGGCAATCATGCAGACATGAGCCACACTGAACCATGACTGGGACCTCTCCATTCCCAGTTACAAAATGAACTGAAGAGATCTGTGGGGAAAAGGCAAATGACTCTGTAGATGAGGGAGGGGATAATCTCTACCACAGAGGAAGAGGTGGTAGGAAGAGCAGAGGTGTTGTGGGTATAGGTACAATTCCCTAAGGGTAAGAATCAAAGGATAGGGGTAGTGTACAGGCCACCAAACCAGGATGAGGAGCTGGATAAAGAACTGGGAGCCCAAATTATGGAACTGACTAGCAGGGTGGAGGTAGTGATTGTGGGTGACTTCATCTATTGGGGTGAACTAGACCATCCCAGCTAACTGACAAAAGGTGTCCTGAAGCCCACAAGGGAGAGGTCTATACTGGACTTGATTCTGTCTAACTGTGCACATGTCTGGGCCCAATAATACTTTCTCTGTTTATCACGGACATGAATTTGGAGGTACATAACTGGACTTCTAAGTAGGCAGATGATAGCAAACTTGGGGGACCCTGCAGTAACATACTAACATACTATTTGCCAGCAGATTAGGCCTTACGGTCTATCGAGTCTGCTCGAACCTCAGATCCTTAGTTGGGTGCCGAGGCCCTCCCATCCCTTGTGCTCCAGAAACCCCTATCATCCATCCCCACCCCCCTGGGACAGGCCATCATCTGATACATCCACTTTCTGTGTCTGTCCCACCCTCTCTTGAAGCCCTCCACTGTGGATCTCTGAACCAGCTCGCCAGGCAGTGTATTCCAAGGGTCCACCACCCTCTCAGTGAAAAACCTCCTCCTCTCCCCCACCCTTCCACCTTCCAACTTCAAACCATGCCCTCTGATGATACCTCCCCGCTTTAGTCTAAAGATCCCCTCCATGTTTACCCTATTTATTCCCTTGAGGTACTTGAAGACCTCAATCATGTCCCCCCTGTCTCTCCTGTCCTCCAATGAAAACAGGCAGAGCTCCTCAAGTCAGTCCTCATACGTCAAATCCCCTAGCCCTCGTATCATCTTAGTTGCCCTCCTCTGTACCCTCTCCAGGAGCTGTATATCCCTCTTCAAGTGTGGTCTCCAGTACTGTACACAGTACTCAAGGTGTGGTCTAACCAGTCCATTGTACAGTGGCAGAATCACTTCCTTGCTCCTAGAGGTGATCCCCCTTATGATGCATCCCAACATCCTGTTTGCCTTGCTAGCCGCTCTCCTGCACTGCTCATAGTTATTCATACATGCATCCATGACCCCTACGTCTTTTTCCCCTATTGAGGCCTCCAGCGCCTCCCCTCCCAGGGTGTACCTGTGTTTAGGGTTTTCCCGACCAAGATGCAACACCTTGCACTTGGTGATATTGAAATTTAATTTCCATGTGTGAGCCCAGCTTTCCAGGGTGTCCAGGTCCCCTTGCAGGGCCAACCTCCCCTCTTCTCCCTCAACTACTGCTCCCATCTTGGAGTCATCCACGAAGAGACTCATTTCATACCCTATACCCTCCCTGATGTCCGATATGTATGCATTAAACAGGATCGGACCCAGGACCGAGCCCTGAGGTACCCCACTACCAATCTCTCTAGGGTTCGAGAGCTCCCCACAGACCACTACTCTCTGGGTGCGTCCAGCTAGCCAGTTTTCAATCCATCTGACATCAAAGGGCCTACTCCTAATCCCATCAGTTTCTCCACCAGACCATTGTGGGGGACAGAGTCAAACACCTTGCTGAAGTCCAAGAATAATACATCCACAGGCTTTCCCCGTCCAGTTCTGATGTTACCCATTCATAGAACTCCACTAGATTGGTTTGACATGATCTACCTGGCACAAACCCATGTTGCCGACTATCCAGACCTCCCACCTCCTCCAAGTACACCCCAATCGTTCCTTTAGTATACTCTCCATTAATTTTCCCACCACCGAGGTCAAACTGATGGGTCTATAGTTACCTGGTACTTCCCTCGACCACCTTTTATGGATTGGCACCACATGTACCTCTCACCAATCCCTAGGTACCCTCCCTGTCTCAAGTGACCTGTTGAAGAGCTCCGCCAGGGGTGCAGCCAGTATGTCCACCAATTCCCATAGTACTCTCGGCTGAATGCCATCCAGCCCAGGAGATTTGTCTTTCTTTAGGGCCTTGAGGGCTAACCACACCCTTTTGGCAGAGATAGCATCATCCGTCCCCTCCACCTTACTGGCCTTTTTATCCTTATCCAGATGTGACACCCCTGGGGTACCTCTCCCTCCCTCTTGCTCCATTTCTGTTGCTCCCCTGATCCCACTCACTGCCGCTTCTATCCCCATCGTGCCTTGCTTTGTAGATATCTCATCCCCCTCCCTAGTGAACACAGAGGCAAAGTACTCATTAAATACCTCTGCCTGGTCCCACGCCTCTTCCACCCACTCTCCTTCTGATCTCAATCTGCTGAGATGGCCCTTAGTTTTCCTCGCTCCCCAATGTACGAGGACCCCTTTTCCCCTCCATGTATCCCGGTGCCAGCCGCTGCTCTTTCTGGACTTCTTTCCCCTCACCATCCGGTGACTTTTCTAGATGCAAGATGGTACATTTCCTTATCTCTATCCTCTTGTTGTTTTATATTTTTGTAGGCCGCCTTCTTTTCTCTGACCGCTACCTGTACCTCACTGGACCACTAGCATGGTTTATGTGACCTTGCTCCCTTACGTTTAAACTTAGCACAGATCCTGATTGCCTCATGAAGTCCCTGTTTTATGACCTCCCATCTCCTTTCCACACTTGTCATTGATGTAATCCCCTTCAAGTGATCCTTGAGAATATTTCCCATGCCCACAAAGTCTGCCCCCCTGAAGTCCACTGCCAGTGTCCTAGATCTCACCCCCCCCCATGCTTATTTGAAACCAGACAGTATTGTGGTCGCTCCCAGTCAGGTCCTCTACAACCAGGTCCCTACCAGATCCCCATCTGCCAGAACCACATCCAGGACATGCCCCTCCCTTGTGGGCTCCATCACATGCTGTGTTAAGAACACATCCTGGAAGCCGTCCAGCAGCCTCTGCTCCTTGGCCACCTTAGAGGACATGGTTCCCCAGTTTTGTACCTGGCATATTAAGGTCCCCATCAACACCACTCCTTCCTTTTGGTCCACACTGGGCAGTGATGTTGTCCAGCAAACCATCCTCTAGAACATCACTCATCCCGGGGGGCCTACATACTACACCCAGCTTGACCTTATCTCCTGCTGGGGATCGTAAGGTGACCCATAAGGCCTCCAATTTTCCCTCTGCCTCTTCTACCCTAGCAATTTCTATGTCATCTCTAATGAACATAGCCACTCCACCCCCTCTGCCCTCCTTTCTATCCTTCCTAAGCATAGTGTACCCCCGCACATTTAGGTCCCAGTCATGGTTTTTGTTGGCCCACGTCTCTGTGACTGCCGCCACATCCACCCCCCCCCCGAATAGCATGGCCTGGAACTCTGGCAACTTGTTTCCCAAGCTCCTGGCATTTACTAACACCCACCCCCACCCCTTATCCCTGAACCCTTGTTGAACCCTACCCAGATTCCTTATACTTCCATCCTTCCTCTGCTCCTCCTGAAACCTCCACCCCAGTCTGTTTCCCTCCCCTTGGACTTGAAGGCTACTCCCTCATCTGGAGAAGAGGGCTTGGTCAGCCTCGCTTATCCCTTCCCCCTCACAAGTTTAAACCCCACCTTTCTTGGAATGTAGTCAGCCATCCCCTGTTTAAGGACTTCCTTCCCTAATGGGGCAAGATGAAGACTGTCCTTGGCATACAGTCCCTTATCCTCCCAAACTCCTTTCCAGTTCCCTAACACCCCCAACCCACTCTCTTCACCCCATTTTCTGAGCCAGTCATTAACCTCTGTGAGCTTCATTTTTTTCTCCACTGAGGCCTTTGGTACTGGCAATAACTCTGAAAAGGAAATGTTGCATCCATTATCCCGACAGACTCTGGCAAGTTCTTGGAACCTTGCTTGATTTCAAAGCGCTATTTCCTCTAGATCATTAGTTCCAAATGCCAGGAAATCCGGTTTCCTCCACAATCCCTAACCATTTCATACACCATGAACTTTGCTCTGTGCACTGTCAGCCCAGAGATACTCACTACCTTCACCTGGCTATGGCATCCACCCCCATGTCCCTCCCACTGGATACCCCTAATCATCGAGTCTCCCAATAACAGAACCTTAACACCGCCATCATCCTTATGGTTACCTCCACTATGCCCTCTCAGCCCCCCATCTCCCCATTTATTCGTGATCTCAATTCCATGGAAGTCTTCCTGCCTTATTAGAGACCCCCTTGTCACCCTCCCCTTTCTGCCTCCCTCGTTATTTTGCCCACTTAACTCAGACCCCCTCTGAATAGGTGTCCCCTTTAACCCTCTCTTATTCGAACCATTTATCCTGGCCCTGATGGTTTCCCCTTCCCCCACACTGCCATCCTCCCCCCTTGTAATAGTACCCCTGCCTCCAGAGGCTGTCTGTGGGACCCCTTTAGCTAGGGCCCCATCCTTGGTACTGACCCCCTGCTGAAGAGGGGCTCCTCTCCCACCTCCTTATCTCCCAGTTTCTCTCCAGTCATGCTCTCCTCCCTCATGTCTGCAATATGTTGCATCTCCCCCATTTGCTTAACATTTATGTTTCCCCTTCTCCCTCTAGGACTATTTCTATCCTTTCCATTGTCGGTCTGTGATGCCCTATGGGTATCGACTCCCTCCCCGACCTCTGTATCAGCTTCCTCATTTCCACCAACCCCTTCCTCCCCCTCTAGGTTGCTTAGTAGCTCAAATTTATTGTGACACTCTATGTCAGCCTCCATCAAGTAACCCGAGTTTCCCCTGACTGTACCTCTAAACTGCCCCTCTTCTTCCCCTCTTGCTCTGTTCACCTTAGGAGCTCCCTTCCCACAGTCTGTTGTTTTAGGCTTCCCCACAACAGCCCCTACCTTCTCAATGTCTGCTCTACTAGGCTTCCCCACAACAGCCCCTCCTGACTCTTCCCCCTCCACTCTCTTTGTATTCAGAATGTTCACCCCGTACGCTTTCCCCTTAGCATCAACATCCCTATCTAAGGGTCCTCTGTCCCTAATATTCCCCTCCTGCTTGCGGTAACATAACGTCCTGTAATTTCAGGCTGCTGCCCAGCCTCCCCTCAGCCCCACCTTCTGCTGCCCATATCCACCCCTTATCCTTGACCCCCCCAGCTTACTTCTTAACCAATATACCTCACTCCTGATACAAGATAGCTGTCTACAGAGTGGGCAGCCTCCCTCTATCCAGGATCAATTGAGAATTATTGCCATCCCACAGCCTGTGCAGCCTACAACTCTTCTGAAGATGCCTGCCATGGTGGAATATGGCCACCCTGTTTACCCCCTCTGTTTATAATGGCACACCCCCTTTTCTCAGTCCCTTCCCCCTTGAATACAGTTTCTCTCTCTATACTGACTGCAGTTATTTAAAAACCCAATTTCAACCCCACCAATAAAGTTCCCAAGTCTCACAAACACATACAGTCCAGTGTGTGTCAGTCCCACTAACAGTGTGTGTATGCAGACATCAGGTACCGATGATGTCACAGGCCCACCAGTTCCTGTTGCTTCAAATTTCAGTCCCAAACATAAATACACAGCCCTTCAATCCCAACCCCAGTGGCTTTTCAGTATTTAAGAAAGCCTACAAACAGGGTGGGTGGGAGGGCTCTTACCAACACCAAGCAAACATCACATTTAAATTTCACTCTAATTATCACTGCCAAACAAGTGTTCCCAAGCCTCAAAAGTTACAATATCATAGCCCAAGTAACAGTTCTAACTCAAAGTAATAATTTTTAACACATAGAACTAATTTCACGTACAAAACTATTCAAATATTTCAGTTAAAACAGAATATAACCCCAGACCTCTGTCCTTACCAGCCTCCTGCTTATGTTCCCAAGTGAACAATGAAAGACAAGGTAATTCCTGTTAATGTCCCCTTCCCCTAACACCAGACAAACATCACATTTAAATTTCACTCTAATTATCACTGCCAAACAAGTGTTCCCAAGCCTCAAAGGTTACAATATCATAGCCCAAGTAACAGTTCTAACTCAAAGTAGTAATTTTTAACACATAGAGCTAATTTCATGTACAAAACTAATCAAATATTTCAGTTTAAACAGAATATAACCCCAGTCCTCTGTCCTTACCAGCCTCATTCCTTACAAGAGGATCTGGACAGAATTATAGCATGGACCTACAGTTAGGGAATGAAATTTAATTTAGATCAGGGCAGCATAATGTATTTCAACAAAAATAATCTTGGTTAAAATGACATCTTGAGTAATACTACCTTAAGCTTAATTATCGAGGAAAAGACTTGGGGATTATTATCTCAAACTCCTTTAAGTTTCACACACACTATACAACATTCATTTTCAGATTTCATAAAACATGGTGGTCTATTGAAAAACATATAAAGAGTAGATATGCAGAATTTATGCCCTCAATTTACAGATCATACCTACACCCACATTTGGATTAAGCCAGCCAACTATGGAATCCTTATATAAGTAAACTTAATAATGCAATTGAAAAATAATTCAGCATAGGATAACTAAAAGTGTAAAAGGACTTGGTAGTTTCACATACTCCAAAAGGCTGAGTTCGCTCAAGTTGATAACCTTACATGTAAGAAGACTAAGGGGAGACCTGCTTGTATTGCAAGACATTATTCATGATGACGCATATCTTATGACAGAGCTGAATCACACCTTCAGACAAAGCAATATTCAAACAAGGGGGTCATACATTACAGCTAAAAGGTAATTTTTTAAGACCACAACTAAAAAGCATTTTTATAACCAGAGGGTTATTGATTTGTGAAATCAGATACCAGAACATGTAGTTATGAGTACTGCAAAAGAGGAATTCAAGAAAAACTTAGGCAACTACATAATGGAAAATAATTAAGAGTCTTTCGTCAAAGCTATTAATGGGCTTTGGCCTCCTGAGCTTCTAATATTCCTTGTGTGATTCCTAGTATGATGTAAAGGTTGAGGCACCACTTGCAGGAAGTGATTGTCACACTGTGTGATTCCACATGAACATGGGAAGGGAGAGGGTTAGGACCAAGGAAGGAGTGGGGTGGGAAATGGTAAGGGGGACATAGACAGTGTGATCCAAATAGAGAGGGTGCATAAAGGCCTAAAAGTCCTGAAGATGGACAAATCACTGTGGCCAGATGGCATGCATCCAAGGGTTCTGAGGGAGCTGGTGGAGGCACTGGCGGGTCTCCTGGTAGACCTGTTTAACATCTCTCTGGTGATGGGAAATGTACCTTGGGACTGAAAGACTGCACATGTGGTGGCTCTCCACAAAAGAGGACCAAGGGATGACCCTGAGAATTTCAGGCCAGTCAGTCTGACCTTACTAGTGGTAAAGCTGATGGAGACCATTCTGAAGGAAAGCTTTCTGGTGGATAATGGGCTCCAAGATGAGAGACAGCATGGGTTTGTGCCAGGGAGCTCCTGCCAGACTAACCTGATTGACTTCTTTGACTGGGTAACCAGAGCAGTGGACAGGACTAGGTGATTGATATCCTGTATCTGGGTTTCAGTTAGACCTTTAACTCAGTTCCTCCTAGGAGATTAATCAGGAAGCTGCAAGACCTGGGGATCGGGGTAAACTTGCTACATGGGTTAAAAAGTGGCCGTGGGACAGAAGTCACTCATGGACCTGTACTCAGGAGCAAACCTGATAGACTGTAAAGCCTTTATCTGCTGGCTTGTTCATATGTTCATATGTTACCACCCCCTACTAACTTACATTTATGCCATCTAGTGATAACCCTATCACTAAGTTTAAACAGTTGCTGCATATTCACCCAGTCAATGCCCTTCAGATACGTAAATGTCTCTGTCATGTCCCCCTGCTCTCTCTCCCGGCTTCCACTGAACACAGATTACGATCTAATAATCTCTGCTCATCGGTCCACCCTTGTTGACCTTGAATCATTTTGGTTGTTCTTTTTTGGACTGCCTCCAGGTGATCCTTATCCTTTTTAAGATAGGGATGCCAAAACTGTGCAAAATATTCTAGATAAAAACTTACCAAGGAACTGTACTGTGGCAATGTTCTGAAACTGCACACAGTATTCTAGATAATGCCTTGTTAAAGAACTCTGTACAGGGGCAATATACTGAAACAGCTCAAAGTATTCTAGATAATGCCTCACCAAGGAACTGTACAGGGGCAATATTCTGAAACTGCACAAAGTATTCTAAATAATGCCTTACCAAGGAACTGTCCAGGGGCAATATTCCAAAACTCCATGCAGTATTCTAGACAATGCCTTACTAAAGAACTCTGTACAGAGGCAATATTCCAAAACTCCATGCAATATTCTAGATAATGCCTTACTAAAGAACTCTGTACAGGGGCAATATTCCAAAACTACACAAAGTATTCTAGATAATGCCTTACTAAAGAACTCTGTACAGGGGCAATATTCCAAAACTTAATGCAATATTTTACTAATGCCTTACTAAAGAACTCTGTACAGGGGAAATATTCCGAAACTACACTATGTATTCTAGATAATGCCTTACTAAAGAACTCTGTACAGGGGCAATATTCCAAAACTACAGTAAGTATTCCCAAAAAAGCCTTACCAAAAGTATTGTATGGAGCAACACTCGAGCAGACTTAGATAGACTGGGTGGTCTGTTTCTGCTGGCACGTTCTTATGTTTGTATGTTCGTAAAACTACACAAAGTATTCCAGATAAAGCCTTACCAAAAGTACTGTATGGGGCAATATTCTGGGTAAGGGGAAGGATTAAAGTTAGACGATAGAAGCACCACTGGAAGGGAGTTGGACACTAGTCCATTTAAGGAGGAGGGAGTCTTAAAGGAACTCACTAATCTGAAAGTGGTCAAGGCAATGGGGCCGGACAGGATACATCCCAGAGTATTAAGAGAATTCAGGGAGGTGCTGGCAGCACCACTGACAGCCCTGTTCAACAGTTCACTTGGAACAGGCTTGGTACCAAAGGACTGAAGGAGGGTGAATGTAGTCCATCTCCATAAAAGTGAGAGCAGGGAGAAGGCTGGCAATTACAGGCCAGTCAGCCTGACCTTGGAGGTGGGGAATCACTCCTAAAAGAAAGGTTTGTGATATATCTCGAATCCAGTGGAGCACAGGATCCAAGGCAGTATGGATTCACAGTTGGAACATCTTGTCAAACAAATCTGAAAGATTTCTTTGACTGGGTGACTAGGGAGGTGGATGAGGGAGGGGCAGTGGATGTGGCCTACCTGGATTTCAGCAAGGCCTTCAACATCATCCCACATAGGAGGCTAGTAAACAAGCTGGGCAGCCTGGAAGTTGGTCCCAGGGTGGTAAACTGAGTCAAACATTAACTGAGCGATAGGACACAGAGGGTGGTGGTGAACGAAGTGCAATCCAGAGAGAGGGGGGTGACCAGCAGGGTCTCACAGGGATCACTGCTTGGACCAGTCCTCTTTAATATCTTCATAAGCGACATTGCAGGGGGGCTGGAAAGGAAGGTGTGTCTCTGCAGATGACACGAAGATCTGCAACAGAGCTGACACTCCAAGATGGGTAGAGAAAATGAGAAGGGACCTAAGCAAGCTTGAGGAGTGGTCAAGGGTGTGGCAGCTAAGATTCAATGCAAAGAAGTGCAAGATCATGCACTTGGGACACAGAAAAGCAGGGGAGGAGTACATGATGGGGGGGTGGGAGTACTGACAACCACCAGACAGGAAAGGGACCTGGGAGTAATCATATCTGATGATCTAAAGGTTACCAAACAATGTGAGAAGGCTGTGAGGAGAGCTAGTGGAATGCTGGGGTGCATAGGGAGAGGTGTCTCCAGCAGAAGGAAGGAGGTGGTGATGCCACTGTATAGAACGTTGGTGAGGCATCATCACTAGGGTGACTGACGAAGGTCACGCTATGGGTGTCTTGTATCTGGACTTCAGCAAGGCTTTCAACTCTGTGCCACACAGGAGGTTAATGAGCAAGCTGAGGGATATGGGAGCGGGGGAAAAACTGGTGGGGTGGGTTCAGAACTGGCTGCAGGGCAGACAACAGAGGGTAGTTGTAAGGGGGGAGGCATCCAAGCCACAGCCAGTAATGAGTGGGGTACCGCAGGGTTCAGTGCTGAGCCCCGTTTTGTTCAATGTCTTCACTGGAGACATTGCAGGGGGGGTCAAGAGTAAGATCTGCCTGTTCGCCGACGACACTAAGATTTGTGCAAAAGTGGACAATGAGGAAGAGAGGCAGGCACTCAGAGAGGATCTAGCTAAACTCAAACACTGGTCTAGGGAGTGGCAGTTGGGGTTTAACACTAAGAAGTGCAAGGTCATGTACCTCAGAGCCAGAAATCCCAAGAACAGCTACTGGCTGGGGGGAGTGCAGGTAATGGCTTCAGAGGAGGAAAGGGACCTGGGGGTAATAGTCACAGGGGACATGAAGGTATCTGCACAGTGTAGGACAGCAGCAGCAAGGGTAAATAGTATGCTGGTGTGCATTGCCAGAGGGATCACCTCTCAAAAGGGGGAGGTCATCCTACCACTGTATAGATCACTAGTGAAGCCACACTTGGAATACTGGGTACAGTACTGGTGCTCATATCTCAAAAAGGATGTGAGATTACTGGGGGGGGTGCAGTATAGGGCTACAAAAATGATCATGGGACTAGGGGAGTTACCATATGAGGAAAGATTGAAAGACTCAATATGTACTCGCTGGAAGACAGACGGGTAAGAGGGGACATGATAGAGACCTTTAAGTACTTGAAATGCATAAACAGAGTCAGGGAGGGATGATTGTTCCGTTTAAAGGGGGGAAGGGTCACAAGGGGGCACAGTCTGAAGTTGGAAGGGGGAAGGTTTAGTAGGGAGATGAGGTGGCACTACTTCACAGAGAGAGTGGTGACAAGTTGGAATGCACTACCGGAGGAGTTAATCACTCAAAGGACAGTGGATAGCTTTAAGCGGGGTTGGGATAAAGTCAAGGGCAGGGTTAGTACAGACAAAAACACAAATAGGGGAAGGACTGTAAAAGAGGAGGAAGAGAGGGGTTTGGGTGGGGCTGAGGCAGCTGTAGTGATATGAAACTAAGAGCTGCACAGTCGGGCAGACTTGATAGACCTGTGGGCCTTTTTCTGCTGGCAATTTTGTATGTTCGTATGTTTGTATTACCCCTTCCCAGGTGTATAACCTTTTATCCAGTGACAGAGAGAGGGAGCTGTTTTCTATCCACTCAGCCTTCTTCCATCTTGTCAGATAATTCAATAAAATAATTACTACTGCCGTTTTACAGTGGAGTAGAATGAAGCAGTAAAAGGTTAGAGGTAGGATTTTCAAAGAGTGTGATTCAGGCCCATGTCGCAATGCCTGATGCAGCCTGGTGCATCTATTGTGTCATTAAGTCCTGGCCTTTTCAGTCCCCCCAGAGTTTAAATCCAAAAAGCCTCCCTCTCCAGTAGTTTGGCTTCACTGTATCCTCCCCTAGGACCAGGTACGACATGCTCTACTCCACAAAATCTGAAGTTATGTGTAGGGCAAGTGCCCGCTAATCTTTCTCCTGTGTATCTCCGCCTAGGCCCATTGCTCCTCAGACAGCGTACGGCCAAGGCATTGGCAGTGTCCCCTCACTGGATACTCCTTAGATGTTCGCCAATACGTAGTTTGAATGACCTAGATGTTGTATCTATATAAAATGCCCCACATGCACATGTAACAAGATACACTACATTGTCTGTAACATAGTTAATGAAGTCCAACATGTTAAAAGTCTGGTTGGCATTGACAGTAGTGAAGGTGTGACTTTTTATGACAGAACTACAACATTTACAGTTTCCACAAGAAAATGTGCAATTGGGACATGAAGTGATCCATGTGTTTATATATAATGCCACTGATAAGAAGGGATAGGAAAGAAAAAAAAAGTTCTCAGTGCACTCTCACCTGCTTTTCTATGTAAAGTGTTTGCAGTGTATTTAACCTGTATGTAAATATTAATATGTTTTGCTTATGATTTCATTATAATGATAATATTTTCTGCCTTCTCTTTTATGGGCATCTGAACCCAGGGCAGTAACAAGTGGTGTACCACAGGGCTCGGTGCTGGGACCTATTCTGTTTAACATTTTCATAGCCGACATTGCAGTAGGGATTAACAGCAAGATTAGTCTCTTCTCAAATTACACAAAAATTTGTGCCTAGGTAGAAGGGAAGGAGGGAGCAAAAGTACTTCAGAAGAATTGGGCAAAACTGGAGGAATGGTCTCACACTTGGCGGCTTGGTTTCAATACCAAGAAGTGCAAAGTGATGCATTTAGGAGGCAAGAACCCAGGACACAATTACTGGCTGGAGGGCGTCCCATTAACAAAATCCAAGGAGGAGAAGGATCTGAGAGTGCTGGTAACTGGGGAGATGAACCACTCTGCTCAGTGCAGGAAGGCAGCAGTGAAGGCAAACAATGTTAGAGTGCATAGGAAGGGGAATTACTTCTACAAGTGGGGAGGTCATCTTGCGCCTGTACAGGTCCCTGGTGAGACTGCACCTAGAGCATTGCATGCAATTATGGCACCCCTGCTTGAAAAGGGACTTCAAACTACTGGAGAGGGTACAGTGCAGGGCAACAAAAATGATCCTGGGGTTGGGGGACAGACCATATTGGAAGAGACTGAGAGAGCTCAAAATGTATACCCTGGAGAAAAGAAGGGAGAGAAGGGATATGATTGAGACCTTCAAGTACCTGAAGGGTTTGAACAGAATAGACACCAGGTGCATGTTCAATCTGAAGGGCAGAAGGGAAACCAGGGGATACTCTATGAAGTTGGAAGGGGGCAGGTTCAAGAGGGAACGGAGGAGGCACTATTTCACAGAAAGGGTGGTGGCAGGGTGGAACCAGAGGAAGTCATATTACTGCAGAGTGTTGGAGGCTTCAAGAGAAGTGGGACAGATTCAAGGGAGGGTACAAATCGGGAGGGGTGAGATGGGGGAGGGCATATGGGGGGGCAGCTGCAGTCTAATGGACTGAAGTGCTGCACACTCAAGCAGACTAGATAGACTGAATGGCCTTTATCTGCTGGCAATTTCATATGTTCATATGGGATATTGATGCTCTGTGGCAGCCTTTTGGATTTCATGCATACCTTTCTGGGGGAATCAAAATACAGTCATGAAGCTATTTCCCTCTGCTGTCTAATGTATTAAATCATAAGAATGACCCTTTATTCTGCTTATATATATAAATAGATTCAGGACAATCTAAATGTACTGATAGTGACTACAAGCGAAATGGATTGATGTGCATGTTTGTGTCTGAGCTTATGACAAATTGTAACTTCACTGAATAAAGTCTGAACTCACTCTCTGGTTCTGGTGCCAGTCTTTCTTACTTGGATCATTTGGAATTTTACCAGGCTCAGAGCAGCTGTTGAGAGCGGAGTTTGCTGTTGCACATTTGCTCCCATACAGTGACTGCTGGAGATGTTCATGTTCTCAGGCTTCCCTGTCCCACATACAATACTTTAGTATTGCCCTTTGTTGGATCATTTCTGGGATGGGGTCTGGACACTGCAGAGACACTGTCCCCCCCCCCCACTCAGAGTGAAAGACCCACACATTGTTCTTCTGCGCATTCTCTCAGATGGCATGTCTTTGTCACGCACACAAGAGCTATGAGCTATGGGCTATGGGTTCCCAGCCGCAGTGAAGCTTGTAATCTTACATCACTGGAGGAACCCTGACACCCCCTAAATATGCAGTATGGCTGAACCTACTTTCCCTCACAGCTAGGTTCAAGAAAGTGGCCCATATTGCTATAGGCAATCTACCTTTGTACAACAAAATCTTGGGCCCCTTCCTACTTTGCAAAACAGATAATCCTCTAACCCCTGCCCTTCAGAGGTGGGGCAGTAGCTCCCCAGGGTATCAGACTATCTAAGCTGTTTACTTGGTTGTTTCCCAACATTTATGATGGATCATTTTCGTCCAGTCACCCCCGTGGTGTGCTTTCAGAGGCTTTTTCCCCCCTTGTGCTCCCTCACCTAAAGCTCTGCTCATAACATGCTTGCTCTGTGTCCCTCCTCTTACTCACTTCCCCATCTCTCTCTATTTTGACTGTCAGCTATTGAATTAACGCCTTATCTGTCCCTGGTAATTTAACCTAGTAAATTGACTTTTGATAAGCAAACATGACTTGCTTGCACCTTAAAATTTTGGACTGTGGAGACCCAGACGTTTGTTCTACAACTCTGCTTAGGCCTTTCAACAGTTGTTAGCAAGATGTAATGCACCAGTTCTATGGCCCAATAGTGATTTGAAGCCATTTTTTCTTAACTATTTTGCAACTTATTCTGGATTTCCTAGACTTAGCACTTAAACTGTATGATTAACAACACTTTTCTAGACTACTTTTATTAAATATGTTACCAGATATCAGCTGCCTTTGTTTACTGTGCATGTGCCTCCCTTTAGGAGATTGTTCTGTTGATGTGTATATGTATCTTGTAAAGTTTTGAAATCAATAAAAACTTATATGAAAAAAAAAAGATAGGATTTCAGACCCTTCTTGAAGGCTTCCAGTGAAGGGACCTCTCCCAACAACCTTGCAAGCCAGTTCCACATCGTCTGGCTGGCTATGTCAAAGGCTGTATTGCCAGAAGATTTCAACTGAACCATGGGAACTGCTAGGAGACCTGCCTCAGAGGAACAAAGAGGGTGGGAGGTCTGATGAGGAAGCAGAAGGTCATGCAGATAGATAGGGTCCAGTCTGTGTAGGGCTTTGCAGGCCAGCATGCTGACCTTGAAGGAGATCCACCACCTCACCAGCAGCCAGTACAGATCATGCAACACCGCGGTCATATGCAGGTCCTAGGAAAGCCCATCAACAACATGGCCACAGTATTCTGCACCAGCTGAAGATGATGTGCGGTCCCTTCAATCAACCCAAGGTAAAGGGTGTTGCAGTAATCAAGTCTGAATGTCACAAAAACATGTACCAGTGAGGGCAAATCATTTGGTGGGATAAAAGGTTTAATGCGTGTGATATTCCTAAGATGGTTAAAAACATTCAGGACCGTGGACAACACCTGAGCCTCCAATATCAGTTTGCTATCAGGATAGCACCCAGAATTTTCACCTTTGTGGTGATGACGAAAGAAGAAGAAGAACCAAGCACAAGTCTGACTGCCTCTCCTGCCACCCCAACTCCCATCTGACAACCAGGTTCAACAAGCAGTACCTACATATTATCTGTGTTAAGCCTTAGCCAGTTGGAGGACATCCAGTCTTGGATCTCAGTCAGACAGGAGTTCAATACAGAAACCACACCTTATGTCTCTCATGCAAAGGACATATACAGTTGGATATCATCTGCATAGCAATGAAAACCTACCCTGTAACTTCCAATGATATCCCCCAAGGGTAGCATGTTCACTGCAAATAAAATGGGTGAGAAGATCAAGCCCTGGGGAACTCCACAGGGCAGGGGCTTCAGGCAGGAGGAATAATTTCCCATCACCATCCTTTGTGTCCTGTTTGTAAGAAAGGACTCAACCCAAATGATGACAGTACCGGTAAGTCCAAAGAGCCCTCTCAGCCAATCCAACAACAACACCCCATGATCCATGGTGTCAAATGCCGAGCAGTCGTTGAGTAGAATGAGAATTGACTATTCACCTCTGTCTCTCACCCTAAGAAGATAATTTTGTACCCTGACTTGTGCAGACTCCATACTGCACCTGGACCTGAATCCAGACTGGAGTGGCTCACAGATGTCAAAGGCAGTGAGATGTGACTGAAGCTGCACAGCTGCTACTTTCACCATAACGTTCCCCAAAAAGGGAAAGTTAGAGACAGCTCTGTAGTTCACAAAGCTGTCCAAGTCCAGCAAAGGTTTCTTCAAAAGTGGTCTTACAAGTTCATCTTTTAGGGCACTGGGAAATACAAGAAGGAACACCAGATTATCTCTGTGAACACTGGACCAATGGACTACACACAACCTACTAGGAGACATGTTGGGCCCAGATCAGATCATAAAATGTGGGCTGCAGCTTCAAGATTATCTCACTAACCTCTTCCACCCCCACTGGACTAAACTCATTTCAGACATGTTAACCTCAGACACGTCACTGCACGCTCACTGAACCCTCCCTGGAGAGATACTGTCACTAATGAAGACACCTTGTCAACAAAGAAAAGAATAAACTCTTCACATTTAATGGTTGACAAGGCTCTCACCAGATGGAAACAGGCTTGATAGAGAGCTTGTTTACAGTCCAGAAGAGAGGAGCTGGTCACTGTGGCAATCTCTGTCGACAGGAACTCTGCCTTCTTAAGGGGGAGATTATCCTTTGATACTCGTTATAATGAGTTTTCAAAGCCAGACTATTTCCCTCAGCCCAAGATATCCACCAGGAGTGCTCCAACCTCTGACTAATAATCTTCAACTCCCTGAGTTCCCCATTAAACCATGGGGATCTCGAGTGAGAAGGCCTGGTTCATACATGGACAAGTGCTATAGAATTGAGAGCTGAGGCAATGACATTATAGGTCATTACCGCTTCTCCTGGTCCTGCCTCACAAGCGGCCAACACACCCGATAGGTCCAACTCCACCTGAAGTCCTGCTGGGGTCAACCCTCTTAAAGTGCAGTAGCAGACCATCTCCACAGTGGGAGAACTCTTAGGGGGTGCACCAAACAAGAGCTTCATTATGCAATGATCCGACTATGCACCTCGATCATTCTCAAGATTATTAACATCGCGCCCCAGTGAGAATACCAAGTCCAGGATGTGGCCATGAATATGGATTGCAGAAGTAATGACTTGTAACAGGCCCAGTGACTCCATAGTCTGGAGGAAGTCTTGTTCAAATTGTAAGAGTTCTTCGTCAAGCCCGGCATTGAAGTCACCCAGAACTAGCCATCTGGGCAACTCCAACACCCGGTCAGCGATGAAATCTGCTACTTCCCACAGAAATTCCCTCTCATGATCCAGAGACTGTTTCATGAGAAGGACTCTGCAGCCTGCACCTGGACCCCTCGAATGGCCACACAGTCAAACAATGAGGTAGACTCCACTGGGAGCACAGAGAAGGTAAGGCTGGCTCTAAAACAGATAACCACTCCCCCAACCCTGCATGTCCTCCTCAGGCAGTGCACAAAGAAAAACCCGGCCAGGATTGATGCCTCCAGAAATGGTCTGGCACCATCATTTAGCCAGGTCTCTGTAATGCAGGCCAGGTCAACCAAGATTAAGTCCACAGCAATTAATTACTTTATTTAAACATTTAATCAGAAAATACATACTTAGATTATAACTGCTTGTTTCCAGATATGTCCTGGGGGTGAGGGGAGAAGGAGATAGCAACAATATAATTGAAAGGCTTGGCCTGCGGTTCTGTGGGCTGCTACAACAAGCCATGCCTGCTGCTTGAACTATTTAAGGCAGGCCTTCCAGCTTCCTTCAGAAGCATTTTGTCTTTGAAGCCGGAGGTTCTGTTGGACTCCTCTCTCCTCTAGCATTTTTGGATTTTCTGTTTGCTTTGTGCTACCCTTCTGCTGGTTTGTGTTTCTCCTGCCTTTCTAGCTCTGTATTTTGCTTCTGCCTTCAGCTGCTGCTTGTGCTCTTCTCTGTTGTTTGTGTCTGCTCTCCTGTTCTAGTGTGCTTGTGTTTTTTTGGTTTTACTTATTTTTTGGGGGGGATGCTTTCTAGTTTTCCTAGCATCCTGCTGCTCCCCTATGCTTGCATTCTGATGGCTTTTTTGGTTTCTAGTGTTTTACTGTCCCTTTTGCTTGCCTTGTGCTGTTCAGACTCCCATTTGCTGTTGTTATACTTTAGCTGTCCCTCAGTGCAACTGCAATTGTCATCTGTGTGCTATTCAGCTATCGTGTGCTGTTTTCCTGCCTGCAGCAGTCTCTCTGTACACCTATCCTTAATTGTTTACACCTGGCTCATCAGTGCTTGGCTCCACACAGCAGTTACAACTCTCCAGCTACATTAGAGACACTGCTCACAAACTTTAAAAGCAAGCTCATGTCTAAATTACATGAACATATAAACTCTTAATTTCACAATCCCTAGTTCTGGGACAGCATTTCAAATGTTTCTGTAAAAGTTTCTGCATTTGAAAGGCACAGCATTTTAAATGCTTCCATAAAAATTTCTGCATTTGAAACAGTAAGCATTTAAAGGGACACTGTCAACCTTTTTTACATCATATTATTTCTAGGTAAACCCCCACATTTTATGATTGCTTACCTTATCTAAAATTCATTGATGTTGCTGGTTGTTTTATCTGCCTTCTTGATTATTAGAACTGAAATGCATGGGAATGTATAGTTATACACCGCCTTGTTTTGCTTCAAATTGTTTACCTAAGCTTACTGCATACTTCCTGAACATTAGAAACACCCTCAAACTGTACAACCACATGTGATACAATACTCTCATCTACTCCCGCTGCATAATGAGTAGATAGATAGTGTCGGGGATGTTCCTGAGTCCAGGAAATATGCAATTGTAGTTGGTCAAGAAATGTAAACAAACATGTTTTGGTGTGGTAACACCAGTATGGTTGACACTCAGTTTTTTACTTTTTAAAAGGAAAAAGGAGTCTGAAGAAAACAACCAGCTACATTAGCAGTCTCTGTAGAATGAGAACAATCATAAAATGTGTTTTTTAAGCTAGGGATGCTATAGCTGGCCCTGTGGCATTGAGGGTTGAGGCACTGGACGCCACACCTCGTGCCACGCCAGTGACCCGAGTTTGGGAACAAGCCAGGGCCATCGGGGGTCAGCAGGGAAGGAGAAGATTGAGCATCCAGAGGATTGCTCTCTTCTCCTGGGGTGTGATCAGGGGACTACTGTGCTCAGCAGCGGAGGCTGGGGGCATCACTCAGCAGCAAGGTTTAGCATCAGGGATATGGTGACAGCAGGATGTTTGTGGGTAGTCCCACACTGGCATCCATTGCATGCTGTGCCAAGGGGAAAGTACAAGTAAAAATACCATGCTTCCTGATAGGCTAAGGAGAGTCCAGGGGCTGGCCAACCATGCCCAACATCGTGTCTCTCTGCTAGCTCCTCTGCTCGCCTCCCTGCCTGGTCACTGGTCTAGATTATAGATGGAGTGCCAGGAAGAGTAATGGCGGTCCCACCTTAGGGGACTCAGAGCTGGGGGGGGTTGGGTGAGCGGGTAAGTGGATGGACAACTGGGCCCCAAGAGAAGATGAGCTGAGGACTTCAGGCGGGCGGGATATGGCGCATGCTGAGAGACCATCTGGAGAGAGTTCAGATAAGGCAGTGCCATAAAATGAGTCTGAAAAAGTAAATAAATAAAAATATAAACTAGGGATGCATTGAGGTCAAAGGGGGTTGACAGTGTCCCTTTAAGAGTTATGTATAAAGCTTATGGCTGCAGACTGTAATGATACATTTATCTGTGTGGTATCATGGTGGTCTGCCTGTGGCATCTCTGTTATTCCCATGGCGTGGTACTATGATTTGGCAACAGTGCATAGTGGTTTCAGGTAGCCAATGTAGCAAGTTTTTAAGTAAGCTGTATGAATGTTAACCCTGCTCCTTAGTAATCTTCACGCTGCTTTCCTCATGATCAGGATTTTCAGTGTCTCAGATGTACAAATCATCTCTGGTCTGTAACTACTACTAACCTCCCTAGTTATGGGGTAGCATTCAAAAGTCTCTGTGCAAGCTTCTGACTTTGGGCAGTAATGACATTTTATTTAACAATATGTAAAGCTTATGAATTCAAACTGTAATGGAAACTATTTCAGAATAATTCTGCTTCCTTGATGGAACTGGTTGGCATGCATTCTTTGGAAGTTACGGGAACTGCTGTTTGCTCTGTTTCTCTGACCCATGTGGGGGTCTGATGATTGCTTAGACTAACCTACATGAAGGTTTAGTCTTCTTTGTGCTGGATATAAAAGTATGCATGATCTATGTGAGGGTCCCCAACACTTCATAGTTGAAATCACGCTCTTCTCATACGAACATATGACATTTGCCAGCAGATAAAGGCCTAGAGGTCTATCAAGTCTGCTCAAATCCCAGCTACGACCCTCTCTGTAAAAAAGTATTTCCTCATCTCCCTCCTGAACCTTCCTCCCTCCAGTCTCATATCATGGCCCCGGGTGTCACTCCCCTCCCTTACTTTGAACCTCTGTACCTGTCTTGTTTATTCCTCTCATGTACTTAAAGGTTTCAATCATGTTCTCCCGTCCCTCCTCTCCTCCTGCGAGTGCATGATCAACTCCCTCAGCCTCCTCTCGTTTGGTATGTTCCCCAGCCCCTTGATCATATTTGTCACCCTGCACTGCACCCCTCCAGTAACTTAATGTCCCTCTTCAGATACGGGTGCCAGTACTGCATGCAGTACTCCAGATGCGGTCTAACTAATGACCTATACAGTGACAGAATCACCTCCCTCCTCCACAAGGAGATACCGCTTGCAACGCAACCCAGCATTTTGTTGGCCTTTAAAGCTGCCTTCCTACAATGTGCTGAGTTGTTCATTGACCCTGTAATGAGACCCCCCCCCCCCATCCTTCTTCTCCTCTGTCTTGGCTAGCTGCATTTCCCCCATCTGGTAACTCCTCCTTGGGTTCTTCACCCCAAAATGCAGCACCTTGTACTTTTTGGCCTTAAACCCCAGTTGCCAGGTGTCTGACCAGGTTTCCAGATTTGCCAGATCATCCTGCAACCCCTGCCATCCTCCTAGGTTATCCACCACCACTCCTATCTTAGTATCATCAGCAAACAGACTGATCTTGCTCTTGATGTCCAATGATATGTCTGCAATGAATATCCCAAACAACACTGGTCCCAACACCGAGCCCTGTGGAGCACTGCTCATCACTACCATTGTGGATGAGAGCACTCCACCCACCACCATGCTCTGTTGCCTTCCCTGAAGCCAGTTCCCTATCCATCTCACCAGCTTTGCACCTGCCCCTGTGCCTTCTAACTTACTTATCAGCCTCCCATGTGGCACAGAGTTGAATGCCTTACTGGAATCCAGATACAGGACATCCACCGCATGGCCCCTGTCCAATTTCCTAGTTACCCAGTCATAGAACTCCACCAGGTTGGTTTGGCAGGATCTGCCACATATGAAGCCATGCTGTCTGCTGTCCTGTAGTCCTTTGGCCTCCAAGAAGGTCACCAGCCTCTCCTTCCTTCAGGATAGCTTCCATCAGCTTACCCATGATGGATGTGAGGCTCACCAGTCTGTCGTAACCTGGTTCATCCTTGGGACCACTCTTGTGGAGGGGCACCACATGAGCCACCCCCCAATCCTGAGGTACACACCCTGAATGTAGTGAGGCATTAAATAGGTCTGCCAAAGTTTTCCACAAGAACCTCTGCCAGCTCCTTCAGAACCCTGGGGTGGATGCCATCTGAGCCTGGTGCCTTGTCCACCTTCAGTGCCCTCAAACCCTCCAGAACTCTGCCCTCCATGATTTCCCCATCTGTCACCCCCTTTTCCCCATTTGTGCCGTTTCCCCCCTCTTGGGTGTCACCCCCCTCTTCTCCTTAGTAAATACCGAGCAGAAGTAAACATTTAGTGCTTCTGGCCTATCGCCCTTTCCTTCCTAAGCATGCCCATACCCTCTAGAATCAGCCATATGAACATACAAACATACAAAATTTGCCAGCACGTAAAAGCCTAGTGGTCTATCAAGTCTGCTCGAATGTGCAGATCACACCCCTTATTCTGCAACTGGCCCTCCCTCCCTCTCCCCTCCCTTGACCCTCCCCAGCCATGCTGATGCCTAAAAAACACATAGCCACACTGATGCCAGGCAAAGTAAACTTTAATGGGGATGTCTGTGCCTGTGGAATTACTATAGAGACCCAAATTCTGATCTATTATTTCAAAACTTTCCATTGCAGACTACAAAATTTGTGTTTTACCTCTGTTTTAGTTTTTATGTTGATTGCACGCATGTGCAAGAAACATGTTGTGGCAGGTTGCTCCACAAGCAGGTTGTGGAGGCGTGGCACTGTTATGGCTAATGCCCCCACAGCCTGTAAAGGCTTGTCCTGCTTCCCCCAATGCCGTGGCACACTGCTGCTGCTGACACTAGTTCAGCCAGTGTGCCACCAACTTGTAAAAAAATAGTCACTGCAATCAAGGGCCGCCTCATCATTGTAGCATCAGCCATTCACTGCAATGAGGGAGCAACCTGTCATTGCAGGGCAGGATCTTGAAACCCTGATATTGTTTGTGAACATGACGGTGGTTTGCCGCCATGTTCACAAACAATATTAACCACCCCTGCTGAGGGAGTGCCCAATCCCCCTCAGCAGGATGTGCCCCACCAACCTTGTTTATTTGCCAACGGGGACCCCAATCCCTGTCGGTTGCAGTGCCCCAATATTTATGTTGCCGACAGGGGAGCCCACTCCCCATCGGCATTATGTCCCCCCGCCCTGCTTTTGTTGTGTGCCAACAGGGGTGCCCAATCCCAGTCGGCATAATGTAATAACCCCCCTTTTTGGACCCTACAGTTCCTTTTCTCCCTGATGTACCTAAAGAAGTCCTTCTTACCCTTCTTAATGCATTCTTGCAGCCTGAGCTCCGTATATGCCTTGGCTCCCCTTACTGCCCGTGTAATCTCCTTTCATTCCTTCAGGTACTCCTCCCTGTCCTCTCCCTCCCTGTTTTCTTGTACCTCATAAATCAAAGACATGCTATCCATGACCATTAAGTACCATGGCTCAGGGCCTGTCCAGCAGCCAATGGTCTTGCTCTGCACCCATGAAGTCTGCATCTTGAGCATGTGAAACCCAGGGCGTGGTCCTTCTCATCTGGGCTTTAGTGGGAATGTCCTTGCTCTGGGTAAAGCTTTAGCTGTGCAGAATTATTGGTGGCACCTTGTGATGTAGAATTTAAGACTTCAGCTGTGCGAAGTAGTGCCCTTAAGCCAGCCAAGCAGGTTCAGGAGCACCTTCTAAGCTATTCTATCCATGATCACCTCTGGTTTACCTGGTCTGATCTTGGATTGGTAGGCCATCTGAGTGCCTCAGTGGTCGTCGATCTCCTCCACCTTCCACCTTGGGGGATGGTACTTCCATTTGCGAGTACCCTGTTTTGAAGAGTGTGCTCACAATCCTTCATGGCATTCCTGTCAGAGTGATAGAGAGATCCTTCATCCAAATTGGGATATTTCCACCCCCTGAAATTCACTTTCTAAACTGCAGCAGCTGAGCCATCACTAATCAGATATCCCAAAGCCTGGAGGAAAGGTGACCTCAACCTTGGATCCCCAAAGGTTTCCTCCTCAAAAAGGGTTTTCCTCTCTATGCCAAAGGTCATACTAGCTAGTGAGGTTTTAATAAAGGAATAATGCATGACAGGGTGCGTGTCGTGCTGGGATAACGCCACGCCTGGGGGGTTGGGCATGAGGCCGCAGACCGAGTGCATCCAGTGCCCCAGGAGTGGCGTTATCCCAGCACAACACACACCCTGTAGTGCATTATTCCTATTATACAATGGCTTGTTGTTGTATATAAAATAAAAAAATAATTTTAAAGAATGTTTTTATTAGTGTGGAAAAATATTTTTGTTTCTTAAGAGGAGATGCTCATCCATATTGGTTCACAGCGATGAGACTAGACCTGTGGTGTTATGCTGGGATAACGCCATGGGTCCAGCCCCAAACTGACCAATCACAGTCCAAGATTCTTTCTTGCCATTGTATAATAGCATATCCCCTGTGTTGCTTAGGTTGGTTTCCCTTTGTGGGGTGGAGATGGATGGTGGCCCTCTTTAACCATTCCCTCTATCTCCTTAGGACGTTATACCCTCTTGCTATATAATCATTCTGACCCTATGTGAAGGTTACTACACATTACTTCTTGTCTTCTGCTGACCTACGTGAAGGTCCTAAATATATGATACCTACTTGGGAACCTTTTGCAATGCTTTCTGCCCTACACTCTTTTTGGGGCTCCTTCCTTAGGTACCTTTATCCAAGGGAATCCTTCCTGTGGCACCTCTAGGAGTGGAACTCTCCTCCAGAGTTCCTTGCCTTTGGTAGCCCTACAGGGTGGTATTCCCCATGTAAGGGAGAGGTGAATGGCCACAAAGGTTTATCAACAAGTTGCACAAACATAACACTACACTAAGTTGCATAGTCCCACTGATTTAATAAAAATACAAGAAGTAAAATACAATGGTACAGAATTATAAGGAGAATAATAAATGTATAGGCAATTTAGTAAAGAAATGTAATTAAAATGAATATAACAATCCATACTGTATATGTAAAGAAGGGGAAAAAATAGTAAAACAGCATAAACAGGGCAAAACTTGTTAGAGGGAGTAAGAATAGGACAACCAGTTGCATGTGATTAGGGACTAAAAGAGGAAAGGGGCATAGACAATTGCAGGAAGGATAACAAAAGTCATAAAGAAGAGACTTTAGGGAAGAAGAAGGAGAAGAGGTAGAATGAATAGAAAGGGGAAGCGAGGACCAAAGGTTAGGAAAGTGGTAAGAAAAAATAGATTGGCCAACAGTAGATATTCTAGAAGGGAGGAGAGAGAGAGAGAGAGGAAATGGAAAGAAGTGTTGTGAAAAGAGTAGTAGGAAGAGGGAGGTGGGGATAAGAGGGATGTGAGGTAGAACTGCATTCTTATTCCTCATTGACCTGGTGTTGCACAGCAAGGCCCGGACACGACAGGTATAGGCTGCTGGTCTAACTGCTGCCCATCCACTCCGTCCAGTGGAAATCCTGGATATGGGAACCAGCCATGACTGACCCCTTTCTAGCTCCCATTTCATCCCAGGGCATCTTCTGAACTTCTCTGTCCTAATGTCACTCTTCCCGTTTGCACCCCTCAAGCCCTTTCCCTAACCACAGATGGGTGGTAGGATAGACTGGTGGCTGCCTGGTGTCTCTCCTACAATTGCAATGTCTCCTTGTTAACAGAGGGTAATGGATGGGCAACAGTGAACAACAGTACAGTGTTAGTTTCAAGAGGTTGTCATGACAACTGTGAGAAGTAAACACAGTGCTGTTGTTCACTGTTGCCTAGCCATTGTCTTTTATAGTATATGGGCACTGTTGTACAATGACTAAGAGTTTCACACTTTGCAGTATTGTTTGATTTAAACTTGCTTGGTTGCTGAAATTACGCCCCATTCACATGTCATGTCCTTAAGCCCCCACTAGTCTGAACTGTGTACACAGATCAGACTTTTCAGAGTGCACATCACGGACAGTACCACTCGTTGTTCAGACAAAGTGATGTTTAATAGTTACGGCAGGTAATTCTGAAGTATTTTTAAATCTGTTTCCGTTTCCTTTATTATGAGCCAATTCTCTTGTTGTTCTTGTATGAACTGCAGGTGGCTGCTGCTTTCAGGTTTTAAAACACAGCTGAAGTCATCATTGATCACTTGTTTTTCTCATTACTGCTGACAGCTGAAACATACAAGAGAAAAAATTAGCAATTGGTGATGCTGAAAGGGAAAGTGACGTGCACAGGCGTTCTTTGCTGTTTTAGCCTAGTAATAATGGACTCAAGATGGTACAACAAAAGTCTGACATCACTACTAGGGTACAACAACACTGGGAATTCATTGAATTCCATACACAACAGCCCTTATCCATATACTGTAATGAATTTTGCAGTGGGAATTTGCTTCTGTGACTTAATATTTTCCTTTCCATGGTACATTTCTGTCGACGTCTGCAGCCTCCCTTGTTATAAGTGTGTGTTTGTTAGTAGCACCTCACTATTACCATAATATTCACCACTGTTTGAATTGCACTCACCTGTTAAGGTGTTCCTTAGTTCCATTGCCCCCAAGAACTACTGACCGTCAGCTTCCTTTAAGTGCTTTAATGTTTGTAAACTGGTGTGACCAATGGTATTTCACTGGTGCGCTGAGTCACTGCTTCGGTAGGGAGCAGTAGAGCAACAGCCCAGCTCCTGATGAAGACCTCTCGGTCAAAGCACTGGGGCTTGTTGGATTGCAAGTGCTCTCTATGCCTCTTTTCAATGTGTGCAACATGCAAGTACTAAAGGATCTGTCTACAGTCTGTGGAGTTCTTTACATAGACTGCCCTCAGCACATGTGTTCTAGCTTCATGCTGTATGTGTTGTTTTGAGGAGCTGGGCTGCTGCTGCAGACCACTGGACCCCCTGTAATGCAATGCATACATTCTCTGTCTTAATATTCTAATACTGGTATTTTGGTGATGACCAGGGTTCGATGACATTGGAGAAATTCTCACAGCCTTCAAATGTAGACCAGTAGCAAGGGAAACATTTTAAAATGTAATATTCAGGTACAATTCAGTTTAAATGTTATAAATGTTGCTTGTTTGTCTTATCTTATTCTTTATTATCAAGGTCATTTGCATGTAAACAGGATCTTTGTGTCTCAGACATCAGCTCATCATTTCTCTTTTACCTCAGTGGAAGTCCTAGATCTCCATTAGTTACATCGCTCTCCTTTCTGCAGCAACACATTAGCACCCAGTTTCTGTATCAACATCCTTCTTAATCATGAAACTGATGACTCGGTGTTCATGTTTATTTCAAAGGATGGGTGACTAATTTCTGTCAAAAACCACAGTAGGTCGAGTGTCCTGTACTTCAGGAGGGCAGCTTAGTTAAAAATGTGTGAATGCCTCAGAAATGACTTAGCAGGGGAGGATTGCTAGGGTGTAGCGGAGGAACAGTAGGGCAAATTTAGGGATGGCATAATGAGAGCACAGAACCTCTGTGTGAACGTAGTGAACAAAAACAGGAGGAAAAGGAGACCACTACGGTTCTCGAGGGAAGTGGCTATGAAGGTAGAGGATAAAGAGTAGCATTCAGGAGGTACAAAGAGAAGTGGATAGGGAAGTGTACCAGGAAAGCAGAGGGAAACAAGAAAGGAGGTGACAGACACAAAGGCGCAGAGTAAAACATAGTCAAATGCGGTAGCTAAAGGGAAAAAGACCTTCTTCAGATACATGAGCAAAAAGAGGAAGGCAAGCGGAGGGAGACAAAGATGGAAGACAGAGATAGGCAACCCCATATCAGAGTAGTAGTGGCAGATGGCCTGCTACAGACAACAAAAATGCACTTCCAGCTTTCAGTGGCAGGTGTTCAGATGGAAGGCAAGAATACATTTCTTCTGAACACTGCAGATTACTACAAAATTTGATCATCATTCTAGGGCCTCATCCTGGAGAGGATATCTTTTGGGAATGTACAGTTACTAGGCCTTATGAATCAGTGCAAGTGCCCTGAATGAATTGTTACCAAATTTAGGAGGCATAACAATCTACACAGCTCTACAGTATTTCTAATTTATCATCCTCAAATTAGAGAAAAACTTTTCAAAAACAACTGGGAATTTGGTTAATTGCTGCCAAAAAGGCACTCACAAGATGATTGCTGACACCAGAAACGCCTTGTAAACAAGATGGGGAGGGTATAGTGATGCCTGTTTACAAAATATAACACTTGACAGTGGGACTTAATTACAAACCCCAAGCATTTGTTATTTTCACCAATCAATGGAAGAGTTAGCTTATGTAGTTAATGGCACTAAGGCCTGATACCATCCCATAGATAAGAAGCATGCTGGAAGGTTGAACAGGGAACCTATACTAGCACCTTTCACATTTGGAGGCTTTGACACAATCAGTAATTTTTATTACAATAGTAATATCCATTAAGGAGACAAGACAGAAATGATGGGTGGAAAGATTTTACTGCTCTGTTTTGTAGTGATGTGGGCAGGCATGGGTGGCTGTATTTTCCTGACCTTTGTCTTAGCTACATTTGATGTAAAATGGTGTAGTGACAATGCTGTCTATGACTGTATTTTTCCTCACTTGAACCTGTAGAAACAGAAAAAAAGTTCAATAAATAAAGAATTATTAAAAAAAGGAAAAAGCATTTATCCTGAATAAATATTTCTGTTCAGTCAGCACAGTGTAAGAGAGGGGGACGGACCACATAGAAGCAGCAGGAACACTGGGGTACAGAGATGGACACAAGTCTATTCACAGAGGATGGAGTCTTGAGAGGACTTGCAGTTCTGAAAGTGGACGAGTCTATGGAACCGGACAGGGTATAGTCAAGGCTTCTGAGGGAGCTCAGAGAGGTACTGGCTGTACCTCCGATGGCTTTGTTCAACAACTCACTGGAAACAGGAGTGGTTCCAGAGGACTGGAGGAGGGAAAATGTAGTACCACTTCATAAAAGCAACAGCAGGGAGGAAGCTGGTAAATATAGGCCAGTCAGTCTAACATCAGTGGTGGAGAAGTTAATGGAGATACTTCAACAGGAAAGGCTAGTGGAGCAGCTTGAGTCCAGCTGGTTACAAGATCTGAGGCAACATGAATTCAGGAGGTGAGGTCATGTCAGATGAACCTGTTCAATTTCTTCGAGTGTGTGACCAGGGAAGTAGATTAGGGTGGCGTGGTGGACATGGCTTACTCAGACTTCAACAGTGCATTTGACACTGTACCACATAGAAGGCTTATAAGAAAAATGGGCAGTTTAGGGGTTGCACCTAAGGTGGTAAACTGAGTACAGAACTAGTGAATGGATAGGTGTCAGAAAGTGGTGGTAAATGACACTCACTCTAATGAGGGGATAGTGATCAACAGTGTACCTCAGGGCTCAGTGCTGGGACTGGTTTTCTTCAATAACTTTATACACACATTGCAGAAGACCTGGAAGGGAAGGTACAGCATGATTCTTTGCAGATGACACTGACACCAAAATCTACAATAGGGTAGATATTCCAGAAAGGGTACAGTAAAGACCTGCGAAAACCCGAGGAGTGGTTGAAGACACAGTAGCTGGATCTCATTGCAATAAGGTACAGAATCATGCACCTGGGGCACAGAAACTCAGGGGCAGTGTATAAATGGGGGAAGATGTATTTATGGTCACAATGCAGGAAGAAGAGCTTGGGGATATCAGATCTGATGACCTCAGGGTGGTAAAGGTGTGCAGCAAGGCAGTAGGCAGGGTCAGTAGAATGCTGGGGTGCATAGGGAGAGAAATCACCAGCAGAAGGAGAGAGGTGGTGTTACCACTGTGTTGATCATTGGTGATACCCCACCTGGAGTACTGAGTCCAGTTCCGGAGACCACATCTCAGGAAGGATATAGACAGGATAGCGGATGTCCAGAGAAAGCAACTAAAATAGTGTAGGGATTGCTTCGTAAGCCCTATGAGGAGAAACTGAGGGATCTCAATATGTACACCCCAGAAGAGAGGAAGGGCATGATCGAGACCTATAAGTACCTCACAGGGGTGAACAAGGTACAGGAGTGGAGTATTTTTCAGAAGAGAAGGTGCACCAGGACAAAAGGCATGCAATGAAGCTGAAAGGGGGAACATGTAGGATGGATGTGAGGAAGTGTTTCCTCACTGAAAGAGTGTCGGACAGCCACCTGGAACAGTCTTCCAGTGGAGTTGGTAGCAGAAAAAAACAGTGTTGGATTTCAACCATGCATGGGATAGGCACAAAGGAATCTTAGTAGGAAAATGTGTGTGTGTGTGTTGGGGGGGGGGACAGCCAGAGATCAGTTAGGGTCTGTGGTGACAATATAGGCAGGGATACAAATGAGCAGACTGGGTGGGTCAAGCGGACCTTATCGGGAGATAAATTCTATGTTTCCATGTTTCAGTACCAGCTGTGACTTTTTAATAATGAATGTAAGCTTTGTTGCTGCCTTCAGGACTTTGGTCCAGTACCTGAGGTTTGATTCCCAGGAAGGGTTGAGGTGAATAAGCCATATAGGAAGGGCTGGGGGTGGTAGCAAGATGGGGATGCTTTGCCCTAAATAGTAGGATGTCAAGCAGTGTTGTAAATGAGAAATAAAAGTGTGTGCAAAGCAGTGCTGCCTAATGTGAGCAGCTCCAGATAATACGGTCTAGCAGTTCTGAGAAATGTTAACAACAAAAGCAACCTCTTGTGGCGGCAGTTGAGATTGCAATGTATAATAGCAAAGGGAGCACTATAACCACAACCCCTCAACTTGAGAGAATCTCTCTTTAGCTAAAGGATTTGAGCTGCTGCCTTCAATACTCAGGGTCTCAGGTTTGAATCCCAGCAAGGGCTGGAGTTGCATCTACCCAAATGGAGAGGAATAGCCATTTAATTTGTATACTCAGGATAGCCATTTGTGTACACAGGATAGCCCTGCTGAGATGCAATATCTCATTTTCCAAGGGAGTCCTGCTGCTAACCATTTCCATAGTTGGGTGGGATGGAGCTCTGGAGGTTACGTGACTTATACATGGTCTCACAGGGAGTATTTTACTTTGCTGAGGTTTGAACCTGTCATGTCCCAAGCTGGGGCTCTAAGCACTAGACTAAACTGACTCCTGACATAACAGCCTTAGTAACAGGACTTTATTCTATCCAAACATCTGAACAGCAATCAAGCAGGACCAGAAAAAAGTGAATTCCGTATTGTAACTTTTGACAAGCCTCTCTGACACCATTAATATTACCTACAGTATTCCGTATGTTTCTAGCAGTTTGTTGATCAAGCAACAACTCTGTAATTAAGTTCATGAAAACAAGATGGACTCCAGACTTCTGTGGAACTGCAGAATGCTGTAGAAATGTACTGTATATGTATTTTAGTGATCTAGAAACTAGGACTTTCATAATTATGGTGGGGGGAGACATCATCGTCCCAGTAACATGACACGGAAAGATCATAGAATTTCATGAATGTTTATTCTCTGCGGCTTCCCATTACAAAGACCTCACTTATCTAAAGCTGACTGCGAGAGCTGTGAAGGGCAGGTTTTAGCAGCAGTGAATGAAAGTAGAAGAGAAACAAAGTGTACTGTGTGTTATAAATATGATTTGCTGGTTTGGGGCTTCTTTTCTCTTATCTCATGAAAGGATTTTCGCCCTCCCCCCCAAATGGCAGGGCTACACAGCTCATACACTTTGAAACCCGAGGTGAACCAGAATGATGTCAATGCATGAATTCTCAGTCCTTTTGCTGTATTTAATCTCACATAAAAGGAGCTTCCGCATGTGCAAAGGGTGAATATGCAGAGCTGGGTGACTGATTCCATTCTTTGATAAGGTTAGAGCCAGTGCCACTGTAATGGTGCCACATGTTTAATTTCATCAAAGAGATATTTTAAAATACATTTATTAGTCAAGATGAAAAATGACTGCTTTTCCCTCCAGCACAGATATCTCTAAAGGTCAGTGTCACTGTGAATTGTCTCCATTAATCTGATGGCACCTTCATGCCATACACGTGAAAACCAAGTTATTGTGTATTGGTTCGCTGAACACTCAGTAACAGGGGCATATCAGACCTTAGTCAACACAGCAAACACTGACTGAGCTCTCATCTTACCACAGCTTCCAGGGAACGGACTGCACCTGTTTTTGGGGCCAACATACTTAGGAAAAGCAACTAGTTGTAGAATCCTGTAGCAATTAAAGTTATGTAAATTGTTTAAAGAAGCAACTGAATATAAAAATATAAGGAAAAGAAAACGAGTGGTCTGACTGATGCATCAGGATGATTTATGTGGTAAAAGATCAATAAAGTCAGTGGTCTATGTTAAAGCAATTATTTGCATGAAATCCCTTTGTTCCTAAAGCTATTAATATTCCATGTCAACAGCATGATAAAATCATTAGCTCAGGTGTGTTACAGCTGTGTTCTTTGACATGCACCTGGAATACATTCAGTTCTACAGGATTCCTCTGGTTTGGATAGCTTTGTAGCTCTGTACATTCTTACTATACAGACTCTACTGGCAGTGGAATACAGTCAGCTCAAGAGGATTTCTGTGGTTTGGATGGCTACATAGCTCTTTATAGGTCTTTTTATACAACCACTACTGGCAGTGGAATACACTACGCTCAAGAGGATTTCTGTGGTTTGGGTGGCTTCTTGACATGTCTTATTATACAACCACTACTATCAGTGGAATACAATCTGCTCAGCAGGATTTATGTGCTTTGGGTGGTTATGTAGCTCTTGACAGGCCTTACTATACAACCACTATTAGCAGTGGAATATACTCAGCCCAGCAGGATATCTGTGGTTTGGGTGGCTACGTAGCTCTTTGCAAGTCTTTCTGTACAATCGCTACTAGCAGTGGAATACACTCAATTTAACAGTATTTCTGTGATTTGAGTGGCTACATAGTTCCTTTCAGGTTGTACTGTAGAGTTGCTACTAACAGTGCAATATGCTCAGCTCAGCAGGCTGCCTCTGGTTTGGGTGGACGTATAGCTCTTTGCAGGTCTTACTATACAACCACTTCTAACAGTAGAATACACTGAGCTCAGCAGCATTCCTCCGGTTTGGGCGTCTTCCTACTTCATTGCAGGTCTTACTATAAAACCAATACTGGCTGGCAGGCCCGGTGGCACTGAGGGCTGAGGTGCTGGATGCCTTACCTCACATCACGCTTTCGACCCATGTTCGGGAACGAGCACAGGCCGCTGGGGGTTGGCCAGGGAGGAGAAGGATTGAGAGCCCAATGGCTGCTCTCCTTCTCCGGGGGGGTTACCTGCACGCTCCCACCGCAATACCGACACCTAGGGGAGCCCGGGTGAAGGTGCGGTAGAAGGGAGTAGTAGCATCGGGATAGGGCAGATGTTGGCAGAGGGGCAGAGCAGGAGGCACATCTCAGTGTGCCTTCAGGCTCCTTAGCCCTCATTGCATGCCGGCATCGGGGAAGGCACAGGGAAAAACACCCTCTCTCACCTAGGTGATGACTCCTCGCTGTGTGTGGATCTTCAGGATAGTCGGGCAGACTCCACTGTACAGGTCTATGTTGCAGCATGTAAGGTTTGGAGGGTGTAAAAAGCCAGGGAATACCTCCCCACCCTACCCGGGGGTTATCCGGGCACCTAGGTTAGTAGACTTGGTACTCTGGGGCCAGACCTGGACGAGTAGTAGGATCACACGCAGATAGAGGTAGTCTGAATGAGTGGAGAGATGGGGCAGTTAGAAGAAGCATAAATACAAGAGAAAAAAAAACAATACTGGCAGTGCAATATACTCAGCTCAATAGGATTTCCGTGGTTTGGTGACCTTGTAGCTCTTTACATGTCTTGCTATACAGCCACTACTAACAGTGGAATATACTCAGCGCAACAGGATTTCCCATGTTTGGCTGGCTTCATAGATCTTTACAAGTTATACTATAGAGCCACTACTAACAGAGGAATACATTCGGCTCAGCAGGATTTTGTAGTTTGGGTGGCAAGTAGCTCCTTACAGGTCTTGCTATAGAATCACTACTAACAGCAGAACACACTTGGCTCGGCAGGATTTCTGTGGTTTGGGTGGCTACGTAGCTCTTGACAGGTCTTACTATAGAACCACTACTAGCAGTGGAATAACTCAGCTCAGCAGGAATTCTGTGGTTTGAGTAGCTTCCTAGTTCTTTCCAGGACTTACTATAAAACCACTACTAGCAGTGGAATACATTCAGCTCGAAAGGATTTATGTGGTATGGCTGGCTTTGTAGCTCTTCACAGGTCTTACTATGGAACCACTACTAGCAGTGGAATACACTCAGCTCATCAAGATTCATGTTGTTTGGATGGCTTTGTAGCTCACAACAGGTCTTGCTATAGAACCACTACCAGCACGGGGATATGCTCAGCTCAGCAGTATTCCTGTGGTTTGGGTGGTTATGTAGCTCTTTGCAGATTTACTATAGAACCACTACTAGCAGTGGAATATACTCAGCCCAACAGGATATCTATGGTTTAGATAGCTACATAGCTCTTTACCGGTCTTAATATAGAACCACTACTAGCTGAATACACTAGCAACCTGCATGATGCCCTCAACAGCATAAACATGGTTGGAGCAATCTACATCAGTCTAACCAAGGCCTTCGACTTAGTCCAATACAAGCTATTGCTTGACAAGCTCTCCTCTCTTGGCCTGTCTCTGGACACAGTAGCTTGGTTCTGTAGTTATCTTACCAACTATTCCCAGAAGGAAAAAAATAGATGGCTTTCTTTCAGACATAGTGTTCAGTTTGGTTGCCTCATGGTTCAATACTTGGCCCCTTCTTATTTGGTCTGTTTACTGATAATCTACCTGAGGTCTGCCAATTGTCAAGGGTATTATTATATACAGATGATGCCATCATCTTCTCCAGAAACACTAGCCATTGTGAAATCTCTGCTGACCTACAGGCCAACTTCGGGTCCCTTGAAAAATAGCTTGTCACCAACAAATTGGTTCTGAACTATAAAAAAATGATAACTATGGTCTTCTCTGACCCGAAACTAAAAAGTATGCCCCCCCCCAGTAATCCTCAGTAATATAGGACAAAGTCTGAAATAAGTAGATACCTTCAAGTATCTTGGCAAAACACTGGATGATACCCTATCCCTTGCCCTGCATGAGGACAGCATTGTTGCCACAACAATAGTGTTGTGCGAAATAAAAAATATAGCTCTGCAAAATGTTTTGCGTAATTCGTGTATTTCACAAAATATTTTACAGGGCAAAATTCAAAATCCCAGCAAAGCAAAATTTCACTAGCAAACTGGTGAAATTTGCCACTTGCGGGCACAATTTCACTACCCGCGGTTAAATTTCACCACCTGTGGGTGTAATTTTGCCTCCCAAGGACAACATTTAAAGTTACCACTGTCTAAAGTTCTCCCTGGTGTCTAGTGGTTCCCCTGCCCCCCAGATGTTCACTTGCCCAAATTATTCTCCCTGGTGTCTAGTGGTCCACCCCACCGGCTGATCACAGACTGTAATTGAATAATGCCCTCCCAGTTACCCTGGCCCCCTCATGTCTTTTAAAAAAAAAAAAAATAAACCCACACTCCCTGGTATCTAGTGTCCCCCCCCCACACAACTGCACACCTACCCAAATTATTTTTCCTGGTGTCTAGTGGTCCACCCTCAGCTGATCACCAGCCGTAATTGAATTAAGCCTCCCACAGTTACCATGGGCCCACTCATTTCCTTTTATTAAAAAATAAATAAATCAGACCCACACTCTCTGGTGTCTAGTGGACCCCCCCACCCTGTCATGATGAGCTAGCATCCACCCTGCTCCCCTCTCCAGTACCCTGAGTGGGCCACTGGCACAGCCCTCCACTCACTTCCATGGCCAGGAGCCCAACTAAGCATGTCAATGAATGAGCGTGCTTGTACAAGCATGTGCTCATTCATGAGATGCTCAGTCAGGCTGCCGACTGTGGAGGTGAGTGGAGGCTGTGCCAGTGGGGACTGGGGAAGTGCTAGCTCTATGATGACAGGGGGTTTAAATGCACTGGAAACCAGGGAGTGGGGATGAATTCTTTTTTTAGGATTGGGGGTCTGTGGAAAATAAGAAGTGAACTGGGGGAGGGGGCTTGATTTATTCACTTAATGGACTGGTGATCAGCCAGGAGAGGAGGAGACCACTAGACACCAGGGAGAATGATTTTTTTTAGACACCAGCATGTGTGGCAGCTGGCAGGCCAAACATTTCACGTGACGAAATTGCCTATTTTGCCACAATGTTGCTGGCGAAATTTTATTTTGCTGCATCTCTACATAAGAACTGATACAACCTCACACCTGAAGCAAGATGTCTAGCTGTCACAATTACAATCCTGTCCCTTATCAACTGTGGCCTCTCTGTGTATGCTGCTGCTAGTGACACTGTACTAAACAGGGCCAAGGTGATGTGCAATAAGACCTGTCACTTTGTATTAGGGACTGACAAGTCCACCCACAGCTGTGCCCTGTACTTCCTTACCAGTTGGCTACCTCTGTATGCCAGATTAAAATAACAAACCTGTCTGCTTGCTAAAAGGCACTGCTGCGTCTCACCACCCCCAGCCCCAGCCATAAATGACTGCATCCACCCTGTTAATAATCTATAAGGTACCAGAAGCATAACAAGATCCGCCCTTGAACTGCCTCTCTGGAGCACTAATCTAAGAAAGCGCCCCTTTGCCGTTAGCACGGTAGGCTGGATGAATGAGTTGCAAGATTACCTACTAAATCTCCCAAATATTGCAAATTTAGAAAAGCACCGCGCATAGCCCTGTCCTTCAACTCCAACTGTTCTTGCTTCCAGTAATCTTTAAACTTGCATTCCATTGTGCTGGAACTCCACATTGTTTTGTTATTGTGTGGCTTAACCTAATAATAATATCGAACACATATTGAGTTTGTCTTGACTATATTCCGCTGTAACTGATGAAGATTTTTCATTGTACTTTAATGTAACAATATTTGATGTGGAACCTTTGTAAATGAGCACCTGTGCTCAAAGGTGTGCTTCTAAATGAAATAAATTCATAACATACTGTATCCGCAGTGTAATATACCCAGCTCAACAGAATTTCTTTGATTTGGGTGGCTTCCTAACTCTTTACAGGTCTCACTATAGAACAACTGCTGGCAGTGGACTAAACGGAGCTCAACAGGAATTTTGTGGTTTGGTGGCTTTGTAGCTCTTCACAGGCATTACAGCAGATCCTCTATTAGCTGCTTTATGATGCAGATGTGTCTGTCAACTCTGCTGGAGCAGGCACACAGCCCTTCTTGGGACTAAAACCTTGGGCCACAAGTCCCAAAGTGGCATCAACACTAATCATTCAGCTAAAGGATGGTTTCCCCGAGATGGGAAGTTAGAGTGCTTATTCGTTTTACACATGCTAACCCATGGACCACCACTAGATGGCTCTATTTCTATTAACTGCTATTCACAGGATTCACCACTAGATGGCTCTATTTCTATTAACTACTATTCACAGGATTCACCACTAGATGGCTCTATTTCTATTAACTGCTATTCACAGGATTCACCACTAACTGGTTCTATTTTACAAGAACTGCCTTTCTTCATATATACAACAGTAAAATGATTACTACAACATGGTTCTATTGTATGTAAGCCATGGAACATGGAGCATCCCATGGTATTGAGAAGCAATGAGTAAACAATCAGGAAGTAATCTGCTCCTATCAGTATCATTGAGACTTTATGTCTCTAGGAGGCACAAGACTACTCGCACAGATTTATAGTCAGTAAGTAATCAGGTTTATTAGGCCATTTAGAACATTATAGGTGCCCATACACCACCAATGTTTGGGGGCTTAAACCCCCTTCCTCAGAGTGAACTGAATACCTAAAAATTAAAAAATAGATAGGTGCACCAGTTTTGCTTTATTTCCAATGCATCACATCCATCATTGTAATAACAGGAAAAATCTATTTTTTTAAAAAAATATTTATTGTACTTGAAACAGGAACATAGAACAAATTGAATTAAAATGCATTTTATACACGTAATAAAATTGCTAGGGTATCACCCTGTTTACAACAATCACCTGTACAAAACATTTAACCATACAAACATTCACAAATAATTTCTATCACATACATCTCATTACCGCAGTGAAGATTACTTTAAAACAAACGCAGGTATGGCACAAGTACTTTTTCAAGGCATTTTGGAAAGTGTAATATGGCCAATCACAAATTACAATTATCAACTACTGAATATTTATCTGAAAGAGTACATTGGGTATATATAACCAACAATTAACAGAAGCCTACTACTCCTATAAATTACATAAATTAAATTTATCTGGGCAGTTACTGACATAAAACCATATAGCAATTATATATGTCTTGAGGAAACCTGTGGAATGAACAATACATCTTGATAATACTATAAAAGATCTTCAACAATAGGTTGTAAGAGTGTGTTCCTACTGGTTCTTTAGTTGGAGAAAGGGGTCCCATACATCTAGGAATCTGTGTTGCTTTTCAGAAAGTATGTAAGCAATTCTCTCGTTATTTGCTGTATAACTCAACTGATTAAACCATTCATTTAGGGAGGGCACTTGGGGGGCCTTTTCAATACCTAAGGGTAAGGCATTTAGCTGCCAAAGCTGTAGCAGAAAGCCAGAGTTCCTGATGATGGGAGAGGGTGGTGAGGGCTGAAAAGATTCCTAGGATGTACATGCTAAGGGAATAAGGCCCTGGGTCACACTTGGATATGAGCCTCGGCTCTGTGTACCTTTTCCAGTTACCAAGTTTTAAATAAATAATAGGTGCATCTACTGTATATGGAAAATGCATGGTGTCCCTGTTCCACACTTTACTGTAAATGATTTGTTTCACCTTTTTTCCCCCTTCCACTGAGGATTTTGGGGCTGGGATTCTCCTGCTTTTCATCCGACAGTGGTAGGTAAAGAAGACCCAACAGGAGACCCAGTGCGGGATCAGAGGTTTCAGAAAGGGGCAAGGACAGGGCTAATACTCTCGCGAGAGTCACGATTCAGGGGAGAGCCTATTGGAGCCTGGGAAAAACAGTGCAAAGCCCCTTATAGTGCTGGGGAGGGTGTCCGCATTGTTAGTTGTAGAGGAGCTGGGGGAGGAGTGAGGCGGGTGTGAGTAGCGGGCCGTGAGGTCCCGAGGAGCGGCGCGGAACATTGATGGTCCCCTGGATTTGGGCGAGGAGGAGCACATAAAACCGAAGGAAAAGCTGCTGCAACAGGTGAGTGTGCTGAGAGGGAGAAGGGATCCAGAGCGAGAAGGAATCTCGAGCAACAGGAAAGTACTTTTCTTGTTATTTCTCTCTTTACAGAGAGAGGAATAGCAGCATGGTGGCCCTGTACCACATTTTACTGTAACTGTTTTGTTTCACTTTTCTTCTGTTTCTACTGAGGATTTGGGGACTGGGATTCTCCTGCTTTTCTTCCAGCATGGGTAGGCCTTGGAGTGGAGCAAGGGGGTAAGGGAGACCTGATAGGAAGCCAGATGCAGGATTAGAGGTCTTGGAAAGGCGCAAGAACAGAGCTAATACTCTCATGCGAGAGTCGCGATTCAGGGTAGAGCCAATCAGAGCCTGGGGTAAAGGGCGTGGAGCCCAAGCAAAGGGGCAAGGGCCTTATAGTGCTGGGGGGGTATCTGCTTTGTTAGTGGTAGAGGAGCCTGGGGAGGAGTGAGGTGGGTGCGTGTAGCGGGCCGTGGGATCCTGAGGAGTGGCCTGGAGCATTGATGGTCCCCTGGATTTGGGAGAGGAGGTACACACAAAACCGAAGGAGGGACTGCAGCAGCTGGTGGGTGTGCTGAGAGGGAGAAGGGATCCAGAGCAAGAAGGAATCTGGAGCAACAGGAAAGTACTTTTCTTGTTATTACTCCTCTTACAGAGAGAAACCAGCAGCATGGCGGCCCTGTACCACATTTTACTGTAATTCTTTTGTTTCACTTTCTTTACCCCTTCTGCTGAGGATTTGGGCTCTGGGATTCTCCTTCTTTTTGTCACGCAGGGGTAAGCCTTGGAGTGGAGCAAGGGGGTAAGGGAGACCCGATAGGAGGCCCGGTGCAGGATCAGAGGTCTCGGAAAGTGGCAAGGACAGGGCTGATACTCATGCAAGAGTAGGTGATGGGCCCTTAATCCCACCCACCCCACCCCTCCCACCCCTGACTGCTGCAGATTTATAGGGGCTGCTACCCATGACTGGTGGATGGGACTGCTAGATGCAGGCCATGTTTAGTCCCTGTCCAGCAGGTACAGCCACAGGGTGGGGATAATACATAGATTTTAAAATGGATATCTCACCTTAGACCTACAACAGTAGCCTCTATAGGCAAAAGCAGATGCAGAGAGTCGGTGGCGTTTGGTCATAGGGAAGTGCTGTTGGTGGGTACTGAGGGATTTTCTGAGGGGCACACTAAAGGGAAGGGAACATCGTAGGTACAGGTAATGCACCAACTGTTTGGTCTGGGCATTTGGGACTAAAGTACAGGACGGGGAGGAGGGTGGTTGACAAGTGAGGGAAGCTTGGAGTGGGTCAACAGGACACCTGAGGACACATGACTGAGCCAGCTAGAGGGGAGACTGCAGTCATGATATAGCTACACGTTGGCCACGCCAGGTGTGGGTCAGGAGTCAGCACAGTGAGGGCAAGCACATTCGGCATGGATAGTAGTCGTCCAATGTGGGGGCAGGGTCTCGGGGAGAGGAGCAGGACTCATCCATGGGTAGGGAGATGGGGATAGATAGCCAACCATGTCGGGGGATAGGGAGGGTTGTATGCTGCCAAGGATGCAGTGCAGCCATATTCCTGGGAGTGGCATGGAGGGCAGGAGGCTGCATGGTGTCCTGGCAGATAGGTCGGCTTTGGGAAGAGATTGGGTGTCTGAACACAGAGGCATGGAGGGGTCAAGATAGGGTGGAATATGGGTGCAAGGGGAATCCAATAAATCATCCAATAAGGACCACAGCAGGCCAACAAAAGGGAATTATGGGTAGATCAGGAGGTGGACCACACAATGGTGTGCCATCAAGGGCAGGAACAGAAGACCATAGGGGGTGCTGGAAAAGGAATAATGTGGCATCAGTGTTAAATAAGGGTTATAGGCATCAGGGGAGGATATGGGGAACAATCAGGTAAAAGGAATTACCAGCACAAACAGTTTCTCAGTTTTAGCTAGCCTGAAGGAGCAGGAAAGGGAGGAGTGTGTAACTCCTGGGTTGGTAAAGGATGGGGGTGCTACAGGAGAAAGAGAAGGTAGCACAGAGTCGGCTGGTGCTACATGGGACCCAAGCAGCCACAGTGGCAAGGGGTAACAGGCAGTCGTGGAGGCAGTAACATCAGTGGGTTAAAGACAGCAGGGTGATGTTGGGAAGGGGGTAAAAGAAAGCAGACTGAGGGTGGGTGGAACAAGGGTGAGAAGGGGAACTCAAGTAGGGGAGACTCACAACTCTAGGAAGGCACAGGGGAGGATTAGTGGGGGGCAGGGTGGAGGATAGTGAAAATAGGGAAGGGGAGGAGGAGCACAAGGGGAATGGCTTGGGAGAGGGAGCCGGTACACCAACCAGGGCTGGCAGGGGGGTGAGGATAGGGCATGGAATAGGGGAGACAAAGGGGTGGCAGAAATGGGGATGGGAGGAGGAATAAGGCTGAGGGCAGGATAATATTCAGCAACAAAGGAGAATCATTAGAAGGAGAGGGTCATAATTCTGGAGACTCAATACTTAAGGGTGTAAGGTGGGGGAGGGGTGCCAGAAAAAGCAACATCTGGGTGGAGTGCATGCCTGGCATGACAGCAGGAAGAGGTCAGCATATTGGGTATATGTATAAGGAAGGTGGGTGGAAGACTGCACATCATTGTGCGCCTGGGAACAAATGATCTGGAAGGGAGAAGAATAGAGAAGGCTCAGGATAGCTTCAGGAACGTGGGGAACCTATGCAGTGAGGGGGGGATGGAAAGTAGCATTCTCAGAAGCCCTGCCAGTGCTGCGAGAGAGTACAGGCAGGAAGAGCAGAATCACGGACTTCAACAAGTGGCTGGGGGAATGGTGTGAATCCATGTTTTATGGATTGGTGGGTGAGTGTAATAACACTTGGGAGAACACAGATCTATACAGGGCTTCAGATAACTCAATTTTGGACGTATTTGAAGTCCATAATTTACTGGAAAACATCCAGAAATTGACTCCTTGGAATCATGGATGTCTAGCTACCGTCCATTGTTCAAGGGATGACGTCCGTTTTTTTATTGTGTGGATGTCACGTCAAAATATGTTATTTTAAATTTTTTTATGTGTCTGGGCTGACGTGATGTGTAAAACACCAATGGCAGGCAAGGGGACCAAGTAGAAAGGTCCAATCGGATTTTCCAGAGCAAGTGCTGGGCTTTAGGGGTCTGATTGGAACACAGGACTTTGGATTTTAGTTCCATCGGCTGAGAATGACCAATGGCAGGTGAGCAGTGCTGTGGTTTAGGAATAGGTTCCAATCATCCATCCAGGGTTGGCTCGAAATTCAAATAGAGAACGTGCTGTTGCCGTTGAGATTCTCGTCACTCTCCAAGTCTGTCTCTAGTCTCCAGTGCCAGTCTGCCTACTTTGTTTTTTTTTCCTCCAATCTACATAATCTGTGGCCCATTTCCAGTTTGTTTGTGACTCACTGACTACTGTGGCTGCCTTGTCTGCCTGTGCGGGAATGGAATGGGTCATATTGCTATGGTAGGATGAACGTGGACAGGGGGTCAGCAGCAGCAGTGGCAGAGCCATTGAGCTGCATTAGCGTTACATTAAAGAAGCCAGCAGAGATCGAGAGACAGTCGGAGACTGCAGAGAGAAGAAAGAAGCCAGGTGAGTCCTATTTAGCTTTGCAGGTCAGCAGGAAGACGAGCAGCTAAATCGTGGGCAGTGGCAGTGATACTGAACTGTTTGCTGGTAGGCCTTTTTGTATGTTTCAGTTCTAATTTCTGTGGGCAGTGCAGTGTGGCATCCTTTGTCTAGTCTTTAGACTCTGCTAGCTCAGCCGCGTGGGGGGGGGGTTGCAATCAGTAAGCTAATAGCCTAAGGCAGCTCTTCATCATTCTTAAGGCTCTCTCTTGATTGGCTTGGTGGATGAAGCCTGGGAAGATCATGTCGGTCAGTCAGTAGTTTGCAGAAAGAAGACAGTCAGTGGGGAGTAAGAAGAATTCATTATTTTCACAAAGACCCTGGCTGACCTTAAAGTCTGCAGCTGCAATTGGGGTGGGAAACCGGTTGGCCAACAATGCCATCCCTCTCGCTCAGTCCTTCAGAAGGACTGAGAGTGAGAGGGATGGCATTGTTGGCCAGCCAGTTGCCCACCCGAGTTGTCACTGCATGCCCACCTCAGTTGTCACTGCAGACCTTAAGGCCAGCCAGGGTCTCTCCCACACACACTACTGACTTCAGGGAAAATAATTTGCTCCCTGGAGTCAGGGGTGGGAAAAATGTAACAAAAGTGTGTTTTATCATCCATAAAAGCCCCAAAACTTGCCACAGAGCAGCTAAACCCCAACAGCTACCACCAGCCTAAATGTGTCCCCCTTAAGCTCTCCCAGAAATTTGGTAGCCTTACTTATGTCCGTTTTTAAGGTGGTGGCCATTTTTGTTTTTTTTATTTAACCCAAGTTGCAAGCTCATTGCCAACTCTCCGTCAACAGTCGGGCTGAGCTTTCCTCCTCAGAGTTCCCTCCCCCCAGCCAAGTCCCATCTCTCGTTGACAGTCGGCTGAGCGCTTTCCTTCCCAGAGTCCCCCCCAGCCAACTGCCATCTGCGTTCAGTTTGTGCATGCACATGCACAGGCAGTTTGGCTTCATCATTCCCTTTAGCTTGCCTACCACAGCCGAGCCACTGTGAGTGCAAGACGGTGTGGCTAGCAGACTATGATTGGAACTTCAAGTAGGGGCAGCCCGGGTCGGTATTACTCTTGGAGCAGAGGCTTGGAGTTGGAGAGCAGAGCCCTCAGGAGTTGCCACTTGCCTCTGGTGTGAATCAGGGCTGTCTTCTGAACTGGAAGGAAGTTGTCTCATCAATGTTGGGGTGCATGGATCGGAACCAGCCCAGAGGCATCAGAGCTGCAGAGAGAGAGAGCTGAACCTGAGAAACACAGTTCGGGATGGGAATCAGTTCCCTAATCCTTGGTGGCCTGCCTCAACCTTGTTAGTTCATGCTGTTCTCACAGCCAGCAGGGAGAGATCTCGATCTGCTACTGAGGCCCGTGGCAGTAAAAAATTGCTGCTGGGTGGCTGGGCCTGCTGCTGGTGCAGTGTCTGTGGGAAAACAAACCTTACTGAACTGACTGCATGAGGTAGTGGAGGGGAGGCCACAAACAAGGGGCCTGGATAGTGCCGGTCACTTCCTTCCCCAGTTAAGCAGCCGCCAGCCGGGTTGTCTCGTCTTCACAACAGTGGCCTGGCTGAGATGAATGGGCAGCCTGCTAGAAAGTGGGCCAAGCAGGATCTAATGGTGGCTGGAGCATGTGGTGGCCAGTGGGCAAGGAGTAGCTGCCTGGCCGAGATCAGAAGTCCTGAGTGCCTGCAGAAGAACTAAAGCCGCCATCAACCACCGACTAGTACTACCACCCAGTGACATACCAGCTATCAGTGAGTAGTGCCATCCAGCAGGTGAGCTGTAAAAACTGGGGTACAGTCAAATAAATAAATATGTAGGCAGCACCTGGGGGGAATTACCATATATCTTCGATTTGAAACCGTGGCTAATATTACAGAAACAAGGTGCTGTATGCAGCTTATCCATGAGGGTGGCTAATCTTCAAGGGCTGTTTGTAATCGATTATTCAAGTTAGCAACCCACTTTTGAGTGGTATTCAGCTGTTGTCATGCCATTTCTTTGCCTTGGGGTGTAACAAGCAGTCGCACAATGTCTAAGCGCAAGCCATTCGTTCTGGACTTTAAAATTGCCAGGAGAACTGTAAGCCAGACAGATCAGAGGGAGAGCTGACAAGCTCTGATGAAATTGTATGAAAGTGCTGTACCCAATGGAGGGAGTTGCCATGGAAAAGCAAACTGTATTTTTTTGTTTTTCGGGTTGTGGATTTTGAAGAACAAGAATATTTTAATTGCAAACTTGCCTACTAGTATCTCTCTGTGCTCTGCTCGTTGCCGGATACGGTCATTACTAGGGGTTGCCTGGATATTGTCGTTGCTAGGTGCTGAGCTCCTGGTTCTCAGCTCGGGCACATTTGCTGACGTCACACGCCACGACAAACATGACGTGCGAATGCAAATGCAAGTCGAGTGGTACACTGGATTTTTTTAAATCACTGGGCATTCTACAAATACAGACTCAGGTAATGGGGTAAATTATATTACCATACCTGTATTTTGGTTGGTGGCTGGTGGTGTGCGAGTGAAGCAGTTATGCAAAACAAGTGGTGTGTTGCGAGTATAGTGTGAGACGAGCGGAGAGAGACATACAATAATTAAGAAATATGCTGAGAGGGGGGTGAAATGTTAATACAAATGGAAGGAATTATGTTTCTACTAAGTGAGGAGTGCGCCATGACATTATCCCATAGCATTTATTTGTTGAATGTTGAAAACCCTGAGTAGCGATAGCTGCTAATAACTGAGGACGGCTTTTGCTAGAACTTTTGTTTTTCAGCTGCGTCTTTAGTTCGAGGGCAGTTATTGATCAAGGGTGGTTTTAGATTGAATATATGTGGTATATATCTTTTTGCAGCCTTGAATTGAGTGTCTAAGGGCAGAAGTAACAGGGCTACACTCCTTTATAGCGGTGGAAGCTGTGGTATAACTGAAGTAATGAAGTAGATGAGCAGGCCATCCTATGCCCCCTGTTTATTTTTTTTCCTTTTTTCCACAACTCTTCCCTTTCCTTTATCCACCTCCATCCCCCCCGCTCCACCCCATTTGCATAATATAATACTCAGCCTCTACCCTACCCTTCCTTCCAGACTGGCACAGTACAGCATGTGAAAATAACAGGTTGGCAGCATCATGGAAACAATAGTAAGGTGTGGAATGCATGCCTCCCTAATTCTCAGTGCTGAACATTTCTGCTGAACTATGTCAATGAACCAATGGCATGATAGAGCATGTTGTACATAGAAAGATTTAGTAGATTATGCAGCTGTGTCAAAGTATTCTGTGCACTGAACGAATTATCACTCCCACTAAGGTTCTGCACTCTGGTTATAAGCCCAGGGGGAATCTGGGCTAATTCACTGGTGCACTGTGTGCCTTAAGTAGCTAACGCCAAACAGGATGGCGGTGGGCACAGCTGGGAGACCTCTATACAGAAGGTGGTCCAAGGTGAATCCCTGCCCCAAAAAACTGAGCAGTTATTTCAACCCCTCAGGGAGTCAAAGGCAGCACAGCAGCTCTTGATGATGATGATGATGATGATGGCCAATGATTTGGAATGCAGTATATCTGCCTTGTGCTACCCATTACTTTACTCTTATGCCCACATTCTTCCCTTGTTACCTACCCTTCTTCACTTACTGCTCCACTACCTTCCCTTATACAGTGGGATTACATTTACAAGGAAGGATTTCAACTCACTGATAAATCAACAGGCTGAATGTGTTAATGTCCATAAAGCTGGCCAGCTCTCTTAGACAGGATGTTATTGCATTTTCTACATTGTATGTTACTGTGGTCTGTGCTGTTCGACCCTTGCAGCGGGCTAGCCTACAGCACTGACTTTGAAGTGAAATGTGCCATGAGACTGTATGGCAGGCACCTATTACCCTGTAGTCTATGTGCTGCACAGTGAACTGTGGTTAACTTGTCAGTGATTTAATTTTGGGGTGTTTCCTGTAGATGGAATGAGTACATACTTGAACATACTTTTTCCGGTTTGTGCCTGAATAAAGGCAGTATCTACCTAGTGTACTTATATGGATTACAGCGAGGTATTCAGAAGGCCTAAGAGTTACTTCAAAAACTATAGGACTTGGGAGTATTTTGACTTCCAAAATTTGTGTACTGGAATTATTTTGACTTCCAAGATTTGACAGCTTCAAGTATTTTTACTCCAGTAAAACTGAAATGACTTCCAAATTTTAACCCATGGAAGTATTTGACTTCTACCAAAAAAAAATATCTGAAGCCCTGGATCTATATATAGGGGATAGGCTACACCTCAGTAAGGAAGGTTGACAGGTGCCAAAGTGGAGACTGGGGGAATTTATTAGAGAAAGGTATAATTTAAACTAGCTAGGGGGCAATGGAGGTGGACTGTGCCAGGAGAGAGGTCCAGGGACCTCCTTCCACAGCTGGGTTAGGGCCAAATCTGACTAGAAATGGGGGTGGTAGGGAGGTAGCAGGGAGAAGCTCAGGGTGGAGTGTGGTAACACTTAATGCTAGGAGCCTGGGGAACAAGATGGCTAACTTGCAGGCGTTGCTGGCAGAAGGGGAGGTAGACATAGCTGCTATTCCTGAAACGTGGGCATCTCAAAACCATGACTGGGACTTATCCATCCCAGGATATAAAGTATTCATGAGGGACAGAGGAAAAAAGGAAGGGGGTGTAGTCATGTATATAAGTGAAGGGATCGGATGTAGCAGGGAGGATGGGAGGAGGGCAGACCAGAGGTTATTTGGCTGCAAAGCCACTCCCTGAAGAGGGCCAAGGTCTGACTTGGCGTTGTTTATAGGCCCCCTACCCAGAAAGAGGACACAGATAGGGAACTAGGGGAGCAGATTAGGAGGCTCAGTGGCAAAGGGAGCACAGTGGTGGTGGGGGACTTTAATCTACCCAGGGTGGATTGGAGCATCCCAGTTACCACATGCACCAGGGAGCAGATCCTCCTGGAAGCATTCCAGGATGGCTTCCTGACCCAAAGGTTAACAGTGCCAACAAGAGAGGAGAACATTCTTGACCTGGTGCCAGAGGATGGTGAGCATGTTAGGGATGTTCGGGTGGAGGAACCACTGGTGGGTAGTGATCACCGCATAGTGTGGTTCTCAATTGAGCTGTGTAGAGAAACAGCTTCTATAAAACAAAGGTCCTGGACTTCAGAAGGGCAGACTCTGGCAGGATGGGTTACATACTGAGAAGGCATATAGCTAGCATCCACCCAGACATGGACGCAGAGCAGAAGTGGGTGATCATCAAGCTAGGACTGACTGAATCCAGTAAAGCTTGTGTCAAGAGCCAGAGTAAGAAATCCAAAACCAAAAAACCAAGCTGGATGAATAGGGAGGTAGCGGAGAAAGTGAGGGATAAGAGAAATGCATTCCGAACCTACAAGAGAACCAACAGGGCAGAAGACAGGGAGGATTATGTGAGGAAATCCAGAGAAGTGAGCAGAATAGTAAGGACTGCAAAGGCAGCTAAGGAATGAAGATTAGCACAGGGGATAAAAGAAGAAGGCAGAAGGGGAAGGAAGGAAACATATTCAATTCAGTGCTTTAGAGTAACAGGTAATTGCTATTTTTCTTTTAAACTTAGATTGTGGGCTTTTAGTGACACTGTACTTTCTTTGTTGTCTTTACTTAGAATTGTTTTTGGGCTGTTGAAAATTTAAAACATAGTGGTGGTGTAATTCTGTGCTGTCTTTAATTGCTGCAAATTTTATCTTGGCTTGTCTGACTGCCCTGTAGTTGGGTGAAGGTATTGATTGTCTGGCCTCTGACCTCAGCTACGTGATAACTGGAGGTGGGGCTTAGTCAGAGTTGAGATAGCTAGTAGAGTTTTGTTTTCTCAGAAGAAGCCAGAAGGGGAAGGAAGGAAACATATTCAATTCAGTGCTTTAGAGTAATTGGTAATTGCTATTTTTCTTTTAAACTTAGATTGTGGGCTTTCAGTGACACTGTACTTTCTTTGTTGTCTTTACTTAGAATTGTTTTTGGGCAGCTGAAAATTTAAAACATAGTGGTGGTGTAATTCTGTGCTGTATTTAATTGCTGCAAATTTTATCTTGGCTTGTCTGACTGCCCTGTAGTTGGGTGAAGGGTGTTAATTGTCTGGCCTCTGACCTCAGCTGCGTGATAACTGGAGGTGGGGCTTAGTCAGAGTTGAGGTAGCAAGTAGAGTTTTATTTTCTCAGAAGAAGCCAGAAGGGGAAGGAAGGAAACATATTCAATTCAGTGTTTTAGAGTAACTGGTAATTGCTATTTTTCTTTTAAACTTAGATTGTGGGCTTTTAGTGACACTGTACTTTCTTTGTTGTCTTTACTTAGAATTGTTTTTGGGCTGTTGAAAATTTAAAATGCAGTGGTGGTGTAATTCTGTGCTGTCTTTAATTGCTTCAAAAGTTTCGCCCCCCTTCCTCCCCTTCCCCCAACTCTTAATTATATGCCCTGTTAAATCTGATTGACAGGAGCTAAACACAGGGTATACTAAGGGGTGTGAAGTAGGAGGGGCATAAGGGGAAGAAGCCCACCCTCAGCACAACAAGTGTTTTGTCTCATTTATTTATTTATTGTTTTTTTTTTTTTAAGAAAATTATCTGAGGATCAGTAGCAGGATTTTTAGGACAGTAAATTAATAAAAAGGGAACTAGGAGAGCTTCAGTAGCAGACAAGTAGTGGAATAGCAGTATAATTGCAATATAATGTAGGGAGTGGTGCAATGCAGTGGGTGTGGGGCAGCCATATTCAGGCAGACCTTCTGGACACTGAGGTGCTGCCCTATCTGCATGCATCTCTCTGGACTGCAGGATGAGGTAGCCAGACTCAGAGCAGAAGTAAACTGGGTCAGGAGTACCATCACCCCTGTCCAGGGACCACCCAGTCCAATGCAACTGCCTCAAAGGATGCCGAGAACGAGGAGCACTTGGATGACAGTGGACTCAGGGAGGATTAGGCGGTCAGGCAGAGGCACATCCCAGATCCTATTCCACTCAGAACTCATATGCCACACTGGCAACAGGGACAACCAAACAGGGTACCCAGAGAAGTGGAAGGAAAGAAAGTGGAGGTTAGCCAAGGAGGTGACCTCAGCTGGGAAAGCAGTGGACCCCAGAGGAGGAGGAGGAAGCGAATCCTGGTGTGGGACTCCATCATAAGAGGGATCCAGCTAGGAACACAGGAGGCGGAGGACAGGGAGGTGAGGTGCCTACCAGGTGCCACGGCATGGAGGGATGGAAGGAAGATCCTGGGGATCACTGGGAAGGCAAGACGGGAGGGTGAGCTGGATGTCATTATCCACCTAGGTACTAATGACCTGGCAAATGGGGAGCCAAAGGAAGTTCAGGAAGAGTTTAGGAAATTGGAGAGAGGTCTCAAGCAAGTAGCTAATTCTGTCACTTTCTCAGAGGTACTACCTGTGAGAGGCAAGGGAGAGCAGAGCATAGGAGTTCATGCACCAGGAACTTTAACTCATGGTTGAAGAACTGGTGCTGTGAGGAAGGGTTTGGATTCATTAGTGACTGGGGACCCACCTGGAGGGATGGAGGTTTGTTCAAGCCTGACGGCCTGCATCCATCCTGGAGGGGAATCAAGCACTCAATGATAAGTTTAAATGCTACACTGACAAGCATTTAAACAGCAAAGGGGTGTGCAGGCCAGCAAGGAGGGTACCTACTTGCTCACCCCCCACAGCTAGCAGTGAACCAGTGAACCAGAGGGTGGCTATCTCTTCAAAGCAGTGTGCAAAAGATGGAGATTAGTGCCCAAGAGGTGGGTAGGCAGAAAAGGGGCAACATTCAGCAGAAGGGCAGACAGCAAGGAGAACCAGGGATAAAGGACAACCAAGGGAGGTGCTGGAGTAGAACAGCGAAGCAGTCTAGGGAGGTCAAACCATGGAAAGCCATGTGTGCAAATGCCAGGAGCCTTAGCAACAAGATGGAAGATCTGGAGGCTGTCATTGTGCAGTCAGACCTGGACACTGTGGCCATCACTGAAACCTGGTGTAATGATAACCACGACTGGGAGATGGCCATACCTGGCTTCAACATATTCAGAAGAGACAGAGCAGGCAGGAAGGGAGGAGAGTGGCACTGTTGTGAAAAATGACATAAGGGCCACAGAGATCCAGGAGGAACAAAATGGGGGAGAGATACTGTGGGTTAAGCTGGAAAGGAAAATGGGGACAGCCATCCGCACAGGTATGGTCTATAGACCACCAGCCTAGGAGGAAGAAACAGATAGGGAGCTGATGCTAGCCATCCAAAGGATGGCAGACAATAGTGAGGTAGTACTGGTTGGAGACTTCAATATTACAGACATGGACTGAAGCATCCCAGCAGCAGCATCAACTAGGAGCAGATTTATCCTGGACTCCCTTCAGGGTGCCTTCCTCAAGCAACTGGTCATGGAACCAACTCGGCAGAAGGCGATACTGGACCTTGTGCTCACAAACAGGGACAGTGTGATGGGGATAACAGTGGGGGAGCACCTGGGGAACAGTGACCACCAGTCATTGTGGTTTGAAATCACAGAAAGAGCAGAACCAAGCCACACAAAAACACGTATCTTGGATTTTAGGGGGGCAGACTTTGGGAAAATGGGGAGATACTTGAAAGAGGCATCAAGGGGAATGGGACAGGAATCAGGGGTTGAGGAACAGTGGGCAGTATTTGAAATGGGGATTACAAGAACAACATTAAGCAGGTTATCAAGAGGAAAAGGAAGAGGAGACCATTATGGTTTTCCAAAGAGGTAGCAAAGAAAGTGAAAGCCAAAAAGATTGCATTCAGGCAATACAAAAAGACACAGGCAGAAGGGGATAGGGAGAAGTACCAGGAGAAGCAAAGGGAGGCAGAGAGGTCAGTAAGGGAAGCCAAAGCTCAGACAGAAGAACACATTGCAAAATCAGTGGGTAGAGGGGACAAAACCTTTTACAGGTACATAAGTGAAAAAAGAAAGACAAAGGGAAGGATAGTGAGACTGAAGGGGGAGGATGGGGACTGCGTGGAGGATGACAACAGTAAAGCTGACATATTGAACAGGTATTTCTGCTCAGTCTTTACTGAGGAAGAGGAGGGTAATGGGTCTGAAGGGAGTACAAGGGGTGAGAATGGTGCAGAAATGGACACAAGTCCCTTTACGAAAGGTCCTGAAGGAACTGGAAGTAATAAGAGTTGATAAAGCAATGAGCCAGATAGAATTTTTCCCAGGTCCTTAACGAGCTAAAAGGTGGTGGCTGAACCTCTGGCTATCCTGTTTAGCCAATCACTGGAAACAGGGGAGGTACCTAAAGACTGGAGGACAGCAGATGTAGTCCCTTTATACAAAAGCGGGAACAAAGAGGAAGCAGGGAACTAGAGACCAGTGAGCCTCACCTCGGTAGTGGGTAAGATCATGGAAGCACTACTGAAGGAGAGATTGGTGAAACATCTGGTTGTCAATGGACTACAGGACCCAAGGCAGCATGGTTTCACCAGGGGAGGTCATGTCAGACCAACCTTGTTGAATTTTTTGACTGGGTGACTAGGGAGGTGGATCAGAGGAGGGCAGTGGACATGGCTATCTGGACTTCAGCAAGGCCTTTGACACTGTGCCACATGAAGACTACTACACAAACTGGGAATATGGGTGTGGGCAGGACAGTAGTGTGGTAGGTAGGTAACTGGCTGGATGGCAGGACACAGAGGGTGGTGGTAAATGGCTGTCACTCCACAGAGGGAAGAGTGACCAGTGGGGTACCAAAGGGATCAGTGCTGGGACCGGTCCTATTCAACATCTTCATCAGTGACATTGCACAGGACCTAGAAGGCAGAATTTCACTGTTCGCTGATGACACAAAGCTCTGTAACAGAGTAGACACACCAGAGGGTGTAGACAGAATGAGAAGGGACCTACAGAAACTTGGAAGAATGGTTAGGGGTTTGGCAGTTAAAATTCAATGCAAAGAAGTGCAAGATAATGCATATGGGGCACAAAATCCCTGGCACAATATATCAGTTGGGGGGTGAGGATATAGCATGCACCAAACAGGAAAGGGATCTTGGGGTTATCATCTCTGATGACCTCAAGGTAGGGAAACAGTGTAACAAGGCAGCAGGTAAAGCAAATAGGATGCTGGGATGTATAGGCAGGGGCATCACCAGCAGGAAAAGGGAGCTCATAATTCCGCTATACAAGACACTAGTGAGGCCCCACTTGGAGTACAGTGTGCAGTTCTGGAGACCATACCTCACGTAAGGACATAGACAGGGTAGAGAAGGTTCAGAGGAGGGCAACAAAGATGGTGCATGGATTGCATCACAAGTCCTATGAAGACAGGTTGAGGGAACTGAACATGTACTCCCTGGAGGAGAGGAGGGAGAGAGGAGATATGATAGAGACATACAAGTATCTCACAGGGAGGAACAGGGTGCAGGAATACACTATTTTTAAGCGAAAAAGATGTACCAGGACTAGAGGGCATGGGATGAAGTTGGAGGGAGGACGATTCAGAGGAAACATGAGGAAGAATTTCTTCACAGAACGGGTGGTGGACAAGTGGAACACCCTGCCAGAGGAAGTGGTGGGGGCTGAAATAATCACGGGATTTAAGAATGCATGGGATAGACATCAAGGAATTCTGGATGTCAGGGGTTAGGGGCAACAGACTTCTAGGAAAACATAAACTGAACTTCCAAGCTCAAATGGGCAGACTGGGTGTGCCATAGGCCTTTATCTGCTGACACTGTCTATGTATCTATGTATCTAAGGAAGGGAAAAGGATTTATTCAGATAGATCAGGGAAAAGAGGAAGAGCAAGGATCAAATAATTAGGATTAGGAAAGGCAGTGGATGGGTAGATAAGGGGCTGAGAAGGCAGAAGTACTCAGTGAGTACTTCTGTTCTGTATTCACAAGGCAGAGAGATGGTCCTGTACCAGAAGGGAAAAGTGAGGTGGGGGAGTGAGGGTGAGGCAACCACGGATGGGGAAATCATAGAGGAAAGGGTGCTGGAGGGCCTTAGATCCCTGAGGGTAGACAAAGCACCTGGGCCAGACGGAGTTCATCCCAGGATGCTGAGGGAGCTGGCAGACATCCTGGCAGGGCCATTGGTGGACCTATTCAACACCTCTCTAAATATGGGATGTGTGCCCAGGGATTGGAGGGAGGCACATGTAGTACCTCTCCATAAGAGTGGGCCCAAGGACGAGTCAGGAAACTAAAGACCGGTAAGCCTTCTGCAATCGTGTGTAAACTGATGGAGGCTATCCTCAAGGAAAGGTTGGTGCAATTCCTTGAGGATAATGATCTGCTGGACGACAGGCAGCACGGGTTTGTCTCTGGCAGATCCTGCCAGACAAACTTGGTTGACTTTTTTGACTGGGTTACAAGGGCACTGGACAGGGGGCCGTGCGGTATATGTACTCTACCTGGATTTCAGCAAGGCCTTCGATGCAGTGCCACATGATAGGTTGACCTGCAAGTTGAAGCATCTTGGAGTGGGGATGAAATTGATCAGATGAGTCAAAAACCGGCTGTGGGAGAGGCAGCAGAAGGTAGTGGTCAGGGGTGAAGCATCGGAGCCCAGGGCAGTGACAAGTGGTGTCCCACAGGGCTCAGTACTGGGACCTGTCCTGTTTAACATTTTCATTGCTAACAGCAATAGAGATCAAGAACAAAATCAGTCTCTTCGCAGACGACACCAAGATCTGTGCTGAGGTGGATGGGAGTGAGGGAGGCAAGGTACTCTAGGAGGATTTGGCAAAACTGGAGGAATGGTCACACACTTGGCAGCTTGGGTTCAACACCAAGTAGTGCAAAGTGATACACCTAGGAGCCAGGAAACCAGGTTACAGTTACTGGTTGGAGGGTGTCCAATTATCAACATCCAAGGAGGAGAAGGATCTGGAGGTGCTTGCGACTGGGGAAATGAACCACTTGGCACAGTGCAGGAAGGCTGCGGCAAAGGCAAACAGGATGTTAGGGTGCGTAGCAAGGGGAATTACATCTAGGAGTAGTGAGATCATGTTGCTGCTGTACAGATCCCTGGCACAGCCGCACTTGGAGTACTGCGGCAGTTCTGGCACCCCTACTTAAAAGAGGGACATCAAACTGCTGGAGGTGGTACAGAGAAGAGCCACAAAGATGATCATGGGGATAGGGGATAGACCATTCAAGGAAAGACTGAGAGAGCTCAATATGTATACCCTGGAGGACAGAAGAGAGAGGAGGGATATGACTGAGACCTTCAAGTTCCTGAAGCGGATCAATAGGGTGGGCAACAGGTGTGTGCTCACTCTCAAGATCGGAAGGGAAACCAGAGGGCACTCTCTGAGAGTGGAAGGGGGCAGATTCAGGAGGGAAATGAGAAGACACTATTATCACGAAAAGGGTGGTGGCAGGGTGGAATGCACTGCCAGCGGAAATTGTATCATTGCAGACAGTGGGGAGCTTCAAGTGGGGGTGGGACAGATTCAAAGGGAGAGTACAAACTGGGAGGAGGGAGAGAGGGGGAAGGAAGGGAATTGTGTGGGGGGGGCAGCTACAGTCTAGTGGACTGACTTGCTGCACAATTGAGCAGACCAGACAGACCATGGGGCCTGTATCTGCTGGCAATTTTGTATGTTCTTATGTTCGTAAGTCACGGACAGCCTTTATTTCCTTAATAGAGTCAGCTGGTGGGGGTTGGGGAATCTGCTAATATCTCATTCATTCAGACAATATTAACTGCGACAAAAAGTCCTACAGTTGCACCACGCATCCAAAGTGTAGTCTCCAACAAAATGAAAGTCCCAAACAAAAGCAAAGGCTGCACACAAGAGCTCCACCAGCAGGCAGTCGGCGACACCGTAGCCGAACCAGGGAACCACAAGGCCGGGAGGAACAGCGAGGGAGCAGTCGGGAAAGGCGCAGCCAATCGGTAAGCGAGGGCTCCTCCAGGCACAACAGCCGATTGGCTCTCCTGCCCCATTGACTTACACTGGCTCAGCCTGCATTGCCGAAATCTGTGTGGGACTCGATTTTGCTTTTCACTCTTCCCCCGTTTTTCTGCAAAATCTCCAAAAGAGCTGCTTCCAACTTGTGAGGCATCTGTAGAGGGAATCTGTTGTTGCTTTTGTTTGAATTCTGCTGGATCCTGTTAGCAGCAGTGGGCCAGATGCTGAGGCGCCACTCTCCCTCTATTTTAACTGTGTAAATTACCTAAAAAGTGCTGTTTTCCATTATTGCATTGTAAGGGGAAACTGCCATTTTACTGCTCTTTACTGTAATTACAGCTCCTATTTTGCTTGTGTAAGGAGGACCAGACGCTGAGGCACCACAGCACCCCCTCCACAGTCCTTTTGTAGTGCAGATTTAGTCAGTGATGCACAGGAAAGCTTGACTCTGCCTTTATTAACTGCTGCACCCTCCTCTGTCTCTCTCCAGCCTGCAACTCCCACCCCACAGCACCCAGCTGAGCGCCGATGCTTCACTCCGCCAGCAGGCGGTCGGCGGCAACTTAGCCGAACCAGGGAACCACGAGGTCGGGAGGAACAGCGAGGGAGCAGTCAGGAAAGGCGCAGCAAATCAGTAAGCGAGCGCACCTCCAGGCACAGCAGCCGATTGGCTCTCCTGCCCCATTGACTTTCACTGGCTCAGCCTGCATTGCCGAAATCTGAGTGGGACTCAGTTTTGCTTTTCACTCTTCCCCTATTTTTCTGCAAAATCTCCAAAAGAGCTGCTTCCAACTTGGGAGGCATCTGTAGAGGGAATCTGTTGTTGCTTTTGTTTGAATTCTGCTGGATCCTGTTAGCAGCAGTGGGCCAGACGCTGAGGCGCCACTCTCCTTCTATTTTAACTGTGTAAATTACCTAAAAAGTGCTGTTTTCCACTATTGTATTGCGAGGGGAAACTGCCATTTTACTGCTCTTTACTGTACTTACAGCTCCATTTTTACATGTGTAAGGTGAGCCTGACGCTTAGGCACCACAGCAACCCCCCGCAGTCCTTTTGTAGTGCAGATTTAGTCAGTGACACTCAGGAACACTTGATACTGCCTTTATTAACTTCTGCACCCTCCTCTGTCTCTCTCCAGCCTGTAAATCCCACCCCACAGCACCCAGCTGAGCGCCGGGGCTTCGCTCCGCCAGCGGGCGGTCGGCGGAACCTTAGCCAAACCAGGGAACCACGAGGCAGGGAGGAACAGAGAAGGGAGCAGTCACGAAAGGCACAGCCAATCGGTAAGCGAGCGCTACTCCAGGCACAGCAGCCGATTGTCTCTCCTGCCCCATTGAACTTACACTGGCTCAGCCTGCATTGCCGAAATCAGTGTGGGACTCGATTTTGTTTTTCACTCTTCCCCTGTTTTTCTGAAAAATCTCCAAAAGAGCTTCTTCCAACTTGTGAGGCATCTGTTGAGGGAATCTGTTGTTGCTTTTGTTTGAATTCTGCCGGATCCTGTTAGCAGCAGTGGGCCATACGCTGAGGCGCCACTCTCCTTCTATTTTAACTTTGTAAATTACCTAAAAAGTGCTGTTTTCCACTATTGTATTGCAAGGGGAAACTGCCATTTTACTGCTCTTTACCGTAATTACAGCTTCTTTTTTGCATGTGTAAGGAGGGCCAGATGCTGAGGCACCACAGCACCCCCTCCCGCAGTCCTTTTGTAGTGCAGATTTAGTCAGTGACGGTCAGGAACGCTTGATACTGGCTTTATTAACTGCTGCTCCCTACTCTGTCACTCAACAGCCTGCAACTCCCTACCCACAGCACCCAGCTGAGCGCCGGGGCTTCGCTCTGCCAGCAGGCAGTTGGCCGCACCTTAGGCGAACCAGGGAACCATGAAGCCGGGAGGAACAGCGAGGAAGCAGTCGGGAAAGGCGCAACCAATCGGTAAGCGAGCGCTCCTCCAGGCACAGCAGCCGATTGGCTCTCCTGCCCCATTGACTTACACTGGCTCAGACAGCATTGCCGAAATCTGTGTGGAACTCGATTTTGCTTTTCACTCTTCCCCTGTTTTTCTGCAAAATCTCCAAAAGAGCTGCTTCCAACTTGTGAGGCATCTGTAGAGGGAATCTGTTGTTGCTTTTGTTTGAATTCTGCTGGATCCTGTTAGCAGCAGTGGACCAGACGATGAGGCGCCTCTCTCCTTCTATTTTAACTGTGTAAATTACCTAAAAAGTGCTGTTTTCCACTATTGTATTGCAAGGGGAAACTGCCATTTTAATGCTCTTCACTGTAATTACAGCTCCTTCTTTGCATGTGTAAGGTGGGCCAGATGCTGAGGCGCTACAGCACCCCCCCACGGTGCTTTTGTAGTGCTGATTTAGACAGTGATGCTCAGCAACACTTGATACTGCATTTATTAACTTCTGCACCCTCCTCTGTCTCTCTCCAGCCTGGAAATCCCACCCCTCAGCACCCAGCTGACCGTCGGGGCTTCGCTCCACCAGCGGGCGGTCGGCAACACCTTAGCTGAACCAGGGAACCACTTGGCTGGGAGGAACAGCAAGCGAGCAGTCAGGAAAGGTGCAGCCAATCGGTAAGCGAGCACTCCTCCAGGCACAGCAGCCGATTGGTTCTCCTGCCCCATTGACTTACACTGGCTCAGCCTGCATTGCCGAAATCAGTGTGGGACTTGATTTTGCTTTTCACTCTTCCCCTGTTTTTCTGCAAAATCTCCAAAAGAGCTGCTTCCAACTTGTGAGGCATCTGTAGAGGGAATCTGTTGTTGCTTTTGTTTGAATTCTGCTGGATCCTGTTAGCAGCAGTGGGCCAGATGCTGAGGCACCACTCTCCTTCTATTTTAGCTGTGTAAATTACCTAAAAATTGCTGTTTTCCACTATTGTATTGCGAGGGGAAACTGCAATTTTACTGCTCTTTACTGTAATTACAGCTCCTTCTTTGCATGTGTAAGGTGTGCCAGACGCTGAGGCTCCACAGCACCCCCCCACAGTTCTTTTGTAGTGCAGATTTAGTCAGTGACGCTCAGGAACACTTGATACTGCCTTTATTAACTGCTGCACCCTCCTCTGTCTCTCTCCAGCCTGCAATGCCACCCTACAGCACCAGCTGAGTGCCGGGCTTGCTCCCAGCGTAGATGGTCATGCACCTTAGCCGTCCAGGGAACCACGAGGTCAGGAGGAACAGCAACGGAGCAGTCAGGAAAGGCGCAGCCAATCAGTAAGCGAGCACACCTCCAGGCACAGCAGCCGATTGGCTCACCTGCTCCATTTACTTACACTGGCTCAGCCTGCATTGCCGAAATCTGTGTGGGACTCGATTTTGCTTTTCACTCTTCCCCTGTTTTTCTGCAAAATCTCCAAAAGAGCTGCTTTCAACTTGTGAGGCATCTGTAGAGGGAATCTGTTGTTGCTTTTGTTTGAATTCTGCTGGATCCTGTTAGCAGCAGTGGGCCAGACGCTGAGGCGCCACTCTCCTTCTATTTTAACTTTGTAAATTACCTAAAAAGTGCTGTTTTCCACTATTGTATTGCAAGGGGAAACTGCCATTTTACTGCTCTTTACCGTAATTACAGCTCCTTTTTTGCATGTGTAAGGTGGGCCTGACGCTGAGGTGCCACAGCACCCCCCACAGTTCTTTTGTAGTGCAGATTTAGTCAGTGACGCTCAGGAATGTTTGATACTGCCTTTTTAACTGCTGCATCCTCCTCTGTCTCTCTGCAGCCTACAACTCCCACCCCACAGCACCCAGCTGAGCACCGGGGCATCGCTCTGCCAGCGGGCAGCAGGCGGCACCTTACCCGAACCAGAGAACCACGAGGCCGGGAGGAACAGCAAGGGAGCAGTCGGGAAAGGCGCAGCCAATCGGTAAGCAAGCGCGCCTCCAGGCACAGCAGCCGACTGGCTCTCCTGCCCCGTTGACTTACACTGGCTCAGCCTGTATTGCCGAAATCTGTGTGGGACTCGATTTTGCTTTACACTCTTCCCCTGTTTTTCTGCAAAATCTCAAAAAGAGCTGCTTCCAACTTGTGAGACATCTGTAGAGGGAGTCCGTTGTTGCTTATGTTTGAATTCTGATGGATCCTGTTAGCAGCAGTGGGCCAGACGATGAGGCGCCTCTCTCCTTCTTTTTTAACTGTGTCAATTACCTAAAAAGTGCAGGTTTCCACTATTGTATTGTAAAGGGAACTGCCATTTTGCTGCTCTATACTGTAATTACAGCTCCTTTTTTGCATGTGTAAGGTGTGCCAGATGCTGAGGCGCCACAGCACCCCCCCCACAGTCCTTTTGTTGTGCAGTTTTAGTCAGTGACGGTCAGGAACGCTTGATGCTGCCTTTATTAACTGCTGCACCCTCCTCTGTCTCTCTCCAGCCTGCAACTCCCACCCCACAGCACCCAGCTGAGCGCCGGGGCTTCGTTCCGCCAGCGAGCGGTCGGCGGCACCTTAGCCGAACCAGGGAACAACGAGGTCGGGAGGAACAGCGAGGGAGCAGTCGGGAAAGGCTCAGCCAATCGGTAAGTGAGCACACCTCCAGACACAGCAGCCGATTGGCTCACCTACTCCATTTACTTACACTGGCTCAGCCTGCATTGCCGAAATCTGTGTGGGACTTGATTTTGCTTTTCACTCTTCCCCTGTTTTTCTGCAAAATCTCCAAAAGTGCTGCTTTCAACTTGTGAGGCATCTGTAGAGGGAATCTGTTGTTGCTTTTGTTTGAATTCTGCTGGATCCTGTTAGCAGCAGTGGGCCAGACGCTGAGGCGCCACTCTCCTTCTATTTTAAGAGTGTAAATTACCTAAAAAGTGCTGTTTTCCACTATTGTATTGCGAGGGGAAACTGCCATTTTACTTCTCTTTACTGTAATTACAGCTCCTTTTTTGCACGTCTAAGTTGGGCCTGACGCTGAGGCGTCACAGCACCCCCCCACAGTCCTTTTGTAGTGCTGATATAGTCAGTGAGGCTCAGGAACGCTTGATACTGCCTTTATTAAGTGCTGCACCCTCCTCTGTCTCTCTCCAGCCTGTAAATCCCACCCCACAGCACCCAGCTGAGAGCCGTGGCTTCATTCCACCAGCGGGCAGTCGGCGGCACCTCAGCCGAACCAGGTAACCTTGAGGTCGGGAGAAACAGCGAGGGAGCAGTTGGGAAAGGCGCAGCCAATCGGTAAGCGAGTGCACCTCCAGGAACAGAAGCTGATTGGCTCACCAGCTCCACTGACTTACACTGGCTCAGCCTGCATTGCCGAAATCTGTGTGGGACTCGATTTTGCTTTTCACTCTTCCCCTGTATTTCTGCAAAATCTCCAAAAGAGCTGCTTTCAACTTGTGAGGCATCTGTAGAGGGAATCTGTTGTTGCTTTTGTTAGAATTCTTCTGGACCCTGTTAGCAGCAGTGGGCCAGACGCTTAGGCGCCACTCTCCTTCTATTTTAACTGTGTAAATTACCTAAAAAGTGCTGTTTTCTACTATTGTATTACGAGGGGAAACTGCCATTTTACTGCTCTTTACTGTAATTACAGCTCCTTTTTTGCATGTGTAGGGTGGGCCAGATGCTGAGGCGCCACAGCACCCCCCACAGTCCTTTTGTAGTGCAGATTTAGTCAGTGATGCTCAGGAATGCATGATACTGCCTTTTTTTACTGCTGCACCCTCCTCTGTCTCTCTCCAGCCTGCTACCACCACCCCACAGCACCCAGCGGAGCGCCGGGGTTTCTTTCCTATAGCGGGTGGTCGGCGGCACCTTAGCAGAACCAGGGATCCATGAGGCTGGGTGGAACAGCAAGGGAGCAGTCGGAAAGGCGCAGCCAATCGGAAAGCGAGCGCACCTCCAGGCACAGCAGCCATTTGGCTCACCTGCTCCATTGACTTACATTGGCTTAGCCTGCATTGCCAAAATCTGTGTGGAACTCGATTTTGCTTTTCACTCTTCCCCTGTTTTTCTGCAAAATCTCCAAAAGAGCTGCTTCCAATTTGTGAGGAATCCTTAGAGGGAATCTGTTGTTTCCTTTGTTTGAATTGTGCTGTATCCTGTTAGCAGCAGTGGGCCAGACACTGAGGCGCCACTCTCCCTCTATTTTAACTGTGTAAATTACCTAAAAAGTGCTGTTTTCCACTATTGTATTGTACGGGGAAACTGCCATTTTACTGCTTTTTACTGTAATTATAGCTCCTTTTTTGCATGTGTAAGGTGGGCCAGACGCTGAGGCACCACAGCACCCCCCCACAGTCCTTTTGTATTGCAGATTTAGTCAGTGACACTCAGGAATGCTTGATACTGCCTTTATTAACTGCTGCACCCTCCTCTGTCTCTCTCCAGCCTGCAACTCCCAGCCTACAGAACCCAGCTGAGCGCCGGACCTTCGCTTTGCCAGCGGGCGGTCGGCAGCACCTTAGCCGAACCAGAGAACCATGAAGCCGGGAGGAACAGCGAGGGAGCAGTCGAGAAAGGCGCAACCAATCGGTAAGCGAGCGCTCCTCCAAGCACAGCAGCCGATTGGCTCTCCTGCCCCATTGACTTACACTAGCTCAGGCAGCATTGCCGAAATCTGTGTGGAACTCGATTTTGCTTTTCACTCTTCCCCTGTTTTTCTGAAAAATCCCCAAAAGCGCTGCTTCCAACTTGTGAGGCATCTGTAGAGGAATCTGTTGTTGCTTTGTTTTCATTCTGCTGGATCCTGTTAGCAACAGTGGGCCGAAGCTGAGGCGCCACTCTCCTTCTATTTTAACGTGTAAATTACCTAAAAAGTGGTGTTTTCCACTATTGTATTGCAAGGGAAATTGCCATTTACTGCTTTCTTTACCGTGATACAGCTCCTTTTTACATGTGTAAGGTGGGCCAGGCGGCTGGGCGCTACAACACCCCACAGTCCTATTGTAGTGGAGATTTAGGCAGGGACAGTCAGAACACTTGATACTGCCTTTTTAACTACTGCACACTCCTCTGTCTCTCTCCAGCCTGCAACTCCCACCCCTGCACCCAGCTGAGTGCGGGCTTCGTTCGCCAATGGGGGTCGCGGCGGCACAACAGGCGATCCAGGAAGCAGAGGTCGGGAGGAACAGCGAAGACAGTCAGGAATAAGCGCAACCAATCAGTAAGCTAGCGCTCCTCCAGGTACAGCAGCCGATTGTCTCTCCTGCCTCATTGACTTACACTGGCTCAGCCTGCACTGAGGAAATCTGTGTGGTACTCGATTTTGCTTTTCACTCTTCTCCTGTTTTTCTGCAAAATCGAGAAAAGATCTGCTTCCAACTTGTGAGGCATCTGTAGAGGGAGTCTGTTGTTGCTTTTGTTTGAGTCTGCTGGATCCTGTTAGCAGTGGGCCAGACGCTGAGGCACCACTCTCCTTCTATTTTAACTCGCGTGAATTACCTAAAAGTGCTGATTTCCACTATTGTATTGCAAGGAAACTGCCATTTTACTGCTCTTTACTGTAATTACAGCTCCTTTTTTGCATGTGTAAGGTGTGCCAGACGCTGAGAAGCCACAGCACCCCCCACAGTCCTTTTGTAGTGCTGATTTAGTCAGTGACGCTCAGGAATACTTGATACTGCCTTTATTAACTGCTGCACCCTCCTCTGTCTCTCTCCAGCAAGCAACTCCCACCCCACAACACCCTGCTGAGCTCCGGGGCTTGGCTCTGACAGTGGGCTGCCGGAGGCACCTTAGCCGAACCAGTGAACCACGAGGCCGTGAGGAACAGTGAGGGAGCAGTCGGGAAAGGTGCAACCAATCGGTAAGCGAGCACTCCTCCAGGCACAGCAGCCGACTGTCTCTCCTGCCCCATTGACTTACTCTGGCTCAGCCTGCATTGCCTAAATCTGTGTGGGACTCGATTTTGCTTTTCACTCTTCCCCTGTTTTTCTGCAAAATCTCCAAAAGAGCTGCTTCCAACTTGTGAGGCATCTGTAGAGGGAACTGTTTTGCTTTTGTTTGAATTCCGCTGGATCCTGTTAGCAGTAGGGCCAGACAGTGAGCGTCAATCTCCCTCTCTTTTAACTGTGTAAATTACCTAAAAAGTGCTGTTTTCCACTATTGTATTGCAAAGCGAAACTGCCATTTTACTGCTCTTTACTGTAGTTACAGCTCCATTTTTGCATGTGTAAGGTGGGCCAGACACTGAGGCACCACAGCACCCCCCCCACAGTCCTTTTGTAGTGCTGATTTAGTCAGAGACGCTCAGGAATGCTTGATACTGCCTTTATTAACTTTTGCACCCTCCTCTGTCTCTCTCTAGCCTGCAAATCCCACCCCACAGCACCCAGCTGAGCGCCGCTGCTTCGCTCCGCCAGCGGGCAGTCGGCGGCACCTTAGCAGAACCTGGGAACTACGAGGCCAGGAGGAACAGCGAGGGAAAATTCCGGAAAGGCACAGCCTATTGGTAAGCGAGCGCTTCTCCAGGCACAGCAGCCGGTTGGCTCTCCTGCCCCATTGACTTAATCTGGCTCAGCCTGCATTGCCGAAATCAGTGTGGGACTCGATTTTGCTTTTCACTCTTCCCCTGTTTTTCTGCAATATCTCCAAAAGAGCTGCTTCCAAATTGTGAGGCATCTGTTGAGGGAATCTGTTGTTGCATTTCTTTGAATTTCGCTGGATTCTGTTAGCAGCAGAGGGCCAGACGCTGAGGCGCCACTCTCCATCTATTTTAACTGTGTAAATTACCTAAAAATGCTGTTTTCCACTATTGCATTGTAAGGGGAAACTGCCATTTTACTGTTCTTTACTGTAATTACTGCTCCTTTTTTGCATGTGTAAGGTGGGCCAGACGCTGAGGCACCACAGCACCCCCCCACAGTCCTTTTGTAGTGCAGATTTAGTCAGTGACGCTCAGGAATGCTTGATACTGCCCTTATTATTTGCTGCACCCTCCTCTGTCTCTCTCCTGCCTGCAACTCCCACCTCACAGCACTCAGCTGAGCGCCGTGGCTTCGCTCCGCCAGCTGGCGGTTGGCGGCACCTAAGCTGAACCAGGGAACCACGAAGCCACGAGGAACAGTGAGGGAACAGTCGGGAAAGGCACAACCAATCGGTAAGCAAGCGCTCCTCCAGGCACAGCAGCGATTGGCTCTCCTGCCCCATTGACTTATACTAGCTCAGCCTGCATTGCTGAAATCTGTGTGGAACTCGATTTTACTTTTCACTCTTCCCCTGTTTTTCTGCAAAATCTCCAAAAGAGCTCCATCCAACATGTGAGGCATCTGTAGAGGGAGTCTGTTGTTGCTTTTGTTTGAATTCTGCTGTATCCTGTTAGCCGCAGTGGGCCAGACGATGAGGCTCCTCTCTCCTTCTATTTTATCTGTGTAAATTACCTAAAAAGTGCTGTTTTCCACTATTGTATTGCAAGGGGAAACTGCCATTTTACTGCTCTTTACTGTAATTACAGCTCCATTTTATGTTTGCTTGCACGCATGTGCAAGAAACATAGTGCCATCATCGGAGATTTCGGAGGTGTGTCACCTCCTCCTCCAATTCAAGCAGTGTGCTGGCAGGTGCGGCACCTCTAAGCCAATGCATTTTGGAGCTGTCTGAAACAAGCTCCAAAATGCTGTAACCTCCCAGTTGAAAGGGGAACTATGCAAGGAAAGTCGGGAAAGGCACAGCTCATTGGTAGCTTCGCTTCTCCAGCTTCACAGCAGCTGCTGGTTTCTCCTGCCCATTGACTTAATCTGGCTCGGCCTGTATTGCCGTAAATCTGTGTGTGAGACCTGTATTTGCTTTTCACTTTTCCCCTGTTTTTTCTAAAATATCTCCAAAAGAGCTGCTTCCAAATTGTGAGGCATCTGTAGAGGGAATCTGTTGTTGCATTTCTTTGAATTTCGCTGGATTCTGTTAGCAGCAGAGGGCCAGATGCTGAGGCGCCACTCTCCATCTATTTTAACTGTGTATATTACCTAAAAAGTGCTGTTTTCCACTATTGCATTGTAAGGGGAAACTGCCATTTTACTGTTCTTTCCTGTAATTACAGCTCCTTTTTTGCATGTGTAAGGTGGGCCAGACGCTGAGGCACCACAGCACCCCCCCCACAGTCCTTTTGTAGTGCAGATTTAGTCAGTGACGCTCAGGAATGCTTGATACTGCCCTTATTATTTGCTGCACCCTCCTCTGTCTCTCTCCTGCCTGCAACTCCCACCTCACAGCACTCAGCTGAGCGCTATGGCTTCGCTCCGCCAGCTGGCGGTCAGCGGCACCTAAGCTGAACCAGGGAACCATGAAGCCGTGAGGAACAGTGAGGGAGCAGTCAGGAAAGGCGCAACCAATCGGTAAGCAAGCACTCCTCCAGGCACAGCATCCGATTGGCTCTCCTGCCCCATTGACTTACACTAGCTCAGCCTGCATTGCTGAAATCTGTGTGGGACTCGATTTTACTTTTCACTCTTACCCTGTTTTTCTGCAAAATCTCCAAAAGAGCTCCTTCCAACATGTGAGGAATCTGTAGAGGGAGTCTGTTGTTGCTTTTGTTTGAATTCTGCTGGATCCTGTTAGCAGCAGTGGGCCAGACGATGAGGCTCCTCTCTCCTTCTATTTTAACTGTGTAAATTACCTAAAAAGTGCTGTTTTCCACTATTGTATTGCAAGGGGAAACTGCCATTTTACTGCTCTTTACTGTAATTACAGATCCTTTTTATGTTTGCTTGCACGCATGTGCAAGAAACATAGTGCTGGTTTCATCGGGAGGATTTCAAGGTGTGCCCTCCTCCACCCAAGCAGTGTGCTGGTGGTGGGGTTCTGAAAGTCATCGCATTTTGGAGCTGTCTATGACAAGCTCCAAAATGCTGTGGCATACAGTTGAAAGGGGAACTATGGCTGAGTGAGCAGCGAGCAGAAGCTGCCCGCGCAGCTCCCCCCCACCCCCCAGCGCTGCAGGCGTGGCGCGCCCCTGCATGTATAGCCGATGGTGCCAACCTCGTGGCTGAGCTGCATCGCCTCCTCCCACCCCTCCCAGTAGTTGGTGCCATGTTGAGCCCACCCCAGCTGCAGCAGTCATTTTGCCGACGGGTGCTCCACTTTCTGCTGGTTGTACGCCTCTTAATGCCTCTTGTGCCACGCTGAGCCTACCCCAGCGTGGCTAACAACCTACCTAGCTTTTTGTTTTGATGCACTGACGGGATGCTCAATCCCTCGTCGGCTGAACGCCCCCCCAAAGCCCCTTGTTCCACACTGGGAGCCCACCCCAGTGTGGCGTGTGGTCCCACGTAAGTCTTTTTTTTTTTTTGTATCCTGTAAACAAAACGGTCCCGAGGCGCTCTCCCGAACCCCTCCCACAACCCGCACCCACCCACCGCGCACCCAGCCTCCCACACCCTCACCCCATACTTACTCTAGCATGGACTGCGGCGCTGAACACCTCGTGGACCGGGAACACGCTTGCATTCTTCAAAGCCACCGCTAACTGAGGAAATGCTGCAAGATGTATAATGGGATAGATAGGAGGGGGTTCTATCTTATTGCATATTCAGACATTTTTGTGAATTTTTGCACCAAATTTCATCATAAGCTTTAATTCTTCATGAATGATGTCACTGTCATGGCGTTATTCTGGTCAAGGGTGATTTCAAGACAGTGATCGCGAATCACCTTTGGGAATGAATACCACCCATGACAGTGACATCATTCATGAGAAGGGGGCCTAAATCCCACATGTTGAAAAATTTTCTCCAAAATTCTGTAATTACTGTTTAACGAGCGTCATGCTAGGCAGTTCCTACGCAGGTCTCAGAAGTTCTCCCAATTTCACGACATTTTCACTCCAGATTTTCAACACTGCCATTTCACCTACCTTCTTATGAGTAGTACAGTTGTCATTTTTTACATCTCACCCAAAATGTGTTTCAGCCCTTGTAGCGCAGAATTGCTCAGTCGGTGTGTGAAATCAATGTACGGGACAATTAAGGAAATCACAGTGTTACACTATTCATGAGCAGAGGTGTTGAAATGGCTATGTTGAAAATTTGGTGAAAAAATTCCTAAAAATTACTGTTTTACGAGCTTGAGTTGCGCAGTTCCTACGCACGCTCATAGGTTTGCGAATTTTCAATATTTCCACTCCAGATTTCCATCATTGCCATTTTCCACACTTCCTTATGAGTATAGAAAGAAGGTTATTTTTCACATCCTGCCTAAAACGTGTTTCCGCTTCATGATCGGACAATGGCGCAGTCGTGCAAACCCAATGTATGGGACACATTAACAAAACCACAGTGACACTGTTCATGAGCAGAGATCTTAAAATGGCTATGTTGAAAATTTGCGGAAAAAATGCCTAAAGTGACTTTTACGAAGCGCATGCTGTACAAGTCTTTATGCATGCTCGTAAGTTTGCAAATTTAATATTTTACTCCAGATTATGTCAACATGTCCATTTTATTAAACTTCCATGAACAGTAACAGCTGCAATTTCTTATATGTCACCCAAAATGTTATCTACATGTAGCGATAGTGTTGCTGTTTGTGTGCTTATGCTAATGTTTAGGACAGATTAAGGAATCACAGTTACACTGTTCATGAGCAGAGGTCTTAAATGGCTATGTTGAAAATTTGGTGATAAAGTCCATAAAATGACTGTGTTACGAGTGAGCATTGTGCAGTTTCCACGCATCCTCAGTAGTTCATGACTTTGTAATATTTTCAGTCCAGATTTTCACCAGTGGCATTTTTCAACACTTCCTTATGATGAATAGCAGCATGCCATTTCTTTCACAACATACGTCAGTGTTTTCACACCTTCCAGTGCGGAGATGCGGGTCGCTGTGGGAAATCATTGTTCGGCACAGATAAAGAAAACTTCAGTGACATCAATTATGATCGGAGGCACCAAAATGCCCCAGTTGACAATTTATAAAATATCCCCAACCTATTATTTAACGGTGTGCTTGTACAGTTTCTATGTACGCCGTGACTTCACCACTAAATATTTTCACTCACATTTGCAACATAGCCATTTTTACATCTCCCCATGAAAGAGTACAGCTGTTACTTTTACATCCTGTTCGAATCTTTTGCACCTGTGGTGCTAAACTCAGAGTTTCGTGCATAAGTAGCTTAGTTGTCAAACTGATATTCCCTGTTCATGAGGTGGTGTCAGGAACAAAGCAGGAATTTCGGTTAAAATACCCAACGTAATGCCCAGGTATTAGGGGCTCTTAACTACAATCATTTAACCCTATAGGAGAATGACAGAATCCTCAGGTGGATTTGGGATTCTGCCTGTGATGCTCATACCATTCCACACCCTGCAGTCACTGAGAGGCATCGGGCATGCCTTGGACTCTTCGCCTCAAACTTCACCCCATTCTTTCCTATATCGTCACCTATCTCACCATATTTCCTAATGAAATGGGTGCGTATGAGGCAAAGAGCCCATGAACACGTGACACTTGCCAGTCTCTGCAGAGTGGGGTGTGGTGAAATGGCATGGCTGTTTGCCTGACGACTCCAAACGCACACCCCACTGCCTGTCACTTCTGCAGGGTGATGGTGGTTGGCTTCAGTTCAATACTTCACTGCCATTCCTATTACGCAGCTCTTAACTTCACACTAGCACTGCCAATGCCAGCAAGCAAACATTCGCATTGACAAATGCTTGCTACATGTGAAAGGTGGAGAGCATTGTTGAGGAGCCGCTGGCACTCTCACACAGTCCTTTTCTAGTGCAGATTTAGTCAGTGACTGCCAGGAATGCTTGATACTGCCTTTATTAACTGCTGCACCTCGCCTGTCTCTGTCCAGCCTGCAACTCCCAGCCCACAGCACCCAGCTGAGCGCCGGGCTTGCCCGTCCAGCAGGCATCGGACACTTTAGCCGAACCAGGGAACCATGAGGTCAGGAGGAGGAACAGCGAGGGAGCAGTTGGGAAAGGCGCAGCTAATCGGCAAGCTTAGCAGACCTCCAGGCACAGCATGATTGGCTAACCTGCTCCATTTATTTACCCTGGCTTAGTCCTGCATTGCCGAAATCTGTGTGGGACTTTGATTTTGCTTTTCACTCTTCCCCTGTTTTTCTGCAAAATTCCAAAAGAGCTGCTTTCAACTTCTGTGAGGCATCTGTAGAGGGAATCTGTTGTTGCTTTTGCTTGAATTCCTGCTGATCCAGTTAGCAGCAGAGGGCCTGACGTTGAGGCGCTACTCCTTCTATTTTAACTGTGTAAATTACCTAAAAAGTGCTGTTTCACTATTGTATTTGTGTAGGGAAACTGCCATTTTATTGCTCTTTTATCAATTATGCCCTTGCATGTGTGGCTAGACGCTGAGAGGTGCCACAGCAACCATAGTCCTTTTTTGTAGTGTATATATTTAGTCAGTGATGCCTCAGGAATGCTTGATACTGCCTGTTTTAACTGTTGCACCTCCTCTCGTCTTTTCCAGCCTGCAACTTCCACCCCATAGCAGCACCCAGCTGAGCTGGGCTTGCTTGGTTACAGTGGGCGGCCGGAGGCACCTTAGCCAAACTAGGGAACCACGAGGCCGTGTGGAACAGCGAGGGAGCAGACGGGAAAAGCACAGCCAATCGGTAAGTGAGTGCTCCTCCAGGCACAGCAGCCGATTGGCTCTCCTGTCCCTTTGACTTACACTGGCTCAGCTTGCACTGCCGACATCTGTGTGGGACTCGATTTTGCTTTTCACTCTTCCCCTGTTTTTCTGCAAAATCTCCAAAAGAGCTGCTTCCAACTTGTGAGGCATCTGTAGAGGGAATCTGTTGTTGCTTTTGTTGGAATTCAGCTGGATCCAGTTAGCAGCAGTGCTCCAGCCGATGAGGCGTCTCCTATTTTAACTGTGTAAATTACTCAAAAGTGCTGTTTTCCACTATTGTATTGGTGAGGGAAACTGCCATTTTACTGCTCTTTACTGTAATTACAGCTCCTTTTGTATGTGTAAGGTGGGCCAGGCTGAGGCACCACAGCACCCCCCAACAGTCCTTTGTGAAAAGTTGATTTAGCCAGTGACGCTCAGGATCATTGATACAGCCTTAATTAACTACTGCACCCTCCTCTGTCTCTCTCCAGCCTGCAACCCCACTCCACAGCACCCAGCTGAGCGCGCTGGGTTTCGATCTCGCTGAAGTGGCGGGTCGGAGGCACCTCCAGCTGAACCAGGGAACCACGAGGGCCGAGGAACAGGAAGGGAGCATTTGGGAGGTGCAGCCAATCGTTGTTAGCGCTTCCTCCAGGCATGGCAGCCGATTGGCTCTCCTGCCCCAATGACTTACACTGGCTCAGCCTGTACTGTCAAATTATGGAGAGACTCGATTTTGTCTTCCCTGTGTTTTTCTGCAAATTCCAAAAGAGCTACTTCCAACTTGTGAGGTATCTGTAGAGGGAATCTGTTGCTTTTGTTATGAATTGGCTGATCCTGTTAGCAGCAGAGAGGCCAGACGCCAAGGCGCCACTCTCCTCTATTTTAACTGTGTAAATTACCTAAAAGTGTTTTATCCACTATTGTATTGGAAGGAAACTGCCATTTTACTGCTCTTACTGTATTACAACTCCTTTTGTATGTGTAGGTGGGCCAGACGCTGAGGCACCACAGCACCCCCCACAGTCCTCTTGTAGTGCTGATTTTGTCAGTGACGCGCCAGAACACTTGATACTGCTTTATTAACTTCTGCACCCTCCTTCTGGCTCTCTCCAGCTCTGTAAATCTTTACTCCCCACACCCAGCTGAGCACCGGCGGCACCTTAGTCGCACCCAGGGAACCACTTAAGCTCGAGGAACAGTGAGGAAGAAGTCAGAGAAATGCGCGAACTAATCGGTAAGCGAGCGCCCAGGCACACAGCCGCCTTGATTGGCTATCCTTCCCTTGACTTACACTTGCTCAGCTCGTGCTCTGTAAATCAGTGTGGACTCCGATTTGTTTTTCACTTTTTCCCTGTTTTTCTGTACAATTCCAAAAGAGTTTTGCCCAACTGTAGAGGCATCTGTTGAGGGAATCTGTTGTTGCTTTGTTTGAATTCGTCTGATCCTGTTAGCAGTAGTGGGCAGACGCTGAGTTTCGCACTTCCTTCTATTTTAACTGTGTAAATTACCTAAAAAGTGCTGTTTTCCACTATTGTATTGCGAGGGGAAACTGCCATTTTACTGCTTTTTACTGTAATTACACTTTTTGCATGTGAGGGTTTTAGACGTTGTGGCGCACAGCACCCTCCACAATCTTTTGTAGTGCAGATTTAGTCTGTGACGTGAGGAATGCTTTGATACTGCTTTTATTAACTGCTGCACCTCCTCTGTCTCTCTTCAGCTTGCAATTCCCCACCCTGGCTGGGTAGCACCCAGTTGAGTTCCTGGGCTTGGCTCCGCCAGCAGGCAGCTGGAGGCACCTTAGCCGAATCCAGTGAACTACGTAGGCTGGAGGAAATGTGAGGGAGCAGTCGGGAAAGGCGCAGCCAATTGGTATGCGAGCACTCCTCCAGGCACAGCAGCTGATTGTCTCTCCTGCCCCATAGACTTACACTGGCTTAGCCTGCATTGCCGAAATCTGTGTGGGACTCGATTTTGCTTTTCACTCTTCCCCTGATTTTCTGCAAAATCTCCAAAAGAGCTGCTTCCAACTTGTGAGGCATCTGTAGAGGGAATCTGTTGTTTCTTTTGTTGGAATTTGGCTGGATCCAGTTAGCAGCAGAGGGCCAGATGCTGAGGCGCCAATCTCTCTCTATTTTAAATGAGTAAATTACCTAAAAAGTTTTGTTTTCCACTATTGTATTGCAAGCGGAAACAGCCATTTTACTGCTCTTTACTGTAATTACAGCTCTTTTTTTACGCAGGTAAGGTGGGCTAGATGCTGAGGTGCCAAACACCCCCTGTCCAGTCCTTTGTAGTGTAGATTTAGTCAGTGATGGTCAGGAATGCTTGATACTGCCTTTTATTAACTGCTGCTCCTCCTCTGTCTCTCTCCAGCCTGCAGCGCTCACACCCACAGCACCCAGGCTGAGCACCGGGCTTCGCCCGCCAGCAGGCTGATCGAGGCACCTTTAGCCGAACCAGTGAACCACGAGGCTGTGAGGAACAGTGAGGGAGCAGTCGGGAAAGGCGCAGCCAATCGGTATGCAGCACTCCTCCCGACAGCAGCTGATTGTCTCCTGCCCCATTGACTACACTGGCTTAGCCTGCATTGTCTAATCTGTGTGGGACTCGATTTTGCTTTTCACTTTTCCTCGTTTTTCTGCAAATTCCAAAAGAGCTGCTCCAGCTTGTGAGACATCTGTAGAGGGAATCTGTTGTTGCTTTGTTGAATTTGGCTGATCCAGTTAGCAGCAGAGGGCCAGATGCTGAGGCGCCACTCTCCTCTATTTTAAATGAGTAAATTACCTAAACGTTTTGTTTTCCACTATTGCACTGTAAGTGAAACTACCATTTTACTGCTTTTACTGTAATTACAGCTCCTTTTTTTTCACGCGTGTGGCAGGGCTAGATGCTGAGGTGCCAAAACACCCCCACAGTCGTTTGTAGTAGATTTAGCTGCGATGGTCAGGAATGCTTGATACTGCCTTTATTAACTGCTGCCCCTCCTCTGCTCTCTTCAGCCTGCAACTCACACCCCACAGCACCGAAGGCTGAGCACTGGGCTTCGCTCCGCCAGCAGGCGATCGCGCACCTTAGCCGAATCCAGGGAACCACGAGGTTGGAGGAACAGCGGGAGCAGTAAGGGCGTCAATCAATCATTGCTTAGTGGTCCTCCAGGCACAGCAGCCATTTCTCCTGCCCACTTTTGACTTACACTGGCTCAGCTCGCATTGCCGAAATCTGGGTGGGGACTCCGATTTGCTTTTCACTCTTCCCTGTTTTTCTGAAAAATTTCCAAAAGAGCTGCTTCCAACTTGTGAGGCAACTGTAGAGGGAATCTGTTGTTGCTTTTGTTGGAATTCGGTTGGATCCTTTTAGCAGCAGAGGCCAGATGCTGAGGCGCCACTCTCCCTCTATTTTAACTGTGTAAATTACCTAAAAAGTTCTGTTTTCCACTATTGTATTGCAAGGGGAAACTGCTATTATACTGCTCTTTACTGTAATTACAGCTCCTTTTTGCATGTTTAAGGTTGGCCTGACGCGAGTCGCCACAGCACCCCTCACAGTACTTTTTTAGTGTTGATTTAGTCAGTGACGCTCAGGAACGCTGATATAGCCTTTATTAACTTCTGCACCCCTCTGTCTCTCTCCAGCCTGCAAATACCACCCACATCACTCCATCTGAGCTGGGCTTTGCTCCGCCAGCTGCAGGTCGAAGTGTATCTTAGCTGAACCAGGAACCACGAGGCTGGGAGGAACAGCGAAGGAGCAGTAGGGAAGGGTGCAGCCAATCGGCAAGCTTAGCCGCCTCCAGGCACAGCAGCCGATTGCCTCTCCTGCCCCAATGACTTACACTGGCTCAGCCTGCATTGCCGAAATCTGTGTGAGACCTGATTTGCTTTTCGTTCCCCTGTTTTTCTGCAAATCTCCAAAAGAGCTTCCTCTAACTTGTGAGGCATCTGTAGAGGGAATCTGTTGTTGCTTTTTGTTTGAATTGCTGATCCTGTTAGCAGCAGAGGGTCAGACGCTAAGGCTTCACTCTCCTCTATTTTAACTGTGTAAATTACCTAAAAAGTGCTGTTATCCACTATTGTATTGCAAGGGAACTGCCATTTTACTGCTCTTTACTGTAATTACAACCCTTTTTTTGCATGTGTAAGGTGGGCCAGACGCTGAGGCACCACAGCACTTCTCCAACAGTCCTCTTTGTAGTGCTGATTTTGTCAGTACGCCTCAGGAACAGTTGATACTGCCTTTATTAACTTCTGCACCCTCCTCTGTCTCTCTCCAGCCTGCAAATCCTACACCCCACAGCACTCCCAGCTGAGCACCGGGCTGCACTCTTAGTCGACCCAGGGAACCATTAAGCCCGGAGGAACAGTGAGGAAGCAGTCAGAAAATGCGCAACCAATCAGTGTTTAGCCGCCTCTCCAGGGCACAGCCGATTGGCTATCCTTCCCCTTGACTTACACTCTGCTCAGCTCATGCTATCTTGAATCAGTGTGGACTCGATTTTGTTTTTCACTTTTCCCTGTTTTCTGAAAAATTCCAAAAGAGCTGCTTCCAACTTGTGAGGCATCTGTTGAGGGAATCTGTTGTTGCTTTGTTTGAATTCCGCTGATCCTGTTAGCAGTGGGCCAGACGCTGAGGCGCCTACTCTCCTTCTATTTTAACTGTGTAAATTACCCAAAAGTGCTGTTTTCCACTATTGTATTGAGAGGAAACTGCACATTTTACTGCTTTTACTGCATTACACCCTTTTTGTATGTGGCAGGCTAGACGGTGGGCGCTACAGCACCCCCCACAATCCTTTTGTAGTAGATTTAGTCAGTGACGCTGAGGAATGCTTGATACTGCCTTTATTAACTGCTGCACCCTCTCTGTCTCTCTTCAGCCTGCAACCCCACCTGCACAGCACCCAGCTGAGCTCCGGGTTGGCTCCCCAGCAGGCAGCCGGAGGCACCTTAGTCAAACCAGTAAACCAATTTATTCGTGAGGAACAGTGAGAGCAGTCGGGAAGGCGCAGCTAATTGGTATGTGAGAGCACTCTCCAGCACAGCAGCTGATTGTCTCCTGCCCCATAGACTTACACTGGCTAGCCTGCATTGCCGAAATCTGTGGGACCTGGATTTGCTCACTTTTCCCCTGATTTTCTGCAAAATCTCCAAAAGAGCTTCTTCCAACTTGTGAGGCATCTGTAGAGGGAATCTGTTGTTTCTTTTGTTGGAATTTGGCTGGATCCAGTTAGCAGCAGAGGGCCAGATGCTGAGGCGCCACTCTCCCTCTATTTTAAATGAGTAAATTACCTAAAAAGTTTTGTTTTCCACTATTGTATTGCAAGCGGAAACAGCCATTTTACTGCTCTTTACTGTAATTACAGCTCCTTTTTTTTACGTGTGTAAGGTGGGCCAGATGCTGAGGTGCCAAAACACCCCCCCACAGTCCTTTTGTAGTGTAGATTTAGTCAGTGATGGTCAGGAATGCTTGATACTGCCTTTATTAACTGCTGCTCCCTCCTCTGTCTCTCTCCAGCCCGCAGCTCACACCCCACAGCACCCAGGCTGAGCACCGGGGCTTCTGCTCGCCAGCAGGCGATCGGAGGCATTTTAATGTAACCAGTGAACCACGAGGCTGTGAGGAACAGTGAGGGAGCAGTCGGGAAAGGCGCAGCCAATCGGTATGCGAGCACTCCTCCCGGCACAGCAGCTGATTGTCTCTCCTGCCCCATTGACTTACACTGGCTTAGCCTGCATTGCCGTAATCTGTGTGGGACTCGATTTTGCTTTTCACTCTTCCCCTGTTTTTCTGCAAAATCTCCAAAAGAGCTGCTTCCAGCTTGTGAGACATCTGTAGAGGGAATCTGTTGTTGCTTTTGTTGGAATTTGGCTGGATCCAGTTAGCAGCAGAGGGCCAGACGCTGAGGCGCCACTCTCCCTCTATTTTAAATGAGTAAATTACCTAAAACGTTTTGTTTTCCACTATTGCATTGCAAGCGGAAACTACCATTTTACTGCTCTTTACTGTAATTACAGCTCCTTTTTTTCACGTGTGTAAGGTGGGCCAGATGCTGAGGTGCCAAAACACCCCCCCACAGTCGTTTGTAGTGTAGATTTAGTCAGTGATGGTCAGGAATGCCTGATACTGCCTTTATTAACTGCTGCTCCCTCCTCTGTCTCTCTCCAGCCTGCAACTCACACCCCACAGCACGAAGGCTGAGCACCGGGGCTTCGTTCCGCCAGCAGGCGATCGGCGGCACCTTAGCCGAACCAGGGAACCACGAGGTCGGGAGGAACAGCGAGGGAGCAGTCGGGAAAGGCGCAACCAATCAATAAGCGAGTGGTCCTCCAGGCACAGCAGCCGATTGGCTCTCCTGCCCACTTGACTTACACTGGCTCAGCCTGCATTGCCGAAATCTGTGTGGGACTCGATTTTGCTTTTCACTCTTCCCCTGTTTTTCTGAAAAATCTCCAAAAGAGCTGCTTCCAACTTGTGAGGCAACTGTAGAGGGAATCTGTTGTTGCTTTTGTTGGAATTCGGTTGGATCCTTTTAGCAGCAGAGGACAGATGTTGAGGCGCCACTCTCCCTCTATTTTAACTGTGTAAATTACCTAAAAAGTTCTGTTTTCCACTATTGTATTGCAAGGGGAAACTGCTATTATACTGCTCTTTACTGTAATTACAGCTCCTTTTTTGCATGTTTAAGGTTGGCCTGACGCTGAGTCGCCACAGCACCCCCCCACAGTACTTTTGTAGTGCTGATTTAGTCAGTGACGCTCAGGAACGCTTGATATAGCCTTTATTAACTTCTGCACCCCCCTCTGTCTCTCTCCAGCCTGCAAATACCACCCCACATCACCCATCTGAGCGCCGGGGCTTTGCTCCGCCAGCGCAGGGTCGCGGCATCTTAGCTGAACCAGGGAACCACGAGGCTTGGAGGAACAGCGAAGGAGCAGTAGGGAAGGGTGCAGCTAATCGGTAAGCCGCCCTCCAGGCACAGCAGCGATTGCTCCTCCTGCCCCAATGACTTACACTGGCTCAGCCTGTATTGCCGAAATCTGTGTGGATTCTATTTGCTTTTCACGCTTCCCTGTTTTTCTGCAAAATTCCAAAAGACCTGCTTCCAACTTCAGAGGCATCTGTAGAGTTAATCTTTGTTGCTTTGTTTGACATTCTGGATCCTGTTAGCAGCAGGGGCCAGACGCTTAGGCGCCACTCTCCTTCTATTTAACTGTGTAATTACCTAAAAAGTGCTGTTTTCCACTATTGTATTGCGAGGGAAACTGCCATTTTACTGCTCTTACTGTAATTACAGCCCTTTTTGTATGTGAAGGTGGCTAGATGCTGAGGCACCACAGCACCCCCCCGCAGTCCTTTTGTAGTGCAGATTTAGTCAGTGATGGTCAGGAACGCTTGATACTGCCTTTATTAACTGCTGCACCCTCCTCTGTCTTTCTCCAGCCTTCAACTCATACCCCACAGCAAACAGCTGAGCGCCGGGGCTTCGTTCCGCCAGCGAGCGGTCGGCGGCACCTTAGCCAAACCAGAGAACCACGAGATCGGGAAGAACAGTGGGGGAGCAGTCGGGAAAGGCGCAGCCAATCGGTAAGCGAGCGCATCTCCAGGCACAGCAGCTGATTGGCTCACCTGCTCCATTTACTTACCCTGGCTCAGTCTGCATTGCTGAAATCTGTGTGGGACACGATTTTGATTTTCACTCTTCCTCTGTTTTTCTGAAATATCTCCAAAAGAGCTGCTTCCAACTCGTGAAGCATCTGTAGAGGGAATTTGTTGTTGCTTTTGTCTGAATTCTGCTGTATCCTGTTAGCAGCAGTGGGCCAAACGCTGAGGTGCCATTCTCCTTCTATTTTAACTAGTAAATTACCTAAAAGTGCTGTTTTCCCACTATTGGTATTTCAAGGGGAAACTGCCATTTTACCGTTTCTTACTGGTAATTATAGCTCTTTTTGGTATGTGTAAGGTGGCCACACTGAGGCGCCCACTGCACACCCCTCACAGTCCTTTTGTAGTGCATATTTAGTCAGCGATGCTCAGAAATACTTGATACTGCCTGTTTTAACTGCTGCACCCTCCTCTGTCTCTCTCCAGCCTGCAACTCCCACCCCATAGCACCCAGCTGAGCGCCAGGGATTCCCTTTGCCAGTGGGCGGCCGGAGGCACCTTAGCCGAACCAGGGAACCATGAGGCCGTGTGGAACAGCAAGGGAGCAGTCGGGAAAAGCGCAGCCAATCGGTAAGCGAGCGCTCCTCCAGGCACAGCAGCTGATTGGCTCTCCTGTCCCTTTGAGTTACACTGGCTCAGCTTGCATAGTCGAAATCTGTGTGGGACTCGATTTTGCTTTTCACTCTTCCCCTGTTTTTCTTCAAAATCTCCAAAAGAGCTGCTTCCAACTTGTGAGGCATCTGTAGAGGGAATCTGTTGTTGCTTTTTTTGGAATTCGGCTGGATCCTGTTAGCAGCAGAGGGCCAGACGATGATGCGCCAATCTCCCTCTATTTTAACTGTGTAAATTACCTAAAAAGTGCTGTTTTCCACCATTGTATTGCGAGGGGAAACTGCCATTTTACTGCTCTTTACTGTAATTACAACCTTTTTTGCATGTGGCAGGGCCAGATTGAGGCACCACAGCACCCCCCCAACAGTCCTTTTGTAGTGCTGATTTTGTCAGTGACGCTCAGAAACGCTTGATACTGCCTTTATTAACTTCTGCACCCTCTTCTGTCTCTCTCCAGCCTGAAAATCCCTCCCCACAGCACCCAGCTGAGCGCCGGGGCTTCGCTCTGCCAGCGGGTGGTCGGCGGCACCTTAAGCAAAACAGAGAACCATGAGACTGGGAGGAACAGTGAGGGAGAAGTCAGGAAAGGTGCAGCTAATCAGTAAGCGAGTGCTCCTCCAGGCACAGCTTCCGATTGGCTCTCCTGCTCCATTGAGTTACACTGGCTCAGCCTGCATTGCCTAAATCTGTGTGGGACTCGATTTTGCTTTTCACTCTTCTCCTGTTTTTCTGCAAAATCGAGAAAAGAGCTGCTTCCAACTTCTGAGGCATCTGCAGAGGGAGTCTGTTGTTGCTTTTGTTTGAATTCTGCTGGATCCTGTGAGCTGCAGTGGGCCAGACGCTGAGGCACCACTTTCCTTCTATTTTAACTGTGTAAATTACCTAAAAAGTGCTGTTTTCCACTATTGTATTGCGAGGGGAAACTGCCATTTTACTGCTCTTTACTGTAATTACAGCTCCTTTTTTGCATGTGTAAGGAGGGCCAGATGCTGAGGTACCACAGCACCCCCCCACAGTCCTTTTGTAGTGCAGATTTAGTCATTGATGGTCAGGAACACTTGATACTGCCTTTATTAAGTGCTGCACCCTCCTCTGTCTCTCTCCAGCCTTCAACTCCCACCCCACATCACCCAGCTGAGCGCCGGGGCTTTGTTCCACCAGCGAGCGGTCGGGCGTGCACCTTAGCCAAACCAGAGAACCACTTAGATCGGGAGAAACAGCGGGGAGCAGTCGGGAAAGGCACAGCCAATTGGTAAGCGAGCTCATCTCCAGGCACAGCAGGCGATTGGCTCACCTGCTCCATTTACTTAACCTGGCTCAGCCTACATTGCCGAAATCTGTGTGGGACTTGATTTTGCTTTTCACTCTTCCCCTGTTTTTCTGCAAAATCTCCATAAGAGCTGCTTTCAACTTGTGAGGCATCTGTAGAGGGAATCTGTTGTTGCTTTTGTTTGAATTCTGCTGGATCCTGTTAGCAAGTAGGGCCAGACGCTGAGGCGCCTACTCTCCTTCTATTTTAACCGTGTAAATTACCTCTCAAAATTGTTGTTTCTTCCACTATTGTATATGGTATGGGAAACTGTCATTTTACTGCTCTTTACTGTAATTACAGCCCTTTTTGCATGTGTAGGAAACTAGATGGGAGGCGCCACAGCACCCCCCACAATCCTTTGTAGTGCAGTGATTTATCAAGTAACACCAGGAATGCTTGATACTTCTTTTAACTGCTGCACCTCCTCTGTCTCTCTCCAGCCTGCAACTCCCACCCCACAGCACTCCAGCTGCTGGTGCTCGCTCCGCCAGCGGGCATCCGGAGGCACTTTAGTCAACCAGGGAACCACGAGGCCATGAGGCAGAGCGACGGAGCAGTCTTGAAAGGCACAGCCAATTGGTGTTAACCACTCCTCCAGGCACAGCAGCCGGTTGGCTCTCCTGCCCCAATGAATTACACTAGCTTAGCCTGCATTGCCGAAATCTGTGTGGGACTCGATTTTGCTTTTCACTCTTCCCCTGTTTTTCTGCAAAATCTCCAAAGGAGCTGCTTCCAACTTGTGAGGCATCTGTAGAGGGAATCTGTTGTTGCTTTTGTTGGAATTCGACTGGATCCTGTTAGCAGCAGCGGCAAGACGCTGAGGCACCACTCTCCCTCTATTTTAACTGTGTAAATTAACTAACAAGTTCTGTTTTCCACTATTGTATTGCAAGGGAAACTGCTATTATACTGCTCTTTACTGTAATTACAACTCCTTTTTTGCATGTGTAAGGTGGGCCTGACGCTGAGTCGCCACAGCACCATCCCACAGTACTTTTGTAGTGCTGATTTAGTCAGTGACGCTCAGGAATGCTTGATACAGCCTTTATTAACTTCTGCACCCTCCTCTGTCTCTCTCCAGCCTGCAAATCCCACCCCACAGCACCCATCTGAGCGCCAGGACTTCGCTCCGCCAGAGTGTGGTCTCATGCATCTTAGCCGAACCAGGGAACCACGAGGCTGGAAGAATGCTGAAGGGAGAAGTAGGGAAAGGCGCAACTAATTCAGGTGCGCGAGCCCTCCAGGCACAGCAGCCGATTGCCTCTCCTGCCTCTAATGACTTACACTGGCTCAGCCTGCATTGTCCGAAATCTGTGTGGGACCTCGATTTGCTTTTCACTCTTCCCTGTTTTTCTGCAAAATCTAAAAGAGCCCTTCCAACTTTGGGAGGCATCTGTAGAGGAATCCTTTTTGCTTTGCTTAAATTCTGCTGATCCTGTTCAGCAGAGGGCCAGACGCTGAGGCACCACTCTCCTTCTATTTTAACTGTGTAACTACCTAAAAGGTGCTGTTTCCACTATTGTATTGTGAGGGAAACTGCCATTTTACTGCTCTTACTGTAATTACAGCCCCTTTTTTGCATGTGTAAGGAGGGCCTGACGCCGAGGCGCCACAGCACCCCCCCAACAGTCCCCTTGTAGTGCTTATTTAGTCAGTGAAGCTCAGGAACGCTTGATACTGCCTTTATTAACTTCTGCACCCTCCTCTGTCTCTCTCCAGCCTGCAAATCCCACCCCACAGCACCCAGCTGAGCGCCGGGACTTCGCTCCACCAGCGGGCGGTCGGGGAACCTTAGCCTAACCAGGGAACCATGAGGCCGGGAGGAACAGCGAAGGAGCAGTTAGGAAATGCGCAACCAATCGGTGTTTAGCCCTCAGGCACTGCCGACGATTGGCTATCCTGCCCCTTGACTTACACTTGCTCAGCTCATGCTGTCGAAATCTGTGTGGGACCTGATTTTGCTTTTCACTCTTCCCCTGTTTTTCTGCAAAATCTCCAAAAGAGCTGCTTCCAACTCTGTGAGGCATCTGTTGAGGGAATCTGTTGTTGCTTTTGTTTGAATTCCGCTGATCCTGTTAGCAGCAGTGGGCCAGACGCCGAGGCGCCACTCTCCTTCTATTTTAACTGTGTAAATTACCCTAAAAAGTGTTGCTTCCACTATTGTATTGCGAGGGAAACTGCCATTTTACTGCTTTTTACTGTAATTACACCCTTTTTGTATGTGTGCAGGGTTAGACGGTGGCGCCACAGCACCTCCACAATCCTTTTTGTAGTGCAGATTTAGTCAGTGACGCTGAGGAATGCTTGATACTGCCTTTATTAACTGCTGCACCCTCCTCTGTCTCTCTTCAGCCTGCAACTCCCACCCCACAGCACCCAGCTGAGCTCCGGGGCTTGGCTCCGCCAGCAGGCAGCCGGAGGCACCTTAGCCGAACCAGTGAACCACGAGGCTGTGAGGAACAGTGAGGGAGCAGTCGGGAAAGGCGCAGCCAATTGGTATGCGAGCACTCCTCCAGGCACAGCAGCTGATTGTCTCTCCTGCCCCATAGACTTACACTGGCTTAGCCTGCATTGCCGAAATCTGTGTGGGACTCGATTTTGCTTTTCACTCTTCCCCTGATTTTCTGCAAAATTCCAAAAGAGCTGCTTCCTAACTTGTGAGGCATCTGTAGAGGGAATCTGTTTCTTTTGTTGGAATTTGGTTGATCCAGTTAGCAGCAGGGCCAGATGCTGAGGCTTCCACTCTCTATTTTAAATGAGTAAATTACCTAAAAGTTTTGTTTTCCACTATTGTATTGCAAGCGGAAACAGCCATTTTACTGCTCTTACTGTAATTACAGCCTTTTTTTTACGTGTGTAAGGTGGGCCAGATGCTGAGGTGCCAAAACACCCCCCCACAGTCCTTTTGTAGTGTAGATTTAGTCAGTGATGGTCAGGAATGCTTGATACTGCCTTTATTAACTGCTGCTCCCTCCTCTGTCTCTCTCCAGCCCGCAGCTCACACCCCACAGCACCCAGGCTGAGCACCGGGGCTTCGTTCCGCCAGCAGGCGATCGGAGGCACCTTAGCCGAACCAGTGAACCACGAGGCTGTGAGGAACAGTGAGGAGCAGTCGGAAAGGCGCAAGCTAATCGTGCATGCGAAGCACCTCCCGCACAGCAGCTGATTGTCTCTCCTGCCCCATTGACTTACACTGGCTTAGCCTGCATTGCCGTAATCTGTGTGGGACCTCGATTTGCTTTTCACTCTTCCCCTGTTTTCTGCAAAATTCCAAAGAGCTGCTTCCAGCTTGTGAGACATCTGTAGAGGGAATCTGTTGTTGCTTTTGTTGGAATTTGGCTGGATCCAGTTAGCAGCAGAGGGCCAGATGCTGAGGCGCCACTCTCCCTCTATTTTAAATGAGTAAATTACCTAAAACGTTTTGTTTTCCACTATTGCATTGCAAGTGGAAACTACCATTTTACTGCTCTTTACTGTAATTACAGCTCCTTTTTTTCACGTGTGTAAGGTGGGCCAGATGCTGAGGTGCCAAAACACCCCCCCACAGTCGTTTGTAGTGTAGATTTAGTCAGTGATGGTCAGGAATGCTTGATACTGCCTTTATTAACTGCTGCCCTCCTCCGTCTCTCTCCAGCCTGCAACTCACACCCCACATACCTATTAGCACCGGGCTTGCCCGCCAGCAGGCGATCGGGCGGCACCTAGCCGAACCAGGGAACCACGAGGTCGGGAGGAACAGCGAGGGAGCAGTCGGGAAAGGCGAACCAATCAATAAGCTAGTGGTCCTCCAGGCACAGCAGCCATTGGCCTCTCCTGCCCACTTGACTTACACTGGCTCAGCCTGCATTGTCGAAATCTGTGTGGGACCTGATTTGCTTTTCACTCTTCCCCTGTTTTTCTGAAAAATTCCAAAGAGCTGCTTCCAACCCTGTGAGGCAACTGTAGAGGGAATCTGTTGTTGCTTTTGTTGGAATTCGGTTGGATCCTTTTAGCAGCAGAGGCCAGATGCTGAGGCGCCACTCTCCCTCTATTTTAACTGTGTAAATTACCTAAAAAGTTCTGTTTTCCACTATTGTATTGCAAGGGGAAACTGCTATTATACTGCTCTTTACTGTAATTACAGCTCCTTTTTTGCATGTTTAAGGTTGGCCTGACGCTGAGTCGCCACAGCACCCCCCCACAGTACTTTTGTAGTGCTGATTTAGTCAGTGACGCTCAGGAACGCTTGATATAGCCTTTATTAACTTCTGCACCCCCCTCTGTCTCTCTCCAGCCTGCAAATACCACCCCACATCACCCATCTGAGCGCCGGGGCTTTGCTCCGCCAGCGTGCGGTCGGCGGCATCTTAGCTGAACCAGGGAACCACGAGGCTGGGAGGAACAGCGAAGGGAGCAGTAGGGAAAGGTGCAGCCAATCGGTAAGCGAGCGCTCCTCCAGGCACAGCAGCCGATTGCCTCTCCTGCCCCAATGACTTACACTGGCTCAGCCTGCATTGCCGAAATCTGTGTGAGACTCGATTTTGCTGCTCTTCCCCTGTTTTTCTGCAAAATCTCCAAAAGAGCTCCTTCCAACTTGTGAGGCATCTGTAGAGGGAATCTGTTGTTGCTTTTGTTTGAATTCGGCTGGATCCTGTTAGCAGCAGAGGGCCAGACGCTAAGGCGCCACTCTCCCTCTATTTTAACTGTGTAAATTACCTAAAAAGTGCTGTTATCCACTATTGTATTGCAAGGGGAAACTGCCATTTTACTGCTCTTTACTGTAATTACAACTCCTTTTTTGCATGTGTAAGGTGGGCCAGACGCTGAGGCACCACAGCACCCCCCCAACAGTCCTCTTGTAGTGCTGATTTTGTCAGTGACGCTCAGGAACAGTTGATACTGCCTTTATTAACTTCTGCACCCTCCTCTGTCTCTCTCCAGCCTGCAAATCCCACCCCACAGCACCCAGCTGAGCACCGGGCGGCACCTTAGTCGACCCAGGGAACCACGTAGCCCGGAGGAACAGTGAGGAAGCAGTCAGAAAATGCGCAACCAATCAGTAAGCGAGCGCTCCTCCAGGCACAGCCGCCGATTGGCTATCCTTCCCCCTTGACTTACACTTGCTCAGCCTGCGTTGCCGAAATCAGTGTGGGACTCGATTTTGTTTTTCACTTTTCCCCTGTTTTTCTGAAAAATCTCCAAAAGAGCTGCTTCCAACTTGTGAGGCATCTGTTGAGGGAATCTGTTGTTGCTTTTGTTTGAATTCCGCTGGATCCTGTTAGCAGCAGTGGGCCAGACGCTGAGGCGCCACTCTCCTTCTATTTTAACTGTGTAAATTACCTAAAAAGTGCTGTTTTCCACTATTGTATTGCGAGGGGAAACTGCCATTTTACTGCTTTTTACTGTAATTACACTCCTTTTTTGTATGTGTAAGGTGGGCCAGACGGTGGGGCGCCACAGCACCCCCCCCACAATCCTTTTGTAGTGCAGATTTAGTCAGTGACGCTGAGGAATGCTTGATACTGCCTTGATTAACTGCTGCACCCTCCTCTGTCTCTCTTCAGCCTGCAACTCCCACCCCACAGCACCCAGCTGAGCTCCGGGGCTTGGCTCCGCCAGCAGGCAGCCGGAGGCACCTTAGCCGAACCAGTGAACCACGAGGCTGTGAGGAACAGTGAGGGAGCAGTCGGGAAAGGCGCAGCCAATTGGTATGCGAGCACTCCTCCAGGCACAGCAGCTGATTGTCTCTCCTGCCCCATAGACTTACACTGGCTTAGCCTGCATTGCCGAAATCTGTGTGGGACTCGATTTTGCTTTTCACTCTTCCCCTGATTTTCTGCAAAATCTCCAAAAGAGCTGCTTCCAACTTGTGAGGCATCTGTAGAGGGAATCTGTTGTTTCTTTTGTTGGAATTTGGCTGGATCCAGTTAGCAGCAGAGGGCCAGATGCTGAGGCGCCACTCTCTCTCTATTTTAAATGAGTAAATTACCTAAAAAGTTTTGTTTTCACTATTGTATTGCAAGCTGAAACAGCTATTTTACTGCTCTTACTGTAATTACAGCCTTTTTTACGTGGTAAGGAGGGCCAGATGCTGAGGTGCCAAAACACCCCCCCACAGTCCTTTTGTAGTGTAGATTTAGTCAGTGATGGTCAGGAATGCTTGATACTGCCTTTATTAACTGCTGCTCCCTCCTCTGTCTCTCTCCAGCCCGCAGCTCACACCCCACAGCACCCAGGCTGAGCACCGGGGCTTCGTTCCGCCAGCAGGCGATCGGAGGCACCTTAGCCGAACCAGTGAACCACGAGGCTGTGAGGAACAGTGAGGGAGCAGTCGGGAAAGGCGCAGCCAATCGGTATGCGAGCACTCCTCCCGGCACAGCAGCTGATTGTCTCTCCTGCCCCATTGACTTACACTGGCTTAGCCTGCATTGCCGTAATCTGTGTGGGACTCGATTTTGCTTTTCACTCTTCCCCTGTTTTTCTGCAAAATCTCCAAAAGAGCTGCTTCCAGCTTGTGAGACATCTGTAGAGGGAATCTGTTGTTGCTTTTGTTGGAATTTGGCTGGATCCAGTTAGCAGCAGAGGGCCAGACGCTGAGGCGCCACTCTCCCTCTATTTTAAATGAGTAAATTACCTAAAACGTTTTGTTTTCCACTATTGCATTGCAAGCGGAAACTACCATTTTACTGCTCTTTACTGTAATTACAGCTCCTTTTTTTCACGTGTGTAAGGTGGGCCAGATGCTGAGGTGCCAAAACACCCCCCCACAGTCGTTTGTAGTGTAGATTTAGTCAGTGATGGTCAGGAATGCTTGATACTGCCTTTATTAACTGCTGCTCCCTCCTCTGTCTCTCTCCAGCCTGCAACTCACACCCCACAGCACGAAGGCTGAGCACCGGGGCTTCGTTCCGCCAGCAGGCGATCGGCGGCACCTTAGCCGAACCAGGGAACCACGAGGTCGGGAGGAACAGCGAGGGAGCAGTCGGGAAAGGCGCAACCAATCAATAAGCGAGTGGTCCTCCAGGCACAGCAGCCGATTGGCTCTCCTGCCCACTTGACTTACACTGGCTCAGCCTGCATTGCCGAAATCTGTGTGGGACTCGATTTTGCTTTTCACTCTTCCCCTGTTTTTCTGAAAAATCTCCAAAAGAGCTGCTTCCAACTTGTGAGGCAACTGTAGAGGGAATCTGTTGTTGCTTTTGTTGGAATTCGGCTGGATCCTTTTAGCAGCAGAGGACAGATGCTGAGGCGCCACTCTCCCTCTATTTTAACTGTGTAAATTACCTAAAAAGTTCTGTTTTCCACTATTGTATTGCAAGGGGAAACTGCTATTATACTGCTCTTTACTGTAATTACAGCTCCTTTTTTGCATGTTTAAGGTTGGCCTGACGCTGAGTCGCCACAGCACCCCCCCACAGTACTTTTGTAGTGCTGATTTAGTCAGTGACGCTCAGGAACGCTTGATATAGCTCTTTATTAACTCTGCACCCCTCTGTCTCTCTCCAGCCTGCAAATACCACCCCACATCACCCATCTGAGTGCTGGCTTTGCTCCGCCAGCGGCGGTCGGCGGCATCTTAGCTGGAACCAGGGAACCACGAGGCTGGGAGGAACAGCTGACGGGAGCAGAGGGAAAGGTGCAGCCATCTGTGCTAGCGCCTCCAGGCACAGCAGCCGATTGCCTCTCCTGCCCCAATGACTTACACTGGCTCAGCCTGCATTGCCGAAATCTGTGTGGGATTCGATTTTGCTTTTCACGCTTCCCCTGTTTTTCTGCAAAATCTCCAAAAGGCCTGCTTCCAACTTGTGAGGCATCTGTAGAGTTAATCCTTTGTTGCTTTTGTTTGAATTCTGCTGGATCCTGTTAGCAGCAGTGGGCCAGACGCTTAGGCGCCACTCTCCTTCTATTTAACTGTGTAAATTACCTAAAAAGTGCTGTTTTCCACTATTGTATTGCGAGGGGAAACTGCCATTTTACTGCTCTTTACTGTAATTACAGCTCCTTTTTTGCATGTGTAAGGTGGGCCAGATGCTGAGGCACCACAGCACCCCCCCGCAGTCCTTTTGTAGTGCAGATTTAGTCAGTGATGGTCAGGAACGCTTGATACTGCCTTTATTAACTGCTGCACCCTCCTCTGTCTTTCTCCAGCCTTCAACTCATACCCCACAGCAAACAGCTGAGCGCCGGTGCTTCGTTCCGCCAGCGGACGGTCGCGCACCTTAGCCAAACCAGAGAACCAACGAGATCGGGAAGAACAGTGGGGAGCAGTCTGGAAAGGCGCAGCTAATCGTGTGCACGTGACTCAGGCACAGCAGCTGATTGGCTCACCTGCTCCATTTACTTACCCTGGCTCAGTCTGCATTGCTGAAATCTGTGTGGGACTCGATTTTGATTTTCACTCTTCCTCTGTTTTTCTGAAATATCTCCAAAAGAGCTGCTTCCAACTTGTGAAGCATCTGTAGAGGGAATTTGTTGTTGCTTTTGTCTGAATTCTGCTGTATCCTGTTAGCAGCAGTGGGCCAAACGCTGAGGTGCCATTCTCCTTCTATTTTAACTAAGTAAATTACCTAAAAAGTGCTGTTTTCCACTATTGTATTTCAAGGGGAAACTGCCATTTTACTGCTCTTTACTGTAATTATAGCTCCTTTTTTGCATGTGTAAGGTGGGCCAGACACTGAGGCGCCACTGCACACCCCTACAGTCCTTTTGTAGTGCATATTTAGTCAGCGATGCTCAGAAATACTTGATACTGCCTGTTTTAACTGCTGCACCCTCCTCTGTCTCTCTCCAGCCTGCAACTCCCACCCCATAGCACCCAGCTGAGCGCCAGGGATTCGCTTTGCCAGTGGGCGGCCGGAGGCACCTTAGCCGAACCAGGGAACCATGAGGCCGTGTGGAACAGCAAGGGAGCAGTCGGGAAAAGCGCAGCCAATCGGTAAGTGAGCGCTCCTCCAGGCACAGCAGCTGATTGGCTCTCCTGTCCCTTTGAGTTACACTGGCTCAGCTTGCATAGTCGAAATCTGTGTGGGACTCGATTTTGCTTTTCACTCTTCCCCTGTTTTTCTTCAAAATCTCCAAAAGAGCTGCTTCCAACTTGTGAGGCATCTGTAGAGGGAATCTGTTGTTGCTTTTTTTGGAATTCGGCTGGATCCTGTTAGCAGCAGAGGGCCAGACGATGATGCGCCAATCTCCCTCTATTTTAACTGTGTAAATTACCTAAAAAGTGCTGTTTTCCACCATTGTATTGCGAGGGGAAACTGCCATTTTACTGCTCTTTACTGTAATTACAACTCCTTTTTTGCATGTGTAAGGTGGGCCAGACGCTGAGGCACCACAGCACCCCCCCAACAGTCCTTTTGTAGTGCTGATTTTGTCAGTGACGCTCAGAAACGCTTGATACTGCCTTTATTAACTTCTGCACCCTCTTCTGTCTCTCTCCAGCCTGAAAATCCTTCCCCACAGCACCCAGCTGAGCGCCGGGGCTTCGCTCTGCCAGCGGGTGGTCGGCGGCACCTTAAGCAAAACAGAGAACCATGAGACTGGGAGGAACAGTGAGGGAGAAGTCAGGAAAGGTGCAGCTAATCAGTAAGCGAGTGCTCCTCCAGGCACAGCTTCCGATTGGCTCTCCTGCTCCATTGAGTTACACTGGCTCAGCCTGCATTGCCTAAATCTGTGTGGGACTCGATTTTGCTTTTCACTCTTCTCCTGTTTTCTGCAAAATCGAGAAAAGAGCTGCTTCCAACTCTGAGGCATCTGCAGAGGAGTCTGTTGTTGCTTTGTTTGAATTCTCCTGGATCCTGTGAGCTGCAGGGCCAGACGCTGAGGCACCACTTTCCTTCTATTTTAACTGTGTAAATTACTAAAAAGTGATGTTTTCCACTATTGTATTGAGAGGAAACTGCCATTTACTGCTCTTACTGTAATTACAGCCCTTTTGCATGTGTAAGGAGGCCAGATGCTGAGGTACCACAGCACCCCCCCACAGTCCTTTTGTAGTGCAGATTTAGTCATTGATGGTCAGGAACACTTGATACTGCCTTTATTAAGTGCTGCACCCTCCTCTGTCTCTCTCCAGCCTTCAACTCCCACCCCACATCACCCAGCTGAGCGCCGGGGCTTTGTTCCACCAGCGAGCGGTCGGCGGCACCTTAGCCAAACCAGAGAACCACGAGATCGGGAGAAACAGCGGGGGAGCAGTCGGGAAAGGCACAGCCAATTGGTAAGCGAGCGCATCTCCAGGCACAGCAGGCGATTGGCTCACCTGCTCCATTTACTTAACCTGGCTCAGCCTACATTGCCGAAATCTGTGTGGGACTTGATTTTGCTTTTCACTCTTCCCCTGTTTTTCTGCAAAATCTCCATAAGAGCTGCTTTCAACTTGTGAGGCATCTGTAGAGGGAATCTGTTGTTGCTTTTGTTTGAATTCTGCTGGATCCTGTTAGCAGCAGTGGGCCAGACGCTGAGGCGCCACTCTCCTTCTATTTTAACCGTGTAAATTACCTCAAAATTGCTGTTTTCCACTATTGTATTGCGATGGGAAACTGTCATTTTACTGCTCTTTACTGTAATTACAGCTCCTTTTTTGCATGTGTAAGGTGGTCCAGATGGGGAGGCGCCACAGCACCCCCCCACAATCCTTTTGTAGTGCAGATTTAGTCAAGTAACACTCAGGAATGCTTGATACTGCCTTTTTTAACTGCTGCACCCTCCTCTGTCTCTCTCCAGCCTGCAACTCCCACCCCACAGCACCCAGCTAAGCCCCGGGGCTTCGCTCCGCCAGCGGGCATCTGGAGGCACCTTAGCCGAACCAGGGAACCACGAGGCCATGAGGCAGAGCGACGGAGCAGTCAGGAAAGGCACAGCCAATTGGTAAGCAACCACTCCTCCAGGCACAGCAGCCGGTTGGCTCTCCTGCCCCAATGAATTACACTAGCTTAGCCTGCATTGCCGAAATCTGTGTGGGACTCGATTTTGCTTTTCACTCTTCCCCTGTTTTTCTGCAAAATCTCCAAAGGAGCTGCTTCCAACTTGTGAGGCATCTGTAGAGGGAATCTGTTGTTGCTTTTGTTGGAATTCGACTGGATCCTGTTAGCAGCAGCGGCAAGACGCTGAGGCACCACTCTCCCTCTATTTTAACTGTGTAAATTAACTAACAAGTTCTGTTTTCCACTATTGTATTGCAAGGGAAACTGCTATTATACTGCTCTTTACTGTAATTACAACTCCTTTTTTGCATGTGTAAGGTGGGCCTGACGCTGAGTCGCCACAGCACCATCCCACAGTACTTTTGTAGTGCTGATTTAGTCAGTGACGCTCAGGAATGCTTGATACAGCCTTTATTAACTTCTGCACCCTCCTCTGTCTCTCTCCAGCCTGCAAATCCCACCCCACAGCACCCATCTGAGCGCCAGGACTTCGCTCCGCCAGAGTGTGGTCTGCGGCATCTTAGCCGAACCAGGGAACCACGAGGCTGGGAGGAACAGCGAAGGGAGCAGTAGGGAAAGGCGCAACCAATCGGTAAGCGAGCGCTCCTCCAGGCACAGCAGCCGATTGCCTCTCCTGCCCCAATGACTTACACTGGCTCAGCCTGCATTGCCGAAATCTGTGTGGGACTCGATTTTGCTTTTCACTCTTCCCCTGTTTTTCTGCAAAATCTAGAAAAGAGCTCCTTCCAACTTGTGAGGCATCTGTAGAGGGAATCCTTTTTTGCTTTTGCTTAAATTCTGCTGGATCCTGTTAGCAGCAGTGGGCCAGACGCTGAGGCACCACTCTCCTTCTATTTTAACTGTGTAAATTACCTAAAAGGTGCTGTTTTCCACTATTGTATTGTGAGGGGAAACTGCCATTTTACTGCTCTTTACTGTAATTACAGCTCCTTTTTTGCATGTGTAAGGAGGGCCTGACGCCGAGGCGCCACAGCACCCCCCCAACAGTCCCCTTGTAGTGCTTATTTAGTCAGTGAAGCTCAGGAACGCTTGATACTGCCTTTATTAACTTCTGCACCCTCCTCTGTCTCTCTCCAGCCTGCAAATCCCACGCCACAGCACCCAGCTGAGCGCCGGGACTCGCCCACCAGCGGGCGGTCGGGGAACCTTAGCCTAACCAGGGAACCATGAGGCGGGAGGAACATGTAGAGAGCAGTTAGAAATGCGCAAACTAATCGGTAAGCTTAGCCGCCTCTCCAGGCACTGCCGACGATCAGGCATCCTGCCCCTTGACTTACACTTGCTCAGCCTGGCTGCCGAAATCTGTGTGGGACTCCGATTTGCTTTTCACTCTTCCCCTGTTTTTCTGCAAAATCTCCAAAAGAGCTGCTTCCAACTTGTGAGGCATCTGTAGAGGGAATTTGTTGTTGCCTTTGTTTGAATTTGGCTGGATCCTGTTAGCAGCAGTGGGCCAGACGCTTAGGCGCCACTCTCCTTCTATTTTAACTGTGTAAATTACCTAAAAAGTGCTGTTTTCCACTATTGTATTGTGAGGGGAAAGTGCCATTGTACTGCTCTTTACTGTAATTACAGCTCCTTTTTTGCATGTGTAAGGTGGACCAGACGCTGAGTTGCCACAGCACCCCCCCACAGCCCTTTTGTAGTGCAGATTTAGTCAGTGACGCTCAGGAACACTTGATACTGCCTTTATTAACTGCTGCACCCTCCTCTGTCTCTCTCCAGCCTGCAACTCCCACCCCACAGCACCCAGCTGAGTGCCGGGGCTTCGCTATGCCAGCGCGTGGTCGGCGGCACCTTAAGCAAACCAGGGAAACATGAGGCTGGGAGGAACAGCGAGGGAGAAGTCAGGAATGGTGCAGCCAATCAGTAAGTGAGTGCTCCTACAGCACAGCTTCCGATTGGCTCTCCTGCCCCATTGACTTACACTGGCTCAGCCTGCATTGCCTAAATCTGTGTGGGTCTCGATTTTGCTTTTCACTCTTCCCCTGTTTTTCTGCAAAATCTCCAAAAGAGCTGCTTCCAACTTGTGAGGCATCTGTAGAGAGAGTCTGTTGTTGCTTTTGTTTGAATTCTGCTGGATCCTGTTAGCAGCAGTGGGCCAGACGATGAGGCGCCATTCTCCTTCTATTTTAACTGTGTAAATTACATAAAAAGTGCTGTTTTCCACTATTGTATTGCAAGGGAAACTGCTATTATACTGCTCTTTACTGTAATTACAACTCCTTTTTTGCATGTGTAAGGTGGGCCTGACGCTGAATCGCCACAGCACCATCCCACAGTACTTTTGTAGTGCTGATTTAGTCAGTGACGCACAGGAACACTTGATACAGCCTTTATTAACTTCTGCACCCTCCTCTGTCTCTCTCCAGCCTGCAAATCCCACCCCACAGCACCCATCTGTATGCCAGGACTTCGCTCCGCCAGTGTGCGGTCGGCGGCATCTTAGCCGAACCAGGGAACCACGAGGCCGGGAGGAACAGTGAAGGGAGCAGTAGGGAAAGGCGCAACCAATCGGTAAGCGAGCGCTCCTCCAGGCACAGCAGCCGATTGCCTCTCCTGCCCCAATGACTTACACTGGCTCAGCCTGCATTGCCGAAATCTGTGTGGGACTCGATTTTGCTTTTCACTCTTCCTCTGTTTTTCTGCAAAATCTCCAAAAGAGCTCCTTCCAACTTGTGAGGCATCTGTAGAGGGAATCCTATTTTGCTTTTGTTTAAATTCTGCTGGATCCTGTTAGCAGCAGTGGGCCAGATGCTGAGGCGCCACTCTCCTTCTATTTTAACTGTGTAAATTACCTAAAAATTGCTGTTTTCCACTATTGTATTGTAAGGGGAAACTGCCATTTTACTGCTCTTTACTGCAATTACAGCTCCTTTTTTGCATGTGTAAGGTGGGCCTGACGCCGAGGCACCACAGCACCCCCCCTACAGTCCTCTTGTAGTGCTGATTTAGTCAGTGAAGCTCAGGAACGCTTGATACTGCCTTTATTAACTTCTGCACCCTCCTCTGTCTCTCTCCAGCCTGCAAATCCCACCCCACAGCACCCAGCTGAGCGCTGGGACTTCGCTCCACCAGCGGGCGGTCGGGGCACCTTAGCCTAACCAGGGAACCACGAGGCCGGGAGGAACAGCGAAGGGAGCAGTTGGGAAAGGTGCAGCCAATTGGTAAGCGAGCGCTACTCCAGGCACAGCAGCCGATTGTCTCTGCTGCCCCATTGACTTACTCTGGCTCAGCCTGCATTGCCGAAATCTGTGTGGGACTCGATTTTGCTTTTCACTCTTCCCCTGTTTTTCTGAAAAATCTCCTAAAGAGCTGCTTCCAACTTGTGAGGCATCTGTAGAGGGAATCTGTTGTTGCTTTTGTTTGAATTCTGCTGGATCCTGTTAGCAGCAGTGGGCCAGACGCTGAGGCACCACTTTCCTTCTATTTTAACTGTGTAAATTACCTAGAAAGAGCTGTTTTCCACTATTGCATTGTGAGGGGAAACTGCCATTTTACTCTCTTTACTGTAATTCCAGCTCCTTTTTTGCATGTGTAAGGTGGGCCGGACACTGAGGCACCACAGCACCCCCCCACAGTCCTTTTGTAGTGCAGATTTAGTCAGTGACGCTCAGGAACGCTTGATACTGCCTTTATTAACTTCTGCCCCCTCCTCTGTCTCTCTCCAGCCTGCAAATCCCACCCCACAGCACCCAGCTGAGCGCCGGGCGGCACCTTAGTCGACCCAGGGAACCATGAAGCCGGGAGGAACAGTGAGGGAGTAGTCGGGAAATGCGCAGCCAATCGGTACAAGAGCGCTCCTCCAGGCACAGGCCAGACATATCCTGCCCCTTGACTTTCACTTGCTCAGCTCATGCTGTCGAAATCTGTGTGGACCCGATTTTGCTTTTCACTCTTCCCTGTTTTTCTGCAAATCTCCAAAACAGCTGCTTCCAACTTATGAGGCATCTGTAGAGGGAATTTGTTGTTGTCTTTGTTTGAATTCTGCTGGATCCTCTTAGCAGCAGTGGGCTAGACGCTTAGGCGCCACTCTCCTTCTATTTTAACTGTGTAAATTACCTAAAAAGTGCTGTTTTCCACTATTGTATTGTATGGGGAAACTGCCATTTTCTGCTCTTTACTGTAATTACAGCTCCTTTTTTGCATGTGTAAGGTGGGCCAGACGCTGAGGTACCACAGCACCCCCCCTACAGTCCTCTTGTAGTGCTGATTTAGTCAGTGAAGCTCAGGAATGCTTGATACTGTCTTTATTAACTTCTGCACCCTCCTCTGTCTCTCTCCAGCCTGCAAATCCCACCCCACAGCACCCAGCTGAGCGCCGGGGCTTCATTCCACCAGCGGGTGGTCGGCGGCACCTTAGCCGAACCAGGGAACCACGAGGTCAGGACGAACAGCGGGGGAGCAGTCAGGAAAGGTGCAGCAAATCGGTAAGTGAGCGCTCCTCCATGCACAGCAGCCGATTGGCTCTCCTGCCCCATTGACTTACACTGGCTCAGCCTGCATTGCCGAAACCCGTGTGGGACTCGATTTTGCTTTTCACTCTTCCCCTGTTTTTCTGCAAAATCTCCAAAAGATCTGCTTCCAACTTGTGAGGCATCTGTAGAGGGAATCTGTTGTTGCTTTTGTTTGAATTCTGCTGGATCCTGTTAGCAGCAGTGGGTCAGATGCTTAGGCGCCACTCTCCTTCTATTTTAACTGTGTAAATTACCTAAAAAGTGCTGTTTTCCACTATTGTATTGTAAGGGGAAACTGCCATTTTACTGCTCTTTACTGTAATTACAGCTCCTTCTTTGCATGTGTAAGGTGGACCAGACGCTGAGGCACCACCGCACCACCCCACAGTCCTTTTGTAGTGCAGATTTAGTCAGTGATGCTCAGGAACACTTGATACTGCCTTTATTAACTGCTTCACCCTCCTCTGTCTCTCTCCAGCCTGCAACTCCCACCCCACAGCACCCAGCTGAGCGCGGGGCTTCGCTCTGCCAGCGGGTGGTCGGCGGCACCTTAGCCGAACCAGGGAACCATGTAGCTGACAGGAACAGCGAGGGAGCAGTCGGGAAAGCCGCAGTCAATCGTTAAGTGAGCACTCCTCCAGGCACAACAGCCGATTAGCTCTCCTGCCCCATTGACTTACACTGGCTCAGCCTGCATTGCCGAAATCTGTGTGGGACTCGATTTTGCTTTTCACTCTTCCCCTGTTTTTCTGCAAAATCTCCAAAAGAGCTGCTTCCAACTTGTGAGGCATCTGTAGAGGGAATCTGTTTTGTTGCTTTTGTTTGAAATCTGCTAGATCCTGTTAGCAGCAGTGGGCCAGACACTGAGGCGCCACTCTCCTTCTATTTTCACTGTGTAAATTACCTAAAAAGTGCTGTTTTCCACTATTGTATTGTAAGGGGAAACTGCCATTTTACTGCTCTTTACTGTAATTACAGCTCCTTTTTTGCATGTGTATGGTGGGCCAGATGCTGAGGCGCCACAGCACCCCCCACAGTCCTTTTGTAGTGCAGATTTAGTCAGTGACGCTCAGAAATGCTTGATTCTGCCTTTAATTACTGCTGCACCCTCCTCTGTCTCTCTCCAGCCTGCAACTCCCACCCCAATTCACCCAGCTGAGCTCCGGGGCTTCGCTCTGCCAGCAGGCGGTCGACGGCACCTTAGCCGAACCAGGGAACCACGAGACCAGGAGGAACAGCAAGGGAGCAGTCGGGAAAGGTGCACAATTTTTGCCCACCTGCCCTTCCCCCCTCTTGTGTGTTAATTTATATGCATCTTCCCGCTGAAATCTCTTCCCCGCACTCAGCATTTTTTCTAAACCAACAGAGAGTCACACCAGCTTGCTGATCCAACCAATCAGAAACGTCACTACTCCCCCTCAGCCAACTACCGATATCTCTTTCAGAATGGGGAGCTTACTTCTGATACTCCTTTCACTATCAGCCATAGGGTTCCACAAAGAAGATGTCCCTGTCATACAATTTAGAGTGGTCCATCCGCCCAGTCTCTCTGAACCATCCCCTTTGGCTGACACTCAAACCCACATATATGATCTACCATTGCTGCATCGACTACAGTGGTATAATCACCATAAAGAGACACATACCACCACACATGTATTTCAGCCAAGGCTCCACTGCTGGATATATAGATCCCCCCTAAGCCTAGTCATCAAACTACTACTTGGTATCCCGACACACTTCCTTAAAAACACAGGGAGCACCCCAAAAAAAGAGTGCCAACAGAATAAAAGAAGGAGGACCAAAGACAGCCCCCTCTCCCTATCACTGGCAGCCCTCATGAAACTACTGCTCTTTCTATCGCTCTGTTTTGGTAATGTGAAAATCAACCCTGGACCTCTTGAAAGTATCACTTCTCCATCAGACCTAACCTCAATTAAAGGCCTCAGTTTCCTGCATATTAATGTATGCAGTCTGTTGAAAAAATTTAAGTTGATACAAGCCTGGGTTGCCCATATCTTGCCAGACTTTCTCGTGGTAACTGAGACATGGCTCAAACCCACCACAGCGGACAGGTATGTTAATCTACCTAACTATCAGCTATTCAGAGCTGATCGCCAAACAAGGGGAGGTGGAGTAGCCATATATGCAAAAGCTGGTATAGCTGTATTCTGTACTGCTGCAACATCTATGACCAAGGAGTTTGAATGCCTATCTCTAAAAGTCTCTCTCACCAATACAGCAGCTTTTCAACTAATTGGATGCTACAGACCCCCTTTTGCTGAACACAAGCTCTTATCCCACCTGGGGAACCTGGTCAAACCCAGCACTGAAGAAGTCATTATTCTAGGTGACCTGAATTTCAACTGGCTCACCCAGGCACCTACACCTCTGGTATCATTCTGTGACACCTATGGGCTCACACAGTTAATTAATGAACCAACAAGAATAAATGCAAGGAATAGTAGTAACAGCACACTACTTGATATCATGCTAGTGAGTAAACCACATCTATTCACACATGCTGGAGTGCTCCTATGCGATATAAGTGATCACTGCCCCATCGCAGGGGTAAGATCCACCAGCATAACAACAAATCCTGCAAAATTCCTCATGAGGAGATCCAAGAAAAACATCAATATTGAAGGATATCTCCATGATCTAGCTTACTCTCCACACTGGCAAAAGTTTTATCTTGAAAATTCTGTAGAAAAAGCTCAGCAGGTGCTGAATAGCATTATAATAAATGCCCTTAACATCCATGCCCCAATCTCTAGTATCCGAATAAAAAACAAATCCTGTCGCTGGTTTTCTGTTGACCTCAAAGCTGCACTGCTGGAGAGAGACAAACTCTGGAAAGTGGCAAGAAAAACTAAGAATGCAAATGACTGGATGATTTTTAGGAAAGCCAGGAATAGATGCACCAGGAAAGTTAGGGATGCAAAGGCTGCCTTCTACCTGGCCGAGCTCGACTCCTCCTACCATAATCCTGCTAGATTTTGGGGCACCATCAAGGGTATGATGGGACAGGACATTAACAACCCCCTTCCAACTCTACTACACAATAGTTATGGCCCTATCACTGGCAAAATGGAAATCCTGGACGCATTCAACAACCACTTCACAACAGCTGGCCTTGCCTTTGACACCTCCCCAGCTAACCTGCTGAGGGACCAATTAAGATCCCACTACATTGGTGATCAAAGAGTTGACTCTTCCTTTAGCTTCAAACCTATACTGTTGAAACAAGTTGAGGATCTATTATGGCATCTGGATACCAAAAAATGTGCAGGAGCAGACTCTCTAGACCCCTTCTTTCTAAAGATTGCGTGCCATGTACTTGCAGTCCCCCTAACACACCTCTTTAACCTTTCCCTAAACTCTGGCTCTACTCCCACACTGTGGAAGACAGCCCAAGTGGTCCCCCTTCTAAAATCAGGGGACCCTATGGATCCATTCTACCTGTGCTATTCATGATGCTGGAGAAATTAGTGAGTAATCAGCTAAGGGAATATCTTGACAATGCTAACCTATTAAATCCATCTCAATCTGGATTCAGGGCCAAACATAGCACTATCACTGCATTAGCCAAGGTCACAAATGACTGGAAAACCAAATTGGATAAAAAGAATAATGTCTGTGCAGTATTCCTGGACCTGAGCAAAGCATTTGATACTGTGGACCATGAGCTGCTACTCTCATCCCAGCACTGCCTTGGTCTAGATCCACCCTCCCTTAAGTGGTTCAGATGCTACCTCTCCGGTAGGTCACAGCAGGTAAAAGCTGAAGGTGACCTATCCCCATTAAGACCACTGTCAAGAGGAGTCCCCCAAGGCTCTATTCTGGGTCCTATCCTTTTTGCCATTTATATAAATAACATTGATTCAACCCTTACCAAGTCCTCAGTACACCTCTTTGCTGATGACACTGTTCTGTATGTCAGCAACCCTTCGCCTACAGTTGCTCATGAAATCCTATAAACAGAATTCTCCTTGCTACAACATCAGCTACTCGAGAAAAAGCTTCTGCTAAATGCATAGAAAACTAAAGCAATGATGTTCACAACTCAAAACTCCACCAGCACATCCTCTTCAATCACTCTCCCCCAGCTATGCACTATACTTGGAGAAAATCTGGAGTATGTTGAAAACTTCAAATACCTAGGTGTGTGGATTGACAACAGACTCGACTTCATTCATCATCTAGAAGAACTGTTAAAAAAGCTTCGCCAAAGGCTTGGCCTCCTCTATAGATTAAAACCCTTCCTTAACAGACACTCAAAGATGAGGTTAGTCTTGGCCATCTTTCTATCAGTTATTGACTATGCAGACTTCCTGTATAGTCACTGCCCCATCTCCTACCTTCACAAGTTGAATACCTTATATCATAGAGCAATAAGGTTCATTACAGATCTGCCATATAATACCCACCATTGCTCTCTTTATGACACAGTTGGATGGGTTTCCCTTCATATCAGGAGGAGCAGAAATGCAGCTCTATGGATTTACAGAGCTTTATCAAAAAAACTTCCAAACTATATCCTGGACTGCTTCAACCAGACCACTCCCAGCTCCTATGCCTTAAGAGGCAACAATATCATCCTGCTCAAATTGCCCAAAGTCAGCACCAGACTAGGGAGGGCAGCAATCAGCTATTCTCTAGCTATAGCATGGAACACCCTACAAAAATCCCTAAAACTGTCCATTATCATTCCATTTGCATCCTTTAAACAGCACTGTACAGCCTTCTTCACAGAGAAATGCAGTTGCTACCACTAGAGATAAAAAAGTCTTCCTACAAATCTGGCTTCCAATCATATATGGCATATTCCTTCCAGTCAGACACCCCCAGCTTATGGCACCCAATAATACCTTCACCATCCTAGTATTCATTATGTTGTGTGTCTGTCATGGCCCCCATTGGGATATGTATGTACTGTACATACTGTAGATATTAGCTTAACCTTCCTTTAACCGAGTTTTAACATGTGAATTCACCGTACATCATTGTGTTATAAACATTATTTTTCTCTGTATGTATAACTGTCTTATAAAGCATATGATGTATTTGCTGTGTATCAACTATTGAACCTTGACCTTATCAGGTCCATCTTGTAAATGAGCCTTGCTCAATGATGTTCGCCTGAATAAATAAAGATTTGATTGATTGATTGATTGAAAGGTTCAGTGCAATTTGGCAACTTATGGCACAAATAATAGAGAGTAGAACTATTTCGGTCTGAAAGCATGTAGGGGGTCCATCAAAGGGTGTAGGCCACTCAGTGAGGCCTCATACGTAGTACTCTGAACCATTGATAGGTAACCGAGCATAAGCATTGGTAATCAATAGACACCACGTCTATCAACTCCAACATATGGAAACATGTTTTCTCTTTCCATATCTTTCAGCTGGACTATCATATGATGGTCTTGCATAGTTAATGCATGTACAGTAAATCTGTATGTTGAGTAAGTGAATGAACTGCCTGTAATGCCATACAATTTGAAAATGAAGTTATCAGTCCATTACAAACTCATTTGAGGAGGCCAGCACACTAAGATTGAGGAATACAGGAGGGTGTGGGGCACAGGTCTGAGATTAGATATAACAGCACACTCCTGGGGCACAGCCACACTGCATACGGTCTCCTGTGCTCAGTCGAACAGGCTGCACCAGATCTAGTATAATATACAATGGGCTGGATATTCAAACTGCGCCATTCATAGGCGCAAGCCCTTACGCTACGCAAAATAGTTGCGCAGAGGTGTGTCCGGGGCGATATTCAAAGGAGTTGCGTTATTGAGCAACTCCTTTGAATATCACCCCCCAGCCACTGCCACTGTGCATGGTGCAGTGGAACTTGCGCCACCGCAAGTTGACAGAGTGGAGCATTCAACTTGCGGTGGCGCAAGTACCATTGCGCCATGCGCAAAATCCCGATATTCAAACGGTGACATGCAAATGGGGCTATAATTCATGCAAGGCACAGGGGGGGGCCATTTGCATCTGATTATGGCCCCATTTGCATGCTATTAACATGCAGGTGCTCCGATCCCCGAGGACTTGCACCTGGCGCCCTGCCAGGCAGCAGCCATCGGGGACCGGCACCCCCTGCAGCCCGATCACGGGCAAAACAGTGTAGAATCCCCCACCCCCTCACTGTGGCCCGATCGCGGGCATGGTTTAATTCCCCCAACAGCCCGATCCGGTGGCTCCCCACCCCGAGCGTATCCCTGGTGGTCCAGTGGACCGAAAAGCCTGATCGTGGGCAGCAATGTGGCTCCCCACCCCTGAACATATCCCTGGTGGTCCAGTGGACTGAAAAGCCTGATCACGGGCAGTGGTTGTGTAAACCCCCTCGAAATCATCCCTGGTGGTCCAGTGGACTGAAAAGCCCGATCACGGGCAGTAGTTTAGAATCTCCATCCCGAATTCAGTCCTGGTGGTCTAGTGGCACATCCTGATCGCGGGATGTAAATGCTGCACAAATCCCCAACATTGCCCTGGTGGCTAGTGTCCCCCCTCCCACCACCCACGAAGCCCCACCACCCGCTCCCCCACAGCGGGGGCAGCATCCCTCCCACCTGCCGCCCTGCCACCACGACTGACAGCCCAGTAGGCTGCATGCCCATTGGTGCAGAGAAAGAGCTATCGTATATGCAGCCCATACCGCATATGGGGTAAGGCATAACTGGTATGATAGGCACCACCTAATTTTGCATTTACTGATTTACAGGTATTGGTTATGTGTAGTTCAAAGTTGAGGGATTCGTCCAGAGTGATACCCAGCTATTTGAAGGATTTGGTACTATTTAGTGAACAGCCATTAGTACAGGTGATTTTAAGGGCGTCAGGGTTTGCTTTGAGTTTGGCGGGCGATCCAAAGAGCATAGAATGTGTCTTACTAATGTTAAGAACAAGTTTATTCTCTATCAGCCATGACTGAATGGACATGAAGTCAGAATGAAGAGGTTGGTTGACGTCAGGTGGGTTCCTCCCACTATGATAAATTACTAGGTCATCCGCATAAAGGAGGGTAGAGCAGGTTGAAGCAAGCAGCGGAAGGTCATTTATGAAGATGGAGAAGAGCAAGGGGCTAAGTATGGAACCCTGGGGTACTCCAACTTGGATAGATGAGGGATCAGAAGAGGCAGAATTGAAAACAACAGTCTGCTGTCTACCGGACAGGTAACTGTCAAACCAGTCTACTACATTGGTAGAGAAGTCGAGGGAGTGAAGTTTGGAAAGGAAGAGGGTATGGTCTACCAGGTCAAAAGCTTTGGTTAAATCAATGACGATAGCACCAGTCAGCAGGCCAGAGTCCATGGCAGACAAGATATCACTGGAGAGTTTAAGGAGGGCAGTAGACGTACTGTGCCCCCTTACAGAAACCGTGTTGAGAGCTAGACAAAAGGCTATGCTGCTGCAGATAGTCAAGAGTTTGGGTTGCCACTAGTTTTTCAAGGATTTTGCTAAGGAGGGAGAGGATAGCTATAGGACGGTAGTTTAAGATTAGTTTGGGATCACCCTTTTTTTGGAATAGGAATAACTTTGGCAAACAGGAGCTATGTGGAAAGGCTGAAATCGGTAGCTGGTGCAAAACAGCCACAGCCATCTCCAGTTAACCAATAGTCAGTGACGCCCAAAAGACAAAAGCCTTTTAAGAAACCTGCGTGGCTCACTATGTAAAACTTAAATGCAATCTCTATGTATGAATGTTAGATACCTCAGTGACTGTTGTGTACAGCCTATGTTGAACATTTACCTCATATTAAATATGTAATCTTACCTCAGTGACTGCTGTGTACAACCTATGTTAGTCATTTACCTCATATTGAATATGTAATCCTGTTTTTACAAAAAAGTGTTTATATTGATACATGTTAGCCTACCTCATAGTTAAATATGTTAACATGTTTTTAGAAAGAGGTGCTTATAATTCTACCACAGTGCTATGGTGTATATAGTGTGTATTTTTTAGCAGGAGATGCTTTTGTTTATTATATCTTATCTATGATGTTACCACTGATGCATGTTGTATTTTATTGGCAGTTTTTTTACAATAAATGCCTTTATATTTTATATATTTGTCATTATTGAAGACATTGCATATCTTAACCATGATGTTACCACTGATGTGTGTTGTATTTTATTGGCAGTTTTTTACAATAAACGCCTTTATATTTTATATATTTGTCATTATTGAAGACATTGCATGTCTGAAAATGTTAAAGACAGCCCCCCCAAACTGTTTAAACACAGGAGCCCCCCCAAGTTTAAACACAGAAAACACATAGACACACAATTATGAGTGTTTATATATGATTTTATAAGTGACTGGTTTTGAATAAAATTACAAGCGGTTGCATATTTTAAATTCATTACAAGACAAACAAGTCTGAACATGTTGCCACCTCACTGATACGTGCCCTGACATGTTTAGATGTCTCAAAAAGTGACATACAAAACTAGTTACCATGGCATCATTTTTCAGCAAATCATTAGAGTACCTTTTTTAAAATCTGATCATAAGAAAATCCTTTGCATCTGTGGTGTAAGAAAAATATGCAGTGAAATCCACAGGTGGTAGAAAAGGTATCTTGTAACTGTGTGTCTTGGTACAAAATGTTACTTGCATTTCTGTTTAAAAAAACCCAATCGTTTGTGCATGATTGTCAGGATAAAAACCGTAGCTGTCGAAGAACTCCCCAGTCCCATTTTCTGAAATGTATACGGCTAACCAGTGCTGTCCAGGGAGGTTATGGGGGTCAGTATTGATGACTAGTGCTGCGGGAAGGTTTCTCAGTCTCTCCTTGGGTAGCAGATCATAGGGAAACATGCCCAGAAAGCAGTCACGGATGTGGGAGTCATTGGTTACAATTTTTTCCAGCTGCTTTGTGTTCATTTTTATGGTTTATCATATATAATCAAAAATGACATTTCTTCTCTGGTTTATTTCAATGACATTATCAAACACTGCATAGATAATGAGATTAACTGTTTGTGGAAGGGCTTCTGCAAATCTGATCTCAGCTCTGAGGTTCCCAATTTTAATTAAAGAATAATGATCAGCACATTCTTGGTCCGGAGTGAGATCAAAGGCAAACAGGGTGTACCCTTGGGTAAATTCCTGACGGTTAACTAAAAGCAGGCAATCTTTCATAGATTTCCCCGCCACTAGTACCAGATTAAAATATTCTCTCACAGCATTTCCATTTCTAAAATCGGGCTGCAGAGGTTTAGCGGGGATTTGTTCACCGTCCAGATACAGAGCCACAAAATTAATGTTATAATGCTTAAAGTTAAAGGGGTTTTTAGTGTAGGAACCGCTAAAAGCATCATTGTCAACAAATCCCATGACCATCGTTTTTGGTAACTGTCCCAAAAACAAATTATCTTGGTTGCAGACCCTGCTGCCTGCAGGGAGGCTGAACACTTTCATACCCACTCTGTCTATAGGGTATTTAGCGTTGGAGGTGAGCAGGGCTTCTGATTGTCCCAGATGAACTCCGGGGGTCACTTTAACCCTTTTGACAAACAGAGAGGCAGCCATGACTTTTAGCTTATAAGGCTCAGCATCACCACTCATCAGGCAAAAGCTGTCCTTGTTACGTGTCAGTTTAATTTTAATATCCACGCCATTCAGCATCACTTTCTCTTGAAAAAACAAGTCTGTGTGCAAGTGTCCCAGCAGTTCTATCCCTCTACTGAGATGTGTGAAGGAGCTTCTTTTATTAAAACCTACATTGTTACCATCTCTGTCTGTGATTTCATGTTTCTCCGGGGTGTCTTTGTAAAATAACCCTGCGGTAAATTGTGTAGAAAGGGTCTCTTCACTGAAGTTCAGCACAGATTCTATGACAGCCCTGTAGGGGTAACAGTTATTGCTCTGACTGATGAGCCAATCACCGACAGTCACATCCAGCTGACTGAAAATGGTTGCCACTGGGTAGTTTATAAGGCACACTTTGGCAGCTGCAGGTATATCACTACCATCCGCTTCAGTGATTTTGCAAACCAGGTAAAGAAGCGTGTTGTTTAGATTCAAATAGTCTTCACCAGTCCCTGCTATATAAAATTCAATCAGTGAGTTTTCTGAAAGGGCAGCCAGAGGGGGTATCTCTACATAAATGCTTTTTTCAATGCTTGTCTGTGTGGGAGAAACGGCAAACAAGTCAAGTTCTGATTTTGTGCATTCTTCAGAACCACATTGCACGAAAGCCATGTTTTTAGAACAGGTCTCTGCTTTTTACGACCCCTCAAAGATCCTTTTTGCCTTTAGGCGTTTTCTTTTATGTGAAATTTTGCATTTGAAACACCTTTTTAAAGTAGCGGGGCGATGAGAAGCGAAGGGTGTACTCTGCGCTTTCTCTTTTTACTTCTCTTGAATACAATCTGCCCTGAGCCACCCTGAGTAGGCTTATCACCCCCTGACATCTTTTGAGTGACAGCACTAGTCACATGCCCCACAACATCCTTTGCAACATTTTTAGCAGCTGTCTGTAGATGTGGTTTTGCAATTTCAAACCCGCTTCTTAAAAATGGAACTGCTTTTCTGAACAGACTATGAAATATCCCTCCTATACCAGAACCATGCATAGCAGGAAGTCCATGAAAGCCGGGCAGACCGTATCCTGCCTGTGCTTTGTATTAGCTTCTGTACAAGGCAGGGTCTCCATAATGTCGAACAATCACCATCCTTGTTAAATTTTAGAGCACTCTCTGGGGACGAAAATGCAACTTCACGATCACCTTTCCAAATCGAAATGGTACAGGTTCATTTTGATCATTCTTTATTTCAATAGTGACTGTATCGATCTGATGTTTACTGACTGTTTGATAATGCGGTTTATCATAGGTCACGGTCACTATCTCATTGTCTTGGCCCCTGACGGGTACGCATCTCAGCAAAGGCACTAGACTGTCACCCACTATTTCATGTGTGATAATGTCAGTGTAGATATATAATGTGTAAAAACCCCCATTAATATCTGGAGGGTTCTTTGCTACATTCTTTCCTACACCTACCTCGAGTCTGCTAAAACCCAAAAGGTACTGTAACTGCCCGTGCATAAACAAAATGCATTTGATGTCACTGTCAATGCTTATTTCTCTCCTGACGGTTTGTTGTTCCAAAACCACTGGCAGTTCATTTACTTCAAATATGCTTTTATTAATTTGAGAAATAACACCAGCCATGTTAGGATAATATCCTGATGGAATTTTAAATGCTGCTGACTCAGTAAAGGGTGATGTTTTACTGTGGGCTACGTTTAGAGGCTGATAGAGCATACTGAACCTGTTTTTCTGTGCAGGCACATTGTCCCAGGTATGAGGGTACTGAATTTCTGCTAAGCCCACTTCCCATTCACCAGGTAGTTCAAGTGTTTGTGGTAACTTTACAGTAAAAGTGGATATAGTATTGTTGGGGAAATGTTGTGCGATGCATTGCTGGGCAATGTGATATAAAATCCATTTTTGAGCATTTTAAGCCTTATCTGCTTCTAATGTCCTGAACCTGTGTTGCCTCAACCCAGCTATTAAATTTATCAGGCCACCCTCTCCACTTTACCAGATACTAAGTTTTTCTGCCACGCTTTTTCTCCTCCAGGATTTTCTGCACCCTGTACACATGGTCCTCATCAGGTTCAATTTTTTGCAGCTCCTCAGCATAAAAAGTACCTTTAATGTCTTTCCCCGATAGTCTTTTAGCTTATAGGTGGGCCTATGTGTCTTTAAGACCTCTGTCACAATAAATGTCTCATCTGTGTACGTCTGTTCATATCCCTTTTCAAACACCCCTTTTAGCTTACATAGTCTCACATGAACATCTTTCTGAAGGGTACCCTTTTGTTTTTTGCCAAGAACAGAATTACGGTAGAGGATCTTCCATACACCCAGGGCATTGGAAGGGTTAACATCCACAGGTCTGTGTTTAATGCTTCTGTGATAAGTATGGTTATAGCTGTGCACCAGGTCTGACAACACATCTGTATATTTCCAAGTATTCTGGGCTGTAAAGTAATGCCACATGCATGACTTCAGTGTCCTATTAAATCTTTCTACAATGCTGGCCTTAACTTCATTATTCGTCACAAAATGGTGTATTTTATTTTGTTTTAATAGGTTCTTTAAGGAAGTATTTAGAAACTCTTTACCCTGATCAGTCTGCAACTTCTGAGGTGTGCGTCCACTTTTAAAAGTAGTTTTAAAGGCTTGGGTCACTGCCTTGCCTGATTTGTCTTTTAAAGTCACTACCAGGCATACTTGACAGCACATCGATGCACGCCAGTATGTACTTAAACCCATTATTGTACTTTGCATGTTGACTCATATCCACTAAATCAGCTTGCCATTGTCTGTCTATGTCAGAAACAGTGACAGGATTCTCTTAAATCGGACTCTGGCAGCTTTGTGTAATGAATAGGGGTCCTGCTACGCAAGCCATTCTGCAACATCTTTCCTGGTGACCTCTTTATCAAGTTTTTTTGCAGCCTTATACAGCTGAGTCACCCCTGTGAAACTACCCACTTTTTTTGCATTAAAATATATATTCTGGAACAGGTGATCATTCATCTTCTTTCGTCAACCCCCCGACACATCTGTTAGCTAGCAAAACTCTTGTCACCAGTAAAATAAAGCATGTGCTCTTTCTGTTCTTTTAAAAACACTATGACAACCACAAAGTACAATGCATGATTATATTTTATTTATAAATACACACGTTATAACAGTATTTGAATATTTACTTTATATACTTTATAATACATAAACTAATGCATATAGCTGCTACATACAAAAGGCATAGCACATGGCAAGCATGCAACAATTATATAATATCTTGTTTTTCTACTCTTCAATTTTTACATGCTTCACAATACCCAGAAACAGCAACTTTTGAGCTGCATGTTTTACACAAGCATGGGCATCGTACACTTCCCCCTTAGTGATAAGGTGGGCACAATACATACACACATATGCCATACACCACTCAAAATAATAAGCCTGATTTTTAAGACCTTCTGTTACAACTAAAATGTCGTTCACCTTGCATACTGCTTTATGGTTACTGTTTTTCATTATGTCAACATAGAATCTCCATACAAGGGGTGGCAACTCTTTAATCAGAGTCAGTGTGTTTTCTGCCAGTGAAGCAGCAGCATCTTCAGAGCAGACATTTAATGCAGGCTACTTTCCAAAGTATACAGGTTCCTTTAAAATGTCCTTTATCACACGGTACATTGTAGACATCAAGACTGCCTGGAATGTTGGAAGCATGCCAGTACTCTGAAAGTACATTATAATACACTATTTAGGAAAAGCATATGCTAAATCTGGTTTATGAGACACAACAAAAGCGATAAAAGAAGCAAAATTTATGATGTCAGACTCAGGCCCCCCCATTCTGCAAACTAAACACTAGAAAGTCAACAGCGGTACAGATAAAACCACAATAAAGTGTATTACATCATAAGGGTTATGCATAAACTCTATAGCAATTTTAAACATTGCTTCCTCAAGAGTAGCCCCCTCATCCTTAAAATAATCCACAGTTTCCTTTTTGGGTCTCTCTGGGAGACCATCAAAAAGACCTTGCCATGTCTGTAAAAGTACAGACGGTGCTTGTCCTGTAGGTAGATTTAAACCAGGTTGTTTAGCTCTGTGTCTGACTAGTTGGTAAATAAGCCTCTGGATCCACTGACAGGGTGTTTCCCATTGTTGTATACTCTGGAAAAAACATACAGCACTATGTTTTAGTGACCTCTCACTGCATGGGCGGTTTAGCAAGTGGAAAAAGCCAGGGTAACAATATGAACAATATTAAAATGGTAACAAGTAACAGTTTTTTTTTGGGGGGGGTAAATGTTTTTTAACAACGTAAACAGGGTTCCTGAATTTCCTTATATATACATTTTTTTTTATAGGGCCCTTTTTTGACCAGTGGATCATTTCAGCAAGCAGAAAAGCCAGGTTAACAACACGTACAATATCACAAGGTTTTTTCTGCTTTGTAGTACACACACACACATGACTATGATGATCATGATATAAAGTCCACAAAGACATTCATCGTCTTCCACGAATATATCTGCAAACACTTTAACATTTTCTACAAGTGGCAACACAGATTCATTTATATATTTATCTGTATCCTCCCATACTTCTGGAAGGGCAAACATCATCAGTTCAGAGGCTGCATGTATCTCACAAAGGCAAATGTCATATTGAGGTGAACCAAACAGTGATGGATGGCAGTAATGGCTTAGGATCAGATACATAAGCCTTTGGATTTTCTCTGTACTTGCATCCCGCATGATTATCTGTAAAAATAAAATATGACACGTTTGGTACTGAAATGTTTCCATGTAGTAATTTGGGGTGGGGAAGTGGTGGGGTAATGTTTTTACAGCATAAACAGGGTTCCTGAATTTCTTTTAGAAATTTTTTAAAGGAACCTTTGCTGACCAGACCGCAGGCATCTTTTTTAATTTCACTGTCTGTCTGCTGTAACATTTGCATAACTAACCACATGGGGTCATCGGATTTTCTCACATCATTTAAAACATGACTTATAGTTTCCAGGGTACAATTGGTCATGTTTAACCCCTGATGCTTCATAGCGATTGCCAAGATCACGGGGGTGAGCTGCCCTATATGTATGGCTTCAGAAACATTTCTGTATGCTTCTTTAGACCTTAAGTCATCAAGGACACATGAATGTTTTTTCTGACTCGGATCATCTATGTCATACCCAGGACAGGAATCAACCAATTCACAATGTATCACCCTCTGTATCACTGAGGCAATTCATCACAGGATGGTATGATACATAACGATGCTTACAATACATATCGTTTGTCCAGTTTTGGGGGTTATACTGAGGCCTGGTTTTTCACATGAGGTCCCTGTCTAATCTCAGTAGAAGAAGAGGGTTGTGTAGTGATCACAGCCTGTTCTGTGACATTTTGAAACATTCTATCACTCTCTGTCTTTCTAACATACTGGTTCTCACACATCTCATTAACAACCACATTTGTATCTTTCACACAGCAAAGACAGTCAAGCAGTAGATTTGTGGAAAGTCGAGAATCCATGCTGTCCGAATATGACTGCTGCTCCATCGCAAATCCTTCAGTCTATTAAAGTAAAAACAGAAAACAGCATTGGTCCTCTGACTCATTATAGATAAGATTTAGTTCTATTGCTAACTCTTCTCCTGCAGGTACACCATGTACGCATGTCACCACTCACATTTTTTAAAATGTTAAAATGCATTTACCTCTTCAAGGCAACTCTTTTCTTCTTCTTCATTTTTCTCATCTTTCTCTTTCTTAGCCTGGGCTTGACTGCTTGTGGCTGCATTATCATCATCACCCTCTTGGTCAGAGGCCCCTCTTGGCGGTGTCTTGCATTTCTTTTTCACAACTTTCTCTGATGCTTTTTTTGGCAGTGTCTCACTGACCATCTTCTCTGGCTCCCCCTTCTTGTCACTCTCTATTTTTGGTTTCATAGTAACTTCTTTTTCTGCATCAGATTCACACCCTAGCAACTCTTCAAGGTCTTGCAGTGGTGTCTCTTCAGAAGGACAGTCAGATTTAGGATTTTCTGATTCACCAAACTGTTCAGCGAGTTTCTTTTTTATGTCAGACACTCTTCCACTCAACAAGACTTGTGTGGGACATTCTTTTTCACACCTCACGTTGTACACATATGTTGGCTTTGGTTGTGGGGCCCCGACAGTTATCTTCTTGCTTGGCTTTTCATCTCCAGATTTTTCTTTTTTTTTTTTTTAATTCAAAATTTTATTGTGACAAAATCTCATCTCCAGACTTTTCATTAGGTGGTGTGACAATCTGGCCTGTTACTGGGAGGTTGAATTGAGAAGCACTGCTCTCTGCCATCTTCTTGCTTGGTTTTTCATCTCCAGACTTTTCATTAGGTGGTATGACAATCTGACCTGTTACAGGGAGGTTGAAATGAGAAGCGCTGCACTTTGCCATCTTCTTGCTTGGTTTTTCATCTCCAGACTTTTCATTAGGTGGTGTGACAATCTGACCTGTTGCTGGGAGGTTGAATTGAGAAGCGCTGCACTGTGCCATCTTCTTGCTTGATGTTTTTGATAATCTACTCCAAGTCTATAAAACAGAATCTGAGGAATCTCTCAAAAGCTGTGCCTTCTGGCTTCAAATGCAGGGTTTATATAACGCTTAGCAAGATGGACTGCCCCTTGGTAAAACCATCACCACACCCCATCATACTATACATGATAACATGTGTCAGAGGCACATCTGTTGTAGCACCCACCCCCTTTTTCAAAACATTATAAATATCACACACACATTTCATTTCAGCCTTCTCCTTGATACTACACAGAGCTGAGGGGTGAACTATAGGTATGTGTATTCCTTTTTTCTGATATATTTTATTCTTTTAATTCATGATGAAGTATAAATAATTAGTTTTGCGATTGTTGCAATGCTATCCAGAGAAAACTGCTGAACCATCTTATTTACACAGAGGTCCCCCATTTTAGCATATAAATGTTACATGCGTATACATAAAGCTATCCTTTTGATGCAGGTTTGACACTGTCCTACAGATGCAAGTTAAATTATTTTGTATATTGTAATAAAAACAGAAAAAGGGGTACTCACACAATCAGATGAATTTCCCTTGGGGTGGGGGTCTCCACACAGATCTGTGAAACCTCTGCACGATCAGGTTCCCTCCTAGATACTTCTTTCTGAAAATATCTGAATAAAAAAACACACACATGCCCCAGCAGTTATACCACCCAGCCTACAGGGGGCACATAACACTACATAAACCCTAACTTATTTTTGGGGTGGGTGGAGCACGGTGGTGAAGAGTGACAGGGGTTTGAGCCAGGATGGTGGGGTGCAGGAGAAAGGGGGGGACAGGGGTTCAAGCCAGGATGGCGTGACAGGGGTTCGAGGAGTGTACGAGAAGGAGGGGTCATAAGATGCTTACAAAATGGTTGGTAGCAGGGGTTTGAGGAGTGTATGAGAATGAGGGGTGTAAGATGCTTACAAAATGGTGGTGTTATGTCACTTCCAGGGTTTCAGTGTGGGTCATTTCCTGAGCAAGGGGTGGGACACGGGTTCGAACGTATGTCATTTCCTGCGCAAGGGGTGGGACACGGGTTCGAACGTATGTCATTTCCTGCACAAGAGGTGGGACATGGGTTCAAGGTTGCGTCACTTCTGCCAGAAGTGGGCGAAGCTAGCACATTTTAGGGAGGGACTTCCGGTTTAGCAAGGGACGATTCTGATTGGTCCATTTTAGGCCACACCCACCTGTCAAATGACGTGCCACATGCTGATTGGCTGAAATTTAACATTTGATGAGATATATGAACTTATACTACTTAGGAGTATAATTTATAGATGTTGTCGATAAGACATCTTGCTCAAATATTGAGCAAAATTATTCATTGAGCACAGTGGCTGTTTCAGTATCAGAAGTGATGGTAGTGTGATTAAAATTTAATGGTCCAACTAGTCTATTGTTCCCTTTTTTATTGTTTAAATAGGAATTCAAAGGTTTATGTGAATCTTTTGTACGTACAATTTGAAATTCAAGATTATGTTTTGCAAGTTTAATTAGTTTTTTTAATTTGTTAAATACAGGGAAGCTGTTAAATTAAAAAAACTGATTACACTTCTATAATTACATCAGTATATGTCTTGATTCCAATACCCCCATTGATATCATCCTTCTCGATTACAGTAAAGCAAATAGCAGACAAAGGTCCGGTTCTCATATTAGGGGACTTTAACTTGCCCATTATAAACTGGGAAACTCTAACAAGCTCAGATCAACACGATGAACAATTACTTATAACTATTATAGACCTAGGCCTAAGTCAACTGATTAGGAAACCAACCCAGGGAGCAAACATTTTAGACCTTGTTATAACCAACTTAGAGACTTCCATAACTAACCTTCAGATTTCTGACCCCCTTGGTAATAGTGATCATATGTCTATATTTTTTTCTATTCCACTTTATTTACAACCTAAATTTAATAATCTTAAAATCAAGCAATACGACAGGGCAGATTTTCACAAAATTAATGAACTTCTAAGTTCTATACATTGGGGATATCTTCTGTCTCCCCTCAATATTGAAGAAGCCTGGGACCTATTCAAATCAAAAATCCTGGTTTAACAAATCCATTAAGAAACAAATTACATATAAACAACTATTCTCACTATTAAAAATATGTCCTTTATATCAAATAGTGAGAATAGTTTTTGTTTATATGTAATTTATTTCTTAATGGATTTGTTAAACCAGGATTTTTGATTTGAATAGGTCCCAGGCTTCTTCAGTATTGAGGGGAGACAGAAGATAGTCCCAATGTACTTTGTGGCTCTAGGGACCGGTAATATACATAGATACATAGACAGTGTCAGCAGATAAGGGCCTATGGCCCACCCAGTCTGCCCATTTGAGCTTGTAAGTTCAGTTCATTTTCCTAGAAGTCTGTTTCCCATTACCCCTGACCTCTAGAATTCCTTTATGTCTATCCCATGCATTCTTAAATCCCGTGATTATTTCTGCCCCCACCACTTCCTCTGGCAGGGTGTTCCACTTGTCCACCACCCGTTCTGTGAAGAAATTCTTTCTCATGTTTCCTCTGAATTGTCCTCCCTCCAACTTCATCCCATGCCGTCTAGTCCTGGAACATCTTTTTCACTTAAAAATAGTGTTTTCCTGCACCCTGTTCCTCCCTGTAAGATACTTGTATGTCTGTATCGTATCCCCTCTCTCCCTCCTCTCCTCCAGGGAGTACATGTTCAGTTCCTTCAACCTGTCTTCATAGGACTTGTGATGCAATCCATGCACCATCTTTGTTGCCCTCCTCTGAACCTTCTCTACCCTGTCTATGTCCTTACTTAGGTATGGTCTCCAGAATTGTACACTGTACTCCAGGTGGGGCCTCACTAGTGTCTTGTATATTTCAGACATACATATATAACACCCCCTTTCCACAAATATGTTACAAAGGAAGACATAGTCCTATTTCAGTTGTTGTAATGAGGATCTAGTAATGTTGTTTATCCCTACATGAATGACCACTAGGGGATTTTTACCAGCTAATGACAGTATTGTTTTTGTCATTGATGTTATATCTGAAACTCTTGCCCCTCAATAACTTGAGCAGGTTCTGTGTTCTTTATCTGAATTACAGACAGCCTGGTCAATATATTTAGTAATGGATTCTCCCAAAACATAGACTTGTTTAGTCGAGTCATTAATTGGGGATGGTTCTACCTGGGTTATTTCAAGGGGGGGCAGTGGAACTGGAGTCAGTAGGTTTGGGGTCTGGTAACTAGGTGTAGGATTGGAGTTCTTGGTGTTGCCAACTTTTATGCCAGGACCAGGACAACTGGTTATTTCTTCACTAGTGATCTGTGTTAGGTGCTTGAAGGAATTAAACAAATAAATTGCAGGGGCACTAACAAGAGGCTGAACACTTTTTCTTTTTGGTTTAATATGAGGAATTGTAATCCCATTTTCTTCATTTTTTTGTGTTTTGTAAATGGGGGAGGGGCAGAAACTAGAGATGTGGATCTAGTGGTTAAATGAGAGCCTAATATTGGGGTAGGGGGTATATTGAATTGGGGTTCATGATTAATTACATCATCCACCATCTGAGTGGAGGATGTATTTGTCTCCAAAAGGAGTGACATTTGATCTTTGTAATCTTCTAGAGCTTTAATATCAATATTTACTATTTGTTTAGGTTGGAGGCATTTGATTTCCTCCTGCAGGTTACTAACTGGTACACATCTATCACAGACGAAGTTAAGGGTTCGTTAACCAATGGCATACATTTGACATGAAGAGCACAGTTCAATAGCTTTCCTCATTGTGCTTAGGTAAGGATTTCAGAAGCCCTGAAATTAATGTTATTTGGTCAAGCACACTGTCAGGATATCTTTCGTTTGTACCACATCCCCATTGGCACCGGTGGACACGGTAGACACACACAAAGATGTATGTGTCTCTCCGTGCATCACTGCGTGTGGCCCCATGTACGCTCACTAGTGTGGGCCTTTTAGGAGTGTGAGGACTGGAAGTGCCAAGATACGCTACTTCTGGTTCCTCGCTCATAGTTTGAATTTTAAAAACAAAATAAAGCCTTAAAAAAAGGCTCGCCCTGTATGTAAGGGCTACCAAATAAGTACTTGTGCTTTAAAATGTGCAGGAATGGTGTATATATATATATATATATAGCACTTGTGGTATAGATGCTGTTTTGGTCTTGAATAGACTTCCAGTATCCCACAATGCTATGTGCAATAGCACAAAGAGGCCTGCAGACTTTTGCAGAATTCCAACAAAATTCAGTGAATTCAGAATTGTATCATTCTGCACAGCTCTGGTGAATATTACTAGAAGAACAACTTCAATTTCAAGTATGGGTCCAGAGAAAACAGACTCACCTGGTCCAGATCATGTGTGGGATGTCTGGCATGAAGCCAGAAGGTTACTCAAAGGAGAGTTGACCTTACTGATATCATGCCAGTCACTCTGGAGGAATACCAGACTACAGATAGGGGGAGAGGCTCTCAAATGGGGGGCTGGGAAGAGGAGTGGCTGAAGAAAGTGGGGAACCTATGTGATGCCAAGACAAAAACAAGAGCTGGTCAGAGAACAATAGCTGCTCCCACTGCAGTATTGAAGAACTAATTTGCATGCACTAGCTCATAAGCTTCGTGAGCTCTGATTTAGACATGACTGTCATTTCCATGAGCAGCTCCTAATTGTGCTGCCTCATTGCGTGCTGCTGGACAGGTGGGTGAATTCAGCAGTGCTGAGGTGGGGGGATGCTCTAAACCTTCCCACTGGATGGAATATTGTTTGGACCTAGCAGTGTCATTGGGTAGGGGTGGGTAAGCTCAGCAGCAAGGGGGAGGGTGTTTTTTTTTTATCTGCTGATGACAGGTGGGTTTGGCTGCATGAGAGGGTTCTACTGTATAGCCAGTGTGGAAAGTGAGTGTTGTGTAGGGAAGAATAGTACCTTTAAAAAAACATATGAGCAACAGTACTTTGAACTGAACTTGTGTCAAAGCTCACTTAAGTAAAATCACATGGTATGCTGCTCACAACTACAAAGCTGAGTGTGGGGTGTTGCAGATCACAGGAGGAAGCTGACAGCAGCAAGCAAGCTTCACCAATCTTGCTGTACTTTACTGTGATTGAGGAAAGTGGCTTGTGGGGTTGTAGGGGATGGGAGCACTGCAATCGAACCAGGATGCATTGGGAGAGAGAGCAGGGTTGCAGGGGATGGGAGGGGCTACAATTGAACTGGGGGCAGACAAAACTGGGATGGGTGCAGAGGGACAAAAAGAAGTGGGGGAGGGGGAGAGAAAGACTGTAAGATGGAGAGGAAGCATGGTGGTGACAGAAAGAGAGGTGCTGGGGGACAGATGCTGAGTGATGGAGTCAAAACTGCAACCTGTGCCTAGCTCTGTGTGAGCAAGAAAAGAAGTGTGGGGGGTGGGAGACAGACAGAGAGAGCGAGTGATAGAGAGGAAGTACAGGGTCAGAGAGAGAGAGAACAGAAGCAAACTGATTCATGCCTACTCTTTGTGACTCATCTCCACTGGGCATGGATCAACATTATGTGGTGTGTTTGGTATCTAGTCACGTCCTCAGACCCCCTTTTGTTTCTCCTCCACTCTGCAATATATCAGAATAGCTCTCGCTGTGCCGCTGTAATAAAAAAGGGTTAATGTCCAAAACATCTAATTTATTTTTGCGTAGTTTATGAGTGAACTTTAAGTGAAGTTCTTCAGTGCTGAGTGAGTCATTCCACAAACTCCTCAGCCCCCTGTTGGGTACAATCCTACACACATGCAACGTCACCCAGAAAACAAAGCTAGTGCTTTATTTTGCCACTGAATCTGTTAATTCTAACAAACACAACACTGTTCTCACATTCCCCAGGAAAGAGATTAGTAAGTGAGGGGCCATACCAGTCCCACAGGTGTGCCACTTATGTTTATGGATGAATTGTTTTCCCTCTATGATGAAAGGGATGGAAATATCATAGTTTTCATTACTTATGTTCAATGTATTGTTGCCATCTCTGCTGCTAGAACTGTATCAGTATTTCAGTAGGACCCTCTTGAGAATACTGTAGGTGATAAATTAATTTATTTTGGTGTGTGAAAATCTAAAAACTCACATAATAAATAAATACCCTCCCCCAAAAACGGTCCGCCACCTATGTCTTCAGTTGAAAATCATAGGGCTAAGGGAGGGGGAGCAGGAACTCCTCTGCATTTTACCCTTGAGGCCTTTAAGCCTCGTAAGCTCAAGCTCCCCTTCTCTTTTTTTAAGACTTCTCTGTCATTTGTGCAGCCACTCAATCCCTATCATAGTAACTTTATCCATCCTGGAATATGCACTTTGTCCTCAGTGACTGATGGACCTGCTGCTGAGCCTCGATCGCACTCCTCACAGTCCTGGCTCCTACCCTTCACTGACAATTCAGTGATGAGCAACTTCTAACCACCTCCACTGTATATTTGTAGGGCTTACTGCTGATTTTGTCCTCTCTTACTCTCTCTATTGCCCTTTTTTTCTCCCTCCCATGGATCTCCATGGAAGACGTAGTTCAATCCCAGAAACTGCCAACAGCGATGAGGTATGATGCATGTCACCACCACCGGAACCCCAGGTTGAGGCAGTAGTTGTTCAGCTGTGACAGTAGAGAACGAGATGTAGGTTTGCAGGGGACAGGAGAGCTGCAATCAAATTAGTAGTGAATGGAACAGGGAGATATGCAGAGGGAAGAAAAGAAGTGCAGGGTGGGAGAGACAAACTGAGAGAGAGATACAGAGGTTGCACTGGGGGAGAGAAAGAGAGGTGCTTGGGGATGAAGGCTGAGCAAGGGGGTCAGAATTGCAACCTGATCCCAGCTCCATTTGAGGAAAAAAAAGTGCAGTGGGAGAAACAGACAGAGGGGAAGTGCAGGGGCGGATAGAGAGATAATGAGAGAGAGAGGAAGTGAACTGATTCATGCATACATTTTGTGCTTCAACTCTACTGGGCATGGAGCAAACATTATGTGATGCGTTCAGTAGCTGGACTTCAGGAGGGCTGACTTTGGGAGGATGGGGGAAGTGATGAAAAGGTAGCTGGCCAGAATTCAACCTAATATGGACACTAACCAGAGGTGGGAGCTCATAAAGTTGGGGATAGTGGAGGCAACCAAAACCTGCTGCAAGGTCCAGAACAAGAAGGCTAGGGCTAAGAAACTGAGCTGGTTGAACAAGGAGGTCATGGAAAAGGTAAGGAGAAAAAGAGCTGCCTTTAGGAAGTACAAGAAAACAGGGAGGAGGGAGGACAGGGAGGAGCACTTGACGGAATCGAAGGAGGTGACCCGAGCAGTAAGGGGAGCCAAGGCATCTACGGAGCTCAGGCAGGCACGAGGCATTAAGAAGGGGGGGAGGACTTATTTAGGTACATCAGGGAGAAAAGGAGCTGTAAGGACCACATAGTAAGGATTAGGAAGCAGGGGGTTGGGTGGAAGCAGGGTGCAATAAGGCAGAAGCACTAAATGATTACTTCTGCTCGGTATTTACTAAGGAGAAGAGGGAGTTGACACCCAAGAGGGGAGGAATGGCAGAAATGGAGGGGGTGACAGATGGGGAAATCATGGAGGGCAGAGTTTGGGAGGGTTTGAAGGCACTGAGGGTGGACAAGGTGCCAGGCCTAGGTGGCATTCACCCCAGGGTACTGAAGGAGCTGGCAGAGGTCCTTGCGGGACCTTTGGCAGACCTATTTAATGCCTCACTACACTTGGGATGTGTACCTCAGGACTGTAGGATGACTCATGTGATGCCCCCTCCACAAGAGTGGCCCCAAGGATGAACTGGGGAACTACAGACCAGTGAGCCTCACATCCATCGTGGGTAAGTTAATGGAGACTATCCTGAAGGAGAGGCTGGTGGCCCTCCTAGAGGCCAATGGACTACAGGACAGCAGACAGCATGGCTTCATACATGGCAGAGCCTGCCAAACCAACCTGGTGGAGTTCTATGACTGGGTAACTAAGCAACTGAACGGGGGCCATGCACTGATGTCCTGTATCTGGACTTCAGTAAGGCATTCAATTTGGTGCTGCATGGAAGGCTGGGAAGTAAGTTAGAAGGGACAGGGGCAGGTGCAAAGCTAGTGAGATGGGTAGGGAACTGGCTTCAGGGAAGGCAACAGATGGTGGTGGTGGGTGGGGAGCCCTCACACCCAAGGGTACTGACGAGCGGTGTTTCACAGGGCTCGGTGTTGGGACCAGTGTTGTTTGGGATATTCATTGCAGACATATCACTGGACATCAAGAACAAGATCAGTCTGTTTGCTGATGATACCAAGGTAGGCGCAGTGGTGGATGACGTAGGGGGATAGCAGGGGCTGCAGGATGATCTGGCAAAGCTTGAAACCTGGTCAGACATCTGGCAACGGGGGTTTAATGTCAAAAAGTGCAAGGTGCTGCATTTTGGAATGAAGAATCCAAGGAGGAGTTACCAGCTGAAGGGGGGGGGGTGCAGCTAGCCCAGATAGAGGAGGAGAAGGATCTGGGTGTGCTCATTACAGGATCAATGAACAACTCAGCACAATGTAGGAAGGCAGCTGCAAAGGCCAACAAAATGCTGGGTTGCATTGCAATGAGTATCTCCTTGAGGAGGGGAGAGGTGATTCTGTCACTGCATAGGTCATTAGTTAGACGGCATCTGGAGTACTGAGTGCAGTACTAGCACCCGTATCCAAAAAGGGACATTAAGTTACTGGAGGGGGTGCAGCGCAGGGTGACAAAGATGATCAAGGGGCTGGGGGACTTATCATATGAGAGGAGGCTGAGGAATTGAACATGTACTCGCTGGAGGAGAGGAGGGACGGGGACATGACTGAAACCTTTAAGTACATGAAAGGAGTAAACAAGATGGATACAGAGGGGCTGTTCAAAGTAAGGGAGGGGAGGGACACCACGGGCCATGATATGATACTGGAGGGAGGAAGGTTTAGGAGGGAGATGAGGAGACACTTTTTTACAGAGAGGGTCGTAGCTGGGTGGAATGCATTACCTACAGAAGTGGTATCCAGTAATGGACTGCTTCAAAAGGGGATGGGACAGGACAAGGAGGAGGGTCAATGTAGGGGAAAAGTGGAAGGGAGGGACAGCTGCAGAATAAGGGGTGCTAGCTGCACATTCGAGCTGACTTGATAGACCTCTAGGCCTTTATCTGCTGGCAAATTTCATACATTCGTACAACCACGCCCCCAGACTCCCTTTTTTTCTCTTCTTTCCTGCAGAATACATCAGCATAGCCCTTTCTGTGCAGCTGTAAAAACTGATGGAGCTAGACAGAGTAAAACAAAAGACAGAGGCCCACCACCTTCAGCTTTGGAAATACCTCCAACTGAGGCATCTGCTATATGAGTCCACTTTGGGCAACAACTCAAACTTCTGGCCAGTGGGTTATGGGAAGATTAGGAAGGAGCAGCAGGTGAAGAAGAGATGACACTTTTTATTTGGGGGGGGGTTCCAGGATAAGTATGATTTACAAAGAACCTTTAAATAAGTGCACCCCAGGGGCAGAGAAAGTGCAAAAGTGATGGGAGAAGATGCTAGTCTGTACCTTAATCAGTAAGGAGTGGTAAACCTGCAGAACCAATGCCTATACAGCATGTAAAGACACAGCCAGCAGGCTAATGCAATTAGGGACCCTTCACCTATAGTATAACACCCCTGAGGTCCATAGACACATGAACCCAAATGAGCACCTTTGAGTGCTAGAGATGTGGGAAGGAAGAGGTTGACCTCCTGCATATACTCTAGACATGCCCTAGTATATTAACATGGTGGGACCAGCTTTTAATAGCTATGGAGAATGTGCTGGGGAGAGCTATTCCAAGGGATGCCTGCTTGTTAACCTTGGGGAACGCCAAAAGGTTCTGGGGCCATGACTTGCTGTAAGTGACCTCGTAGATGGCAGCTACCACAGAGGCAAAGAGGCTGCTATTGAGGTGCTGCAGGACACCAGACATTCCCTCACTAAGGGAGTGAGATAATGAAATGCACAGGCTGGCTGGTTATGAGAAGTTAACACTACCTTACCTTACGTGTAACAAACTGTCACTCTATCAAGATGTTGGGGGACCCCACCTGGGAAAGTGTACCCAGGGGAACCCATACCTAGCCTTTGCAGCTCCACAATTAAATATCCAAATCTAAAAGGGGAGGGGCACTGAACCTAAGAAGTGGGGCAACCTGATTGAAGACCTATATCTGGTCTCAATCAACCACCCTGTATCCTACACCACCAGAACTGTGCATGGCAGAGATTCACTATGAAATGAAATGTGCTAAATTATTTACTGCTACAGAGCTTAGGTTAATTAATTATATAGTACAACAGTTTACTGTATTATGTAGTAGTAGTAAATCATGTTGATTCAATTAAATGAATCAGAAGAGGACTCCATTGAGCATAGCTCATTTTCAATGAGGTCCTATTGCACAGTTACAAAATTCAAACATTACAAAAAAATTTCAGTGCAAAAAGAACACTTAGAGTCACAGCTATACACACATTACAGTTACTAAATAATTGTACAAACTTACACACAAAGTTTACACAAAAGAAGACATCATAACCCACACAATCCCTCTAATTAGAGTACATCAGTTCATCATTTATGTGGCAGCTTCACTGCCACAATTATAAGATAACTGGGTCTCATCTTTTAGTCAGCTCTGGTACCGTGTTGTGTCTCAAGCATCTATATATTAAATGGGATAATAACGGCCTTAATGAACTGTGGTTGTTGACTTAGTTCAATGACAAAGCCCTAATACTGAGAGAAGTGCACAAGATGGCATTGTGGTATACCTGGAGCCTGCTACCAAACAGGAGGAATGCAATTCCTTATTAGTCTCTAATCCAAGGAGCAAAGTACGCTGCGTAGCTCCGGCCAGGAACAGGGAAGGTAATTGTATCAGCATGTGGTTTTGTTGCTACGTATCCTTTATCAAAGTCAATAAAATGTGACTGGAAAAAACTAGCTATCTAAGCAATGATCACCATTAACAGCAACATGTTGCCTATAAAGTTAATTTATAATCTTATTTCAGGGAGACTGTTTTCCATTTCTATGACTCGAATAAAAGAATTGCTTAGTGCTGCTTAATATCATTCCAATTTGTATGCAAATTTCCCAATTTCATTTCCAGTATTGGTCTCAATAGGTGTTCTGTGAATACTCGTGCAAGAAGCCATTTGTAAAGGAACTGTTGTCCAAATCCTATTTGTTCTTGCTTTGTGGAGGAAGCTGTTTAATGGCCTGGGGCTCCAGGTTAATTCCCCAGCTAAGGCCCACCGCTTATCACAGAAGATCTACAGCAAAATGTCTCTCTTATGGGAACTCTGAGTAACTGCCCAAGACAAGTACTTAAGGAGTATGGCTCCATAGCTTCTGAATAATATAAAAGCAAAGCTGTTTAGTTTTGCATTTCTTTCTCCCTAGAGAACCAGGACTAGTATGCACTACAGAATCCCAGTATTCCATAGAATACACTGTACATAATGGGGCCCATGCATGAATGTGCAGAGTAGCTACGTGCTGCGCAGCCAGAGTGCATAGCCACCCCGCACCCATTGTGCCCCCCCATGTGGGATGCACAAAACGGGGTGTGCAGCCCCAACACACCCGATCCCCAGCCACAAGTACAGTAATGCACCTGGGGTGAGCAGGGAGCATGACAGAACCATGCACTAAGGTGTGTATGCTGCCTGTGGGGGTGCATAGGAGGACACAGGGTATGCCAGGAAGAACCCTGCCGTAAGTGCCCTAAGTGCCCTGCACACACAGACCATCCCCTGGTCCAGCCCAGATACCTACCAGCAACACCCCAGCTTAAGTTCCCAGCACCAGTCCACCCAGCACCACCCGCCTCAGCACACAGCTGTGCACTGCCCCCTTGTAGGCATGCCCCCCCCACAGCACACACAGGGGCACCGGTCTGGGTAGCGGCCCCCCACGCCCACCTTTGCCCTGTACAATCCAACCACCACCTCCCACAGCCCTCCTCCAGGCCCCTCTGGGTACCCAGTGGTGGCCAGTGCCCCCCAGCTTGTACCTTTACCTGTCCTGCTGGTGTTACAGGATGGCCAGTGGCACAACCCTCCACACACCTCCTCAGTAAATGTCAGCCATGCTCACCTGTCCGCAGGTGCGGAGCTTTATGGGTGGGATACGTGCCTCTGGCACATATATCCCACCCGTTCATGCATAGGCCCCATTACCTTAAAGCAACAGTATATGATAGTGAAAAGTTTGACCTCTACTTTTTATTCTCTTTTCTGATGGCTCCTTATTTCCTGACTTGTTTGATACCCTTCTTTCCCCATTCTGAGTCTGCTTTAGCCTTTATTTATTTATTTTTACAGTTGAAATAATAAAAGAAGCGCTCCTATTAATATGGCCCAGAGCAGGTTTTCATCAGTATTCTCTGCTGTTTTTGAACACACATTGTTTAAGGTTACTTTTCTTCTGGTTATAATAACCTAGCACGTAGCATGCAGCAGAAACTGCTCCCTGACTGTATGTGGCAACAAGTGCACAGAAAATGCAGAGAATACTGATAACAACCTGGTCCTTGCCATATTAAAAGAAGTGCTCCTTTTATTATTTTAAATGTGAAAAAAGTGCTAAAGCCAACTCAAAATTGGGAAAGAAGGGCATCACACGGGTCAGGAGATACTTTAAGGGGCAACTTAAAATAGAATAAAAAAATAGGTAAAAAGTTTTACCTCTGTCATGTACTGCTGCTTTAAGAGTCATTCTGATTCTCTCGTGAGTTCAGGGTAGAAGCCAATTAAATGCACTGGCAGCCAGATATTTCCTCTCTTTAAATGGTCAGACATTTGTGTTACATTTACTTCCTTTGAGGGCACATGATTGATGCCCCGCAGTCTATGTGTATTTTGATGTTGCAAAATGATTGTTGAGTATTGCCACCTGCACACTAATAAAAGCCTGCAGTTGAGGGCTGCTGCTTCGTTATGTTAAAGATACAATAAATGGTTTAACTTTGAAGTCAGGTGAATTAAAACGGTCCACTGAGTGATGCAGTGACTGCATGGCTGAAGCAATTCCTGTGGAATTAAGGTACAACAGTCAATAGAAGTGTATTTGGCAATAATATCACTTTGGGGAAAAAGTCCTGGATTGTGGGATGCAATTGTCCTCCTGGAAGCTGTCAGTTATATCACCATTATAACCTTCACACAATAAAATCCATCCCCAAGACTGGAAGAGATTCTTGGAAGGCTTTAATCATTTGTACAGCAAGCTAGCTGACAACAGTACTCAGCAGAAAAGAAGCATGTGTCAATACTGTATGTTGGCTTGCTTGTATTTGTTGTGTTGTTGTTGGGCACAGATAGCATCGAGGGAAAAATGAACAAATTAATCACATGTTACAACAGTGAAATTGTCATGATTGGGAACTGAAAGAGTTGACCACTTTCTGCACCCACCACCTGTCACATGGCTAAAATGGGGGAGCCATGTAAGTGACAGTACCAGACACCCCCACACAAACATGCAGAACAGGGGCAACAATGAACATATACCCCATTTAATGTTATCGCCAGCATATTCTGTTGTGCCAGGTATTGACGGATTGCTAGGGACTACCAGTTACATAAATCTCAGAAGTTACGTATTCCATGTGTACAGCCACTTATGGGTAAGAACTCAATATGAGTGAATGATGACAAATTCCAGAGAAGTGTCAGAGCTCTTACTTGGGCCCCAGCATAGTATTGTTGGAGATGGAAGGAGTACCTTACGGCTATCAAAGAAGAATTTACCCAACCCCTCCCAGCCTTAGAAGGCAATCATGTAAAAGGTATTGTATACAACCTGTGTTGGAATTACACTTTGAGTTTTGGGAGCTGGGGGGCCCCTTAAGGGTCCTATCTTTAAACTGAGCCCCCTTTCCCATTATAAGTCAACAACAGTGGAAAGAGTATAGCAGTAGAAGGGCTGACTAATGCTACATAACACAAGCTGACACACCAGCTTGCAGGAAGGTCATTTTTATTATTATATTTCTTGTACAGATGGCTACATTTTAAACTGCAGTATCATACCACGGTTCTAAAACAGTCTTCTGAACAAAGCTAATGATCGTGACCACCGCCCTCCATATTATTCAGTAAACATTGATATGTTCTGCAATACTTAGGAAACTACTGCCTGTTTCTCACTGGGTGCACTACATACTAAACCACACAATTCATTATAAAGCAAGAGATATTCAAATCTGATTACCCAGTCAGAAAGACAGAAGGGATACGATTTTTTTTTTAACTAAAAGATATTCAATTTCTACTTCATTCTTCTATTGTGAATACTAATGACCTCTTCAGAAGTACTAATTGGTAGTACTGCTTAATGTGAAATAAAACAGGAGTGAAAACAAACCTTTCCTAACTTTCACACCAATAAATATTTACTGAAACATCTAATTACTCTGTGATCTATTTGCAAAACAAAACACAACATCTGCACCTCAGTGACTCTCCAGAAGCAGCAAGTTGGATTCGTTGGAATAAGCTGAGGAGTTGCTGGCCAGTGTCTTGAAATTCATTAATGGAACCTCTGCTGCGGGCATTGAGGAGGGGTTCTACCTGAAACCATTTGTACGGCAGGCAGTCCCTCCCCCCGAGGTCCTGTTAAACCAAAAAAAAAAATGTCTGGGAAAACACAAGCCCTCTTTATCAGGTATTAGGAACAAAACTAAGCACTGTATTCAGACCTGTTATTTTATGTCAGTTGCTACTCCTCAGGTTATGCCTGAAAAGAGGCATCACTTGCCCAGTGCACAAAAAACATACCCCCCCCCCGGCGCCAGGATTACTTTGGCATAAGCTCCTAAGGGACGCAAGGCTTGCATCTATGAATACCATCCCCACTCTTCCCACTGGGAACGATAATGTCGTCACTCAGCTGCTCACGATAACACACTTCAGAGGGACTGCTTGGTCTGCTACAATGTGTCCTTTTGGAAAGGCAATCATGGCACATCCCCAAGCATCAAGTTAAGTAACAGATGAAAACTCTGCGTTATGCTGCTCAACAGAATTAAGGGGATTTTCTGTTGCTACAACATTTTATTTCTGTCTGCTTCATTTTACTTGTCAGAGGAGGGGAGTAATTGTGGGCATCATTCATTCATGTATGCAGAGCTTTGGCCATAGGTGGGTAACCTATCCTGTCTGCAACTCCAGCAGCCTATGGTAGCTAACCCAGTTTTGATCTCCCATAGCAGTAACTTGATTTGAACAGGACATTGGGAAAGGAAATGGTGTGCTCACTTGACTGTCATGTCATGTAGTCTGACCAAATTACAGGGTTTAAAATGCCCTACTCATGTATACTTCACGTTAAAAGTAATGAACACCATATTGCAAGTGTTGGCTTTTAATATAATTGTAAGAAATATATTGGAGGAGTGATGTAGCTAGCAAAATAACATCTGTATGAAAGTCATCTCTTTCAAAGTCTCCGCAATTGTAAACACGGCCATATTCGTTGTCTTGCCCCCTTCTATACTCCATGTTACTACCATGTTTTGTTTTATACTTTTTGCATTGCTTAATTTAAACAGAGCACAACAATCATAAGTAGAGATGGGATCAGGGGGTATGGGTGAAAACTGGAACACTGGAATTCACAAATAATGCTTCTACTGGAACACGCACCGACTCACCTGAACATCCCATACTCTTTGAAACCTGCCCCTGACCCCAAAACAAAACCCCAACCCTCTGAATGCCCAAGGGACCCATCCGAACATGCCTATGACCCCAGAATCCCCCATCTGACCCCTAGAACAGCCACTGGAATGCCCCCATCACACAGACAGTGGTGGAACCATGAAGCAGCCAGCCCGCAGAGGTGGTAGGGCACCTAACCATAAGAGAATTAAACATTGTTTTAAAAGAGTAAGTGGACTCACAGTCCACAAGGGGGGGCAACACAGGTCTGAGGGTTGGGGGTCCAGGTAACAGACCACCAGTACAATAGGCCAATGGAGCGAGTTACTATAGTAAGGCCTTACTCGATGGACCTTCAATCTCCTTCTGCAGTCAGATTCTAGGTTTCTATGGAACAGATGCCCAGACTACCAGATTTCCCCCACAACCTATGCCCAACCCCCAACATACCCTGCAGGTCCACTGAGGACGCTCCAACCTCAGAATGCCCCTTGGATCTGCTAGAATGTCCGCCTTGACCCTGGATTGCCCCATGGACCCACACAACCTGCTCCTACCCCAAGAACTGCTGGAATGGCCTGGAATGCACAGGATGCCCACCTGACCTCTAGAGGTGGCCCCCCAATCATCTGGCCAACCCACCAAAAGGTGAACAATTAGGAGCAACCAAAATTGTTGGTTAGTGTCTAGAATGCCTTCACTCAACCCACACTCAGTTGTCTAGAGAACCTACTCAGTTACCAAATAAATAAAATAAGCTTGTAAGCCATGGCTTTCATGCCATAAGTATTATTACAACAATGTGGGCTGGAGCCGCCCTACCTGTCAGTTAAGAGTGTTGTTAAGAAACACAGGGAGTCCGGTAGTCACTCTGTTGAAAATGTGCTGAAAAGCATCAGGGGGGATATATATATATATATGTATAATTGCCTTAATATTTTTTACCGAATGTTTACCATATGGTGCACTTGCATGTTTACACTAACTATGCTGACTTCAGCTCGTTTATCCAATGGTCATCAGGAGTTAGGGGCTTACCCAGTTGAACAGTAGGAGCGCTCACTGTACTGTCCCATTCCATGCACACCCCTTGCTTGCAGTTCAGCAACAGCTGAGCAACATCAGCTTCTGGCTTTCCACGGGAATAGAACTTTGTTCCTTCTTTCTAATGTCCCCCATTAATGGATTCAAAACCATTGCTGATGCTGTCATGGCTCCTACCCAGGGAAGGGAGGAAGGAGGAGGAGAGAGACAGAGGGATTCAGGACTGATGAGGAAAATGAAAAGCCCATCTGCACTTCCACTAGACACAAAGTGACAGATCAGATACAGGGGACAGGGCTGGAAAGATTGGCACTAATGGGGAATGGTACCAGGTGATTAACGAGAGGAAACTGAATAGCTTGTTAGACTTCCACCAACAAAACACAAGGTGATGGGTCAGGTATGGAGACAGGGGTGAAAGGCTAGGCACTAATGGGGGACTGAACCAGGTGACTGACAGGAGGAACATGAATGGCCCTGCCACACTCCCACCAATAGATGCAAAGAGATGTTTCAGATATGGGGGACATGAATAAAAGGACAGGCACTAATGGGGGGCTGTACCAGTTGACTGACAGGAGGAAAACAAATGGCCCCACTACACTTCCACCAGTAGACACAAGGTGACAGGTCAGGTACTAGAGACAGCGATGAAAGGCACTAATGGGGGATAGTACCAGGTGACTGACAGGAGGAAAATGAATGACCCTGCCACACTCTCACCAATAGATGCAAGGCAATGGGTCAGATATGGGGGACATAGATGAAAGGACAGGCACTAATGGAGGACTGTACTAGCTGACTGACAGGAGTAAAATGAATGGCCCCACCACATGCCCACAAGGCAATGGGTCAGGTATGGGGACATGGGTGAATGGCTGGGCACAAATGGGGGACTGTACCAGGTGACCGACAGGCAGAAAATGAATGGCATGCCACACTTCCACCAGTAGACACAAGGTGATGGGTCAGATACAGGGGACATGGATGAAAGGACCGGCACTAATTGGGGACTGTACCAAGTGACTCATAGGCCAGACAGGGCTGCTGACTTCTATTTGCACGTGGGTTTAATTATAGGGCAGGACTGAGCACTTTTTTACCATTTTACAGAGGAAATCTGCGCACTAGAACACTTGAGACCTGTAGTCCCCTCCACCTATAGCTAGCACCCAAAGGGCTGGCCTGGTATGGGGGCTATCAGATGAGTGGTCGGGCACCAATGAGAACTGGCTTGATGCCCACTCTGTGGGGTGGTGGCTTCTATAACAAGGCTCTGCATTGCCGCTGTTACAGACAGAACAGCAGAGTGGGGGGATCTGAATGGTGTGATGCCGGCAGTGATGCTTTCAGTGATGCCAGAAGTAATGCTGACAGTGATGCCGACACTAATGCTTTCAGTGATGCTGGCACTGTGCTTTTAGTGATACTGGCACAGATGCTTTCAGTGATGCTGGTACTGATGCTGGCAGTGATGCTGGCAGTGATGCTTTCAGTGATGCTGGTACTGATGCTTTCAGTGATGCCGGCAGTGATGCTGGTACTGATGCCGGCAGTGATGCTGGCAGAGATGCTGATACTGATGCTTTTAGTGATACTGGCACTGATGCTTTCAGTGATGCTGGTACTGATGCTGGCAGTGATGCTGGCAGTGATGCTGGTACTGATACTGGCAGTTATGCTGGCAGTGATGCTTTCAGTGATGCTGGCACTGATGCTGGCAGTGATGTCGGCACTGATGCTTTCAGTGATGCTGGTACTGATGCTGGCAATGATGCTGGTACTGATGCTTTCAGTGATGCTGGCAGTGATGCTGGTACTGATGCTGGCACTGATGCTGGCACTGATGCTTTCAGTGATGCTTTCAGTGATGCTGGTACTGATGCTGGCAGTGATGCTGGTACTGATGCTTTTAGTGATGCTGGCAGAGATGCTGGTACTGATGCTGGCACTGATGCCGGCAGTGATGCTTTCAGTGATGCTGGCACTGATGCTGGTACTGATGCTGACAGTAATGCTGACACTGATGCTGGCAGTGATGCTTTCAGTGATCCTGGCACTGATGCTGGCAGTGATGCTGGCAGTGATGCTTTCAGTGATGCTGGTACTGATGCTGGCACTGATGCTGGTATTGATGCTTTCAGTGATGCCGGCAGTGATGATTTCAGTGATGCTGGTATTGATGATTTCAGTGATGCTGGTACTGATGCCGGCAGTGATGCTGGTAGTTATGCTGGCACTGATGCAGGCACTGATGCATTCAGTGATGCTGGTACTGATGCTGGCAGTGATGCTTTCAGTGATGCTGGTACTGATGCTTTCAGTGATGCTGGTACTGATGCCGGCAGTGATGCTGGTACTGATGCTTTCAGTGATGCTGGTACTGATGCATTCAGTGATGCTGGCAGTGATGCTGGTACTGATGCTTTCAGTGATGCTGGTACTGATGCTTTCAGTGATGCTGGCAGTGATGCCGGTAGCGATGCTGGTACTGATGCCAGCAGTGATGCTGGTATTGATGCTTTCAGTGATGCTGGTACTGATGCTTTCAGTGATGCTGGCAGTGATGCCAGCAGTGATGCTGGTACTGATGCTGGCACTGATGCCGGCACTGATGCTGGCAGTGATGCTGGTACAGATGTTTTCAGTGATTCCAGCAGTGATGCTGGCACTGATGCCAGTAGTGATGCTGGCAGTGATGCTGGTACTGATGCTGGTATTGATGCTTTCAGTGATGCCGGCAGTGATGATTTCAGTGATGCTGGTACTTATGCTGGTACTGATGCCAGCAGTGATGCTGGTATTGATGCTTTCAGTGATGCTGGCACTGATGCTGGCATTGATGCTTTCAGTGATGCTGGTACTAATGCTGGCAGTGATGCTTTCAGTGATGCTGGCAGTGATGCTTTCAGTGATGCTGGTACTGATGCTGGCAGTGATGCTTTCAGTGATGCTGGCAGTGATGCTTTCAGTGATGCTGGCAATGATGCTGGCAGTGATGCTGGTACTGATACTGGCAGTGATGCTGGCAGTGATGGTTTCAGTGATGCTGGCACAGATGCTGGCAGTGATGCTGGTACTGATGCTTTCAGTGATGCTGGTATTGATGCTTTCAGTGATGCTGGCACTGATGCTGGCAGTTATGCTGGTACTGATACCAGCAGTGATGCTTTCAGTGATACTGGTACTGATGCTGGCAGTGATGCTGGTACTGATGCTTTCAGTGATGCTGGTACTGATGCTTTCATGATGCTCGCAGTGATACTGGTACTGAGGCTGGCACTGACGTCGGCAGTGATGCTGGCAGTGATGCTTTCAGTGATGCTGGCACTGATGCTGGTACTGATGCTGGCAGTGATGTTGGCACTGATGCTGGCAGTGATGCCGGCACTGATGCTAGCAGTGATGCTTTCAGTGATGCTAGTACTGATGCTGGCAGTGATGCTGGTATTGATGCTTTCAGTGATGCCGGCAGTGATGATTTAAGCGATGCTGGTATTGATGATTTCAGTGATGCTGGTACTGATGCCGGCAGTGATGCTGGTAGTTATGCTGGCAGTGATGCTTTCAGTGATGCTGGTACTGATGCCGGCAGTGATGCTGGTACTGATACTTTCAGTGATGCTGGTACTGATGCTGGTACTGATGCGTTCAGTGATGCTGGTACTGATGCTTTCAGTGATGCTGGCAGTGATGCTGGTACTGATGCTGGCACTGATGCCAGCAGTGATGCTGGCACTGATGCTGGTACTGATGCTGGCAGTGATGCTGGCACTGATGCTGGCAGTGAAGCTTTCAGTGATCCTGGCACTGATGCTGGCAGTGATGCCAGCACTGATGCTTTCAGTGATGCTGGTACTGAGGCTGGCAGTGATGCTGGTACTGATGCTTTCAGTGATGCTGGTACTGATGCTTTCAGTGATGCTGGCAGTGATGCTGGTACTGATGCTGGCACTGATGCCGGCAGTGATGCTGACAGTGATGCTGGTACTGATGCTGGCACTGATGCCGGCAGTGATGCAGGCAGTGCTGCTTTTAGTGATGCTGGCACTGATGCTGGTACTGATGCTGGCAGTGATGCCGGCACTGATGCTGGCAGTGATGCTTTCAGTGATGCTGGTACTGATGCTGGCAGTGATGCTGGTATTGATGCTTTCAATGATGCCGGCAGTGATGATTTCAGTGATGCTGGTATTGATGATTTCAGTGATGCTGGTACTGATGCCAGCAGTGATGTTGGTAGTTATGCTGACACTGACGCAGGCACTGATGCTTTCAGTGATGCTGGTACTGATGCCGGCAGTGATGCTTTCAGTGAAGCTGGTACTGATGCTTTCAGTGATGCTGGTACTGATGCCGGCAGTGATGTTGATACTGATGCTTTCAGTGATGCTGGTACTGATGCTTTCTGTGATGCTGGCAGTGATGCCAGCAGTGATGCTGGTACTGAAGCTTTCAGTGATGCTGGCACTGATGCTTTCAGTGATGTTGACAGTGATGCTGGTACTGATGCTGGCACTGATGCAGGTACTGATGCTGGCAGTGATGCTGGTACTGATGCTTTCAGTGATGCTGGTACTGATGCTTTCAGTGATGCTGGCATTGATGCTGGTACTGATGCTTTCAATGATGCCGGCACTGATGCTTGTAAGGATGCTGGCAGTGATTCTGGTACTGATGCTTTCAGTGATGCTGGTACTGATGCTGGCACTGATGCAGGTACTGATGCTGGCAATGATGCTGGCAGTGATGCTGGTACTAATGCTTTCAGTGATGCTGGAAATGATGCTTTCAGTGATGCTGGCATTGATGCTGGTACTGATGCTTTCAGTGATGCCGGCACTGATGCTGGTACTGATGCTGGCAGTGATGCTTTCAGTGATGCTGGTAGTGATGCTTTCAGTGATGCTGTCACTGATGCTGGCAGTGATGCTTTCAGTGATGCAGGTACTGATGCTTTCAGTGATGCTGGTACTGATGCTGGCAGAGATGCTGGTATTGATGCTTTCAGTGATGCTGGCAGTGATGCCGGCAGTGATGCTGGTGTTGATGCTTTCAGTGATGCTGGTATTGATGCTTTCAGTGATGCTGGCAGTGATGCCAGCAGTGATGCTGGTACTGATGCTGGCACTGATGCCGGCACTGATGCTGGCAGTGATGCTGGTACTGATGCTTTCAGTGATGCCAGCAGTGATGCTGGCACTGATGCCGGCACTGATGCTGGCAGTGATGCTGGCAGTGATGCTGGTATTGATGCTTTCAGTGATGCTGGCAGTGATGATTTCTGTGATGTTGGTACTGATGCTGGTACTGATGCCGGCAGTGATGCTGGTATTGATGCTTTCAGTGATGCTGGCACTGATGCTGGCATTGATGCTTTCAGTGATGCTGGTACTGATGCTGGCAGTGATGCTTTCAGTGATGCTGGTACTGATGCCGGCAGTGATGCTGGCAGTGATGCTTTCAGTGATGCTGGTACTGATGCTTTCAGTGATGCTGGCAGTGATGCTTTCAGTGATGCTGGCACTGATGCAGGTACTGATGCTTTCAGTGATGCTGGTACTGATGCCGGCAGTGATGCTTTCAGTGATGCTGGTACTGATGCTTTCAGTGATGCTGGTACTAATGCCGGCAGTGATGCTGATACTGAAGCTTTCAGTGATGCTGGCAGTGATACTGGTATTGATGCTTTCAGCGATGCTGGTACTGATGCTTTCTGTGATGCTGGCAGTGATGCCAGCAGTGATGCTGGAACTGATGCTTGCATTGATGCAGGCACTGATGCCGGCACTGATGCCAGAACTGATGCCGGTACTGATGCTGGCAGTGATGCTGGTACTGATGCTGGCAGTGATGCTGGTATTGATGCATTCAGTGATGCCGGCAGTGATGATTTAAGTGATGCTGGGACTGATGCTGGTACTGATGCTGGCAGTGATGCCGTCACTGATGCTGGCAGTGATGCCGGCACTGATGCTGGCAGTGATGCTTTCAGTGATGCTGGTACTGATGCTGGCAGTGATGCTGGTATTGATGCTTTCAATGATGCCGGCAGTGATGATTTCAGTGATGCTGGTATTGATGATTTCAGTGATGCTGGTACTGATGCCCGCAGTGATGTTGGTAGTTATGCTGACACTGATGGAGGCACTGATGCTTTCAGTGATGCTAGTACTGATGCCGGCAGTGATGCTTTCAGTGAAGCTGGTACTGATGCTTTCAGTGATGATGGTACTGATGCCGGCAGTGATGTTGATACTGATGCTTTCTGTGATGCTGGCAGTGATGCCAGCAGTGATGCTGGTACTGATGCTGGCATTGAAGCTGGCACTGATGCTGGCAGTGATGCTGGTACTGATGCTTTCAGTGATGCCAGCAATGATGCCGGCACTAATTCCGGTACTGATGCTGGCAGTGATGCTGGCAGTGATGCTGGTACTGATGCTGGCAGTAATGCTGGTATTGATGCTTTCAGTGATGCTGGCACTGATGCTGGCATTGATGCTTTCAGTGATGCTGGTACTGATGCTGGTACTGATGCCGGCAGTGATGCTGGTATTGATGCTTTCAGTGATGCTGGCACTGATGCTGGCATTGATGCTTTCAGTGATGCTGGTACTGATACTGGCAGTGATGCTTTCAGTGATGCTGGCAGTGATGCTTTCAGTGATGCTGGTACTGATGCTGGCAGTGATGCTGGCAGTGATGCTGGCAGTGATGCTTTCAGTGATGAAGGTACTGATGCTTTCAGTGATGCCGGCAGTGATGCTGGTACTGATGCCGGCAGTGATGCTGGCAGAGATGCTGGTACTGATGCCGGCGGTGATGCTGGCACTGATGCTTTTAGTGATGCTGGTACTGATGCTTTCAGTGATGCTGGCACTGATGCTTTTAGTGATGCTGGTATGGATGCTGGCAGTGATGCTGGCAGTGATACTGGTACTGATGCTTTTAGTGACACTGGCACTGATGCTTTCAGTGATGCTGGTACTGATGCTGGCAGTGATGCTGGTACTGATGCCGGCAGTGATGCTTTCAGTGATGCTGGTACTGATGCTTTCAGTGGTGCTGGTACTAATGCCGGCAGTGATGCTGATACTGATGCTTTCAGTGATGCTGGTACTGAAGCTTTCGGTGATGCTGGCAGTGATACTGGTATTGATGCTTTCAGCAATGCTGGTACTGATGCTTTCTGTGATGTTGGCAGTGATGCCAGCAATGATGCTGGTACTGATGCTTGCATTGATGCCGGCACTGATGCCGGTACTGATGCTGGTACTGATGCTTTCAGTGATGCCAGCAGTGATGCCGGCAGTGATGCCGGCACTGATGCCAGCACTGATGCTGGTACTGATGCTGGCAGTGATGCTGGCAGTGATGCTGGTATTGATGCATTCAGTGATGCTCGCAGTGATGATTTCAGTGATGCTGGGACTGATGCTGGTACTGATGCCGGCAGTAATGCTGGTATTGATGCTTTCAGTGATGCTGGCATTGATGCTGGCATTGATGCTTTCAGTGATGCTGGAACTGATACTGGAAGAGATGCTTTCAGTGATGCTGGTACTGATGCTGGCAGTGATGCTGGCAGTGATGCTTTCAGTGATGCTGGTACTGATACCAGCACTGATGCTGGCAGTGATGCTTTCAGTGATACTGGCACTGATGCTGGCAGTGATGCTGGTACTGATGCTTTCAGTGATGCCGGCAGAGATGATTTCAGTGATGCTGGTACTGATGCTGGTACTCATGCCGGCAGTGATGCTGGTATTGATGCTTTCAGTGATGCTGGCACTGATGCTGGCATTGATGCTTTCAGTGATGCTGGTACTGATGCTGGCAGTGATGCTTTCAGTGATGCTGGTACTGATGCTGGCAGTGATGCTGGCAGTGATGCTTTCATTGATGCTGGCAGTGATGCTTTCAGTGATGCTGGCAGTGATGCTGGTACTGATGCGGGCACTGATGCAGGTACTGATGCTTTCAGTGATGCTGGTACTAATGCCGGCAGTGATGCTTTCAGTGATGCTGGTACTGATGCTTTCAGTGATGCTGGTACTAATGCCAGCAGTGATGCTGATACTGATGCTTTCAGTGATGCTGGTACTGATGCATTCATTGATGCTGGCAGTGATACTGGTAATGATGCTTTCAGCTATGCTGGTACTGATGCTTTCTGGGATGCTGGCAGTGATGCCAGCAGTGATGCTGGTACTGATGCTGGCATTGATGCCGGCACTGATGCCGGCAGTGATGCTGGTACTGATGCTTTCAGTGATGCCAGCAGTGATACCAGCAGTGATGCCGGCACTGATGCCAGCACTGATGCCGGTACTGATGCTGGCAGTGATGCTGGTACTGATGCTGGCAGTGATGCTGGTATTGATGCATTCAGTGATGCTAGCAGTGATGATTTCAGTGATGCTGGTACTGATGTTGGTACTGATACCGGCAGTGATGCTGGTACTGATGCTTTCAGTGATGCTGGCACTGATGCTGGCATTGATGCTTTCAGTGATGCTGGTACTGATACTGGCAGTGATGCTTTCAGTGATGCTGGCAGTGATGCTTTCAGTGATGCTGGTACTGATGCTGGCAGTGATGCTGGCAGTGATGCTTTCAGTGATGCTGGTACTGATACCAGCACTGATGCTGGCAGTGATGCTTTCAGTGATACTGGCACTGATGCTGGCAGTGATGCTGGTACTGATGCTTTCAGTGATGCTGGTACTGATGCTTTCAGTGATGCTGGCACTGATGCTGGCAGTGATGCTGGTACTGATATCGGCAGTGATGCTTTCAGTGATGCTGGTACTGATGCTGGCAGTGATGCTGGTACTGATGCTTTCAGTGATGCTGGTACTGATGCTTTCAGTGATGCTGGCAGTGATGCTGGTACTGATGCTGGCAGTGATGCTGGTAGTGATGCTTTCAGTTATGCTGGCACTGATGCTGGCAGTGATGCTGGCAGTGATGCCGGCACTGATGCTGGCAGTGATGCTTTCAGTGATGTTGGTACTGATGCTGGCAGTGATGCTGGTATTGATGCTTTCAGTGATGCCGGCAGTGATGAGTTCAGTGATGCTGGAACTGATGCCAGCAGTGATGCCGGTAGTTATGCTGGCACTGATGCTGGCACTGATGCTTTCAGTGATGCTGGTACTGATGCTTTCAGTGATGCTTGTACTGATGCCGGCAGTGATGCTGGTACAGATGCTTTCAGTGATGCTGGTATTGATGCTTTCAGTGATGCTGGCAGTGATGCCGGCAATGATGCTGGTACTGATGCCGGCAGTGATGCTGGTATTGATGCTTTCAGTGATGCTGGTATTGCTGCTTTCAGTGATGCTGGCAGTGATGCCAGCAGTGATGCTGGTACTGATGCTGGCACTGATGCCGGCACTGATGCTGGCAGTGATGCTGGTACTGATGCTTTCAGTGTTGCCAGCAGTGATGCTGGCACTGATGCCGGCACTGATGCTGGTACTGATGCGCGCAGTGATGCTGGCAGTGATGCTGGTACTGATACTGGCAGTGATGCTGGTACTGATGCATTCAGTGATGCTTGCAGTGATGATTTCTGTAATGCTAGTACTGATGCTGGTACTGATGCCGGCAGTGATGTTGGTATTGATGCTTTCAGTGATGCTGGCACTGATGCTGGCATTGATGCTTTCAGTGATGCTGGTACTGATGCTGGCAGTGCTGCTTTCAGTGATTCTCGTACTGATGCTGGCAGTGATGCTGGCAGTGATGCTTTCAGTGATGCTGGTACTGATGCTTTCAGTGATGCTGGCAGTGATGCTTTCAGTGATGCTGCAGTGATGCTGATACTGATGCTGGCACTGATGCAGGTACTGATGCTTTCAGTGATGCTGGTACTGATGCCGGCAGTGATGCTTTCAGTGATGCTGGTACTGATGCTTTCAGTGATGCTGGTACTAATGCCGGCAGTGATGCTGATACTGATGCTTTCAGTGATGCTGGTACTGATGCTTTCAGTGATGCTGGCAGTGATACTGGTATTGATGCTTTCAGTTATGCTGGTACTGATGCTTTCTGTGATGCTGGCAGTGATGCCAGCAGTGATGCTTGTACTGTTGCTGGCACTGATGCCAGAACTGATGCCGGCAGTGATGCTGGTACTGATGCTTTCAGTGATGTCAGCAGTGATGCCCGCAGTGATGCCAGCACTGATGCCAGCACTGATGCCGGTACTGATGCTGGCAGTGATGCTGGTACTGATGCTGGCAGTGATGCTGGTATTGATGCATTCAGTGATGTCGGCAGTAATGACTTCAGTGATGCTGGTACTGATGCAGGCAGTGATGCTGGTATTGAGGCTTTGTGATGCTGGCACCGATGCTGGATTGATGCTTTGAGTGATGCTGGTACTGATTCTGGCAGAGATGCTTTCAGTGATGCTGGCAGTGATGCTTTCAGTGATGCTGGTACTGATGCTGGCAGTGATGCTGGCAATGATGCTTTCAGTGATGCTGGTACTGATAATAGCACTGATGCTGGCAGTGATGCTTTCAGTGATGCTGGCACTGATGCTGGCAGTGATGCTGGTACTGATGCTTTCAGTGATGCTGGTACTGATGCTTTCAGTGATGCTGGCACTGATGCTGGCAGTGATGCTGGTACTGATTCCGGCAGTGATGCTTTCAGTGATGCTGGTACTGATGCTGGCAGTGATGCTGGTACTGATGCTTTCAGTGATGCTGGCAGTGATGCTGGTACTGATGCTGGCAGTGATGCTGGCAGTGATACTTTCAGTGATGCTGGCACTGATGCTGGTACTGATGCTGGCAGTGATGCCGGCACTGATGCTGGCAGTGATGCCAGCACTGATGCTGGCAGTGATGCTTTCAGTGATGCTAGTACTGATGGTGGCAGTGATGCTGGCAGTGATGCTGGTATTGATGCTTTCAGTGATTCCGGCAGTGATGATTTCAGTGATGCTGGTATTGATGATTTCAGTGATGCTGGTACTGATGCCAGCAGTGATGCTGGTAGTTATGCTGGCACTGATGCAGGCACTGATGCTTTCAGTGATGCTGGTACTGATGCCGACAGTGATGCTTTCAGTGATGCTGGTACTGATGCTTTCAGTGATGATGGTACTGATGCCGGCAGTGCTGCTGGTACTGATGCTTTCAGTGATGCTGGTATTGATGCTTTCAGTGATGCTGGCAGTGATGCCGGCAGTGATGCTGGTATTGATGCTTTCAGTGATGCTGGTATTTATGCTTTCAGTGATGCTGGCACTGATGCCGGCACTGATGCTGGCAGTGATGCTGGTACTGATGCTTTCAGTGATGCCAGCAGTGATGCTGGCACTGATGCCGGCACTGATGCTGGTACTGATGCTGGCAGTGATGCTGGCAGGGATGATGGTACTGTTGCTGGCAGTGATGCTGGTATTGATTCTTTCAGTGATGCCGGCAGTGATGATTTCAGTGATGCTTCTTCTGATGCAGGTACTGATGCCGGCAGTGATGCTGGAATTGATGCTTTCAGTGATGCTGGCACTGATGATGGCATTGATGCTTTCAGTGATGCCGGTACTGATGCTGGCAGTGATGCTTTCAGTGATGCTGGCAGTGATGCTTTCAGTGATGCTGGTACTGATGCTGGCAGTGATGCTGGCAGAGATGCTTTCAGCGATGCTGGTACTGATGCTTTCAGTGATGCTGGCACTGATGCTTCCAGTGATGTTGACAGTGATGCTGGTACTGATGCTGGCACTGATGCAGGTACTGATGCTGGCAGTGATGCTGGCAGTGATGCTGGTACTGATACTGGCAGTGATGCTGGTACTGATGCATTCAGTGATGCTTGCAGTGATGATTTCTGTAATGCTAGTACTGATGCTGGTACTGATGCCGGCAGTGATGTTGGTATTGATGCTTTCAGTGATGCTGGCACTGATGCTGGCATTGATGCTTTCAGTGATGCTGGTACTGATGCTGGCAGTGCTGCTTTCAGTGATTCTCGTACTGATGCTGGCGGTGATGCTGGCAGTGATGCTTCAGTGATGCTGGTACTGATGCTTTCAGTGATGCTGGCAGTGATGCTTCAGTGATGCTGCAGTGATGCTGATACTGATGCTGGCACTGATGCAGGTACTGATGCTTTCAGTGATGCTGGTACTGATGCCGCAGTGATGCTTCCAGTGATGCTGGTACTGATGCTTTCAGTGATGCTGGTACTAATGCCGGCAGTGATGCTGATACTGATGCTTTCAGTGATGCTGGTACTGATGCTTTCAGTGATGCTGGCAGTGATACTGGTATTGATGCTTTCAGTTATGCTGGTACTGATGCTTTCTGTGATGCTGGCAGTGATGCCAGCAGTGATGCTTGTACTGTTGCTGGCACTGATGCCAGAACTGATGCCGGCAGTGATGCTGGTACTGATGCTTTCAGTGATGTCAGCAGTGATGCCCGCAGTGATGCCAGCACTGATGCCAGCACTGATGCCGGTACTGATGCTGGCAGTGATGCTGGTACTGATGCTGGCAGTGATGCTGGTATTGATGCATTCAGTGATGTCGGCAGTAATGACTTCAGTGATGCTGGTACTGATGCAGGCAGTGATGCTGGTATTGAGGCTTTCAGTGATGCTGGCACTGATGCTGGGATTGATGCTTTCAGTGATGCTGGTACTGATTCTGGCAGAGATGCTTTCAGTGATGCTGGCAGTGATGCTTTCAGTGATGCTGGTACTGATGCTGGCAGTGATGCTGGCAATGATGCTTTCAGTGATGCTGGTACTGATAATAGCACTGATGCTGGCAGTGATGCTTTCAGTGATGCTGGCACTGATGCTGGCAGTGATGCTGGTACTGATGCTTTCAGTGATGCTGGTACTGATGCTTTGAGTGATGCTGGCACTGATGCTGGCAGTGATGCTGGTACTGATTCCGGCAGTGATGCTTTCAGTGATGCTGGTACTGATGCTGGCAGTGATGCTGGTACTGATGCTTTCAGTGATGCTGGCAGTGATGCTGGTACTGATGCTGGCAGTGATGCTGGCAGTGATACTTTCAGTGATGCTGGCACTGATGCTGGTACTGATGCTGGCAGTGATGCCGGCACTGATGCTGGCAGTGATGCCAGCACTGATGCTGGCAGTGATGCTTTTAGTGATGCTAGTACTGATGGTGGCAGTGATGCTGGCAGTGATGCTGGTATTGATGCTTTCAGTGATTCCGGCAGTGATGATTTCAGTGATGCTGGTATTGATGATTTCAGTGATGCTGGTACTGATGCCAGCAGTGATGCTGGTAGTTATGCTGGCACTGATGCAGGCACTGATGCTTTCAGTGATGCTGGTACTGATGCCGACAGTGATGCTTTCAGTGATGCTGGTACTGATGCTTTCAGTGATGATGGTACTGATGCCGGCAGTGCTGCTGGTACTGATGCTTTCAGTGATGCTGGTATTGATGCTTTCAGTGATGCTGGCAGTGATGCCGGCAGTGATGCTGGTATTGATGCTTCAGTGATGCTGGTATTTATGCTTCGGTGATGCTGGCACTGATGCCGGCACTGATGCTGGCAGTGATGCTGGTACTGATGCTTTCAGTGATGCCAGCAGTGATGCTGGCACTGATGCCGGCACTGATGCTGGTACTGATGCTGGCAGTGATGCTGGCAGTGATGATGGTACTGTTGCTGGCAGTGATGCTGGTATTGATTCTTTCAGTGATGCCGGCAGTGATGATTTCAGTGATGCTTCTTCTGATGCAGGTACTGATGCCGGCAGTGATGCTGGAATTGATGCTTTCAGTGATGCTGGCACTGATGATGGCATTGATGCTTTGAGTGATGCCGGTACTGATGCTGGCAGTGATGCTTTTAGTGATGCTGGCAGTGATGCTTTCAGTGATGCTGGTACTGATGCTGGCAGTGATGCTGGCAGAGATGCTTTCAGCGATGCTGGTACTGATGCTTTCAGTGATGCTGGCACTGATGCTTTCAGTGATGTTGACAGTGATGCTGGTACTGATGCTGGCACTGATGCAGGTACTGATGCTGGCAGTGATGCTGGCAGTGATGCTGGTACTGATGCTTTCAGTGATGCTGGTACTGATGCTTTTAGTGATGCTGGAATTGATGCTGGTACTGATGCTTTCAGTGATGCCGGCAGTGATGCTTGTACGGATGCTGGCAGTGATTCTGGTACTGATGCTTTCAGTGATGCTGGTACTGATGCTGGCACTGATTCAGGTACTGATGCTGGCAATGATGCTGGCAGTGATGCTGGTACTAATGCTTTCAGTGATGCTGGAACTGATGTCAGTGATGCTGGCATTGATGCTGGTACTGATGTTTTCAGTGATGCCGGCACTGATGCTGGTACTGATGCTGGCAGTGATGCTTTCAGTGATGCTGGTAGTGATGCTTTCAGTGATGCTGTCACTGATGCTGGCAGTGATGCTTTCAGTGATGCAGGTACTGATGCATTCAGTGATGCTGGTACTGATGCTGGCAGTGATGCTGGTATTGATGCTTTCAGTGATGCTGGCAGTGATGCCGGCAGTGATGCTGTTACTGATGCCGGCAGTGATGCTGGTGTTGATGCTTTCAGTGATGCTGGTATTGATGCTTTCAGTGATGCTGGCAGTGATGCCAGCAGTGATGCTGGTACTGATGCTGGCACTGATGCCGGCACTGATGCTGGCAGTGATGCTGGTACTGATGCTTTCAGTGATGCCAGCAGTGATGCTGGCACTGATGCCGGCACTGATGCTGGCAGTGATGCTGGCACTGATGCTGGTATTGATGCTTTGAGTGATGCTGGCAGTGATGATTTCTGTGATGTTGGTACTGATGCTGGTACTGATGCCGGTAGTGATGCTGGTATTGATGCTTTCAGTGATGCTGGCACTGATGCTGGCATTGATGCTTTCAGTGATGCTGGTACTGATGCTGGCAGTGATGCTTTCAGTGATGCTGGTACTGATGCCAGCAGTGATGCTGGCAGTGATGCTTTCAGTGATGCTGGTACTGATGCTTTCAGTGATGCTGGCAGTGATGCTTTCAGTGATGCTGGCAGTGATGCTGGTACTGATGCTGGCACTGATGCAGGTACTGATGCTTTCAGTGATGCTGGTACTGATGCCGGCAGTGATGCTTTCAGTGATGCTGGTACTGACGCTTTCAGTGATGCTGGTACTAATGCCGGCAGTGATGCTGATACTGAAGCTTTCAGTGATGCTGGCAGTGATACTGGTATTGATGCTTTCAGCGATTCTGGTACTGATGCTTTCTGTGATGCTGGCAGTGATGCCAGCAGTGATGCTGGAACTGATGCTTGCATTGATGCCGGCACTGATGCCGGCACTGATGCCAGAACTGATGCCGGTACTGATGCTGGCAGTGATGCTGGTACTGATGCTGGCAGTGATGCTGGTATTGATGCATTCAGTGATGCCGGCAGTGATGATTTAAGTGATGCTGGGCCTGATGCTGGTACTGATGCCGGAAGTAATGCTGGTATTGATGCTTTCAGTGATGCTGGCATTGATGCTGGCATTGATGCTTTCAGTGATGCTGGTACTGATACTGGCAGTGATGCTTTCAGTGATGCTGGCAGTGATGCTTTCAGTGATGCTGGTACTGATTCTGGCAGTGATGCTGGCAGTGATGCTTTCAGTGATGCTGGTATTGATACAAGCACTGATGCTGGCAGTGATGCTTTCAGTGATGCTGGCACTGATGCTGGCAGTGATGCTGGCAGTGATGCTGGTACTGATGCTTTCAGTGATGCCGGCAGTGATGATTTCAGTGATGCTGATGCTTGCGATGCTGGTATTGATCTTTCAGTGATGCTGGCAGTGATGCCGCAGTGATGCTGGGCTGATGCCGTGATGCTGGTATTGATGTTTGCGATGTTGGCACTTATGCCGGCACTGATGCTGGCAGGATGCTGGTACTGATGTTTGTGTGATGCCTGCAGGACTTTGACTGATGCCAGCACTGGTGCCGGTACCGATGCTGGCGGTGATGCTGGCAGGGTGTTTGTACTGATGCTGCGGTGATGCTGGTATTGATGCTTTCAGTGATGCCGCAGGATTTTCGATTCTCTATCGATGCTGTACTGACCAGCAGTGATGCTGAATTGATGCTTCAGTGATGCTGGTACCGATGCTGGCATGATGCTTTGTGTGATGCCGGAACCGATGCTGGCAGGATGCTTTCGGCGCTGGCAGTGATGCTTCAGTATGCTGAACGATGCTGGCAGTGATGCTTTTGGTGGTGGTACCGATGCTTCTGTGATGCTGGCACTGATGCGGCATTGATGCTTCAGTGATGCCGTGATGCTGGTACTGATGCTGGCACCGATGCTGGCATTGATGCTTGTGATGTTGGGGTGATGTTGTACTGATGCTGGTTCGATGCAGGTACTGGATGCTGGCAGTGATGCTGGTGATGTTGGTACTGTTGCTTCAGTGATGCTGGTACCGATGCTTGTGATGCTGGTATTGATTCTGGTACTGATGCTTCAGTGATGCCGCACTGATGCTGGTACTGATGCTGGCAGATGCTGGTGCCGATGCTTTCAGTGGCGTTGCACTGATGCTGGCACTGATGCAGGTACCGATGCTGCAATGATGCTGGCAGTGATGCTGGTACCACGTTTGGTGATGCTGGTACTGATGCTTTGGTGATGCTGGTATTGATGTTGGTATGATGCTTTAGTGATGCCGTACTGTGCGGGTGATTGATGCTGGCAGGATGCTTCAGTGATGCTGGTAGTGATGTTTCAGTGATGCTGGCACTGATGGCAGTGATGCTTCAGTGATGCAGGTACTGATGCTTTGTGTGCTGGTATTGATGCTGGCAGTGATGCTGGTATTGATGCTTGTGATGCTGCGTGATGCCGCAGGATGTTGGACCGATGCTGGCAGTGATGCTGGTGTTGATGTCAGTGATGCTGGTATTTATGTTCAGTGATGCTGGCTGATGGCGCGTGATGCTGGTACTGATGCTGGCACTGATGCCGCACCATGCTGGCAGTGATGCTGGTACGATGTGCTATGCCGGCAGTGATGCTGGCACTGATGCCGGGCATGCTGGCAGGATGCGGCAGTGATGCTGGTGTTGATGCTTGGTGATGCCAGTGATGATTTTGTGATGTTGGTACCGATGCTGGTACTGATGCCGGGTGATGCTGGTGTCGATGCTTCAGTGATGCAGTGATGCTGGCAGTGATGCTTAGTGATGCTGGTACTGATGCTTGTGTGATGCTGGCAGTGATGCTTGTGATGCTGGCAGTGATGCTGGTACTGATGCTGGCACTGATGCAGGTACCGATGCTTTGTGATGTGGGTACTGATGCCGCAGGATGCTTTCAGTGATGCTGGTAATGATGCTTCAGGATGCTGGCACGGCAGGATGCTGATACCGATGCTTCACCGATGCTGGTACTGGCTTTCAGTGATGCTGGTGATATCGATATTGATGCCAGCGATGCTGGTACTGATGTTTCTGTGATGCTGGCGGTGATGCCGCAGTGATGCTGGTACTGATGCTTGCAATGATGCCGTACTGATGCTGGCAGGATGCTGGTACTGATGCTTGCAGTGATGCTTGTATTGATGCATTCAGTGATGCCAGCAGTGATGATTTCCTGTGATGCTGGACCGATGCTGGTACTTGATGCTGCAGTGATGCTGGTATTGATGCTTTCAGTGATGCTGGCATTGATGCTGCCATTGATGCTTTCAGTGATGCTGGTACCGATTCGGCAGTGATGCTTGTAGTGATGCTGGCAGTGATGCTTTCAGCGATGCTGGTACTGATGCTGGCAGTGATGCTTTCAGTGATGCTGGTACTGATACCAGCACTGATGCTGGCAGTGATGCTTTCAGTGATGCTGGCACTGATGCTGGCAGTGATGCTGGCAGTTATGCTGGTACTGATGTTTTCAGTGATGCTGGTACAGATGCATTCATTGATGCTGGCAGTAATACTGGTGATGCTTTCAGCGATGCTGGTACTGATGCTTTCTGTGATGCTGGCAGTGATGCCAGCAGTGATGCTTGTACAGATGCTGGCATTGATGTCGGCACTGATGCCGGCAGTGATGCTGGTACTGATGCTTTCAGTGATGCCAGCAGTGATGCCGCAGTGATGTCGGTGACTGGATGCCAGCACTGATGCTTGTACTGATGCTGGCAGTGATGCTGGTACTGATGCTGGCAGTGATGCTGGTATGATGCATCTGTGATGCCAGCAGTGATGATTTCCAGTGATGCTGGTACCGATGGTACTGATGCCGCAGTGTGATGGTATTGATGCTTCCGCGATGCTGCACCGATGCTGGCATTGATTTCAGTGATGCTGGTACCGATACTGGCAGTGATGCTTCAGGATGCTGGCGGATGCTTCAGTGATGCTTGGTACTGATGCTGGCAGTGATGTTGGCAGTGATGCTTCAGTGATGCTGGTATCGATACCAGCACCGATGCTGGCAGATGCTTTCAGTGATACCGGCACTGATGCTGACAGTGATGCTGGTACCGATGCTTGAGTGATGCTGGCCTGATGCATTCTGTGATGCTGGCACTGATGCTGGCAGTGATGCTGGTACTGATATCGGCTATGTTTTCAGTGTGATGCTGGTACTCGATGCTTGTGTGATGCTGGTACTGGTGCTTCAGCGATGCTGGCACTGATGCTTTCAGTGATGCTGGTACTGATGCTGGTATCGATGCTTTCAGTGATGCCGCACCGATGCTGGTACTGATGCTGGCAGTGATGCTTTGTGTGATGGTAGCGATGCTTCAGTGATGCTGGCATTCGATGCTGGCAGTGATGCTTCAGTGATGCAGGTACCGATGCTTGTCCGTGATGCTGCGTTCGATGCTTTCAGTGATGCTGGCATTGATGCTTTGGTGATGTTGTGGCTGATGCCGTGCTGCGATGCTGGTTCTCATGTCTGCAGTGATGCTGGTGTTGATGCTTCAGTGGTGGCATTGATGCTTCATGATGCGTGCGGATGCCGCAGTGATGCTGGCACCGATGCGTTGCACTGATGCCGCACTGATGCTGGCAGTGATGCTGGTATGATGCTTTTGTGATGCCAGCAGTGATGCTGGCACTCGATGCCGCACTGATGCTGGCGATGCTGGCAGTGATGCTGGTATGATGCTTCAGTGATGCCGGCAGTGATGTTTTGCTGCGATGCTGGTACCATGCTGGTACCGATGCCGGCAGTGATGTTGGTATTGATGTTTCGGTGATGCTGGTACCGATGCTGGCATTGATGCTTTCAGTGATGCTCGTACTGATGCTGGCAGTGATGTTTCAGTGATGCTATACCGATGCCGCGGTGATGTTGGCAGGTGATGCTTTCAGTGATGCTGGTACTGATGTTTCAGTGATGCTGGCAGTGATGCTTTCAGTGATGGCAGTGATGCTGGTACTGATGCTGGCACCGATGCGGTACTGATGCTTTCAGTGATGCTGGTACTGATGCCGCAGTGATGCTTCAGTGATGCTAAGGTTTCGATGCTTCAGTGATGCTGGTACTAATGCCGCAGTGATGCTGATACTGATGCTTTCAGGATGTTGGTAATGGTCAGTGATGCTGGCAGTGATACTGATAGTTGATGCTTTCAGCGATGCTGGTACTGATGTTTTCTGTGATGCTGGCAGTGACGCCAGCAGTGATGCTGGTATTGATGTTTGCATTGATGCCGCACTGATGCCGGCACTGATGCCATCACTGATGCCGGTACTGATGCTGGCAGTGATGCTGGTACTGATGCTGGCAGTGATGCTGGTATTGATGCATTCAGTGATGCCGGCAGTGATGATTTCAGTGATGCTGGGATGATGCTGGTACTGATGCCGTCAGTAATGCTGGTATTGATGCTTTCAGTGATGCTGGCATTGATGCTTTCAGTGATGCTGGTACTGATACTGGCAGTCATGCTTTCAGTGATGCTGGCAGTGATGCTTTCAGCGATGCAGGAACTGATGCTGGCAGTGATGCTTTCAGTGATGCTGGTACTGATACCAGCACTGATGCTGGCAGGATGCTTGGCGATGCTGGCACCGATGCTGGCAGTGATGCTGGTACTGATGTTTTGTCGATGCTGGCACCGATGCTGGCATTGATGCTCAGTGATGCCTACTGATGCTGGCAGGAAGCTTTTGTGATGCTTAGTACCGATGCCGGCAGTGATGCTGGCAGTGATGCTTTCAGTGATGCTATACCGATGCTTCAGTGATGCTGGCAGTGATGCTTTCAGTGATGCTGGCAGTGATGCTGGTACTGATGCTGGCACTGATGCAGGTACTGATGCTTTCAGTGATGCTGGTACTGATGCCGGCAGTGATGCTTTCAGTGATGCTGGTACTGATGCTTTCAGTGATACTGGTACTAATGCCGGCAGTGATGCTGATACTGATGCTTTCAGTGATGCTGGTAATGAAGCTTTCAGTGATGCTGGCAGTGATACTGATATTGATGCTTTCAGCGATGCTGGTACTGATGCTTTCTGTGATGCTGGCAGTGATGCCAGCAGTGATGCTGGTACTGATGCTTGCATTGATGCCGGCACTGATGCCGGCACTGATGCCAGCACTGATGCCGGTACTGATGCTGGCAGTGATGCTGGTACTGATGCTGGCAGTGATGCTGGTATTGATGCATTCAGTGATGCCGGCAGTGATGATTTCAGTGATGCTGGGACTGATGCTGGTACTGATGCCGGCAGTAATGCTGGTATTGATGCTTTCAGTGATGCTGGCATTGATGCTGGCATTGATGCTTTCAGTGATGCTGGTACTGATACTGGCAGTGATGCTTTCAGTGATGCTAGTGATGCTTCAGGATGCTGGTACCGATGCTGGCAGTGATGCTTTCAGTGATGCTGGTACTGATACCAGCACTGATGCTGGTAGTGATGCTTTCAGTGATGCTGGCACTGATGCTGGCAGTGATGCTGGCAGTGATGCTGGTACTGATGTTTTCAGTGATGCTGGTACTGATGCATTCATTGATGCTGGTAGTGATTCTGGTAATGATGCTTTCAGCGATGCTGGTACTGATGCTTTCTGTGATGCTGGCAGTGATGCCAGCAGTGATGCTGGTACTGATGCTGGCATTGATGCCGGCACTGATACCGGCAGTGATGCTGGTACTGATGCTTTCAGTGATGTCAGCAGTGATGCTGGCAGTGATGCTGGTATTGATGCTTTCAGTGATGCTGGCAGTGATGCCGGCAGTGATGCTGGTACTGATGCCGGCAGTGATGCTGGTGTTGATGCTGGTATTGATGCTTTCAGTGATGCTGGTAGTGATGCCAGCAGTGATGCTTGTACTGATGCTGGCACTGATGCCGGCACTGATGCTGGCAGTGATGCTGGTACTGATGTTTTCAGTGATGCCAGCAGTGATGCTGGCACTGATGCCTGCACTGATGCTGGCAGTGATGCTGGTGTGATGCTGGTATTGATGCTTTAGTGATGTGGCAGTGATGATTTCTGTGATGTTGGCACAGATGCTGGTACCGATGCCGCAGTGATGCTGGTATTCATGCTTTCATGATGCTGGCAACCGATGCTGGCAGTGGATGCTTTAAAGATACCTGGTACTGATGCTGGGCGTGATGCAGGCAGTGATGCTTTCTCAGTGATACTGGTACTGATGCTGGCAGTGATGCAGGCAGTGATGCTTCCTGTGATGCTGGTACTGATGTTTCTGTGATTGGCAGTGATGCTTCGTGATGCTGCAGTGATGCTGATCCGGATGCTGGCACTGATGCAGGTACTGATGCTTTCAGTGATGCTGGTACTGATGCCGAAGTGATGCTTTGTGATGCTGGTACCGATGCTTGGTGATGCGCGGTACTAATGCCGCGTGATGCTGATACTGATGCTTTCAGTGATGCTGGTACTGATGCTTTCAGTGATGCTGGCAGTGATACTGGTATTGATGCTTTCAGTGATGCTGGTACTGATGCTTTCTGTGATGCTGGCAGTGATGCCAGCAGTGATGCTGGTACTGATGCTGGCACTGATGCCAGCACTGATGCCGGCAGTGATGCTGGCACTGATGCTGGTACTGATGCTGGCAGTGATGCTTGTATTGATGCATTCAGTGATGTCGGCAGTGATGACTTGCGATGCTGGTACTGATGCTGGTACTGATGGCAGATGTTGGTATTGATGCTTTCAGTGATGCTGGCACTGATGCTGGGATTGATGCTTTCAGTGATGCTGGTACTGATACCAGCATTGATGCTGGCAGTGATGCTTTCAGTGATGCTGGCACTGATGCTGGCAGTGATGCTGGTACTGATGCTTTCAGTGATGCTGGTACTGATGTTTAGTGATGCTGGCACTGATGCTGGCAGAGAGGTGGAACTGATAACGCAGTGATGCTTTCAGCGATGCTGGTACCGATGCTGGCAGTGATGCTGATACCGATGTTTAGTGATGTTGGTACTGATGCTTTGCGATGCTGAACGATGCTGGTACCGATGCTGGCAGTGATGCTGGCGGTGATGTTTGCGATGCTGGCACCGATGCTGGTACTGATGTCTGGCATTGATGCCGGCACTGATGCTGGCAGTGATGCCGCACCGATTCTGGCGTTATGCTTCTGTGATGCTGGTACCGATGGTGGCAGTGATGCTGCAGTGATGCTGGTATTGATGCTTTCTCGTGATGCCGCAGGATGATTTGTGTGATGCTGGTATTGGTGATTTCAGTGATGTTTGTACTGATGCCAGCAGTGATGCTGGTAGTTATGCTGGACTGAGCGCTGGCACTGATGATTTCAGTGATGCTGGTACTGATGCGGCAGTGATGCTTGTGCGATGCTGGGTACCGATGCTTTCAGTGATGCTGGTACCCGATGCCGCAGTGCTGCTGGCACCGATGCTTGGTGATGCTGGTATTGATGCTTCAGTGATGCTGGTAAAGTCACTTCAGACTGATGCAGGCACTGATGTTTCAGTGATGCCGGTACTGTTGCCGGCTGATGCTTTTCAGTGATGCTGGTACCGATGCTTTCAGTGATGCTAGTACCGATGCCGGCAGCTGCTGGCATTGATGCTTCAGTGATCGCTGGTATTGATGCTTTCAGTGATGCGGCAGTGATGCCGCAGTGATGCTGGTACGATGCTTTCAGTGATGCTGGTATTGATGTTTTGTGTGCTTGGCACGTCGCCGGCACTTGATGCTGGCAGTGATGCTGGTACCGATGCTTTCGTGATGCCCGCAGTGATTCTGCAGGACTGATGCCAGCACTGGTGCTGGTACTGATGCTGGCAGTGATGCTGGCAGTGATGCTTGTACTGATGCTGGCAGTGATGCTGGTATTGATGCTTTCAGTGATGCCGGCAGTGATGATTTCAGTGATGCTTCTACTGATGCTGGTACTGATGCCAGCAGTGATGCTGGAATTGATGCTTTCAGTGATGCTGGCACTGATGCTGGCATTGATGCTTTCAGTGATGCCGGAACTGATGCTGGCAGTGATGCTTTCAGTGATGCTGGCAGTGATGCTTTCAGTGATGCTGGTACTGATGCTGGCAGTGATGCTTTCAGCGATGCTGGTACTGATGCTTTCAGTGATGCTGGCACTGATGCTGGCATTGATGCTTTCAGTGATGCTGTCAGTGATGCTGGTACTGATGCTGGCACTGATGCTGGCATTGATGCTTTCAGTGATGTTGGTAGTGATGCTGGTACTGATGCTGGCACTGATGCAGGTACTGATGCTGGCAGTGATGCTGGCAGTGATGCTGGTACTGTTGCTTTCAGTGATGCTGGTACTGATGCTTTCAGTGATGCTGGCATTGATTCTGGTACTGATGCTTTCAGTGATGCCGGCACTGATGCTGGTACTGATGCTGGCAGTGATGCTGTTACTGATGCTTTCAGTTATGCTGGCACTGATGCTGGCACCGATGGCGGTACTGATGCTGGCAATGATGTCGCAGTGATGCTGGGTACCACATGCTTTCAGATGCTGGCACTGATGCTTCAGTGATGTCTGTATTGATGCTGGTACTGATGTTTGTGACGTGTACCGATGTGCAGGTAATTGCTGGCAGTGATGCTTTCAGTGATGCTGGTAGTGATGCTTTCAGTGATGCTGGCACCGATGCTGGCAGTGATGCTTTCAGTGATCGGTACTGATGCTTCTGTGATGCTGGTACCGATGCTGGCTGATGCTGGTATTGATGCTTTCAGTGATGCTGGCAGTGATGCCGCAGTGATGTTGGCACTGATGCCAGCAGTGATGCTGGTGTTGATGCTTTCATGATGCTGGTATTGATGCTTTCAGTGATGCTGGCAGTGATGCCAGCAGGATGCTGGTACCGATGCTGGCACCGATGCCGCACTGATGCTGGCAGTGATGCTGGTACTGATGTTTTCAGTGATGCCAGCAGGATGCTGGCACTGATGCCGCACTGATGCTGGCAGTGATGCTGGCAGTGATGCTGGTATTGATGCTTTGTGTGACGCTGCAGTGATGATTTTGGTGATGTTGGTACCGATGCTGGTACCGATGCCGGAAGTGATGCTGTTGCTGTTTCTTTGAGTGCTTTCAGTGATGCTGGCAGTGATGTTTGCGCTGCTGTACCGATGCTTCAGTGATGCTGGCAGGATGCTTCAGTGATGCTGGCAGTGATGCTGGTATCGATGCTGGCACTGATGCAGGTACTGATGCTTGTGTGATGCTGGTACTGATGCCGCAGTGATGCTTTGAGTGATGCTGGTAATGATGCTTTCAGTGATGCTGGTACTAATGCCGGCAGTGATGCTGATACTGATGCTTTCAGTGATGCTGGTAATGAAGCTTTTAGTGATGCTGGCAGTGATACTGATATTGATGCTTTCAGCGATGCTGGTACTGATGCTTTCTGTGATGCTGGCAGTGATGCCAGCAGTGATGCTGGTACTGATGCTTGCACTGATGCCGGTACTGATGCTGGCAGTGATGCTGGTATTGATGCTGGCAGTGATGCTGGTATTGATGCATTCAGTGATGCCAGCAGTGATGATTTCAGTGATGCTGGGACTGATGCTGGTACTGATGCTGGCAGTAATGCTGGTATTGATGCTTTCAGTGATGCTGGCATTGATGCTGTCAGTGATGCTTTCAGTGATGCTGGTACTGATACTGGCAGTGATGCTTGCGATGCTGGCAGTGATGCTTTCAGCGATGCTGGTACTGATGCTGGCAGTGATGCTTTCAGTGATGCTGGTACTGATACCAGCACTGATGCTGGCAGTGATGCTTTCAGTGATGCTGGCACTGATGCTGGCAGTGATGCTGGCAGTGATGCTGGTACTGATGTTTTCAGTGATGCTGGTACAGATGCATTCATTGATGCTGGCAGTAATACTGGTGATGCTTTCAGCGATGCTGGTACTGATGCTTTCTGTGATGCTGGCAGTGATGCCAGCAGTGATGCTTGTACAGATGCTGGCATTGATGCCGGCACTGATGCCGGCAGTGATGCTGGTACTGATGCTTTCAGTGATGCCAGCAGTGATGCCGGCAGTGATGCCGGCACTGATGCCAGCACTGATGCTTGTACTGATGCTGGCAGTGATGCTGGTACTGATGCTGGCAGTGATGTTGGTATTGATGCATTCAGTGATGCCAGCAGTGATGATTTCAGTGATGCTGGTACTGATGCTGGTACTGATGCCGGCAGTGATGCTGGTATTGATGCTTTCAGTGATGCTGGCACTGATGCTGGCATTGATGCTTTCAGTGATGCTGGTACTGATACTGGCAGTGATGCTTTCAGTGATGCTGGCAGTGATGCTTCAGTGATGGTACCGATGCTGGCAGTGATGCTGGCAGTGATGCTTGTGAGTGATGCTGGTACCGATACCAGCACCGATGCTGGCAGTGATGCTTCGTGATACCGGCAACGATGCTGACAGTGATGCTGGTACTGATGCTTGAGTGATGCTGGTACCGATGCATTCAGCGATGCTGGCACCGATGCTGGCAGTGCATGCTGGTACCGATATCGGCAGTGATGTTTCAGTGATGCTGTACCGATGCTTCAGTGATGCTGGTACTGATGCTTTCGTGATGCTGGTACTGATGCTTTCAGTGATGCTGGCAGTGATGCTGGTTCTGATGATTTCAGTGATGCTGGCAGTGATGCTTTCAGTTATGCTGGCACTGATGCTGGCAGTGATGCTGGCAGTGATGCCGGCACTGATGCTGGCAGTGGTGCTTTCAGTGATGTTGGTACTGATGCTGGCAGTGATGCTGGTATTGATGCTTTCAGTGATGCCGGCAGTGATGATTTCAGTGATGCTGGTACTGATGCCAGCAGTGATGCTGGTAGTTATGTTGGCACTGATGCTTTCAGTGATGCTGGTACTGATGCCGGCAGTGATGCTTTCAGTGATGCTGGTACTGATGCTTTCAGTGATGCTGGTAGTTACGCTGGCACTGATGCAGGCACTGATGCTTTCAGTGATGCTGGTACTGATTCCGACAGTGATGCTTTCAGTGATGCTGGTACTGATGCTTCAGTGATGCTGGTACTGATGCCGGCAGTGATGCTGGTACCGATGCTTCAGTGATGCTGGTATTGAATGCTTTCAGTGATGCTGGCAGTGATGCCAGCAGTGATGCTGGTACTGATGCCGCAGTGATGCTGGTATTGATGCTTTCAGTGATGCTGGTTTTGATGCTTCATGTGATGCTGGCGGTGATGCCAGGCATGCTGGTACTGATGCGGCACCGGTGCCGCACCGATGCTGGCAGTGATGCTGGTACTGATGTTTTCAGTGATGCCAGCAGTGATGTTGGCACTGATGCCAGCACCGAGTTGCTGGTACCGATGCTGGCAGTGATGCTGGCAGTGATGCTGGTACCCGATACTGGCAGTGATGCTGGTATTGATGCATCCAGTGACGCCGCAGTGATGATTTCGTGATGCTGGTACCTGATGCTGGTACTGATGCCGCAGTGATGCTGGTATTGATGTTCAGTGATGCTGGCACTGATGCTGCATTGATGCTTTCAGTGATGCTGGTACCGATGCTGGCAGTGATGCTTTCAGTGATGCTGGTACTGATGCTTTCAGTGATGCTGGCAGTGATGCTTTCAGTGATGCTGCAGTGATGTTGATACTGATGCTGGCACTGATGCTGGTACTGATGCTTTCAGTGATGCTGGTACTGATGCCGGCAGTGATGCTTTCAGTGATGCTGGTACTGATGCTTTCAGTGATGCTGGTACTAATGCCAGCAGTGATGCTGATACTGATACACAGTTACATAGATACATAGACAGTGTCGGCAGATAAGGGCCTATGGCTCACTTAGTCTGCCCATTTGAGCTTGTAAGTTCAGTTTGTTTTCCTAGAAGTCTATTTCTCCTTACCCCTGACCTCTAGAATTCCTTGTCGTTCATCCCATGCATTCTTAAATCCTGTGATTGTTTCTGCCCCACCACTTCCTCTGGCAGGGTGTTCCACTTGTCCACCACCCGTTCTGTGAAGAAATTCTTTTCATGTTTCCTCTAAATCGTCCTCCTCCAACTTCATCCCATGCCTCTAGTCCTGAAACATCTTTTTCGCTTAAAATAGTGTTTTCCTGCACCCTGTTCCTCCCTGTAAGATACTTGTATGTCTCTCATCATATCCTCTCCTCCTCTCCTCCAGGGAGTACATGTTCAGTTCCTTCAACCTGTCTTCATCAGGATTTGTGATGCAACCCATGCACCATCTTTGTTGCCTCCTCTGAACCCTCTCTACCCTGTCTATGTCCTTACGTAGGTATGGTTTCCAGAACTGTACACTGTACTCCAGGTGGGCCTCACTGTGTCTTGTATAGCGGAATTATGACCTCCCTTTCCTGCTGGTGATGCCCTGCTTATACATCTCAGCATCCTATTTGCTTTACCTGATGCCTTGTCACACTGTTTCCTCACCTTGAGGTCATCAGAGATGACAACCCCAAGATCCCTTTCCTGCTTGGTGATGCTATATCCTCACCCCCAACTGATATATTGTGCCAGGGTTTTGTGCTCCATATGCATTATCTTGCACTTCTTTGTATTGAATTTCAACTGCCAAACCCTTGACCATTCTTCAAGTTTCTGCAGGTCCCTTCTCATTCTGTCTACACCCTCTGGTGTGTCTACTCTGTTACAGAGCTTTGTGTCATCAGCGAACAGTGAAATTCTGGCTTCTATATCCTGTGCAATGTCACTGATGAAGATGTTGAATAGGACCGTCCCAGCACTGATCCCTGTGGTACCCCACTGGTCACTCTTCCCTCTGTGGAGTGACAGCCATTTACCACCACCCTCTGTGTCCTGCCACCCAGCCAGTTACCTACCCACCACACTACTGTCCTGCCCACACCCATATTCCCAGTTTGTGTAATAGTCTTCTATGTGGCACAGTGTCAAAGGCCTTGCTGAAGTCCAGATAGGCCATGTCCACTGCCTCCCCTGATCCACCTCCCTAGTCACCCAGTCAAAAATTCAATGAGGTTGGTCTGACATGACCTCCCTGGTGAACCATGCTGCCTTGGGTCCTGTAGTCCATTGACAACCAGATGTTCCACCATTCTCCTTCAGTAGTGCTTCCATGATCTTTCCCACTACCAAGGTGATGCTGACTGGTCTGTAGTTCCTCGCTTCCTCTTTGTTCCCACTTTGTATAAGGGGACTACATCTGCTGTCCTCCAGTCTTTGGGTACCTCTTGTTTCCAGTGATTGGCTGAACAGATAGCCAGAGGTTCAGCCACCACCTTTCTTAGTTCTTTAAGGACCCTGGGATGCACCCCATCTGGCCCTCATTGTTGTCAACTCTATTACTTCCAGTTCCTTCAGGACCCTTTCTTTGTAAAGGGACTTGTGTCCATTTCTGCACCATTCTCACCCCTTGTACTCCTTCTGACCCATTACCCTCTTCCTTAGGTAAAGACTGAGCAGAAATACCTGTTCAATATGTCAGCTTTACTGTTGTCATCCTCCACGCTGCTCCCATCCTCCCCTTCAGTCTAACTATCCCCTTTGTCCTTCTTTTTCACTTATGTACCTGTAAAAGGTTTTGTTCCCTTAACCACTGATTTTGGCAATGTGTTCTTCTGTCTGAGCTTTGGCTTCCCTTACTGACTTCACTGCTCCTTGTTTCTCCTGGTACTTCTCCCTATCCCTTCTGCCTGTGTCTTTTGTATTGCCTGAATGCAGTCTTTTGGCTTTCACTTTCTTTGCTACCTCTTTGGAAAACCATAATGGTCTCCTCTTTCTTTTCCTTTTGCTAACCTGCTTAATGCAGCATTCTGTTGTTCTTATAATCCCCATTTTAAATACTGCCCTCGTTCCTCAATCCCTGATTCCTGTCCCATTCCCTTAATGCCTCTTTCAAGCATCTCCCCATTTTCCCAAAGTCTGCCCCTAAAATCCAGGATACTTGTTTTTGTGTGGTTTGGTTCTGCTCTTTTCTGTGATTTCAAACCACAATGACTGGTGGTCACTGTTACCCAGGTGCTCCCACTGTTACCCCATCACACTGTCCCTGTTTGTGAGCACAAGGTCCAGTATTGCCTTCTGCCGAGTTGGTTCCATGACCAGTTGCTTGAGGAAGGCACCCTGAAGGGAGTCCAGGATAAATCTGCTCCTAGTTGATGCTGCTGCTGGGATGCTCCAGTCCACATCTGGTATATTGAAGTCTCCAACCAGTACTACTCATCTTTGTCAGCCATCCTTTGATGGCTAGCATCAGCTCCCCTATCTGTTTCTTCCTCCTGGGCTGGTGGTCTATAGACCACACCTGTGCGGATGGCTGGCCCCATTTTCCTTTCCAGCTTAACCCACAGTATCTCTCCCCCATTTTGTTCCTCCCTGGATCTGTGTGGCCCTTATGTCATTTTTCACATACAGTGCCACCCTCCTCCCTGCCTGCTCTGTCTCTTCTGAATATGTTGTAGCCAGGTATGACCATCTCCGTCATGTGGTTATCATTACACCAGGTTTCAGTGATGGCCACAATGTCCAGGTCTGACTGTCCATGACAGCCTCCAGATCTTCCATCTTGTTGCTAAGGCTCCTGGCATTTGCACACATGGCTTTCCATGGTTTGACCTCCCTAGACTGCTTCACTGTTCTACTCCAGCCCTTCCTTGGTTGTCATTTATCCCTGGTTCTCCTTGCTGTCTGCCCTTCTGCTGAATTTTGCCCTTTCTGCTTATCCACCTTTTGGACACTAATCTCCAACTTTACACACTGCTTTGCAGAGATAGCCACTCCTCTGGTTCACTGGATCCATTACTAGCTGTGGGGGTGAGCAGTAGGTACTCATCCTGCTGGCCTGCCACCCTTTGCTAGTTTAAATGCTTGTCAATGTAGCATTTAAACTTATCATTGAGTGCTTGGATTCCTCCAGGATGGATGCGGGCCATCAGGCTTGAACAAACCTCCATCCTCCAGATGGGTCCCTAGTCATCAATGAATCCAAACCCTTCCTCACAGCACCAGTTCTTCAACCATGAGTTAAAGTTCTGGTGCATGCACTCTATGTTCTCCTTGCCTCTCACAGGTAGTACTTGAGAAAGTGACAGAAGTAGCTACTTGCTTGAGACCCTCCCCAGTTTCCTAAACTCTTCCTGAACTTCCTTTGGCTCCCCATTTGCCAAGCCATTAGTACCTAGGTGGATAATGACATCCAGCTCACCCTCCTGTCTTGCCTTCCCAGTGATCCCCAGTATCTTCCTTCCATCCCTCCATGCCGTGGCACCTGGCAGTGATGCTGGTACTGATGCTTTCAGTGATGCTGGTACTGATGCTTTCAGTGATGCTGGTACTGATGCTTGCAGTGATGCTGGCAGTGATACTGGTATTGATGCTTTCAGTGATGCTGGTACTGATGCTTTCTGTGATGCTGGCAGTGATGCCAGCAGTGATGCTGGTACTGATGGTGGCACTGATGCCAGCACTGATGCCAGCAGTGATGCTGGTACTGATGCTTGCAGTGATGTCAGCAGTGATGCCAGCAGTGATGCCGGCACTGATGCCAGCACTGATGCCGGTACTGATGCTGGCAGTGATGCTGACAGTGATGCTGGTACTGATGCTGGCAGTGATGCTGGTATTGATGCATTCAGTGATGTCGGCAGTGATGACATCAGTGATGCTGGTACTGATGCTGGTACTGATGCAGGCAGTGATGCTGGTATTGATGCTTTCAGTGATGCTGGCACTGATGCTGGGATTGATGCTTTCAGTGATGCTGGTACTGATACTGGCAGTGATGCTTTCAGTGATGCTGGCAGTGATGCTTTCAGTGATGCTGGTACTGATGCTGGCAGTGATGCTGGCAGTGATGCTTTCAGTGATGCTGGTACTGATACCAGCACTGATGCTGGCAGTGATGCTTTCAGTGATGCTGGCACTGATACTGGCAGTGATGCTGGTACTGCTACCAGCAGTGATGCTTTCAGTGATGCTGGTACTGATGCTGGCAGTGATGCTGGTACTGATGCTTTCAGTGATGCTGGTACTGATGCTTTCAGTGATGCTTTCAGTGATGCTGGTACTGATGCTGGTACTGATGCTGGCAGTGATGCCGGCAATGATGCTGGCAGTGATGCCGGCACTGATGCTGGCAGTGATGCTTTCAGTGATGCTGGTACTGATGGTGGCAGTGATGCTGGCAGTGATGCTGGTATTGATGCTTTCAGTGATGCCAGCAGTGATGATTTCAGTGATGCTGGTATTGATGATTTCAGTGATGCTGGTACTGATGCCAGCAGTGATGCTGATAGTTATGCTGGCACTGATGCTTTCAGTGATGCTGGTACTGATGCCGGCAGTGATGCTTTCAGTGATGCTGGAACTGATGCTTTCAGTGATGCTGGTACTGATGCCAGCAGTGCTGCTGGTACTGATGCTTTCAGTGATGCTGGTATTGATGCTTTCAGTGATGCTGGTAGTTACGCTGGCACTGATGCAGGCACTGATGCTTTGAGTGATGCTGGTACTGATGCCGACAGTGATGCTTTCAGTGATGCTGGTACTGATGCTTTCAGTGATGCTGGTACTGATGCCGGCAGTGCTGCTGGTACTGATGCTTTCAGTGATGCTGGTATTGATGCTTTCAGTGATGCTGGCAGTGATGCCGGCAGTGATGCTGTTATTGATGCTTTCAGTGATGCTGGCATTGATGCTTTCAGTGATGCTGGCACTGATGCCAGCACTGATGCTGGCAGTGATGCTGGTACTGATGCTTTCAGTGATGCCTGCAGTGATGCTGGCACTGATGCCGGCACTGGTGCTGGTACTGATGCTGGCAGTGATGCTGGCAGTGATGCTTGTACTGATGCTGGCAGTGATGCTGGTATTGTTGCTTTCAGTGATGCCAGCAGTGATGATTTCAGTGATGCTGCTACTGATGCTGGTACCGATGCCGGCAGTGATGCTGGAATTGATGCTTTCAGTGATGCTGGCACTGATGCTGGTACTGATTCTTTCAGTGATGCTGGTATTGATGCTTTCAGTGATGCTGGTAGTTACGCTGGCACTGATGCAGGCACTGATGCTTTCAGTGATGCTGGTACTGATGCTGACAGTGATGCTTTCAGTGATGCTGGTACTGATGCCAGCAGTGCTGCTGGTACTGATGCTTTCAGTGATGCTGGTATTGATGCTTTCAGTGATGCTGGCAGTGATGCCGGCAGTGATGCTGTTATTGATGCTTTCAGTGATGCTGGCATTGATGCTTTCAGTGATGCTGGCACTGATGCCAGCACTGATGCTGGCAGTGATGCTGGTACTGATGCTTTCAGTGATGCCAGCAGTGATGCTGGCACTGATGCCGGCACTGATGCTGGTACTGATGCTGGCAGTGATGCTGGCAGTGATGCTGGTACTGATGCTGGCAGTGATGCTGGTATTGTTGCTTTCAGTGATGCCAGCAGTGATGATTTCAGTGATGCTGCTACTGATGCTGGTACTGATGCCGGCAGTGATGCTGGAATTGATGCTTGCAGTGATGCTGGCACTGATGCTGGCAGTGATGCTTTCAGTGATGCTGGCAGTGATGCTTTCAGTGATGCTGGTACTGATGCTGGCAGTGATGCTGGCAGTGATGCTTTCAGCGATGCTGGTACTGATGCTTTCAGTGATGCTGGCACTGATGCTGGCAGTGATGCTTTCAGTGATGCTGTCAGTGATGCTGGTACTGATGCTGGCACTGATGCTGGCATTGATGCTTTCAGTGATGTTGGCTCTGATGCAGGTACTGATGCTGGCAGTGATGCTCTCAGTGATGCTGGTACTGATGCTTTCAGTGATGCTGGTACTGATGCTTTCAGTGATGCTGGCATTGATGCTGGTACTGATGCTTTCAGTGATGCCGGCACTGATGCTGGTACTGATGCTGGCAGTGATGCTGGTACTGATGCTTTCAGTGATGCTGGTACTGATGCTGGCACTGATGCAGGTACTGATGCTGGCAATGATGCTGGCAGTGATGCTGGTACTAATGCTTTCAGTGATGCTGGTACTGATGCTTTCAGTGATGCTGGCATTGATGCTGGTACTGATGCTTTCAGTGATGCCGGCACTGATGCTGGTACTGATGCTGGCAGTGATGCTTTCAGTGATGCTGCTAGTGATGCTTTCAGTGATGCTGGCACTGATGCTGGCTGTGATGCTTTCAGTGATGCAGGTACTGATGCTTTCAGTGATGCTGGTACTGATGCTGTCAGTGATGCTTTCAGTGATGCAGGTACTGATGCTTTCAGTGATGCTGGTACTGATGCTGGCGGTGATGCTGGTATTGATGCTGGCAGTGATGCCGGCAGTGACGCTGGTACTGATGCTGGCAGTGATGCTGGAATTGATGCTCAGAAGAAGCCAGAAGGTGAAGGAAGGAAACATATTCAATTCAGTGCTTTAGAGTAACTGGTAATTGGTATTTTTTTTTAAACTTAGATTGTAGGCTTGTAGTGACACTATACTTTCTTTCTGTGTTGTCTTTACTTATAATTGTTTTTGGGCTGTTGAAAATTTAAAACATAGTGGTGGTGTAATTCTGTGCTGTCTTTAATTGCTGCAAATTTTATCTTGGCTTGTCTGACTGTCCTGTAGCTGGGTGAAGGGTGTTAATTGCCTGGCCTCTGACCTCAGCTACGTGATAACTGGAGGTGGGGCTTAGTCACAGTTAAAGCAGCAAACAGAGGTTCATCTTCTCAGAAGAAGCCAGAAGGTGAAGGAAGGAAACATATTCAATTCAGTGCTTTAGAGTAACTGGTAATTGGTATTTTTCTTTTAAACTTAGATTGTTGGCTTGTAGTGACACTATACTTTCTTTCTGTGTTGTCTTTACTTATAATTGTTTTGGGGCTGTTGAAAATTTAAAACATAGTGGTGGTGTAATTCTGTGCTGTCTTTAATTGCTGCAAATTTTATCTTGGCTTGTCTGACTGTCCTGTAGCTGGGTGAATGGTGTTAATTGTCTGGCCTCTGACCTCAGCTATGTGATAACTGGAGGTGGGGCTTAGTCACAGCTAAAGCAGCAAACAGAGGTTCATCTTCTCAGAAGAAGCCAGAAGGTGAAGGAAGGAAACATATTCAATTCAGTGCTTTAGAGTAACTGGTAATTGGTATTTTTTTTTAAACTTAGATTGTAGGCTTGTAGTGACACTATACTTTCTTTCTGTGTTGTCTTTACTTATAATTGTTTTGGGGCTGTTGAAAATTTAAAACATAGTGGTGGTGTAATTCTGTGCTGTCTTTATTTGCTGCAAATTTTCGCCCCCCTTCCACCCCTTCCCCCAACTCTTAATTATATGCCCTGATAAATGTGATTGACAGGAGCTAAACACAGGGTATAGTAAGAGGTGTGAAGTAGGAGGCCAGGGGCAGAAGACCACCCCAGACAACAAGTGTTTTGACTTATTTATTTATTTATTGGTTTCTTTTTCCTTAAAAAAAATATATATCTGAGGATCAGTTACAGGATTTTTAGTACTGTAAATAAATAAAAAGAGACCTAAGAGAGCTTCAGTAGCAGAGAAGTAGTTGAATTGCAGTATAATGTGGGGAGTGGTGCAATGCAGTGGCTGTGGGGCAGCCATATTCAGGTAGACCTTCTGGACACTGAGGTGCTGCCCTATCTGCATGCATCTCTCTGGACTGTGGGATGAGGTAGCCAGACTCAGAGCCGAAGCTAACTGGGTCAGAGTACCATCACCCCTATCCAGGGACCACCCAGTCCAATGCAGCTGCCTCAAAGGATGCCGAGAATGAGGAGCACTTGGATGACAGTGGGCTCAGGGAGGGTTAGAGCAGTCAGGAAGAGGCATATCCCAGATCCTATTCCTCTCAAGAACTCATATGCCACACTGGCAAATGATGACAACCAAATAGAGGTACCCAGGGAAGTGGAAGGAAAGGATGTGGAGGTTAGGCAAGGAGGTGACCTCAGCGGGGAAAGCAGTGGACCCCAGAGGAGGAGGAAGTGAATCCTGGTGGGGGACTCCATCGTAAGAGGGATCCAGCTAGGAACACAGGAGGGGGAGGACAGGGAGGTGAGGTGCCTACCAGTTGCCACGGCATGGAGGGATGGAAGGTAGATACTGGGGATCACTGGGAAGGCAAGATGGGAGGGTGAGCTGGATGTCATTATCTACCTAGGTACTAATGACTTGGCAAATGGGGAGCCAAAGGAAGTTCAGGAAGAGTTTAGGAAACTGGGGAGGGTCCAAGCAAGTAGCTACTTCTGTCACTTTCTCAGAAGTACTACCTGGTGAGGCAAGGAGAGCATAGGAGGCATGCACCAGAACTTAACTCATGGTTGAAGAACTGGTGCTGTGAGGAAGGGTTTGATTCATTGGTGACTGGGGACCCACCTGGAGGGATGGAGGTTTGTTCAAGCCTGGACGGCCTGCATCCATCCTGGAGGGAGAATCAAGCACTCAATGATAAGTTTAAATGCTACATTGACAAGCATTTAAACTAGCAAAGGGGGGTGGCAGGCCAGCAAGGAGGGTACCTACTTGCTCACCCCCCACAGCTAGCAGTGGAACCAGTGAACCAGAGGAGTGGCTATCTCTGCAAAGCAGTGTGCAAAAGATGGAGATTAGTGTCCAAAAGGTGGATAAGCAGAAAAGGGGCAAAATTCAGCAGAAGGGCAGACAGCAAGGAGAACCAGGTATAACTGACAACCAAGGAAGGACTGGAGTAGAACAGTGAAGCAGTCTACGGAGGTCAAATCATGGAAAGCCATGTGTGCAAATGCCAGGAGCCTTAGCAACAAGATGGAAGATCTGGAGGCTGTCATGGTACAGTCAGACCTGGACATTGTGGCCATCACTGAAACCTGGTGTAATGATAACCATGACTGGGAGATGGCCATACCTGGCTACAACATATTCAGAAGAGACAGAGCAGGCAGGAGGGAGGAGGAGTGGCACTGTATGTGAAAAATGACATAAGGGCCACACAGATCCAAGAGGAACAAAATGGGAGAGATACTGTGGGTTAAGCTGGAAAGGAAAATGGGCCAGCCATCCGCACAGGTGTGGTCTATAGACCACCAGCCCAGGAGGAAGAAACAGATAGGAGTTGATGCTAGCCATCCAAAGGATGGCAGACATGGGTGAGGTAGTACTGGTTGGAGACTCAATATACCAGACGTGGACTGGAGCATCCCAGCAGCAGCATCAACTAGAGCAGATTTATCCTGGACTCCCTTCAGGGTGCCTTCCTCAAGCAACTGGTCATGGAACCAACTCAGCAGAAGGCAATACTGGACCTTGTGCTCACAAACAGGGACAGTGTGATGGGGTAACAGTGGGGAGCACCTGGGTAACAGTGACCACCAGTCATTGTGGTTTGAAATCACAGAAAGATAAGAACCAAACCACACAAAAACACGTATCCTGGATTTTAGAGGGCAGACTTTGGGAAATGGGAGACTTGAAAGAGGCATTAAGGGAATGGGACGGAATCAGGGGTTGAGGAACAGTGGGCAGTATTTAAAATGGGGATTATAAGAACAACAGAATTATGCATTAAGCAGGTTAGCAAGAGGAAAAGGAAGAGGAGACCATTATGGTTTTCCAAAGAGGTAGCAAAGAAAGTGAAAGCCAAAAAGATTGCATTCAGGCAATACAAAAAGACACAGGCAGAAGGGGATAGGGAGAAGTACCAGGAGAAACAAAGGGAGGCAGGGAAGTCAGTAAGGGAAGCCAAAGCTCAGACAGAAGAACACATTGCAAAATCAGTGGGCAAAGGGGACAAAACCTTTTACAGGTACATAAGTGAAAAAAGAAAGACAAAGGGAGGGATAGTGAGACTGAAGGGGGAGGATGGGAGCCACGTGGAGGATGACAACAGTAAAGCTGACATACTGAACAGGTATTTCTGCTCAGTCTTTACTAAGGAAGAGGGGGGTAATGGGTCTGAAGGGAGTACAAGGGTGAGAATGGTGCAGAAATGGACACAAGTCCCTTTACACGAGAAAGGGTCCTGAAGGAACTGGAAGTAATAAGAGCTAATAAAGCAATGGGGCCAGATGGGTGCACCCCAGGGTCCTTAAAGAACTAAGAGGTGGTGGCTAAACCTCTGGCTATCCTGTTCAGCCAATCACTGGAAACAGGGGAGGTACCCAAAGACTGGAGGACAGCAGATGTAGTCCCCTTATACAAAAGTGGGAACAAAGAGGAAGCAGGGAACTACAGACCAGTCAGCATCACCTCGGTAGTGGGAAAGATCATGGAAGCACTACTGAAGGAGAGATAGGTGGAACATCTGGTTGTCAATGGACTACAGGACCCAAGGCAGCATGGTTTCACCAGGGGGAGGTCATGTCAGACCAACCTCATTGAATTTTTTGACTGGGTGACTAGGGAGGTGGATCAGGGAGGCAGTGGACATGGCCTATCTGGACTTCAAGCAAGGCCTTTGACACTGTGCCACATAGAAGACTATTACACAAACTGGGGAATATGGGTGTGGCAGGACAGTAGTGTGGTGGGTAGGTAACTGGCTGGGTGGCAGGACACAGAGGGTGGTGGTAAATGGCTGTCACTCCACAGAGGGAAGAGTGACCAGTGGGTACCACAGGGACCAGTGCTGGGACCGGTCCTATTCAACATCTTCATCAGTGACATTGCACAGGATATAGAAGGCAGAATTTCACTGTTCACTGATGACACAAAGCTCTGTAACAGAGTAGACACACCAGAGGTGTAGACAGAATGAGAAGGACCTGCAGAAACTTGAAGAATGGTCAAGGGTTTGCAGTTGAAATTCAATGCAAAGAAGTGCAAGATAATGCATATGGGGCACAAAACCCTGGCACAATATATCAGTTGGGGGTGAGGATATAGCATGCACCAAGCAGGAAAGGGATCTTGGGTTGTCATCTCTGATGACCTCAAGGTAGGGAAACAGTGTGACAAGGCATCAGGTAAAGCAAATAGGATGCTGGGATGTATAGGCAGGGGTATCACCAGCAGGAAAAGGGAGGTCATAATTCCGCTATACAAGACACTAGTGAGGCCCCACCTGGAGTACAGTGCACAGTTCTGGAGACCATACCTACTTAAGGACATAGACAGGGTAGAGAAGGTTCAGAGGAGGGCAACAAAGATGGTGCATGGGTTGCATCACAAGTCCTATGAAGACAGGTTGAAGGAACTGAACATGTACTCCCTGGAGGAGAGGAGGAGAGGGATATGATAGAGACATGCAAGTATCTTACAGGGAGGAACAGGGTGCAGGAAAACACTATTTTTAAGCGAAAAGATGTTTCAGGACTAGAGGGCATGGGATGAAGTTGGAGGGAGGACGATTCAGAGGAAACATGAGAAAGAATTTCTTCACAGAACGGGTGGTGGACAAGTGGAACACCCTGTCAGAGGAAGTGGTGGGGGCTGAAACAATCACGGGATTTAAGAATGCATGGGATAGACATAAAGGAATTCTAGAGGTCAGGGGTAAGGGGAAATAGACTTCTAGGAAAACAAACTGAACTTACAAGCTCAAATGGGCAGACTAGGTGGGCCATAGGCCCTTATCTGCCGACACTGTCTATGTATCTATGTATCTATGATGCCGTCAGTGGCACTGGTACTGATGCTTTCAGTGACGCTGGTACTGATGCTGGCAGTGATGCTGGCAGTGACACTGATACTGATGCTTTCAGTGATGCTGGTACTGATGCTGGCAGTGATGCTGGCACTGACGCTTTCAGTGATGCTGGTACTGATGCTTTCAGTGATGCTGGCACTGATGCTGGTACTGATGCTTTCAGTGATGCTGGTACTGATGCTTTCAGTGATGCTGGCAGTGTTGCTGGTATTGATGCTGGCAGTGATGCTGGTATTGATGCTTTCTGTGATGCTGGTACTGATGCTGGCAGTGATGCTGGTATTGATGCTTTCAGTGATGCTGGCATTGATGCTGCTGAGCTGCTTCCTTGTAAAAGCTGAAAGCTACTGCCAAGCAAATGCATTCAGCATTGACAGATGTTAGATGTCTTGTGGGGGAGGATCAAAACTCAGACCCACCGTGAGATCAGCAGCGAGAAAGGACCCCAGACAGACAGAAAAGAGACACAGCACGACACCGCCATATCATACAGCTACTTCGCTGCTTGCCATCCAGCTTCATGCAAATAATGGGACTAAAGTGCTCTGTTATAGGAATGCCTCAGTCCTTTCAATTAAATGAAGTTTCCACCCATCAGACACTGACCAGTGTCATACTCTGCTTGCCTGGTCATTGGTCCATCACTGACAAGCCCGATGCAGCTTGGCCTCCATTGGACATGACAGTGGCACACCTATCAAATGCCATTCCTCATAACAAAATGTTTCTTGTGTATGAGCAAGCAAACATTAAAACATATGCCTTAGCTACTGTACTCAATAATTGGATGTGATCATGATCCGTCGTTATCTTGGATTCTTTTAAAAAGGATGACCAGACACTGTAACTGCTACTTATATCCCTGTTTAGCCTTTGTACACGAAATAATAACTAATGAACAATTCCCTACAGCTGCAAAAATGTGTTAATAAATCTCGAACCTGCAACCGATTTGCTGCTGTTTTGTGTCTGTTTGGAGGTGTTACACTCAGACTCTTCTGGAAATCTAAATAGTCAAATATTCAGAAATTCATCCTTGATTTTTGCAATGATGGCAATCACCGACAATCTTTTTTTTAAAGGTGACCCGTAAAATAAATGCCATAGCCCGCTCCCATCCCACATACCTTTCTATAGTGTTGTGGGAGTCTATGACTGCTACAATCATTATTATCCAAATAAAATGTACATTTAAAAACACCTCTGAAACTTTTCAGTTAATGCAGAAGTGCCCGGCGGGTTCTGATCAAGCGGGTGCAAGTTTTTATGGATATTCCACCCAGTTAGTGATGTAGCAAACGCCACTGCTGTGAATGAACAGCAGTGGATGCAGCTTAGTATTCTTTATTTTATTAGTTTATGGGATCGAGGCCCAAATCATTCACACAGGTCATTCCTGGACCAGATCCTTGCTGTAAGTATGATTTTAGGCATCAAGACCCCAGGTCATTTACTGAAAAGGGCTCACTTGGGCTCATTTCATAAAAGAGCTTAGTCAGGCTGCCGGCCATGGAGGTAAGTGGAGGGCTATGCCGGTGGCCCATGGGAGTACTCGATAGGGGGGTGCGGGTTGGGGTTACTACTACTGAACAGTGTGGGGGAGTGGGGGATCCACTAGACACCACAGAAAGGTTTTTTTTCCATTACATGAATATGTCTGACTCTTGGCACTTATGGACAATGGGGGGGATGGATGTGAATCTCGGGGTGGGGGTCATTCTTCCTTTGGCCAGCAATTGGTTAGGGGGTGAGGCCACTAGACACCAGGGAAATTACTGTATTTTTTTAATTATGCGGATGAAGGACGGGGCTGAATCTTGAGGTGGGGAATTCTTCCTATTGTGGGCTGGGGGCATGGGACCACTAGACACCAGGGATGGGGTCTTTGGGAGGGGAGAACACTTTTTTTTTTTTAATATTTTGCAAAAAAATTCTGCATTTCGCACTGGTGAAATTCTGGCAAAACACAAAAATTTTGCAAAATATTGTGTGGGACGAAATTTCTGATTTCGCTGGAATTTTGTTGGCAAAATAAAATGTCACTGCATCTCTCTGCAGGTGTCACTGGCTTTTAAAGACTTTTGCATGAACTAAAGCCCAAATACAATAGTCTGTCATGCTTCATGTTTTCCAGGCATGTTCTCCCTAGTATATATGAGGCAGCATGCACACAGTTAATAACACTGCAGAAGGAGGTAGAGGTGGTCATGTGCATTTCTCTAGTGATATCTAGAGCAATAATGCACACCAAAGCTTCCTAAAGCTCACTGCCCTTTGGGCAGTGTCCACAGCAAGCAGTGCTCCCCGCCCCCATTCCTGTCTACCTTCACCACCTCCAGACACTGCAGGAGTTATACTAAAGCAGACAGCCTCTCAGAAGACTACAAACAGAGGAACTGCCTTATCTTTGCAGCCAGTGCCATTGTCAGATATTTTTGTGATATCTCCAGAGAAATTCCCTGACTAGAGTACCATTGCAGGGCCACCGAAGAGAATTTCATATAGATCCATTGCAAAATATCGGGAAAAATCTAACCATGTCTTTTACTGGAACTGTACGTAATGTGTCAGTCAAGGAGGGGAATCTCAGGGGAGGAAACATTCTGTGGTTTATCCAATCACTGTTCAACATCTGAATATGATCTTAAGGTGTGAATGGTCATAATGGAAAGTGGTAGTAACATGCTTAAGGCCATGAGTGATGGGGTTTCCTACTATGCACTTTGTTTTGCTCATGCACCGAATCTGGTGGTCAGTCACATGATAGACAAACATGCACAGCTAACAGAAAGACCTGACAATGTATGGGACATAGCTAATGTCCCAAACATGCCAAACTCCTCAGCCAGTGTCAGCAGAAGCAAACTGCCTGCAGCATTGCTTCATCAAGGATGTGGCAACAAGGTGGAACTCTGTCTTTCATATAGTGGAAGGATTGGTGAAACAGAAAGGTGTGCTCAAGACAACAGAATGTTATTAGTGTGGCTTGCAAGGAATTTCTCTCTTGGGTTCACTGGTGAGTGTCACAAACCCACTCAGCAGGTCAGCCCCTCTACTCCCAAGGTGCCAACCTCTGAGTGCAGTCTTGTGAACAGTTTACAGAAACAGGTTAACCCTCCTGTCTGTGTTGTGGGTTCAATCAACCTTTGGTCTCAAGTCTTGGAGGATTCAAACTGTGAACCTCTTGCTAGCGTAGCAGGGTCAGTGGCTCAGTAGGTAGCACACTCGCCTCTGAGGCCGGGATATCAGAGGGCTGTGGGTTCAGTTCCCACATCTGGCACTTGGGTTAATATCCCAGTACTGACATTGTAATGCAGCATGAGAGGGGTGCTGCATTTCTGAGATGCCGTCTTTCGGATGAGACGTTAAACCAAGGTCCCATCTGCCTGGATTGATGGTAGTTCAGGTGGATGTTAAAGATCCCATGGCACTTATCGAAAGAGTAGGGAATTTCCCGGTGTCCTGGCCAAATTTCCCTCATTCACTAAAAATACCACCAACAGCTTAATCTGGTTCAAGGTCAGTTGGCATTCATCTGTATCCCCCTCCCCTGGGTCGTGCCTGAAAATAGGCAGGATTTGTCTAGTGCACTTACCCGGTCAACAAAAGCTAAAAAAAAAATAAAAATAAATAAATAAAAGTACCCAATACACAGGCTCAGATATTTCTGTCTTTGGGGGACCAGATCTCTTTGCCTATGGGCACCTAACCAGGTGTACAGAAATGAACCCTTCAAAAATATAATAAAGACCTCCAGATTAAAATGCTTACCTTTTTCCAGTTTGGTATCACCATTCAAGCTTATGCTCAGTGTCTGCTTTAACCATATATACTCCACTTGCAAAAGGAAAGAAATCAAATACAGACCAAGTAATAGAAACAAAATATGTAAAACATAAAATACAGAACGAATATCACAAGAATCATACAAATCTTTTAAAAGAACAGGGTTTAAACAGTGCAATTAATACAACAGTACTTAGATTTGTCTCTCTCTCTAAATACCAGCTTAAAGTGCACATAGATGTTTCTTTGTCAGTCTAGATAAAAGTGTCTCTGAAGTAAAACAGAATATTCCTTAAAGAAAACTGTATTTGCCAATCCCTTTGTGTGAGGTCACCTAGCTCCTCCTCTGTTGGAAAAATATGAAAAAATATATCTATACAAAAACAGGATGTCTTTTCAAAGTATTAAATTCTGTAATCCTCAGCACAACTCATTTGCTCTTTCAAATGACATTTCTTTGATCTGTGAGCAGTATCCCCTCTCACACAGACACCAAAGCACTTACAATTTTGCACCAGTGTACTAAACCTGGTTTCCCCCTCGAAACATCATAAAAAGGAATACTGATTTCCCTCTTACTGGTTAAAGCTATAATTAACTTAGTTAAAGTCTGTAATTAGCTTCTGGCCTTCCAGGCAACACCTTATATCTAAAACCTGTGTGTGTGTGTGTGTGTGTGTGTGTGTGTGTGTGTGTGTGTCATACTCACATGCTATTTCAGCATTTCTCAAGAGAGACAGTCCATATCCCATTTTTATATTACAACAAATGATACAGTGATCAGAACCAGCTGTCCCAGTGTTACAGTGTGCTCTACAAAAGCTTAATCCACTTGTGAAATTTTATGAAGAGGCCGCCAAAGATGTCAGTACTGAAGGAGCAGCCCTTATCATGGTTCTTCCCTTGGAGGGTCTATTTGGATGACACACATGCTGTTTTTTGTGATCGTCTATGGCAAGTCAACAAAGCAAAGCTAGTGGCTGTGGTCACTGAGAGACACTACTATAGTGAGTAATCTTTTAAATTGGCTACTCAACTGCAACCAATAAAGGGAGCAGGGTGGTAGAGAAAAATGGGGAATGGAACGGGAACATTAAAAAGAGAGGTGGGAAGGAGGGAAGGCAAAAAAGAAGAATGGGGGCAACACGCAGAATGGAAATAAAATCTGAGAGGCTTTGTGTGCAAATGCTAGAAGTCTAGTAAATAAGATTCCAGACCTGAGAGCCATCATGGCAGAGGCTGACCTGGATAGTGTGCCTGTTACTGAGCCATAATGCACTAAAGACCATGACTGGGACATGGTTATACCAGGCTATACTCTGTTCAAGAAGGACCTGGTGGGAAGGAAAGGATGGGTTGTTGTGCTTTATGTGGGAGAAGGCATAAAAGCCACAGAGATACAGGGAATGTGGGGGAAGCAGAGGTACTGTGGGTCAACCTGTAGATGGGGAATGGAGCCACTATTTGCATTGGAGTGACCTATAGGCCTCCAGTACAGGAGGAAGAATTATATAAGGTACTGGTGGAAGCCACTGGCAAGATGGTAGTACATAGGGAGGTACTGCTGGTGGGGGACTTCACCCTGACAGATGTGGACTGGAGCCTCCCAGCAGCAGCTTTAGCTGGAAGCAGGGACATCCTGGACTCTCTGGAGGGGGTATTCCTCAGGCAGCTAGTCAGTAAACCCACTGATGATTTATTTACATTATTTATACAAGTCTCAGATTACAACCTTTGAGCTAGTAGCTCATTTACAAAGGTTCAACGTCAGGTAGAAAAGGTAAAACAACAGGTTACAAACAATCTTTGCCTGATTTAGGCAAGGCCAAGAACTTGCACAAAACAGTTTGCACAAATGATGGGGCAATGATCACTAACAGAGACAGTGTTGCAGACATCAAAGTGGGAGGCCACTTGGTGGGGTCCAAAGATCACCATATGGTATGGTTCAATAAAAGGACAATTGCGGAATCGAACCACACAAGTGGGAGGGTCCTGGACTTCAAGATGTCAGACTATAAAAATTTGGGTGAAAGCCTCAGAGATAAGCTAGTAGTGGTGAGGGACCTTGGTGGTGTGCAGAAACAGTGGGTGAAGATAAAAAGAAGCATACTGTAGTAAAGGCAACAAACCTCTGCATCAATCAGGTGAGCAAAAGCAAGGAGGAGAAAGAAAAGACCGCTATGGTTTTAGAACGAGGTGGCTGAAAAGGTAAACGCTAAAAGCATCACATTCAGACAATATAAGGAGCCCTGGAGAGAGGGGAATAGGGAGGTGTACTGGGGAAACATAGGGAAGCAGGGAAAGCAGTTAGGAGTGTAAAGGTACAAACTGAAGACAGAATAGCCCAGGAGGTAACGAAAGGGAACAAGACATTTTTGAGGTACGTAAATGAAAAGATGAAGACCAGGGGTGGGATTGTAAGGTTATAAAGGGAAGGAAGGGGGCTGTGCAAAGGGGGACTAGGAAAAGATGGCACGGGGTCATTATGTAGCAAGACATAATGCCGCATGGCACTATCACGCTGCCCGATTAAAGAGCAGGTTCCTAGTAGCTGCCTGCTTCAGCCCATTCGATCCCTTGCCGGATCAGTAGCTCGCTGTTGAAGTTTGGCATAAAAATTCCATGTATTGAAGAAGTTACATCCCTCGTAAATTTGTATATTCATATAGTGGCCAAAAAAAGAGTGACTTCTCGGTCCGAAAAACGCGCCCCCATGTCGGCCCATGCAGCCCTGTTTTATGATGTCACAAAATGAAGGCTGTGTGAGTGCACCCCATTCAGTTCAATGGGGCTGGTATTGTCAAACATATTTATACCGTTTACTACTGGGGATTTAGTATATCAAAGCGATCAATCGACTAATAGGGACCCAATTAGTCGATCGATCACTTTGATATACTAAATCCCCAGCACTAAAGGGTATAAATATGTTTGAAAACACCAGCCCCAAAGAACTGAATGAGGTGCACTGACACAGCCTTCGCTTTGTGACATCACAAAACAGGGCACGCATGACGGGGGACGTGGTTTTTCTGACCAGGAAGTCGGTCTTTTTTTTGGCCACTATACGAATATACAAATTTACGAGGGATGTAACTTCTTCAATATGTGGAATTTTTAAACCACACTTCAGCAGCGAGCTACTGATCTGGTAAGGGATCGAACACGCTGGAGGAGACTTGCAGCCCGAAAGTAGGAACCTGCTCTTTAATGCCATGAGGCATCATGTCCTTATTCTGTTGGGGGGCTCCACCCCTCACGCCGCCCGTTATGGGGTGCTGTGCCCCCGGACCCCCCACTAAAGATTCTCAACTCGGGATCCAACTCAGGGAGCGCACAGGTCCGGGTTTCGCCATAATGCCGTACTCTATTAAGTGTGCGACATTATGACCCGGCACGGGAAAAGGCAGACATCCTGAACAAATACTTTTGTTAAGTGTTCACAGAGAAAAGAGAAGGGAAGGGGCCAAAAAAAATTAACAAAAGCTTTTGAGGAAGGGAGGTGGAGACTAGTCCTTTTTTGAGGCGAATGTCCTGAAGGGACTTGCAAATCTGAAGGCGGACAAAGCAATGGGACCAGATGGAGTATATCTAAGGGTATTGAGGGAGCACAAGGAAATACTGGCTGTACCTCTGACAGTTCTGTTTAACAGTTCACTGGAAACAGGAGTGGTTCTGGAGGACTCAAGGAGAGAAGATGTAGTCCCACTACACAAAAGTGGTAGCAGGGAGGAGGCTGGCTGCTGTATAGGCCAGTCAGCCTGATATCAGTGGTGGGAAAGCTAAAGGAATCACTTCTGAAGGAAACTGGAATATTTTGAATCCAATGGGTTTCATGACCCAAGGCAGCATGGTTTCAGAGGAGGAGGTCATGTCTAGAGATGCAGCGAAGTAAAATTCTGCCCGTAAAGTGGATGCGAAGTGGACACTTCACGTTAGTATTCCGCTATCCGAAGTGCCCATTTTAAACCCTCACTTCACCACTTTGCATTGTAATTATGACGTTGTACACTCCACGTTATTCCGCTTTAAGGCAGACTGAGAATTCACATGCAGCCCACACACATCACATGGCTTATGCAGTGTAGGTCACATGCTTCAGGCAGCCCACACACATCACATGGCTTACACAGTGTAGGTCACATGCTTCAGGCAGGCAGGAGGTTACGGGCAAAAACACTCTCCAATGTGGGCTGACTTACATGATTTGCATGAGGTGTGACAAATGGCTCTGCTCTATAAATGGCCAGGGGTGGGGTGTGGACACATGATGAAGAGGGGTGCACAGGTGACAAGTCCACAAATGAAGTTATTTTCCCCTTTTTATGTACAGGGGTTGATGTACCACTTGCACTAGACATACTGCATTGACCACCACCACCACCGCTACTCTGACCACCACTTGACAAGATTTCAAAATCATAATCCTCCTCCTCATCATGCCTGTAGTAATCCTCTGGTGTTATTTCATCGCTACTGCAGACATTCCTACTTGGTCTTACACTCAAGGAAGGGAATAAAGTGCTCAGTAAGGTTGATGATGAGGGTGAATGTCCCACTATGTCATTAGCTGCCATCTAGTGCCGGGTCCGCAGTGCCATGTGCCTGTTCTTAAGATGTGTATGCTGGCCTCCCGTGCCCACATGACTCCCCTTTTTACTTCAGTTCACATGTGCATGACAAAGCTAGCAGACTGCAACTGACTCATCAGTTGCATCCTGGACAAAAAATAAATCATAAACAAGGGATTGTGATCCCCTGCTTTTAACATATCCTCAATGCTGCTTATTGGACTCCATTTTTTTAACCCCTGAAATGGGGGGGGGTGCTACATGATTTTTCAGGCTGGACACACTTGGACTCCAACTGACCACCATGACTACCTAGGATTTTTACTGGGTCATCATCATCATCATCATCATCATCATCATCAACAGGAACCGCTAAATCACAACTTTTTTGAGGAGGGGGAATTTAACACCAGCAGACCCAGACACAGCCACCTTGACTTTCTTTTTCTCTGGTTCCCAACAGGGGTCACTGCCATCATCATCATATTCATCAACATCATCCGCATCCACATTTTCAGCTTGGATGCTGTGATGTGGAGAACATGTTCCAACCACCGCAGCAGCAGCAGCATCACCTGATATTTTTGTGCCACACTTTGAATCATTGGATAGCAAAGACATGACCTCAACAGTGCTGGAAGAAATATGACATTGTGAGTCATCATCGCCAGGATCAGAATCATGTTCAACTATCATGGGAATGTTAATGGGGAGTATGACATCATCTACACTGTCAGTCACAGCTTTAGACTCAACTATATTTTTTGAAATGGTTAACTGGTCAGAAGTGGAACTTGAGGCAGTGATATTCCAGCAGAAACTGCACTAACACCACCAGCTGGAACGACATCATCTCCTCCAACGATGAGTGAAGCTACAGATTGCACTGTAAAAAACATTTATAGAGAAATCCCTTTACTGACATCGACTATTCATGTCTGCGTACTACCACACCCATGGACAATCTTGCCGCTGGCAGCAGTGCCTTGGCCAGAAACAGCTTTGCTTGCATGTCTCTTTGCAGGCATTTTGGGGGATCACCAAGAAAATTCGAAACAAATTTAGATTTCTGAACTTTCAGTCTGGGCTGGTAGATGTGAAGTCAAAAACAACAACAACTGTAGTTTGCAGATGGAGATTGGGCACTAAACAGATGCAAAAGCACAGACAAATTAAGACTGCACTGCACAATCAAGAAGAGATGCAGACATAAGTCACAACACCATCATAACCAGTGCTCACAAGTTACAATCCAATCTGGAAAAGAATGCCTTTTGCTGGTTGGGGGGGTGTGTGTGTGTGTAGTACACTGCAGTAACAGTCCAAAACCAAGATACCACAAAGCAGTACAACATCATGCAGGTGCGGTGGATAGCAGGATCACACTGCTGCAATTACTCTGTGGCGCAATAAAATGTGTCTGATTTGATGGCACACGTCACACACACACACACACACACACACACACACTACAAGTAATGCGTAGTAAATTGAAAACTTCAAGTAACATAACCAAATCTTTTAAACAAACTGAAATTATGCACTGCTGCACCACAACAATCGCCAAAAAAAAAATCATCAAGAATTACTGAAAATATTGCAGTATGTACATTAACACAGTTATACAAGAAAAATATAACCAAAACAGAAAGACTGCCTTTTTCTCCCAGTTAATCTACTTCCACCACAGATATGCCCCTCCCTCAAAGCACACTTCAAGTTTCTGTCAGTACACAGACTGAATGTTCCTAAATTAACATTCATTCAGAATCCACACACAAACAATAAACACTAGATGATATGAGCACAGGAGAGTTTCCTACAATCAATGTGCTAAATTTTGAGCAAAGGAAAAAAAGGCTCAAAAAGGCTTTTTTGACAGCTTTTAGAGAGTTTGAATCGCAGAGCTCTGAGAGCAAACTGTCTCCAGCTACCACTATACACACACACACACACTACACAGAACTGAGGCTGTGCAGAACAATCTAGAGCCCAAGTGACTTTCAATCCCATGAATCACTGCAAAATTCTCCTTGGAGCCCAATAACAAGGCAAAGTGATGCGAAGTACATTGATTTCTATGTACTTCGCATTAAAATTGGTGCAGAAGTGGTTGGGGGGAAGGCAGAATAATACAAACTCATTGTTATCAATGGACTTTGCGTTCCTCATTATGACACTAAGTACTCTGCTTCGTGTTGCGGATTACTTCATGGATTCCGCATTACTCCGCGAATTGCTTCGTGGAGCAAATTTTGGCCACTTTGCCCACCTCTAGTCATGTCAAACAAAGCTGATAGATATCTTTGACTGGGTGACCAGTCAACTAGATGAGGATGGAGTGATGGACGTGGACTACATAGAGATTAGTAAGGCATTTGACACAGTTATAGACTAGTAAGCAAGGTGAGTTGTTGAGAAGTGGGTGAAAGCTGGGTAGCTGAGGAGTGGGTCCAAAGGTGATAAACTGAATAAGAAATGAGTTACAGGATAGGCGTCAGAGGGTGGTAGTAAATGGTGTTCACTCTAAGTAGATAGATAGATAGATACTGTCTGTAGATAGATAGATACCGTCTGTAGATAGATAGAGATAGATAGATAGATACTGTCTGTAGATAGATAGAGATAGATAGATATATACTATCTGTATATAGAGATAGATAGATACTGTCTGTAGATAGAGATAGATACTGTCTGTAGATGGATAGATACTGTCTGTAGATAGATAGATAAAGATAGATAAAGATAGATAGATACGGTCTGTAGATAGATAGAGATAGATAGATACTGTCAGTAGATAGATGAATACTGTCTGTAGCTAGATATGTAGATAGATACTGTCTGTAGATAGATAAATACTGTCTGTAGATAGATAGATACTGTCTGTAGATAGAGAGATAGAGATAGATACTGTCTGTAGATAGATAGATAGAGATAGAGATAGATACTGTCTGTAGCCAGATAGAGAGAGATAGATACTGTCTGTAGATAGAGATAGATAGATAGAGATAGAGCTAGATATATAGATACTGTCTGTAGATAGATAGATACTGTCTGTAGATAGATAGATAGATAGATAGATAGATAGATAGATAGATAGATAGATAGATACTGTCTGTAGATAGATACTGTCTGTAGATAGATAGAGATAGATACTGTCTGTAGATAGATAGAGAGAGATAGATACTGTCTGTAGATAGAGAGAGATAGATACTGTCTGTAAATAGAGACAGATAGAGATAGAGAGATAGAGAGATAGATAGATAGATAGATAGATACTGTCTGTAGATAGATAGATACTGTCTGTTGATAGATAGATACTGTCTGTAGATAGATAGATACTGTCTGTAGATAGATACTGTCTGTAGATAGAGAGATAGAGATAGATACTGTCTGTAGATAGATAGAGAGAGATAGATAATGTCTGTAGATAGAGATAGATAGATAGATAGATAGATAGATAGATAGATAGATAGATAGATAGATAGTGTCTGTAGATAGATAGATAGATAGATAGATAGATAGATAATAGATAGATACTGTTGATAGATAGATAGATAGACAGACAGACAGACGCTTTATTTATAAAGCACCCTTTCTGGGGTTTTGGGGTGTTGTACATTAAACAAAGATTCAGTACAATACAGTATTTAAAATTTCAAGCCAGCAAGAAAAGAGAATTCTTAAAAACACATCTATCTATACATAAAAACAGGATTCTATATCCAGTTACCCTTATAAATAATTATGGATCAAATGCCTGCTGAAAAAGGAGCATTTGAAGACCTGTTTTAAAGGCTTCTACCGAGGGTGCCTCCCATAAATATCTAGGTAGTGAGTTCCACAGGGTAGGCATGGCAACCAAGAAGGCATGGTCCCCGAATGCCATAACCTAACCCTGGGAACTCCTAGGAGGCTACCCTCGGCAGAACGGAGAGCCCAGGCCAGCCAGTGGGGCTCCAGGAGATCTTGCAGATAAGCTGGTCCCCGATTGTGCAGAGCCTCATAGGTAAGAAGCCCTACCTTGAAGACAATTCTCCACCTAACTGGAAGCCAGTGCAGCTCGTGGAGGACAGGAATAATATGTTAATTTCTTTTTACACCTGACAATAGTCTTGCTGCCACGTTCTGCATCAGTAACAGAGGGAGACCAGTGGGGTGCCTCAGGGATCAGTGCTGGGACCAGTCTTCTTTAATATGTTTATAAGTGACATTGCAGAGGAGCTGGAAAGGAAGGGACGGTCTTCCTCTTTGTGAATGACATGTAAATCTGCAATAAGGTGGACACTCTGGGAGGCTGGAAAGGATGAGCAGAGACCTGAGAAAACTAGATGAGTGGTCAAGGGTATGGCAGCTGGGTTTATTTTATTTTTCTTATTAATTACAGTCTCGGAATTTGACAGACCTTTAAGTCAGAGATTCATTTACAAAGGTTTTACATCCAAAATAAAGTATAACAATTAGTTAAATACAACAGTGTAACAAAAACATGACATGGATATAACAAAACAAAAAAAAATCAGAACAGTCATTATATCAGACTTTGTCAAAGTTGGCAAATAAGAACCAAAAATATCAGGGTAAAAGCTAAGATAAAATTACAATAATATATCAGTATGTGATAACAGGCAGTCAAGAATAACTTTGTCAAAGTCAATAGGTTAACATGGGTCAGCTAAGACCAATAAAAAGGGAAAAGAGGGAGGAGAAGGAATAGGTGGAAATCAGGGTTCAGGAGCTACAGAGTGAGGTGAAGTAGAGAGGAAACATGTCAAGAGAGAGGTACTTATGAGGGTTTGTGGGGAGGGGTGGGGAGAGTGGCAGCTGTTTAGCCAGGAACTGAGGGGATATGTGAGGGTAAACTGGCTTGAGTTGGGCAGCTGCAGTGGTTGAGAGAAAGAAGGTACTGTCTGAGGTTGCATTTAAACTGCCCTAACTTGGAGGCAGTTTGTACATCAAGAGGGTGATCAGATAGCCAGGTGGGAGCTCTGTGAAAAAGTGCAAAATAATGCATTTAGGGCACAGAAACCCAGGGATGGAGTAAAAATGGGTGGAGTGGTATTGACAAACAGTAGTGTGGTACCCTTAAAGATCTGAATGGTTAAATCATATCAGACAAAAAGGATATGGCTGATTTATAAAATTCTTACTTTACTTCTGTATTTAATACTACAATATTTTCAAATATAAATATTGAACCTACAATAAATGAAATTAGTCAGTTACATATAGACTTGGAAGATGTAAAAACCAGACTTAGGAAAATAAACCCTAATAAATCCCCTGGGCCTGACGGTCTACACCAAAGAGTGATCCAAGAACTATGGGAGAAAATTGCTCTACTATTGACATACACATTCCAGACTTCATTGGATAAAGGTGAAGTAGTAGACCATTGGAAAAAGTGGCATCAGTCATTCCATTATTTAAAAAAGGCTCCAGAACAGATCCATCCAACTATAGGCCAGTTAGTTTAACATCAATTCCCTCTAAAATACTGGAAGGCATATTAAAAGATAACATAACTACCTTCGTAGAACAACAAAATCTAAAGGACATGACACAACAGGGGCTTACAAAGGGGAAATCTTGTCAGACAAATATGCTTCACTTTTATAACAGGGTAAACAGGCACTTGGACAAAGGGGAGTCGGTGGACGTAGTGTACTTGGATTTATCGAAGACGTTTGACAAACTGCCTCACTTAGAATTATTGGAAGTTCTTAAAAACATGGGTATTCAAGACACAATAATAAGCTGGATAAAGGCATGGTTAACTTTTACAAAGACTCTGTATCAAGGGGTCTATTCAGATTGGGCAGACATGTCGAGCGGGGTGCCACAGGGATCAGTGCTGGGGCCCTGCTTGTTTAACATTTATGTAACATCAGTACATAACTCATGGTTGAAGAACTGGTGCTGTGAGGAAGGGTTTGGATTCATTGGTGACTGGGGACCCACCTGGAGGGATGGAGGTTTGTTTAAGCCTGACGGCCTGCATCCATCCTGGAGGGGAATCCAAGCACTCAATGATAAGTTTAAATGCTACATTGACAAGCATTTAAACTAGCAAAGAGGGGTGGCAGGCCAGCAAGGAGGGTACCTACTTGCTCACCCCCCACAGCTAGCAGTGGAACCAGTGAACCAGAGGAGTGGCTATCTCTGCAAAGCAGTGTGCGAAAGATGGAGATTAGTGTCCAAAAGGTGGATAAGCAGAAAAGGGGCAAAATTCAGCAGAAGGGCAGACAGCAAGGAGAACCAGGGATACATGACAACCAAGGAAGGGACTGGAGTAGAACAGTGAAGCAATCTAGGAGGTCAAATCATGGAAAGCCATGTGTGCAAATGCCAGGAGCCTTAGCAACAAGATGGAAGATCTGGAGGCTGTCATGGTACAGTCAGACTGGACATTGTGGCACACACTGAAACCTGGTGTAATGATAACCATGACTGGGAGATGGCCATACCTGGCTCACAACATATTCCAGAAGAGACAGAGCAGGCAGGAAGGGAGGAGGAGTGGCACTGTATGTGAAAATGACATAAGGGCCACAGAGATCCAGGAGGAAACAAATGGGGGAGAATACTGTGGGTTAAGCTGGAAAGGAAAATGGGGCCAGCTTATCCTCATACAGATGGGTCTATAGACCACAAGCCCAGGAGGAAGAAACAGATAGGGAGTTGATGCTAGCCATCCAAAGGATGGCAGACAAGGGTGAGATAGTACTGGTTGAGACTTCAATATTCCAGACGTGGCCTGGAGCATCCCAGCAGCAGCATCAACTAGAGCAGATTTATCCTGGACTCTTCAGGGTGCCTTCCTCAAGCAACTGGTCATGGAACCAACTCGGCAGAAGGCAATACTGGACCTTGTGCTCACAAACAGGGACAGTGTGATGGGGTAACAGTGGGGGAGCACCTGGGTAACAGTGACCACCAGTCATTGTGGTTTGAAATCACAGAAAGAGCAGAACCAAACCACACAAAACACGATCCTGGATTTTAGGGGCAGACTTTGGGAAAATGGGGAGATACTTGAAAGAGGCATTAAGGGAATGGGACAGGAATCAGGGTTGAGGAACAGTGGGCAGTATTTAAAATGGGATTATAAGAACAACAGAATTATGAATTAAGCAGGTTAGCAAGAGGAAAAGGAAGAGGAGACCATTATGGTTTTCCAAAGAGGTAGCAAAGAAAGTGAAAGCCAAAAGATTGCATTCAGGCAATACAAAAGACACAGGCAGAAGGGGATAGGGAGAAGTACCAGGAGAAACAAAGGGAGGCAGGGAAGTCAGTAAGGGAAGCCAAAGCTCAGACAGAAGAACACATTGCAAAATCAGTGGGTAAAGGGACAAAACCTTTACAGGTACATAAGGAAAAAGAAAGACAAAGGAGGGACAGTGAGACTGAAGGGGAGGATGGGAGCCGCTTGGAGGATGACAACAGTAAAGCTGACATATTGAACAGGTATTTCTGCTCAGTCTTTACTGAGGAAGAGGGGGTAATGGGTCTGAAGGGAGTACAAGGGTGAGAATGGTGCAGAAATGGGCACAAGTCCCTTTACACAGAAAGGGTCCTGAAGGAACTGGAAGTAATAAGAGTTGATAAAGCAATGGGGCCAGATGGGTGCACCCAGGGTCCTTAAAGAACTAAGAGAGGTGGTGGCTGAACCTCTGGCTATCCTGTTTAGCCAATCACTGGAAACAGGGGAGGTACCCAAAGACTGGAGGACAGCAGATGTAGTCTCCTTATACAAAAGTGAGAACAAAGAGGAAGCAGGGAACTACAGACCAGTCAGCCTCACCTCGGTAGTGGGAAAGATCATGGAAGCACTACTGAAGGAGAGATTGGTGGAACATCTGGTTGTCAATGGACTACAGGACCCAAGGCAGCATGGTTCACCAGGGGAGGTCATGCAGACCAACCTCATTGAATTTTTGACTGGGTGACTAGGGAGGTGGATCAGGGAGGGCAGTGGACATGGCCTATCTGGACTTCAGCAAGGCCTTGACACTGTGCCACATAGAAGACTATTACACAAACTGGGGAATATGGGTGTGGGCAGGACAGTAGTGTGGTGGAGGTAACTGGCTGGGTGGCAGGACACAGAGGGTGGTGGTAAATGGCTCTCACTCCACAGAGGAAGAATGACCAGTGGGTACCACAGGGATCAGTGCTGGGACCGGTCCTATTCAACATCTTCATCAGCGACATTAGCTTGGGATCTAGAAGGCAGAATTTCACTGTTCGCTGATGACACAAAGCTCTGTAACAGAGTAGACACACCAGAGGGTGTAGACAGAATGAGAAGGGACCTGCAGAAACTTGAAGAATGGTCAAGTGTTTGGCAGTTGAAATTCAATGCAAAGAAGTGCAAGATAATGCAATGGGGCACAAAACCCTGGCACAATATATCAGTTGGGGGTGAGGATATGGCATGCACCAAGCAGGAAAGGGATCTTGGAGTTGTCATCTCTGATTACCCTCAAGGTAGGGAAACAGTGTGACAAGGCATCAGGTAAAGCAAATAGGATGCTGGGATGTATAGGCAGGGCATCACCAGCAGGGAAAAGGGAGGTCATAATTCCGCTATACAAGACACCTAGTGAGGGCCCCACCTGGAGTACAGTGTACAGTTCTGGAGACCATACCTACGTAAGGACATAGACAGGGTAGAGAAGGTTCAGAGGAGGGCAACAAAGATGGTGCATGGATTGCATCACAAGTCCTATGAAGACAGGTTGAAGGAACTGAACATGTACTCCTGGAGGAGAGGAGGGAGAGAGGATATGATAGAGACATATAAGTATCTTACAGGGAGGAACAGGGTGCAGGAAAACACTATTTTTAAGCGAAAAGACGTTCCAGGACTAGAGGGCATGGGATGAAGTTGGAGGAGAACAATCTCAGAGGAAACATGAGAAAGAATTTCTTCACAGAACGGGTGGTGGACAAGTGGAACACCCTGCCAGAGGAAGTGGTGAGGGCTGAAACAATCACGGGATTTAAGAATGCATGGGATAGACATAAAGGAATTCTAGAGGTCAGGGGTAAGGGGAAATAGACTTCTAGGAAAACAAACTGAACTTACAAGCTCAAATGGGCAGACTGGGTGGGCCATAGGCCCTTATCTGCCGACACTGTCTATGTATCTATGTATCTATGTACAGTGTAAACCTGAGAATGTATGTCTCACAACATTTGCAGATGACTGCCAGATAGGAGCTGCATTAACAGAAGGGGATGGGGCAGAATCTCTTCAGACAGCAATAGATTATGTGCAGAATTGGACCCCCAAATTCAAATTATTCCTGAATAAAGAAAAATGCACAGTGATGCATATGGGCAGAAGAAACCCAACCCATTTATATTCTTTGAAGGGTAATATCCTAAGGGAGATCACCGAGGAAAGAGATCTGAGGATTTTAGTCTCCCAAGATATATCATTTTCCTCACATTGTAAGAATATTGTGCAGAAGGGCATGTACACTTTACAGTATGCGCTCATTGACACTTCTGTCCATGGCCGGCCTAGGAGATGTAAGGTGGGCTGTTCCAGTCGAGTCACTGATTCGGGATGGTGAGGAGGGAGTGGGGTGGTAGGCACTACACGCTGGAGTGGGGGGATGCAGGGCCACCATACCACCAGGGCAGGGTGTAGTCATCATAATCCTTTGTACTGCTCACATTGGATCAGGGAGGCGGGACCACTAGACCATGGGGCTGGTGGTAGTCATAATAATTATTTTAATGAAAACATCACAAATCGGGGCACTGGACCACCATAGATGGGGGCTATATTTAATAATAATGAAATGGGCTACATCAATGATTAGTGAGGGGGGCCACTGGGAATGGGGCTATATGTGATATGTAGGACTCAGGCAGCATCACAGATGGGGGAAGGGGGTGGCACACTGACGCAAACAGGCAACTCTCCCAGAGGGAGGAGTTCTAAGTACACTTACAGCAGCCCTGGCTGGTCTAAGGGTACTTAGAATTTCTCACTCTGGGAGAGTTCTGTGAATCCCACAATCAGGGTATTTGGCAGCTTTTGTCTGCCACATGGCCTCCAGCCCCATGTCACCGCCCATTTCTGGGAACTTGTGCACGCAGCCTGTGGCTGATACAGGCTTCTTTTGTGAATTGCTCAGAGGAAGTTACTGACGCAAGTTGCCAGTTGCACCATTTCTATTTGACCCAGGCACCTTGCATCAATCTTAGGGCTTTGAGAATCAGGCCCTATGTTTCTAAGTTTCTAGGTAATGCTTAAAGGATGGTTTGTTACTATCTGTGAGTTATTCGATTACACTACTAGTATACTTGTTATTAGTTTTTAAATATTGTTAAATTCTCCTAACCATGTTCTCTTTTTCTATTTTTTCTTCCTAGAATATAGATATTTTTTAAAGTTGAGTCTAGAATACAGGCAATACCTACATTCAAGCATATGTTACCTATATGTAATGATTCAACTGTACTGCAGAAAGAAATATGAATGAACTTTACATTGCAATAAAAAATTGCAGAGATTTGAAAGCATTAGATTGGGCACACAATTTGTCATGACAACACTACTGGATCCAGGTTAGGTACTAATTCCCGACAGGACTCTGCCCGACACACCATTTCCCCGACTCCTTAATCCCAACCCACATAATGCCGTCAGGTACTTAATGCTGATTTCTGAAATCCCGACAGACATATGAATATACCATATTACAGAGACCGATGCAGGCTGCAGGTGTTGTGCTTCTCATGCCATCATGTTCCAGGTTGCAAAATTAAAAATGAAAAAAAAAAATTGAAAATTCAGCTCTGTTTAAATCCTGCGTCATTCATCCTGACATTGTTTCTATTACCGAAGCAGGATTAAACAACCAAATAAATATTTGTACTTGTTTCCCAGACCAAAGCAGGATTTTAGTATGGTTTAATTTTGCAGCCAGGAACATGACGGCATGAGAAGTGCAACAGCTACAGCCTGCATTTGTGCAACAACTACAGCCCGCATCTGCATGCATCTGTCAATTTCATTTAACCCCTTACATTTAACAACCCTGCATTGATCTCTTTCTGCAAAATTATACCCTGCATTACATTCCTGCCCTGCTTCGGTCTGAAAAAACACATAAAAATAGTTATTCGGTGTGGTTTAAAGAAGGATTTACCAGGTATGCTCCCTTTGTTGTGTGCTGTTGCAGACCGATTCAGGATTTCAAATGCAGCCTGTACTTGCTCTGCGCAGTGTTTTGTGCTTCAGATGGGCATATAGCAATATGGAATTTTGACAGACGAGCTCATGATAATACGTTTTTTTTTTAATTCAATATATTTTATTCATTTTAAACTGGTATCATTAGAAACACACAAAGTATTACGATATGGAGAACAATAATGAGATAAAGGTACAATAGGAACATTGAGCAGCCACAGGTGGCCACATACTACCAATTTCTACAGAGTACAGCAGAAAGAAAGAAAAGAAATAAGAAACCGGGCTAAATCAACCGGCTAAGTGTGGCCCTCCCCCCTCCCACTGACCCCCTCCATCCTACCATAGCATCCACATCCTACCTGCGGTAATCCTCAAACTCTACATGAGAGAAAACCCATAGAAGCACAGAACACCAGATAAAGGGGCAGACCAGTTATTAGGTGTTTGGCTTCCTGCAATGGATAAAGCGGTACTCAAAAGGCTCCCAGATGGAATCACGAAAATGTCTCAGGCGATTCATCCTAGCAATGTGCAGCTCAACTTGTAATGCAAGGACCATTTCTCTATGCCATTCTATGACTGATGGAGGGCTTGGGTCCTTCCAGTGTTTTAAAAGTACTGTCTTTGCAGCCATCGAAATAATGCCCATATATAACTTGGCTCTCTTAGTCGTGTCCTCCTGGTGTCTATTCTACGGGCAAACTTCAGAGGTAAACAAATCAGGTATGTCAGATATCTGTGAGAGGGAAGACCTGATTGTTCGCCAGAAGGGTTGAATTTGGGTACAGTCCCATAGTATATGGTACAGGTCCCCTTCCTTAATCCCACATCTGTTACATAAGGGTGACCCCAACCTACCCATTTTACAGAGTTTAACAGGGGTATAATACAAATTGTGCAATATATGAAATTGTTGCAATCTATATTTATCCTGTCTAATGCACTTATAATTGCTAGCCCATATCTGTTTCCAGGTGCTTGAGCTTTCCGGTATCCTTAGCTTATGCACCCAATAATAACAAACCCTCGAAGGAAGACCTTCATCCAAATTTTGTAACAGCTTATAAACTTTAGAAATAGAATGGGGCTGAGCAGCCACCTTAAGTAAAGAGGACAATTCAGCTGTATTTTGTGTCCACTTTGTTCCCTTAAGGTGGGTCTTTATCACTTCTCTAACTTGACAAAATTTGAAGCTGTGAGATTTTATCTCTGGAAATTTAGAGCAAGCCTGTTCATATGATAAGGTCTTCCCTTGAGGAGCCAGGTCCCCTAATTTTAGACCTTCTAATGGACCTAAAAAACCAGATGGAATCGGAATTTGCTGGATTAGAAAGTGCATGTTCTGCATCACCGTTTGTTCTGGTGAATTGCGCCAGTCAACTTTAAGGATGCCTTGGACTTGCTGTAGCACTTTAAGGACCATCCGATGGGAGTATCCCTAATGGCTTAGGAAGGAGTTTAAGATTGGTATGAGGATTGAGCTCAGGTCGATCGAATATCTAGATGCCAGTTCTCTCTATACTTAACCAGGAAGGCACATAGGAACCAGAGGTTGGAGGAAAAATCGATTTGCACCAGTGTGTTACTTTATTGATATCGCATTGGCAATATAGTATTTATAAAAGGAAGGCAACATAGGGCCTCCTCTTCTCTTGAGATCGTGAGTTTCAAATAGGCGCGCCTAACCGACTTCCCCTTCCATAAATATGCATTAATTTCTCTTTGCAGGGCCCCAAACCATACCTTGGGTAGATAACATCCTAGCATATTTATGGGGTAAAGGATCCTGGGTAGGATATTCATTTGAACCGAATGTATTCTAGCCCCTAACGATAGTGGCATTGCATTCCATCTTGTTAAGTCTTGTTTTACAACCTTAATTAACCCCTGGAGGTTCTCTCTAATCATAGAGGTCAAACCTCTAGTGATTTCGATTCCCAAATATGTCAAAATTTTTGGTTCCCATGTCAATCCGTATTCTCTCGCTATACCCGGATAGCATCTAACATTAAGCGGGAAAAGTTTAGTTTTAGAGACATTAATCTTATAGTTAGAAACTCTTGAGAATTTTGAAATCTCTCTAAGTATCACTGAGATGCCCTGTTCCGGATCCTCAAGGTGGATAAGGAGATCATCAGCATAAGCAGAGACTAAATATCGATTATCACCCAATTTGATCCCTTTAATTTCCCGAGAAATGATTAGTCTGTGTATCAGGGGTTCAAGGTATAAGTTAAACAACAGTGGGGACAATGGGCATCCCTGTCTCGTACCGCACCTCAGTGCAAAGGAGGCTGATAATGTACCATTGCACCAAATCGTAAGACGGTGCCCTGTACAAAATCGAACCAATTTAGGAAGTCTTTGGGTAACCCCAAATTATCAAGCACTGCAAATAGAAATTCCCAAGACACACGGTCAAATGCTTTTTCAGCATCAAGTGCTAAAAGTGCCATGGGAAGAGTTGTGTTTTGTGCACATATAATTAAATGGTGAAGTTTACGCAGATGGTCACTAGATGGCCTACCACTCATAAAACCCAGCTGTTCATTGCTGACTAGACTACCCATTAGAGGAGTAAGCCGGTTGGCTAGCGTTTTGGCCAAAATCTTGATGTCAGCATTCAAGAGCGATATAGGACGATAGCTACTCGGTAACACAGAATCTCGTCCAACTTTAGGAATGAGGACAGTCAGAGCTTCCAGAAAGGAGGTCTCTGAGAGCCCCTCATTGAACCAGAAATTAAATACTTTGGTTAAAATAGGGGTAATTATAGGTTCACATATCTTATAAAAATTTGTAGATAGACCATCGGGCCCGGGAGATTTGTCCCCAGCCAATTGGGAGATAACACTTTACCTCTTTCTCCTGTATTAATGACCCTAACCCCTCTACATTAGAGGGTACACACCTACACATGGGTATCGAATCTAAGAAGTCTTGAATTTCTGCGGTGGATACCCCTTCTGATATTCCAGTAGAGTATAGCTGTTGGAAGTACTCTCTGAATACCTCAGCGATTTCCTTGGGGTCCCGAACCACAGTGTTACCACTGCCACTTTGAATAGCAGCAATATGCTGAGTAGAGACCATCTGCTTTAGTCCAGGAGCGAGAAGCTTACCCGCCCTATCTCCAGATTCCAGGTATTTTATTTTAGTTCTACGGAGGGATAATTCTGCCTTTTGCATCATAATTGCTGAGTATTGAGCTTGGAGTTGTTGTAATGTCACCCATTCCGCTTCAGTGGAACGCTGCGAGATGTTAATTTCAATCGACTTTATGGCATTTAAAACCTGGTTCAAATGTTCTCTGGCTTTCCTAACTCTAGTTGAGGCAAGCCTAATGCACTCTCCTCTAACCGCACAATTAAGGGCTGCCCAGATAATATCCAATTTGGGGGAAGAGCCAAGATTAAAACTAAGGAAATCAGATAGAAAGCTCCTCAGTTGCCCCTGGATAAAAGGATCATAAAGTAGCTGATTATTAATCCTCCACATGAAATCCCTTTTAATGGTGTAGCCTGGCTCAAACAATATGGAAACTGGGGAGCGGTCTGATATAACTCTAGGATTAATACTAGCCACAAGCACAGAGGGAATCACATAATATGGGTTTTTGACAGACGGGATTTTAATCGCGTTGGGATTTCGGAGTCAGGTTTATGTTTGCTAGGCAAAGTTATGTCAGAAATTAATACGGATCTCCTGGATTCCCCTATATAATGATATGTGCATTTACCATGGATACATCACCATACAGTATTAGGTAGAAACTGTTGTGTACACTTCAAATGGAGCATAGAAACATATATTTTGACAGCAGATGAGGACCACTTGACCTATGCTTTATGTCTGTCCCATCTATTCTTGAATTCCCCCACTGTTTTTGATCAGCACAAGCAATGTGAATAAACAACTAAGAATTAAACTCCTACTGCTCCTACGCGGCTCACTTGACATGTTTCCAGTGCCAGGTGACAGGTGTCAGTGTGACAACATGGAAGATGAAACTTGGAAAGAAGATCCACACAGAAGTTCGACAATCGGCAGCACAGAAATCATACAGGTCACCATATGGTAAATGTTACAGCATACCTTCCAACTGTTAAGAAGTTAGTTCATTGTTTTAAGGTGCACAATCTGTAAGACACCATGAAGTGTGATTGTCTTTCTGCATGGGTAGCAAAGTTCTTATGCCAGTAGTTGAAACCCTACATATTGTACACATATAAAAGGTAGGCTATAAAGTATATGATGTGGGGCCTGGAACTTCACTGAGTGAAGAACTACTCAAGGTGCCACTTCACACTACATAGAAACATAGACATTGTCAGCAGATAAACACCAAGGATCCATCCAGTTGGCCCATAAGTAGTTTCCTACCTATCCTCCTGACCTATTATTTCAAAAAGGTTTTCTATCCCATTCCCTCCCTCTTTTCCCCTAGCTCCACCCCTACCTCCTCTCCTGGAATTATCAGCCCTGAGATTCTGGCTTTGCTGTTTCTTCATTCAGAGGAACTACTTCAGAGGAAAGATACCCGAAGATCATCATAAGCGATTTCCTAAAACAACCTAGCCCACGTGACAAGACCTACAGTAAGGCAACCAGAATGATGGGGTGCATCTGATGGAATTTCATTGCAAGAAGAAATAGGTAACACTACCTTACTATAGATCACTGTTAAGACCCAATCTAGAAAAGAGTGGACACCGCAGAGGGAGTGGAGGGCATGAGGCTGGACCTGAAGGCACTTGAGGGTTGGGCAGACACTTGGCAGCTGAGATTCAATGCCAAAGTGTGAGCGGTGATGCACTTGGGATGCAGAAACCCGAAAGCAAAATACACCCTTGGGGGAGAAGACATCAAGGAGCTGGAGCAGGAAAGGGATCTTGAGATTATAGTACTGGGTAACCTTAAGATGAGCAACCAATGTAGTGGGGCAGTGGGAAGGGCAAATGGGATGTTGGCATGCATTGATAGAGCATCACTAGCAGGAGGAGAGAAGTACTGATGCCTCTCTACAAGACCATGGTGAGGCCACACCTGGAGTATGGAGTCCAATTCTGGAGGCCACACCTATGCAAAGGCATAGATGGGATTGAGAGAGTTCAGAGAAGGGCAATCAGGATGGTGCAGGGAATACAAGGGAAGACATATGAGCTGAGATGTAAGGAACTGAATCTGTACACGTTGGAGATGAGAAGGAACATGATCGAAACTTTTAAATATGTCAACGGGATCAACAAAGTAAAGGAAGGGGGTTTACTTAAAATGAAATAAGGAGCCATAACTAGAGGGCGTAGCCTAAGGCTTCAAGGAGGAAGCTACAGAGGCAATGTGAGGGGGCGATTCTTCATGGAGAGGGTAGTGGAGGCTTGGAACAGGCTTCCAGAGGAGGTGGTGCGGTCAGAAACAGTGGAGAGGTTCAGCAGAGCATTGGACAGTCATATGGGGCTAAATAGCAAGGGGAGGGGGTTTCAGAGGGGGGGAGGGAAGAGTGATAGGGGATTTGGGGCAGACTAGATGGGCCAGTGTGTCCTTGTCTGCTGCCAAGTTTCCTATGATTCTGTGAATACTGTGCAAAGTTCTGGAGTCCACACCTGAAGAAGGACAGAGGAAGCTGGAGACAGTGCAACCAAAATGATACAGGGTCAGCTGGACAGATTATTACTATTAGAACTGATTCAGGGCACTGAACATGTACTCAGTGATGGCCAGAATGGAGAGGGGTGACATAACAGAGACCATCAAGTCCCTGAATGGAACAGACAAGATAAACTGTGAGGAACTATTTAGCAGGACTGGTGGGCTGCTACAATGAGACATGAATGTAAGCTGGTGGGGGGGTAGGGATATCCAGGAGAGATGCCAGAACATTGTATGTTAGAGAGAGATTGGTGGAGCCATAGAACAGACTACTGGCAGAGGTACAGTCACAGCCAGAGACATGGTCAGATATTTTTTGAAATTTCTGTGATATTTCTAGAGAAATCTCCTGCTTTCCGCATTTCCACAGTAGGGACAGCAGAGAGAAACTTCAGAAATTTTGCTAAACATCTGGAAATATCTGACCATGTCTGTCGCTACTACTGTAGTGGGCACAACAACCATGAATGGGTTCAAGAACTGCTGGGACTGAGTAAATAGATTCATAGTTACTCAGGGGTTAGCAGTAAGGCAGGGAGTGAGGGGGAGAGGTGAGGGCAAAACCCTGCCTAAACAATAGATCATGGGATTGGGTAGAGAAACTAGGCAGACTAGATGGACCAATGGTCTTCTTCTCTCCACATTATCTCTGTTTCTATGTTTCCTTGTGCCATGTAATTAGTGCCTCAGGGTTGTCATAGATACATAAATAAACAGACATTATCATTAGAGAAAGGCTACCAGCCTGCAAAGTTTGTGTAGTTTTTCACAACGCATTTCCACAACATCACATATCTCTATTACTGTGCTGACCCCCGACAATTTCCATTACATATCTCTGTATTGTTCTCAGCCCTGTTCTCTGGTTGTCTGTTTTCATTGTCAAACAAGGTTGTTGATGGGCACCCATGGTCATCTCTGCTCTCTCCTTAGAAGCTCCACTTAGGAGTGAAGCGCTGGGTTTGTGCTGTCACTACCTCCGCCTTGGTTGAACTTATTTCACACTTTGGTGGCTGAAGTTAAACGAATGGATGTGAAAGAGAAGCAAGCTATTGGAAATAGAAAATAAAGGTGGAATGGGCTGCTGCTGCTTTTAGTCATTGTAAGCTGTACGTTCTTCGATGGACTTCAGTTTGGCACCAGTAAAAAAATGGTTTTAACTCTATCACTCGAGCCTCCTTGTGTTTAGTGCAGCACTCTGGGATGTATCATCTCTGCTTGGCCCCTGATCTTTGTCCATGATATGTTTGATGAAAATACACACATATGCCTGGAGAAACTTCACAACCAAGAGATGCTAATCAGGAGAATGAAATCCATTTACAATGTTGTAAATGAAAAAAACTAAGATTCTGAGACAACAACTTGCTAAATTAATTGGTTCCGGTCAGTAACATCACGGAACAAAATAAAGCTGCAAAAACAGTGTCACCATCAATATTGGCAGCACAAAATGTAGCGTGCCAGAACAATGCAGGCCACATGACACGCAGGTAGCAAACAACATCCACTGCATGGAGGCACTGCACTGGAACACAAAGCAGCAGGCACCCTTGTACAGGAACTGCACAGGGGTGCAGGGAGATGGCACAGGGTACAACCACTACTGGGGGAGGCAAGCCACTGGACACCTACCATGGTAATCTAATGACACAGGCACCCACATAATGCTGAGTGATGGACAATGTACAACGGGGTAATCACTGGAGGACAGGTGGACCATAGCCACCAGGTGGATGGCCGTGTATAATGCAAGAGGCCAGGAGCACAAGCCAGCATGTCCCCAGCAACACACACAACACACAGGACAGGGGAGAAGGCATGCTGGCTTGTACTGCTGGCCCCTGTGGTTCCATTACAGTGCCTCCATGTGGTGGATGTTGTTTGCTACCTGCATGTCGTGTGGCCTGCATTGTTCTGTCATGCTATATTTTGTGCTGCCAATATTGATGGTGACACTGTTTTTGCCACTTTATTTTTGTCCACTTTATTTTGTTCCACGATGTTACTGACCAGAACAAATTATTTCAGGTAGCAGCCATGATTGTCCATGATTTAAATATGTTTTTTAGGCTTCTATGTGATATAAGCAAAGAAATAACATGGCAGAGCACAACAGCGAATGCACAATACCAAACACCAAAAACAGTAATAAACACTACAACGTGCTCCACAAACAGCAACAGGTTGCCACATTCTCTTTTGAGGGTGATATGTACCGTCTTTTTATGTGGGGGTTACACCCCCGCACCCTTCAAATTATTATAACCAGCTCTGGGGGGATGCATTTCAGGGAGTGGGAGAAACATGAGGTGGGATGCACCTTGGGAGGAGGACACAAGTCAGGAGGGGATGAACGTTGGGGGGTCAACCTGCAGGATGGGAGGGGACAAGGTGGGGATGGCAGGCACAAGGGGAGTTAAATATGAAATAAACAACACAGTAACACAAAAAAATAAAAATATTCCCCCAGTATCAGTCCTGGGACCGCCAGCATCAAAGGTAGTGTCTTTACTCACAGCACCAGATGACCAGCTCAACAGTGATCTGCTGAATAAACAGCTACATACCTTCTGCAACAACCACCCAACCCCCTTCAGACTCACACAATATCGCTATAGTTGATATGCACTGTAAAACCACATCACCCTTTTCCTTTTTGCTGTTCTTACCTCGCTCAAAGTTACTCACTCTTATTGAATCGTTATAAATCGCTGGATACCGTTTTTTAGTGTTCATGCTTTTTGATAGTATTCCTGGATCACCTTTCAATGATCATATTAGTTAAATTTATTTTCTTTAAATCCTATTTAAGATTATATCATGGATTTTATCCTGGTTAAAATATTAAATGGACACTGTCAATCCTTTTTGCATCATATTATTTCTAGCTAAAAACCCACATTTTATGATTGCTTACATTATCTTCAATTCATTGATGTTACTATTTGCTTTGTCTGCCTCCTTGCGTAGATCTGAAATGCATGCTAAGGTATAGTTATATAGACAACCTTGTTTTGTTTCAAATCCTTGATAGATTTCAATTACAAATTTCCTCAACATTAGAAATACCACCAAACAGTGCAGCCACTCATGATAAAAGAGTCTCCTCTACTCGCAATGCATCATTGTCATACCTTGTGTTTAGTGCAGCACTCTGTTTGGGATGCATCATCTCTGCTTGGCCCCTGATCTTTGTCCATGATGTGTTTGATGAGAATACACAAATGCCTGGAGAAACTTCACAAACAAGCAATGTAAATCAGGAAAATGAAATCTATTTTTAATTTGGTAAATGAAAAAACAAAGATTCTGAGATAACAACATGCAAAATTATTTTAGGTAGCAGCCATGATTGTCCATGATTTAAATGTTTTTTTTAGGCTTCTATGTGATATGAGCAAAGAAATAATACGGCAGAGCACAACAGCGAATGCACAATACCGGACACCAAAAACAGTGATAAACACTACAACGCGCTCCACGAACAGCGACAGGTGGCCACATTCTTTTCGAGGGTGATATATGCCATCTTTTTATGTGAGAAGGGTGCACCCAAACACCCTTCAAATTATTATAACCAGCTCCAGGGGAGATACATTTTAGGGAGAGGGAGAAACAAAAGGGGTGATTGCACCTCGGGAGAAGGACACAAGTCAGGAGGGGGAGAACATTGGGGGCCAACCTACAGTCCGGGGGGGGGAACAAGGTGGGGATGGTGGGCACAAGGGGAGTTAAACACAAAATAAACAACACAGCAACACACAAAAAATAAAAATATTCTCTTCAGTACCAGTCCTAAACCTGGGACCTCCAGCATCACAGGCAGTGTCTTAACCCACAGCACCAGATGACCAGCTCAACAGTGATCTGCCAAACAAACAGCTACATACCTTCTGCAACAACCACCCTACCCCCTTCAGACTCACACAATATCGCTGTAGATGATATGCACTGTAAAACCACATCACCCTTTTCCTTTTTGCTGTTCTTACCGTGCCCAAAGTTACTCACTCTTATTGAATCGTTATAAATTGCTGGATACCGTTTTTTAGTGTTCGTGCTTTTTGATAGTATTCCTGGATCACCTTTCAATGATCATATTAGTTAAATGTATTTTCTTTAAATCCTGTTTAAGATTATATCATGGATTTTATCCTGGTTAAAATATTAAATGGACACTGTCAATCCTTTTTGCATCATATTATTTCTAGCTAAAACCCACATTTTATGATTGCTTACATTATCTTCAATTCATTGATGTTACTATTTGTTTAGTCTAACTCCTTGCTTAGTAGATCTGAAATGCATGCTAATGTATAGTTATAGTCCACCTTGTTTTGTTTCAAATCCTTGATAGATTTCAATTACAAACTTCTTCAACATTAGAAATACCACCAAACAGTGCAGCCACTCATAATGAAAGATCCCCCTCTACTCCCAAGGCATCATTATCATAGGTATCATAGGTAGGTACACAACTTGGTAATAGACTTTTGTCCATGGTGCTCACTTAAATACTGCATAAGCTACATATTACCCAGTACATAGTTATCCAACTTCCTTTTGAACTGTTCCATGGTCGTGCATCCTATGACTTCCATAGGGAGTCCCATTCCACACTGGGACTACCCTCTGGCTGAACCACTTATAGCTTTTTATCAATTTATATTTCTTTTGTGCTAATTGTAAAAGATGAGAGTGAGTAATATAGGTCTGTTCCCTTAAATCATGCCCCAAAGTATCCCATAACTCATTATCCATCCATGCCTTGCAAACAAGGCACATATCCCCCATATTCTTCTATATTCTAGGGTAAACATATGTTGGATACCTAGTCTTTCCTGGTAGTTTTTTCCCTTAACTTCAATAATTTCTCTAGTTGCCCTTTTTTGTACCCTTTCAATAAGTTGCATTTCCCCCTTCCTCAAAGGTGACCAAACCTGAGCTCCATACTCTAAAATAAGCCTAACTAAAGATGAATACAGGGGGACCAGGACCTCTTGTTTTCTGCTGTCAATATGTCTGAAGATACAGTTTAGGATCTGATTTCCTCTGTGAACTAGGTTTTTGCAGTGAGCCCTAAAGGAAAGGTTGTGTGTAATTGTGATGCCCAAATCTTTCTCTTCTTCAGTTGTTTTTTTTTAGTGCAATTGAATTTAATGTGTACATATATTTCAGATTTTTCTTCCCCATGTGCATGACCATACATTTATCATAATTTAACTGCAATCTGTGATCGGATGACCAAGCCTGGATATAATTTAAAGCTTGTTGAAAGGCTGCAGCATCCTCTTGGTTTTCAATGATGGCCCGCAGCCTGCAATCATCAGCAAATTTGGTTAACCGGATTTTATCATGTGTGTATTGGATGGATGAAATATAAATATTAAATAAACATGGTCCCAACACAGAATACTGGGGCACCCTACTCGGAACTTCCACCCATTCAGAGTATACTCCCTTAATGCACACCCACTGCCACTTATTTGCCAACCATGACTGAATCCAATTTACTATTTTGTTATGTACTGTACATCTAGCTTATATAGAGAATCTATTAATTCAGAATGTGGGATCTTGGTGGAAGACTAGGTTTGCTGGCCAAGGCACCTAGCTTCACCTGAGCTCTTTCCTTCTAGCTTCCTTGAAAGGACAGAACAAAGAACCTTACCAGAGTAAGGGAAAGGATTAAGACTTCTTTTGTTCATAGGTTCATAGGTAGTATACAAAGTCAAAGGACATGCCCATTATGACTTCGTCACCCATTAGCTTGGGTGGTAGTAATATTAATTATCACCCATGTAATTGTCCAAATTCTTTTTAAACATATTGAAATTTGGACTATTTACAACTTCCTGTGGCAAAGAATTCCACACTGGAATTATTATTTGTGTTATAAAACCTTTCCTTTTATTAGTTTTCACATTAAATGTCATGATCTTAATATTATGTGATCATGTAGAACCAAGACAATTTCCCCACTCTAAGCATAGAGTTTCAAATACAGACTCCTTTTTTAGTGCATGAAAAATTAAGCATAAGTCGCCTCTCATAGACCTGTATTCTAATGAGCAAAGTTTGAGATTTTTCAGTCTTTCCTGGTAGGGAAACTGTTTTAGATTTTTAATATTTTTAGTAAATCTACGTCGAACTCATTCTCTATTTATCTTATCCTTTATAAGAGTAGGTGTGCAAAAGGAAGAACAATAATCAATTTTAGACCTTATCAAACTACTATGCAAAGAAATAAGTACCTCTAAATCTCTACTCTTTAAATTTTTAAGAATACAATTTATTAGGCAATAGCATTTTTTAACTATTAAATTATTATGATCTGTAAATTTTAGATCATTACTTATAAAAACACCCAGGTCTATTTCTGATGAAACTTTAGTCAGTGGTACATTATTTATCATATAATGTGACATTTGGTTATTTTTGCCAAAATGCATAACTTTACATTTGGATATGTTTAATGATAAATTGTTTTCAGTAGCCGAGTTTAATGTAATGTTTAGATTCATCTGAAGATTTTGTACAGAATTAGAATCATTTACAATGCAGCCCAATTTGACATCATCTGCATATTTCCTCCCCGCACCTCCATTGTTTGGCAGTTTTTTGACTGTGTCAGGGGGACAACAGTGTGGTCAAGTGTGGTCAAGTGCCGCCAATGTGAGGTGGAGGTGCTCCATGGCCCCCGGGGGACTCACCTGGGCACTGGGAGCCAGCACACCCATATGCTCAATCACCAGCAGTCGGAGTGGCAGGCTGCCACAGAACGGACTATGCCTGCACCTGCTGGCCATTCTGTGGCAGAGGGTGCAGCTGTGCAAGGCAGTATCCATAAGATGAGGAGGACCATAGCAGTACCTGCTGCTCCACCAGTACCCCCACCCCCACCACCACCACCAGGTCAGCCTGTAGAACATGTGGACCCCAGAGAACTGTATGTAACAAAGGCTGCCTTTTTCAGTTCTCTGGAGTGCTGTCAAGGAGAACAACGAGAGGGTGAGTGCTGTGAAGCAGTGGCTGGATCACATAGAGGGACATCAGTTGCAAATTATGTTCATGCTGGAATTGCTGTTGGATCACCATGGGATCCCACATTAGCTTTTTTTCCTCACACCAGGTCCCCCCCCCACACCTTCCTTGCTGTGTTATAAAATGTATTCCTCCACCATCCCCGACTCTTGTATGTAATTATGCCCTTTTTTGTTGTCTTCCGTATGCGTAACACTTTGTATTCGGAGCAATGCAAGTTTACTGTGCTAAACTGCATGTGTGCAGTCAGTCTTCTTTCCAGTCTGTGTATGTACTGCAGACACTGTCCAACTCCCTGACTTAAAAATACTCATTAATGAGTGCAATGGAGGGATGGTGAGGCTTGGAGAGATACTGCAAAACAGGCTTACAATACATCCAAGTAACTAGTAAAAAGATTAATGCTGTTATTCGTGACGTAATCGTAAATGGTGATTTGTGACTGCATTTGTGACCATGATGATGAAGAAATGTGAATGCCCACTGCTGTACTTCCTTGGGCCCCGATGAGGTGTGGCCCAAAACTCACCGACTTAAAAGCAAACATTAATGAGAACAATGGTGGGGTGGTGAAGCATGGAGAGATACTACAAAACAGGTTTACAATACTTCCAAATAACTAGTAAAAAAAATTAATGTGATTCATGTCGTGATCGTAAATCGTGATTTGTGACTGCATTTGTGACCGTGATGATGAAGAATGTGATTTGTATCACAAGTGACTCATGATGATGGTCCTGACTTAAAAACGCATATCAATGAGTACAATGTTCATGCAGAATTATGCACCACACCTGTCCAGTACTCTGAAGGGAAGCCAAAGAAACAACTGTGGCTTAAGTTAGAGATGGAGATTGGGCCCTAAAGAGATGCAAATGCACAGACAGATTAAGATTGCGCTGTGCATTGAAGAGATGCAGATGCAAAGGCACAACACCTAATCAGTGCTCACCATCAGAAATTCAAATCTGGAAAAGAATACCTTTGCCGGTTGGGGCAGGCCGTGGGGGGGGGGTGCAGTGTACTGCACTGCTGCAGTAACAGTCACTAGTACTAGTACCAGTAAAGATACCACAAAGAAGTAAAAACATTACACAGCTGCAGTGGAGAGCAGGTTCACATTGCTGAAATTATGTGGCACAATAAAAAGTATCTGATTTGATGACTCACATCACATACATACTCACACACACACACTAAGTAACGCGTAGCAAATTGAAAACTTCAGTAATATAACCACATATTTTAAACAAACTAAAATTATGCACTGCTGCACCACAACAATCAGCCAAAAAATGGCAAGAATTATTGAAAATATTATTGTGTGAATATTAACACAGTTATACAACAAAAATATCACCAAAACAGAAAGCACTTTTTTTCTCCAAGTTAATCTACCTAGATCACAGATACACCCCTCCCCAAAGCACGCTTTCACTGTCTCTCAGTGGACAGACTGAATGTTGTACATGAACATTCAAAATCCACACATAAACAGTAATCGCTTGATGATATGAGCACATGAGGGTTTCCTGTAATCGATGAACTAAAGTTTCAGCAAAAAAAATGACTCAAAAAGGTTTTTTAACAGCATTTAAAAGGTTTAAATCGTGGAGAGCTCTTGGTGCAGATTGTCTCCTACAGCTTCCTACGCACACTACCTCAAACTGGGGCTGTGTAGAACAATCTAGAGCCCATGTGACCTGAAATCCCATGAATCACTGCAAAATTTGCCTTTGGAGCTTAAAAACAAGGCGAAGTGTGGCGAAGTACATTGTTTTCAATGTATTTTGCCTTAAGAATTGGTGGAGTAGTGGTTTGGGAAGGCAGAGTAACACAAAGTCATTGTTTTCAATGGAGTTCACGTTACCCATTATAACGTGAAGTACTCCGCTTCGCGCTGTGGAGCACTCCAAGAATTTACCTTCACTCCGCGAATCACTTCGCGGAGTGAATTGGGGCCATTTCGCCCATCTCTAATCAGCGTGAAGCGATGTGTGGCATCCAGCGCCTCAACCCTCAGCACCAGCGGTCCATTCCCTTTGTATGATTTAAAATATATATATATATATATATATATCTTTATATAGAAGCATCTTGATTGGAAATTGCATTGTTCCTTTAAATGTCTTACCATTAAGCACTATAAATATAGAGTTTTGCAATCTCACCATCGCACCTTGAGAAAATGCATAGAGCTTCTGTGAAATATCAGCTAGGAGAGTGTGTGATGCTGTACATTGAATTCAGTAAATTTAATTATGGTCCTGCAACACAGCAGTGTCCTTTTGCATTTGATGAACATTGATGAATAATGAGCCAACTTCTTGTAACTGTTAGAATCAGAAGCGATCACATTGACTCCCATGTGTAGTGGGCAGTGTGTGGAGTCCCAGCAAGGGCTTGAGGGTGGGTCTGGGAGCCTGTGGTTAAGGGGGTGGGCAAACCAGATTCCATTGCTTTCTGGGTGGGTCTTCGGGTACTAATGGCCAAGGTTGAGTGGAATCAGTATACAGCTGCAGTTATTGGAGGACGGAGACTATAGAATACTGCAGTCTGGCAAGTTGAGTTTTTGTTGAGTGTTTTCTGAAAGTTTAAGATCTCAATCTGTGTGAAAATGCATCTCTGATTAACATATTCTGAAACTAAAATCCTGAACCAGTACTCAGTTACTAATTTAAATACTCAACAAGCACTCAACTGCACAAGTTGAATTTTTGTTGAGTGCTGGTTTAGTTTAAGTGCTCAAACACCTAGTACTCTCAACATGTCAATGCATGTTTTCTTGATACTCAGCTACGATAGAAACATAGAAACAAAGAATTTGACGGCAGATAAGAACCGCTTGGCCAACCCAGTCTGCCCATTTCCCTACCTAATGGATAAGCTGCAGATCCTAGTTAACCAGCAGCCTACTTCTTTCTGCCTCCTTCCCCTAGAATTGCCTTATGACTGTCCCATGCATGCTTGAATTCCACCACTGTTTTTGACTCCACAACCTCATCCAGAAGGCTGTTCCATGCATCCACAACCCTCTCTGTGAAAAAATACTTCCTTAAATTACCTCTGAGCCGACCCCCCTCTATCTGGGTGAAGCGTTGGTGACTGCAGTTCTGAATGGGTTGTTCTGTGGAATCTTTATACTGCTTCTGATTGCCAATGACTTGTAATAACAGTAAACATAGTTAGCAGTATTTAACATTAGAATCAGCTAAGAATGACTGCTAAACTAATTTACTGCTAAAGTACTACTAAGGAACTCTTATTTTTGCATTCAGAAGGCCATCTACATGCTAATATACTGTTAATATAGCAGTTTGCTTGGGTATTTTTGTATACCGTACCTGTTTTTAGATGTTGTATTAAATAAATGTTTTCTTTACTCCATATTCAACAGAGTGGTTAGGTATATACATGAGGATCCAGTGTTATTGGGAAGCTTCATATGGATTTTAGACTTGGACATCTATTTTTAGTCATCTAAATAGAGTTGGTTACATTTTCCAATGCTGTTCTTTTTTAACATTATGTCTTGAAGGGACTATGTCTATGCAGGGACCAGAGTTTAAAAATGTTATTAATACTGCCAATGTCCATGCCTGCACACTTAGGAGAGGGATTTCCCCTTCAAAGAGCAGGTTTGGAAAACAGAGACAAGTAAGCGTGGGAGACTAACAATGCATGTAAAGGAAATCCCACGGAGAATAAAACTCATGATGTGCAGGGCACATCCATGATAAATTATTTGCGACATATCTGTGTAAACCATACTACATCTGTTTTTTTTTTTTTTGCATCTTCTCCAAATCTGAACTAAATTATGCTTTGTAAAAAAAAAAAATATTTGAATCATCAGGGCCAGTGTGGCAGATATGCAACCTGAATAATGGACTGCCCTTAACAACATGGCTCTCAAAAATAGGACAGATGGGTCACTTACAATCATTTGGGCCATGCTTTAGGGCTTCTGGGTAGCTGTCAGCAATGAGAGATCCTTCATGATATGGGCATTAACAAGATTGGATCTGCAGCGAGCAGAGAACTGTGAAGATGCTTGGTTCCAGTTATTGGAGAGCTTCAGACTGCAGGGTCCATCCACACTGTCTGCTGTGAGTGCCTTGCACAAGGTAACTGCTGGGGCTTAGCATGCATGTGTGATTCATGTGATTCACAGCGCATGCACAAGAGCCAATAGTGCCTGGGCGGGAGATCAAACAAAGGGGAACTATATTTTCCATGACCTAGGGGCTACTAGTGGGTGAACAAAGGATCAGAAAATCATAGAAAAGCCGTGTTCACCATTATTGAGCAAGGTCAGTACCAGGGGGTTCCCTGTGAGAGTTTGATTGGTGTGAGGCATCTAGGCTAAATAAGAGCCTATTTCTTGATGTTCTAAAGCATAACACTGGGGCTGCATTAATTAAATTAATGTGGAAGCTTTCTCCCCACAGCTAATCCAGGAACCGCTAGAAGGGATTTCAGGTTGCCACCACACTGGCTGGAGAACTTGAGAGCCCCACTAGCGGGGAGGCCCTCATTCCTTCAAACAAACCATAGTCTTTGTGACCACTGTGGAGGCTTTCACCAGACGGCTAATCCAGGAGCTGCTAGCAAGGGTTCCTGGATACCACCATGCTGGCTGGAGCATTCAAGAGCACCACTAGCAGGGAAGCCCTCACTGTTTTGGCAAGCAGCTTTGTGTAACCACTGCCAGATGGGGTGTGTGGGGGCTTCAACACAGTCACTCAGTAATCCACTGTCCAATAGCAGTCTTAAGAGTCAGCAGGTGGGAAACTGTCTAGAGGAGGAGTAGTATGCATTTCAGGGAGACAGAAAATAAATTGCATGTAGATTTTATGGCAGCTATGGCTATGACATGATGTTTAAGCTGTAAGAGTTCCAGAATCCAACCACCTTGTGCTGCTGGTTGTAGGATAGAAGGTTAAAGCAGATATTATGAGTAAAGTAGAGTCTCACATCAATAAAAGGATCATAAGCCAACAGTTCCTCTTACCTTAGGTTGAATTGTTTCCTGCTGGGGCAGGGCACTTGATCCACAAAATCTGCTGGTACAGTTGGTTGATGATACTGTACATTGGTATGCCTATACAATTCTCACAAGGTGGGGCATTTTGCAATAAAACACATGAATTACTGCAGGCATGGTGGTAAATATGTATATCGGCTCAAGGCCTAAAAAAATGCTTTTGAACTGAAAAAGAAAATCTACTTTCAATCCATGTTTAGTCTTACTTTCTTGAAACAAGTTTAGAAGCATTTTTAAATCCTAAATAAATCTTCGGTGGTTGAGGGAAAAAATCCATTTCAGAAAAGAAGACAAGAGTAATCCATAAAAAATTAGAAAAACAATATTAAGACAGAAGTAATATGAAAACAATCCAAACAAGCATTTATCAATGCCAAATGTGCTGCTTCTATGTGCTGTTTAGGTATTTGGAAGTCATTGGAGTGCAAATATTGAAAATTTTCGAACGTACGAGTTTGCATAGGAACTGTGCAACGCACTCTTGTAAAACAGTCATTGTTAGGAAATTTTTCACGAAATGTTCAACATAGCCATTTTAAGACCTCTGCTCATGAACAGTGTCAGTGTGATTTTGTTAATGTGTCCCATACCTTGAGTTTGCACACCGACTGCGCCATTGTGCGCTACATGGGCGGAAACACGTTTTGGGCAGGATGTGAAAAATGACAGCTGTACTGCTCATAAGGAGGTGTGGTAAAATGGCAATGTTGAAAATCTGGAGTGCAAATATTGAAAATTTGCGAACTTACGAGCATGCGTGGGAACTGTGCAATGCACACTTGTAAAACAGTCACTGCGCAATCACTGCACGAAATCACCCTTCGGGCCTGAATACCGCCATGACAGTGATATCATTCATAAGAAGGGGTCCTAAAAACCCCATGTTGAAATTTGGTGCAAAAATTCCCCAAAATGCCTGAGATATGCAATACAGTTGAACCCCCCCATTTAGCCCATTATACAGCTTACCAGCATTTCCTCAGTTCACGGTTGGCTTTGAAGAGTGCAGACGTGTTCCCGGTCCACCGAAGATCGTCGCACTGGAGTCCGAAGGTAAGTATGGGGTGAGGGTGTGTGTGGGGAGGCTGGGTGCGCAGTGGGTGGGTGCGGGTTGTGGGAAGGTGGGTCAGGAGACATGCCACAGGACTGTTTTTGTTTTACAGGTTTAAAAAAAAAAAGATGTTGTGGGACCGTTTGCCACGCTGGGGTGGGCTCCCAGTGTGGCACAAGGATGGGGGGGCATTCAGCCTGACGGGGGATTGGGCACCCCCGTCGGCGAAAGGACTGATTGCCATGCTGGGGTGGGCTCCCAGCATGGCACCAACTCTGAGGGATGGCGCGGCTCAGCCCGGTGAGTTGGGCACCCGTCGGCTGCAGCGTGTGCGGGCGCACACCTGCGTGTGGGGGAGCTATGCTTCTTATCAGTGCTCACTGGGCGTAGCTCCCCTTTCAACTGTATGCCACTGCATTTTGGAGGCGTGTCATAGGCAGCTCCAAAAGTAAGTAGCTGAGGAAACAGCGCCTGCCAGCTCAGTGACTGAATTGGAGGAGGAGGTGACACACTTCCGAAATCTCCGATGATGGCACTATGTTTCTTGCACATGCATGCAAGCAACATAAAAATGGATTTCTTTTTTGTACAGGCAAATATTGTTGAAAAGTATTGATTCTGGATGTCAGCTGTATCATTTATATTGGATATGATGTCACCATTTGAAGTTTTTAAGGGCCCCACTGAATTATTAATCCCTTTTGTTTTATTTATATGAGGGTAAAAAGCCTTGTAACTGTCTTTTGATAGTGTTGCACATTTTAATTTGAAACCTGCCTTAGTCCTTTTGATTTTGGTTTTAACCCTTTTTGTTAGATTTCTGAAGTTTACCCATCCGTTATCATGTCTAGTATGTTCCAGTTTTTTAAATAGTCTATTTTTCTTTTTGATTAGACTAAGCATTTTGGGTGTCATACAACTCTGGGATAAATTTTTGCTATTATATTTGGACGGAATACATTTATTAACTTCGTTATTTAATTTTATGCAAAACATGTCCCACATATCAGATAAGGTTTTATCATGAAATTGTTTCCAATCCCATTTGGTCATACTAGCCTTCAATTTATTGAAATCTGCTTTCCAGAAATTCAAGACTTTGGTACATCCTGTTTGTTTTGTTATGTTTTCATTTATTTCAAAATGAATTGAGTTATGGTCACTGCATCCAGGCAGTGTATCACACATATTAGTTTGAATTAAATCTAGGGTATTTTCCCATCTTGTTTTAACTTCTACTTTCTGCTGAAGTCCTAGATGATTGAATAATTCAATATAAGTGTTCTCCATTTTATTTGACCCACTGAGTGTTCTCCAGTTGACACGGGGGAGACTGGAATCACCTAACACTAACAATCTATCTGCAGGATTTAACTCCTGGAGTTGTTTTAACAATTCCAAATCATCCTCTCTGGAAATAGACGGAGGCCTGTAGATCACACCCATGACAATTTTAGGTTTATTCAGTGTTGTAAGATGCAACCAAGTTTGTTCTAAATTTTTATTGTTTTTTCATTTCATGAGATTGAATACTATCCTGAATATAAATAGACACCCCACCTCCCTTTCTATGCTCTCTTGAGTATGTATAGTGATTATACCCATCTAAGTTTTGGCCCAAGGTGTCTCCGTTGTCTCATCAAGTTTCAGTTCTGGCACATATTTGAAAATTATAAGTTTGTAAGTATAGTTTAAGTTCCTCCATTTTATGTATTTTCTGGCATTTTACAGAAGTCCCTTCCAAGCACTTGCCTGACTGTTTGCAGTTAGAACATTAACTGATGGGGTTACCTTCCCTGTTGCCCCCTTCCCCGTTTGTAGTTTAAATTCAAAGCTATGGTTTCATTGAATCATTTTGCCACAATCCTAGATACCATTTTATTCAAATGGAGGCCATCTGGTTTGAACAATTGTCTTTGATTAAAAATATTGCTATTATCCAAAAAGGAATATTCACCTCTTTCACACAATTCTCTAATCCACCTATTTTTTTTTTGTTTAAAAATATTTTATTGAGGAAGAGCAGACATATATCGAGATTCTGTTACAATCTTGCTGCAGACCCCCTTCCCAACATGAGGGAATCTGCCATGACTTTACATTACATATTTCATCATAATTTCATCACCGAAGATCGTTGCGCCGGAGTCCGGAGGTAAGTATGGGGTGAGGGGGTGTGTGGGGAGGTCTCCATTCCTTTTCTTTCTTCCCTTAGTTCTACCTCCTCTTTTACATTCACATTCCCACATAATGTACACCTCCTCCCTTTTCATCCCCCCACATTGGTATTATCTAGGTTAATGTCTCAACTATGTACATGTGTGCATGCTCTTACGTTTATGCATTACTTTTCCAGATATGAATTTTGCAATTCCCCCACCCTATTTCAATAATCACATACCCTGTACCCTGAATCTGTTCTTACCTTTGAGCCACTTCAGAGATATTTCTAACATGCTATTTACCAGCAGATTAGGCCTTACGGTCTATCGAGTCTGCTCGAACCTCAGATCCCTAGTTGGGTGCAGAGGCCTTCCCCTCCCTTGTGTTCCAGAAACCCCTATCATCCATCCCCACCCCCCTGGGACAGGCCATCATCTGATACATCCACTTTCTGTGTCTGTCCCACCCTCTCTTGAAGCCCTCCACTGTGGATCTCTGAACCATTTCACCAGGCAGTGCATTCCAAGGGTCCACCACCCTCTCAGTGAAAAACCTCATCCTCCTTTCCCCCCTCACCCTTCATCCTTCCAACTTCAAACCATGCCCTCTGGTAATACCTCCCTGCTTTAGTCTAAAGATTCCCTCCATGTTTACCCTATTTATTCCCTTGAGGTACTTGAAGACCTCAATCATGCCCCCCTGTCTCTCCTCTCCTTCAATGAAAACAGGCAGAGCTCCTCAAGTCTGTCCTCATACGTCAAATCCCCTAGCCCTCATATAATCTTAGTTGCCCTCCTCTGTACCCTCTCCAGGAGCTGTATGTCCCTCTTCAAGTGTGGTCTCCAGTACTGTACACAGTACTCAAGGTGTGGTCTAACCAGTCCATTGTACAGCTGCAGAATCACATCCTTGCTCCTAGAGGTGATCCCCCTTACGATGCATCCCAACATCCTGTTTGCCTTGCTAGCCACTCTCCTGCAGTGCTCAGAGTTATTCATACATGCATCCACCATGACCCCTAGGTCTTTTTCCCCTATTGAGGCCTCCAGCACCAGGGTGTACCTGTGTTTAGGGTTTCCCTGCCCAAGATGCAACACCTTGCACTTGGTGATACTGAAATTTAATTTCCATGTGTGAGCCCAGCTTTCCAGGGTGTCCAGGTCCCCTTGCAGGGCCAACCTCCCCTCTTCTCCCTCAACTACTTCTCCCAACTTAGAGTCATCAGCGAAGCTCATTTCACACCTATACCCTCCCCTGATGTCAGATATGCATGCCATTAAACAGGATCGGACCCGGGACCGAGGCCCTGGGTGCCCACTACCAACCTCTCTAGGGTTTGAGAGCTCCCCACAGACCACTACTCTCTGGGTGTGTCCAACTAGCCAGTTTTCAATCCATCTGACCATCAAAGGGCCTACTCCTAACCCCATCAGTTTCTCAACCAGACCATTGTGGGGGACAGAGTCAAACGCCTTGCTGAAGTCCAAGAATAATACATCCACAGGCTTTCCCCTGTCCAGTTCTGATGTTACCCATTCGTAGCTCCACAAGATTGGTTTGACATGATCTACCTGGCACAAACCCATGTTGCCGACTATCCAGACCTCCCACCACCTTTTTTCCACTTCACTGCTCACAGGTATCTGTATCTTCATTCTACTCAGATTCACTTCCTAGGCTGGAATAGAACAGACCTCCAGTCATTTATGTTATTCCCTGCCTCAGTGCCATGGCCTCCCCTACTGGAAGTGAATTTATATACGGTCCCCATTTAGACAAGAACAGTTCCTACTTCCCATATCTTTGGTATGTTAATCTTTCAAGTGTTAAGTTATTACTATTTTTTTTTTTTTACTTTCTCCTGACCCCTGCCTCAAGGAACTAATTCCTTGGGTCTTTTTGGCTGGGGTCCTGATGTAGCATGGACCCCAGCGTCATTCTGTACAGGACCAGGAGATGTTTTGCCTTTGTTTTTTCTCCCAGTCCCCAAACCCCTGATTATGCCAGCATGCAGGACTTTCATCCAGACAGACATCATCAAATGCCATCAGCATCATCCCCACCCCAACTCCGAAGATCTGCCAGTGCACCAGATGCCCATGCTTCCACCAGCATTAGTGCACTGGGTGCTGTTAAGCACCTCAGGAATCCAACCCCAGGAGGACAGCATCCATTGGGACACTCAATCCTCCTTCCCCCAACTGACCCCAGGTGGCTTGAGTCCATTCCTGAACCCAGGTCGCCGGCATCCAGTGCCTCAACCCTCAGTGCCACCGGGCCAACCAAGTGCCAAGTTATTTAAAATCAACTTTTTCCATTGCCCTGTGGATGGCTTAGCATATTTTATCATATTTTAGCATATCCCACATGTTTTGGATGCAATGTCTTGCCAATGCCAAAAGGACCTGAATCATTTTGGGGTATGTCTACCAGTCTTCCCCTGCAGTAACCTCCATCCCAAACAAAAGCAATATTGCTGTGTCCTTCACCGGTATATGTAGTGCTCCCATCACAACCTGGGCTATCTCAGTCCAGAAGGGCCTCAGCTGTAAGCATTCCCATAAATAATGCATGTACGTACCCCTAGCTGCATTCCACCTTCCACATATGGGTGAGATCTCTTGGTGAAATTTGTTCACCACTGCTGGAGGACAGTATAGTCTGTACAGAAATTTAAATTGAGATTCTTTAAATTATTACACATCAGCAGTCCCTTGTGGGATTCTAGAACCATCTCCCAGTTCTCCACAGTGATCTTCATTCCTAGGTCCCTCTCCCATAGCCCTTTGACCTTAGTAGATCCATCTGGGAGCAATACCCTGTCCTGTCCTGTTTAACTGCCCTGGCTATCAGCCCCTTTGAATTCACCCTCACAGTAAAAATCAAATCCTCTAAGTGCTCAAGTTGTTCTGAGTGAGATCCCTGTCCCTTCCGGGCTATACTGAATGCTCTAATCTGGAAGTATTGATATCTATTTGTGACGGGGATACTGTATATCTCCTGCAACTCTTCCATAGTGCTAAACCCCTCTCTTCCCCATAGATCCCTTAGACACTTCATCCCTTTTTGCTCCCAAACCTGAAATCCCCCACCTTCCAGCCCTGGCAAACAATGCGGATTGCCTACCACTGGCACTAGGCCTGTAACCGCCTTTCCTACCCTTCTCTTTTTCCTAGCTTGTTCCCATGCTTCTAGAGTCCAGCCTACTAATGGGTTTTTGTTCTGTTGCCTACAGTATAACTTCCTCCCAAGTCTAACTAGGTTGCAGATGCACCTGTGTACCTGCCTCTTCTAGATCCACCCAACTCTCCTCCCCCCGGTGTACCCAGTCTTGGTTATATCTGGTCTGCATGGCCAATGCAAATCCCTTTAAATCTGGGAAATTGAGACCCCCCTTTTCCGCCTTACGTTTTAGCCTCAGTAAGCTCATCCTAGGTCTCTTATGTTGCCAGATAAACCTACTAAATTCTTTGTCCAGTGCTTTATAATCTTTATTAGTCAGACCCACGGGCAGCATCTGCAATATGTATAAAATTCTGGGGACCATATTCATTTTAAATAGGTTTATGCAGCCCAACCACGAAATGGGGAGTGCCCTCCATCTTTCCATGTCTGCCTAAGTGTTTGCAGCAGTAGTCCATAATTAATCCCATACAAACCCACCAGGTCGTTACCCACTTTAATTCCTAGGTATGTAAAGTGATCTTTAACCACCCTAAATCCCCATGTGTTACCAGCCCTCCCCCCCCCCGATCCTTCAGCCCGAAACATCTCTGATTTGGAAAAGTTGAGCTTGTACCTTGAGAAGCCAGAAAACTCCTGTATCACCTCCAACAAGGCTGGTATGGTGGTTTCCTGGTGTGTGGTGAACAGTAGCGGATCATCTGTGTAAAGGGTCAATTTATGTTGGGTCCTTGACTTCCCTATGATTTCGTGTATTCTAGCATCATCCCTAATCCTGAGAGCCAGCGGTTCAATGGCCAAGGTGAACAGGAGGGGGGACAATGGGCATCCCTGTCTTGTTCCTCTATACAGGTCAAACATATCTGCTCACCCCCCCGTTAACCAACAAGTGTGCTCTTGGCTTTATATACAGCATTCAGACCATATTAATATAATCATCCCCAAGCCCAAATTTCTTCAATACCTCAGAGAGGTAAGCCCACTCTATGCAGTCAAATGCTTTTTCGGCATCCATGGCAGTGCTACCACTTTCCCCGGATGCCGAATGCTCCAATGTATTATGTTCAGAAACCTTCTCATATTGTGATAAGATCGTCTTCCCTGTACAAATCCCATCTGGTCTGGATGGACCAGTGTCAGTAAGATCCCTTCCAATCTCTGGGCCAATATCTTCACAAATATTTTCACATCACAATTGAGGAGTGATATTGGGCTGTAAGATCCACATTCACTTGGACAATTACCCAGCTTGGGGAGCACACAAATCATGGCTTCTAAGCAAGTCCCTGGCAGTCCCTGCTCCTCTCCTGCCTCCTCCAACATTCCTGCGATGGCCCCCACCAACTCCTCTTTTAGTTCTTTACAGTATTCCATAACAAAACCATTAGGACGCCCTGCCTTGCCCTTCTTCATTAGTACCATGGCCCTTCTAATCTCTTCCACTGTGATTTTCCCACTTAACTGTTCGCTCTGTTCATCAGAAACTCCTGAGAATCTCACCTTTCCCAAGAACTGTGCCATTTGTGGTAGTGAACCTCTACATTCTGATTTATACATGTTTTCATAGAAGGCCTCAAATGACCTCCGTATTCCCTCACTCTGGGTATGTAGCTGACCCCTCCCATCTTTTATCCCAGTTACCACTGCCGTACCTCTATGCCCTCTCACTAGATGTGCCAAGATAGCTCCCGGTTTATTCCCCCATTCGTATAGCCTTTGTCTTGCATGAAATAAAGACGTGCTGGCCTCCCCTGTTCACAACATATCAAGTGCCCGACGCAGTGCAAGCTTTTCCCCCCAAAGCTGGTCAGTTGGCTGCAAAAATCAGTTTCAATTCAACATCTTTCAAATGCTGCTCCAAATTCTGCCAGCACCGTTTCCTCTGTTTTTTGTAGCTGCTAACATATCCAATTACTGCTCCCCACGTGTATGCCTTCCCTGCCTCCCAATACATCACTTTAGATGCATCGGATATCTCATTAGTCTCCTCATAGAATCACCACTGTTGTTTCAAAAAGTCTCTAAACTTTTCAGAGGACATTAGATACATGAGGAAACACCATTCTGTGCAGGGTGTCACTCCCTCCCCTGGAAACCTTGTCAATGCCACCATAGCTTGATCAGATATGTATATAGGCCAATGTGCCACGTCCCACACCCCTCCATATTCCTCCCTTGTTGCATATATGTAGTCCAGCCTGGACCAGGTTCCATGCAGGCTGGAGTAGAACGTGTATTCTTTGGCCCCCAGGTTTGCGGCCCTCCAAACATCCACTAAATCCAAATCCACTACCCCCGTTTCCATTGGTTAACTGCACGTTCATGTCTTTTCAGTCCCCCGGAGTGGTCCAGGCTAGACTCCATTACACAATTAAATTCCCCCCTAGACACAGATTGGGAAATTGCTCCCGTATCATGACATCCAGCAATTTCTTGTAAAATTCTTCATCGAACACCAAGAGAACATATACACTGGCATAGGTTATCTGCTCCTAGCTCACTTTGCCCTGGACGAAAATATACCTGCCCTCTTCAGGATCAGCTACCGCTCTTGAGACCTCAATTGGATAATTCTTTTGAAATAGCACCCGCCACGCCACCCCCCTTTTATGAGATGTATAAGCAGCACCATGGCATGCCCCCACCCTTCCCCCCACCAATTTCTTATGTTCATCTGGGTTCAAGTGGGTCTCCTGCAACTGTGCCACCTGGGTCTGTTTATTTTATGATGCCTGAAGCACCTTTTTTCCTTTCTATGGTGTTATAGCACATCCCTCTGCTTTCCCTTCAAGATGAGCGATCCAGTCTTTTCTACACACATTGTACATATTCGAACCTTGTCTTTGCCTATTCCTAGATATCTTTTGCCATGTACCCCTTTCCTTCCCCCCAATCCAACCACTCCTGCAACAGGCAGGATATTAACTTTTGCAGAAACATCTGTACAAACAAAAACATAACTTTTAACAACATATCTCTTTTTAGTTTTTAACCTGTAGTCTCCTGTCCCCCAAATCGCTTGCAACAGTGTCCTCCTATGTCCCTTTTCCATTTCAGGAACCCGAACGAAAAAACTAAATCAACCTCCCCTCCTCCCAGCAGTTTACTGTATCAAGCAGTTTAAGTACAGGTTCAGTCCCCCGATTTACAATTTGACTCTTCTCACTGGTTCCGTCCCACGACAGCACCTTTATTTTCCTCTGCAACTGTCCTGCACCTTCCCTCCAAGGCTGATATAGCCCTCCTATCCCTGCCACCCCTTAAGGTCCCCCTACCCTGAGGATGGAGGCCTCCGACGTGGGGGTGGAACCCGTCGCATGGTCTGATCAATATACCATGAGATTCAACTTTTTCACCCCCCCCATGTAGGCCTCCCCCTGTGGAGATGGTCAGTTACCGCCCTTCACAGGAGGTGAGCACCAAAGGCCTGGTGGCGGTGATTGACTTCTCGGAGTTTCCTGTGTCCTGAGGCCTAGGTGTTTGCCAATAATAAGGCCATTTCCACCACCCTGGATCTCATCACTCCTGTCCGTGTTTGTCCTCTCCCCCTTTCGCCCTCAGGCCCCATGGTTTGATGGGTCCTTGAGGAAGTTGCGGTGACTTGGACGTAGTTTAGAGCAAGGTTGGCAGAAGTCTAGCCTGGAGGTCGATCACCTTAGATTGGTAGAGCATTATCAGACCTACCAACTAGCGATCTCCCATAAGAAGGCTGAATTTCTGTCTGGGGAGATTGGTGCTCCACAGAATTGACCAGCTCAGCTCTTCTGGACTGTGGACAGGTTGTGCAACCCAAGGCTGTTCTTCCTTGGTGAGAGTAGACTTTGGGAATTTTTAATGAGATGTAAGAGTGACTTCTCAGGGCATAGGTGCTTACTGATCTTACTGGGAGGCAGTCCGAGATGTATTATGGAAGTTTTTTTGAGATAGCTGTGTAAGTCCATAAAGCAGCACTTTTTTCCCGCCTAAACTGGAGGGAGGTCCATCCTATGGCTGCATATAATAAACAGTGGTGCATACTGAAGGGGAGACTGGCAATAAATGTAAGAGCTCTATGGTAAAGGGTATCCAGTTTTGTTAGGTAAGAGGTAGAACTGTGGCTCTAAAGAAAGTCTGCGTAATCTACTAGTGAGAGAAATGTAGCATGCACCAACCTCAACTTCGCATTGCTTGTGAGTAGGTAACTGATCCTGAAGTAGAGACCAAGTCTCTGGCGAGGTCAAGGTCTTTTTTTAAGGAAGGTTATTGAGAAAGTAGTGGCGGTACAACTGGAGAACCACTTGACCATCCATAACATCTACAAACCTCTCCAGTCTGGTTTTCAGAAGAGGCATAGTACTGAGACTGCACTGGTTCAGGTGCTCAGTGATCTCCTGATGGTGAGAGATCAAAGACGCCATACTATTCTGGTGCTCCTTGACCTCTCTTCAGCTTTTGACACTGTGGACCATGCGGTATTGCTTGGATGTCTGAGGTCCATCTGTGGTCTGGCACATATGGTTCTTAGATGGTTTACATCTTTTCTCACTGGCAGAACTCAGAGAGTGGTGTCCGGAGTTTTTTCCTCAGGCCCATTCTCTCTGTCTTGTGGGGTTCCTCAGGGCTCAGTGCTTTCCCCCATGTTGTTCGCAGTGTATATGCTGCCCCTTGGTGACATTGTAAGATGATATGGGCTGAAGTTTCACTACTATGCTGATGATACCCAGCTCTACCTGTCTTTTGCACCCAACCAGGATAGTGCTTTCTCGATATTTAACAACTGCCTTGTGGAAATTCAGGACTGGATGAATTTGAGTTGGCTAAAGTTGAACGCAGGAAAGACGGAGGTGATGGTGGTGGAACTGGATCACTGGATAGAGGGGTTGAGGACTGGACAGCCCTCTGGAATTTATCTAGCGGGCCCCCAGATCCCTACCTCTGATCAGGTGCGGGACCTGAGGGTGGTGCTTGACAATGGACTGACTTTATGATCTCAGGTGTCAGCAATCATCAAGTCTTCCTTTTATCATCTTAGGAACATTGCCAGGATCAAGCACCTTGTTTTGTCCAGAGACCTGATTACACTTATCCACACCTTTGTGACCTCACACCTTGATTACTGCAACTCCCTTTACTTAGGGCTTCCTGGGGTTGATGTCCACCACTTGCAGCTAGTGCAGAATGCAGCAGCGCATTTGCTGACAGAGGTTTCTTGAACATCTCACATTACCCCTGTTCTGTGCAGTCTGCACTGGCTGCCGATTCAGTGTCAGATCAACTTTAAGGTTGGTTTACTGACCTCAGAAGCCCTACATGGACTTGGCCCTGACTACTTGAAAGAGCTTCTGATTCCCTATCACCCTGAGCGACAGCTCTGTTCGGCCGGCGAGGGGTTGCTGGAGATTTCGGGGATGTCTTTGAAGTCATCTGGGACACGTGCAATCATGCACGCTGCCCCTACCCTTTGGAATTCTCTACCCCACCTGCTATGGGAATGCATGACAGTGGGAGGCTTTAAGCATGTGCTTAAAACTTATTTATGGTGTCAGGCCTTTGATGGCACTTAGTAAATGAACCTGCTGTAGTTTCCTGTTTTACACTGTTTTCACTGTTGTATTATCTTTTAATTCTTTTGTAAAGCACCTTGAAATCTGAAAGGTGCTTTTGTGAAATAAAATTATTATTATTCTTACCCCCAGAGCATGAGGCCCCTAACTACCCCTACCCTTGCGGCTTGAGGATACCTGTCTCCGGACTCCCCCCCCCTTCTCCCGAGCATCCGTCACGGCTACCGATTCCATGCTCTGCAATCCAGTGGACATTACCTGCAGAAGAAAAGGAATTAAGACCCCATTACAGCCACAATCCATTATTTCCCAGAAGAAACCAGACCCGTTCAGCTCTCCTCCTGATATCCCAGACCCTTCCCCTCCCTCCTCCCAGTGTCTTGGCCCTTCATGCATTATGCCTCCTTACTTTATCCTCCACAGCAAACATTGACCCTTGCAGTTCCCCAGAACCCCCCATGATCACTTTACCTTAGAATTATATTTATACTCAATCCCTTCCCCCATTAGCCATATCGTACATCATATCATATGCCCAAATGTACATTTAGTTCAAAGAAAAATCCATATTTCCACGTGCTTTGTTGCTTTCTAAGTATCCAATCAGGTCTCTGGCCTTCTGCCTCATGGTTCCTCGATTTGCGCAGCAAACAGATCCAGTGAACTCCTATGGTGCTTCAGACATGCATGCAGGCCTCTAACCTCCCTCCCCCAGCTTATGTCAGGCCCCAAAAATATGCCTAGTGTCCAAATGGCCCCCTCTTATCAGTGATCTTGGTCATTTCACCACTGGCTTCATTATTTTAACCATTTTACTTAAGATCGCCCTGTGGTTCTTCCCAGCCAGTCAATTCCCCCCACCCCCATTCCTCTGGGCCCTCGCTTACAGCACCTACCAGCTACCATGCCACGTCTGAATGTTTCTTTACCCCAAAACAGAGTCTACCCAGGAGCTACTGAATTATTTATCTGGAGCTGCTGCAGGTTTGGGCACTGGTCCTCTACATCTGTTATTCTCCAAACTGTTCAGGAACTGCTGCACTCTGTCAACTTCGTGAAATGTGAAGGCCGCACCCTCGTGTCAAATCTTCACCATGGCTGGGTAGAGGAACTGGAAATCCACTCTGTTCACTCTCAGGGTGTCTAGGACTGGGTTGAATAGCCTTATCCTTCTCTGCAGGAGCTGTGAAAAATCCTGGTGCAGAAACAGTCTGGCCCCCTGGTGCATCACTTCCTTCTTCTTTTTAAAAGCATACCATATGGTCTGGCGGTCCCCGAAATTATGCAGGCAAAAGACAATCTGGTGTGGGGGATCTCCTGTGGCTGGTTTTGGTGCCAAACCTCTGTGCACCCTTTCGATTTTGTACTGCCCTCCTTTCACCTCAAGCCCCATCAGACTCGTCAATATTTTGCCACAAAAATCCTCCAGAGCATTCCCTTCTTTGCCCTCGGGGAACCCTCAAATCCAAAGACTATTCCTCCTCTGATAACTTTCTTGGTAGTCCAGCTGTTCTTTAAGTTCCCCCAGCTCCCTCCGTAGATTCTGAACAGTGTCTGGGAGGTGCTCCGTGCAGTCCTCTAGACTCGAGATCCACACCTCAGCCTCCGCTATTTTAGCTGCTTGGCCTGAGATCTGCTCTGTAAGTTCAGAAATCTTAGTTGTGATCGTGTCAAGATTGGGGCAGATAGCCACTAACACCTGGGCCATCACTGTTCATCCTACCAGTTCCATCTCCGGCGCCAAGAGCGTGATTATACTCGGGTCCTCGGACATGCTGGCAGTTGAAGCTTTCCTCATTCTTTTAGAGGTAGTTTATGATGCTTTTCCGACATTTGGGACCAGATATTCGATCATTGTACCCTCGGAGAGAAGCCGATAGCAGTTTTTCCAACTTTCTAATTCTGTATTCACCAATTTTAATCATTATAGAGACCAGTGGAGACGGAGGTGAAGTGAGACTTTACTGTTACCTTAGCTGCTCATTAGTGTCCCCAGTATGCCTCTAATCCACCTATTTAATGCAATAATATCCCTCATTTTGTGAGTGTGAAATCCATGGGTTGGCAGAAGACTAGAAATAATCAATTCCCCTCCTTTATTCTCTATTTTCAGTGCTAATGATTCTAGGTTTTTATAAATATCTTGGACTCTTCCTTTACCTATGTCGTTGATGCCTACCTGTGAGATCACAGGGGCGTTTACCAGGTTTCCCATTATACCGTTGAGCATTTTTTGTATATTTGTCACTTTTACTCCTGGTAATGTACTAACCATTGTGTACTCATTATGTCCTTTACATATAGCTGAGTCAATGCCTCTAATAATTGAATCACCTATCACAAGAATGTCTTTGCATGGTGCTACTTCAGTTGCATCTGGTTTGGTAATCCTTGGACTGTTTATTTTCTCATTCTCAGCTGTGTTTCCCCTAATGGTTTGTTCAGTTGCAAATGGAGTAACCTCCTGATCAAAATTAGTTAATAATGCTGTTTTTTTAAATGGACTACTGTAAGCAGTGTCTCAGGTTCTTTAATGTCCCCATTTGATATAGCTGTTGGTATATCCTTATCAAATGTTAGGGCTTCATATCTATTTGAAAGATTCACTGGTGCTCTATGAAAAATTTGGTCCAACAGGGTGGCTAGAATGCGGTGGAGGTGTTCTCAAGTCCAGGAAAGATACAGTGGGATTTGATCAGGGAATGTGAACAAACATATTTTTGTGTTGTAACACCAGTATGGTGAGTAGTCTGTTTTTCAACTTTTAAAAGATGAAATAATCAGACTCAAAGTACCAGCTACATCAGCTGTCCCTACAGAATGTGAACAATCATAACGTGTGTTTTTTAACTAGGGACTCTTTGAGGGCTAAGGAGGCTGACAGTGTCCCTTTAACATGTTTTTTAAATATTTCCTGTTGTTCATTTAGCCTCATTTTGAGACAAGTCCACTTACGCCTTTACAGAGGTACAGATAATGTTATGCAGTATTAGAGGTAGAAACCCCAAGCGTGAAGATTAAATTGGAGGATGGGACTCTTTTTATTATTTAATTTGCATCTTTTTTACTTATTTATTTAGTTTTTGTTTACTGGGTGGGTGTGCTAGCCATGAAATGACTATTTTCAGACACGACCCGGGAGATTACAAATTTGAAATCAGAAATGGCAGAAATACAGAAAACAAAGTAAAAAATACAGTGGACACATTACATAGGGTGGATGTTAGGTGCAAAATTAGGAAATCAGTGGCATATCAGTCAACAGAGATCTGGGTAAAAATAAACAATAACTCATATATACAGGGTTTACACAGTGCACAGTAAGCAGTAATAACAAAAAACATGGTAACACTCACAACAAAGTGCACTGTAACAGTAGTGAACCTAGGGATCAAAATAAATATATAGAACATATTCACTGGGCAGGGAATAGGGTAGAATGGGATTCAAGTAGTCTGAGATGGAGCGTAAAAGAAACAACCTCCCAAACAAGCAAGGAGACAGCTATTATAGCTGGAGGAAATATAGGCAGGAGAGGGTGGATTGAAAGGGATACAGAGGAGAGAGCTACAGTTTGCAAACAGAGAGAGGGGATGCTAGGTGAGATACCACTTTTTGCCATCTGTTAGTTCACCTAATCATAATCTATCCAAAGCCTTGCCAAGATCAGTTTAATTCATAAACTAAATGATGCCAACTATTTTCATAGCTGTAAATGACAGCTGCCTAGTGTGTCTTATTATTTCATAGTAACAAATAGGATCCCAGAACATATTGAAGTGGCCATGTATTCTTAATTATATGCAGTAATAGTGCATGATGGAACGTTGTTATGCACTGAATTCCATCATTATAAAAACGTTGTTATGCTGTACTAGCTACGTAGCTAGTGCAGCATAACAACTTAGAACATGATTGCTAATCTTCCCCCTACTCGGCAGCAGCAGGAGCTAGTCCATTGGAGACGTAAGTAAAAGCTAATGATTTGTGTCTGCGATTCGTTCCTCAAGATGTACGGCAGCCGGTAGCATCATACATTATAAAAAACAATGGATACTGACTAATCAGTAACAAGCTGGCCAGTACATCTCAAGGTAGCCAGTGGTGACAGAACCTCTCTAGCTTCGCTCTTGAGGTTCTTAATGTTGCCATGGCAACCTATCAATGTACTAACCAGCTTGTTACCGATGAGTCAGTATCCATTATTCTCTATGTGTATTGCAACACCATGTTAATTAAAAAAAGTTTTGGTTCCATTTCGCTATTCATTTTGGTCACAGTTGCTATAAAAGTCTTAAAGGATGAGCTCCCTGCATTGCATTCCAATATTTTTTCTGAATGTTTGGGACACTCCATAGTCTACAATGGACTACCATGATTTATCCATGACCATGTTTTGTCCATGTTTGACCATGATTTGTTCTTGTTTGTCCATGTTTTGTCTGTGATTGACCATGTTATGACCATGTTTGACCATGACTTGTCCATGTTTGATCATGTTTTGTCCATAGCCACAAGACCATGGGTATAGTGTTTTCCTAGGAGATTATAGAAATTAGAGAGGGGGAGAGAGAGAGAGAGAGAGAGGGTCGTATTGCTACTCAGAAAGGAGTCTTTCTACAACTAACTTCAGTATAGCATACTTCACTCAATGAACATTGTAGCACTGTAGAGTGCAGTAGCCCTCCTGTTTGACCACCAGATGGCAATGTATACAGTGCTATCACTTTACAGGACATTTATGCATAGCTAATTTGCTAAGAAACAACATCCCTACTGCATTAAGTTAAATTATATAATGGCTTCTGATTGGTCAGTTGGCCACCACTGCAGTGATGTTATCCTGGCATAACATCCCTGCTGCTGTTTGGAGCTACATTTGCATTCTTTGCATCTTCTCTTAAGAAACAAAAATATTTATACATACAAGCAACATTCTTTAAATTTTGTTTTTCATTCTGTATAAAACAACAAGCCATTGTGTAAAATGAATAATGCCCTCCAGGGTGGGTGCTATGCTGGGATAACATCCCTTCTCGGATGTTGGACACCCTTGGCCAGTGGCCTCAGGCCCAGCTACCTAAGGCGGGATGTTATCCCAGCATAACACCCACCCTGTCTGGCATTATTCCTTTATTGGCATCATGCACATCACAGACAAGACTATTATCATTTGGTTGCTGCATGACATTTGTTTGTGATACTGTATACATTAGAGTCCTAGTTTGTTCATAGGTATGCGTTTGTTATATTGGGTTTAGGGTGCCACCAAGTATCAGACTATGCAACTCCTTTTAGGCCATGTGACATTGCTTAACATGATATATAGTCCTTCAGCTAGTAAGGCAGATGTCTTTCGTAATCCCAAAACAATTACGTATATTCATCCCAGGGAGAATTACATCAGGATCACTTTGGAAGAAAATTACTTTAAGTCCACAACATTCAAAGATTTCGTGGCATTTATTTGTAAGTTCTCAGTTTCTCAAGTGCAGTTCAGTTTGAAACATTTACAGATAAAGTATCAAAAAGTCACAAGTGGAGTAAGTAAGTAAAATTTTATATGATTAAGCACTTTTTTTTATGGGGCTTGGGATGCTGTACAGGATGCAGGCAAAAGATTAAAACAGAATTCAATAAACAGCAGAGTTAAAATACATAAATCATGATTCTAATAAAAAAGCATTACAGCAGCTAGGACTAACTAAAAAGGAGAAATTAACAAGTCCAAAAGCCTCCTTAAAAAGATACACCTGTGATACTGGTGCTAATGCTAACTTGTAGAAGTCAATCCTTGATGCCTACGGTGTTTCGCTTGAATGATCCACTGACAAACCTCAGTGGAGTTTCTCTTGTCTCTCACTCTCTGAGGATAGAAGGGTGCAACATTCTTTGCATTCCTTGAGCCATCACCAGCTGCAGCTTGATCGGATTCCTTGTGGTCAAAGAGAACGTGGTCTTCATCATACTCTGAATCTTTCATGCTTTGTGGCCTCTGCACTTGAAGTGTGGTATGTTTTGTGCAACCACATGCTTCTCTTCTGTGCTGTTACCATTGTCTTCTTTATTGCTGTAACAATGTAAGGTGTTGAGTGGTAATGTATTGGAAAATTGGTACTGGATTTCACATTCTTGACGAGCACTATCTCAATCCATTCTTTTGTATAAGTTTCTTTTTTCTTTACTCTTTGTTCTTCTCATGTATTACAGCATCATCTGTACCTCTTTTAGTCTCTGATAATATGTTGGAAGTTTTTTTTATAATTAGTGTATCATATTGAATGTTCGGAATAGACACAGACAAATCTGACATGCAGACAACAGCAGACAGTGACATGGTCCCCAAAACAACACAGTTTCAAATAGCGAAGAACTACAGATTCTCAAAGATATGGTGTTGTGCAGAATTAAGGTAAGCAGGTATTCATCAAGCTGTTTGAATCCAGGGTATGATATATAGAATAATACAGGGATCATTTTTAACACCCTGACAAGTAACAGTTTCAGGTAGCAGTAAGAATGTAGGCAGACTTTGCCCTTTTGTTCTGTATGCTGGTACTGTTTTATGTGATGAGGGCCTCTCTGAAATGGTGAGCCCAGAATCGCAACAGAATTTTGGCAAGGATACAAACAATGACTTTTTTTTTCAGGAGACTTCACCCCCACACACACACACATTTAATTAACCAACTCCAAGGTTGTAGCACTTTGTGGAGGGGATAAAACATTTGTCACCATTTGTCCTCACTGTGATTCCTTTGCTGACTTTTGGTCTTGCTGTTTTGCATTCACTGACATCAAGGGCCTCTGCTGTTACTAGGGATTACGATGGTAACAGATACAGCAAGGGACACAGATGGTCCATATAAAGGTGCCCCTCTCCCACTAGACATGGTAGTATTGTGTTAGCCTGTTATTATTCCTGTGTTCATCTAATCTATTTTTAAAATGAGAGCATTACGTCCACCCAACCTCCCAGCGCTATATTGCGTGGTCTGCAAATGGACTGAAGTATGCAAAGCAGGAAAAAGCAAACACAGCTGTGTTCTTTGCCTGAGGGTTTGATTTTCCCTGTGTAGTCTATTTTTGAAATATTTATTATCACTATTCACATCTAGTGGTAAGGAACTCCTGATGCCTACAACTCTGAGTAAAGCACATCTTTGGATTATGGTTGTATCTGTTTATTGTGACCGTTGGTCTTTTTTATGTCTGTTCTAAATTTCATATTAGAAACATAGAAACATAAAAGTTGATGGCAGATAAGGACCGCAAGGCCCATCCAATCTGCCCATTTCTTTTTCTACCTTATAAATGTGCCATTGGCCTTTGCTCTGTCAATGGCCTATCTATTCATACTCATCTGTATTGCTCCCTTATGCCTGTTTGAAGCCCTGCACTGTATTCATATCCTCCACTTCCTGAGGTAGGCCATTCCATGCATCCACCACCCTTTCTGTGAAAAAGAACTTCCTCACATTACCCCTCATCATCATTACCCCACATCATCTTTGACATAAGACCTCTATCACTGTGAACCCTGTATAGTATAGTAACAGTAGGCCACCATAGATGTGCCTCTGGAGCAGTGAGAACAGATCTGGTCTCCTTAAGCTTTCCTCATATTCCAAGTTTTCTCACCCTCTAATAGATTTGATAGCTTTCATCTGTATTCTTTGCATTATTGTTCTGTCACCTGTATTTGGACTTCCCCCAAACTGTAAGTAGTAATCAGTGTAAAGTCTTATTTCATTTTCATTTCATTTTTAATTTTTTACCAGGAGGTGAACTGGGAGCAGACCATTTTCACTCATGACTGACATAAACAAACTTGGTGTAAAAATGTTGAAAATTAACAAATTTACAAGCGTTCATTAGCAAAATGTAAAGTAGACTCCTAAATTTGTCGTTTTATTTATACACCAAATTTTCAACATAGCCTTGTTATGACCCTGCCTCATGATGAAGGGCAGAGCAAATGTTCAAATCCTGCCCAAAAGCTGATTTCATGCAAGTATTGTGAAATCAACATTCGGACACAAATACACATGTTGGGCAGGAGTTGAAAAATGACAGCTCTCACATTCATATAGGTGCTGTAAAGTAATGACTACTTTAAAAATTTGAACACTGTCAAACTTATGAGCCTGCATTTGCAAAATTCAACATAGCCTGATAACTTTTTTTGTTTTTAAATATTTTTACATGAAATTGAGAACATAGCCTTCTTATAACCCCACCTCTTGAACAAGGACAACAAACATTTTCAACTCCTGCTCAAAAGGTGATTTCGAGCAGAGATCACAAAATCACCTCTCGGGATGTACAAACACATTTTGGCCAGGATTTGAAAAATAACAGTTGCCACACTCGTGAGATGCTGTAAAGATATGGCTATGTTGTGAATTTGGGGAAAAATATTGAAAATTATCAAAGTTCCGAGCCTGTGTTCACAAAATTCAATGTAAGCTCATGTTTTTTTTATATTTTTACACCAAATTTTCAACATAGCCTTCTCATGACCCCACCTTATGAACAAGGGCAGATAAAAGTTTCAACTCCTGCCTGACAGGTGATTTTGCACAGGGACTGCAAAATCGCCTTTCAGGACAAATCTTCCTAATGGCAGTTCAATTGTTCATGAGGTAGGGTCTGTGGAGGGGCTGTGGGATAACAGATGGACCACACATCGAACTTCAGGTTCAACACACAATCTCCGTATGATGTTTATTCAAAATACAAGAAATAAGCTTCTGCAATGCTATATTCCTTCTTCAGTACATAAGTTTGCAGCAACAGACTATGAATGTCATTTCTCTGTACTTAGCCAGCACCTACTAACACAGATCTCTGATCCAGTTCACTAGTTGAGATGTAGCGACCACCCATATGCAAGCCCCATTTGCTTATGTAGTGGGGTCTCAAAAGGAAAAAAAATGAAACAAGCTATAAACAAAGAACCTCTATGTAGAATCCCTGAAAGAAGAGTTACGCCAAAGGTCATTGGCAACAAATCAAGTTTCAAAGAAATACAACATCATACATATTTCCATAATGCAATGCATTGTGGGATATATGCAAATCACCATGCAATTTAGACTTTTTCAGTTTACAACAATTTACATGCATTTTAAATAGCACCAACTAGCTTAATTTCCATAATAGACACCTAGTATTTTTTACCATTATCAAAAACACCTAGTGCCATGGCATCTAACATTTACAGGTTTCATAAACATAAGGCATATATATCAAGGTATTTTATAACATAGTGCAATAGTTCTCAGACTTTGTCACAGTGAGCCTCCCCAAATCCATGGAAAAGATTTTGAGCCTCCCCCAAAAATTGAAATAATCTTGGGCCTTCCCAAAGAAAAATAACGTACTGTACTTTGCGCAGTACACCATGAATAAACTGAAACCCCTTTGACTACTTGTCTCACATTCAGTTCTTTGTTGTATACTGACTTGAAACTTTTGAAAAAGAGCTCCTGTGCTCAAAGGTGTTATCTGAATAAGAAATAAATAAAATAAACAAATATTATTCAGCTTATTGTACCCCCCCACACACACAGGCCAACCTACTTGCTCTACTATTTTCATTCTTGAACCATTGTTACCCCTTGTTGCAGTACCTTCATGAGTCAGACTGCTTCCTCTGTTTCCTCTCTATATGAAATAACCTTTCTACATACTTTGTCTCTCCCCCTCCTTCTCTGCTTCTAAGCAACATCTTGGGGATTACTTTGCTCCTTCCTGCTATTGCTCTTAACACTTACTGTATATGCTCAATCCTTGTATTTGGGCTGTTCTGTCATCAGTTTACAAATGAATCAATTACCACCACTCATTATTATTGTTCATAATTATTTGCACTATTGCTCATTGTATATTTCTTGATTGTTTTGCAGTTACCTTTTGAAATGTATTCACTCCCTACCCTTCCCCAGGTACACCTGAAATGAGCTTTGGCTCAGTCACCTTCCCTTGTCACCTATTAGTAAATAAATACATAAAATTCACCTACTATTGTTATCCTCTTTCAGTTTGCTTCATCTCTTCATACAAAATATATAAAACCCAAAATTTAAATACAGTACTTTTTCAGATTTGCTTGAGCCTCCCTTGGAACAGGTTGGGGCCTCCTCAGGGAGGCTGGCCTCACCATTTGAGAACTCCTGAATAGTGCTATTACATACTAAATCCAACAACAGTAAACACAATCTTTTTTACATAAACTCTGAATTCTCCACAATAACCTCCCTGTACGAGAACCTGAGAGGGAAAAGGAAAATCAAAGAGGACACTATGGCATAGTCTAGGGAGGGAGAAGGGTGCCCACAGGTGGCCAACCTTATGGACTAGAAATAGTACAGGATAGATTAGGCTCAGAAATAGAAGAACTGTTGCAACAGATTTAAGAAAAGGTTGGCCCTCAGGAGTGGCAGGAGCTCCTGGTCACAGGGTCCCAAAGAAGGCATGTTGAAAATTTGGGCCAAATATATACAAAAATGCCCATGTTATGCCACTAAGTTCAAAACCCCATTGAAATACATTGAAGCACATATCTGTTTCTTCAGTTCACGGTCTGGCTTTGAAGAGTGAAGACAGAGTGCATGCCAGCGCTGTGAAGATGGCAGCCTGATCTAAACTGCTTCTCAGCTGTGTGTCATTATTTTATTTTTTTATTTTTGGTTTCCAGTTACAAAATGTTCATTTTTACCTTTATTTATTTGGTCTCTTCATCTGGAATCGAAAAATTTACAGAAAAAGGGATACAGACTAATTTTAAATATTTTTTTCCATTCACAAGAAAATACGGATGACAGCCATGATGTCAACAGACTTGACAATACTGAAGCTAGATACAGGTTCATACAAATCAGCAGCAGATAAAATTGATATACTAATGCTGAAATAAATGCTGGCTAATTTCAAAATAGAAATCATTGCTGAACTTAAAAAAGACTCTTCTCAGGTTTCCGACAGGTTGGATTACATGAAGAATCAAATTGATCTGTTTCAGAATACTGTTTCTAGTCTATAAGGTCGGATCCAGGCACAAGGCAAACAAATAAACTATCTGATGGAAAAAGTGGACAATCTCAAAAATTGAAGTCTGAGAAAAAAACTGCGAATTTTAGGGGTTCTGAAGGGTCTTGAAGGGGGAAATATGGTTGCTTTTCTTCAACAGTTTCTGCCTGCTTTGTTGAATTACCAGTGGCCCTGTAATTTAGAAACTGAAAGGGCACACCATGCCCTGGGTCCCAGACCCCAATCTGGTCAGAGACCCAGACCCGTAGTGGCTTATTTCCTCTGCTTCTCAGTAAAAGAAGAAATTCTTAAACTATCGAGAGAGAAAAAAACAGCTGATATGGAGGAATAACAGGATCTTGATTTTTCATGACTTCTCTACAGCTGTTATAGAAAAACAGAAGGTGTTTTATGAAGTCAGACTAGCCCTGGCAAAAAATGGATTTAATTAAATTTTTTAAATATCCTGTGGTGCTAAATATTGTGGAGTCAAATGTTTATGTGCACTCTTTTTCCAGTCACAGAGAAACTATGAGATTTCTTGAAAACTATGGCCTAGATATTCAAACTGTGCCCGGCTGTGGCGAAGCTTGGGCGCAGCTCAACATGGCTGCGTGGGGTGTGGACTGAGTGATATTCAAAGGAGCTGCACCATGGCTTAGCAGCTTTGAATATCGCACAATGGCCACCCCCAGTGTGCATAGTGCAGTGGCATTGTGCCAGCGCAAGTGGCCAGAGTGGAGCATGGAGATGCGCTAGTGTAAGTTCCACTGAGCCATGCACAGCAACCACGATACTCAAAAGTTGACATGCAAATGGGGTCATAATGTATGCAAGGTGCATATGGGGCCATTTACATGTCATTATGGCCCCATTTGCATACAGGTGCGCTGATCCCCGACAACTTGCGCCTGGCACCCTGCCAGGCAGCAGCCGTCGGGGACCGACGCCTCCTGAAGCCCGATCATGGGCATTTGTAGTACACAGAAAGCTATTTCATCCTATATCCCTGGTGGTCCAGTGGACCACTATCTACCCGATCATGGGCATCTGAAATAAAAATAGATATAAGTCCTATATCCCTGGTGGTCCAGTGGACTGCTATCTGCCCGATCGCGGGCATCTGTAACAAAAGCATAATCCCTCCTATATCCCTGGTGGTCCAGTGGACCTCTATCTGCCCAATCACAGGCATCTGTAACAAAAATAGATATAATTCCTATATCCCTGGTGGTCCAGTGGACCTATCTGCCTGATCGGTGGACCACCAGGGATATAGGAATTATTTATTTATACAAGTGCCAGTGATCGGGCAGATAGAGTCCACTGGACTACCAGGGATATTGGACAGAATTCTAATTATTTTTTATACAGATGCTCACGATTGGAAATGGGGGGGCTCCAGGTGCAGTGGGAGCTCGGGTGGCCACCCACAGGTGGCAGCTGCTGTGTTGCGCCCTGTGGGTGGCCATCAGTTGTTCCTTTTTTTTGGCTTAACTTTGTGCAGGTGCAGGTAGGGGTTGTGCATGCATGGCTCTGCACATCCTGGGCTGAATATCGGGCTGTGCAGGTTATGCTTGGGCACGCCCTCCCACCTGTACCTGCATACATTACTGATGCACTCCAGCACGTCGGGATTTGTGCCGCGCTCTTTTCCCTTTTGAATATTGCACCAGGGCACATCAGTGGGTTGTGCATGGTGCAACACTGTTGAGTCATGTGCAACCCTTCTGAATATCTGGGCCTGTAAATTTAATGGCAAGCGTCAATATAGGAAAAGTCCCAACGATCATCACATTTCAAAAATGGCAGTGTGAGGGCTCCACAGGGAGTCCTCCTCTTGACAGCTCTAATCCACCACCACCAAAGAACAAGAAATGCAAGCTCTTTCTCCAGACTATATCTCTGAAGCAAGTCAGCAGCAAGTGGAAAGTCTAAAGATTACCCCCACTAAGACTTTACCTAAAATATCAACTCCTCACTTACATGCTGAAACTTCAAAGAGGACACCAGTATCGGAAGAGATACCTACCTCAGGCATCACCAGGAAAGCAAGATCACTACATAAACAAAGCCAGCTCCCTGTTTTTCAATTGAGGAGCCCTAGGTTCAGAAGTCACTCAGGAGCAGAGATAGCAGCTGATCTTTCCATTCTGCTACGGTGAATACTATGTCTGGATCTATTTCTCAACCGAACCTCCATTGTAACTCTCCAATGGCTGTGACATGACTTTAGCCCTTGAACTGACCTTTAATCCCTACTGTTGTTAAGATTCTGTTGCTGCAAAACAATCAGAACCCTTCCTACCATTTTTAAGTTTTCAGCCATAAAACCAATGTGGTTTTATTTGCGTAGTGCTGCTGAAAATTATTGCGAACAATGCCTATCTTACGGGTTTGATGTTGGTTGTTCTGGCTAGGAGGTAAGCAAATGTGAATGTAAATCCCAGATCCTAATTTAGTTTTTTGCAGTCTGGGGCTCTCAGGATGTTATGACTTTGACCAGGATTTGTGTAATCTAGCTGAGCCTCTCAGCCTTCTGTTTGTTTATATAATTATATCTCCTCTGCATTTCTTTATCAGATTTGTGCATACTTCTTTAGAATAAGAGATTACTGCCAAATAAGATTTTGTTTGGGATACATTTTTGGCAATACATATTGGAGTTCAAATCCTGTTCCCTCCTCCATCTTATGAAATGATAGTGGGATGTTCACAGAAAACCTCTATAGTGTGAAGGAGTAAAGAAATACATTACAATTGATGGAAATAATGCCTGAGGGCGGTTACAAGAGGAGGACTTTGATTTATAAGGTTAGTTCCGTCTTTTACTTAAATAAATAAATAAACAAATTAAGAAAATATGAGGGGACTGCAAGGGGTAGAGGAATATTATTTGTTTGTGTGTTTTGCTTTTCTCTTTCTTATTCTGACTTTTCCTACCCTGAATGTTGTCTCCCCCCCTCCACAATACTGTCAGGAAACTCAGTTCAGGTAAGTTATTTGGAACATACTCTGTGTACGAGGCACAAGTATGTAAAATGGATACTGGACAAAAACTGCCTATTTATAGCTTTTTTAAATTTTGTTCTTTCCCTTTTCATGCCACAGATAAATGAAAATTAATAATTTGTTATCTGCAATGTAAGTGGCTGACTGATGTATGGAGATCCTTGGTTGCAAGCCCTTAAAAAGCTGATGCAGGCTAAGAATGATGGGGGCACAGATAAATAGCTTTATGTTCATATATCTTCACTTTGCTGTTCTGTTTTTGATTTCAGTATTTGGCTGTACCACATCTTCTTGTGCTTACAGTACCTCTATGCATGGAACATTCCTCTCTCTGAAGTACTGTATGTATCTGATGTGAATGACCTATACTGGGAACAGGCAGGATGGTAGGGAACAAAGTACTCTAACATGTGGTCATTCCTGTCTCTGAAGTACTGTATGTATCTGATGTGCATGACCTATACAGGGAACAGGCAGGATGGTAGGGAACAAAGTACTCTAACATGTGGTCATTCCTCTCTCCGAAGTACTGTATGTATTTGATGTGAATGACCTATACAGGGAACAGGCAGGATGGTAGGGAACAAAGTACTCTAACATGTGGTCTTTGGTTAATTGAATAGTTTCTGGAAACTGTCGTTATACTTATAATTAGCAGAGCTAAGGGCATTTACCTGTTTTGTCATTGACACCCCTAGAATTGCAGTGTCAGTGGCTCAGTAGGTAGCACACTCACCTCTGAGGCCAGGAGATCAGAGGGCTGTGGGTTCAGTTCCCACATCTGGCACTTGGATTAATATCCCAGTACTGACACTGTAATGCAGCATGAGAGGGGTGCTGCATTTCTGAGGTGCCGTCTTTCGGATGAGATGTTAAACCGAGGTCCCATCTGCCTGGATTGGTGGTAGTTCAGGTGGATGTTAAAGATCCCATGGCACTTATCGAAAAGAGTAGGGGAATTTCCCCGGTGTCCTGGCCAAATTTCCCTCATTCACTAAAAATACCACCAACAGCTTAATTTGGTTCAAGGTCAGTTGAATTCATCTGTATCCCCACCCTCACCCCCAGGTCGTGCCTGAAAATAGGCAGGATTTGTCTAGTGCACTTACCCGGTCAATTAAAGCTAAATAAATAAAATAAATAAAGAATCTTGGACAGTATGTTCCGTACATAGTGTCCTGTTAGATCTGGCATGGTGTAATATTTTCTAATTTCTACTTTTGTTTTAGATTAAAATATTATTATTGCTTCAAGTAAGCTCTTACAGTTCATCTAACAAGTAATTATAATACTGTGTTGTTTTTTTTAATATACCTTATATCTGCTTTGCAGGACACTGTTATTTTATTACAGGATAGTAATCTACTAGTTTCTGGGTCATATTAAGTGTTTAGGCCTGTTTTGTTGTTTTTCTTACCTTGATATCCATTTTTAATTATTGTAGTAATATAGTTTAATAGCATTTCTATCCATAACTGCCATTAATCGATTTCCTAAAATATTTTGAATCCCCCCCCATGGGGGAGTTAATATCTCAACTGTTTTAGGTCTCTAAAAATGTTAAGCTTTTCAATTGTTTTTTGGAATGTTAAAGGATTGGGATCCCCAATCAAGAGAAGAAAATTCTGACATAATTAAATAGACATAAACTTGACATTGTTTTACTTCATGAAACACACTTGATGGAGTGTGAGGCAGAAACACTAGCTAGGTCATGGTTGGCACAAGTGATGTTCAGTTTTTTCAACTCCAAACAGAGAGGTACAGCTATTCTATTTAGAAAAGGGATGAATTTTGTTAAGAGTTCACACTATGCTGACTCTGAGGGCAGATTTCAGATTCTGGAAGGTGCTATTGATGGGATGGAAGTTACCATTTGCAATATCTATGCCCCCAACTCAGGACAAACTGTTTTTTTAAGGATTTAAATGTAAGACTCAGCCTGATCTGATTCTTGGAGGAGATTTTAATGAGGTTCCAGATAATCTGATTGACAGAAATTTTACTTCTTCACCTTTTAAGATTACCTCAACCCAGTTTTCTTTTCACAAGCTTGTATCTGACGTAACTTTAGTTGATGCATGGTGCCTTTCAAGTCCTTCTGTCAGATATTACTCCTTTTACTCTGCAAGGCATGCATCCTTCAATAGAACTGACATGGTCTTTATAACTAGACATTTAGCTCCAAGCCTTGTTTCAGCAGATATTAAAGAGATATCCCTCTCTGACCATGCTTTAGTGCAGTTCTTGATACAGTCTGAAGGCTCCAAAACCAATTGTTTTTACTGGAGACTAAATGTTTCACTCCTTCAGGACTCCAGCTTTATAACCTTTTATAACCAGCTTTTAAACCATGAAGCTGAGGACTTCTTTAGCATAAATGACAATGGTGAGGTATCTCCAAATTGTATATGGGACACTTTCAAAGCCTTTTTGAGAGGGCAAATCATTAGCTTTTCAGCCTCCAAGAAAAAAGAAAGAGATTAAGACTTGGCTCAAAAGGAGTTAGAACCTCTTAATTTGCAAAATTACTATAAAAAAAATGTGGTAAGAAAAATAACCTGCTTAACAAGATTATTAAGTTAAATATGAAATAAATAAAATGTATTCTGCTAAAGCAGAATACTCCTTGTATAGAACCAAACAGACTTTCTGGGAGGCTGAAGGGAGGGCAGGGAAGCTTTTAGCACATAGACTGAAAAAGAAGACTGGGCAAAATTTGATTGCTGGTATTTCTACTGCTCTTGGGAGTACTGAAGTTGCAAACCACAACATAAACTCAGAGTTTACAAAGTTTTTTAAGGCTCTGTACCCTAATTCAGGTTCAGCATACTCAGGGGATTCACAGGTCTTTTTGGATTCAGTGACTCTTCCAGAACTTGATGAGAGGGACATAGAGACTTTGAGCGTGACTATTTTTCTGGTAGAATTTGATGACATTATTAAAGGACTCCACCCAAATAAAACTCCTGGCCTGGATGGACTTCTGGGGGAATTTTACAAGATTTTAGCTACCAAAGCTAAAGACTATCTTTTTAGGGCCCTTTCTTCCTCATTTTCCACAAAATCTTCACCTGACTCTATGTACCAAGTGTATATCACCTTGATTTTAAAAGATGGGAAGGACCCTCTACAATATAAGAGTTACATGCCAATTTATCTGCTTAATGTAGATTATAAAATACTCACCCAACTCGTAGCTCTTAGACTTAAATCATGTCTCGCTAAGTTATTGGGGAAGGAGCAGGTGGGGTCTGTGCCAGTTGGAAGAGGAGCTGATAATATGTGTAGGCTTTTAAACATAATTTGGAAGGCAAAGATAATGCAGAATCCAGCTGCAGTACTAGCCTTTGACTTCTGCAAGCCTTTGATTCTTTAGAATGGAATTATCTTTTTCAAGTTGTAAATAAATTTCAGCTGGGAGAGTCAATCATTACTTGGTTGAAAATTCCATACAGCGAACCTTCCACTAGAGTAATTACTAATGGTTTTATTTTGAACTTGTTTTTTCTAAATTGAAGTTATAGGCAAGGCTGCCCCCTTTCCTCATATCTTTTTATATTGGCCATTGTGCCCTTAATTAGGAAAATTTCTGATAGTCATGCGGTCAAGGGTATCAGAACAGGCAAAATTAATAATAAGGTTTTTGCATATGCCGATGATCTTCTTGTTTCTGTTTCAAAGTCAAGAGACTCAGTAACATACTTGAGTGAAATATTTTTTGTCTTTGCCATCTTTTGTGGTCTTAAATTGAACTGGGCTTAAACCCAAATTTTGTCTTTGAACTTATTTTTGTGTTCAGGGGACTCTCTGGGGGTGATGCAATCAGAGCTTAAGTGCTCAGAATATATGACTTATTGAGGCATTACATTATCTAAAGATACCCATAACCTAGTGAATCTGAATCTGCTGCCTCTGATAAAAAAATTGAAGCAGACCTATAAAAACGGCAAAGCATCATCTTGTCTATCTGGGGGAAAATAAACTCTGGGAAAATGATTGTGGCCCCCCCAAATATTTTACCGGTTTCAAAATGTGCCTCTTAGAATGGGTAAAGCAGTCTTTGACCTACTAAATAAAATAATCAGAGTTTTTTTTAATGGAATTCCTCTTCTCCAAGACTTTCATTTGCAAAGCTCAGAGCGCATAGGTCTGATGGAGGCTTCACCTTCCAAATTGAGTAAAATATTATTTTGCTTTTCATTTCAAACAAAGCAGTTGGCATTTAGTTTCTAACTCAGATAATTATTTTCCTTTATGGCTTAGGGTTGGAAAACAACTAGTACTCCCATATAAACTGTCTATATTTTTATTAAACTTCTCTTGTCTCTTAATGACAATATGTGTGTTAATACCTCCATTTAGGTGATCAAAAAGATGAAAAAATGACTACTTCTGGAGAATTTACCTGCCCATTTGACATCGCTTTGGAAGAACAGTGTCTTATTTTATAATCATGCTCCTCTAACAGATTTTGGATGGAGTGGTTTGGGTATTACAAATCTACAAAATCTATTGGGAGCGCAAAGGGAAATGCTTTCTTTTGAGTTACTTAAAGCTTGTTACAACCTCCCAACTTTCCACTTTGCTTATTACCTCCAGTTAGGGAAAGCTCTCCAAGATTCAATACTGGGAATGAATTTAATACTCAGAGAGGATTCTGAATGAAATTCAGTCCTAAAGATGATTAAGCTGAGGAGCGGGATGAGCTTGTCCTACAGACTCCCAATGAACACGCAGGATCCCACCCTGTTAATGGCCTCAGGAAAGTATAAATGGGAGGGAGATATCAAGGAAATCAGAACTTGCACAGAATGGGCCACAACATGGGACAATGCTTGCAGTAGCAGTACAGAAATACAAGGTAGGGCAATTCTGTATAACATTTTACATTATTATTACTATTCCCTTAAAAGGCTGCACTCCATGGATTTCCAGCTAGATGGGAAGTGCTGGAAATGTCAGGTGGAAGATGCGGATCTGCTTCAAATGCTCTGATCCTGTCCCACTATCAAGGAAATATGGGGTACAGTTCATAAAGTTTGTGAGGCCGCATTGGGGATGACAATTCCCTTCAACCCTAAATTCCTTATTTTGGGGATAAATGTAGATAACTGGGAGGCTGACAAGACACCAAAATTATATGGTCAGCGACTTTAACGCACAAAATGATCCTACTCTCTCGCTGGAAGTCTCCTTCCTCTCCTGCTTATAAGGAATGGGCCTCTAGAATGAGTGAAGTCATAAATAATGAAGGGTTAGTGCACCAGGTTGCTGATAAAAAAAAAAAGAACTGTTCGGGAAAATATGGGTACCCTTTCTTAACTATGTGGACACTTCATGATGTAGGATTTATTATTTCAGGTCTGAGTAACTATCTAATGCTTTGCTGTTTAATCAATGCTTTTAACTGTACAGTGAATCCACCAACTCAACTGCCTATGTATGAACTTTTATTCTTTAGGAGACCTAACAATTTAGTTATGTGTGTTTATTTAATATCTTATTCTTGAAATTTCAAATCTTTTACTTTTACTGTATTTGTTTTGATGTATTCCATTTTATTGAAAGCGACATTTTTAGAGCAAAAAAAGAAGAGGGAAGACATGTATGCAGTCCAGAGACAATTACAACATTGGACTACCAATCAGTGAGTAAGGGCTCCTGGGGAGGGTGTGGGGTGGCAGATGCTGAGTGGGAGGGTCGAGTGGAGGCAGTTATGGCCGCAAAAGACATTAATGAACTGTTTTCTTTTTACAGGATTTTACATTAAAAAAATGCATGGAGGATTTCTCAGCACGACACTGGGGGCTGGGTACCCACAGTGTCACTGCTAGGTTTCTGGGGAGGGTGCTGAGAGGGAGGGTCAGGCAGGGGGGATACAGTGGAGCACACTTATTAGAACACCACATTTGCCACAAAAAATTTTCTTGTAAGTGGGCTGTTCATATACATAGGCTGCCTGTTTAAGCGACATTTTAACCAAAATTAACTATTCAGACCACAAGCTGGAGCTTGTGTGATGCAATATAACACACTGCAAGCAACTTTACGTTGTGCAAAAAGCTTTAAATCTGAAAACAGTGTCAGTGCTTTACTTAAAAAAGACATGGCAGGCTTCAGAGTGCACACTGCCCCCTCATACACCCAAGCAGCATGTTATTTATTAAAATAATCTGCTATCTTTGGCTGACTGCTTACTTAGGATGTACTGCTGTATTTTTTCATGCAGTCCTTAATGTGTTTCAGGGATGTCCACATTGGTTGACTCTTCTCTAAAGCCCTCCTCCTCATCAGATTGCTTTTCTTTAGGAGTAAGGTTGTTTCTGGTTATTGCATCCTCAGTGATCATTCTCGTTGTTTCTATGTCGTCGTCACAACCCACATAACTGGCAAACTCATCAGGGGTGAGCACAACTGTTTCCACAGTCTCCTCCTGGGCATCGTCTTGCTCCAGTGTAGACTCAGTAAATCCTGCTTTGGCAAAACAAATTTTTTACTGTTTCTTGTTTAACCATCCTCCATGTCTGGCATCGTAGCAGTGACTTGATGACTGAAGAGATTAACGGGACTGAAAACAATAGCCTGACAGCTCATTCAAATGCTGAATCCATGTTGGAATGCAATGAGTTCTATCATTAATCAGCACCCATTCACACCTAGCCATATACCAGAGAAGGCGTTAATAACCAGAGTTAAGGTGTGACAGCTAAGTCAGTGAGTTTCACTGACAGCTGACAGTGAACAAGCACAGAAGCACAACAGCAAATGTTCTTTTAACCATGCTGATTGTGATTATAAATGGGCTTCATGCCCTAGGAATGCATTACTCTGCTCCACTGTATCAATATATATATTAAAAAAAAGAGAAGAAGTGCTGTTTGACTGGGTCAGGGTCCAAGCAGTAACCAAAGTCAGTGATAATAGTGACAGATGGAGAATGCTCAGGGGTAAACAGAAGATAAAGGCAAAGCTATTCTGTGCCTGTACTCTGGAGCGAACTGCAATATCCCCAACACTGGTGGACACAGAGATGCACCACTTACCTTAGTTGGATTATATCCCCTGAAAAGTCTTTGACTTTACAGCCGTCCTTTCCTTGTGGTGGTGGGGGGTTGGTTTGGAGCAGCCCCCTTTCTTGATGTAAACTTGTCTTTCACACTGTAGTTTCCCTGGATCCCTTTTGCATGCCTAGAGAGCCATGAGGAGCAACAAAGACCTGGATGGCTTCTACGGTGAGGCTTCCAGCACGTCAATGATCTCCGAGGTGAGCAGCCCATATCAGCTGACCACTGAGCCAGTGAAGCCATGGTGCGGGCTGACTGGCATCAGGTGTGACACTGTCTACCGGCATTCCACCTTTGGCATCCTCAAAATCGTCGAGGTGATATGTATCAGATTGCAAGGGTGTGGGCAGGAATGCTGACTCAGTTCACCTTATACAGTAGGTTGAGATTTTAACATATCATTCTTAAAGTCATTAACTTTTTTAACCTACACATGCAGATTGATTTTAATTACCATACACAGATTGGCACATCACCAGCTGTACTGTACTGTATTTTGTGATTGTGCATTTTTAAAATATGGTCCGAACTAGTGAAAACCATTTTGAGATTAGTTGTACTATTGCTGTCACTTAGTCAGTACAACAAAATGGTACAAATTAGCCGTGTGTTTATTCTAACATTTTGTTCCTTTAAACTGTGATCCAAGTTGGTTTGTGTGTTAACCAGTATCAGATGGTGTAATCAAGCAGAATGTGTGACAGTTGGGGATGGTGTACAGAAGTACAATTTCTGGTAACACTGCTGTGTACAGTAGTCTTTGATGAGTGGTGTCTTTCCCAAGTAGGACTGTGCAAATAGAAAAACTTGTGTGCTACTTTCTTGCCGACAACGAGCGGAGTGCTTCATGGTCACAAAGATGTCTGTGTTGACACTCCAACATGTGCAGTCACAAAGAATGCAAGAAATGTAGAGTCCTTTTTCGAAAGCACTAGGTCTGCAGAGCTTCATTCACTGCAGCCCTAAAAAACATACAATACATGAAACAGAACATGTACAAAAACTGTATCAAGTACAAACACTAACACTTGACATGAGCACTGTAATACTTTGTTTAAAGGTATTTAAAGTATGTAACATTGTTTGCCTTTCTAACAGTACGAGCTGTTTAAGCTGCGTAAAGTGGCAAGACAGTTTTCTTTGTTTTTAAAGTGTCTGTCTGTATTGTCAACTACTGTAGGTAGTTTGTTTTCCTGAAAATGTAATCAGTGTTCTTTTTTTTAAGATCTTGTGTGGCTCTTACTCCTATGTCGCTTTCAAAGATACTTGGATTTAACTGAATATTAAGAGGTAGTACTGTACTGTAATCAGGTAATCTGTCATTAATACTTACAATAATCTTTTCTGCTTTTAGGGCAAGGAGGATTTTGGAAAGTCATTCCTGAAAAGTTTGGCTATCACTATCCTTCCAATGCATAAGTAGTCTTTTTGGCACCTGCCAAAATTAGTGCCATATGGTGCACTTCAGCCCCTAAGATTTGGTCTTTATATTCTCTAACAATACAGATATTGTGAGTGAAAGCATCCTCCAGCACAAGTGAAGGGTTTCTTTTACTCTGCATTGATTGCCAAAAGTTGGGATACGCTGGTGTAAGCCAAGATATGCCAAATCCCATGGTGTATCTTGCGACTTACGCCAAGCTATATGCCAGCCCCTATTACAAGAGATGCCTTGCTCCATGTTGGATGCAGGCTATGACAATAGTGGGTTATGCCACCCACTACACCACAGCCCACAGTGACATGGCGCCAAGTGCGGGTTAAAACAGCAACTGTGCCTTATTCTAGGAGGGCGGCTGTCATAACCCGCAAGTGCAATTCCAAAAGCTGCACTGGCGGGGCTATGTTAGAAAGCCTGGAGCTGCTCTAAGTGGTGATCAACGGTGCTGTCCCTCAGTTACTGGCCCCATGGTGCTGCAATAATGGCACCACTGTGTCCCATGTACCCCCACTGGCCTACCCCTGCCCCATCCCCCCATTCTCAGGGACCCCCGTGGGGTTCAATCTACGGTGCACCCCTTTGGATGCCTGTGCCATCTGTCCTGCCCCCCCATGCCTCCTGGTGTGTGTTGTGCTGTTCCAGGGTGCGTGTGCTTAGGGGGGCTGCCTGTCATGGGCCATAACTTGTGACATGTGGGTAAGTTGCGCCATGCCCATGGCATTAGCCTCTGCATGTGTAAGCTGCATGTCGCAAGTGCCAGAACCCTGCTGCTCTTGGAATGTGGTGCAGGGTCCCCAGTGTAGCAGTGAATGGTGTAACTCGCAGCTGCCTGCAAGTTACACCATTCATCCTGGAATCGGGCCCTTGGTCTTTATTGCACTCCCAGAGTATGGTAGTAATTTACATGGATGGCCACTACAGTGTGCGGGTATCTCTGAGTAGTTTGCCTATTTTACGCGGCCTCTGCAGTGTATAGTACATGCTATTTAATAGTTAATTCAATTGCATTATGTGGTATCTGTTGAATTTAATATGTTTCTATACAGCCCCCTAGATTCTAACTCAGTCATTTGGTTTCCCCACAGCCATAAGAGATTGCTCCCAACTGGGGGCCTAGTCATCTATCTTGTTTAGGGCCAGTTCACATAGCTGACTGTAAAGCTTTGATATGGGGTAGGGTTTGATGACCCAGCTACATGGAGGGAAAATGTTATTTCCATGTGTGCTTAACCATGTCTAGGCCCCAATATGCTGATTTAAGGTGTGATCCGCTTGTAAAATGGTAAAACTGTTTCTATTATGAGTGTGGTATCTGGTCTGAAAAGTGCCATGTGATATTAATCCCTCACCCCTCCAACCCAGCTGCTCTACTCTTAATATGTTTTTTTCTCTAGAAGGGTAATTTATTAAGGTTTCCCCTAATTTTAAAATTCAGATTATCAAGCAGGAGTTGTGAGATATCTCTGTGGCATCTAACTACAGTAGGTTGCAAAACTGCAAGTGGACCAGTACTGAGGCTTCCATGGGAGTGAACTTACAAAGTAACCAGTGAATATGTCATGTGGATTATAGCGTCATATAATAATAGCATATGAAAGAATAGCTATAGGGATAGCGCAGAGCAAGTAGTTTATTACTTTACCTGTAGCTGCCATCACTCGGGAGGAAGAGGAGAAGAGAATTAAGTAGATGCCACTTTCCCCAGTTGCTGTTGTGATGCACAGGATATGGCCACAAGCAGTTAGGGTGGCAGGATATCCCTGAGACCAGGGTTCTGTTCCTGGTCTCTCATCTTTTTCTTTTGTTTTCTTCTCCCTCCCCTCCCGAGTTAGATTTTTCAGTTGTTCTCCCTCCACCTTGCTCTTTTGCCCCACAGTCTATTCCTTCTCATCCCCGAGTTGCCACCACTGTGGAGTTTATTATTTTTATTTTGGGGAGTGGGGGAGGGGAAGAGCCCACCGCAAATACTAATTTCACATGTTGTATTTTGTTAACCATGGTAACGCTTGATGTTTTTCCTGAGCACTACCATTGGGTTTATCGTTTTTCATGGTCGGTTTTTGACTGTGCTACATTTGTCTTCAACATTATAACCTAGTGCCCATTTGCTGATCTCAGGTGGAGTTTTGGAACTGATATGCAAAAGACCAGCTGCAGACATTTGGCTTTGAGTACACAGACAGAGGTACACGAAGTTAACAAAATGTGCTCCACAAAAACAAAGTGCCATTTTGGCAAATTCACTCCTCCAATGCCCACAATTCAGCTATTTATTCACTGCCGTGTTACCTAAATTTATACAGTGGAAATACAAAAAGTACCAATTTGCATACTTCTACTGCATGAATTTAGGCAATTTGCCAGAGAGAAAAATACAAATTGTGGTTGTTATGTTCCATACAATCCCTCCCCCACCCACTATGATGTAATCCCAACTCCTTCTCATCATCCAAGAACTTTTAAATCAGCAGGAACAAAGTAGAGGGGAGGTGGACTTATGCCTACTTTCAGAGGAAAGAGTCCTGAAGGGATGCTGAAAGTGAACAAGACTATGTGATCAGACGGGATCACCCACAGGTACTGAAAAAACTCAGGTAGCTGCTGGCTGCCCCACTAACAGCCTTATTCAACAGCTCACTGAAATTAGGCATCGTTCTTGAGGACTGGAGGAGAGCAGACATGGTCTTTCTACATAAGATTAGCAGAAAGGAAGAATAGGTTCTAGTGGGAGGTCATACCAGATAAATCTGATTAAGTTCTTTGACTGGATGACCAGGGAAGTAAATCAGGGAAGGACAGTGGGCATGGCCTATCTGGATTTTAGCAAGGCTTTCAACACTGTGCCACACAGGAGACTGATTAAGAAATTGAAAAGTCTAAGGGTGGGATCCAAAGTGGTGAACTGAGTTAGAAAATGGTTAATGGATAGCCAACAGTGGGTGGTGGTTAACAGCACTCACTCTAATGATGGAAGAGTGACCAGTGGGGTGCTGCAGGGCTCAGTGCTATGACCAGTCCTCGTCAATGTCTTCATACATGACATTGCAGATGAAAGGGAAGGTATGCCTTTTCACAGATGATAGCAAAATATGTAATAGGGTGGACATCAGAGGCGGGGTGGAAACAATGCATAGTGATTTTGGGAAACTCAAGGCATGGTCAAAAGCATGTGAATTGGAGTTCAGTGCCAAAAAATGTAAAATTATGTACCTAGAGCATAGGAACCAAGAACTGAGTATAGAATAGTGCAGGAGTATTGACTGTTAGCAATAGGACAGGGACATTGGAGCTACCATATATGATGATCTCAAAGTGGCAGGGCAGTGTGGCAAAGCAGTGGGTAGGGCTAGTGGTATGCTGGGATGCATAGGGACAGGTTTCTCCAGCAGGATGTGGAAGGTGGTGTTACCACTCTACAACTCAATGAAGAGACATCACCTTGAATATTGTGTCCAGTTCTGTAGGCAGTACCTTAGAAAGGACATAGACATGGTGGAGGCAGTCCAGAGGAGGACAACTAAAATGGTGCAGGGGTTGGACCAAAAGCCTTAGGAGAAGAAACTGAAAAATTTCAACATGTACACCCTGGAAGAGTGGAGAGTGACAGGAGACTTGATGGAGACCCACACGCATGGGGAACAGGGTGCAGGAGGGGAGTTTATTTCAAATGAGGAAGAGCACCATAACCAGAAGGTATGTGATGATGCTGTGGGGGGGGGGTTAAGAGGGATGTGAGAAAGTATTACTCCACTGAAAGTGTGGTTGATACCTAGAATAGAATGCCAGCAGAAGTAGTGAAGGCAAAAACATCAGGGGGCTTCAAGCATGTGTGTGATAGTCATAGGGGAATATTAAGAAATGGGCAGTGAGGAGGGAGGGTCACTGGAGACTACCCATTATGTCAAGATGGTCTCTGTGGTCTCTGCTTAGTCTGCAGAGACAGACTAGGCAGGGACCATCTGGCAGATTACTGACTGTGTGGGTAAAGTGGCCATTTTCTGCTGACAAATTTTATACAGACATGGTAGCACCTGTGTGTTAGGGTTAAGTAAGCACTTTAATGTTAAATCCTGATTTTTGCACCTTAATAGCTGTGTTCCCATTCACTGATTTACTTGAAATTTGAAAAGCACTTAGTTGGTGCCAGGATCTCTAGATGCTGAAATTTTTGTGGCAATCCATTCACCAGGGTTATGGTTAAACAGGTGCAAAAACATACAAAAACCTATAAATAAAACCTTTATTTGCTCACTTAGCCTAAAAAACATGAACATTTCAAACCTGAATCTTACACGTTTGATACAGTTTGCCCCAAAGTGTGTGCTTTTGTGGATTTTAAGTCTCTAAATTAGGTAGTTTTAGAAATATTTATGGAAAACAGTTCAGTTTCTGAGCATGCACAGCTAGAAAAACACATGTTCTAAAGATAACTGAGTTTTTATGAACACATCATGGTACGTGCTTTAATGAGCTAAGTCGTGTTCATAGCATTAAAGTCACATGTACATATGTCTTAGCAATGTGAACACATGAAAACTAATCAAATACTTTGTTGGTAAAAAAAAAAAAAGATTTTGGATGTAAAATTGGTGTTCCTCACTCAGTGAAGACCAGCCCACATGGTCATATCATGTGCAATAATCTTGTTCTTCAGTGAGTTGTTGAGCTTTTCCTTGCAGGTCACTCAATTTTCTATCACAAGTTGCATTTATCACAATTTGTAAGATTGTCAGTTTGATTTTTTTCTAATGTCACAGATTTAGGCACTGCTGGAGAATTAACATGGGCTTTATTCATTTTAGGCTTTTCACCACTTTCAAGACTAGACAGTTTGGGCTTCCAGTGACATCATGTTCCTGTGAACAGCTTGACAGAATGCTGCGAAGGGATCCTGCAATTAAAACCTTCCAAATCACTGCAATTAACTAATTAAACTGAACTAATTACTAAAGGGAGGTAAACTAAACACATGTGGGGGTCAAGTAAGGCCACCTCACCAGCAGAGTTTGTTTGTTTATTTGTGATCATTTATTGAGCAAGCTCATTTACAATGGTATTGCACTGTACAAATCAAAAATAAAATTCCATATAGGCACACAATAACATGAAATACACAATACATCAACAATCTAAGAGGATTTAGATTTCACAGTACAAATTTAAATTCATAATTATCAGAAAACATTGCACAAATTATCCCCATGTAACCCCTTCTTTGGAATGTTTACATCTTTCACAATATGATGCAGTAGTCATGAACCAGGCCATTACAACAGCTTGTGATGGAATTTTTTCACCCTTTTTAACAAAATCTGTCTGGCAAAGAATTCCATTTGTGGGGAATCATATGGCTAAAAGAATGATTAGCTCTCAATGTGTAATTTATTTATTTAAGTCTAGGATTACATATACCTTTGAGCTAAGCGCTCTTTTACAAAGGTTCCACATCAGTAGAAAGGACAACAGATTAAACAGGACAGTAAAGTACTGTACAATAAAGTGTAAATAGGAGGTACAAAACTCATAATGGACCCAAAATCATAATGGACAGTCAACATAAAACAACAGAGACACATTATGGTAATCAGTTTCAGGCACAGGAAAATGCATACAGTACACTGATATCGGCCAGCAGGCTTTGCCAAGACAAACAGGGCACAGGGCGTAGGAAGGGATTGGGAGGATGAGCTGGGAAGAGTAAGAGAGGGGGGTGAGAGTGGAGGACATGAGGAGAGGTGGGACAAGGGAAGTGGGGAGAAGGGGTGGAGAGGGGGGTAGGGGGATGCAGGGGGAGGGGTAGGAGGCAAGAGTGCTAAGTTACTATGAAAGAAGTTGAGTGCTAAGGTATTAGATCTAGGATTTACCACTTCCGCCAAATTTGAATTCCTTAAAGATCCATTCCGTACCTTATTCTTTAAACACTCTAACAAATAATCAGGAACATCTCGCAGTATGCTTTTAGATGGAAACAATATTCTATGTAACTGACACCTTTCCTGTAACGAGGTCCATCTTAGTTGATTATATAATGTGCATCCATGAGTATCATAGGGGGCATTTAGGACAAATTGTGCCATTCTTTTATACAATACACCCAGTTTTTTAAGTTTTTCCTTCGTGCTATGCTCAAACACAATATCTGCATAACCTAAAATTGGGAGAATTTGTACTATCTTTAACCTACTCTCTGAATCCAGACACTCTTTATGTCACTATAATGCTCTTAAACATTTCCCTACCTTATTTATCAACTTGTCCACATGCAATCAAGAGCTGATTCATCCACCTTCTCTTATCACCTCTCTCACCTCTGAAATCAACTACCTGCATCCCTCAGTGTCTCCCACTCCCTCCTGGTTTTCAAACACCATCTGAAATCAATCTTCCCTCCCCCTTGCACTTGTCCCCTTTCTTCACTTCCCCCTAACCACACTCTGTTCCCACCCCCCCAGAACTACCCTCCTCATAGAGCCTCTCTCTTTTTTAACTCTTCATCCCATCATTCCTGTACTTCCTCTTATTTATCTAATGCACTACTCAATATAACACATGTATGATACTCGACCACCAAACATAAAGCTACCCTATGTAAACATAATGCAACTAAATTGCCTAAACTGTTATCTGTTGATGTGTATGTATATAACATGTAAATAGCCTTCATCTCATATGCCTAACTGTCGTCTGGTTCAAATGTATGTATATGTATGTAATACCATCTCTGTAAGTAGAAGTTCACTCTTATCCCCAGGTCGCACCTGGAAACAAGCCTTGACTCAGTGTGCCTTTCCCGGTTACCATGTTGTAAGTAAATAAATAAATAATATTTCCTGATTCTATTGTGTCCATCCAGTACCCCAGATACTTACAGACAACTACTTGTTCCAGTTTTTCACCTTCCAATGTATAAATATCTAGTGGGCTGTTTAAGAGTTCACACTATTTTTAGAAGACTCAATCAGCATCACATTTGTCTTAGTTGGGTTCAATTTTAAATGGGACTGGCTCAGATAGACTTGTAATTCATCAAACATCCACTATAATGTCAACTGGACCTTCCTGACTGTAACATCAGTGACATAGACCACAGCGTCATCAGTATAACACTGATAGTTTACACCCCCAATGCTGCTCCCCAGTTCCCTCAAACAGATGGTAAACAGTAAGGGACCTAAGACAGATCTCTGTTGGACTCCCCTCCTAGTAATTTTAACCTTAGAATGATGTCCATTCACCATTGTACTTTGTTGTTGTCCAATCAAATAAATTTGAAACCAAGTCAAGGCCTCCAACCCCAACCCAAGGTCTCGCAGTCTCTTCAACAGTAGTTTATGATCCACCACATTGAATGCCTTGGAGAGGTCAACAGAGTTGGCCCTGGTAATCTTCCTGAGTTCCATAGCTTTGTTGACATCATCTAAGATCTTCGACACAGAGTTACTGTATTGTGGTTCTTATAACCGTCTTTCGGATGAGACGTTAAACCGAGGTCCCATCTGCCTGGATTGGTGGTAGTTCAGGTGGATTTTAAAGATCCCATGGCACTTATCGAAAAGAGTAGAGGTTTCCCGGTGTCCTGGTCAAATTTCCCTCATTCAGTAAAAATACCACCAACAGTTAAATCTGGTTCAAGGTCAGTTGGCATTCATCTGTATCCCCCTGCCCCGGGTCGTGCCTGAAAATAGGCAGGATTTGTCTAGCGCACTTACCCAGTCAACAAAAGATAAATAAATAAAATAAATAAATTAATTAAACCCGGGTTGGCATTTATCAGCTAGTTTCTCATTTTCTATAAAAGTCTGTGCTGCATGGCTACCAACCTTTTCAACATTGTTGCTACTGCAGAGAGAAGGGAAATGGGTCTATAATTTGTCATTTGGTTAGGGCTACCCCTTTAAAAATGGGGACCACCCTGTCCCTCTTCCATCCCTAGGGTATCTCCCCTGTCCTCAATGACCAATTAAACATCTATGTGAGATGTTTCTCAATTTGTAGTACTGAATACTTAATGAATTTTTAAGCCAGTCCATCTGGTCCACAACTTTTGCCCTCTTTAAGTTTCAAGAGCTGGTCCCTAATCTCTCCAACAGAAATTTTGTGAAAAAGGAATTTGTTACCATTTCCTTGAATGAACTCACATAATTCCACTTTCTCCTCTTGCTCCTGACCACCACTAAATTGTCTAACATTATTAAAAAAATCATTAAATCGGTCTCGAAGTTCATCATCCAAAATTACATTTTTTCCATTGTCTGATGTTCTAATAGTTTCTCTATTTTTACCTTTCCCATTTAACATGTTAATAGTAATCCAAAATTGGCCTGTCTGGTGGCGCTGAGAGCTGAGGTGCTGGACACCTTACCTCACACTATGCCGGCAACCCATGTTTGGGAATGAGCATGGTCTGCCAGGAGTTGGCAGAGAAGGACAGAGATCGAGCATCCGAGGGACTGCTCTTCCTGTCCGGTGAGGGAGGAACTATAGTGGTTTGTGTGTTACTGGCCTCTAGCAAAGGCTGGGGGGCAGTGCGCTGATGCTGCAGAAGAGGGGTTGAGATGGGGCAGATGCCTGGAGGAGTGAGTGAGGAGGAGGATGCATGCTCGCTCCCTCTGCTGGTGTCATTGCAAACCCCACTCATGTAAGGGGAGAAAACATGAAAAATGGTCCCTGGTCATGCAGGATGAAGCAGCCACCCGCACCAGACCCCGACTTTGAATGGCACTCCCTGAACTGGATCCTGGTTGGTGAGTTGAGCTGGAGGGCTCCTCACTGCCCTACCATGGAGGGTAAACTGTGGGGGAAGAGGGTATGCTGCCTGATGTTGGGGTGCGGGGATGGACGGGTGGCTGAGTATGGTTGCCAACCAGGACCTGGGGGTAGAAACAGAAGAAAAAAATAAAAAATAGTAGCCCCAAATTGTTTTGGATCCCTCAGAAGTTCACTGGTTTTAAACTTAAAATAATTTTCTTTAGCCAATTGCACCTCTTTAACAAACCCATTCCTAGCGTTTCAATAATTTTGCCAATCAACAGGAAGACCTGATTTTCTTGCAAGTTCCCAATATTTATTTTTCTCCCTCCTGAAGTTCAGTAAACATGAATTAAACCAAACCTCATAACTCTTTTTAACCTTCTTTATTATCAAAGGGAAATGTTTATCATATACTACACTCATTTTATCCAAACAATAGTCCCAAGCATGGTTCAGATATGGTATTAAGTATAACCTAACCCAATTCGGATTATCCAAATCTACCATCAACTTAAAATAGTCAAATTTCTTCATGGATCTAAATTGCACCATTTCCGGGGGACCCTGCACCTTCATCATACCTGTCATACAGAAAATGACATGATGGTCACTAGCTATATCAGTCATTGTACCTACTTTAACAAAAATATGTGGAGAACTGGTAAAAATTAAGTCTAGCATTGATTGGGAAGACGGAGATTTAAGAATTAAGTGTGTGGACTCTAAGATGAACTGTTCAAAGCCCAATTTCAGTGCAACAATACGTAAGTGTGCAGATGTAACTAAGTTTGCCCAATCAGAATTAAAATCACCTATAAGGAGAAGTTCATGAGATCTACTATATGGTAACAAAATATTAGATAACTCTTCTAATTTTAATACTGACAGTTTAGGTGGTGGGGTGTGCAAAAAAAATTTCCACTGGTGGAATTTCAGCAAAAGTTGGAGTTTTGCTTCCACAAAAGTTCAGCGATCATTTTGCCAACTTTTGTGGAAATTCCACTAAAAACTGCAGAATAAATTTAAGAAATGTGGGTTAATATATTAATCTGTGGGGAAAAAACTCTGCAGAACTGATCACTGTCAGTGTTGAGTTCTGCGGCTTATGTATTAAACTGCATGGAAAAAAAACACAGAAGTAATGCAAACCATAGATAATTACGTGACATTCAGTAAAATACTAAGCGAGAAACTTTATTTCAGTGTGTCATGTAAAAAGTCAGTAGTTCATAATTAAATGCTGTAGTACTAGGTGGACATTTGCAGTTATATTGCAAAAGTTCAGAATTCCTCCACAGGCAAAAGAGTGGAAAATTCCATGAAATGTGCAGAACATATACTAAAATTCATACTAAGATCCAATAGAAGCAGAAGGCTATAAAGCCCAGTAGAGCTTGCTGATTTACATATAGTATTTTAGTTGGTTTGTTGATCTCATAAATTCATCTAGTCTATTTTTAAAGGTAGTCATATTTTTACTGATAATGATTTCTAAAGGTAGCATATTCCAGGGTCTAACAACTCTTTGAGAAAAATAGTATGGCCTTTTTTTAGATTTGCATTTATTTCTAGTGATTTGTAGTGGGTGTCCTGTGGTATTTTTAAGTATCTGTTGAAATCCAAACCACATTCTGTTAGGAGGTTTTGATCTTGGATAATATCCCACGTAAATGGGATATTGCCTCTAAGTCACCGCTCCTCTAGGGAAAACAAATTAAATTTATATAATCTCTCCTCATAGGAAAGCAATTTGTTCAATACTACAGATTTTGTTATTCTTCTTTGTATTTTCTCGATTCTGACAATATCTTTCCATTTATACGGGCACCACAATTGGGATACAAAATCAAAGATGGGTCTTATGTATGCTCTATACAGTGGCAGTAAAATATCTGGGTTTCCTGAAGAGATGTTATGATGGATTGCCCACCAAATTTTATTTATTTTACTAATAATGTTAGTGATGTGTGCATCAAAGGTAAGGCCTGAATCAACAGTGATCCCTAGATCTTTTTCACAGGATTTATTGTTTAACAAGTTATTGTACGGATAGTATTTAAGTTTTAGATGATTTGTGCCAAAATGAATAATACCACATTTGGAAGTGTTGAAATGGACATTCCATTTTAAAGACCATGCTTCTAGTGTATTTAAGTAATCTTGAATAAGTTTATGTTCATTTACATTTGTACAGACATTGACTAGTTTACAATCATCTGCATATTTTGTAATTTTACTATGAATGTTTATTGTCAAATCTGATATAAAAAAACTTCCATGACAGCAGAAATCTGCACTTTCACCCACCATTATTTGGTGGTTTATAACATCCCAATAATAACAATGGTTTTCCTGCATACAAATATAATTCCAATCCCAAACCCTCACAAACATCATTAGGAATATTCAAGCTCATTTTCCTAACAGCAAACTTGTTTTGATAATAAAAAGTAATCCCACACCTTGTTTATTTCCATCCTGTCTATATATATTATAACCCCTCTATTTTTAAGCATGTAACACTAACCCTTTCATTTAGCCATGATCCAGTGATTACCATAAAGCTAGGGAGATTTTCCGTTACATCACTCATAACCAAATCCATTTTGGGCATGGGACTACTGACATTTGCATGAAAAAGGGAGACTTCATTTTTCTCAGTACACCTTTTACAATGTTTAAAGGACCGGGATTACGATCAACATCTCCAAACATCAATATGTTAACAACATGTTTTGTAACTCCTTTTGATTGACAGTACCTTTACTCCCTTCCCCACCCCCACATGAACCTCAAGATACCTGTTGTGTGCCTCTAATTTCGAAACCCTCTTGTTTAACAAGAAGGCTTACCCCTGACAATGATGATATTTTATTGTATTTTATGATTTCAGCAGTTATTGGATCTGTGTTTATTTTACTGTTTTATGCATAGTTGTTGTAAAGGCACCTTGGTTTTAAGAAAGTATAAATAAATATTTATTATTATTATTACTATTATATCTTCTGGATTTAGTATATTTAGATACCCCTTTAGACCCTCCTATAATATAAAATATGAATCTGTATAAAGAATTAATTTCCAATGTTGTTCCTGTATGACAAATCCACCCAATTTGTTTCCCCCTCCACTTAACTGGCATAATAACAAGAGGCACAACTAACTAAGCATCCTCCGGAGTAATTTCAACATCATCATGGTGAAACTTTTCAATATATATAGACTATAACACTAAAACAAAATAAACTATTAAAAAGAAAGAAATGGGACACTATTCATTAAGATAGTTAATAAAACACAACTACAAAGCTATATATGTCATCCTCTTCCCTCAAAACAATTACCAGCAATTTTTTATGCAGAAATAGTTACTTCATAGATAATGTGAGGCTAATTTTTTTTTTTATCAAAACAGTACTTCACTTACCCTCTTCACCTTCGTTAAATTCTGCAATCAATTAGGAGGCAGTATAGCGCAGTGGGTTACGACTCTGAGTAGTAGATCTGGAGACCTGGATTTGAATCCCACAGCTGCCTAGGTACATACTGTGTGATGCTGAGCAAGTCACATAACTTTCTTGTGCTCCCAGGTCGAATCTGGAAACAAGCTTCGGCTTAGTGTGCTACTCCTGGTTAAACAATGTTCCCTTTCCCTTCCCTTTCCAATCAATCCATCTCATAAACCAAACACACTTTTAGTTCAACAATTTTTCATTGAAATATCCTGTCCAGGTCCAGTGTACCTGGCGATCACAGCAGATAAGGCAGACACACCTCTCTGCCACGCCTCTCCACCTGCTGCAACTCTGAACCACTGCCACTGTTCACTGAGTGCTGGATTTTATACAGGCTCCTCCAAATCAATGCTGACAGGCTGTAGGTGGATGCAGTGCATGAGGAGGACACTCAGGTAATCAGTCAAGCTCCCGAGCTGAAACTCCCACTCCAGGGCACACAGACAGTCAGTATGATGCTGGCAAATGAAATAGCACACAAAATAAAGTGCAGACAAGATGTAACACAGTCTCTGGATGGCAATCAATATAGTGAAGGAGGCTCTGACAGTGAGAGCTACCTGCCACCACGCTCGACGTGCTACACCAGTGAGGAGGCCATGTCCCCCATTCAAACACACATTGCAGTGACAGATGGATCTCATGATATTAGAGATCAGGGCTAAGATTCACAAAAATAGCACAAATGTCATGCAAAGGTTTGTGTAGCACCACCCGGTTGTGCTGAAGGGCAAACATGCTATTCACAGTCAGACAGTGCAGCAGCACTAACCCAGGAAAAGCAGTGGAATACCCAGTAGCGTTACCCCCACAGCCAGCCAGGACAATGGCCCTGCAGCCAATAGCACCCAGCGCTAATGTGCCATTCACGAACGTTATCACGCAATTGTGCCCATCGGGCATGCAAGGTGCTAGTGGCAATTAGCATGCCCATTATGGGCTCATTTGCATGGCATTAGTATGGCTGTTGCACACACCCCCCACCAGCCCATGCCCCATGCAGCCACATTACTCAGTAGCTGCCAACCTGACAGTAAGGGAAAAAGGTGTCCATAGTGTAGTGTCCCACCCCAGTCCCCGGTCACCCACTCAAGAATTAAAACATAACAATCACGGGATTTAAGAATGCATGGGAAAGACATAAAGGAATTCTGGAGGTCAGGGGTAAGGGGCAACAGACTTCTAGGAAAACATAAACTGAACTTATGAGCTCAAATGGGAGGCTGGGTGGGCCATAGGCCCTTATCTGCTGACACTGTCTATGTATCTATGTATAGTGTAGTGTCTCACCCCAATCCCCAACTGCTCACCTGAGAATTAAAACATAATATTTCATAGTGCAGTGTCTCACCACAGTCCCTGATCGCCCACCCGATAATAAAACAAATATTTTATTTTATTTATTTGAATTTTGGTAACCAGGTGAGCCCGTTGAGACATTACAGTCCCTTTTTCAGGGGTGCCCAGAAAATGCAGAACATAGACAATGACATGGCAGTAGCAGTAGAAACATTTACAACATTCACTGATTTACAAAAATTCATTGTTTACAGAAACCTTCACAGATTCAGCATTTACTGATAACAAAGACATGGCAGTTACAATGGTTATATTTACGCGGTAATTTTAAATAGTGTAGGGTCTCTCCCCAGTCCCTGATCTCCCACGCGGTAATGAAAACCTCATTTTTCCATAATTCAGTGGTCCCTCACCCCTCCTTGAACACCGATCCCATAATAAATAAAATGTTCCATACTGTAGTGGTCCCACCCCATCCCCAAACACGAATCCTATAAAAAATAAACTTTTCCATAGTGTAGTGGTCCCTGCTCCCTCCTTGAACACTGATTGCTGTCCCCAAACTGGGAACACTATTCCCTGGTAGTCTAGAGTCCCTCCTCCTGCCCCCCCATCCTGTCCAGTGTGACCTACCACCCCGCTCCCCCCAAACCTGACCCCCAACCAGTGACAAGCACAGCCCCCTGACATCACCATGGCTGGCCACTGACTGAGCCCTCATGGAGTGCGTACTGTATACAGCACAGCCCCCTGACATCACCATGGCTGGCCACTGACTGAGCCCACATGGAGTGCATACTGTATACAGCACAGCCCCCCTGACATCACCATAGCTGGCCACTGACTGAGCCTCATGGAGTTCGTACTGTATACAGCACAGCCTTCTGACATCACCATGGCTGGCCGCTGACTGAGCTCTCATGGAGTGCATACTGTATACAGCACAGCCCCCCTCACATCACCATGGCTGGCCACTGACTGAGCCCTCATGGAGTGTGCACTGTATACAGCACAGCCCCCCTAACATTACCATGGCTGGCCACTGACTGAGTCCTCATGGAGTGCATACTGTAAACAGTACGGCCCTCCTGACACCACCATAGCTGGCCGCAAACTGAACTCTCATGGAGTGCGTACTGTATACAGCACAGCCCTCCTGACACTACCATGACTGGCCGCTGACTGAGCCCTCATGGAGTGCGTACTGTATACAGTACAGTCCTCCTGACATCAGAGCGGCTGGCCACTGACTGAGCCCTCATGGAGTTCGTACTGTATACAGCACAGCCTTCTGACATCACCATGGCTGGCCACTGACTGAGCTCTCATGGAGTGCATACTGTATACAGCACAGCCCTCCTGACACCACCATGGCTGGCCACTGACTGAGCACTCATGGAGTGCGTACTGTATACAGCACAGCCCCCTGACATAAACATGGCTGGCCACTGACTGAGCTCTCATGGAGTGTGTACTGTATACAGCACAGCCTCCTGACATCACCATGGCTGGCAACTGACTAAGCTCTCATGGAGTGCATACTGTATACAGCACAGCCTCCTGCCATCACCATGGCTGGCCACTGACTAAGCTCCCATGGAGTGCATACTGTATACAGTACAGCGCTCCTGACACCACCATGGCTGGCCACTAACTGAGCTGTCATGGAGTGCGTACTGTATACAGCACAGCCCTCCTAACACCACAATGACTGGCTGCTGACTGAACCAACATGGAGTGCGTACTGTATACAGTACAGTCCTCCTGACATCAGAGCAGCTGGCCGCTGACTGAGCCCTCATGGAGTGCATAATATATACAGCACAGCCCCCTGACATCACCATTGCTGGCCATTGACTGAGCCATCATGAAGTGCGTACTGTATACAGCACAGCCCCCTGACATCACCATGGCTGGCCGCTGACTGAGCCCTCATGGAGTGCGTACTGTATACAGCACAGCCCCTCTGACATCACCATGGCTGGCCAATGACTGAGTCCTCATGGAGTGCATACTGTATATAGTACAGCCCTCCTGACACCACCATGGCTGGCCGCTGACTGAGCTCTAATGGAGTGCGTACTGTATACAGCACAGCCACCTGACACTACCATGACTGGCCGCTGACTGAGCCCTCATGGAGTGCGTACTGTATACAGTACAGCCCTCCTGACATCAGAGCGGCTGGCCGCTGACTGAGCCCTCATGGAGCGTGTACTGTATACAGCACAACCCCCTGACATCACCATAGCTGGCCACTGACTGAGCCCTCATGGAGTGCATAATGTATACAGCACAGCCCCCTGACATCACCATAGGTGGCCATTGAATGAGCCCTCATGGAGCGCATACTGTATGCAGCACAGCCTCTTGACATCACCATGGCTGGCCACTGACTGAGCTCTCATGGAGTGCATACAATATACAGAACAGCCCTCCTGACACCACAATGGCTGGCCACTGACTGAGCTCTCATGGAGCGCGAACTGTATACAGCACAGCCTCCTGACATCACCGTGGCTGGCCACTGACTAAGCTGTCATGGAGTGCATACTGTATACAGTACAGCCCTCCTGACACCACTATGGCTGGCCACTGACTGAGCTCTCATGGAGTGCATACTCTATACAGAACAGCCTCCTGACATCACCATGGCTTGCCACTGACTGAGCTCTAATGGAGCGCGTACTGTATACAGCACAGCCTCCTGATATCACCATGGCTGGCCACTGACTAAGCTCTCATGGAGCGCATACTGTATACAGCACAGCCCCCTGACATTAGCATAGCTGGCCAATGACTGAGCTCTCAAGCAGTGCGTACTGTACACAGCATAGCCCCCTGACACCACCATGGCTGGCCACTGACTGAGCCCTCATGGAGTGCGTACTGAATACAGCACAGCGCACTGACATCACCATGGCTGGCCGCTGACTGAGCTCTCATGGAGTGCATACTGTATACAGCACAGCCCTCCTGACATCACCATGGCTGGCCGCTGACTGAGCTCTCATGGAGTGCATGCTGTATACAGCACAGCCCCCCGACATCACCATGGCTGGTCACTGACTGAGCTCTCATGGACTGCATACTGTATACAGCATAGCCTCCTGACACCACCGTGGCTGCCCACTGACTGAGCCCTCATGGAGTGTGTACTGTATGCAGCACAGCCCTCTGACATCACCTTTGTTGGCCACTGACTCAGCCCTCACGGAGCGCATACTGTTTACAGTACAGCCCCCTGACATCACCATGGCTGGCCGCTGACTGAGCCCTCATGGAGTGTGTACTGCATACAACACAGCCCCCCTGACTTCACCATAGCTGGCTATTGACTGAGCCCTCATGGAGCGCATACTGTATACAGCACAGTCCCCTGACACCACCATGGTTTGCCACTGACTGAGCCCTCGTGGAGTGCATACTGTATACAGCATAGCCCCCTGACTTCACCATGGCTGGCCACTGACTGAGCTCTCATGGACTGCATACTGTATACAGCACAGCCCCCGACATCACCATAGCTGGCCGATGACTGAGCTCTTATGGAGTGCGTACTGTATACAGCACAACCCCCTGACATCACCATGGCTGGCCACTGACTGAGCCCTCATAGAGCACATACTGTATACAGCACAGCCCTCCTGACACCACCATGGCAGGCCACTGACTGAGCTCTCATGGAGTGCGTACTGTATACAGCACAGCCCACTGACATTACCATGGCTGGCCACTGACTGAGGCCTCATGGAGTGCGTACTGTATACAGCACAGCCCACCTGACATCACCATGTCTGGCCACTGACTGAGCCCTCATGGAGTACATACTGTATACAGCACAGCCCCTTGACATCACCATGGATGGCCACTGACTGAGCCCTCATGGAGTGCGTACTGTATACAGCACAGCCCCCCTGACATCATCTTGGCTGTCCACTGACTGAGCACTCATGGAGTGCACACTGTATAAAGCACAGCGCTCCTGACACCACCATGGCTGGCCGCTAACTGAGCTCTCATGGAGTGCATACTGTATACAGCACAGCCTCCTGACATCACCATGGCTGGCCACTGACTGAGTCCTCATGGAGTGCGTACTGTATACAGCACAGCCCTCCTGACACTACCATGACTGGCTGCTGACTGAACCCTCATGGAGTGCGTACTGTATACAGTACAGCCCTTCTGACATCAGAGTTGCTGGCCGCTGACTGAGCCCTCATGGAGTGCATAATACATACAGCACAGCCCCCTGACATCACCATAGCTGGCCATTGACTGAGCCCTCATGAAGTGCGTACTGTATACAGCACAGCCCCCTGACATCACGATGGCTGGCCGCTGACTGAGCCCTCATGGAGTGCGTACTGTATACAGCACAGCCCCCGTGACATCATCATGGCTGGCCACTGACTGAGCCCTCATGGAGTGCATACTGTATACAGTACAGCCCTTCTGACACCACAATGGCTGGCCACTGACTGAGTTCTAATGGAGTGCGTACTGTATACAGCACAGCACCCTGACACTACCATGACTGGCCGCTGACTGAGCCCTCATGGAGTGCGTACTGTATACAGTACAGCCCTCCTGACATCAGAGCGGCTGGCCGCTGACTGAGCCCTCATGGAGCGCGTACTGTATACAGCACAACCCCCTGACATCACCATAGCTGGACGCTGACTGAGCCCTCATGGAGTGCATAATGTATACAGCACAGCCCCCTGACATCATCATAGCTGGCCATTGAATGAGCCCTCATGAAGTGCGTACTGTATACAGCACAGCCCCCTGACATCACCATGGCTGGCCACTGACTGAGCTCTCATGGAGTGCATACTGTATACAGTACAGCCCTCCTGACACCACTATGGCTGGCCACTGACTGAGCTCTCATGGAGCGCATACTCTATACAGCACAGCCTCCTGACATCACCATGGCTGGCCACTGACTAAGCTCTCATGGAGTGCATACTGTATACAGTACAGCCCTCCTGACACCACTATGGCTGGCCACAGACTGAGCTGTCATGGATTGCGAACTCTATACAGCACAGCCTCCTGACATCACCATGGCTTGCCACTGACTGAGCTCTCATGGAGCACATACTGTATACAGCACAGCCCCCTGACATCACCATAGCTGGCCACTGACTGAGCTCTCATGGAGTGCGAATTGTATACAGCACAGCCCCCTGACATCACCATGGCTGGCCGCTGACTGAGCTCTCATGGAGTGCATGCTGTATATAGCACAACCCCCTGACATCACCATAGCTGGCCGCTGACTGAGTCCTCATGGAGTACATAATGTATACAGCACAGCCCCCTGACATCACCATAGCTGGCCATTGAATGAGCCCTCATGGAGCGCATACTGTATGCAGCACAGCCCCTTGACTTCACCATGGCTGGCCACTGACTGAGCTCTCATGGAGTGCATACAGTATACAGAACAGCCCTCCTGACACCACAATGTCTGGCCACTGACTGAGCTCTCATGGAGTGCATACAGTATACAGAACAGCCCTCCTGACACCACTATGGCTGGCCACTGACTGAGCTCTCATGGAGTGCGTACTCTATACAGAACAGCCTCCTGACATTACCATTGCTGGCCACTGACTGAGCTCTCATGGAGCGCGTACTGTATACAGCACAGCCTCCTGACATCACCATGGCTGGCCACTGTCTAAGCTCTCATGGAGTGCATACTGTATACAGCACAGACTCCTGACATCACCATGGCTGGCCACTGACTAAGCTCTCATGGAGCGCATACTGTATACAGCACAGCCCCCTGACATTACCATAGCTGGCCAATGACTGAGCTCTCATGGAGTGCATACTGTACACAGCATAGCCCCCTGACACCACCATGGCTGGCCACTGACTGAGCCCTCATGGAGTGCGTACTGACTACAGCACAGCGCACTGACATCACCATGGCTGGTCACTGACTGAGCTCTCATGGAATGCATACTGTATACAGCATAGCCTCCTGACACCACCATGGCTGCCCACTGACTGAGCCCTCATGGAGTGTGTACTGTATACAGCACAGCCCTCTGACATCACCATAGCTGGCCACTGACTGAGCCCTAATGGAGCGCATACTGTATACAACACAGCCCCCTGACATCACCATGGCTGGCCGCTGACTGAGCTCTCATGGAGCACGTGCTGTATACAGCACAGCTCCCTGACATCACCTTTGTTGGCCACTGACTCAGCCCTCACGGAGCACATACTATTTACAGTACAGCCCCCTGACATCACCATGGCTGGCCGCTGACTGAGCTCTCATGGAGCTCATGCTGTATACAGCAACCCCCCCTGACATCACCATGGCTGGCCAATGACTGAGCTCTCATGGAGTGCGTACTATATACAGCACGGCCCCCTGACATCACCATGGCTGGCCGCTGACTGAGCTCTCATGGAGCACGTGCTGTATACAGCACAGCCCCCTGACTTCACCATGGCTGGCCACAGACTGAGCCCTCATGGAGTGCATACTGTATACAGCACAGCCCTCCTGACACCACCATGGCTGGCCACTGACTGAGCACTCATGGAGTGCGTACTGTATACAGCACAGCCCCCTGACATAAACATGGCTGGCCACTGACTGAGCTCTCATGGAGCGCGTACTGTATACAGCACAGCCTCCTGACATCACCATGGCTGGCCACTGACTAAGCTCTCATGGAGTGCATACTGTATACAGCACAGCCTCCTGCTGTTACCATGGCTGGCCACTGACTAAGCTGCCATGGAGTGCATACTGTATACAGTACAGCCCTCCTGACACCACTATGGTTGGCCACTGACTGAGCTCTCTTGGAGCGCATACTGTATACAGCACAGCCCCCTGACATCACCACAGCTAGCCACTGACTGAGCTCTCAAAGAGTTCGTACTGTACACTGCACAGCCCCCTGACACCACCATGGCTGGCCACTGACTGAGCCCACATGGAGTGCATACTGGATACAGCACAGCGCCCTGACATCACCATGGCAGGCCACTGACTGAGCTCTCATGGAGTGCATACTGTATACAGCACAGCCCTCCTGACATCACCATGGCTGGCCGCTGACTGAGCTCTCATGGATCGCATGCTGTATACAGCACAGCCCCCTGACATCACCATGGCTGGTCACTGACTGAGCTCTCATGGACTGCATACTGTATTCAGCATAGCCTCCTGACACCACCATGGCTGCCCACTGACTGAACCCTCATGGAGTGTGTACTGTATACAGCACAGCCCCCTGACATCACCATGGCTGGCCACTGACTGAGCCCTCGTGGAGTGCATACTGTATACAGCACTTCCCCCTGACATCACCATGGCTGGTCACTGACTGAGCCCTCATGGAGCGCATACTGCATACAGCACAGCCCTCCTGACATCATCATGGCTGGCCACTGACTGAGCCCTCATGGAGCGCATACTGTATACAGCACAGCCCCCATGACATCACCATAGCTGTCTATTGACTGAGCCCTTATGGAGTGCATACTGTATACAGCAGAGTCCCCTGACACCACCATGGCTGGCCACTGACTGAGCCCTCATGGGGCGCATACTGTATACAGCACAGCCCCCTGACACCACCATGGCTGGCCACTGACTGAGCCCTCATGGAGCACATACTGTATACAGCACAGCCCCCTGACATCACCATGGCTGGCCGCTGACTGAACCCTCACGGAGCTCGTACTGTACAGCACACACCTCCCTGACACCACCATGGCTGGCCACTGACTGAGCCTTCAAGGAGCGCATACTGTATACAGCACAGCCCCCTGACATCACCATGGCTGGTCACTGACTGAGCCCTCATGGAATGCGTACTCTATACAGCACAGCCCCCTGACATCACCATGGCTGGCCGCTGACTGAGCCCTCATGGAGTGTGTACTGTATACAACACAGCCCCCCTGACATCACCTTAGCTGGCTATTGACTGAGCCCTCATGGAGCGCCTACTGTATACAGCACAGCCCCCTAACACCACTATGGCTGGCCACTGACTGAGCCCTCATGGAGTGCATACTGTATACAACACAGCCCCCCTGACATCACCATAGCTGGCTATTGACTGAGCCCTCATGGAGCACACACTGTATACAGCATAGCCCCCTGACACCACCATGGCTGGCCACTGACTGAGCCCTCATGGAGCGCATACTGTATACAGCACAGCCCCCTGACATCACCATGGCTGGCCACTGACTGAACCCTCAAGGAGCGTGTACTGTATACAGCACAGCCCCCTGACACCACCATAGCTGGCCACTGACTGAGCCTTCAAGGAGCTCATACTGTATACAGTAAGGCTCATTGACTGTGACTGACGAATCACAGTCAAGGATCCATACTGTATTGTACTGTGTGTGGTGGACCAAGTTTAGTCACAGGCTATAGTTATGCATTTCATTTCTCCAGGTATGGCTATTTCCTTGGACTTAGTATTTTCCTTTTCCCTCAAACCCTGGACAGTTTCAGGAGCCCCTTGTTTGTAAATGGTCAACAGGGTGTAGCTATTTTAAATCTGATGTTTTTTGGCTGCTGTGGACTGGGGGGTGCAGGATGGGTAGAAGACCTAGCCAAATGCTACACCTAATAACCTCTCGTGCTGAAATGCTGAACATGCTGACAAGTAGCAAAGCCAGCTACTAATTTTATGCTGTATTCTGTATTTAAATGTTGTGCCCTCTGTGTCATGTTCTTTGGGAATCTATCATTCTTAGTTATATGGTTTTGGTTGCTCTGTACTCCCAGAAGTGTTTTTTTCTTTTTACATGCAGGTAAAGCTTTAGAAGGCAGAAAGGAGAACGCGGAACAGGCAGTGCAGTGAGCCCTGTATGCGGTGCATCCTCCCCACCTAGCCGAACATTCACTGAGGACAACCTGGAGACTGGTTCCCTGAATTTTGCAACCTTAAAGTTTAGACAATAAGCCATAGGATGTGAATAAGCTGTTCATAATATCTCACTCAGTTTATGTCAGGTATGCCGGCTAATCCATAGGGTTTCTTCGTCAAAGGCAGGGACACACAGTGCTTGCAGTCTGTACTCAGTCTGTTTTTCCTTCTTGCAGCAGCAGAGGGAGTGAGCCAAATAAACTGGATGGTATACTGAGGAATGACCTGGAGAGAGACCCTTGGAGGAGATCTGGATTTGGTCAGAGAAAGAAGAACAGAGCAGGGAAACCAGGAGAGGTTTGCTCAGGAAACAGAACTGTGCAAGTCTGGCTGGATGAGCAGTCTGCAGGCTCAACAATGGATCTGAAGAACTAGTGAATTAACAGCAAAGAAGTGGGATAGATATAGAGAACAAACGATGGGGTAGTGTGTGGTATGAGAATTTAATGTACACCCGAGGTGTGGAATGCCACATAAACCCTGAGGGCGAAGCCCAAGGGATTTATTAAAAGCATCCCACACCAAGGGTGTACATTAAATTCGTATACCACACACAGACACACTACTCCATCCTTTATTTTTTATAATTGCTGGTCAGCAATTTTTCTTCTTCCTTTTTTAGGCAACCTGACTTTAGTGAAAGAATGAAAGACACACACACACACACACACACACACACACACGCGCCACACACAGTCTTTCAGGAGAATTAACATTCTCTTTTTCATTTTTGTTGCTTCTGAGTTTTTTTGGGGGTTTGTTTTTAGTTTTAAACTTACATTCTGGCAGTTGAGATCGCAATTAAAAAGTGCTGCACCAGTAGCCGTCACAGCTGTGGTCAAGATCGCGCTGGATACATCCCAAGGCAGACAAATGGCAGGATCAATCAGGTACAGCTTTTTTTAAGCTGTAATAGGCAGGATCAACCAGGTAAATTTAATAACACTAATAAAATACCACGAAAAGGGTCATGTTCTGGTGGCTCCTCGGTAAGCGAGTGAAGGAACCGCCATGTTTGCGGAAGTGTTAATCCCTCCCACACACACAAGCAAAAGCTAATAAGGGAGTACTATTTGTGGATGCCAGTGCACGTGAATTCCATAACAACCCATGGGTTATTATGGAAGATATCAACTCGGGCAGCACATACAAAAAATTGCTGACCAGTTATTATATTGAGAATACTGAGTAAGCATACTGCCAGTGAAGCTGATGGTTCATAGCATACTGAACTCTGTGATACAGAACTATAGAGGTGGGTGAAATCAGCAAATTCCAAATTCACAGAATTTTCATGAAATTCTGAAAATTTGTGTGAAATTTTATGACATTTTTCTGAATTTTCTGAACTTCTTTAATTGGCCATAACCCAGTCCATGTTACAGTTCAGGGTCTACATCTTGGCAGGCGTATTGTCTGGTACCAGCCCTAAAAGCTTGCCAAGTGTCATTACATTTGGATGAAGGGCGAAGATGTTATAGGTGCTCAAAGTCTAGCAATTTCATATTCATGTGAACATTTCTGAAAATGTGTCTATGCTTACAACATGGCCACCTTTGGAGCTAGATAACTGAAAAGTTAGATGAATACTTTCTTGGAAGATTCATAGAAACTGCTGAATAGAGACTGTAAGGTTTAGCTATGACCTGCCTCCCAACACGACTTCCAGGGGCTTGCTTCCGAACCTGGATCATCAGCAGTAGCCCATCACATGGGCATCGGTGATTGAGCTCTTGCAATAATGGGGACTCACTCCCAGTGCATGCCATGTGGGCTACTGATGAGGTAGGGCAACTGGGTGGGGTGGGTCGGTGCATATAGCAACAGGATGTCACTACACATAAGTGCAGGGGGGTGGGAGCAAGCACACTCAGTGAGGGGCAGGAGGGGTTTTGAGAGGCAGTGCTGCAGTGGGCTGCTGAGCTGGCCATGTGGCATGGTGGGTGGGTTCGCAGCTTGGGTGGGCAGGGTGCTGGATTTGGTCTGGGCACAGGTGCATTTTTGTTAGCCGGCCTAATTTTTTTGACATTTTGCACCCCCAACATACCCCGAGGTTGAGAATCCTTAAGTAGGGGTGGGGCAGCAGCCCTTTTCATTAAACATTAAAATGCAAGTCCCCGGTGCCGTTTGGCTGTGCACCAGGGAGTCAGAGTGCCAACATTGATTTTTGGTGCCTGACTTCACCATAACGCCTATCACCTTTTGGCAGTCATTGTTATGATATGGAACCACCGTCAGCATGGCAGCATGATGTTCTGATGCTGGACCATGGTAGTTGCCATAAAGCCTAATATTTAGGGTCAATCAACCGAACAACATTGCTGATATTCCGTTCTCTAGCTTTAAACTTATAGGGGCTTAAAATTCAGCAGTTTACATAATTGCAAATGTAATTTTAAAATGCCTGAAAGTTTTTTTTATTTTATCAGGAGAGACACACTTAGATGAAAGCTTATTTACAGGTGTGACCTGGGAGCACAAGAAGTAAAGTAACTTGTTCAGGGTCACACAGTATGCAAATTGGGGCTGTGGGATTCAAACTCAGGTTTGCAGTTCAGAGCTTTAAACCACTGCACTTTACTGCCTCCTAGTTTGGAGGCTTATAACTCAGTCATCTTTAAAGCTAAAGAGCTGAAACTTGGCACACACACATGTATGGGCAAGGGTAATGTCAGCATACCGATTTAGGTGCAATGTTCACAAATGTTTTTAGTTTACATGGTTGATCAACCAATTGACTTGTAGTGTATACTGTAAGCTGTCATTCAGAGTTCAGTCGATGAGCAGCTGTGGAGGTGTGTTGATGGATGTGCTGCTCGCTGACTGGCAACCATGCTGGGGCAGGGGAAGCGGGGTGGTCTGTGATTACCAGAGTAGGTGGGGGGTTGGCAGGACCACTACACTATGGAAAGCTATTAATTTTCATATCAGGTGGGTGATCAGCAATGGGGAAGGACCCTGCTCTATGGGATATTTTTATTTTATTCTTAGTTGGGCGATCGGGGACTGGGGTGAGACCATTACACTATGAAAAATAAATTGATTTATTAAGGAGTGGGTAATGGGGTGATTGAGGGATGAAGGGGGACCCTACACTATGGAAAATCATTTATTTATTACTGGGTGGGTGATCAGGTGATCGGGGACAGGGGTGGGACCCTACACTATGGAACTTTATTTTTATTAAAAGCAGGTGGGAGATCTGGAGATCGGGGACAGGGGTGGGACCCTACACTGTAGAATACTACTTTTCTTACCATCGGTCCACGATTGGGGAGGGGGGGCAACACTGGACTATGGGGGAATGCAGCTGCATGAGACTTGGGCTGGTTGCATGTCCAATGGGCCGTTTGCATGCCCATTAGTGAATAGCATTTTAGTGCCTGAGTGCTGTTGGCTGCAGGGCCATTTTCCTGGCTGGCTGTGGGGGTGAATATTCCACTGCTTTACCTGTTTTAGCACTGCCCCCACTGGCCCCTATTCATTGTCAGATAGCCTGGTGGGCTATCTGACTGTGAATAGCTCCATTGCCCACCAGTGCAGCTGGGAAGTGCAGCGCAAATGTTTGTGCCCACTTTGCCTTCCCTTTGTGAACCCTGGCCCCAGATATCAAGGAAACATATAAGCAGAAAGAGAGATCAGATTTAAGATATTGTGAAGAATTGTCTTCACCGTATATATAAAAGTATTTTAGATCCACCATCTGTACCCCCCACTCCCCCACCCCCACCCCGACCTCCCTCATTTCTGGAACACAGGGGAATTGCCACAAAATAAAGAAATTAGACAGCCTGAGAGGAATTTATGTAAAAATGTAATGGCTGGCTTGGAGGATTTGAAAAGTGAAATCAGACAAGGAAACAGCTTGCTTCATGAATTAGTGTTACTGATGCAAAATAAAACTAACGACAACAAAGCAATTCATAAAAACACAGTTCAGCAAAAATCAAACAGATGTAGAACAGGAAGGGAAAGTGGAGACAGAAGAAAAACAAGACAGTAGTTAGAAAAGGAAGTAGTGGAAATAGATTTTCTGGTTATTGAACTGACAACAAGGAAGAAATTGCTGAAAGAACAATAGACTAAAATGTCAGAAAAAAGACAGAATATATGAAAGCAAAAGGAGTAGATACTTCAAAACTGGAGACAAGGTACTATCAAAAAGGAACACAATATATGAAAGGTACAGTTTAGGGACAAAACCATTAAATTTAGCTGTTTCAGATATCACAAAGGAGGAGGCAATATAGCGCAGTGGTCTAAGGCTCTGAGCTACAAATCTGGTGATATCCAGCAGACCAGACCTGGGTTTGAATCCCACAGCTTCCACTTGCATACTGTGTGACCCTGAGCAAGTCACTTAATCTCTTTGTTCTCCCAGGTTGCTCCTGTAAAAAAGCTTTCAGCTTAGTGTGCTATACCTGGTTAAATAACTAAAAAAAAAATTTAAACTATACCTGACACAATGGATAAAGAGAAATTAACAAAAACGGTGTCATTCTTTTGATGGTATTTTTAAAAGATATTTCAAAAGGAAAAATGAGAATTTCCTGTCACTAAAAATGACAGTTTACAATCTCTGCAGAGAATTATGGGTAATAAGCTTAAATGTGTACAGATACAAAGCTGAAAGTGATTTTTTTATAGACCACCAGGGAAAGTGATTTTTTTTGTTTACATGATTGGGGATAGGGAGGGGATCCAGGTCAGGTACGGTAACCCATTACCACCTCAAACTACCCAACCTGTAAAGTACACTGTTATGTCAGTTAGGGTAGTAAATTACCTGAACTACCCTACCCGACCAAAAAATGCCGATAGCCCACCTACCTGATCCAGCTACCAGATGGGTAGCCCATCCCTATTTGAGAGCGCTATGGGTACCTCAGGGTTTGACATGGCTCTTCTTCCTTTCTTATGTCTTGTTGACCTTACTCTGCCCCAGTCATTTATCTCAGGATACTGCTCTCTCTACCCCTTTTTGGAGAGTAAGTTTCAAAATTAAAGCAAGGGGAGTCTCCTACTTCATCCCTTGATCTTTTTTTCTGTTCATGCTGATTTAATGTTAGCATGGGATTCTCTGCAGTTATTGTGTTCACAGATATTTCAGTTTGATTGATCTCTTCTCACTGTGAAGCCCCTCCACCATTTTATCACACTAATTAGTTAGTAAGGTCAATTGCTTGCCTTTACTGCATTTAAAATTGCGAATCTGGTCCTGTTTAGAAATGAATGCATACATGCTACACTGATTGCAATTAACGACAGACCCTTCTTGTCTCAGTAATTCCAGAATGCCCCTATTGGGTCAATTTTGATTTTGTTTCTACTTTATGAATAATTGCAAGGCTATGCCGTGGTTCAATGGACGGAGCAACAAACCATGCCCTCAATCAGGCCTTAAAAGGCCTCTCCATTTGGTTGGTTCAAGATCATTCTTTCATTGCAGCTGGAGGCTTCATCGGCCGCTCCCTCGCTTGCTTCCCCTTTTCCATTGTTGTCTCTCCCTTCTCTGCTACTTTTGCTGCCTGTCTCATTCTGCTGGGCCCCTTCCTACTCCTACCTTGGTTGCCGCCCCATTTGTTCCCCTCCCAGCTCCTCCTCTCATCTTCCTCTCTCACTGTACCTCCTTCATCCGCTGCTCATCCTGTTTTCTTCCGCTTTTCCCATGCCTCTGGCTGTACCTCCATTTTTCCTGCAGGCACCTGAGTGTGATGTCACCCACTGGCTCCACTCCATTCCTCAGTTCTCATCTTTCCATCATGGCTGCCGGCTGCCTCGTCTTCTCTGCTGTCCATGCCCTGGACTCCCCCATCACTTGGATTCCTCGTTTGTTCCTCCCGGTCTTCCTTCAGGGCTTCCCCACTCATCGGAGCTGCTGATCAGTTTGTCCTACTGCTTCCGGGTCTGTCTACCCCCTGGTGCTGGTGTCCTGCCCGGATCATCCTTGGCTAGCTGGTCCAGAGCCTTTTCCTTTGCCTGGCTGGATTCCTTGTTCCTCCCTCATGCATGCACTGGCATGGTGATGCTCTGTAGGGCGTTTGGTCTGCAGCTCCACATGGCCATTCCCCTCCTGGCTTGTAGGTCTGCAGTAGCCATTGCAATGTCAGTTGCTCTGTATTTTTGGACTTTAGCTTGCTCCAGCCAAGTAGCATTCCAGCTCTGAGCTTTCTTTGCTGCTTGGCATTCCGTAGCACTACCGGTGAAGGCCGTTCCCAGCTGTGCTTGCTCTACCTGTTTTTCCTCATTTTGGCTGCTTGCTTCCATCTTCCCTCTCTGGCAGGTCAGCCAGCTTGCAGCCTCTGGCATTTAATCTCTTATTCCTCCTTGCCACTCATGAGCCCAGCTACAGCTGATGGCCTTTCCTTATTTTATTTTACCTTGCTGTTTTTCTGGTTTCCCAGTGCCTAGTTCATGGCTCTCTCTGTTTTTCCAACAGTGGGGGTCTGCTGAGTCATGATGGGTGCCATGGCTCCAGGTAGCTGGCCTTCTACCATCTCTTCCACTAGTACTCATACCTCTGTTTTCCAGACTCCCACTATACTAACCTCCTAAAGCATGATGTTGCTAGGCTCATATCTCCCTCCTCTCCTTGTCAGACTCCATTCATCTCGAACCTCATCCTTCCTGTACCGAATTTGTAGTTCCTCCTACCTACCATTATACCTAGTTTTCCTCCTGGTACTTTATACCTCAGCCGTCGGCTGTGGGCTTTGTCCAGCCATTCTTGTCTCTCCTACTCATGCAATTGCATCCATTTCTAATTTGACTATTAATGGACCAAGTTGGTATGCACTCCTGTGGTTACTGCCTGCAATCTCCTTTTCTGGATCCACATCGGGGTCTACTTCACTCTGTCCTACCTCTGTGCAGGTCTACTTGTTTACATCAACTATTCAAGCATACCCCTCATATTCAGTTCAGTTCAGTTTATTATGAGGGATAAAATCCATTGAACAGAGAGTCACGTGATGGCACTGTAGTGGAGACAGCATTGCTGATCGTCTCCCTCCCGGAACGCCGACTTTTTGTTTATAAATAACTCTTTTCTTATCCAAAACTAGTAAAAGGCAGTATTTTGAGTTACGATATATCTCTACACTCATCGCGGTGGGATCATTTTCGGAAACCGGCGATCCGCGAGTTGGCAATCGAGGTGGAAACTTTGGCCTACTACTGCAATGGAGGCTGAAATGAGACAGGCCCCTCCAACACATACCCCACCGTCAACGCTGGAAAAAGGTCAGAAGAGACTGAAATCTCAACCCGCTGCTTCACTTAAGCCTGCTGCCACTACCTCTACAGCGCAATCAAATGCTCTGCTCACCGAAAAAAGATTTATGGAGGAGCTTCTGCCTTTCAAATCTGCATTACACGAGTTGACCTCCGAGTTAAAATCACTCAGAGGAGATCTGGCAGAAACGAAGAGAGCCATCTCGGATACTTCTGTACAAGTCATCTCCTTGGAAAAATGGAAACAATCGGTTGACACTGAAATCTCAAATATTAAACAAAAACAACACAGGATGGATTCCAAGCTAGAAGATCTAGAGGGCAGGAGTAGAAGAAATAATGTGCTCATAATCGGTCTCCCTGAAGATGCTGAAGGCTCAACACCAATTACCTTTCTGCAAAAACTACTGGCTAAAGTTGTGGGTCCATCTCCTAATAATTCCACGTATATAATTGAATGGGTTCATCGCTCTTTATGCCCGAAACCTGAAGTTGGGAAACTGCCTCGACCCCTTATTATAACATTTTTGAACTATCAAGATAAAGTGCATGTGCTGAACCAGACAAGAGAAGCTCGTCAGGTTCTATGGGAAGGTCAACAGCTTCACTTCACTCAAGATTTACCATCCGCCATTAGGCAGAGGTGTGCAGAGTATCATCCCATGGTCACCAAACTAATAGAGGCTGGGATTCGATACCGAGTTCAATACCCATCACGCTTCTCAGTCTTTGTTGCAGGATCATGGCATAACTTTGAGAGTGCCCAGCAAGTGCTTCCAGCACTTCAGTCCCTTCTGCCTGATTTGTTTGTGGCCTGCTGAAAGCTTAATGGGTCGAAGAAAGTCTGTTCTGCTGAACATGTGTCAATGGCCATATAGAGCCTAGACAATATACTATGAGTCACAATTGGGCGACAGAGCCTGGTGTAAAGCGTTGGTTGTTTTTTTCCTTTTTTTTTCATTTTCAGACAAGAAATTACTGAGAGGATGGAAGATTTACTACATATACTTAGCTGCTCCTGTTGCAGGATCAGGGCACAATCTGAAGAGTGCTCAACAAACTCCTTCTATGCTACAGTTTTGTTTGTGTTCTGCTGAAAACTAATTGGGACTTAGAAATGCCTTTTTCAGTTTTTCTTTTATTTTAATGATAGGTGCTGTAAAACAGTGTACTATCGGACTTTTAGTGCTTGGACAATTCATCCAGGAGGCACAAGAAGGCAACTGAGCCCGGGGGCAAAGGAGGGGGTTATCTTTTCTTTTTCTGCTCCTATTCATTTTGTTTGGATAAGAAAGTATAGAGATGCTGGCAGATTTACTATATTGGGGCGATTATTTTTCACAATAGCTCAAGAGTTCCCGTTACTGTGCTGGGTGACTCAGATCTTTGGCATGGTAGTGATGCATACCCGGGCTCAGATGAATAACTGCCAGCTAAGCAAACAACTAATTGAGCTGGATAACTCTTGAACTCAAGTTTCTTTTCTAAAACTGGATGGGTTGGCTTTCGGGGGGGGGGGTGAAATTCAGCGATCGGAATACCAGCAGGGCACCATGTGCTACGGACAGGGATGGGGGATCATCACAGCCAGGCGCAGCCTTTCTTTTTGGAGTGTTTTGGTGGCAATGGTAAATTATATATGTCAGCGCCAGATATTTACTACATTTAGTAGGTTTAAATTAAGAAAGGTTGTGGTGGCTAGTGATAGTTATTTAATTAAAAGAAAATGTAAGAATAGCTATACTTTAGAGGTTATGATGTTTTGTCTATGTGTAATCTATATAGGGTATAATCACTATGATCATAGGGGGATTAAGGGTATTGGGTTGTCTGCCACCAAGGGGAATAGTATTAAACTGAGTTCAGTTATTTTGTTCACGGCTGTATACCCCTATGGTTTGTATTTTTCTCAGGTATTTTATTATGATCTACAATCGGGATTAAATACGGTTCCTGGAATATAAAAGGGGCACAAACTCCTGCTAAACATTCTAAAATTTTAGTTCATCTTAAAAACTTGCAGATTGATGTCGCCTTTTTGCAAGAGACACATCTCAAGTCAACAAATATCCATAATTTTCATAGGAATTGGGTGGGGCAGGTGTATGGGTGGCAAAGATACCAAGAGACGTGGTGTAGCCATCTTAATTGTTCGTGACACCTTTTTAAACTTCCACAGGCTATAGTGGATCCTGAAGGAAGATTTGTCATTATATATGAGGCCTTGATTCACACAGAAGTTATTCTGGGGTTGATTTATATTTCTCCAATTGGACGACCCGGAATTTTTCACCTTTATAGTGTCAATACTTGCCCTTTGGTCTAAGTTACCAATATTGCTTGGTGGGGACTAGAATATTGTGCTTTCAAATATATTAGATAGATCTAGTCCAGCCAGGGTACAACCTTCTCCTGGTCAGAAAGCCATACAGGAATTAATGTCCTCCTTGGGTCTGGTGGACCCCTGGAGACTCACATACCCGTAAGATAGAGAATATTCTTTTCATTCTCTACTGCATAATACCTTTTCCCGTATTGATTTTTTTCTCCTATCAATGGATCATATTTCAGGGGTCTCCGCAGTATACTACTCATCTAAGGCTATCTCGGATCATCGGTTGGCCTATCTCCAAGTTTTTCCCAAATGTCCATAGAGACAGAGTTTGAGATTCAACAATCAGCTTCTAAATTCAGTTGAATATGTCCGTCTAATGCGAGATTTTATCAGGATATACATGGAGAATAATGCCTCATCGATGCCTAGAAAGGACTTTCTATGGGGATCCCTGAAATGTGCACTGAGGGGTGAAATAATTCGTTTGGCGACAATACGTAAAAAACAAAAAAATTCTGAACTTTCTTCAAAATTAACCCAAATTACAGAGCTAGAGAGATCCCTTTCTCCTTCATCCCCAGAAGGGGATTGGATTAAATTGGAATTTCTCAGGGCTCAATATAATAAATTATTAGCTGAAAAAACAGAATTCATGTTAACTGGTTCCAAAATTGTATATTTTGACCAGGGGGAGAAGGCGGGCAAACTATTAGCTTTGCGTTTACGCACTCAGTTAGCTGAGAGAATAATTCCGTCAGTTTACTCTCTATCAGGTGCACTTCTAAGCTCGCCTCGGATATTGCTAATGCTTTTCGAGAGTACTATCAGCAGCTTTATTCAGCTCCCCACTAATCATCAGCTCTCTCAACAGATGGAGTCATTTCTCCAAGATATTGAGCTCCCAGTACTGGCCGAGCATCAAGTTGACATATTAAAATGTCCTATTGTTCTATCAGAAATTCTTGATGCTATTGACTCTCTCTCAGCAGATAAGTTACCTAGGCCTGATGGCTTCACAATTAATTTTTATAAGGCGTTAAAGGATATTATCGCCCCTATTTTGTTGGAAACATTTAATTATTTATTTAAGAATGGCTTATCGGACACTTTGTTATCCTTAGTTACCATAGTGGTCTTCCCGAAACCTAATAAGGACCCTCTAAAAATAACTAATTACAGACCTATTTCTCTCATTAATGTAGATCTTAAAATTTTAGCCAAAGTTCTCTCATCTAGAATTGGTCAGGTATGGGAACATCTTATCAGTATAGAACAAGTTGGATTTGTCAAAAACAGACTCTCCTCCGACCATCTCAGGAAATTAGCCTATCGTTTCTCCATGTCCAGGGACTCAAACAATGCTGCTGCTCTCGTGTCCCTGGACGTGGAGAAAGCTTTCAATAGGGTCTTGTGGGAATATCTTTTCTTATTACTTTCTAAGTATCGAATACCTCAGGAATTTATACAATGGGTTAAAATACTGTATACAACACCATCTGCCCGAATTCAATGTAATGGTGTCCTATCCTCTCCCTTTACCCTGTCACAAGGCACACGTCAAGGTTGCCCTTTATCTCCTTACTTATTTAATCTATATCTAGAACCTCTTATTAGGAAAATTAATCTCTCTATATTGGTGAACGGCATTCGAATAGGTCACCATGAATATAAAATATCTGCGTATGCAGACGATTTACTGTTACATATTGTAGATCCAGAGCAATCTCTTCCAAGAGTGTTCCAAATCATAACACAATTCGAGTCTTTCTCAAATTACAAACTAAACCTGGCCAAAACTGAAATTTTTCCCCTCAATAAATATACTATGAAAGCAGATGTAGCCCATTTGGGGATACAATGGAATCCTGATAAAATGAAATATCTTGGAATTTACCTTCATCCTTCCTTGAGAGTCATGAGACAACTCAATCTGGATAGTCTGGTTAACAGCTTAACAGAAGACTTTAAGCGTTGGTCTAAATTACCATTACCTTTATGGGGGCGTAAGAACATCATCAAAATGAATGTGTTGCCACGTTTGTTATATCCAGTTCAAATGCTGAATCAGACTTTACCATACTCATGTTTTTTTCGAGTACATGGTATTCTGAGAAAATTTATGTGGCAAAACAAAAAGGTGAGAAGAAGTTATCTAAAATCAGCGAGGAAAAAGTTAGACGGTGGTCTCCAGGCTTCAAATTTCTATATATACTATTTAGCAATACAACTGACTCAAATCCGATATTGGCTACAGCCTATACACGAGGTTCATTATTTACCTTCTTGGGTCAGGATCGAACAGGATCTTTGTGAGGATGCAGGGATGGACCCAATAGTTTTACCCTTTATTCCACTAAGAAGGCTTCCAAAACCTTTACATAATACTCCTTTAAACTCTCTAATCCAGACACAGCAACAGTTTAGTGTCTTTCTTAAAAAAGATAGATTAAAGGATATTGCTCAACCTGTGTTTTGTAACCCTAACTTCTTAATTGCTGGTAAACCAATAACATCTCAATTGTTCTGGCCCCAAATAGGCATAGAGAGGGTTGAGCAACTGGTCAAGGATCAAAAAATTATTTCTTTTCAGGAAGGTCGCCTTTTGTTTCAATGGAGAGAAAACTCAATTTTTAAATATTTTAAATTATCTCATTCACTGACGCAGCATTTTGAGGCTGGAACATGGCACAACTCTTTTTCCAGTGTGCTAACTCCTTATTTAGAGGCCATACCCTCCTCCCATTTAATATCTTATTCTTATGATTGTATTATATCGACAGCTACTTCGGCTGATAATCAAGGCTATGGTCAATGGAGTAGGGTTACCCAGATCTCTTCTAATTCTAGAGACTGGGCCCCTATCTGGGCACATCTATATAAATAAATTAAATGGGACAAATATAGATATATGCAGTTCCATATAATTCATAATTTATATTATACTCCTTCCAAACTACATCGTTTTGGTCTCCTGCACACTAGCCATTGTTCTAAATGTCATCAAGATGCTGCAGACTTGATCCATATGTTATGGTGTTGTGCCTTTTGGCGGAGTATAGAGAATAGATTAAATCCATTATTAGTTTTGACAGGCAGTTTCAGTATAGAAACATGCCTCATTGGTGAATATACATCTGTATCTGGGAGTAATCAGAGACCCCACCTGGCATTGATCTCTGCATGTGCAAAAAATGTTATATTAAGGCATTTGAAGGATTCTACTGCTCCCAGCTATCTGGAATGGTTTAACGAAATTATGTTTGCTCTGCAAGCTGAATATACAATTGCAAAGTTGTCCAATGGTATGAAGAAATATGCTAAAAGATGGGAACTTCTCTATACTCTTCTCACAACTAATCAACGGTGGTCCTTGCCCATCCAAAGCTCTGGACAGTGTTCTCCTTGTCCTTAACTTGTGGTGGTGGGGATTTTTTTTTTTTTGCTTGTTTTGTTTGTGTCCCTATTAGGAAGTGAATGTAGTATGCAATTATGGTTTGGATTAGTGTAACTGGTGGCAGACCAGGGTTGGGTGGGTGGAGGGGTGGGGGTGAGAGTGAGTGGGGGAACCTGTAAGCACCAGATAATGTATTGTTCCTTTAAGCTGTAAATGTCTTATACTTATCTTTAACATCTTTCGGTCTAATGCTTTAGAAACATAGAAACATAGACTTTGACGGCAGATAAGGACCGCTAGGCCCATCTAGTCTGCCCATTTCCCTACCTACAGGATAGGCCTCAGATCCTAGTTAACCAACAGCCTATTTCTTCCTACCCCCCACAAGAATTGCCTTATGTCTGTCTCATGCATTCTTGAATTCTCCCACAGTTTTAGACCCCACAACCTCCTCAGGAAGGCTGTTCCATGCACCCACCACCCTCTCTGTGAAAAACATACTTCCTCACATTGCCCCAGAACGCCCCCCTTCTATCTTTAAATTGTGTCCCCTTGTTCTTGCAAGTCTCTTTTTCTGAAAGATGCTACCCTCTTGGACTTTGTTGATTCCACTGAGGTACTTAAAAGTTTCTATCATGTCCCCCCTCTCCCTTCTTTCCTCAAGGGTATACATATTAAGCTCCTCAAGTCTCTCTCATACGGCTTCTCTTGCAGACCCTGCACCATTTTAGTTGCCCTCCTCTGACTGCCTCTATCCTGTCTATGTCCTTGCGGAGATGGGGTCTCCAGAACTGGACACAGTACTCCAGATGGGGTCTCACCAACTGTCTGTACAGAGGGATAACAACTTCCTGTTTTCTGCTGATGATGCCTCCTATACATCCCAGTATACCCCCAGCCCTCCCTACTGCCTTCTCACATTGCTTGCTAACCTTAGGTCATCTGATATGATTACCCCAGGTCTCTTTCCTTTTTGTTGTTGTTACTACCTCCCCACCCATTGTGTATTCTTCCCCTGGGTTCTTGTTTCCCAGGTGCATTATTTTGCACTTCTTTGCATTGAATCCTAGCTGCCATGCTTCTGACCATTCTTCCAACCTTGCCAAGTCCCTTTTCATCCTTTCCACGCCTCCTTGTGTATCAACCCTGTTGCAGATCTTTGTGTCATCTGCAAAAAGGCATACTTTTCCTTCCAGTCCCTCCGCAATGTCACTGATGAAGACATTAAAAAGGACTGGACCCAATACTGAACCCTGCGGTACCCCACTAGTAACCCCCTTTCTTCAGAGTGGACTCCATTTACAATTACCTTCTGTGTCCTGTTGTCCAGCCAATGTTTTACTTAGGCTACCACCCTGGGTCCCACTCCCAGGCTGGTTAATTTGACTATTAATCTTTTGTGTGGGACTGTGTCAAATGCCTGCAAAAGTCTAGGTAGGCCATGTCCACAGCCCTCCCTGGTCTACTACTTTGGTCACCCAGTCAAAGAAATCTATTAGATTTGTCTGACATGACCTTCCTGCTGTGAACCCATGCTGCCTTGGGTCCTGTGCTCCACTGGCCTCTAGGTACTCAACTATTCTTTCCTTCAGAAGTGACTCCATCACTTTCCCTACCACAGAGGTCAGACTGACAGGTCTGTAGTTTCCTGCCTTTGTCTTGGTCCCACTTTTGTGAAGGGGAATCACATCCGCCTTCCTCCAGTCCTCGGGTACCACACCATCCTCCCATGATTTATTAAAAGAGTAGCCAGTGGTTTCATTAGTTCCTCCCTTAATTCTTTAGAATTCTGGGTGACTTCCATCAGGACCCATTGCTTTGTCCACCTTCAGTTTTAGGAGTTCTTGCAGAACCCTTTCTTCTGTGAAAGGACTGGATCAACCCCTATCAAGAGTGCTTCTGTTAATTGGATTAGGCACTTCCTCCTCTTTTGTAAATACTGAGCAGAAATATTCATTCAGTATTCCTGCTTTTCACTGTCCCTCTGCCCACCCACCGCTCATTCTATTCAGCCTCACTATCCTCCCTTTGTCTTTCTCACGCCGTGATGTACCTATAAAAGGTTTTATCGCCTCTTCTAACTGAGTTGGCTATCTTTCCTCAGTTTGGGCCTTTGCTATTCTGACTTCCTTCCCTGCTTCCTTCTGCCTTAACTGGTACAGCTCTCTGTCCTGCTCCTTCTGTGTTTCCTTATACTTCCGGAATGCTATCTTTTTCTTCCTGACTTTCACAGCCACCTCTTTTGAGAACCATAGTGGCTTTTTCTTTCATTTTGATTTGTTTATTTGCTTCACACAAAGGCTTGTTGCCACTGTGATGGCAGTTTTGATAATTCCCCATTGTTGCTCCACACCTCCTTCTAGCCTGTTTGCTAGTGCTTTTCTGAGGCACTCTCCCATCTTGCCAAAGTCAGCCCTCCTAAAGTCCAGTACCCTCACTTTTGTATGGCTTGACTCTGTAGCTGAGTTTAACGTGAACCACAGTGTTTGATGGTCACTTGTCCCCAGATGGCAACCCACTCTAGATTTGAGATCCTCTCACTGCCCCTGCTTGAGAGTATGGAGGTCTAAGATTGCCCTCACGAGTGGGTTCCAAACTAACTGTTCAATGCCTGCCACCTGTAGGGCATCAAGAATGGCCCTGTTTTGGATGTGGCTGCAGCAAATGTGCTCCAGTTAACATCTGGCATATTCAGGTCTCCCATCAACAGTATCTCCCTTTCTCTGCCATTCTAAGAATGCCTTCTATCATATCCTTGTCCATTTCTTCCCCCTGACATGGGGGTCTGTACACAACCCCTGTGCAGATTGTGGTGCCCTTTCCAGTCTCCAAGGTGACCCACAGTGACTCTCTCCTCCCTGTTTACTCTTTTGTTCAGTTGCTTTTATCCCTTCCTTTACATAGAGAGCTACTCTTCCCCCTCTTCTCCCCTGCCTGTCTCTCCTGTAGGTTATGTACCCTGGTATGTTAACATCCCAGTCATGGTTCTCTGTGTACCATGTTTCTGTGACTGCTACGATATCCAGGCATCCCTCTTCCATTAAAGCCATCAGCTCAGGGAGCTTGTTGCCCAGACTACGGGCATTGGTACTCATTACCCTCCATTTCCTGATGGCCTTACTCCCTTTTGCCCCATCCCTGTCCTTCTTGCCTTTGTCACTTTCTCCATTTACCCCTGCCCTTCTCCCTATCGACACCTCTATGTTGGTGTTTGCCGCACTTACTACCATGATTATTTGGGGGCTAGGATTTTCCTGCTCCTTTCCAGTGCCTCCCCCCTTGGCTAGTTTAAAAGCTTGCCAATGAAGCATTTAAACCTATCACCTAGGATCCTGGTTCCCCTCCCGGACAGATGCAGCCCATCATGCCAGTATAGGCTTGCATCACTCCAGGTGGACCCCCAGTCCCCAATGAAGCCAAATCCTGAGCTCCACACCAGTTTTTCAACCACTGATTGAATCCCATGGTGCGGAACACCCTAGCGCCTCCTATGCCATAGATGGGTAGCACCTCCGAGAAGGTTACCGTGCATGCTACTTGACTAAGGCCCCTCCCCAATTCCACAAACTCTTCCTGCACTTCTCTAATCCCTTTCTTAGCCAGGTCATTTGTCCCTAGGTGGGACAATGACATCCAGCTCCCTCCCCTGTGCAGCTGCTCCGGCAATCCTGAGGATTTTCTCCCTGTCCCTCCAAGCCATGGCGCCAGGCAGGCACCTTACCTCCCTCTCCCCTTCCTCCCCCAGTTCTACCTTCCTAACAATGGAGTCCCCCACCAGGAGTTGTTTCCTTCCCCTGCAGGGTCCCCTGCCACCCTCCTGTGGGTCTCCTTTGTGGAGGTTCCCAGCATCCTCCTTGGTCTCCATAGAGGAACCACACTTTGCCAGAATGGCATAGGAATTGTCGAGAGGTACAACTGGAGGGATGTGCCTCTGTTCCACCACCCTCACCCTCCCTGAGCCCACTGTGGTCCAACCGCTCTTTCTTGGCAACCTCTGAGGCAACGGCAGTGGCACTGGTGGTCCCTGGATGGAAGAGGAGGTCCCACAAATCCTGGCCAACTCAGCCTGGAGATGAGCAACCTCCTCCCTCAGCCTAGAGAGGTGCCTGCAGATGGGACAACACCGCATCCTCCAGAACATCTCCCAGAAGACTGCTGCTCCACAGCCACTGCACTGCACCACTCCAATCATGTCTTATTTCTGGCCCCTTAACTGTTTGCAATCCTTACTTTTTCCTCTGTTTTTTTTTCTCTCTCTCCTTACTTTCTGCCTGTGTGCCCCTTAAGCTCCTGATTGCCCTGTTCTGAGACAAGAATATCCTATATTTCTCAGTAGACCACTTACTTGCTCAGAGGCAGACCTCCAGCAGCTAGAGGGGGCCGGAGAGCTACTCTTGCCCTTCTAGGATGGTGGGTCCTTGGTGGTTCTGTGATCACTCACTTCCTGCCCCTAAACAGGAAGTTCCTGTTGTCAGTCAAATCCTGTGCCTGTAAAAATAGAACTAGCCTTGGGGGAGGAAGGAGAGCATACAGTCCCAGCAGAGAAGTCCAGTCACACAGCAGTCCTTTCTCCTGGTGTCTTCTGCCTAGCTATTAGCTGAAACTTTCTAAGGCAGTCTTTAAATGTAGCTTCCTTCTAGCTAAGCCATTCCCCCTACTTACCAGATCTTTCTACAAGTAATTTTAAACCTCACAGCAGTTAAGTCCTTTCAGTCACCTGAGATTTACACCTAGATAACTCTTCAGATACCCATTCAGTTCAGTTAACCCAAACACACATTTTTTTTTTTTTTTGGTATGTTAGTTTTTTTTACCCTAAATTAAAGGTCCAAATACAAAAGTTCTTCTACTTTAGTCCCAACAGAGAAGTTCAGTCACACAGCAGTCCTTTCTCCTGGTGTCTTCTGCCAAGCTATGTTTCACACTATCTGCTTACACTAAAAAAAAAAGCAATAAAGTATATTAAATGAGAAAAAAAAATCCATTGAACAAGCTCATTTGCAAGGAGGTCCCTTTACAATTGACATCAGCAGACCAACAGAAGAAGCAAAAAACTCATAACATTTCCTACATGAATGGAATTACATACATAAAATTCATACAGACAAGGCATTTCGTGCAAGTGGCAGTAAGGATAAATTTGTACATCGCTGAAATTTCATACAAAATGCAAATGAGAGTAAGGATAATTCCATATATAACTGAAATGTCATACAAAAATGATAGTAAGGGTGAACACTAATAGGGTTGAAGTAATGAACAGAAAGATAAAATAGAATAAGTGCCCAAAGTAGTTAAAACAGTGTAGGTGGATAAGTGAGTAGAGTATTAAGTTATGCATTAGGTAGAGAAAAGGATTCAGAGCTATAGTAGATTAAGAGCAGTGGCAAGATTCATCTGTAAGTTTAGCAATAAGACTTTTAAATGCACTGAGAGGGATTAGTTTCCCCAGCTTTAGTGAAGATTGGAGCTGGTTCTAGACAGTGGGAAGCATGTAACTCAAAGATGCCATACCAAAGCGTGTTCAGACTTCAGGCACTGTTATGGAAATATAGGTGCATATCCTCAGTGTATATGAGGTGTGCAATTGGTGTAGGGTTGAGGAGATGTACACAGGCAACTTGTTAAGGAGGGCTTTGTATGTCCAGGTATACATGTGGATGAGTTGCCTGGTAGCTAAAGAGGTCCACTTCAGCTCCTCATACAAGGAACAGTGATGAGTTCTGGCTGGCGTATTAGTTATAGGATGGCTCGGTGACAGAGAGCATGGGTGTAGCCAGGCATACTCCAAGTACTCCATGGTGTGCAATTTTATTTAAGGGGGATAGCAAATAGGCTCTGAACTGCTTCCTTTTCCCATGAAAGCTAACAAAGAAAATGCTGAACCTTTCTGTAATTTTATTCATTGAAGTCAAAACTAGAAGGACTGGTCACTAATACTGTCTTTGCATCCCATGGATAATACAACTTTACAGGCTCTGGGCTGGTATGTGGGTGTCTTAGAGAGCAATGCTTGGCATTTGTATTTACCTATACATGGCAATAACCATTGTCATGGAATACAAAAGTTGTATTTATTGTGCCAAATTAGGCCACAAACACGGTCCTGGTGTACATTTGTATATTGTCTGGCTACACCCGGGGGGGGGGGTAGCAGTGAGTCCACTTGGTGTGCAGATCTGAAATCCCTGGCTACACCCTTGACAGAGAGTATCCAGTTTACTCAGGTTGCTAATTGCACAGTTGTTGTAAATTATGTCTGCGTAGTCCAATAGGGGTAAAAAAGTGGCCTGTGCTAGTCTGGTTCTGGAGTCATGGGAGAACCGGACTTTGTTTCTGTAGAAGAACCCTAGTCTCAGTTTCTGTTTTTTGGTTAGCGACTCAGTGTGGGAGGAAATAGATGAGAGTTGAGTATAAACTCTAGATATTTAAAATTATCAACTACCTCAAGTGTGTCACCTAGGAGTGTGGTGATTGGGGAGGGAGAGCTTGTGGTAGAACTGGTGGTGGAAGAGTTCGATGGATAAAAGTACATTATTTTTGTCTTTTTAGCATTCAGAAGTAGCTTAGATGAGATTAAGTTTTGTTGCAATTGTTTAAAATCTGTCTGAAGAGCAGTGTGGACTTGCCCAAAGGAGGGTTTTGAAGTATAAAGAACTGTGTCATCTGTGAAAAGGTGAATACTGGAACCGACAATGTTTAGGGAAAGATTATTTACATAAATCAAGAAGAACAGGAGGCCTAAAATGGAGCCTTGTGGGACACGTCTTCGCAGTGGGAGTAGTGAGAAGATGGATCCACTAATCTTTATCCTTTGGTGTCTGTTTTCAATATAACTAGTGAACCATTTTATTTCAGAGCGGCCAAAGCCCAGCTCATAAAGGCAATCTAAGAGGATGGTATGATCTACTGTATTGAAGGCCTTGCTAAGGTCTAGAAATACTGCCCCTGTAACTTGTTTATTGTCTAGAGCCTCAAGCTAAATCAGAGGTAACCTTTGAAAGTGCCGATGTGGTGCTATGATATGGTCTGAAACCAGATTGAAGAGGACTTACTAGTTGGTGGTGTTCAAGGAAGGTTCGGACTTGAACACTAACCAGCTTTTAAAGAAGCTTTGAAAGAACTGGTAACATTGAAATTGGCCTGTAATTGTTTAGGTCACTAGGATCGCCCAGTTTAAAAAGAGGTAGAAAATGGGCAATTTTCCAATAATAAGGTAGGACACCCTCTGATCCTCTGATAAAGAAAGATTAAATAAGTAGGTGATAGTAACCAATCTTTAGGAGAAAAGGGTCGATAGTATCTGCACTGGCACTCTTTTTCGTATCCAGTTTGATCAGTAAATCTTCCCCCTGTTTATAAGAAATAGGTGAGAATGTGAAGGGAGCATGGGAAGGAGTGATGTTATGTGTGGCTGATTGAGGAGAGTAGGTCGTAGGGTGGCAGATGGAGAAGAACTGAAAGCAAGGCCTGCTGTTGCGAAACGCTCATTAAGTTTGCCAATTATCGTAGCTTTGTCTGTTGTGGATACTCCATGAGAGATAATATTGTTGGGCAAGGTAGGAGGTGCTTTACAGCCTTCTACTAATCTGAAGGTGCACCAGATCTTTGTGGGGTTTCCTTTGGCTGATTCAAGAACTTATAAATAATCTCTCTCTTTTATAGCTCTGATTAGTTTGGTACAAGCATTGTGACTTGCCCTAAAATCTGTCCAGTCCTCTGGGGTTTTAGTACGTTATGCTGCAGACCAGAGGCGATCCCTTTTTAGCAACATCTTTTTTATTCCACCATTAAACCATGGGCAGGATGATTTTTTCACCCTGTGTTTGATTATGGGTGCATTATTATCTATGACCTCAGTAAGGGTGGGATTAAAGATAGACAAGGCTTCATTTGTTAAGGGAGCTAAACAAAACTACTGCCAATAAATGTTCTGTAAGTCCTGGAGGAAGTTGTGAAGATTACATTTCCTGAAAGATTGCTTGGTTACTACTTTGCTTGTGTTGGGAGGCTTGGCAGGGTTCCTGATGCATACCACTGTGTTGTGGTCACCAAAACCATTATGCCAGACTGCTACTCTTTGGATTTTATGAGGTCTGTTAGTGATAACTACATCTATGAGGGATCCTAAGAGGTGATTAGTGTGAAAAGACCTGGTCATTTCACTAATAATGTGTGAGAGACCCAGCTCCTCACATAGCATCGTAAGGGGTAAGGATTTAGAGCTAAACTTGTCCATCTTCAGGTCACCCAGAATAACTGACTCACTAGCGTTAACATCCAAAAAATGATGCAGGTGGGTCAGAATTTCTGAACCCCCATAGGGAGGCCTATAGGAGCCTATTAGATTTCTGGATTCTGTGGCTAAAATTGTGATCTTTAAAGCTAAGCATTCAAACTTCTTTGGTTTAGCTATGGAGTATAAGACTGAATCAGATAATTTAGCATTTATGTAGATAGCTACACTGCCCACTCTGGTAACTTTGTCAGCCTGGAATAGGGAGTAAGACAGTAGTGCCAATGTTTGGTTACTGATAGTTGTTTAAACCAGGTTTCTATCAGTACCAACATATCTGGGAGAGTGTCTGCAACCCAGGCCTGTAATTCAGTGAATTTCTTTTGAAGGCTACAGATATTAGTGAGCATCATTTTCATCCCCTTGGATGAGGCAAAATTGGCTGGGGCCGGTGTTATTGGTGAAGGCCCAGGGTTTAATCCAATGTTGCCTGAGCAAAGGAGGAGCATGAATATTATTTGGAGGATCCACTTTTTAGCAGAGACTCTGTTCAATTTCCCTAATTGCTCTTTGTTCTGGCTCAAGTTCTCAGTCCAGATCTTATGAGGGGAGTAGTGAGTACAAGTGGATGCATAATTTAATACAAGGGCCATGAATAGTTTTGATTGATTTATGACCAGGGACTGTGCAAAGGCACTATTCAATTTGTCCCATTGTGGATGCAGGCTATTTAAAATAAAGGAATTAGAACTGGAGGGTGGTGCATTGTACTGTGGTATGGTCACCACGTCTGTAGATGTATAACTTGGGCATAAGAGTAAGATAAATAATGTTAAAGGGGCACTGTCAGCTTTGCCCCTCGGTTTACCTTCAATTCATAAATGCTGACCTGTAGACACAAATGAGCATTATGTATGCTCTGGAATGGCCCTGCATCAATGTAAAAGTGATCAGTTCACCTGATTTCTAATATTCTGCATTTATTTCTTCATATTCCTCCCGACTGAAAGTCTCCATCCCCCGGAAGCAGATGCCATGTCGGGAACGTGCCGGGAATGTGCATCTACTGTTCACTCAGTGGTGAGGTGCACCTTTTAGCAAATACATCACAGCAGACATGTAATACAGTATAAACATTAAAATTAAAGAGCTGCTGGTATGTACAACATTAAAACGAGCACAGGATTAGCTTTGAAATCCTACTGGAGTCTGGCGCCAAAATCCCGTGCATGCGTACTAGTGGCACTTTCTGATGCATGCACAAGCTCTTTCCTCTGACTGCAAGTGCGCATGCTTGGGATTTCGGCCCCAGACTCCAGTAGGATTATAAAACTAATCCAGTGCTTGTTTTATCATTGTACATACCAGCAGCTCTTTAATTTAATTATTTATGCTGTATTACGTGTCTGCTGTACTGTATTTGCTAAAAGGTGCACCTCAGCACCGAGTGAACAGTAGACACACGTTCCCGGCATGGCATCTGCTTCTGGGGGATGGAGACTTTCAGTCAGGACGAATATGAAGAAAGAACTGCAAAATATTAGAAATCAGGTAAATTGATCACTTTTACTTAGATGCAGGGCTATTCCAGAGGATATATAATGCTCATTTGTGTCCACAGGTCAGCATTTGTGAACTGAAGGTAAACTGAGGGGCGAAGCGGACAGTGTCCCTTTAACATGTTGAAGTTTTGGAGGGCTCAAAAGAAACCCAAGTATAGAGACTTCCCCTAAGATAACTCAAGCAAAAATGGAGTAGACTGTGTTGCCCCTAGTGGTTACTGTGTATAACAAGCTAATGGAAAACTTGTCACTTAGAAAATAGACCACATGTCAATTAAGCCTCTCACGTGACTTCGCAAGCTATATAAGAGAATTCTTGAATAGGGTGGGAAGGTGGCTGGGGAGCCGGGGCACAGTGCTGGCGGGAAGACTATACCTTTGTTGTATTTGGGAGGGCGGGCTGGCCTCTCATTATGCTGAACTGCATGGATGCGGTTCACCTCCTGGTGATCAGGGGCTCTGGCAAGGAGGGGAGCCTAAAGGGAAGGAAGGGGATATATTTAGTTTCAATCGGGGGGGTAGAACAAATTGGTGCTAGAAGAGGAGAGAGAAGCTGAATGCAGGTGGGAGGAGGGGAGGATAGGAAAGGAAAAAAATAATTCAGTACTATGGGGCAGTTTTAAGCACTGCAACAATTAAGTTTCAGCAAGCAAGCAAAGACATTTCTGTTCAAAATATGCTAATATTCAAAAATAAAATTAGAATTCTGCAGCCAGCAGTGTTAAATAAGGTCCAGTTTCAATCAATCAGTCAATCAAAATCTTTATTTAACCAGGCAAACACCATTGAGCAAAGCTCATTTGCGAGGTGGACCGGGGGGAAGGGTACAACAATACATATAATACACACAATTTCAGAGATTATAGTACATGCAATACCAGTGTACATCATGTGTAGAACAGGCATAGGCAGTAGTACGGCTAAGTCAGACAGATTCAGCCAAGAGCAATTATGTATATACAGACCATTGTAGTAGCATACTCAATACTGGAGCTGGCTGGGAAAGAGAAAGAAGGAGGATAAGGCAAGAATAGGGAAAGGGTGGGAGAGAGAGAGAGTGGAGGAGGGGTGAGAGAGAGAGAGAGAGAGAGAGAGAGAGAGAGAGAGAGAGAGGGGGGGGGGAAGGCCAGGGGGAGCTGGACCGGCAACTAAAAGGGGCCATGGCAAAATAGCGGACTTCAGGTGGTTGAAGGAATTCATGATCAGGAGTAACAGGTGAAGGATTCTGTAAAGTAGTGAGAGTATAGTGCTTTGAAGGATGCCAAACTGACAGCTAGCTTTAATTTTAGGGTTTTTTGCAGTTTATTCCACAACAAAGGTAACACACAACTAATAGCAGTACAGCCAAAGCTAGACCTGGCTTTGTAAACCTTCAAAAGGAAGTAGGAGGTGCTTCTCAGGGAATACCTATTAGAAGTGCAAGATAGTAGGCAGTCAGAGATATAGTTAGGCAAATTATTTAAGAAGACTTTGTAATTCCACAAGGCAGCGTTTCTTTGGCGCCTGAAGTTGAGGCAGGACCACCCAACTGCCTTGTACAACAGGCATTGATGCGTGGAGTAAGCCAGATCCATTATAAACCTCAGGGCGCTGTGAAAAAGAATATCTAATTTAGAAAGAGCACCAGCAGGACCTTGGTTATACAGGAAGTCAGCGTAATCAAGGAGGGAAAGAAAGGTGGTTTGGACTAGCCTCTTCCTGGCTTCCCTGGGGAAATGATCGTTTATCCTGAAGAGGAGTCCAAGCCTCTGACGAAGTCTCTTTGTTAATTCTTCAGCATGTACCAGGAAGGAGAGTCTATTGTCAAACCATACCCCCAGATATTTGAAATTGGTTACATACTCCAGTTGCTCACCAAGAAGTGTAGTTACCAGGGGAAGGGACCCATTTGAGGCAGGATTTGATAGGTTAGCAAAAGGCGAGAGGAACATAGCTTTAGTTTAACAGCATTAATAAGAAAGGTTGGATGGAGTCTAGACTGGCTGAGATGGAGACAGCCAGTCACAAGACAGAAAAGGAAAAAAGGAAAAGACACCAAGTTCAAATCCTCTGGTGCACTTGTAGTCTACAGTGACTATATTTTTCCTGTGTTTGGAAGGGCAGGCTGGCTTCTCATTCTGCTGAACTGCATGGATGCGGTTTGGCTCCTGGTAATGCCAGCCCGATCAGGGGCTCTGGCAAGAAGGTGAGCCTTTCCTCTGTTTGGGAGGGTGGGCTGGCTTCTTGTTCTGCCGAACCGCTCGGACGCGGTTTGGCTCTTGGCTCCTGGTGATCCCAGCCTGATCATGTACTCTAGCAAGAAGGGGAGCCTTTTCTGTGTTTGGGAGGGCAGACTGCCTTCTCGTTCTGCCAAACCACATAGATGCAATTTGGCTCTTGGTGATCCCAGCCCAATCAGGGGCTCTGACAAGAAGGGGAGCCTTTCCTGTGTTTTGGAGGGCTGGCAGGCTTCTTGTTCCACCAAAATGCATGAACACAGTTCAGCTCCTGGTGATCCCAGCCCAGTCAGGGGCTCTGGCTAGAAGTGGTCTCATGCTACCTCAACTCGCCTTGCTCTCCACTCAGAGACATGTCTTCTGTGTCCATTGTTCTATGGCTTGGGGCTAGTCTGTAGCTGACAGTCTCGCTCTGCACCCACAGAGTCTGCATCTAGAGCATCCGAAGCTCAGAGTGCAGTCCTTCTCCTGGCCCGTAGTGACATTGCCTTTGATCTGGGTGGAGCTTCAGTAATCCCTCATTCTGGCAACACCTCTGGATGTAGAATTTATGACTTCAATCTGTGAGGGGTGGTGCTCTCATCGCAGGGTCCCATTAAGAGGCAGTACAGCACATTAGTTTAATGCTCTGAGCTGCAAACCTGCAGACCTGGGTTTGCATCCCACAGCCCCCACTTGCATACTGTGTGACCCTGAGCAAGTCACTTAACTTCCTTGTGCTCCCAGGTCACACCTGTAAACAAGCTTTCAGCTTAGTGTGTCTCTCCTGGTACAAAAAAATATATATAAATAAAAAAAATATTAGTTGCCTGAGCGGGTTCGGGGGCACCCTTTATGCTATTCTCCCTCTGACAGCCTCTGGTTCACCTGATCTGTATCATAGGCTCAAGTAGGCCTGCTGAGTGCCTCAGCAATCATTTCTCTCCTCTTTTGCTTTTGGGTGCCTAGTTGCAGAGACGTCACTCGCAACCCTCAAAAGCGTTCCTGTTAGAAAGAATGAGGGAGAGCTTCTTCCATATTGGAATATTTTCCTCTTTCCTTGACCTAGACTCTAAATTGCTGTAGCTGAGCTGTCACTAACCAAAACATCCTTCAGCCTGGAAGGAAGGTGACCTCGGCCTTGGATCCCCAGAGCTTTCCTCCTCAAAGGGTTTTTTCCTCTCCTCCATGCCGATGGTCATAATATTTAGATAGGAGTAGTACTTTCCATTGACTCCATTACTCGGTCCATCCATCAAAGGCTTGGCCTTCTCTACCACCTGGACATCTCCCTTTCCAGCAAGGCACGACAAGCCATTGCATACAGTGACCTCCTCCCCTCCATCCTATATGGTGCCCATCTACTGCAGTTCCTCCGTGAGATGGAACTCAATAAACTCACCATGCTCTACAACCAGGTGGCTCACTTTGCTACCTACTCCTACCCTAGGAGACACCACTGCGAGGACCTTGCAGACCTAAACTGGCCCACCCTGTGCACAAACTGGCCTACGTGACCACCTGCCTTGCCTTCAAATTCTCTACCCTTGGCCCTCCTCCTCACCTTTGAGGACTTCTCACCTCCAAAGCCCAGTGCCAAACCCTGCGATCCTCTGCAAATTGCCCCCTAGACATCCCTTGGATTCGCTCCAACCAAGGCAAGCGTTCCTTCCAATATGATGCCTCCTACCTATGGAGCTCCCACCCAGCCAGCCTGATTGACAAACCTTCCCTTACTCAGTTTAAGTCTGGCCTCAAAGCATATCTCCTCAAACTCAGCCTCTGTGGCTGCAACCGCTAGCTCCCTAGTCCGGGTGTCCCTCCTACCTCCACTGCCTTAACCCTGCCTTCCTCCCTGAAGAATCTCCTAAGCTAGGCTGTCAATATACTGACTACCTGTCTTGATTGCTACTAACTGTGCTGTATCCTGACGTCTCTGAACAGTATGCATGAGCCTGAATTGAACCCGCTGTAACCTCTGAATATTGATGCTGATATATATTTTTATACCTGCTGTAACTACTGTAAATCATGCCTATGTGTGTTTTCTCTGTAACTATTTCTGGATTGCCCCTGAAAAAGGAACCTCAAGTCTTAGTGGGTTTACCCAGTTACCAAAATCTAAATAAATAATAAATAAACTTCCATAGGTTCCGTAGTTACTGTAGGTTCCACTGTTGGATAAAGTTGGATGGTAGCCTTGGTTGTTCCCTCTCTCCTTAGGAAGTCTTGCCCTCCTACCTCATGCTAGCTTCCTCTTTGCTGATTATGCCTCGTTCCATCCCATTCATCTCCTGTCCTACCCATCTACACTTATCAACATCTGTTCTCATCCTTGATTCCATTCTGACTCCCTCACCTCCTTTATGAGGCTCATCACCCTTTTGGGTACTCTTTTTGGGTGTCTTCCTAAGCTGTCTTTCGCCGAGGGAATCATTCTCATGACACCTATAGGGCTGGAACCCTCCTTTTGGGTTCCTTACCACTGTACCACTACAGGGTGGTATATCCCATGGATAGAGAGGTGAACAGCCACAATGTATCTAAGTTGCACAAGCATACATCATACTAAGTTGCATAAGCACATTGAATTGCAAGGCTATGCTGTGGTTCAATGGGCAGAGCAACAAACTATGCCCTCAATCAGGCCTTAAAGGGCCACTCCTTCTGGTCAGTCCAAGATCATTTTATCGTTGCCCCACCATCCTTCCCTCCTCCTCCAGGGGCTCATCTCTCTTTCCCGTGGGCTTCTTCCTAAGTTACCTTTAGCCAAGGGAATCATTCTCATGGCAACTGTAGGGGTGGAACCCTCTGCTAGGGTCCTTTGCTGTCGTACCCCTACAGGGTGGTATATCCCACAGATAGAGGCGAACAGCCACAATGTATCTAAGTCACACAAGCATTCATCATTCCAAGCTGCGTAAGCACATTGAACTGTAATGATGGATTAGAAAAAAATAGTTTGACTCCCATTTAGCTTCAGGGCAGAAACAAAGATGGCCTTCTACCTCTTCTCCATCAGCAGATACAGGCAGACATTCTTGCCTCTGCATGTGCCTGCTAATGCCTGCTGGTGTGGATGCTTTCAAGGGCTGAAACTTGAAAGCTGCTTCATGCAGCATTTCTGGTTTTGGCGCTTTTCAATAATCCTTTTCAGCATTTAAAAATGCTTTCATAAGGCTCCTAAAAGCACTATGTGTGCTAGTATGGTGCTTACAGTCTTGAAGTAGCTTAAAATTCCCCTGTTTACACGGCTACTAAAAACAGAGCTGCTTCCTATAACCTGCAGTGCCTCACTTTCCTAAAGCATTCCTTGTAGCCCCAGTGACACGCAGACAAAAATAGGCTAACTATACTTATTTTCAATCTTTTTTATGTTTTTGAGATGGACGAGTAGTTATGAGATGTTGGGGTTGTCCTATGTCTCAAGGGAAGATTTCTGCAGTAGAGCTACTTTTGACAGTCCCTCCAATCCTTTAGAGCCAAACCTCACTGGTGTTGATGCTTTTCAAGAGCTGAAACTGAAAGCTGCATTACACACAACTTCAGGTTTCAATGCTGTTCAATAATCCTTTTAAACACTTACAAATGGCTTTCTAAGTCTCGTAAAAGTAGTATGTGTGCTAGTACACTGCTCACAATGTTAAAATAGCTTGAAAATCCAATTTCCAGGGGTTACAAAACAATTAAATGTATTCCTGAAAATAGCAGTCCTTTACCTTTTCAGGATACTAAATGCATCCCTGCAGATGCTTACACAGCCAAAGATAAGCTAACTATAATTATTATTTTTAAAATCTTTTTCAAGTTTTAAGACAGACAAACTAGTAGATATGAGAGGTTGGGGTTCCACATGTCTCTGGGTAAAACTTTCTGCACTAGGGGAAATTTTAGTAGTCCCTTCATTCCTTCTCCCCCTGCCAGCGTCCACTCATGTCCCTGTGTTCTTGATTTGGCTGTTGAAGGTCTGTATCAGTAAAGGGGTTTGGAAAGGACCAGCAGCCCTAAAGATGAATAAGGCCCTGGGGCCAGCTTGGATGATTCCAAGGGTAGTGAATGTAGTCCTGCTTCTTAAGGGGGAAACAAGGAGCAACCAGATAACCGCAGACCTGTCAGCCATTTCTCTATTGTGAGTAAACTGACGGAGACACTAGTCAAAGAGAACCTTATGGACTCCCTGGAGATCAGTGGACTCCAGGATAGTAGACAGTACAGCTTTGTGGCAGGGAGGTATCATCACAGAAGGTTGCTGAAGAAGCTAATGGATACGGGTGCAGCAAAGGAAACCATTAAATGGATGAGAAACTGGTTGGAAGGTAGACAGTAGAAGGCTGTAGTTAACAGAGTCAAATCAGAAGAGAGGGAGGTCAGCAGTGGGGTACCACAAGGATTAGCCCTTGTTCCAGTCCTTTTCAGTATGTTTATCAGTGACCTGGGAGAAGAAATACAGGGCAAGATGAGTTTCTTCACAGATGAAACTGCTCTGTGGCAGAATAGACAGCAAGGAGGAGAGGGGGTAGTGAGATACAGAGAGACTTGTAAAGGCTATAGAGGTGGTCAAAATCTTGGCAGTTGAAATTCAATACCAAAAGGAGCAAGGTGATGCACATAGGGAACAGGAACCCCAGGATGGAGTACTGAATGGGAGGTATAAAGCTGGGCCTGACCTCTGAGGAAAGAGACCGAGGGGGTCATTGTAGTTAGTGCAACAATGCCTACTGTACAGTAAGGTAAACAGGATGCGGGGGTGTATAGGAAGAGGTACCGACAGCAGAAGGAAGGGGGTATTACTACCTCTCTATAGATCACTGGCGAGGTCACACCTGGAGTACTGTGCCCAGTTCTGGAGTCATTATCTAAGGAAAAATAAGGACAGGCTGGAGACAGTGCAACATAGGGTGACCAGAATGATTCAGGACCAGTAGGACAGATCTTACGAGGACTGGCTCAAGGCACTGAACATGTACTTGCTGGAGGTCAGGCAAAAAAGGGGAGATGACAGAGAATTTTAAGTTCCTGAAAGGAATAAACAAGGTAAACTGTGAAGAACTATTTAGTATATGTAGCAGATCCAGAACAAGGGGGTATGAGTGGAAACTGATGGAGGGGGGGAGGGTGGTTCATGAGGCCAGTAAAAAATGCTATTTTACAGAACAGGTGGAGCCATAAAACATGCTGACAGCTGATGAAACTGTCCATGGTGTCAATCATTGCTGGGACAGCGTGAAGAACTTGGTGGTAGCTCAGAGTTGTAGTGGTTGGGCAGGGAGCATGGAGCGGATTGTGTGGGGTAGAACCACATATGAACAATAGGAGCTGGGTCTATTAGAGTTTTATGAGAAGACTGAATGGCCCAATGATCATTTTCTGCCATCGTCTATGTTTCTATATTTCTATCATAGCACCTTCTTCGTTCTGGTCTCCAGCAAGTACAGATTCAGGGCCTTGAGTCAGTCCTTGTAGGATCTGCCCCTTTGGCCTGGAATAATTGTGGTTGCCCTATATTGCACTGACTCTAGCCTGTCTTTGTATTTTCTTAGCTGTGGGTTCCAGAACAGGGCACAGTATTCCAGTTAGGACCTCACAAGTGATCTGCAGCGATCGATCTAATGATCTCTTATGTGGATTGGTTAATTTTAAATAGAAATGTTTTAAGTTCTGTTTGTGCACAAGGTATGCGTGATGTGTTCTGACACAGGAAGGGATTAGTACAGCTAATAAAAAATGGGGTTTAGTTGAATAAAATAATTTTAATACATGCAAGTGACAGCTACTTTACAATAAAGTAAAATTATAGTGATGTTAAAAGGAAATATAACTTAATTTGTATTAGAATGCCCTAATACAGGCTGCGGACTGCAATTGTAATTAAGATTTTGTGCAAAGGGTAACATCTATAAAACAAAATGGCAGGATAATGATAGAACCACTGCTAGGTATAAACTAGTTCTGCAGTTTGTAATTCTGCAGAAATGGCATTATTATGATACCATACATATTGGATGTATGATCACCTCCCAGTATACGCGGTATATAGTGGATTCGAGAGCCAGCCTTAGACATCAGTTCTAAAGATCATGCTCAGTCAGCACCAAAGATTGTACGTTTTGCACAACTGTTTGTAAAGGTAGGACCTTGCTTCTATGGCCGACTGCATGTAACTATTACACCAGGAACTGTATTCAAAGCAGCAACAGTCTTAGCTGGATGTAAATTTGCAGTAAGTCATGAAGTTAGTTAAAAGTTAGGATAGCAATGTTTCAGGTTTTAGAGTTAGTATCCTAGTATTAGACCACTTGGTCAAGTTTACATAAATATCTTGGATTTAAAGATATAGTGCATTAGACTGCTCAGTAGTGCCCTAATAGATAAATACAGTCAGACTACGGAAAGTATGACACACAGGCTGGGATATTCAAACAGTGCCAGAATGATGTGCAGCAGAGGAGCAGGCGCAAGTCCAGTGCGCCATGGCACAATGGGCGCGATATTCAAACCATGCGCAGGACAAGGTGCGCCTGCACAATGCAGCTGAATATCACCCCCGATATGCCATAGCACAACAAGGAATGAGCACCGGGGCAGGGATGATGTGCAATAGTGCCCCCTAGGGATGCGCAGGGACAAAGCCAGAAACCAGCTGAGCAGCAACCAGGGATGCACAAGGTGCAGAGGAGCATGCACTAGGACAGACAGCCCCAGCCTCCCCATACCCGACCATGGCATGGCCCCTAGAGGTGGACCCAGTACCCCATGAGCAGCACAGCCAGATGGGTGCAAAAGGGACCACCGACCCTCGAACCACAGTGGAGAACCACCAGCAGCTGCACACCAGTATACCCCAGCCACTGGACACGGCACCCCTGGACCGTCCACCAGCCAACAGGGACCAGGACACAATGATGGCCAAGCCCCACCCATGCTATGTCCCCATCCCAGTGATGCCCCCCCAGGACAGTGCGTCTGAGACACCGAAACCAGATACACGACCAAACAGTGCATGGCAATGAAGGCAGTCTGCCACCCCATGCCAATGCAGCCAGTTGCCTCGGAGCTCATTGCATGCCCACCACATCACCACTGTGACCACCCAATGCAGGCAGTGGGACCGTCCACCAACACAACCACAACCACACACAAGGCCCTCCACCATGTCCCCAATGGAAACACAGCAAGGTGGATGACCCAGCACCAGTACCCTAGGGAATCCGCATGAGACCAGGTCCACCACGGATGGCACCATATGTAGGAAGGCCCCCAAACACAGGAGCAGAGCAAGGGCCCACACCCATGCACCAACCCCTGCCACAGGAACAATCATGCTAGGCAACACAGCACCCTCCCATGGGGCATGGAGGCATGCGCCAAACAGGAACCAACACAGGGCACACCCAAAGCCCCCCCAACCCGGTCTCATGGGTACCCCGCCAAGCATCCCAGCAAAGCTGTGCAATAGGCACTGCCAGTGTGAATCCCATGGTGCCGTGTAACCCACAGGCCGCCTGCCACCAGGTAGCCATGGAGCCTGCCATGTAGCAGGCACCCCATGAGCCTGCACACACTGACAGCATGCGCATGAGCCTGGGTCAACCCACAGCCACCCATCCACCACCTGCATGCAGCGGGTCCCCATGTGACAGCTACTGGCCCACAGGCTCAACCCTAGTCCACATGGACAGAATGAAGCTGGCATCCAGGCACTGCCTACAGTGGCAAAAGGGATGACAGACTGATAGGCATGGGTTTGGAGTGCCAGCTGCAAGGGCACTGTGTCAGCAAGGTGACAGGTACGGCCTGCCCCTGAAGGCATGCTGGCAGGTGAGCATGTGGCGACAGTAGCCACAAGACCATGTGGACCCCGGTGGCGCATGCAGGCAGGGCAGTGGCAATGGCCACAGCCGCACAGGCAATGGCCACACCGACAGAGGGGCCCTGGAAATGCCACACACACCACAACCAGCATCACACAGGTGAACAGTGCACAGGGCACACCACACATGCCCTGTATAGATAGCCCATGGCCCCTGCTCACACCTGTAGAGGAGCACCATCTGGCACACCCGCCCACCCCAGCCCCACCACACAGCAGCCATGAACCACTGCAGCAAGGCCCCATGTGACAGCTGCAAATCAGAGACAGACACGGATGTAAATAGAAATGTATGTAATAGTACAACAACAAGGGAACAAAACCTATTTACAGATATGTACATCAGGGGAGGGGTATGGGTAGGATGCTACAAGGGGGGTAGGGGAAAGGGGCAGGGGATGTGGGGAAAGGCAATGGTAGGGGTCAAGGGTGCGTGGAGAATAGTCCAGGTGGAGAGGGGCAAAGATGCGGGCCATCAGGCACAAATGGTGGCCCTGGTCCTCCGCCACCGCCCTCCGGTGCCTGTGGTGCCTCTGCCTGGACCTCTGGTTGTGACGCTGCAGCAGTTCGAGTGTGGCCCTCACCACCTGCAAGAGCTCCTGGAGGGTCCTCTCCACCACCTCTCAATGATGGCCACCGAGGACAAGGGAGTGGAAACAGTATGAGTGCCTGGCCAGCATAACGCAGCCCACCCAATGTGCACAGTGTGCATCAGTGACCGGCACCCCTGGGATGGCATGCAACCACCCACAGTGGGTGCACCCATATGGGCCTCCAACCCATGTAACCACAGCCATGGAAGCCGCTGAATACCATCACCACCCATGCACCGCACATCATCGCCCTGGCCGTCTGACATCATGGCAATGCAGTGTGATGGCAGTGGCACAGCTGGGCACCAAGTGCACCCATGGCCCACCCACGACACCCGCCCACATGTGCAAGGCCACAGGATTGTGCAGAGGACACCGCTGGCAATGCACAGCTGGAGGGGCCATGCGCAGAGGGGCCATGCCACACCCCCACCCCTGCAAGCCACCATGCACCTATGTATAGGGGAAAACGGTACTTATCTGCATCCCGGTCACCCTGGTGCTGCTGCGCTGCAGCACCACCCATGTTGACAGGCCGATGCCTCTCTCCCCCTGCATGGTCCTGCCTCTGTCCATCCACTGCCAGCAGTGATCTCCACCTGTTTTCAGGGCCTAGGAGGGAAACATGGAGAGACACACATCAATACCTGTCTGAACCATAGGGTCCCCCACCCCCGACCTGTGTGACGTGACACACAGTGTGTCCGGGTTGTAGTGGTGCAGGGTGGTCACAGTGCACCCCCATAGCTGCCAACACACGTGCTGACCCACCTCCACTCCCCCAGATGTGGGGCATGGCGACCATTGTGCCCCAAGGACTGTTGGTTGAGACTGGTGAACGTCACTGTGCACCTACCTGGCCATGGCACTGCATCTCTCCGTACCCGTGCCTGCAGGCACCTCAGCCTGTCTGGGTCCCACCACTGCAGGTCACCATAGTGGTGGCGACACTGCTCCACCATGTGCTGGCTGCCGGTTGCCTCCTCCAAGCCATCCGCAACCTCCTGCCACATGTCCGTCCGTGGCCTCTGGAGGGGCACCTAACCAAACAGGGCCCCAGTGTGTGGCTGCACAAGGGCCACGAGGTTGGTGAGCTCCCAGGTCACCCCATATTGGGGCACAACATTCCCTGGTGCACGGCATGTCCCTTGCTAAACAGCGGCCAGTAGCACATGTGGACCACATGCGGAGCTAGTGTGGTGCTGCACTGCCATTCACAATCTGGCAGGCACCAAGCAGCGCAATAGGGTGGTAGCCATGCGGCCATATGGTGCCTAGAGGGCAGAGGTCATCCACAGGGTCAAGGGTCAGGACACGCACAAAGCACCACTGCGCTATTGGGGGCCCCTCGTATGGTGCACAGTAGGGGCATGTCACCAACGCTGTGCAGTGGCCTACTGCGCAAAGGCATGTTGGGAACCACGGCACAGTGGTGCAATAAGAGCATGATGGCACTGTGCCAGCTGCACTATAGCGCATGTCCCCTGTAGGTTGGACAGTGCATGAGCGCCACAGGCATGATAGTGGCCGGGCACTGTGCTGCCTCCTGTGCAATGTGCGTATGCTGTGCCACTAGCGTATGTGTTGGCAGCACACGCATGCATGCTGTGGGGCCGACTGTGCATGTCACAGTGTTGCACCCTGACCTGAGCATGCACAACCCCATTGGGCAAGGTGCAGCCACGTGATATTCAGCCATTATATGCAAATCAGCTCTTGAGCCATTCCGCGGTGCACCCGCTGCATTTGCATTCCATTACAGTTGCGCATGACCTTATTTGCATGCGTTGCACTATAAGGGCACCATGGAACTGCACAGGCCATGGATCAGTATTGCTACCTTTGAAGATAAGCATCATGCTGTGGGGCCATCAGAACAGTGGGCTGCGAGGGCGGTGTGACACTGAACAGTCCATGGTAACACCTGTCCATCTCCACAAGTACAGGCATGTCCGAATGTGTGGAGAATGAGGAGCAGGGGAGGGTGCATAAGCGAAGGCCGAACTTCACCAGGGAGGAGTCGGATGTCCTATTTGAGGCCTACCTGGACAGGGAGCCACTCCTGAGTGGTCAGAGGGGCATACTACAGGCCCGGGCGACAGCATAGGAGGAGGTGGCATGTGCAGTCAACCAGCAGGGCAGCCACCAGCTTTCCGTGCAGGAATGCAAGAAGAAGGTTGGCACTGACAGGAGGAGGATCAAGGAGAAGGTGGCCACCATCCAGGTAGGGTGTTTGGTTGTGCCACGCCTGACGCCACGGGAAGAGCAGGTGGCCGGTAGCATGCAGTGCTGTGCCATTGAGGGTGTGCCTGGTGGAGGCTTCAAGACAGGCGGCAGCCCATCACTGCATGGTAGGAGCGGTGTTGGTGGTGTGAGGGTGGCAGGAGGTTGGGGTCAGAGCTCGGTTGGCATCTCTAATGGTACTGTGTTCCCTTTCAGCTCCCGTGTGTCAGCATGGAGCAGCGGGGGTGGGTGTGTCCACCGAGGGTGCAGCCATGGAACAGGTGGAGTGCCCGTCCACCTCCACCGGTGTCTGAGGGTTTGACATCCAACAGCCCTGCATGGCTGTCTGGCCTGATGCCTGTGGCGTGGGTGCGGATGAGGCCTTGACTGTATTCTAGCATTGAGCCAGGGATGGTGTCCTGTATGCCGAAACACAGATCGGGGCCGACTCCAGCACCGATGATGATGTGACATACATTCCAGACAGTGATGCTGGTGTGTCACAGGGGGCACCTACAACAGGCGACTGCCAGGGCGGTTGTGCGGACAGCGTTGGCACATTTGCCTGCCCACTGGCCACTGTGTCCATCATGTCTGTGATGTCTAGTGGGGCAGCACTGGCATAGGTGGTGCTGATGCCCAGAGCTGAGCAGCCGGAGGGGCAGTGGCAGCAGCTAGACAGTGTTGAAGGGGGGCTGGTGGCGGCAACGGTGCACCACATGAGGTAACACCCCAGGGTGGCACCACCCACCATTGCGGGGTGCTGCACCGCAGGGACAGGTCTCACCCATGGGTTGGCATGGTGCCCATGCAGACGACCCCTTGGATGACCACAGCTGTCTGCTCCAGGCCCCTGTGGTTCAGCAGGTCTGGCTCGTGGTAGTGGTGGATGCACTCCGTGTGGAGCTGCGCCAGGTGGAGGAGTGGCACAGCAGGGACCATGCCCTGCTTCTGGAAGAGTTAGCTCAGCAGCGAGGGGATGTGACCGCAGCCATGGATAGGCACACCACTGCGGTGATGACTGTCCTGGCAACATAGGCCGACTGGTTGTGTGCCCAGCTGCCGCATACCTCTCGGAGTGCAGTGTCCACCCCTTTGGCCCGGAGTCTAGCGACCCCAGCCATGTCAACACCGGGTTCAGTTGTGGGCATACCAAGCACGCCTGGTGCGGGCATGTCTGGTGGCCTGAAGACACCTGTGCGAACCCAGTCATGTTCACGCAGTGTCACCCTTGGGGGGCCATCTGTACAACCCCATGAGGCCACTGAGCAGCCTGTGCCAGCTGGCAGGCCTCGGTGGGGCAACCCACAAATCTGTGGTGGCAGTGCTACTGTGCAGCATGACTGACCCTACCCCCTCCATGACCGCTGTCTGCCACCACCCTGTGTGCACTGTGGTGTTCCATGTGCAACACATGGGTGTGGTGCCCAGTCCTGCACACACAGGGGCTCTGTACACACCTGCCCAGCAGCTGGCCACTGTGGCATGTGCATGATGATGCCAGCATAGCACTGTCCACCACTGTGGAACAGTGCTCAGCGTCTGATACACGCCCAGTGTCTGCCTCAGTGCATGGTTCTGTTGCATCCGGTGTGGTTGGGGGGGCGTATGGGGGTGGGTGTGCATGTGGCCATGTGGGCAGTGTGTAGCCCTGCTGTGTTCCACCATGGTGTCCGAGACCTCACCCATTCACACACCCCTGCCGCTGACTCAGGCTGAGTGTCTGCCTCCGCCTGTCTGTTGGCTGTGCTTGAATACCTGGAGCATGCTCGTGGACATGTTCACCTACCTGTGTGGTCCATAGTGCTCCTCTGCAATGGTGTCCCAGTGCTGCTGTGCCATCCTGGCCAGCCGGTGATACCTTCACCCAGGGGGTGGCTGCCCACCTCCAGCTGGACCGGCGTCCTCATCGTCCCCACCGCTGTCCCCCTCTTCGACCTCAATGGCTATCCCACTGTCAGTGGCCATGTTGTGCACCATACAGCAGGCCAGGAGCAGCCCGCAGGCCTTTGAGGGGTTGTACTCTTGGGCACCGCCAGATCTGTCCAGGCAACGGAACTGAGCCTTCAGCTGCCCAAACACCTGCTCGATGATGTTCCGTGTCGTGGCATGTGCCTCATTGTACTGTTGCTGCACTGGGGTCAAGGGCCGCCGGTATGGTGTGAGCAGCCAGGGCCAGAGTGGATACCCACTGTCACCTGTGTGTTGAGACGTATCATTAGTATGGGGATCTTTGTCACTGTGCCCCCGGCCATCCAGGCCGCATCCCATGGTACCCCTGCTCTTGCCCCTCATACACACCCTGTTGCCCCCATCATCTGGTGTGCACTGCATACTCACCTATTAGATGGCCAGTGGGGATGTCCCCACTCTCGAACCTGTGGCACAGTGCAGGCTGGTGCCAGATGAAGGCATTGTATGCTCCCCCAGGGTGCGTGGCACAGACATTGATTATGCGCCCCTTGGCACCACACACCACCTGGCAGTTGACACTTGGGTATCTCTTGTGGTTGAAGTATGCCATCCCCTCTAGGCCGGGTGGTGTGTGGATGCCAACATGGGTGCAGTCAATGGCCCCGAGCATGCCAGGCAACTGTGCTACCCTGTGGAACTCCTGCATCTGTGCTGTACATTCTGCCTGTGTGCTGGGGAAATGGATGTACTCCGCAGCATGTGTCAGCAGTGTGCTGAGGAATTGTGTGAGGATGCATGATGCGGCCAACTGGGATATGCCTGTTGTGTCCCCTGTTGGTCTCTGGAAGGTGCCCGTGGTGAGCAGGCACATGATGGCAGGGCGTGGCTCCATCTTGTGGGTGCCTGCATCTCCTCACTGCACAGCTCACAGAGCCTCCTCAGAATGGCCCGGTTCAGGCGGTACTGGCCCATGATCTCGGTGTCACTGTGCAGCTAGAAGCTAACATGGGCACGGTACAGCCTGTTCTGGTCATACCGCTGATGGGCCCTCCCACGACCACACCTCCCTGCACCCTGCCTCCTCACACCCCTCATGACCGCCTCCATCTGGAAGGTTGCACTGGCCATGTCCAGGGTTGTTGCTCCCCCCTGGGCTGCTCTCTACCTGGTCCCCCTGGCTGTGTGCTGCTGGCCCTGCCCCTGCACCGGGTGCACCCCTGGCACTGCGCCGCCTGTGCCACTCACAGTGCGACCTGCACAGCCCCTCTGATGGACACACAAACACACACACACACACACACACACACACTCCTTGTGGCCCCCCCGTCCACCTCTGGGCCACTCCTGCGCTGCTTTTTGTTGCCCTCACTCCCTGCTGCTATCTACCGTCTCCCTGCCACTATGGCTCCTCACATGCACAAGCTTCCTCCCCTCGGTTGCTCCCTTTTATTTTGGCTCAAGTCTGCTATTGCACAGCTTCCGGTTGCTCCTCTGTTGTGCATGTCACCTGCTGTTGAATATCGCACCATGCCGCATATTCATGGTTACGCCCCCTGCAGTTGCACATGCATTCATTTCCATTGTGCTCTTGCACATTGGTTTTAGTGCTGCGCATCTGCTGCCACTGAATATCGCATTTTGGTGCATTTCGGTGGTTGCGCAGGCGCATCCCTATTACGCATGGCGCAACTGCTCTGAATATCCCGGCCACAGTATTTATATTGTATTAATCTATTTTACCAGGAAAAAGTCTCCACTGAGCAATACTCATTTACAAGGAGGTTCTGGTTAGGACAGATAACATCACAAATAGTAAAGAGGTTGGTCTCATAATACAGGATATTAAAAATCAGTTTTTCAACACAGACTAACAGATACAGTCTAATGGCAAAGAATTATTAGTTAGCTGTATGTGCTTTTTCTACACTTGCCTACTTATTACTGAGAACTACATACAGTTATATGTCCGATTAGTGATTATGCATGGCTGTTTGACTGATTGTGTATCTAAAAATCTAAACATAATCCTTGAAACAAAAAAAAAATACTAGTTAGTAGTACTGCACTATTTAAAGAGGTACAGTCAGCACTAAAAGCCCCATACCCAACTGTGGGGCCGATCCCAATTTGGACAGATAAAACATTTACTTACTGTTTACTGCAGTGTAGTACATTGTATCAGTGTGCTCCTGCTGACTCCTAGGCTGAATCTGCTGTCACCAAACATCCCAGAATCCTTTGCAGCTGATGTGAGAGCTCGGCTGCAGCACTGGAGAGTCAGTAGCCTGTAATGCATATTTGAGGTATTTTAAGCTCAGATCAGCTGTTTGCCAGCCCAGGTGTTCTCCCAGGGCTTGTCATACAGTCCTGTGTGACTGTACTGAGCCCAGGGAGGACAGCAGCACAAAAAAACAAAACATCAGAGCGTATAAACTCTAACATGCACTGCAGGCTATTGAATTTCCCACTGCTGCTATTCAAACACTGGACAGCAAAGTGAAAGCATTCAATGCTGGCAACACTTCTGGAAGGGAAAGTGAAGGTGATGGGGGAAACAGCAAAGACGGCTGCAGAGAAAGAAGACGAAGCATTGCTTTCTTGTGAGGCTGTGGTGAAAAATAAAACTATTTCTGTGGCAGCTTCTTGAAACTTTGTAGAATAGTGCTAGTGAAGGGAATATCAGAGTCCTCAGCTTACCTGAACTTGTGGAAGCCGACCACCCAAAGAGATTTCAGCAACACTGCTCAGAGCTTCCCTGCAGATGACTCTTCCACCTTGAGTGCTTCGGTTTTATGTGACCGATCACCCACCGGAGAGAAGTCACAACTGAGCAGATGACACTTTGTGGTGCTGAGGGATGAGAAGGAATGAGAGGATTTCCTCCCTGCAGCAAAGTAACATAGGCAGCTGAATAAAGAAAAGCTTCCATGGTCCACATCTACCCAAACCTCAGGTACAACACAAGAAAATGTCATAAAGGTTTAGATTTGGTAAGTGGGGGATCAGCCATTTCCTACCAATAACAGTATGCGCCGCTTGTACTGGACTAGTTTGACATGTGCAGTTGTGTCCGGTAGAAGAGGCATCTGTTACAGCACTTGAAATTAAAGACTAACATTAACGATAACGATCAAACAAAATTAACAGACAGACATGACGAACAAAACTTTGCACAGGGTGTGGGGGTAGTGAATGATACAGCTCTCTCAGTGAGAATTTCCTTGTGTCTTCCAGTGCAACGTTTTTAAATCATAATTGATGTACAGTATTCAATAAACTTTGTTAATTTTCTGTCTGAAGGACTGTTTTACAATAGCATTACAGTATATGGTTAGGGCTTATTATGAATAGAAAGCCGTGGCTTTCAAAATCTTGTTGTAGGACAGTTCAAAGGCCAAAAAAGTTGTTGTACCATCAGTCTGATGTCACATCGATAGTACAACAACTTTTTTTTGCCTTGCCCTGCCACCTGATTGACTCACTCAGCAATGCTCTGAGGAGAAACAAATTGTCCAACATTGTGGCGCAATTAAGCGCGTGCCGGTCAGGGGGATCCTCCTCGTCTTGACACGGAGAGCCTCACGAGGCTCCATGTCACAAAAGTAAATCGCTGTTATTTTTTTAAAATTTTTTTTTAAACTAAGTGGTGCCAAGCTAGCAGGATGGGGTGAAGCCGAACTGAGTCAGAGCGGGACAAGCAGCAGTGAGCCAGAGCGGGAGCAGCATGACATAACCAAGGTAACCGTCAACTTGGGGGAAAAAAATGAAAAAAGACACAAGCCAGGAACCATATACTATATAAAATAGTGGATGGTTAACCATCCTCAACTATGGCTGTGTTTCCATCTCGGTTGTTGAAGACATCATGGAGACCTCTCAAGCTTTGCTCTCAAGGTCTCCATGATGTCATCCACAACCTCGATGAAAACACAGCCTTGTTGTGGTTGGTCACCCATCCACTATTCTATATATTGTTACAAAGTACACTCGTTAAAAGGAATGAATTCTCTGGCTTCAGAGACATACGTTATAATGAGGGACCACAGTAATGCACATAGGGAGACAGAATCCATGCACAGAATACAGGATGGGAGGAGTTAGACTGGCCACATCAACAGAGGAGAGGGATCTGGAGGTCATAATGAGTGACCTAATCAAACAAGTCAATGCAACAATGCATACAGCAAGGAATTAAAGATGCTGTGTTCTATAGGGAGGGGTTTTAACAGTAGGAGAAGTGAGTTGATTTTGACACTGTACTGATCTCTGGTGAGGCCTTGCTTGGAGTACTTTGCTCATTTCTAGAGTCATCACCTGATGAAAGACACTGACAAACTAGGGTGGGTATAGCGAAGAGTCACTAAGGTGGTCCAGAGTCAGCAAGGCCGATCCTAGGAGGAATTGCTGGAGGCCTTAAATATGTACTGGCTGGAGGCCAGGTGTGAGTAGGGGGACATGACTGGAACATACATTTCTCAGCACTATAAACAAGAGGAAAAGTTAGGACCTGTTTGTAAGAAATAGGGATACACTCTCTAGGGGGCATGACTGAAAGCTGGAGGAGGGATGTTCAAGAGAAATGTGAGGAAGTTCTTCTTCACTGCACTGAGGGGGTAGTGGGACAGTGGAACAGGCTGGAGTGGAAGTTGTGGAGGAGGCTGCTATTAATGTGTTTAGGGACAGTTGGGGCAAGAGTGGCTGTACTAGCATTCACTGGATAAGTGAAGATGCTACGAGAGGGGAACATTTCTTGCAACTCCTGGGGAGCACTACTGGCACCCTAAGGGGGCACTTCTGGCACCCTAAGGGACCACTTCTGACACCCTAAGGGGAGCACTTCTGGTACCCTAGGGAGAGAACTTCTCGCACCTTGACAGGAGCACTTCTATCACCCTAATGGAGCACATCTAGCACCAAACAAAAGAGAATTTCTGGCACCATATAAGAAACCCTTTCTGGCACCCTAAGGGGAACACATCTGACACCCTAAGGGGAGCATGTCTTGAACACTAAGGAGAGTATTTCTGGAATACTCAGGAGAACACATCTGATACCTTAAGGGGACACTTCTGGCAACCTACTGTATAAGGAGCACTTCTGGCACTCTCAGATGAGCATTTCTGGCATCCTACGAGGAGCACTTCTGGCACTTTAAGAGGAGCACTTCTTGTTCCATAAGAAGAGCCCTTCTAGCACCCTAAGGAACCATTTCTGGCAACCTGTGCAGAGAATGTCTGACACCCTAAGGGGAGTATATCTGCACCCTAAAGACCTTTCCCACTCCATCTGTCTCACCCCCTCCATAGCCACGCTCAAAAAGCAATTAAAACTTCACCCTCCCCCAACTGCAACTGCCCCTTCTTGACCCCACCATGACTCCCCCATGTCTCCCTCTCCCTTACAACCACATCCATTTTCTCTATGTCCTGCTCCTCTGTAATCATCCTTCCCTGCCCCCGAATCCTCCCTTCACCTCCTCCATAATGCTGTATGGAGCCTACCTTACTCTGTCTAATTTTGTCATGTAAAGCCTGCTAAGCCATGTAAATTACCTGTGGTACTTCAAGTCTGTCACATCTCATTTGTATGCCTACTCTAAATATTGTAGCTGTATATATGTTCTTGTCAAATTTTCTCTACTGTAACTCCCGTTACCCTTTCCCTTGGGTCACACCTGGAAATAAGCCCCAGCTCAGTGTGCCTTTCCTAGTTCACAAATTTTAAATAAATAAAATAAAATAAAATAAAATAAAGACTCCTTCTGTCACCCTAAGGTTGGCACTTATGGCACCCAAAAGGGAGCTCTTCTGGCACCCTAAGGGGAGCACTTCTAGCACCTTAAAGAGCCACCGATGCCTCAAGAACTTTGCAAAACATAATATTTTGGACACAAAACATCTTGTATTTCTCATTGGCTCTGCATTTCTTATCCCCATTATTTATTACTGCGATCATATGCATGAAAACAGGAGAGTTGTTCCTTGAGGATTCATCAGCTCCCATTGCTTCTTCTAACCTGATGTCATAATACTGTGCTTGTGACATCACAGTTATTCTCATGGCAACAGACTGTGATGTCAAAACAGAGCATTATGCTTTCAAGTAGGGAGTAAGCTATAGAGGCACATGAACTCTGAGGGACAAAGATCTTGTTTTTGTGGGAATTTCTTCTGTAATAAATAATGGGGAGGAGAAATTCATAGAATATATGTGAAACATAAGGAGGATTGTGTCCAATTGTTATGTTTTTCAAAGTTTTCTATAAGGTGCCAGCTGCTCTTTAAGGGAGGGACTTCTCACAGCCTAATGGAATCATAGAAACATAGACTTTGACGGCAGATAAGGACCGCTAGACCCATCTAGTCTGCCCATACTCACTTCTGGCACCTTAATGAGAACACTTCTGTCACCCTAGGGAGAAAGCGGCTGGCACCCTGAGGGGAGCACTTCCAACACCCTAATTGAGCACATCTGGTACACTAAATGGAGAACATCTGGCACCAAAAAATTAATATTTCAGGCACTCTAAAAGGAGCCCTTTCTGGCATCCTAAGGGTAGCTCATCTAGTACCCTAAGGGGAAGACATCTGGTGCCCTATGAGGAGCATTTCTGTCACCCTAAAAGGAACCCTTTCTGGCTCCCCAAGGGAAGCACTTCTGTCATCCTCAAGGGAGAACATCTGCAGCTAAGAAGAGCTTATCTTGCACCCTAATAGAAGCCCTTTTGGTACACTAATAGAAGCTCTTCTGGCACCCAAAAGGAGCACTTCCGGCACTTTAAGGATAGTGCCACTTGCACCCTAAGGGGAGCGCATCTGGCATGTTAAGGGGTGCTGTTCTGACAGCCAAGGAAAGCACATCTAGCACCCTATGATGAGAACTTCTGGCACTCTGAGGGGAGCACTTCTGACACCCTAATGGATGTGCTCCTTGCACCCTAAAAGATACTCTTCTGGCACCCTAAGGGAACACTTCTGGTACCATAAGGTGTGCACTTCTGGCAACCAGAGGGAACACTTCTAGTGTCTTAATGGATGCATTTCTGGCATCCTAAAGTCAGCCATCTTGTCACCCTAAAGAGAGCACTTCTGGCACCATAAGGGGAGGGCTTCTGGCACCCTAATGGAAACCCTTCTGACACCCTAAGGAGAGCACTTCTATTAAGCTGAGTGGAGTACTTCTGGCAATCTGACTATGCAACAGGAGACAGTCATAATACCATAATAATGTTACTCATGGCTCCTAGTAAATAAATAAATGGTTTAATGTATAACATACGTTGTAACAATTTGCTAGGTATAGCTGTTACTGCCTTTTTAAATTTATTTATTTCTGTGTGGGTATCAGTTAAAGTTTAGCAGCTGCATGGACAAAGTGATATTCCTGGGAAAATCCACAGTTGTTTTAGTATCTTTACCTGTTCCTAGCAGCCCCCAATTACAACTTGTCTTACTCGGTTTTGCAACTATGCATTGTAATTGTAATTATTCAATTATGCCTTATAATTGCTATACTGTTCTGTATACCTTGTAATTTGTATACCCTGCTTTGTTTTTTACCACTGGAAAGCCCTTCCTATGAATTGTGCACTGTTCTGTATACCTTATAATTTGTATACCCTGCTTTGCTTTGTACCGGTTCCATGTGATATCAGCAACTACAATATGGCAAACGTCAAAGCAGTGAAAAATAAATAGCGACTGCAATATAGGTGACCGCATACTGTGGCGACTATCACTGTTGGCGAATTTAGCACTACCGACAATGCAATATGGGCTATTCACACATAAATTGTGAAATTGTATGCTAGCCCTTGCAAATATTCCACACGAACATGCCTAGCATACTCTGAATCGATCACACTCAGGTGCTCATTCTGGTGCTGATACCTCCTTCTGCCAGTAGCGCTCCCAGCTCTGGACAACACCTGCTCTAGCCTCACCTCCATCATCAGCTGTTCTTCCTTCATACAATCCAACAAGTGCCATATGGTGGGGTGGCAGGCACCGAGGCATGAATTAAAGCCCCAGTGCCACCCCTCCACTGCGTTATTTGTAAGTGCCTGACCAAGCCTTGTCAACTCAAAACAGTTCCAAAGTGTAATTGGATATTTGGGATGCCTTCTACCTGACCTACTCAGAGGACAATATATCCAGGTATCCTCATAGTAATCTAGTACAGGTACAAAAATGTTCTGGTGATCCACAAAGAAAGTCCAGTCCCACATCTCTTCAAATGTGCTCACCATGTCTGCAACAGGGACAAAGGCTAATGCTAAAAGCATCCTCAAATTCAGAGCAAACACGGGATCTTTTTTATACATTCTCAACTCCTCCCCAGACTGCTGAATCTTATGCTGAACAGCTTACAAATAGTGGTAAAAACACCCATGCAAAGACACCCCTGCAAATACATCTCCAAAAGCCCAAAATGCAGCCTGCTCAAAATCAAGCATAGCACTGGATGGCTGCAGACTAGGACCCCATTGCATCAGCTCCTGAAACACACACTCATATGCAGCAGTAGAGCGAGATGTCATTAGCACATACACAGCAGCAAACACTGCACCATTCTTCAGACCATGTATTGTATATAACTGACTGAAGAGTGTTGGACATGACTTGAATGTTCCATCAAGGAACCATTCCCCACAATTTGCCCCAAAAAATGGTATAGGTGCCGTATTGGTCCTTTTAAGAACAGATCCAGAAACAAAAGATTTGATACCTTTTATTGGACCAACATGGATGTTACACAAAAGAACAAAGTGCTCTAGCTTTTGGACCAACCAGGTCCTTCTTCAGAAGCTTTATGGCAGTTATGTTGATAATCCTATACTATTAACACCAGATAATGTTGAAAAAGCAGAAATAATTCTCATTGGTTTGACATATACATTTAAAACATAACAGAAGATTATGTCCGAGAAGCTGAAAAAAGGCGGGGGGGGGGGGGCTGGAGGATTTCATCCTTAGAAGTTTTTGTTTAGATTCCTTAGACTGATTTTGTGCAATTTCATTATACGCTGATGCTATGTTGAAATCTGCACTTATCAGGCTCATAGTCTCGTTTTCTTGGGGGTCCTTGACAAATAATTTTATTTGGCACTTATACTAACGAGTGATACTATCATGCATCATGTATATGTGTGTATGTTTAATTTGGGGCTTGTTTTCTAGTTGCAGTTAGATCTAATTTCAGGATTTTACATACGAACATACGAAATTTGCCAGCAGATAAAGGCCTAGAGATCTATCAAGTCTGCTCGAATGTGCAGCTAGCATCCCTTATTCTGCAGCTGGCCCTCCCTTCCACCCTTCTCCTTCATTGATCCTCCCCTTTGTCCTGTCCCATCCCCCTTTGAAGCAGTCCACTGTTCTACTGGATACCACTTCTTCAGGTAACGCATTCCACCCAGCCACCACCCGCTCTGTAAAAAAGTGTCTCCACATCTCCTTCCTGAACCTTCCTCCCTCCAGTCTCATATCATGGCCCCTGGTGACCCTCCCCTCCCTTACTTTAAACAGCCCCTCTGTACCTGTCTTGTTTATTACTTTCATGTATTTGAAGGTTTCAATCATGTCCCCCCTGTCCCTCCTCTCCTCCAGCGAGTACATGTTCAATTCCCTCAGCCTCCTCTCATATGATAAGTCCCCCAGCCCCTTGATCATCTTTGTCGCACTGCGCTGCACCCCCTTCAGTAACTTAATGTCCCTCTTCAGATATGGGCACCAGTACTGCACACAGTACTCCAGGTGCGGTCTAACTAATGACCTATACAGTGGCAGAATCTCCTCCTCCCTCCTCGAGGATATACCCCTTGCAATACAACCCAGCATTTTTTTGGCCTTTGCAGCTGCCTTCCTACATTGTGCCAAGTTGTTCATTGACCCTGTAATGAGCACCCCTAGATCCTTCTCCTCCTCTGTCTGGGCTAGCTGCACTCTCCCAAGCTGGTAACTCCCCCTTGGGTTCTACATCCCAAAATGCAGCACCTTACACTTTTTGGCATTAAACCCCAGTTGCCAGGTGTCTGACCAGGTTTCAAGCTTTGACAGATCATCCTGCAACCCCTGCCATCCCCCTAGGACATCCACCACTGCTCCTACCTTGGTATCATCAGCAAACAGACTGATCTTGCTCTTGATGTCCAATGATATGTCTGCAATGAATACCCCAAACAACACTGGTTCCAACACCGAGCCCTGTGGAACACCGCTCATCACTACCCTTGGGTGTGAGAGCTTCCCACCCACCACCACCCTCTGTTGCCTTCCCTGAAGCAAGTTCCCTACCCATCTCACCAGCTTTGCACCTGCCCGTGTGCCTACCAACTTACTTCCCAGCCTTCCATGCGGCACTGAGTCGAATGCCTTACTGAAGTCCAGATACAGGACGTCCACTGCATGGCTCCTGTCCAGTTGCCTAGTTACCTAGTCATAGAACTCCACCATGTTGGTTTGGCAGGATCTGCCCCATATGAAGCCATGCTGTCTGCTGTCCTGTAGTCCTTTGGCCTCTAGGAGAGCCACCAACCTTTCCTTCAGGATAGTCTCCATTAGCTTACTCACAATGGATGTGAGGCTCACTGGTCTGTAGTTTCCCGGTTCATCCTTGGCGCCACTTTTGTGGAGGGGCACCACATAAGCCATCTTCCAGTCCTGAGGTACACAATCCGAATGTAGTGAGGCATTAAATAGGTCTGTCAAAGGTTCTGCAAGGACCTCTGCCAGCTCCTTCAGTACCCTGGGGTGGATGCCGTCTGGGCCTGGCGCCTTGTCCACCCTCAGTGCCTTCAAACCCTCCCGAACTCTGCCCTCAAAGATTTCCCCATCTGTCACCCCCTCCCCCCCCATTTCTGCCATTTCTCCCCTCTTGGGTGTCACCCGCCACTTCTCTTTAGTAAATACTGAGCAGAAGTACTCATTTAATGCTTCTGCCTTATCGCACCCTGCTTCCACCCAACCCCCCTCCTTCCTAATCCTTTTTGTCTCTCATTGTCTGTTCTATAAAACACAAGGACACTTGTAATGTAAGTTGTAAGCTCATCTTACATGTATTAGAGAGAATGCTATCCCAAAGTTTTTTGTCACTAGAATGCTTTCTTGAAGCATACTGAAACATTTTAAAATTTATGTGAGAAGAACTCTCTGGTTGTTGATAATTCTTGATAATCTTTGCCCTTCTGAGGCTTCTCAGTGAAAAGCATACTGGTGTTAATTAGCTTCTCTGATGTAATCTTCTGTTATGTTTTAAATGTATATGTCAAACCAATGAGAATTATTTCTTTTTTTGCAACATTATCTGGTGTTAATAGTATGGGATTGTCAAAATCCTGTACAGGCTCAAGCACTGCTTACCCACACAGGCCATGCAGCTTGCAGTCACCTCCTCCATCCTCTCCCTAGTTGACTACGGGATTGCTATATACGGCTCTGCAGAACCCACCTCGCTTAACAGTATAAACACTGCCTTGAATAAAGCCTGCCGCCTAGTCACAGGCTGTGATAGACTAACCCACACCTGTGATCTTTATGCTTTGACTGGTTGGCTAAATTTCCAACAAAGATTGAAGTACCACACCAGCATCCTTGCAAAAAAGATACACCTTCACCTAGCCCCCGTCGGTCTTCTCCCCATAATCAGTACAGCACCCCACAGGCGCAATACAAGGCTCACTGCAAGCATTTCATTTCTGGTCCCCCTATGTAGAACTTCCCTTGGACAAAGATCCTTCCGCTACCGAGCCCCTCTCTGGCTCAATGCGTTACCACACTCGCTCTCCCAGACCCACAGCATCTTTCTATTTAAAACAGGCCTCAAGGCTCTACTACTTGAGAGTGCAAAATGTGACTGTGGCTAACATTGCCCACCCAATTTATTCCCATATCCTCCCCATTCTCGACTCAGGGTCTCTCTAGGCCCCATGTATTAGCGCCAAACAAATCCCTGGCCTGGGACGCTAAGATTGCTGCCTAATGCCCTCACCGGTATATAAGTTTTGCCTGGACTGCTCCTCAGTACAGTTACTGTAAATACTGCCTGTTTATGTATGTCCTTTACTGTATTTGTTAACCCTCCACCCCCTGTAACCGACGTGGAGCCTTTGCAAAAGAGTCTGTGACTCAAAGGTTTGTAATTCTGATTGTATTCCAATAAATAAATAAATAAATAAAAATATCTGCCATAAAGCTTCTAAAGAAGGACCTGGTTGGTTCGGAAGCTAGAGCACTTTGTTCTTTTGTATAACATCTATGTTGGTCCAATAAAAAGTATCAAATCATTTGTTTCTGGATCTATCCACAATTTGCCAGAAACTGCATATTCTTTTCTGTAGCAAATATCAGAAAACACTCTCCAACGTTACTACAGTCACTGAATAGAAATTGCTCCCCCGACATGCTTCTGAGATACTCTTCGGGGAGTACAAGACTTTCCACATTAGCAGGCATTGCCAGACAAACACATTCAGCTTGTCTAACCCTTTGGACTGTTCTCCGCAACAATGGTAATGAAGGAAATCACCCAGCAACAGCGTCACAGGTGTGTGACATACTCTGCAGCACGACATGTGTGGTAGTATCAACGCTGTTGTGGACACATTCTCTGAGATCCCCCATAATCTGCCTTGCACCTACAACCCCTGCATTGGCAGCATGGTTGTGTGTCTTCTTTACACACACGACAGTATCTCCAGCAGTGTGAACCCTCGCACAGCACTTCAGTCTATGGGATTCAACGCATCGCCAGTATACCTTCTCCAGCCTCTCCTTATCCTGGCGATAGAGGAACTTTCTATACAGCAGGAACCACTTCCCCTTCTGAGACACCAGGTACTCCAAAGCAGCCATTACTACTAGTTGTCTACTACTAAATGAGCCCTTTTGTAGATGTGGGGGGGCTCCGCCTCCCCACACCTCACATGGGGCCTGCACCCCCCCATACCGTCTGGTATTTCTAAATATCTAACACCGAGGTGCTATTTGATTGTGGGGGTAGGCTACAACTCAGGGTCACCATACTAGTGTTCTCCTTATTTGTGCTGTCGCCATTAGTTGGCGGTCACCGTTTATTCATGGTCGCCGTTTCAGTAGTCACCTTAACTCATTACATCCTGGGTGGTGATTTTGTGTCAGGTAAACAATGGATAGTTTGGACTTCATCTGGAGCGATTGGAGGTAATGAGTTAAGTTAGTCACCGTTATTGTGTCGCCGTAATTACTTCTCCATTGTCATGTGCTGCCCTTTGGGTCACTGGAATGCCCTTCCTATGAATTGTACTAGTTCCTGAAGTTTCTCATGTGGATACTATTGGAGAATCTAACTCTCAATCTCTGTATACCTTGGTTTGCTTAAGCTATGCTTAGCCTCATGTTGTACCTGATTGTGCCATCTTGATGGCTCAGATCATACTGGAAAATGGCCCCTGGGACCAGCATACCAACCTGGTTACCAAATAATTAAAATGGGCACAGTCAACTTTCCCCTTCATTTGGCAAGTAACTCTAATCATTGTGCATCTCGGAACATAAGTGTGCAGCAGTTACCATAGCATTCCTCTGTGTAGCCCCCCAAAAGTTTTGTACTACATTCCGTGAATATGAGCATTAATTTCTTCACATTCAGTCTGCACTAAACTCTGCCGTCACCGGAAGCATATCCACAGGAGAAACACTTGTCTGCTTGGTAGTGTGGTCCTGAAGTGTACTTTTTTACATGCCAGTCAAAAAAAGAAGTTAATGCAGTACATTTGCCTATAAAGAAGCAGCCCTTGTATCTGAATTACAAAACCGAGTGTTAGTATTTTCACAAAATACATTTCAAAATGGCCCTCCGAAATCATGCGCATGCAGAAGAGCTGTCAGAGCAGAAATCCCACGCATACTCAAAAGCGGCACACTCTTGCACATGCGCGGGATTTCAGCACCAGCTGTTCCGCATGCATGTGATTTCGGAAGGAACATAGACTTTGCCTACAGATAAGGACCACTTGGCCCACCAAGTCTGCCCATTTCCCTACCTATTGGATAAGCTGCAGATCCTAGTTAACCAGCAGCCTACTTCCTCCTTACCCCCTCCCACCCCCATGTGTGTACATGTGCTAGAAGTCTAGGAATGGTTATTTATATCATACACAGCTTGTACTGTGTCACTGAAAAGCTGTATCCTGCTGTGAATCTCAGATTGTTTTTTTTCCATTGCCTTGTATCTCCTTAAGATGTACCATGCTGTTGCTATCAAAAGCCCCACCCCGCCACTGTATTCTTTGCCCTTGCTTTGTACTGTACTGTTGTGTTTGAAACCTCCCAGGTCATGTCTGAAAACAGTCATTTCTATGGCTAGCACACCTACCCGGTAAACAAAAAATAAATAAATAAATACGATTCTAGACCTAGACACTATCTTGGCAGAGGCCATCCTGAATATTGTGGCCAATACTGAGTCATGCTGCACTGAAATCCATGACTGGGACATGGCCATACCTGGCTATTGTCTTTTCAGGAAGGACCAGGTGGGAAGGAAGGGAAGGGAAGGAGTTTGGTGTTGGATGTGAGGGAAAGCAAAAAAGCAACCGAGATACAGGGAATACATGGGGAGGCAGAAGGTATTGTGGATCACCCTGGAGATGGGTAATGGAGCCACTGTTCACACAGGAGTGAGCTACAGACCTCCAATGGGGGGGGGAATTAGATAAGGTACTGGTGGAAGCCATTGGCAAGATGGCAGAAAGGGGGAGGTGCTTCTGGTGGGGAATTCAATCTACTGGATGTAGATTTGAGCCTCCCAGCAGTGGCTTCAGCAAGAAGAAGTGACATCCTGGACTCTCTGCAGGGGGCATTCCTTAGGCAGCTAGTTAGTGGACCCACTCATGATGAGGAAATACTGGACCTAGTACTCACTAACAGGGAAAGCATTGCAGATGTCAAGGTGGGAGGCCACCTGGGGTCTAGTGATCACCGTACAGTGTGGTTCAATATTAGGATGGTTGTTGAATTAAAGTACACAAGAGTGAGGGTCCTGGATGTTAGGAGAGCAGATTTCTTAAAGGTGGGTGAATACCTTTGGGATAGCCTGGCGGGGCGATCTCTGGGTGGGGTGGAGGAACATTGGGTGAGGGTAAAGGAAGCATAGTAAAGACAATTAGCCTCTGTGTCAAATAAATGAGCAAAAGCAAGAGGAAAAAAGAGACTGCTATGGTTTTCAAAAAAGGTGGCTAAAAACATAAAGTCTAAAAGGGTAGCAGTCAGAAGGTATAAAGAGACACAGAGGGAGAAGGATAGGGAGGTTTATCAGGAGAAATAGAGGGAAACAGGGATAGCAGTAAAGAGCAGAAAGGTGCAAGCAGAAGCCCAGGAGGTAACTAAAGGGGACAAGACATTTTTAGGTATTTTATTTATTTCAGTATGGGATTAAATACCTTTAAGCCGCCGGACCATCAGCGCAGCAGTTGGATTTCACTTGCAATGCCAGTGACCTGGGTTTGGGAATGGACTCAGGATGATGGAGGGCTGACAGGGGGGGTGGGAGAAGGCTTGAGCATCGGAAGACTGCTCGCCTTCTCTGGGGGAGAGTGGGGATGGTGCCTGGTGCCTGCTGACTCCTGGTGGAGGCTTGGAGTAAACACAGTGCACTGGGGTCATTGAATGGGGGTGTGGTGGATGTCGGCATGTGTCTAGATGTCTGTGGCATGCCACGCCCCGTGGAGAAAAAGGGAAAAAGCTCCTGGCCCAACTGGATGAAGGCTTCTGGCACCCACAGATAATGAAGCCCCTTTGCCAGTCATACCCACCTCAGCAGCAGCTTCCAGGGCCAAATTGAGAGTGCACTGGCTGCCCCACTGGTGCCTTCCCCCTCCGGGGAGGGGCACCTATCGGGCGAAGGGTTAAGCCGGGTTACCCTGGGGGTGTTGGCTGCAGATATGAGGTGGGAGCTGGGGGGATGGGTGTTAAGTTAGGGTGCATAGGAGTCCTGAAGGAGTGGCCGGACCAGGGGCCGGGGGGGGGCATAAAAAAAAAATACCTTTGAGCCAAAGGCTCATTTACAAAGGTTCCAAGTCAGACATAGTACAAAACAGATAAACCAACAACAGCAGCATAGACAACCAAACGAAACTAAACATGCATCAGACAGATACATTATAGGTACAAAAATAAATTTACGCACAAAAAGATTCCTTTGGTTCATGGTTACAAAGGTTACATAATAGAAGTTAATGCACTTTTTAGGTTAGTTGCACTTTTGTTACCATCTATTTAGAAATTCATAAGGAGATTTCACCATCAGTTCCACCAATAGGCAAGTAGTACAAGCTGTTCAAAGGAGTTGTCTGCCCTGTGCTAGGTGCCTAGGTCAGCAAAGGATTAGAGGATCACATGCTTAGGTAGAATAATGCAGCCAGAGAGAGGCTTAGTTCAGGTGTGTAAGAGTGGTAGCCTGAGAAGGCTTTGTCATGAGAGTTGGGGGTTCAAGTGGTGAGAGAAAAGGGTTTAGGAAGTATAGGGAAGTGTACACAGTATAGGGAAGTGTACACAGTATAGGGAAGTGTACACAGTATAGGGAAGGGTGGTTGAGGGGGTAGGAGGTGAAGGGGAGGAGGTGGCATAAGTAGGGGGAGAAAGATCAGGAAAGGGGGAAGGGGATGTGGTAATACAGGATGGGGTGTAATAAGGAGAGGTCAGTAAGGGGTCGTGGGAAAGGGTGAGGAGGTAGCAGAGGATGGCAATAACGGGGGGCTGGGGGGAGGTGGGGGAGGGATACGCCTATGGTAATGTTACATAGGGAGGTTGGAAGGGGAGGGTTGGAGACTTTCCTTGTGTTTGAAATTAGGGCAGTCTGGGACTCTCTAGAGTTAGTAATTGGGTTAGGTTTTATTCCCCTTCAGCTCCATCTCTAGCAGCCGCACGGTTCCATGGACTCGGTCTCTTCCCGTAGCCTTCTACTGCTTATGCCACCATATCCCCCTCACCCAGACATATTCCGTAAGCCCCCTGCCCCATCCAGATGTTCCCTGCTTCACTCCTCCTCTGGCCGCCGATGCCTATCATGTCCTTTCCTTCCCTGTTTTCGCGCCGCCTTTTACCCCTCTATAGCCCCACTGCAGGTGGTGTCTCCCCTGCCTCCAGCTCTGCCTGACCTACTCTCTCCTCCTACCTCGACCTTGTACCGCCACCATCCATTCACCACCCCACACCCAGACCCCCGTCCTGCCTCCTTCATCCCTGCTGCCACCTTAACCACTTAGCCGCAAGGTTGCCTTCCCGCATCCCCCCTTTTTTACCTGCTCACCCAGTTCCCCCTCCCTGTTCTCTCCCTCTCCTGACCCACCTGTCCTTTGGATCTGCCCTGTATACCTTTACCCGCTCACTAAATGCTACCTGTACACTGTAAATCTGCTGTTTTTCTCTTGACCTGTTGATTGTCTCTGAAGCTGTACTCCTTTATTGCCTTTTACTGAAAACTGTTCTCTGTATTGTTACTGCTTCCCTGTATTATGTAAATGAACTCTGTATTGTTACTGTACCTCCCGGGTCATGCCTGAAAATAGTCACCTGTTTGGCTAGCGCACCTACCCGGTAAACAAAAACTAAATAAAAAATTAAAAAAATGCTGGGGCACTCACAGGTACAAGTGAGAGCTAGGTGTGATCAGAGACCAGCTTTGAACTTGCCTACCTTATTACATTCAATAAGGTCAGAGGGGAGATCATTAATCCATTTGGGTCCTCTGTGTAGGTATGCAAGTGAAAAAAGGAAGACCGGGGGAGGGATTGTAAGATTAAAAAAGGAAGTGGGGAACTGTTCAAACGGGGCTCAGGGAAAGGCAGACATCCTGAATAAATACGTTTGTTCAGTGTTCAGAGAGGAAGGAGAAGGGGCAGGACCAGAAAAAAGTAACATACACTTTTGATGGAGGGAGGGGGACACTAATCCTTTTTGGAGGAGAGACTCCTGAAGGGATTTGTTAATCTGAAAGAGAACAAAGCTGTGGGGCCAGATGGGGGTGCATCCAAGGATACTGGGCCCTATGCACTAACAAAATAGTTGCTTATGCACCACGTAACCGAGGTACGTAGGCAACCTTAAGTATGAATGCCACATGGCTGGGGTTCCATGGACCTCTGGCGGCATTCACCAAGGGACTAGTGTGTCTGTCTTCCTAGTCCCTCAAGGAGCACAGTGCTGTTGGTGTGTTGGGGTGTGCCTGCATTACACAACATTCACTAAGTCACGTACTGCCAGGCACAGGGGGCATCGGGGTATGCCAGCCGAGACCAGGTGTAACCCGGTATGCACCCCTGTGTTCTGTATCCACCAGGCGTGGTGACACTGACTAATGAACATCCATGCTGTCCCGGCCCACTAGACTGCAGAGAAGGGCTGGGGCAGCTGCTCTGGTGAGTGACCAACAGGTGTACATCCATTGCTACTTAACTCGGCTGGCCCCTACTCTTTGCTCCTGTCACAGGGGCACAAGGGATCTACTCAGGGACCCAGTACAGGTATCTAATTGGATGCCCACCCGGGTCTATGGCTCTGCCTCTGACCACCTGCACAACCCAGGAAGATGAGGGGTGTGGCCACAGACAGGTGGCCAATGGGTTCATGTGGTCATGCATACTGGGCATCCAGCATCTGTCTGGGGCCACATATGTACGCTGGTGGAGTATGCAGCTCAGGCATGTGTAACCCACCTATTAGTGCATAGGGCCCATAGAGAGTTCAGTGTGATATTGGCTGCACCTCTGACAGTCCTTTTTAGTAGCTCACTGGAAAATGGAGTGGTTCCGGAGGACTGGAGGAGGGCAGATGTATTCCCCCTACACAAAAGTTGTAAGGGAGGGGTGGCAATTATAGATGCATCAGAGAAAAAAGGAAAACAAAAGGAGGCATTATAAGAATAGCAACCAAGGATGGCAAACAGGCAGAAAATTATAATGAAAAAACAGAGATTCTAAACAGGTTCTCCTGCTCAGTCTTCACAAAAGAAGACAACGGCAATGGACCCAAAATGCAGAACACAGGCGGACTCACCATAGAAGCAGATGGACCATTTACGAGATACAATGTCCTAAAAGCGCTTCTCAAATTAAAAGCAAATAAAGCAATGGGCCCAGATGAAATCACCCAAGAATTCTAAAGGAGTTGGTACAGGAAATTGCAGGCCCACTGGCAGAATTATTCACACAGTTTCTAGAGAGCGGGGAAATACCTCAGGACTGGAGAAGGGCCACAGTGATACCATTGCACAAAAGTGGAAGCAGAGAGCAGGCTGGAAACTACCAGACAGCGAGCTTGACCTCGGTAGTGGGGACGCTTATGGAGTCCCTATTTAAGGAAAGAATAGCGAAGTTCCTTATGGAAAGCAGGCAGCCAGATGCTAAACAGCATGGATTTACAGGAGGAAGGTAACTTCAAATGAATATGATTGAATTCTTTGACAGGGTCTCCAAAATAGTGGATCACGGAGGGGCAGCAGACATAGCCTGTCTAGATGTCAGTAATGATTTTGACTCTGTTCCCCATTTGTCAATAAGCTAGAGCACTCTGAGTTAGGGCACAACATAGTCAAGTGGGTTCAAAACTGGCTCCACAATAGAACACAGAGGGTCATAGTCAATGGAACACTGTCTAGCGATGGAACAGTGATCATCAGTGGTGAGCCTCATGGATCTGTCCTTGGCCCAATCATCTTCAATATACTGTATCCATCAGCGACATTGCTGATGGCCTGCAGGGTGTGGTATGCCTGTTTGCAGATGACATAAAGCTCTGCAACAGGGTAGATATAACTGAAGAAACTGCAGCAAAGGAAGTAGATCTAAGGAGCCTAGAAGCATGATCTATGGATTGGCAGTTGAAATTCAATGCCAAAAAAGTGTACGGTCATGCACCTCGGTAAAGGAAACCCAAGGAAAACATATACACTCAATGGTGAATAATTAACAGAAACAAAACTTGAACGGGACCTCGGAGTGCTCCTTTCTGATGATCTAAAGGTGAGTAAACAATGTGAAAAGGTGGCACAGAAAGCTAATAGCATTCTCAGATGTATTGGCAGGGGCATTACAAGTAGGAAGAGAGAGTTAATACTCCCTCTGTACAGGTCCTTGGTGAAGCCACATTTTGAGTACTGCATACAGTTCTGGAGGCCACACCTAAAAAAGGACATAGACCGCTTGGAGGGTGTACAGAGGAGAGGTACTAAAATGGTACAGGAACTGCACCAGGAGCAATATGAATCTAAACTACAGCAACTGCGAATGTACTCCCTTGAGCAAAGGAGAAACAGGGGGATATGATAAAAACCTTCAGATACATAAAGGGCATAAATAAGGTACAAGAAGAAAACCTCTTTCACTGAAATGAGACCATGTGAACGAGGGGGGACAGTTTGAGACTAACAGGGGGTAAGTTTAAAACCAACATTCGTAAGTTCTATTTCACAGAGATGGTGGTGGACCCTTGGAATAGCTTACCACCAGAGGTTTTGGAGGCAAAAACAGTCACTGCTTTTAAGCTTTGTGTGTGACAAGTACTGCGGTAATCTCGGAAAAAAGAACAGAATAGGGGGTAGGCAATCTGGGAAGACTAGATGGATTATACAGTCCCCTTCTGTCGACACGTTCTTATGTTCTTATAGGTCAGTCACTATGACATCGTTGGTGGGAAAGTTAATGGAATCACTGCTGAAGGAATAGGCTGTGGACTGTCCTGAATCCAGTTGGTTACAAGACCCGAGGCAGCATGGTTTTACCAGGGGGGTTCATGTCAAACGAACCTGGTAGATTTCTTTGAATGGGTGACAATGAATTAAGATCAGGCTGGAACAGTGGATGAGGACAGACTAGATTTCAGTAAGGCTTTTGACATCGATTCACATACAGTAGGAGACTAGTAAGCAAGCTGGGTAGCTTAACAGTTGGTCCAACCATAGTAAACTGGATAAGAAATTGGTTAGGGGATAGGCAACAGAGGGTGTTGGTAAACAGTGTCCAATCCAGGGAAGGAAGAGTGACCAGCAGGTGCCTTGGGGATCAGTGCTGGGACCAGTCCTCTTTAATGTCTTTATAAGTGACATTGCAGAGAAGCTGGAAGGGAAGGTCTGCTTCTTTGCAGATAACACCAAAATCTGCAAATGTCATGGACATTCTTGGGGGAGAGGGGTAGTAAGGATGAGCAGAGACCTGAGAAAACTAGAGGAGTAGTCAAGGGTATGGCAGCTGGGTTGCAATGTGAAAAATGCAAAATGTTACACTTAGGAGACAGAAACCAAGAGGCTGAGTATAAAATGGGTGGAGTGGTATTGACGACCACCCAGCAGGAAAGCGACCTGGGGTTATTCATACTGTATGATCTAAAAGTGGCCAGACAGTGTGACAATACATTTGAGAGGGCTAGTGGGATGGTGGGGGTGCATAGGGAGGATATCACCAGCAGAAAGGCGGAGGTGGTGTTGCCTTTGTGTAAAGAGCTGTTAAGATCCCACCTAGAATACTGTGTCCAGTTCTGGAGACCACATCTCCAGAAGGACATGCACAGAGTGAAGGTAGTCCAGAGGAGGGTAACTTAAATGGTGCATGGTCTGCATCAAAAGCCCAATGAAGAGAGACTAAAGGACCTTAGTAAGTACACCCTGGAACAGAGGAGGGGGGTATGATAGAGACCTTTAAATGCCTCACATGGGTAAATAATATGTAGGAAGGAAGTATTTTTCAGAAGAAAAGGTTCTCAAGAACAAGGGGACATGCTATGAACCTGAGGGGTAGATTCAGGAGAGATGTGAGGCAGTACTTCACGGAAAGAGTGGTGGTTTCTTGAAACAGTCTTCCAGTGCAAGTAGTGAGGGCAAAAACAGTGGCATTCACAAATGCATGGAACAACACTAGGTTATCATAGTAGAAAGGAATGAGGAGGAGGTAGAAAGAGCTGTAGATCAAGTATGAGCTGCAGTAGTAATGTACAGTAGTTAGGGAAACATGGGCAGACTGGGTGGGTCAAGTGGTCCTTATCTGCCATCAAATTCCAGGTTTCTATGTTTTTATGTATTTGTATAAACACAGTCTGGAGCCCTGATCAGACAAGTTTGTTTATGAGGTCCCAGCTCTTAAGACAAGGAGAACTGACCAGAGTGTGATGTCATAGGACTTGTGAGTTGAGGGTGAAGGGGGGACTGTTTTGTGGGAGACCTTGTTAATCTGAGTTTGGGGAGAGCAAGTTGGTCAGGCTTAAGACTATGAACAGCTACCATCTAAGGTTCAAGTCTGCCCTGACTCTCCAACAGCCCTGTGTTTTATGCTATTCTATTATTGCTAACTAGATAACGTTGAGATAGTTTATTTTTTCTGTCTGCTACCTACTGTTCAAACATTTTCTTTTTATTTCTGCTGAACTACTGTTCCCCACAGCATTGGTGTAGTATCCTGTATTATAAGTGTAAATATTTTGAAGTATTACGAATATTATATTTTTATATGCTTCACATTTATTTATTTATTTATGTATGTATGTATGTCTGTTTACCAGGTAAGTGCACTGATACAGAGGAACATTTTCAGTCATGACCCGGGCCACAGGGTGGCAACATTTCTGTGACTGGAGTCCTTTGAGGTACAACAAACTGATTTATAACTGACAAAAAAATGTTATTTCCACCACTGAAGGGAAGGCTGCAGTTACCATGCTCTGTTTCTAATATAAGGGGTTCTCAGCTGTGACAGTGAGGGATGAGTCATTTGCCCTTTGAGCAAGAGCGCTGTACTGCATGAGAGCAGCTCCAGTAACTGGTTACAGTGACACAGACTGAGTCTGGGAAAGGCCAGTTTAGTACAGACTGAAGGCAGCGGTTGGAATCTGAACCAGTTTTGTCAGTACAAAAGTTACGTGCCCAGTCACTAAACAGGAAATACAAAAAGGGGCTGTATATTCTACCAGTTTTGTTTTGTTAAGCAAGACTAGATAGACAATAGAAATTATGTCACGGCCATATGAGAAGTGCACACTGCTACACCAGCAGAAGCTGTGCCAGGAGAGAAAATTGACCTATGAGGGGCCAGACATGGGTGGAACTGATAGCCATCCTGGGAAATAAAGTGACCAGGAAAGCCATGTGAAAGTGATCACTGCTAGCCAAACCTGTGAGACAGAGACTAGGGAGAATGCAGATGAATGTAGATGAGTTAGAGCCTGTGACTGGGGCAGCTGTGCAAGCAGACCCTCTTCTCACCTCCTTCAACTCCCTCCTCTTCCACCCCGCCTGCTCCATCTCTCCTCTCCCCATTAACTCTCATCCCCAATCCCCTTATTTTGATGATGACTTCTCGGCAGATGTTTCTTTAATTATGCTCAGGTGTGGCTTCCCCTGAATCTCTTTAACTCCCACTCCATCCCTTTCCTCCTGCTAACACCGACTTCTACTGCTTTTCACTTCCCCCGTCCAACACCATCTTGCCTGTGTCTACCTCTCCCCCTGCATTTCCTATTTCCCACCTTGCCACTCATAGTGCTACTATTAGCCTGTCTCTGTTCCTTGCCTGAGTCATCTTGCTTAGAACTTTCTACTATATTTCTGTGTTCCCATCTGTCAACTGCCCACACTTACAGTTCTACTGCTTATCTCTTTGTAGCTTTGATCACTGTTAGATAAATCTCTGACGTGGAACTTATGTAATGAGCTTGTTCTCAAAGATGTTAATCTAAAATCACAATAGACATATAAAAAGTAAAATGCTGGAGCTGAAGCTTTTTAATTTTTTGATGAACTCTATTTATTTTCCACACACACAGTGAGGGGGAGGCACCAATCCCCCATCCACCCTATATGCAGGATCTCAACACAACCTACCAATCAGCCTCTGGCATGGCTGCAGGATGGGGAGGACCATGGCTTAACCCCCAAGGAGGGGCTCCCCGAGTGTACTACGGGTGAGAGACCAGCATCACCCTGGGGGCCTCTCCCTGGCTTATGCCAGGTTTTGTTTGATTGGAGAGGTATGGTAGCCTGTCGGGGGTGTCATACTGTGTGTGTATATGGGGCTTTTGGTACCTTAGTGCCCCAGGAGGAGGACATGCAATAAAGCCTGTACATCAGGATGCACGCTCCTGTGTATCTTATATAGGCCTTTGCCTCCTTCAAACCCTCTCAAGGTGCTTATGGCTGCAATGATCTCCTGCTGCCACCGGGTGCCACTGGAATGCTGGGAAGCACAGGAACCCACCCTGGGGAGGAAAGCTTGCTGATGGCAGCTTAATTCTGCACCCTCCCCCTAGTTGACCCCTGGTAACCCAAGTCCGTTCCCAAACACGGGTCACTGGCATGATGCGAGGTGTGGTGTCCAACATCTCAACCCTCAGTGCCATGAAACTGGGCTGGTGCTTGCTCTGGTTGAGGTGAAACCAGAAACTGAGAGGCAAAAAGCAGAGGTGCAGCTGCAGAATATGAAGCTGGAAGCAGAGGAGCGAAAGAAAGGAGGAGAAGCAAAAGGGTGAGTGAGAAGAGTAAGGGGAGGGAGAAAGGCAGGGCTAGCATGAGATCCAGATGAAAAAGCTTGAGCATGAGAGTCAGATGGAGAATCTGAGCCAGAGGACATCACCACAAACTGTGAGTAATGGCATGAGGAGTTTGACCCAGGAAGCCAAAATTCAATCTAAAATGTTTCCCAGATATCAGGAGGGGGATGATCTTGATTTGATTTTAAGATCTTTTGAGAGAATCTCTGGGCAATTTGAAGTGGGCTGGGCTTCTTGGACAACTCACCTATTGCCATTGCTTACAGGCATGGCATTAGATGCTTTTGCCAGAAGGGACACTGGGGACTGAATGGATTATGATAAGTGAAAATGCCCTGCTGAAGCATTTGGAGTTAACCTCCATGGCCAACAGGTGAAAATTTTGATCATTAAGAAAGGCACCAGGGGCCAGCTATGCTGAAATGTACATGCAGCTACAGTAACTTGTTAAACCACTGAGTTAAGGGTGCAAAAGCTCACTCGGTAGAGAAAATAAAAGATTTATTTCTTCTGGAACAGTTCCTAAAAACTGTACCTGAGAGTTGAGAATATGGTTATCAGATAGAACTCTGAGCTCTGTGAGGGAGGCAGCCAATAGGGCTGATCAGTTCATATTCAGCTGATCATCCTTTCATCACAAAGGTAATGGGGGAGGGATGTCGTTTTTTAGGGGAACCCGGGGGGGGGGAGTAACCTAAAGAAGCCAGCCTCTGCCAGAGCCAAAAGGAAGCCACCTGGTTTCAAAAGTATGGAGATGGGTGGACACAAGTACTTTATCTGCCAGAAACTGGGGCATTGGTCTTACAATTGTCTGAAAAATGTGAAAAAAGGTATGAATGCAGTGGGGGGAGTAGCTTGGGAAGCTCCAAGCAGTTCATAGCCTGTATGTGCAATAGAGCGCAGTGCCCTCTCCACTGCACATATGCACCCTGTGTGTAAACGGGATAGTGACCCAGGGACTGAGAGACACTTGAGCCTCCATTTCTTTGGTGAAGCAGGATCTGATTCAGGAGGAATAGATCTTGCCTAGCCAGTTTTCCAGAATTATGGGAGTAACAGGTCTAGGGGTCTCAGTGCCAGTGGCATGGATCTTTTTAAGCTGAGAAGGTGGCCAGAGCATATGGTAGGTGGGTGTTGTACCTGACCTGCCCATGGATGATTCTGGGCATTGACCTGGGCTGGAATTATTCTGTCTCAGAATTAATGCTAGTTTATAATCAGCATTCACAACTTAGAACTAGAAAGACTGAAAAATAAACCAGCCACTTGGTTTTCTGCCTCACTCTGGAATTTAAAAAAGGCTAAAAATAAAACATGGGATAAAGCACATAAGATTGGATTACCTAGAGATTGGGAGACTTATAGGAATGTTAGGCATGCTTATGTAGAGTGAAGGTTGCCAGGATCCAGCCCAACTCTGCAGAATTCTGCAGCAGAGTTACTGCAGGCAACAATGCTGTTTCAATGGATAATCCCTTTTGTCACACAGGGAAACTGTGACACTGCGCTTGATCCTAGCGGGTTTCACTGACACTATGGTAAGAGATACAAAAAGAGAATTTCATACTATTAAACCTAGTGAAGTTCCAGGTGACCCAAAGAAATTTTGTTCAATTATGAAAGAAGTAAATGGTCAGTGCAAGAAGTCAGTCAATGTTCATTCTTTAGAAACAACTGATGGTACTGATGTACAGTCTAGAACTGATAAATGTAATCAGTATTGGGTGGAATCTGGAAATTGTTTTGCTGATCCAAATTTGAGTCTACATATACCCAGGGAAGTAGGAGGAAAAGAAAGTGTTCCCCTTTTTGCTTTTAGGAAGATCGAGACTCATGAAGTATTAGATCTTTTGTTGGGGCTCAAACCAAACAAAAGTAGTGGACCTGAGGAATTATCGCCTTTGCTTTTAAAATATTTGGCTTTTTAAATTGTGGAGCCACTTGCCTACTTATTTATTTGGTCATTATCTGATGGTGTGATCCCCCAAGATTGTTTGTTTATTTATTTTTTAATATTTCAACAGGATTGGGTAATTGGTCAAAGCCAATTTACAATACAGTCCTGCATAAGTTTGGGAGTTTGCTGGCCAGGAGTGTTCCCATTTTTTAAGGGGGGGGCATCCCTGGTCAACTAACAAATTAATGTCCTGTTTCTTTATTGTCACAGGCTTCTAAGTTGTTTGAAAGGTTCTTGGCAAATCAATTAATGGCTCATCTTAAAAAAAAAATCCCACTGGTCAGCTATCAGTCAGGATTCCATAAACATCATGGTATGGTGGTTTCCATGGCAAGGATCTTGGATGATACCAATGAAGGTATGGACTTAGGCCAGTTGACCTCTCCAAGGCTTTCATCATGGCTGACCACCAAATTCTACTATACAGGTTAGCAGAAGTAGGGGCTAATGGAGATGCCCTGAAATGGTTTCACTCATGCTTGCATCAAAGGAAGCAAAAGACAGCTGGCCCAGTGGTGCTGAGGGTTGAGGCGCTGGATGCCACACCTCGCACCACACCAGTGACCCAGGTTCTGCAGCGGACTCAGGTCGACGGGGTTCGGCAGGGGGGGAGAAGGATTGAATGCCCAATGGCAGCTCTCCTTCTCTGGGGAGGGGGGTACCGTACTCTCCGCTGCATTACCGCCAGCTGTTGGGGGAACCTCAGGGTGGTCGGTGCAGATGGGGAGATGTTCCACGCAAGAGTAGACTTTGGCAGGGGACTGGTTTCGACGTGTGTCTCCACGCACACCGGCAGCCTTGTCCCCATTGCACGTCGATGTTAGGGGGATGCACCAAAACATCAGGAAAAATCCTGCCCTGGTCTAGGCGACGAGCCTCAGCGTTGGTCCTGAGGCAGCACCCAAGAGAGCAGACTCCGATGTACGTGCTCCCAGTCGTTGTTCAGGAAGAGATATGAGGGATCTCCACCGCCCTGCCCAGAGGGTAATCCAAGGCTCTGCAGGTATGTGGGCAGCATTAGTACTCTAGGGGCAGACTACTCAGGGGGGCTGCAGATTGGGACCTTCGAGGGGAGCTCTGAGAGAGTGATCAGCAGCAGAAAGTAGGAGGGATAAAGAAAGAGTAAAAAAAAAAGTAAAGCAAATGACTGTTATAAATGATGTGGAGTCTTCACTACTACCAGTGGTTACAGGAGTGCCACAGGGATTGGTCCTTGGACCATTATTTTTTATTGTTTACTTAAAAGGATTAGGAAATAATGTCTCAGACATGACATACCATTTATATGCAGGTGACACAATATTTTATGTTTCTGCTATTTCCCTGATGGATGTACAAAGTAAGCTGCAGAACAGCTTTGATGGATTGCAGGATTACTTTAGGAACTCTAAACTCAAATTGAATACAGGAAAGACCAAGTGTATGTTTGGGACTCTGATGACGATTAAAGCTTGTGGGGGTCTGTCTATTCTGGATGCTGATGGGGTCCAGCTGGTGTAGGCCTACTCCTACAAATATTTAGGTTTTTGGTTAGATCCATTGGGAAGAGGCAACAAACATGTGGATAAACTGATATCTCAGATTGGTAAGAGGGTGGGGATATTGTACCTCAATCAAAACTGAACTTTAAGTGGAAGCTGCATCTCAGGCAGATGAGATAGACCATTGGGCCTAATCTGCCAGTAACCGAGTATGTATGAATGTATGTATGTATGTATGTGTGTATGAATGTATGTATGTATGTATGTGTGTATGTATGTATATGTGTATGTATGTATGTATGTGTGTATGTGTATGTATCTATGTATGTATGTATGCATATGTGTATGTATGTGTGTAAGTATGTATGCGTGTATGTATCTATGTATGTATGTGTGTATGTATGTATGTGTGTATGTGTGTATGTATGAATGTATGTGTGTATGTATGTATGTGTGTATGTATGCATGTACATATGTATGTATGTATGTATGTGTGTATGTGTGTATGTATGAATGCATGTATGTATGTAAAACTGTTTAGACTGTTACACCTTACAAAGAACAGTTCAAGTACATGTTTTCCTGTTATTTGATTACAGAGATGTACTCTATGATTACTCTACTAAAGTCAGATTACAAAAATTAGGAAGTTTGTATAATCAGCAAGCTAGGTTAATTCTTAGGTGCCCTAAAGAGACACATCATTGTGTTCTGTACAAAAGGTTACGGTGGACTTCTCTTGCAAATAGAAGGCATTTGCACAAATTTGTTTTGGCATATAAAAGTGTGTTGTGACAGGTTCCTGATTAAATGTTAAACTACTAGAAAGGAAGGTACATTCATCTTTGAGAAATTCTGCTTGTCTGGAATCAACAGTAACCATAACTAGAACACAAAGATCAATGTACTTTTTCAGTCAGATGGTCCCTATCTACTGGAATCAATTGCCACATATATTTTTACATCTTGGCTCTAAACCTTTATCAATGAAGGCAGTAAAATAATGTTTTTTGACTCATACAGTATATAGCTCAGGAAAAATGCTTTTTGTGATTATTTATATGAATGACTCATTGGTTGTTAACTGTATTTTATGATTGTACATGCTATGTAACTGTATATATTGTGTGTAATTTTATGTATGTTTGTGCAAGAAAGGTCACCATTTCAAATGAGATTCGCTCAATGGTTATAATCCTAATAAAGATGAAATGCAATGGATGTAATCACGGGTAGTGACTTAAATATATTTATTTATTTTATTTATTTATTTAGTTTTTGTTGACTGGGTAAGTGCACTAGACAAATCCTGCCTATTTTCAGGCACGACCCGGGGGAGGGGGATACAGATGCATGCCAGCTGACCTTGAACCAGATTAAGCTGTTGGTGGTATTTTTAGTGAATGAGGGAAATTTTGGCCAGGACACTGGGGAAATTCCCCTACTTCCTGCTTCCTGTGAGCAGGGGGGACCCATTTTCTGGTGGGACCAAGATGGCGGAGGAGGAGGACATCTGCTTGGTGGGAGAGCTGGCCTCTGCTCCCACTGTTAACGCTAAGGAGGCTGTCACTGCTAATATTGTGGATATGGACTCTGATACCGAGTTTCAGGATGCATCGTTTCTTTGGGAGGATTCAGTTACTTTTGTTGAACACCAAGAGGAGAAGTCATTTACTTTGTTTAAACCTGATAATGTACAAGAACTTGGTGCTACGAAGGAAGGGTCAGCGCTCCGTCAGTACCAGTGAAGCTTGATATGCATTTGACGTGCACTACATTACCCCCTGTCGCAGCGAGGCTGCTCCTGTAATACCTACGGCTGAATTAGCTTCTTCAGGAGGCTCCAAGGAGCGCAGTGAATTATTGACATCTAACATGGATATTTTGGGTCTTACTGATGCTGTTCTTGTGACGACTACCAAGGGCTCTGCACTCCAAAGCGAAGTTACGGCTTTCAGAGCTTCATCCCTTACCAAATTAACTCCTCTTGTAAAAGTAGCAGGGTGTTAAATGAGGCTTGCTTACCAGAAAATAGTGTGGAGCTTCAAGCGACTGCAGAGTGTTACCAGATAGACTCCAGCAGGAAAAACAATGCTTTGACAACAATAACTCAACTTCTGTCAAACTCTTGACTCCAGTATTAGACTCCAAAGGCCCTGAGGGGCGTGGTCACATTCCAGATAATCTCACTCTCATTCCGGGAGTGTCTGACTCTTCTGCTGCTTCTCTGCAGGCTGGCAGTAAAATCGCGAATAGTAGTGAGTGCCTACAGCCTGAGAAGCCACTGTCTGATTTAAAAGAAAAAAGCCTCTTTACTCTTAAACAACAAACTTTTCGTTTGGGGTTTTCTTCCACTGCATTCACTCAGAACGAGTCTGCACCTTTAAGCAAATCAGCTGGGTTTGTGTTGAAAAACCCTATTGCTGTGGAAACTCAAGGGCAGCCTAATATTATCTACCAGTCCTCAGCCATCTCCCAAATTGGGGCGACTGAATTTTTCTTTTCTGATAAGACTATATCTAAACAGCCAAAACAAAATATTACACAACCTACTGTAACAGTCTCTTCCTCTATAACTAGTGAAATGACTCAGGAGTCCTGGTCTCCAGACAAAGCTCTTATGGGGGCCGGCTGGACACAGGCTCCAACAGGTGTTTGGAAGCCTGATCTGGCCTCGGATACAGATTTTTCCCTTTCACAGCACTCCCCTGAGTGGAAACCAGTTACCCAGCAGAAGGTTTTGACTGACAGTTTCCACGTTATAACAGAAGTGGCCGAGACATCACAACCTCCTTCTGCTGTTGAAATTCCTGTGGTACAGGCTTCAGTACCTTCCACTTCAAAATTAGACTTACTTCCCTGGGAGAAGGATTCTTCATCACAGAAGTCCTCCTTACCAAAACCCCCTTTCCAGAAACCTCTTATGTCAGAACTATTTCCACCTCAAAGGGGAAGCAGCACCTCGATGGAATGCAGTCCATATCGTTATAAAGGGGTTTGGAAAATAGGCGGACAGATACTATGTGGAAAACGCTACTAAAAGATTCTCTGCATTTTACTCCACAGGATTTTTTCGCTTTTATTAACATTTCTGGAGAGGACAACTTTGATATCAGTTTTGGACACCTCATGGTTTAGATTTGTTTTGGGATCGATATAGTCAGGTGAGTTCTCTCCACATGGACCCCCTTTTGGTTATACCTCTCTCTAATCCATTAATAAAATTTATTTACAGTTATGTTTAGGAATGAGGGGTCCATGTGGAAGACATCACCTTCTGGTTATCTCAGAAATGTGAGGTATTAAGTAGCCCGGAACCTATTTTAGATTCTGAATGTTTTTGGACAGGGGGCTGGAAATACAAAATTAAGCTGAGGCAATCTGAATCTGGGGTGGAACACATTCCGAATTCCTTTTTGTTGGGAAGAGATAGGAGGGTTTGTTTTTATGGAGAACAGCCCCGTGCTTGCTATAAATGTGGGTCTAGGATACATCTTGCAAGTGTTTTTGATCAGCCACGTTGTGACAATTGCAGGGAAGTGGGGCATGTAACCATGCAATGTGTTAATAATTCTAGGTGTGATCTCTGTGAAGAGTCTGGCCACGGTTTTCGTGAATGTTCTTGGGCTGCTAAGAACAAGGTGTCTTGCATAAGCCCAGACCTTCTAATTCAGAAGGCCCAGGATGCGCTGCCCCCGCCCCTCCCTTTTTCTTCCTTACCGCTGTTACCATCTCCTTCCTTAATAAAAAAAAAAAGTCTACTGGTAGGATTATACCACCTTTATTTCTTCAAGAAACCTGACAAGTAAATTTACAAATACAGGACTCTGGACGGTGGGAAAACAAACCTTGCATGGGTCCACCTGGCCCTTTAGAATTTCTTCCGGTATGCTACACTGAGGAGGTATCTGAGGTTGCTGGAAAGGAGTCTGGGGTTCCAATCCCTGGGTCACCTTTGCCTAGACGAAGATCAGCTCAGAATTTGCATCCCAAATCTCCCCATTCTGCTCCCATCACAGAAACCAGTAATTCATATGCGGCCTTTTTTACCCCATGGGGGGATACAGAGATAGAATTGGGAGATTCAGACTCTCAAAAATCCTCTTTCTCTACTCTGTCACAAACAGTGGATACTTATAAAGAGAAGAAAAAGAAAAAAAGGAAAAAATAGAGGTCTGACTATATTTTTGTAACTTACAATGAGGTTTTCTGGGGCTCCTTAAATACTCATAGCTTACTAAATACCGCTAAAAGGCAGGCTCTTTTCATTATCTACGATCAACATATATCTGTGTGTTTTTACAGGAAACATGGATGCACTCTGTAGAACAGTTAACTTCTTTCAAGCGGGATTGGGTTTGGGGACCTTCCTTTTGGTCCTTTGGAATAGATAGAGCAGATGGCATAGGCATTATTTTCACTTCATTTTCTTTCACACTGCATAATTTAATTGACCTTATATCGGGTAGAGTTTTGATATTGGACGGAAATGGCATGAGTGCGTGCTATCGTTTCATTAATATTTATAGCCCTCAAACAAAAGCCGGTAGAGTGACCTGTTTCAAAACCATACAACCTTTCTTGGTGACATCTGTTAAGGTACTATGGGGTGGGGATTTTAACTGCACAATTACTGATTTGCCCAAACGGAATAAAAAAATATATTGTGATTCACATGCGTTAGTTAACACTGTTAAATTGGCTGGTCTACTCAACTGCATTTCCTTTTCTTCCCAAGGACCTCAATATTCCTTTAGAAAAGGGAAATGTTTTTCTTTAATAGATTATATGTTGGTTTCCCCTTCTATGCAAATTAACTCTTTTGAAATGATTCCTTGTGAATTCTCGGATCATTCCTTTTTATTATGCAAATGCCAGTTACCAGGTTCCCTTGAGCATAGGCAGGTTAGATGGAAACTTAATAATTCCATCCTAGACTTACCCATATACAGTCAGGGTGAAATATATCTTAAAAGCCAGATTGTCAGTGGTCTTCCTTTATTCTGATTTAGGGACTGGCGGCTGGAGACCAAAGGCTGAGTTACTGAATTGGTTTAAAAACAAGGGTAAAATGAAAATCATAAATTTTAAAATACTTGTCTCTTAGACAGCAGCTCCAGAGACTCACTACGATTGCATATACTTCTCAAGGTGACTATTCTGATCAAATTGTTAAGTTGCAGGAAGAAATTAGGGTATTTCAGTACAATAGAGCTAAGACGTTGCAAGCTATCCTCACTAATGGTGTAAAGAAATCCCCTATGGGGGATCCCTTGAAGCTTGTAAAACCTTGAGGGATTCCTCTAATATGGACTCATTAAAGAAGACTGATAATTCTATGGCTATAACTGTTCCACAGTTAAGGGAATTAATTATAAGTCATTTTCGGTCTTTAGAACCTTCCCTCCCGATTTTGGATAAATCCATGCTTTCATATTTGAGTGTCATTAACGCCCTCTGAGTTAACAGAAGCCTCTAAATTATTGGAACCCATTTCAAGAGGAAATTTTAAATGTTATACTGAATTTAAAACCAAACATTTCACTAGGAATGGATGGCTTATCCAATAATTTGTAAAGCCTTTCTATTGAGCTGGTTCAATGTCTTTTATTTTATTCCAGTATTTTATTAAGAATACTATGTTTTTTCCTCATTTTCTGACGGATTATTAGTTTATTTATTTAAATCGGGGATAAACATAATATTAAGAATTGATGCCTATTACCCTCCTTAATTCAGATTACAAAATCTTTACCAGTATTTTGAATAATCGACTAAAAACTATGCCAGGTTGGTGATTTCCTTCCAATTTAGTGGGATACCAAAAGAAGGATTCAATCAGCACTAATGATTGTGCGTGATGTCATTGAACACCCTCTGTATCGGGCATAGTTAATTGTATGGTCGTAGCATATTTAAAAAGCTTTTGATAGAGTACATTTACCCTTTTGTTTTTAACCTTAGAACATTACGGGTTCCAGCTAAATAATTAATTTAATTAAAATGTTATACAAACATAATGCGGCCTTTCCCTTTTTGAAAGGTAGCACGGCTGAAAGTTTTTTTATACATACAGGAGTGCGTCAGGGTTGTCCTCTCAGCCCTCTGCTTTATATATTTTCATTAGATCCACTATTGCAGAAATTAATCACTGTTCAACAATGGACTGGAATTTCAGATAATTTATCCCAGGATCAGCAACTCTTATTACAGGCCTATGCCGATGATTTAATTTTGTATTTTTCTGATCCGACTTCTGTGCATATGTTTTTAGAAGCTTTTGATGACTTTTCAAAAGTGTCTAATGCCAAATTGAATTTGCATAAAACAAAAGGGCTGCTTATTGGAGCAATAGGTCCAGCTGAGGTTATGCAGGAGGGTATCCATATTACACGAACCCCCCTTAAAATTTTGGGTATCCTGTTTGGTCCTCAGAATATGCCAGTTGAAAACTGGGAATCGGCTCTTCAGGTTGTGGAAAATAAGGTAAATAGATGGAAGAAGTGGAAACTTTAAAAACTAAAACACATACATGTGATTAAACAGTTTCTTTTGCCCTGTCTGCAGTACATAGCCATGATTTTCCCGCTCCCAGTTAACTTAGAAACAAGGGTTTATTGTTTATTTTTCAAATGCTTTGGGGTAACGTTTAAACCGTAAAGAGATGTTATACCTATTTGAATGTAAAACAGGAGGACTTGGGATGGTGGACCCTGTTGTTTTTGTACATTCCCTATTTATTATGTGTACAGTTAAGAGTGGTTTAAGCGTAGTAAAAGGGATTGAGGGAAAATGGATTTTTAGATCTCTGGGCAAATATTTTATGAATTGGCATATTTTGGCCCCTAAATTGCACCCTCGTATCCCTATTCCCCCATATTTTCGGCCAGCTGCTAAAAAATTGTACAGATGGGGAATAACAAAAGAGTTAATTTTGAATAATAACATGAAGGGATTTTACCAATTAATAATGGCTAACTTGTACCCTCAAGATCCGTGCTTTAAGAATTGTCCTTCAACCCTCAATTCTAAGGTATTGGCCCAGTTGAATAATTTTAGATTGCCTCATATACAATGGGAAACGCAGTGGTTGATAGTTTATGGTCGCTTGAATGTTCGGGGTAATGCCAAATATAAGGCAATAGAAGAAAGGAACTGCCCCTATCTGGACTGCATAAATTTGGAGGAGTCAATGGAGCATTTTTTCCTACAGTGTTCTTATTCCAAAGGTTTGTGGACTTATTTGGCAACTTTATGGGGCTTCAAATGGCTTACTCTTCTCTCATATGATGTTTTGATCCTAGCATGTTATCCTGCAAGCCTTTCTTATTTTCATGAGGGGACATTGTCTTTATTTTTTTGTTGCTTACGGTTTTATTTATGGCAAGCTAGATGCCAATGGGTAATATACCAAAGGAAAATGCCTTATATTTGTTTTAGCATCTTGGTTACAAATGAACTTTCAAAAATTTATTCCCAGGATGCACAGAGGTTAGCTCCTGCTACGCTCTTGAAGTGGTGGAAAGGGTTTCTTCATTTTATAAAGTTTAAGTAATGTTTTGTTCCTTTCTAATGAATTTCTTTTTGCTTTATAGGATTTATTGCTTATTTTTGTATTTTTATTCACAGTAGCTTGCATCTATATTGTATGATTAGTTTTTAAGTTTACTGTGTTGCTCTGTTATGTTTGTTATTTCAATAAAAACTCCCCCCTACTCTTTTCGATAAGTGCCATGGGATCTTTAACATCCACCTGAACTACCACCAATCCAGGCAGATGGGACCTCGGTTTAACGTCTCATCCGAAAGACATAGCACAAGGCACACATTTCAAATGAACTGCTTCCATTTATTTATGATGAATATATTCTCTTCAATTTCATAAGCATCCATCAAACAACTCAGTTGTGTAAAAAGCATCAGGTGCAGAATTGCATAAATGGATACATAGATCCAGGATAAAGTCACTAAGAAGTGCAGCAAACATCAGTGCCAAGAAAGCAATCAGTTCTCCCACAAGATGGTCCTACCCTTCCGATTATATGGTTAGCCACAAACACCCCAGCACTTCGCTCATACAGCTTTGTCAGGGTATTCTTAAGCCAAATCCTTGATAGGAAACTTGGAAAAATAGAATTTGCCAGCAGACGAGGACTGCTTGGCCCACCAGTCTTCTCAGATAGTCCCAGCCTACTCTGTCTTTGCAAACCCTCTCTGGTCTCCAGTGACCCACCCTCCTCCCTGCCAATTTTCTAATATTCCCCTAGGCCTATCCCACACATGCTTGAAGCCCCCTACTGATTTTGCCTCCACCACTTCCTCTGGCAATCTGATCTAGGAATTTATTTTTTTAATTTTTTATTTATTTATACATTGGTCAACCTTTGAGCTAAGTGCTCATTTGCAAAGGTTCCACATCAAGTATTGTAACAAACAGATTTGGAAACAGGCAGCAAAGATGACCACTTGTCAAAGCAACAATAACAAATATACAATGTAAGTTATGTTTTAATATATAAATCAGTTGATTACAACAAATGTAATTACTTCCTCAAGATTAGCTCAGTATGAAGAGGAGGATGGTGGAAGTGGGAGAAAAGGTTGCAGGAAGACATTGGTGGACTGGGGGTGGGAGATGGAGGGTAGACTGGATGACCAGGATCAAGTTAGGGTTAGAATATACATATGCATGAGGCATCTCTAGTGAGTTCCTTCTTGAGGGCACTCTTGAACAGAGACATTGTTGGTAGCTCAGAGGTCGAGGAAGGGAGATTTTGTTTAGCCAGTGTGATGCATAGTAAGCAAATGATCATTGACCCTGGTTTGTTCTACATTTGGGGATTATCAGAGCATGTCTTGCCATGTTTCTGGTAGTATATTGGATGTGGATAGGGTGGAATAGTGAGGCAACAGCAAGGGGGAGGTAAGGCCAGCAAGTGCTTTTTTGGCCAGTATGACACACTGGTACTTTAAGTGTTCTTGCAGGGGAAGCCAGCCAGTGAAGAGTACAGCTGTGTGCAAGTCAATTTAATCCCGTGATGAATTGGCAGGTCTTATTGAGCAGTACCCTCACCCTATCCAAGGCACTGTCAGAGGCCGCCCCATATACAGCGACACTGTAATGGATGAGTGGGAGGACAGAGCTTTCTACAGCTTGGCATCTGACCTCGTGGGTTAGGTTCAGGCGCTGCCTGAAGAGGGCCCCTAGTTTTCTGTCGGCCAGGCAAACAATGTTATCTACATGCTGTTTTTTTTTAAATCAATTACACTTTATTAATTTTTAGAACAACAATAACACAGAAAATAAATAAGAATAGGAACAAACAATGGGCGCTATGCATGATGCCAACACATCGTGTAAATCAGGTGCATTGGCATTGATACACCTGAATGTCATGGAGCAGGGTCTCACAGACCCCATGTAGCATTCACTAATGGGGCACAAGGCAGGTATGCGGCTGATCCCCTGGCCGTGCAGACTGCAATCGCCGGGGGTGTTCTGGGGCATGCTGGCACTACATGGCATGCACAAAAAACATAGTGCTGGGCACAGGGGATGCAGGTTATGGTAGCTGGGACCCTGCTGTACCCATGTTCACACCCCCAAGGATGGCACCACCAGTCACGGCGGTACCGGTATTCAACCCTTCTGTACTGCTGCAGCCTACAGGGCCACTGGGGATGGTGGGGCCAGCCATTAAGGCAGGTGCCTGTTCACCCTGGCTTGATGGCATTGCCCTGGATTAGAGATTTAGCGAATTTAAAATCTGCCAGTGAAGTGAATGTGAAGTGATCACTTTTTGTTGGCACTTCACTACGCAGAGTGCCTCATAGAAAAGGCTAATTTTGCCTTGTTATTGTTACTTTGCATTGTCATTCCACCTTAAATACAAAGTAAGGCGGAGTGACAACAATACTGGCAGCATCCCACCCACACAGTCACCAGAATGAATGCGCATCCCCAAAGTGCTACTGTCTTGTGTCCAGAAAACTCCCCAGTGCTGATGAAGTGAAATGAGAGTGTAGCAAGAAATGCAAAGTCTCCCAGAATTAATGGTGCACTCAGTCATGCACGCAGTTGTCAGGTTACACACAGAGTCACTAGAATTAATGTGCATCCCCAAAGTGCTACTGTCTTGTGTCCAGAAAACTCCCCAGTGCTGATGAAGTGAAATGAGAGTGTAGCAAGAAATGCAAAGTCTCCCAGAATTAATGGTGCACTCAGTCATGTGCGCAGTGGTCAGGTTACATACAGAGTCACTAGAATTAATGTGCATCCCCAAAATGCTACTGTTTTGTGTCCAGAAAATTCCCCAGTGTTGATGAAATGAATTGAGAGCGTAACAAGAAATGCAGTCTCCTAGAATTAATGGTGCCATACAAATGCACAGACAGATTAAGATTGCGCTGCACACTCAAGGGTGCATGAGGAAAGGCATAACAACACCTAACCAGTGCTCACAGGTCACGAATCCAAATCTGGAAAGGAATACATTTTGCCAGTTGGGGGATTAGTGCACGGCAGTAACAATCCACTACCAGATACCACAAAGCAGTATAACAAATTCATGCAGGTGCGGTGGATAGCAGGTTCATACTGCTGCAATTACTCTGTAACACAATAACAGGTGTCTGATTTAATGGCATGCATCACACACACACTCACACACACACTAAAGTAATGTGTAGCAAATTGAAAACCTTTAGTAATATAACCAAATGTTTTAAACAGACAAATTGTACACTGCTGCACCACAACAATCAGCAAAACAATTTCAAGAATTACTGAAAATATTGCTGTGTGTACATTAACACAGTTACACAAGAAAAATCTAACCAAAACAGAAAGACTGCCTTTTTCTCCCAGTTAATCTACCTACACCATAAATACGCCCTTCCCCCAAAGCACACATCACAGTACACAGACTGACTGTTCTAAATTAACATTCAAAATCCACACACAACAATAAACACTCAATGATATGAGCACAGGAGGGTTTCCTACAATCGATGTACTAAATTTTGGGCAAAAAATATTACTCAAAATGGCATTTTAAACAGCTTTTAGAGGTTTTGAATCGCAGAGCTCTGAGAGCAAACTGTCTTCAGCTACCACTGCACACACAGTACCCAGGACAGAACTGAGGCTGTGCTGAACAATCTAGAGCCCATGTGACCTGCAATCCCGTGAATAACTACAGAATTTCATTTGGAGCTCAATTACAGGGTGCAGTGAGGCGAATTACATTGATTTCAATGCATGTCGCCTTAAAATTGGTGGAGAAGTGGCTTGGGGAAGGCAGAATAATGCAAAGTCATTGGTTTCAATCGACTTCGTTCCTCATTGTGAAGCTGGCATCCTTCACATTGTGGAGTTCTCCGTGGATTCCACATTACTCAGTGAATCACTTCATGGAGCAAATTGGGACCACTTCGCCCACCACTACTTACAGTACTATAACTCACATGCTGTTTGGGAAGAAACGTGAATGCCTATGGCTGTACTTTCCCGATGGGCTGTAGCACAAAACTCCCAGACTTAAAAATGCTTATTAATGAGTTTAATGGTGGAGTGGTGAAGCCTGGAAAGATACTACAAAACAGGCTTACAATACATCCAAGTAACTAGTAAAAAAATGAATGCTGCGATTCGTGACGTGATAGCGAATCGTGATTTGTGACTGCATTTGTGACCGTGATGATGAAGAATGTGATTTGTATCATGAGTGACTCGTGATGATGGTCCTGACTTAAAAACACATATTAATGAGTACAATGTTCATGCAGAATTATGCACCACACCTGTCCAGTACTCTGAAGGGAAGCCAAAGAAACAACTGTGACTTAAGTTACAGATGGAGATTGGGCCCTAAAGAGATGCAAATGCAAGACAGATTAAGATTGCGCTGTGCACTGAAGAGATGCAGATGCAAAGACACAACACCTAACCAGTGCTCATCAGAAATTCAAATCTGGAAAAGAATACCTTTGCCGGTTGGGGCGGGCCCGGGGGCAGTGTACTGCACTGCTGCAGTAACAGTCACTAGTACTAGTACCAGTAAAGATACCACAAAGAAGTACAAAGATCACACAGCTGCAGTGGATAGCAGGTTCACATTGCTGAAATTATTATGTGGCACAATAAAAGGTGTCTTTTGATGACACGTGTCACACACACGTTAAGTAAAGCGTAGCACATTAAAAACTTCAGAAATATAACCACATATTTTAAGCAAACTAAAATTATGCACTGCTGCACCACAACAATCAGCAAAAATATGGCAAGAATTATTGAAAATATTACTGTGTGTACATTAACACAGTTATACAAGAAAAATATCACCAAAACAGAAAGCACTGACTTTTTCTCCAAGTTATTCTACCTACACCACAGATACGCCCCTCCCTCAAAGCACACTTCCACTGTCTTTCAGTACACAGACTGCATGTTGTACATAAACATTCAAAATCCACACACGAACAATAAACGCTCGATGATATGAGCACAGGAGGGTTTCCTATAATTGATGAACTAAAGTGATTCAAAAAGGTTTTTTTAACAGCTTTTAGAAGGTTTGAATTGCAGAGAGCTCTCAGAGCAGACTGTCTCCTACAACTTCCTACACACAGTACCCCAAACTGTGGCTGTGCAGAACAATCTAGAGCCCATGTGACCTGAAATCCCATGAATCACTGCAAACGCCTTTGGGGCATAAAAACAAGGTGAAGTGAGGCGAAGTACGTTGTTTTCAATGTACTTCACCTTAAGACTTGGTGGAGTAGTGGTTTGGGAAGGCAGAGTAACACAAAGTCATTGTTTTCAATGGACTCTCGTGATTGCCCACTGTAACGCAGTACCCACTGTCTTGTGGAGCACTCATGCACCGCCTTCACTGTGAATCACTTCGTGGAGCAAATTTGGGCCACTTCACCCATCTCTACCCTGGATCTGCAGTGGGCTCATTTACTATTGCTCCATGGGCGTGAAGGATCCATTATGGAACCAGGGTCAGGCATCTGATTGGATGCCCACCCAGGTCCACAACACTGCCCCCGGGAACTCTGCAGAGACCTGCACACCGGGGGGGGTTGTGGACAGGTGGCATCCAGTAGTGAATACTGTACAGTACGCACCTGTCCACAGGTGTGCAGCTGTGGGGGTGGGGTACGCGCCTTTGGCACGCACCTGCATCCCATTCAGACATAGCACCCATTAATAGTAAAAAGAGAAGAACTACAAATCAACCAAAGTGAAACAACCATCCCTTCCCCCCACCCTAGAAAACACACCACCCCATCCTGGAGCACAGCCATGAGATCAAAAACATACAATAATATAATAGGGGCTCAAAGGACAAGAAAGAACGAAGGCTAAAGGGTAGCATACATAATTAAATCAATCATCTAAAGCTATGACCCTTGCATTGGGGATGATATTGACAATAAGGTATGTTATGATTTCCATCTAGACTGATACTAGCTGGGACACTTCTGAAGAGAAGCTATATGTTTCTCTACCATCAAAGCCATCAAGATTTCCTGATGCCATTCCCTGTACTGAGGTACAGAAGTGTCCCACCAGTGTCGGAGTATTATGAGCTCTGCAACTGTTGCTATTATCGCCATATGGGCTCTGTGAATACTAGGCAGACCCAGGAGATAAATTCCAGCTAAGCAAATTTTTGGGGAAAAAAGATCGTTCAAGCCCAAAAGGGATTCAAAGAGTCCTTTATGCTGGTCTAGGAAGGGGCCACTTTATCACAGTCCCATAACATGTGCTTCAGCATACCCCCCGCAAGGGCACATCTGGTACATAACAGTGAAGGTAATCTTCCCATCTTGAATAATTTGAGCGGTGTGTAGTACATGTTGTGAAGGATGCAAAATTGAATTAGTCAAAACCTGTCCTGTTTAATATATTTATAGAGTGCCCATCAAACTGAGTGCCATAGTTTTGTGTCTTTCTGGAGACCTAAGGCCTGCTGCTGGTAAAAGCAAGTACCTACTGGGCTATTGGAATCCATAGTTTGAAAGAGCTGGTGAAGTTTAGACACAGAATGGGGCTGGAAAGCAGCAGAGTATAGAGAGTTGGGTACTGCTGAGTCCCACCAAGTCCACGGTCTAGGCACCAGAAATGTCAAGATACAGTGAATGAGCTGAAACTATTTAAAGCTAGCAGAACTAAGAAGTTGAACATGCTCATTAACTATTCCAAATGAGCAGAAGCTATCCCACTGAGCAGTGATTCCAAAGATAACTCCCACAGTTGAGGACAGAAAGAGAGTGGGACAGGATGACCAGCAATTCGTATATTGGGGTTACCCAAGAGTGGTTGGTCCACAGCCCAATTCCATGCCAAACCCAAAATATACTTAACAGGTGGTGTGCTTTCAGAGACCAGTACAATGGGTGGCAAGAAGAGGCTGAGTTCAAAGGGATGGTTTAATGTGAAGTAAACTACTGAGCTGGATACCACGTTTTTTGAAGAGGGAATGCTCCAAATCCAACCGCAGGGGAACATAAGCACCAGGCAGTCAGTCAACTTCTCGTATATGCCATTGCAAGGATTTGCTGCTATGAAAGGCAGCATAGTACAAGAAAAAACTGGGGAGCTGTAGTCCTCCGCTCATCTTATGAATCAATAACTTGAAATAAGCACATCTAATAGTCCCACGCTTCCACAGAAACTCATTAAGCATATGCTGTAAACTAGTAAACCATGCTTTCAGAAGGAATATTTTTAACACGCGCGAAGGGGATACAGAATGCAGGGGAGCACATTCATCTTGATACTGCTAATATGTACCCAGAGTGAGAATGGAAGGGTGGACCATAAATCTTGTTGAACGGTAAGTAACAGGGAAGAAAAATTATCATTAACCAAGCGCGATGAGGTACGGGCGACACGGATTCCCAGACAAGTGATATGTCGCATCTCCCAGGTCATTCTGAGGTTAACAATCTCTTGCTTGCAGACAAAATTATTAAGGGGCAGGAACTTTGTTTCATGCAAATTTTATTTATACCCTGGGATATCAGAAAAATGCTGAACTTCCTCAAAAATGTTCAGTATCGATACAGAGTGGTCCTTGATATGCAATAGCAATTTATCGGGCATAGGCTGACAGTATGTATCTCCTGTCTCCTACTCTGATTCCCTTAATCTCTGGGTTGTGTTGTAGATAATAAATAAAGGGTTCTAGATAAAGATTAAAAAGAAATGGGGAAAGGGTACAGCCCTGCCTGATTCCCCGCTGTAAAGGAAAAAAGTCATAAAGGACCCCATTACAATGAATACGAGCTGATGGATTGCTACATAACAACTGAAGCCACTTTAAATATTCTGGGGGAAAACCAAATTTGTTTAAAACTGTGAACGGATAAAGCCATACGATCTGATCAAAGGCCTTTTTGGCATCCAGGGAGACCAGAACCACAGGGGATCTGCCCTCCCAGATGCCAAAACAATGTAATGTAATTTTTCTGAGATGGTCGCTGGAGACACTGCCTCTTATGAAGCTGACTTGTGCTGGACCAATTAGCCCATCCCATACTTGAGACAGTGTATTGGCCAAAATTTTGGCAACAATTTTTAAGCCTGTATTAAGTAGTGATATCGGGCGATAATTGTTCAGAGCGTCTCATCCCTGCCAGATTTCTTAATTAATGTAGTTAGTGCTTTGGTAAAAGATGAGTTAGAGAAGCCTGATTCGTACTAAAAATTATTTATTTGTTAACTGGGAGGGTACACTGATCCCAGGGACCATTTTCAGGCATGACCTGGGCCAATCAGATGGAACATCTATTACAAAGTACAGTTACAAAACAATCACAGTTGGAGAAGTAGTAACAACAAGTAAACAGTACAGAGTTGACAATACAGTGGAGATATGGTGTACATACAAGTGACAAGTGGTCAAAGCCCCCAGGGACTTTGGTCTTACATGATGCTGGTATCCAGCAATAAGTGCATATATATGTTATCGTGCTAAATCATATGCTAACGGTAGTGAGTGCCATCATTAGGTGTGGCATTTACATATTGGCTTTCCCAACATGGCTTCCCTGAGGTTCCGTTTGAATATGTGGGGAGAGACCATGGCCTGAGATTCATTAGAAAGGGAGTTCAGTGGCTGAGTAGGTAGCACACTTGCCTCTGAGGCCTTGAGATCAGAGGGCTGTCGGTTCAGTTCCCACATCTGGCACTTGAGTTAATATCCCAATACTGACACTATAGTGCAGTACAAGGGGGGGTGCTGCATTTCTGAGGTGCCGTCTTTCAGATGAGATGTTAAACTGAGGTCCCATCTGCCTGGATTGGTGGTAGTTCAGGTGGATGTTAAAGATCTCATGGCACTTATCGAAAAAGAGTAGTGTAATTTTATTATAACTTCAATGATCAAATCAATACAAAACTGTGTTAACTCATACAAAAAAAAAGATGTAAATCAGAAATGAAAACAAATAAGTATAACAGTCAAACATTGTCAAAAATGACTATCTAAGAAATATTTGTAAACAAAAACATAAATCATAATACTACCCCCCCCCCCACTAAATGAGTAGGGGAATTTTATTATACTACAATGATCAAAGCAATACAAAACAGTGTTAGCTCACACACACAGACAAAAAAAGAACAAAATCAAATAAGCATTTCCTTCATACAGTGTCCAGTGGACCGTCCAAGTAACAGTAAGGACACCAAAATTAAATCATAATACGAACCCCCCACTAAAAGGGTTGGAGAAATTCATTTAAATCACCAAAAGCAAAAAAAAAAAATAGAAATCAGTATTACATCATACTAACCCACACAAAAAAAAAAGATAGTCACCCCATACCCAACCCCCCCCATGTAAAGGTAGGGAAATTTCAGTTAAGCCAAAAAAAAAAAAACAATGAAATAGAAAGCAGTATTACATCATACTAACATGTAATGAGAAAAATCATATGCAGTGAGAAGTATTTCATCATACTACATCCCGAACTTAACCAACCCCCCCACAAATCATAATACCCTCATGTTCCTTAAATCTGATCCAAACCCCTCCAATACTCCTCATAAAGAGCTTCCCCATAAACCTTGGAGTCCGATACTTTAAAAAGTAATTCTGTACTGATAATATAATATAATTCTATCCCAGTCAGTAATTGTTGTTGGAGGATTAACCTACACCAGCAAATCCATATCCAGTATAAAAAATGGACAAAAATCAACCGGAGAGTACTATCATGAAAGTGTACTGGCAGCGAAGGGGTAATTCCATAGTATAACAAATTCAGGTCTGGAGGGAATGGAAGACCAACATTCCATCTCGATTTTGTAATATCGCAGAAGGCTATAACAAATGGACAGGAAAAATATAAATGGCCCATAGTTTCTATCTTTTGGTAGCAAGAATCTCTCTGGCAATATCTCTCCTTCAAGGGTCTATGTTTGTGGTTAATCTTTACATTCACCTTGCCATGAATAGCTAACCAAACCATATCCCACATGCTTTCTGGTATCCTATGGTCCCTTATATATGTAGAAATGCACTTCTGCTGGATCTTAGAAAATCCAGAAAAGGGATGCTCCACATAACATTCGGCTAAGACATCTAAATGTAATAATTTCCTAGAACATTGTAGAGCCAATTGATATCCAATATGCCATTTCTTAAAATTATCAATAACCCCAGTCCACAGAACAGGTAATCAGGGAATTAGTTTGTTTTTATGTAAAAAATTACCCCGTTTCCACTCTCTTAGGACACACATCAAAACTGGAATACCCCATAAGCTCCACAACTGGGTACAATCCTTCATTAAAGGAATCAAAGTGGTATATAAAAAAATAGTAAAAAAGAACAAAACCGGGTTTACCATCCCCACTCCCCCATCCTTAATATCCAAATATAAAATAGACCTTTTTATGGGGTTAAGCCGGCTTCCCCAAAAACATGAAAAGAAGCATCCCATTAATTTAGTCTCAAGGAGTGCAGGAACTGGGAACACTGCACTAAGAGAAAGAAAGACAGGAATCAAAAAGGATTTGATCAAGTATATCCTCTTTTTTTTATGCCTTCTGCACATTCCATTTCTAAACCTTCTCTAAACCCAGCTGCAACCTATTTTCCCAGTTAAACCCTCCAGGGTCCTGTACACCAAAATATACTCCCAGAATTTTACAAGGGGCCATAGCCACCCTTATGCCGGCCACCATCTTTGGAGTCGAAGAGAAACTCTGTAATTGCAGACATTTTGTTTTCCCAGTGTTTAAACGAGCTCCTGTAATGCTACCCAAACCTTCAATAAGATCACATGCCACTCAAATCGAAGTCTCATCTTTAACCAATAAACACACATCATCGGCATATGCCACGATTTTGGAAGCCTGGCCTACACTTTCTCCCAGACCCACCAACCAAGGGGAGGCCTGGAGGATTCTCAATAAAGGACCCAAAACAATAACATAAAGCAACGGGCTGAGAGGACATCCCTGCCGGACTCCTCTACTGACCGTGCACTTCACCCCCATCCATCCATTCTCAAAAGGGCAGACAAATGCCAAAGCGCAGCAAAGTTGCAACCATTTTACAAAATGTTCTGGTATCCCATATGCCCCTAAACATTTCCAGAGGAAGGAATGCGACACGCCATCAAATGCCTTCGCCTGGTCCAGACTCACAACATAACCAGCCTCCTGTTGCTCAAAGTCTCCTCTACCCTTCCAGTGTGTCAATTCTCGTAATAAGAGAATAGCTTCTGTGATCCTCCTACCTGGGATAGAACAACATTGAGTTAGGCTTATAATATTGCCCATTACTGCTGCAAGTCTATTTCCCAATAATTTAGCAAAAATTTTAAAATCCATATTCAATAATGTAATATGATGCCAATTTAGAATGTCTGAACGACACCCAGAGTTATATAAAAAAAATCAACAGGCCTTCATATATCTGAGTAGGAAGGAAATATTCTGACAAGAAAGAATTAAATACAACCACTATTTCTATTGGCATAAGCTCCCAAAGAACTTTATATAAATCCCCAGGCAAATCGTCAGACTCAGGAGAAACATCCCGACCGAGGCCCTTAATCACCGTCTGTATTTCCAAATACATAAATGGGGCCACCATAACGTCCTCCTGGGCCGCACTAATGGTAGGAAGATGAGCAGCCTGTAATAACCGGGATGTAAATCCAGAATCAGGGTCTGGATGACCAAATGCATTTTGCACATGATTTTCCAATAATTACATTATCCCCACACTATCCTTCATCACCACCCCTTGAGGGGAGACCAAATCAACCAGTTCTTTCTTTTTTTCTGCAGCCATGACTATCCAAAAAAGGATTAGCACACTCCGCTTTCCCCTTGTTCCAAAAGACTGTTCTCTGCAGTGAACGCAGTCTGTCATATTGAAAAGAAGACATTTCTGCCTTCACCAATTTAATGTCAGTGCTATAATCCATGCCCTGTGAAGCCTATTGAGAAAGAAGTTCCTGAAGCTCATCCCTTAGTACTAGATATCTAGAATAGGAGGAAGAAGATTTAGCCTTTGTCCTCAGCTGAAAAAAGCAATCGAGCAATTTTTAAAATCTTCCCACCACTGTCCCAAGTCCGCATCATATAAAATAATCATAGTATACTTATTTCTGACAATAACTCCTAATTCCTGTATAGTATTAGGTTTGGTTAATATACTGGTATTCAACCACCAGAAACCTGGACCCACCTCTCGAGGCGGTGGCCACAAAATGTGCAACCCCACCAAAGAATGGTCCAAAGTTTCTATGGGAAAATTAAATGCTTCATCAACTGGCAACACTTCCTTCAATAATATAAAATCTATACAGGAAGACAATGTTCCTTTGTAGAATGTGGGTTTAGGCTGTGAGGACCCCAAAATGTGTGCATCTTTCAGCCCCGCCTGTGACATAACTTTCTTAAGGAAAGCCTTGTCACAATACTGTTTACCAGATTGACTGCAAGTCTGACAATTAATATTAAAGTCACCCTCTCAAAAAATGTACCTACTCGTATGGAGGTAAGGCTGTATTCTAGATTATAATTCTATTCATAGAACTTTTGACTGTGGGTCATAAATATTAAGCAAATGACAAGGAGTAGAATTTACCACAGCATCCAACAATAAAGCCTTCCCTGGCTCAATATCTACCATACAAAGAACTGAAACAGAGGGGGTCAAAAAGCAAATTCCCACTCCACTGCAGAGGTCAGGCCCAATGGACCAAAAAGAAGACCCCCACCCCAATTCCTTAGTGGCCTGTTGGATCTCCCTAACAGAATGCAATCTAGTATCCTGTAAAAAAACATCAAAACTCCATTGTTGCAAAACAGAAAAAGTAGCAGTAAGATTATAGTTAGACTTTACACTGTTAACATTGAGGCTCGCCAGCCTCACAAATGTAGACTCAGGCCGGGTGTTTTAAGAGCCTAGTACTTGACTGTGTCCTCCATTTTGAAAGAGAAATAGGAGACTGGACAACCACAACCTCAGACTCCAACCTCTTAGTGGAGGACTCCTTCGGTAACATGGGTTGGTCCAAATCCACTCTATGCCCCCCACAATGAAAAAACAGAAAAACAATTCAAAAGGGGCAATGGGGAAAGGGGTGGACCAGCAATGAAAGATTCCACTGGAAATGTAGCCATATCTGTATCCCCTGAATCTGGGACACCATTATTGATAGAATTCACATCCACACCCTGCTGGGCAGGTGCTTCTTGAAGTGAGGCAACAACACTAGGAACATCCTGAATCAGAATAGGAGTGGACTGTTGACAATCAAGTTGAGAAACAAGGGGGTCAGCAATAAAGCTCAGCAGTGCTGCCTGCCCCTGACTCTCACTCTCTGGGCCTGGTAAAACAACAAGTGGGTCTGGAACCACCAATTCCTTGTAACTACATTTTTTATTGTTTTCCAACAAATACAGATTTACAGAGTGGAGGAAACAGCAGGTCAAAAAATCATTGACAATACAGTGTTACTGTACTTAACACCCCAGGGAAACAAAATGGGGAGGATAAGGGAGGAAAAAGTGGTGGGGGAGACAAATAAGGAAGGGAAAGAGGAAAGAGACAAAGGACATGGGGTGACATAACTAGTGGGGATAGCAAAGCTAATTAATACAAGGTTCTTGACTAGCAATCTCCTAGAACAAATTAATTATTATAAAATAAGAAAGTATAATTAACTATAGCAGCAATAACTTCATATCTGACAGGCTGTCATTCCTTCCCAATGATGTTGACCTCATATAGTGTATTACTGAGATGTGACCATTTAGAGAGCTGTAATGAACCACCAAGCTCCTTCTGAGCCCTCAGGGGAGAAATTAGGCACCTTAAAAGTACTAGTACCTAATCTGTGTCTTCACAAGGCCATATGCCCATCAGATATTTCCTATGGTGGATACAACCTACCAAACGTGTATGATATCATGGAATATATATATATATATATATATATATATATAAATATAGCTATATCACCCGGCAGTAAGAGAACTCAACCAATACCCTCCTGGGGGATGTTCAAGTTCTGGAACTTCAGGAAGTTAAGATAAAGGGTCCAACATTGATTGAATTTGGACATTTGGTACTTCTGCAGGTGTGAAATCCTGTCCAATTTGGCTAAAGAGGAAAGAGATACTAACACCTCCATCACTGTGGGTGTCAGAGGTGACTTCCATTTGCATAATAGAGCTCTCTTAGTTTGAAGCGAGATCAATGCCAGCCCTCTAGTCTCATGAGGGGTCATTTGTGGGAGCTCCTTTCGGATACCCAAGATGTAAAAAAGTGAACTAAAAGGGAGCTTCTTCTCTAACACTTTGCATGCAGTATCATGGATGCCTTGCCACAGAGATTTCAGTTGCGGACAAGACCAGAGTAGATGCAGAATATCTGCTCCTGAGCCCTGACATCTCCAGCAAGAGTCAGCTTCCAGAATCTTAGCTGTATGGAGCACAGCTGACGATTTATACCAAGAGTGGGCTATTTTGTTCTGTATTAATCTAGACCTAGCATCCATCAGCCATTTATGGGTATCTTTCCAGGACTGTTCCCAGAGTATAGAGGAGATAGGGGTCCAGAGCATATTTTCCATCCTTGAGTCTCGCCCTCTCAGAATATTGGGGAAGGGTATCTCTTAGTTTAGCAGAGATGCACCCTGCTAGACCTTTCGGATGTTGTATCCAGATATGTAGCTCTGAGTTGTGTGTTTGGGGCTTCGAAGGGTGAAATATATACCTGACTGCTGCCCTGAGCTGAAGATGCTTCCAAAAGTCTGCATGAGAAAGGTTCCAGATACGCTGAAGGGATTGAAATGTATAATGGGTCTTAAGAGTGGCGTCTAGCAGGTCTTTTAATACGAGAATACCCTTGTCTGCCCAGGATTTTCAATATACCCATTGTGCATCAACAGTAATATCTGGATTAAACCATAGAGGGGTGTAGAACATGGGAAGAGGAGTCTGGTTCATTCTTTTGTGGACACCCAGCCAGTTGGACCTGGCTGCCTCAACAGATGGAGACATGTAAAGGGACCTACCTCTGACAAAGGGGCTAGCTCTATGAGCCCTGTGGGGCATCAGAAAGATGAGAAATGTACTGACTCAGTAATATTAAGCTCTATACGTACCCATTGTGGGGATAGTGATGTTAGGGGTTGCAGCCCTTTAACCATTTGTGCCAAAAGGAATGCCTGCCAGTATCCTTCTACCCATGGAAGGCTCCACTTTTCCTTGCTCCAATGGGCTCTCAGTTGGACATGGCTAAATCAGGGTTTGTTGCCTTCTCATAGGAAATCTCCAATAAGCCTATCTCAAGCCAGATATCATTGTTTAGGGAGGGGAATAGGGATATGCATTAGCAGATAAAAAATCTTGGGTGCAGAAACCATTTTAATTGCAGCAATTTTGCCTGTCAGGGTCATTTGCAGAGGTTTCCATCTATCGAACTCCCTTTTTAGAGAGCTAAGAAGGGGTTGAATGTTTGTCTGCCAGAGAGTATCTAAAGAGGATGTGAGCTTAATACCCAGATATGTGATCCCCTTAGGTGTCCATATAAGGCCTACGGTCTGGGCTATCTCTTGGGAACATTTCCCATTCAGGGGGTGTACCTCCATCTTGGCCTGATTCAGTTTCAATCCTGAATATTGGGACAATAAATCCAACAACTCCAATAACGGAGGAGTAGATCTTTGCAGGTCTACCAAGGGGAGAAGCAAATCATCAGCGTACATAAGGGAAGTGTACTCTGTATTTCCCAGCTTGATACCATTAATACATGGGTGACTATGGAGTGCCTGAGCTAGAAGCTCCACTGCCAAAACAAAAAAGGGGGGGACAATGGGCAGCCTTGTTTTGTTCCCTGTTCAAGGTGAATAGGGCCAGAGAGTAAGGCATTCGTGTTAACTCTAGCTGAGGGAGATGTGTAAATAGCTTGAATTCTTGGCAGAAATTTTGGGCCAACTCCAAATGATGCCAAAGCCAAATATAAATAGTCCCACTCAACGGAGTCGAAAGCTTTTTCAAAATCCACTGCGACTGCTGCAGCAGGGGTAGGAAGATATTTTGCTATGTGGATGAGATTCATTAATGTCCTTAAATGATCAGAGCTGTGTCACCTGGGGATAAAACCTGCTTGGGATTGATGGATGGATGAGACTTGGCAGGAGGGGATTTAGCCTGGTTGCTAAGATTTTGGCATAAAGCTTACTATCAATATTAATCAAGGATGTCGTCGATAATTGCTTGGCTTGGTGGGGTCCTTGCCTTGTTTCAGGATGAGTACTATAGTTGCCTCTCTTAGTGAGGGAGGGAGAGCACCTTTGAGCTCGATATCTTGATATACTGCCGTTAACAGTGGAGTGAGAGTGGGTGGTAGAGCCTGGTAAAAATCTTCAGTGTATCCATCGTTTCCTGGGATTTGCCCAGCTCGAGGGACTTAATCGCAGTACTAACCTCCTCTGAGGACAATGGGGACTCAAGTAACTAAACATAGAAACATAGAAACATAGAAACATAGAAACAGAATTTGACGGCAGATAAGGACCGCTTGGCCCACCCAGTCTGCCCATTTCCCTACCTAATGGATAAGCTGCAGATCCTAGTTAACCAGCAGCCTACTTCTTCCTACCCCAACCCCCTAGAATGGCCTTATGACTGTCCCATGCATGCTTGAATTCAACCACTGTTTTTGACTCCACAACCTCCTCTGGAAGGCTGTTCCATACATCCACCACTTTCTCTGTGAAAAAATACTCCTTTAAATTACCTCTGAGCCAGACTTCATCTTCAAATTGTGTCCTTGTTCTTGCACACCTCTTTTTGAAAGATGCTACCCTCTTGGACTTTATTGATTCCCTTGAGGTACTTGAAAGTTTCTATCATGTCCCCCCTTTCCCTCCTTTCCTCGAGGCTATACATATTAAGCTCCTTAAGTCTCTCTTCATATGTCTTCTGGTGCAGACCCTGCACCATTTTAGTTGCCCTCCTCTGGACAGCTTCCATCCTGTCTATGTCTTTGCGGAGATTGGGTCTCCAGAACTGCACGCATGAACTGCAATGAAGTTCAATGCAGAACTGTGCTTGTTGGTCAGTAAGTTTGGGGAGTCAACAGAATTGGAGGAAGGGCTGTATCTTCTTGTTCAGATGGGCATGAGTGGAAGTGTATAACTTCTTATAATAGATGGCCATTATATCATTTATTGCTTTGGGGGCTGTGGTCAGAGTTCCACCTACGTCCCTAAGACTAGCAATATATGTATTAGCTTGTCGTTTACAAAGCTGATAAGCAAGTAGGAACCACCAATTCCAATGGCAACCCTCTAAGGGAGGCTCTGGGGTCAGGTCTGGAAGAAACACCTCCATCTTCCCCCCCTTGTTCTCTACCTCTGCCTCTTCCCCTCTGCGACAACCTAGGATCAGGGTAAGCACTCGGCTCTAAGGACTGTTGAAAGGGCTGCCTTGCCTGTGATAACAAAATGTCACGGTCTGAGACATCCTCTGAGTTGTGGAAGGCCTAAGGGCAGGCAGAAAAGTCATGTTTGTCATCTCTACGTAAGTTGTAGAGTGGGGAAGCCAAACAGTGGGCTGCAGTAAGGCCTATAACTCCACAATAAAAACACCTGACCTGGTCACAATCATGTTTAAATGTGCCAGGGAACCACACCAATAGCAATTCTTCAATTCTTCAGTTGCCCAGCATAAAAGAGAATGCCCCTTTCCCTGCCCAGGAAAAATGAACTGGGAAGATGTCTTATCCCTTGCTCATTTTGTGTTAACTGTATTCGGAAAGTCCAACCCCCATTCCATAAGCCATTGTTGTCCATTATTGGGTTGGGATGTCCAAACAATGTACATCTCTTCTCCATCCAAAATGTAATATCATTAACGTCTACGCCCTCATTCCTAAATAATATAGTAACAGTTTTGATGGTTGGCTTAGTGATGGGGATGGCAATAAACTCTTTCCAAACTCCAGAATCCTTGACTTCATAATAAAGGCACCAAAAGTTATCCAAAATTGACATAGTACAAAAACTCACATCGTAACTATGATCCCCAGGTGGATGTATAAAAGCGTAAACCTCTGCTGGTGTGAACCCCAGGGAGTCTTTAATCAGGTGTTTACCCACCCAAAGTCTGTCTGGTGAAATAGGAGCCAGCTTCTTGTATCTGAGGCACACCACAAAATGCCACTTGGCAGCCTCAGTCGACTTATGAAATAGCCCAGCATAAGATTTGGGAGTCTAACGAGCGGGTCCCTCCAAACTGACACTCCCCTCCATAGTTAGTTCTGTAGGCAAATCATACACTTGTAAGCTACCTGTAGAAGGCTCATCACCCAGAGAATTACTACTCAACCGCATTGTACAACTGTCTACTGGTGGAATATCCTGTTGAAATGCTGCTCCCATAGGAGCGTCTGGCATAGCTACCTTGTTTCCAAGTCTCTGTCCCATCTCGAAGATGCAGCACACACAATTGGGGACCAAGCCTCCACTGAAGGCGACTGCTGCTCAATTCGGTCAATATTCATAGCAGGATCAAACAACGGACCAGAATCAGGTTGTGGTGAACCTGGCATTGGAATGGAGGGATCATGAATCTACTGTTTGTCCACTAGTAACCACCCTGCTCACTGTATCACCTGGTTTCCAATCTGGCCATGAAACCAAAAAGGGAAAGCTAGACTCCTTAGGTTGGGTACCAGCAGTACTCTGTGAAGCAAATTTCTGCTGCACCAGAGAAAGGCTCTGGACTGAGCCGCATCAGTAATCTACTGGAATCTAGTAATTGGCTAGCCAAAGAATGTTTCTGTTTCGTTTCTTCTTCTAGTTTAGAAAATTTTACCTGAAAGTCTCTTTCAGCTTCTGTCAGCATATCAGTTAATTGTTTCTTTTTGTCTGACAAATCCTATTTGAAACAAAATTCCTCTAAGGAGTTGGTTTCCAAAATCCTCAGAAACAGTGCTCAATACAAGGTGCCCTGGATCCATACCCTGAACTCCAACACAATCCTGCTCACTCTCCAGAGCTCCAAGAGCAGCACCTTCCCCTTCCATGGTCAGATCACGTCTGAGAATCTCTGTTCCTCCTGCAGCGCTTCAGCGCCACCTGCAGGAAGAGTTGGGGAATTTTTATTAACAGACATACAAAGAAATACAGGGATACAAACACAACAATGTCACTCCACAATGATCTATTACATCAAGAAAAAATAACAAAAAAAGGCATCATTACACAGTGTCATTAAATTATAACAAACCATTCAAAAAAATCTCTAAATGTAAAGAAAAAAAATACATCAATGCAGCTAATAAGCCTCAATTTAAACTACTGTTCCCACCCTCAAAATATGTGGATCACTACAAGGCTATATAAAATACATTTCCTTACAATTATCCCAAACCTAATCTATCCCACACCTTCTCCCCCCCCCAAGTACTGTGCATGAGGGTTAAAAATAACATACAATACAAAAAAAAACTATAACCTATGCCATTCTTCTCATAGTATAAAATCATAAGGCTTCCTTAAACTATCCCAGTATGTTGTTGCATAATTCAATTTTTCAAACAATTTTATTCGACTAATATCTTGACTCAGCATATAAAATAATTCAATTGCTGTAATCTCCTGTTGTTGCAACAATAACCTACATCTATAAATCCACAACCAGTAAAGAAAAGATACATGTATCACCTGCAAAGTACTAAGTAAGCCTTGTGTCATAACAGTGCTATGGATCCCATAAACTAAATTCTCTGAGGAAGGTGGAACCACCACTCCACCTTTCTAGCAATGCTTCACCACACCCCAAAATTCCTTGGCATAGGGACACTGAAAATATGAATGTTCCATCATCTCTAATAACAAATCACAACACCCTCTTGAACAATAACGTTCTTGTAAACTTTTGTGTTTCTGATTATTTACATTTATCTTTTCGTGTATCCCTAACCATGCTGTATCCCACATACGGAGGTTTGTAATATACTTTGAAATACTCAATTGGGAGGCATCAGAAAAACTTATAAATGGGGACTCGAAAAAATCTATGTAAAATTTTGCTATATAACACTTTCCGAGAGCTACCACAAGCTAATTCCCAGCTAATGCTCCAATGCCGAATCTTATCAAAAACCCAATCCCATCTATGGGCCAGTCTCGGACTTCTCTTGTTTTTATGAACAAAAACATTACCTCTCCATTCCTTCAAAATACCCTGCAACATTGTGCTTACAGAAGAAACCCAAAAATACCTACAAGTCTTAAATAAAGGCACTAAGTTCGAATATAAAAAAAACTGTAAAGAAAAAAAGGACAGGATTTACCATAGTCAAACCTCCCAGTTTAATATCCAAATATAATACATTCCGTTTTATTGGAGTCAGACGGCTGCCCCAAATACCACTAAAAAAACATCTCATCAATGAAGTTTCTAGATTCTTAGGTAATAAAAATATATTACTTAAATATAAAAATACCGGAATCAAAAAAGATTTAATCAAATAAATTATGTTTTGTTTAGATAATTTCCATTTAGTCCAACAAGCCACTTTGGAAAAACTCTCTTGTAAAACTTTATTCCAATTAAATTCGGCAATATCAGCTCTGCCAAAATAAACACCTAGGCCCAGATATTCAAACTGCGCCATTCTGAGGCGCAAGCCCTCGCTACTCAAAATAGTTGCAAGAGGGGGTGGTGGCGCATATTCAAAGGAGTTGCGCTATTGAGCAACTCCTTTGAATATCACCCCCAGCCACAGCCACTGGGCATGGCATTATGGGAATCTTGCGCCTGTTCAAGAAGTTGCCAGAGTTGAGCATTAAATTATGTATGCTAGTACCATTGCGCCATGCACAAATTTCTGATATTCAAAAGGTGACATGCAAATGGGGCTATAATTTATGCAAGGCGAGGGGGGCATTTGCATCTATTTATGGCCCCATTTGCATGCCATTAGCATGTAGGTGCGCCGATCCTCGAGGACTTGCGCTCGCCACCCTGCCAGGCAGCAGCTGTCGGGACTGGAGCAACCTGCAGCCAGATCGCTGGCAGTATCTCTGTATACATTCCCTCAACACACAGATCCTGGAGCCCGATCGCGGCAGTAGTAATACGACTCTTCATCTCTTTCGAAGCCCGATCGCTGGCATAAAGTAACATGAATCCCCCCACATCTCCCAAGCCCTATCGCCCCGATCGATGTTCATTCACAAATCTGGACTGTCATTACGGTATGGGCTGCACACCCATTGGCTGTAGCTCTGCACCAATGGGCGGTAGGCCCTACGGGACAGTCAGTCGGTGGGCGCAGGTGGCAGGGCAGGGATGCTGCCACCGGGCTGGGGGGAGCGGTGGAGGCTTCGTGGGTGGGTGGGGGGACACTAGACACCAGGGAGATGTTTGGGGGTTGTAACTTGACATTCTGCCTGCGATCGGGCATTACGGTCCACTGGACCACCAGGGAGATATTCAGGTTGGGGGTTTTACATTCTGCCCGCGATCGGGCACTGGGGTTGATATACGCTCTGCCCGCGATCGGGCTTTGGGAGATGTGGGCGGGGGGTGGTTCATGTTACTTTATTGCCCGCGATCGGCTTCGGGAGATGTGGGTGGGGGTCGTGTTACTTTATGCCCTCGATCGGGCTTCGAGATGTGTGGGGGTCATGTTACTTTTATGCCCGTGATCGGGCTGGTGGGCACAGGGACCGAGTTGGGGCCAGCCAGGGTGGCAGCTGCTGTGTTGTGCCCTGCAATACAGCAGCTCACCTGTGGGTGGCCCTCAACTTGATCCTTTTTTGGCTCAAGGTTGTGCAGCGCAGGTTAGCCGCGATGTTAACTCTGCACAAACCCGACTGAATATCGGGTTGCGCAGTTTATGCATGGTTCCTCCCTCCTGTTGAGCATGTCATTTGCATTGGCGCTGTTGCGCAACCTGTTGTCAGTGGCATAACTGCTCTCCTGCTGAATATCGCAGAATGGCGCAATGTAGGACTTGCGCATGCGCAACCCTTTTGAATATCTGGGCCCTAATATTTTGCAAGGAGATCGTTCCACTTGAAACCCTCCTACTACTTCAATTCCATCCAGGAAACCCGCCAAATTCAAACAATGGGATTTAGATTCATTGATACGAGTTCCAGTAACTGTCCCTTTTGCTTTTATCAAATCACAAGCATTTTGTATTGCATTCCCATCTCGCAGTATTAAACAAAGATCATCAGCATATGCAATAATTTTGGTCTGAAATCCCAATTCGTCTGAAATACTTCTTATCAAGGGAGACCTATTAAACACCTGTAACACTGGATCTAAAGCGAACACGTAAAGAGCAGACTTAAGGGACATGCCTGATGGACCCCTTTAAAGACCCTATGTTTCAACCCTTTCCAATCATTTTCAAAAGGAATAACATATGCTAAAGCATAGCAGAATTGTAACCACTGTAGAAATAATCTAGGAACCCCAAAAGCCAATAAACAAATCCATAAATAATTATGCGAAAGCTCATCAAAAGCTTTAGCTTGATCTAAACTTACAAGAAACCCCAAAGCTTTCTGGAACCCCATCCCCCCATTCCCACTCTCCATTACTTCACGGGGGAATATTAAGGCATCAGTAATCCTCCGTCCTGTAACAGAACACAGCTGTGAAGTACTAATTAAATCCAGCATGACCAGTGATAATCTATTTCCCAACAGTTTAGAAAAAAATGTAAAATCAACATTCAGCAATGTAAGTGGTCACCAATTTCCTATATCAGTGTGGTTACCTTTTTCAAAAAGGAAAATCATCAAACCCTCATACATCTGTAACGGCAAATATAATTCTGTAAGAAAATAATTGTGTAGGGTCAATAACTCTGTAGGCATAATTCTCCACAAAAGTTTATAGAACTCACTAGGCAATCCATTGGAACCCAGAGAAACATCTTTATTAAGTGAAAGTATTACTGACTTTAACTCCGCTTTAATAAAATCCACCGTCATAGACAACTGCAACTCAAATAACAAACAAGGGAGATCTGCCACCTGCAAAAATTGAGACAGAAATTCCAGATCTGTATTCTGCACCCCAAAGGTTTTATAAACATGTTCATCTAGAAATCTCATAATGCCAGAATTATTTGAAACCTTCAACCCAGTAGAGGTACTCAGACAATTAAACATCCTCTTCTCTCTACATGTCTGACAAGCCAAAAATGGATTAACTTGAGCTGCTTTATCATGTATCAAATGATTGTTCCTTAGAGAGACATCGTAATCGATCATACTGGTGTTGTACCATGTCATTTTTAATTAATCGTATGTTTTCTGTCACATCTTCCTGACCCTCTTCTCAAATTGGCAAGAACGTTCTTAAAGTATGTCTAAGGGTTAGATAAATCTCATTTTGAGTACAAACATGAGATTTATCAAGCACCTAAAAATACCCCACTAAACACACTTTTAACTCTTCCCACCAACTGCAGATATCCTCATGCAACCCAATGGTAGTAATTTTGTCTTGTACAATCTGTTCCAAATCCAATAAAACATTAGGGAGAAATAAAAGGGAAGTATTAAGTTTCCAAAAACCTGGACCGTTCAGCCAATGTGGGGGGTTCTCAATACCAACCCCAATCAGAGAATGATCTGAGGATTCAATAGGCACATACATTAACTGTGCAACCACTAGAGTTTTATGCACAAAAACAAAATAGATTTGAGAAAATAAAGTACCTTTAAAAAATGTTGGTTTTGCCTTACAGCGGCCTACTTGATAAGTATCCACCAAACTAGCTAATGAAAGAATAGATTTAAGAAAAATCTTATCACAATACTGTTTCCCAACATCAGTTTTCTGCTGGAAAGTAATATTGAAATCCCCACAGAAAAATATTTGCCTGCTGGTATGAAAGAAGGGTTGTATTTTTTTTAGCAGAGATATCCTAACAGCTTTTGACTGAGGACCATAAACAGAAATCAGTCGTCATTGTAAACCCTTCAAAACTATATCTAAAAGAAGAACTCGACCAGGCTCAATATCCACCAACCTATAAACATAAGCATCAGGTGTAGTAAAACATACTCCCACTCAGCAACAAGTCTCTTCACCCATTGACCAATATGATAGCCCCCAGTGTCAATCTCTAGTGGCTTATAATACTACATTCAGTGAGTGAAAACGTGTATACTGTAAAAGGAATACATCATAATGTAAATGAGATAGTACTCCAAATATCATCATATGTTTAGCTTGGGATTTCAAACTATTCACATTTAAGGTAGCTACTGACAGAGAGGAAGGCTCAGGGAGGGGGTTTAGGGAGTTTTACACTCGATCTGGTCACTCGCTTCCAAGTTTCAGATTGAGTTTTCCTAGAAGGCAAATTTAGAACTGCTATAGTCTCACTAGAACTTCCAGGGACATTGTGAGAATCAGGCAAGAGATGGGTCTGTTCTACTTGGTCTCCCTAGGAAAAAAAACAGTGAATCTCTTAGATGGGGTAAAGGGGATAATGACTTACACTGCCCCTCTGAAGAATTTACCACAGGACAAGAAGAAAAGTTAATTAACATATCTTCCTCTGTATCCTGGTCCAAATCTTGTGTATCAGGGGAAACTAAAGGTTCCTGCAAGTGCCTTCCTCATCGTGGAATAGCATTCAAAGGTTGGAGCAAAGAGCTAGGGGTGCGTTGAGGAGATCCTTGAGGGGTCACAAAAGGGGTCTCTTTTGCTTCTCTATTGTCTCTCGGTAGAGTAGGCAAGTCCTGAACAACAACCTGTATCTCTGCAGGAGGAAAAATGGGAATTTCAGTGGGGGTACTTAATCTAGGAGGATTAACCTGTCTTCTATCCCCAGGTCCGCCACCTCGACCTCTACCCCTACGCTTACTCCCCCCAAAATTCTCCGTTCCAAAACTATCAGGACCATGAAAGGACTGCTTAGCCTGGGATAAAAAATACTCTTGGTCAGAGGATTCATCCATATTAGAAGACACCCAAGGACATTCTGCACAAGGATGGTTGATTTCATTGCATAAATTACAAACTGGCGGAGCCACACAATGAACTGCCGTATGCCCCAGCACCCCACATTGAAAACATTTCACCTGGTCACATGAAGTGTTCAAGTGTGATAAGGATCCACATTTACAGCAGCTCTTGGGTTGACCTGCATAAAATAATATAACCCTGTCCCTTCCTAAGAAAAAAGGGCTAGGTAAATGCTGTATGCCATCCTCAGTTTGGTTCAATTGCGCGCATACCGTCCAGCCTCCCATCCAGAAACTGTTCTCATCCATTATGGGCTTAGGTTTATCATAAATCAAACACCTTTTCTCCAACCAAAATAACATATTGGAAATGTTAACTCCTTCATTTCTAAAATGCACAGTCACAGTCTTGATTGTGGGTTTAGTTATGGGGATAGCTTGGAAATCCGTCCAAATCTTCTGGTCCTTTACCTCGTAATAGAGTCGCCAAAATTTATCCAAAGTAATTATGGAACAAAAACTGACACCATAATTGTGGTCCAGGGTTTTAAATAATTGATTAGCAGTTTTTTTCTTGGGATGACACTAACTGTACAGAAAGTATTTATATCAATTTTCTGGAAGTGCTGTGTTTGTTAAACACATTGAGGCAAGAGCTATGCATTTTCACAAAGATTTAGCACTTTTATGATCAAAACGCTAATCAATTTTTAGAGTTAAATAAAACCCTGTGGTCACCCAGCGGGTGTATGAAGGCATACATCTCTGCCGGGGTAAACCCCATTGAATTGATAAGCAAAGTCTTTCCTACCCATATGCGATCCGGGACAACCGGTGCTTTACCCTGATAATGGAGGCAAACCAAGAAGCGACGTTTAGCCACTTCAGCTGGTTTTCTAAATAAACCTGCATACGACTTAGGTCTTGAGTCAACAGGCAGACAGTAGTCTCTGTCTATTTGTTCAGTAGAAACCAAAGTACCCCATACAATACCTTGAGCATTACCAGAATCTTCGTGCCTCCCAACAACTGAAGCAAGGGAATAGGATCCATGGGTGCTTCTTGTACCTGAGAGGGGTTTCCCAAAACTGGAGGTCCACCTCTCACTAGTCAAGCATCTGGCATAGCTAACAATTCCATAGCCTCATGCTGGGAGTGCACATTCGCACTAGGACCATTGGAGGACTTCTGCTGTGCATCTGAGGGGCTAGGTAATGAAACAATTGCTACTTCAAAAGTATCCATAACTGGTTTTAAAGGGGTAGGGGATCCTGGAATAGGGATCATAGGGTTGGGAATCCATCTGTTCTCCACCCAAAGCCAACCAGCCTGCTGAAGGGCTTCACCCGGGGACCAGGCTGTTAAAGTACAGATCTGTGCAGATGGGAGTTCTTGGACATGCATCTCATCCTGTGTTTCAGCCATCGCAGCATTCAAGCTCCCACTCACCAGATCATGTTGTTCAAAGGGCAAACATTTACTTCCTTCTTTTAAAGGACTTTCAAGAGAACGCTCACGTTTGTTCCTTTCTGCCTCCAACTTCTGCTGCAAGAATTAAAATCTTGCTCAGCAATCAAAAATAAAATCCAACAATTGAGATTTCTTCCTCTCAAGTTCCTGTTGTAACTGCAGTTCTTCTGTCATTATTCCCTCATTCATCTACAGGGAAACTGAAGATTCCACAGAGACCTGAGCCATTTCTTGGCCATTTTCCAGCACAGAGCCTTCTATATTCAAAGAAGGAGAAACCAAATGCTCAGGAGGCTCAACAACATGACCTCTCTCCTCCACCGTCTCTGCAGTACTGAGGTCCTCCATCTCTCCTGAAGTGCATCAGCACCCTCTGCACCAAGAGTAGGGGAATTTGTTATTCAAAAACTTGGAAACAGAATATACAAAATTGTATTAAAGCATAAAAATCATAATAGTGAGAGAAAAAGGAAAAGAAAAGGAAAAACATAAAAATAATTGTTCCATTATACAAAAATCCCAAAAAATCCTACCCAGTGTTAATATACACAAAATTTACCAATCAAAGGGTATTACAATCAAACTTCCTAGAAGGGAAAAAGGAAAAGGTTAGAAACAAAAATAATCATAAATACTACATCCCCCTTCCCATATATTAACAGTATGGGGAGAATTATTAATTAAAACTATCATCTAAGTATAAGGAAACATATAAATTAATATTTCATAAGAAGCAAATGAAATAAATCATAAATAAGTAATCCATTTGACATCAGACTCCAAACATAAGTACTTGATGCTAGGAGCCATACCCCACCCCTCCCTATTAAAATGAGTAGAAATTATTCCAGAATTTAGAGAAACTTATAGATAAATCAATATTTGTTCCAATATACATGATTGCCAATAATACACATAGAAGCCAGTATAAAATATGTGAAGATGAAATCCAAAATATAATCATTATTACCTTCCAAATAACTTAAAATTGAGAAAAGATTCATCATGTTATATCATGAAATAGACATACAGATAAACAAAATCAGAAATTATCTTTATCATAATCTAGCCATCCATAATCCATTTAGTACACATATCCTAATATACAAAAAGAATGACTTAAATTTACTACCAAATCAATTCCACTTCAAATATTATGAACATTGTTCCAAAAGGCAAAATACAGTAATAAATTAAAACATTCTGTGAAATCAACAGTCCTCAGGAATAGCCATCTTGGTATTTAGTTACCTGCCATCTAATTCCCCAACCAATCTAAACCCACCCAATCCTTTAAATAGAAAATATTCCTTTGTTCTTGCTGTTCAATAACACATATATTATCTAAAATAGCTTGGAAGAGTTGCTCTGGTGACCAGATAATTTGTTGGAAAGTAAATTTACATCTTGCTTGCCAGATCCAATATTTAAAGCAAGCTAAAACAATCCTCAGAGTACTTTTATTACTGAAAACTCTTCCCTTGGGAATATCCCGAGAAACAATGTCTCAGGCATCATAAAATATTTTGGAAAAAAAGGCCATTTCTTATATACTAAATCCCAGAATTCTATAATAAAAGGGCATTCAAAAAAGAGATGGTTCATAGTTTCTGGTTGTGTCATACATGTTAATTTGGGGCATAATCTTTCTGACGTCCCTTTGTCCCTATCTTTAACTGGTAATTTCCCACGGGCACAAAGCCATACTGTGTCCCACATCTGAGGAGGGGGATAGGTTTATCTAAAAATAGGTCTGAGATATATTTTGTTTCCCTCCTAGGTCTGTCTAAATATGAGGGAAAAACTAGAAAAAATTGCTGTTGTATAGATAAATAAAACTGTTTTCTATCCTGTGATCCAAGGGATGCTGGTGTGATTCTCCAAGTTTTAATTTTACAAAAACAGTCTTGTACATAAACTAGATAAGCTGCCAATTTAGTTTGTTTAGGTAAAATTCCTGCCTGTCTCCATATTTGCACTAAAGGGCCGCAGTGATCTTCTACCCAAAGGCACCAGAAGGACAAATTCCCTGTTAGGATGGGCTTAATGTTAGCATATAGGAAAATGCTATGATAAAAGGCGATTGGGTTAATCATTTTTAGACCTCCTAAAGAAATTTCTAAATACAATACACCTCTTTTTATTGGGTTCAAGCAACTTCACCAGATGCTTTGAAAAAAGCAGCTGAGGAGTCTAGTTTCCAGATTTTGGGGGTAGGATCTACGTAACTGAGATACAAAAACATGGGTAGTAAGAAGGTATGAATTATGTATATCCTTTTCTTTTTACTCATTCTCCACTGGTTCCACCATGTAATCCTATCTAATGCAATATTAATTGTATAATCACAATTAAATTGTGCAGAATTAGGATAGCCAAAATAAATCCCTAGAACTTTTGTCCATGTAGGGGTGATAGAGTTGTCAATAATCTGACCTTTATCCACCGGTACCTGTCCAATTGGAATACATTTACTTTTTTGTAAATTAATTTGGGATCCTGAGACCGCAGAGAATTCCTGAAAAATACAAACTACATAAACGGCCGGTATTCGATCAGCAATGAAAATACATAAATCGTTTGCATATGCAATAGTCTTAATTTGAGTGACTTAGCTAGAAAAGGAAAGACCCTGTATTCTTGGATGAGAATTGATGCATTTAATAAGGGGATCCAAAGATAAAAGATATAAAATAGGGCTTACGGGGCATCCCTGATACACCCCTATATTAATTCTACATGGAGATCCTATTCTTCCATTTACATACGGGGATAAGGTAGCATTTTTATGACATAATTGTATCCAATTGATAAATTGGACTGGGAATCCATACTCAGCTAAACATGTCCAGAGATATACATGCGAGACCCTATCAAAGTCCTTTGATTGATCTATATTTAAAAGGTATCCCATCGGTTCACCACTATTTCCTTTTTCTAGGATTTCTGTTATCATTATCAAGATGTCTGAGATTTTCCGACCTGGTACAGAACATGTCTGGGTATGATGTATTATATGGGGTATCACTGCTAGTATCCTACTGTTTGACAATTCGGTTAGGATTTTAAAGTCAGAATTTAATAACAAGATCGGTCTCCAATTAGTTAAGGATTCTTTATCTTCTGATTTATGTATAAGGATCATGAGTCCTGAATACATAGCATTGGATAATATATCTTGTGTCATCATAAAGTTATAAAGAAAAGTAAATTCCATACGTAAGAGAGGAACAAGCTTTTTACAAAGTGCATATGGTAATCCATCCGGTCCTTGTGCCATTCCTACCGTAAGCTGTGATATTACAATTTCAAATTCTTTCTCTGAAATAGGCTATTGAAGTAATAAACTTTCTTCTAGGGACGGTTTTGGTAAAAGCCCCTTTTGTAACCACGTAGTGGTCTCTTCTGAGTTTTCATGAGCCTTCCCATATAGGGAACTAGTATAGTTCCCTACTGCAGCCATAATGTTTGAGTTGCCTTGAACAATCTGGTTCCCAATTTTTAAAGAAGAAATGGTTTTATTATTTGCCCTAGAAATACAGGACTCATAGGGGTTAACATGTGTTAGGGACCCAGAGGTAGTGAATCTTTGCTCAAGTTCCAAAGAACAGCCTCTATCATACTGGTACGAGGCCACTTTAATTTTAATTATTTTAATCTGTGCAGAGTAATCTTGGTTAGAATTAACCTGCAGGGAGAAAAGATAATATAATTGTTTCCGTAATTCTTCGTATTTTGTACTTCGGAAGTTCCCTGTGATTCTTCCTGCTGCTTTTAAAACTCCCGTATAATCCTGTTTACTGTTTTCCCACCATTCTACAGGAGAATCATAAAGAAACAAAACTGACTTTCGTGCTTCAGTAATAGCTAGAATGCCTTGCCAAATCTCTTTATTGTCTAATAGGGTAGTATTTAATCTCCAATATCCTTTTGCTATTATAACCTCTGGTGAATATGAGATTTTAATTTCCAACATAGAATGGTCGGAGGTAGCCACTGGAAGGACTTTAGAATAAGTTACTGGCAAATAGGGGGAAAATAAACCAATATTCTATCTTGGTTTTTAACATTCCTTTAAAATATGTGTGCTGTGTTTCTGGAGAGCCTTCTAATAAAACCTCTTTTAATTTAGTTAGTGTCAGAATTTTATTTAGAAACCCTGCATCACAATAGGTTTTCTCAGATACTGACCCTCTGTCTTTTTTATACCTGCTACAATTAAAATCTCCACCAAGGAGGACTGCTTTTGCTGTTAAAAGATATGGGTGTATTTGACTGAATAATTGCACCCGCTTTGCTTTATCTTGTGGTGCATACACATTAATAAGTCTAAAATCTTGTTTCTCCAGGGTTATATCTAGAAGGAAAGCTCAACCTGGCCATATTTCTAAAATCCTAGTCACTTTAACTAAAGGATTATTAATGCAGATCCCTTAACTGTTACAGGTATCTTCCCCTACAGACCGACAGGTGGCTCCCCAAATCCAATCTGCCCTACACTTTTGAATTTCAGCTGTTATAGTGATGTGTGTATCCTGAAAAAGGACAAAGTCATATTTCTGATTTTTGAAATAGGCAAACATAGATTTCCTTTTCCTCTCTGATTTTAAACTATTGGTGTTAAGACAGGCTAGGAAAATGTTAGTTGCCATTCATTTTAATCCGGTGCCTTTTTTTTTTCTCAAACTGTATCTATTCCCCATTGCCCTTTTTTCTTTTTAGCTGTTTCTGCAGGGTTGGGGGGATGTTCCTCCTCATCTGACATCCCATCTTTCTGTGAAGATTGTTCTGATAGAACATCAGAATCCTCTTCCATTTCCGTTTCTCCCCATGCCAGAACAGTATATTTATTTTGTAAAGTAATACCTTCTGTAGTTCCAGAAGGGGGGGGGTTCTATTACTTTACCCCTTCTGGGCCCTACTGTTTGAAATCCTTGTTCTTCAGAAATCAAGGGGGGTGGGGGAGGGGGCAACATTTCAGTTCCATTTAGGCTCTCTTCAAGGGGGGGGGTCCCAGTTTCAGTCCTCTGTACTACAAGAGTATTGTCCGTCTCTTGCTGCTGCTGGGGAGGCCCTGGTGTTCCCCTAGGTCCCATCCCTTGTTTTGTGGCCCTGTTAATGTAAAAATCCTGTTCAGTAAAGTTGGCATTATCTGTATTATGGGAGGCCCATGGACAGGAAAAAAAGAATGACCAGTTTCATTACAGAGGTGGCATACAGGAGTTGAGATACAGTGAGCTCCTGTATGACCTGTTGCACCACATTGTAAGCATTTAATCACCTCACTGGAATTACTAATATGCCTATGGGACCCACATTTATAGCAAGAATGGGGTTGCCCTTGATAAAAAGGGTTACCTTTGTCTTTCCCTAAATAAAAGCAGTTAGGGAGATGGGAACTGCCTGCATCATTCTGCCTCAGTTTAACTTTCACTTTCCAACCCCTGTCCAAAACCCTTCTTCATCTACTATGGGGTCTGGTGGACCTTGTATTTCACATTTCTTTCCAGCCAAAATATCACATCAGTTATGTTAATCCCTTCATTCCTAAACAAAATGGTTACCATTTTAAAAGTAGGCTTAATAAGGGGTATTGCTTGAAAGGGAGACCACAAAGGTTTTTTTTTCTGGGCTGTATGTAAGGTCCAGAATCTATCTAACAGCTTGGCAGTCCTAAAACTAATATCAAATATGGATTCTCCAGGTGCATGAATCAAGACATATATTTCTGAGGGCGTAAAGCCCAAGTCTTGTTTTAATAACTGCTTCCCCACATAAAATCTATCAGGAGGATACTCCAACCCACCCATATACCATAGTCTAGCTGCATGTCTTCTTTTTGCTTGCTCCAAAGGTTTTTCCTTTTTTTTTGCATTATTTATTTATCGCCCCCCTGTGTCCGAGTGGCCTCTCCTTCAGGCCTTCTGCCAAGGACTACCCCCATATCTCCATTCCAAACCCTCCCCGACACCAGCTTCCACTGATCCCATATCACAGCCGACCAGGGTAGCCCGATGTAACCTTTCGTCGGATGGTTCCCCTCCTCCCAGAGGGAAATTACATTCAGGCATTCTTGCTCTCGGCCCTGATGCTGCTGGGATTGGTATTTCCCTGGCTCTTCGGGGGTTCCATGGAGGCGAGGGATCCAGGCAGCCGTCATCCGGTCGCTCAGATGCCATTTTTCCACTTTTTCCAGGCGTTACCCTGTCATGCCACTTCTTGTAGTGCCCCCGGTCTCCACCAGGGGCCACTACAGAGTGAGGCATGGCCCTAACCCATCCCCGGGAAGGAGAGCAGTCCTTAGGATGCTCAATCCTCTCCCATCCCCTGCCGACCCCCAGCGACCTGAATCCGTTCCCAAACCGGGTCACCGGTGTGGTTTGAGGTAAGGTGCCAGCGCCTCAGCCCTCTACGGCACCGGGCCGGCTCCAAAGGTTTTTTTCAATAAGCTAGCATAAGTAACTATTGGAGCCTCAGAGTCTTTTGATGGTTGTTCTGATACTATAGGCGTTACTTCAGTTGAAGCCTCAAAAAAAATTTTGGGCAGTGTCATTTAAAATTGAAACGATACCTGCTGAGGTATTAGATGGAATAGGTTGCTGAACTCCTACAGCCATTGCTGTCGATGGGTATGGAGTTTTCTCTGCCGTCTCAGGGTTTTTTGGATTCACAGCCACTACCTCTGGAGTCATCTGTAGTCCTGGAAATGGAATCTCATAGACCCCGGAGCTGTCGTCGGCCGTCGGAATCGTCAGCTGCAATTCAATGCAGGTGCAATTAGTTGCAATTGCTTTGAATTGCAGTTATATCATGTTGGAGTCGTATAATTAGTGAGTCGGCGATTGCCGCGATTCCAGCACAGTAAATAACATCAACGAACAGTTGACTGAGTGAAGCTGTCCCTTTTTGTGAGTGTCAAGCAGCTCAAGCTGCAAGCGCAGTAGCGCAGAAGACGGGGGGGACGTGACTCGTTTAGTCTCATCTCAGTAGTCAGTTATTTTTGGCGCCTATATGTTTTTTTTTTTAAACAAAGTTTGCCTCGCACCGTGACCACTTAAATGGCCCAATAATGCTCCTTCTGTCCTGTGGCACGAATTATGGACCAATGATTGGGTCGGAGCGAGCAGAGGAGGAGGAGGAGGAGTCCAGTGACCAGGAGAGAGAGTTGATCAGATGATGCTCAAGCGGAGTTGGCGGTTGGCACCTTTGGCGGGGAGGTGTGCGAGTGTGATTCACGAGCAGTCAGTGTGAGCGAGGATGAGGAGCTGCAACACAGCGATCAAATTAAAAAAAAGTAATCCAATATTGTTAGATCTGATTGGGTGTGGGTGGAGGATCAGTAGAGTGAGACCCGAGTCGAAGTGTGTCCCGGTCCGGTTTGTACTCGTAGCATCAATCAAAAAAAAAAGTAAGTGTTCAAGTTGTAGTCTCTGGACTGGAGCATATGATCTTTGCGTGCACTATTGTTATGTTATTGTGTCACAGTCACCCTAACTATTGCACTTTGTAGTTTGTCCCTTTTGAATAATTATTCCTCATTATAAAATACAAAATGTTTCAAATCAGATTTTTCTCCATGTAGCTCACATGATGTCAGGCTTGTCAGCAGCACATAAAAACGCATGCACTGGCATGGCATCTCAAAGCAGTTGTGATAGGATATTCTTCATTTCTTCTGGTGAGCTCACTTGGTGTTGTGTGGAACTGTGTTTCATATCCATATCAGCTATTTGGTCACTGTGGAGGGTGTAAAACCCTTTGTTGCTGTCTCAGTTCTGCATGTATAGAGCCACTTGTCTTGTGAAGATCGGAGTGGTTTCACATGAAGTTTTTCCAACTTATCTGATTCAGTTTTGATTGATTGATTGATATAACAGAGCAGAGTACAACCATACATGGTCAAAATTAGACAACAGAGTGAGGCATTTGTGGCATACTGAGCAGTGATATTACACAGCAAAGTGCAGCCAACAGGGTCCAAATGGGATAACAGAGAGAGGCATTTGTGGGGGTCCCTTTCCAGCAGAGATTTGTGCTTCTGGGGACCCCTTTCTCAGCTGAATTTGTGGGGCACCATTCTTAAGTCCATTTCTAGGGCCTTCATTCTTAAGTGCATGTGTGGGAGGCCTATTCTGAGGTGCCTTTGTGGGGGGGGGCCATTCTGAGGTGTATTTGTGGGAGCCCAGTTCTTAGGTGCATTTATGGTGGCCTCATTCTTAGCTGCATTTTTAGTCACAAGGGACTTTGGGCAAAAGTTCTTGCCTCCTAAGCTATTCTTCAAGGAGGTTGCAGCTCCTTCCCTCACATTCACAAATTACTTTGCGGATTTACACTGGAGATGGTGGGGCTTGCTATGGAAATTGCTCATGGGGCCATTCTCGGAGCATGACAACCCTTGCATTAGTGGTTATAGAACTTTGCAACACCCCTTGCCTTATGAACTGTTTAAGGCAGGCAGTATTGCTGCTACAATTCTGCAACCAGCTGCTAAGGAATGTTGCTCACTGTGGGACCAAACCTAGGATTAAGTGCACAGAGAAAGGGACATAGTGGGGGACCACTATTCACAGAGAACTGCTAAAGAACTGGGAAGTGGGGAGCAGTCACTGGACTACCAACAGGGCAAGAAAGAGAAAAATATTTGGGGCAGATCATCAGTCCAGAAGCAGGCCCAAAGGTGAGGGTTTGATAGTTGGGGGGTGATTAATGCAGTAGTGTGTGCCCAGTGCCTCTGTTCATGGCACTGCACCATATGACTGGCACCGGGCCATATGCAGAAATCTATGAGTGTGACACACCCACTTGCATTCACTAATATTTGGAGACTCTCGTTTGCATTCTGACATGGGTGCAAGGGGAACTGCTCACCAAGGTGCCTAGTCCAGACTTTGGCATATATTCCCAACATGTATTGATAGAATGGAGGGGGCTGGTTGCTCTCCGATTTGCTTATCCACACACGGTGTCTGAGAATGGGGCACCAGTAGCATGTATTTCCCCAGTTTATACTTTCAGTAACAGTAGTTGTAAGTAAAATCTGGAGAGACAGAGGATACTGGTGCCCTCTGTCGCAGGCGCACCCCTTTGTGGTACGGATCTAATGGTTCTGCTCTTTGTGGCTGCAGTCTGCATTACAATGTTTCTAGGGCTGCTGTATTACGAGGCATCAGTACTTGCAGTGCCGAGATCATGATGAACAAGTGACAAGAGTCCTCGAACACAGAATAAATTCAAATTAACAGGTTCTTGAAAATGTGGGTAATTTTCTAGCTGGATAGGTCCAGCAATTGAAATCTTTTGCAAACACTGACATTGTTCATTGGCACATCTCTTCGGCTACTATGTTTGTGCACTCTGGTTTTAATCAATTTGCAGTCATTAATTAAACTCTTTTAGGAAACCACTGAGGAGATATTTCCTTGAATTTGTGAGTCTGTTCAGTAGCCCCCATCAAATGCAATTGCTTCTAACTTGCTTATCTGTTTCCAGTCCAGTCCAGCAGCTGTTACTAGCTTTACAGCAATAATGGAAAGCAGAATAGCTATCCAAGAGAAGCTGGCAGCAGTAAGCGGAGCAACCCCCATCAACTGAAACAGTTTGAAATCTGCAAGTACTGAAGCAAACTTTTGAACTGACATGCAGCCTTCTGTGAAGGCAACAACATGTAAAACAGAGGATTTTATCAAATTCTACCAATTTTTAAAAATACTATGGGGCATGTTTTCAATGTTTTATTGTGTATCTCTTAGGTTATTCATGTATATCTTTTCTGCTGGGTGTTTTTTTGGGGGTATGGGGTGGCTTTGAATGTTTTAAAGCCCAAAGTTTTGAGTTACTTAAGGTGCCTGATCTAAGATTACAGCTTTGTGAGACAGAAACCTCGACCAGTTAAATTACCTAAACTCCACCCTCTGTCGGTAAATGCCCTCATGTTGTGCAGTACAGCATCAGTGCTTGTTGAGCAGATAATCTTAAATCACTTTGAAGGGTAGGGCTGGGATGGAAATGCTTAGACAGTTACTTCACATTTCTTTTCATATTCTAGCCATCACTTTGCTCAATATGTGCATTAAGAACAGTTGCTTGCTATCAGTGAAATTTTGAAATAGTGTGACTCCTGCAGGCAGACCCTCCATTTATTTTGTGAGTGTTAACTTGCAGTGGTCATCATAACCGCATGATATCGTACAGAGGGTGTAGGCATTTTCCTGTTTCTGTTTCTAAATGTCTGTGAGTGAATGGGTGATGTATGGTTCAGTATTCCTTATGTACCCAGCAGGGCAAGACATTATCTGGGACCCGACCAAATCACAACATGACATAATATATTTTATTGGGGGGGGATTATAGCTATCATTTTTTATCATATTTTTATCTCTACTGGTGTTGTATTGGCTATTATTACTTAAATGCAATATTTTCTGTTTTACTTCTTTTTAGTAAAGCATTTTAAACAGTGAGTGCTATTTCACAGTTTTTTTTTTCTTCTGGTGAATGTGAATCTGTTTTTCTCCTTGTCATTGGGCAGTCCCCATCTGCCAGTCATCCCAGCCATGTCTGTCACTTGTCACCCTAATATCTGTACTGGGACATAACTGCCTGCCATGCTCCCTCCCAACCAGGACCAATGGGGTTACACAGCCCCTGTCGAAGGATCTAGCTCCCTGCTGTTGAGCCCAGCTAGTCAGGTGTGGGGCCACTGGTGTTATTTTTCTTCCTGAAGTGCCCCTGAGAAGTGTGCCATGCAGTGATGCAATAGTGTGCGTTGGGCACCACACATCAGTGTCTTCCACGCCGAGGACACTATGCAGTCACGGGTGCCTAAGTTTCCCCAGCTTCAGCTAGGTGCCAGGAGACCAGGATGTGCAAGCTGTTCCCCATTGACTAGGAGAGCAGCAGTCCGTTGGATGCTCGCCTCGAGCCTCAGCCTCCTCCCCCACGGGTGTCCCTCTGCCCCGACTTCACTTGTGAGCCTAGGTCATGGGCACCGCAAGCGGTAGCGCTCTACTGCTGCATCAGTGGGCTGGCTGTCTGATTAATTATTTAACAAATTCTGATTTCTTTTTGATAAACTCATGAATAGTTCTGTGGTAGAGCAACCTGCTTGAGGTGATGGGACTAAATAAAACATAGTAGTATTATAGAAAAGACATAAGGGTTATACTTACAGTTGCAAGGGTTGCTCTGTGTGTGTGTGTGCTCTCTCTCTCTCTCTCTCTATACCCACACAGTGTGTTATCTGTTCCTGGTTGGAGCGCTTGAGTAGTTGGTGTCATTGATTTCTTTAAGGCCCTGATTAGGCAGTGGGGTAAATAGCTGTCATGACCTTGCTTAGAAAGCTCATCACAGGAAGAAAATTCTGTGCATGCACTGAAAACTGGAACTGTGTTATTTCTGTTCTTGCATGGTAAGCTTATTATGCTGCAGTAATCATGCACCTCTTAGTTTTTCAAACGCTTCATATCATTATTTACACCTTTCTAAATATACAGTGTCATTTGTGTTGAGATTAGGTTGGTGCAATTAGTGTAAATGCCTTTGTTCGGCAGCTGTTTTACGTTGGATCGCTGTTGGATACAAGCTATTGGTAGAAAAAAACAAATTTTCCCTTCAGCCACCTTAAGTTTTTTTTTTTTAATTGTTTCACAAACCAAAGCAGAATCATTTTATTTCACATATTTGCATTGTGTGAGGCAGCGGGACTCGTGGGGGGGCTAGGGCTAGTCAGTGGTCACCTTATGGAGAGAGCATGGCATGGCACAACTTACAACTGAACTTTCTGGAATACTTGCAGGACAGGTAGGTGATGGGACTGCTGCCACCACTAGTGCAGGACTCTGAGCTAGCTGGAGTGGTGAACTGGTGAGGGGGCCCCAGGTCGGCAGGTCCTCGATATTTTTACAGGTCGGTGGAAAAAAAATCCTTTGAGTGTGAGACTTGCAGTTTATAAATTTTGTTTTCGTTCAGTTGGACTATACTATAGCATTACTATTTCAGGTTTTGACTTGTACAGTATATCTAATCTGAAACTTTTCTCACTGAAATGTGGGTCAATCTGGCAGTCATGATGTGGGACTGGGACACATCATCTGGCATGCATGGAGATACAAGTACATTGTGAGCACCACCAGTCCTGAGTGAGAATTTCTATTGAAAGTCTGAGTTTACAACACCTGCTCCATATGGGTGGGACATTTTCTAGTGTGGGATGAATGTGGGACAGAACAATTTTATGGGGAAAACCACACCTTCAGACTGGTAAAACCTGGACTGGCTGGACCAGGTGCAAGTTGTGCAAATATTGCTGGTCCAGACACTCTGGATGGACAGACGGTGGTTGGGCATACCTTTCTGGGACGGTCTGGTTTTCACTCAGTCATGGGCAAGGTTGAAAACCAGAGGGCCAGAAGCAGACCTGACCTAGGTAAAAGCTGGACTAGTCCATCCAGCCAGCCCAGAAATATTCATGCAACTTATGCCTGGTTCTGTCAGACCAGCAAGTGTGGATTTTACCAGTCTGAGTCTGGAGGTCTGGTCACCACACCAGGAAAATGAGGACGTCCTCCATAATGAGGGGCAGTTGAGAGGTATATTTTTTTTACATAAAACTAATTGACTCTCTGGGTTGGGTACTAGCTTAAAAGGATGAGTGTATATAGAAAAATAACATGTGTACACTGTAACCTTGTTTGTTGTCTCAGTGTCTCAGATGTGCTTGTTGCCCTTAGTTGTACCCTGTTTGTTGTTCTACAGCTGTATACCCAAACCAAAAGCTGTATTAGGTATGGGAGAAAACTAAAACAAAAACACCACTCCGTTTTATGCATTTGCATAGTGGCTTACTTACGTAGAGCAAAACAATCATATCATTGCTAGTTTGCATTAATATACACATAGCTGTATGTAACCCCTCACCCCTGCCTTTTTACCAAAACGACAGGTGGCATGCTGTTGGCGCTGGCAGCAATACCTGGTGGGGACCTGGGTTCGGGGAGGATGGGGTTATCTGGCACAAGGGGACCTAGGTTTGGCTACTCTGCACAGGGGCACCCAAGTAAATCTGAACACAGGAAGCAATAACTGTAATGTCCAGAACCAGGATTGGGATTTTTCAGTGTGGCTTTTATTCATAAACTAGCAGAACATAAAGCATAGATGGACCCCCATGGGGCTACGTTTACTGATAATGCAGATTAGAGACTACAAGGCGGTCCACTTAAAGAATGAACCCATTTCTACTGTTTTCAGGCTCTGGACCCACCAGGCACACAGCCCGGACTTGCATGTGCTTTGGATACACAGCCTGACTGGTCCGGCTCCCTGGCCACTTGACTGATGGTCTATTTAAAGAATGAACCCATTTTACTTGTTGTGGCTCCCCATACCACTTAGAGTCTGCGACCCCTAGAGATATTTTCTTCTTACTACTTCTGACTCCCATCTCACAAGGAGAATTCTTTTCCCAAGTTGTGGCTCTCCACACCACTTAAGAGTCTGCGACTCCTAGAGAGAGATTTTCCCATTTGCAACCCACGTCTGGGTAAGCAAAATGGCTGCACTTGAATAAGAAATATGTTCATATATTCTGTGTCACAGTCACTGCAGAAAAATGTGTGTAACTCTAGACATAAAAAGTCTAGATGACTAATTGCCCTGGCACCTTGGTCCTCAGCTGACCTTTGTTAGGGACTGTCCTTTTTTGCAGTAACGCAGAGTGTCAGAATATATTTCTTCTTTGAGTGCTGGTATTTAGCTTATTCTGGTTTGTCATGCTGGTTGCCCCATTCCTGGAGTGCTTCCCCATCCAGGATGCACTGCTATTGGTGTGTGGACTTGTCTTATGACAGGCACTCTGCTTTCTCCCCTTTCAGGGTTCACTGCTTTACTACTGAAACCATTACATTGGTAGTGTTTTAACAAAGCCACCCACTGCAACTAATGCTGCCGCAGCTCTGGTATTTCAAAGGTCTGGCTGCCTGCTGGCACCAAAACTGCAATTCTAGTGCTCCAAAGCCACACCAAACTCCCTCAGCAGTAAAAGCAAGAGAGAAGAAAACAGAATGTCACATGATGGTGCCTTTTAAGTGGACCTTCACCATCAGGGGTGTAGCCATGGATTTCAGATCTGCACACCAAGTGGACTCACAGAATGAAGAGGGGAAGCTGAATCTATGTAGGGTTCTTGGTTGCTGGTACTGTGTGAAGTGTTGCCAAAAATAGTAATTTCCATCTATATTAAGGAGAAGGGATACAGCAAGTGTCACAGTTCCAATGTTTTAATGTTAGTCTTTTAACCACAATAATATTTCCTTTAAGAATTAATGTATCTTCTGCTTTTAGCCCTCTAATACTGTACATTTCAGACTTACGTGTTATGTTTGCCACTCAGCTTAAAGGCACTCTCCTTATCAACCTTATTTATCCCTTTCAAGTATTTGCAAGTCCCAATTAATGGCCCTCCTTCTGTCTTCCAGGAAGTACATGTTCAGTGCTGTCAACGTCTCTTCCTGCTGACTGTCATCATTGTAACCCTGCCTCCTGTGGGCCGTCTCCAACAGGTTAATGTCCTTTTTCAGGTAAGGGCACCAGCACTGAACTCTATACTCTATATGAATGCTTACCAGTGACCTGTACAAGGGCAATATAACCTCCTCTCTCCTATTACTGATTCTCCTAGCTATGCATCTCAGCAGGTTGTTTGCCTTTGCTACTGCAGTACTACTACTACTACAGCACTGTGTGTATAAATAAAACTATCTTTTTTTTATTGAGGACCCAGCTGCTAACAGAAGTAAAGTTGTTCAGCTGGGAGTGTAGGCCAGTAGTCTTTCTGATTTGGGGTAACATTTGTTGCATGTGCACACCTCTGGGGGAAAGACAGCAGTAGTAAAAGTGATATTTTATTTAATATTATATTTAGGGCACCAGTTCCAGTACTGTCATTGATTGAGAGGCCTGAAGGCAAGGAAGATCCCAAAGAGAAGAATAATCATGACTACAGCGTAGTGGGAGTTCTCAGTCATCAGATGTGTCGTTCAGAGCTGGATACAGGAGACTTGACATCAGCTGCCTCTTTGAGACTTCTGTTTTGGGTATCAGTGGAGTCACCAAGGGGTAAGTAAATGCCTATCCATCATTCCTGGCTCAGTATCTCTCACCTCGGGGATAGTACTTGACAGACAATGGGAATGCACACTACAAAAGAAAGTAAGACTTTTAAAAAACTAATGCAGTTGATTTCTATGCACATGATGGTAATGTACAATAGTATTTGGCAGCAGCTGCAATGCTGAATTAGGCTATACTACCTTTCTGTTATAAGAATAATATAGTGTGGGGTAGTGAGGCCTGTATTACTATTTAGCAATAAGTAGAGAGTGACTCCTTCCAACCTTGTTATGTCATTGATATGAAAGCACTCTCTTGTTATACCTTCTTAACTATGTCATATCAGTGGTATAACAAAGTGGAAAGCTCACAGTAGTCAATGTTCAGCTTTTAGAAAATATTGAAGATAAAAAAAGTTAAAGTCAATAAATGTTGTTGAATCATCTTCCTCTTTGATTTCAGCCTGCTTAAAGGAAAGCTGTCGAAATCAGGTGGGGTGCTCCAGCCTTCACCTTCGGGCCCCGCCTGAAGGCTTAGCCCACTTTAGCAGTTATATTAACAACAGTGTTTTGCTGTGCCACAACTATTGTGTATTTTACATTTGAGAAGACTGTGACCCAGTGTTGTGGGAGGAGGGCTGCATTTCTGTATGTAAAGGTGCGATGTCTTAGTAGCCGCACTGTTGCTGCCATTAATTTGTATGGAAGTTGAAAAGTGCGCCGCACCTATACAGTCCAGGAGCACCCTCGACCCCCATCCGCCATACTTCCGGGTCTCAGACTGCCTTCCAACTTAAATACAGTAAGTCATGGCACAGAACAATGCTGCTTTCACTATGAAAAGCTAAACTGGGTAATCTTTGTGGGTGGGAACTGCCAATTTGTCCAGCTTCCTTTAAGAAGACCAACTGAATAAACATCCTGATGAATCAATCTTCCTGTTTGATGATGGAATGCGTAGAAGAGCAGCAAGTCAATATACATTATTATCGAATCAATCTTCCTTTTGATTTCAGCTTGCTTAAAGGAAAGCTGTCAAAATCAGGTGGGGGTGCCCAGCTCACCTCCGGCGTCTGCGCCTGAAGGCTTACCCCACTTTAGCAGTTATATTAACAATAGTAGTGATTAGTGTTACAACTTACTGTATTTTACATTTGAGAAGACTGTGACCCGAAGTGTTGTGGGAGGGAGGCTGCATTTTCTGTATGTAAAGGTGCGGATGTCAGTGAATAGCCGCACCTGTTCGCTGCCATTAATTTGTATGGAAGTACTGACTAGCGTGGCTGCACCTCATACAGTCCAGGAGCACCCCACCCCCATCCGCCATACTCTCCAGGTCTCAGACTGCCTTCCAACTTAAAATACAGTAAGTCGTGGCACGAGAACAATGCCGCTTACATGAAAAGCTAAACTGGTAATCCTTTTCTGTGGTGGGAACCGCCAATTTGGTCAGCTTCCTTTAAGAAGACCAACTGAATAAAACATCCTGATGAATCAATCTTCCTGTTTGATGATGGAATGCATAGAAGAGCAGCAAGTCAATATACATTATTATCGAATCAATCTTCCTTGATTTCAGCCTGCTTAAAGGAAAGCTGTCAAATCAGGTGGGTGTTCCAGCCTTCACCTCCGGCCTGCCTGAAGGCTTACCCTACTTAGTAGTTATATTAACAACAGTGTTTTGTTGTGCCACAACTTACTGTATTTTACATTTGAGAAGACTGTGACCCAGAAGTGTTGTGGGAGGAGGGCTGTACTTTTCTGTATGTAAGGCTAATGTCTTAGTAGCCACACTGCTCCCATGCCACACCTGTATGGAAGCCAACAGTGCGTGTGCACCTATACAGTCCAAGAGCACCTCCACCTTCTATCCGCTATATCTCCGGTCTCAGACTGCCTTTCCAAACTTAAAAATAGTAAGTTGTGGCACAAGAACAATGCCGCTTTCACTATGAAAAGCTAAACCGGTAATCCTTAAATTAAGAATCAATCTTCCTAGCTGATCCCTCTGTTAGGTTACATGACGTAGATTTGTTTATTGGGGATTACACAACAGTTAGCAGTGAAGGAAAGAAGATATTATATTATTTTAATGTCATTTACGGTTAAGGCCTTAGTATTAAAGCATTGAAAGAGCAGAGTGCCATTACTTATCAAGAATGGTTAGCTGGGCAAAGTTGATGCATATTTCTCTCTTTAAGTGAGGTATGGTTGCAGTCTATAACAGATGGAGGCTAATAATATTCCCCGGTACAATCTTTCTTTCCCTTACTTCCTTATTGTGCTTGGGAAAGTGATAATACTTCCCTAGAAGTTGCTTTCTTTGATAGGGTTAGGATGTATAGAATTCTAATATCACAGGTATAGGTGATGTTTAAATGCACTACGCACTTGTTCTTAGCTATGAAATTGGCTGCTGCAGGAATATTGCAACATATACTACATATACTTGGGCCTTTACAAGAATATTTTGTATTGTAGGATGAGGTAGATTACCTGAAATGTAAGCTGGAGGAAGCAATGAAGGCTCACCTATTGATCGGACTGACACTTTGTATTGAGGAAGTGAAGTGGAAAGACAGGCCGGAGTCTGCAGCATTAATTCATCAAGAAATAGACATTTTCTGAATGAATCAGATCCAGGAAGACTTGGTGGTATATCCAGCTGTGCAAAACCCTTCCTCACTGGGGTCTATGTTCTACTTTGTTGGGGTGGGACGGGACGGGCACTGTAGGGGAAATTGCAGCATTTATGCACGTAACCATGAACACATTGGTAGTCATGGCATGAGTCACGACCGTGGTCTTTTACTTTCACAGTGCTGATGTGTTCTGTGCTACAGGTACTGCACTGCAGCATCATTCTGTTACAAAGTTCTGTGTCTGCGCTATGCCATGTCTTGTCATGGAACCATGTTATGTTGATTGAAATGTGCATTAACTTCCTGGTTGAATAACAGTCTTCTTGTCTATGCTGGACATCGATCCTGTTCCTGTTTTTTCAAGTGTTGACTTGGTGGTATTTTACTGTATACATATATCCACTACTTATACCGTGTGCATTATCCTATATAATAATACTGTGGTTTTGTTACAAATTCATTTGTTCCAGTTTGTTACAGAAAGGCCAGTACTGAGTAGTTGTACTATAGTAGTGTAGTAGCTGTCAGTTAAATATGCTGGTGCATCACCGCCATAAACTAACAAGTATGTAAATACATCACTACTGTCGTAAGTGAGAAATCTGAAATATGCAACTATTTGTTGCTCCAAAATTGAGGTCTCACGGCAATAGTAAGTCTATTGTTTGAAGTACTTTTTTCGCTGTATGTTAAAACACAGGTCCCAGGTACATCTTCAGGAGACCCAGGTTCAGTTTCTCCGACCTGCTTGATGACAGTAGATATTTCTGTTCCTTTGCTTAGATGCACAGCAAGCAATGTACGTAAAAGCTCAGTCTATCATGACATTATGTTGTTACGCCTTGCAGAGACAGCTACTACATCCCTAACAGAACATTTAATCCACATTCATAACATAGATGTACATGACAGTAACAAACTACAGAAACTGAAGCAGACAACTAATTAAGTATTGTACAGTGGCACTGTTAGTGTGCGCCAGCTTCTCTGATTTTGAACTGTTCGGCGTCTTGGTATGGTTTCTTTTGGATAGATGCCTTTGAGTCAGTCAACAAACAGGGATTCCAACTTTTCTCTCCAAGAATTTCCTAAGTATGAAAATACCTAATGAGAGAAGCTTGCATGGTAAAGCTCTACATGATGTATACAGCATATTAAAAGCAAAGTAAAGGATGACCTCTGTACAGTGTGCTCAGTCTGTATTATGTTTGATGGATGGACAGACAAATACAAATGTCGCTCTACCTTGGTATCCGCCTGGCCTATATTAACATGTGGTTGGGACTTTGATTGTAACATTGTCTTGTAAAGTGTTGCCTAACCACACCGGGGAAGCAGTGGCACAGCATGTCCGTAGAGAACTTGAGGATTTTATATTGACAGAACAGTGAAACTTTTCTCACATGATGGCTTAGAGAACATGAAGAAAGCTAGTCGATGCTACGGGTGGAACATTGTAATCTATCAGTTGCACATGCATTGCATCTGTAATTGATGACGGATTCCATGAATCGTGTCAATGATGTGTAAGACTTGATTGAGAAATGCAAATCCATAGTGACCACATTACATTTCAAAGGGCATCTCATTGAGGAGGAAGTAGCCAACAGTAATGACCGGCAAGTGATGGACAGCCTCCTGGAGAAGATTGCAAACACGCAAAACATTCTGTCATTGGATTCCGAGTACCCCGTTGAAGACAGTGGAACTGGAACAGATGATGAGGATATGCATTCACCTTTAGGACTCTATCTTAGTGATGATGATGATGATGATGCAGCACCAGAACCCATTCGCAGTGGCACACAGGAAAGACACAGTCGCGATAGTGACTCGTGAAGGAGCAACATCCTCCAGAATTGTGCAACACAGACAAAGGCATCACATAACTTTAAAACAACAGGTCGTAACTAGGTGGAACTCTGTACTTATTATGTTTGAAAGCATTGTAGATCTTCACCGGAGGCTGAGCAAGCTTTGAAACGTGATTGGACAATAGTGAGCTGGCTCACAACTGAGGAGTTTGATATTGTTGAAGAACTCAGACATTTTCTTCTCCCATTTAAGGAGCTGACTGATCTTGTCAGTAGTAATCAACCACACCTGGCACTCATTCCACTCATAAAAAATGAGATTGTGGAAAAATCACAGATAAGTAAAAAAGATCATCCTACTGTGCAGCAGGTGAAATGACTAGTGCTGAAAAATGTTGTGAGGCGCTTTCCAGAAAGTGATACTGTCAAACTGGCATGCTTTACTGGATCCAGCCACCAAAGATGCTTTGCAGCTGTCTAGGAGGAGCAACAGCAGTACTGAAACATGCAGGAAGAAATGAAGGAATTTGAAACTATAACAGCTTTTTCAACAAGTATTCCAAGTAGACATCCCAGAGCCAGCAGCACACCATCAGTGACATCTCCACTTTCAAGTGTCTCTTCAGTGATGAAGAGACAGAGGATGAAGATCCAAACTGTCATGCTGATGAGGATAAAGGCATTCCTATGAGTAAGAAGAGGAAAATGCTTCAGAAGATGAAAGTAACCTTGCATCTCAGTGATGATAGCTCAGCTGTGGAAGAAGAAATAAACAGATATTTGACGGTGAAACCTACAAGTGAAGAGGAAGATTTCCCACTGACATTTTGGAAGAATAACGAACACAGATACCCTACTCTGGCTCAGCTTGCAAAACTTACCTTGCCGTAACAGCATCCAGTGTGCCAGTGGAATGCATGTTCTCAGTGACCGTTTATTGCTGAATGGTAAACGGTCAGTATCTGCCCCATATCGCCTGAACTATATGTCATTTATTCATGATAACTATCCACTCTTTTTCCCATTGCCAAATAAAAAAAAAAAAAAAGGAAGACCAACCTCAACAAGCATGTGTGTCTGTGTGCGTGGTGTGTGTGGGGGGCTATAATAAAGACATCTGTGCAGTACAACTTTACAAAGTTCTTGTGGCTGCCTACTGGCAATACTATCTCCCATCAACTACTTGTCTTGCAGTGGCTCACAATAAACACCACCCATACACCCACCATTCCACAGCAATATTCAACCACTATACCTGTTACTGTTCGTATGCTGCTAGGTATATATGTGACGACAACAACATAAATACTAGTCATGTAAATATGACAACAGCAATCTTGAGTCTTTTCTTTGTTCACCCTGAGTCTCTGTTAGCAGTTGACTTAGAGAGCACCTTTCATCACTGGCTTCAATATTTTGCATCACAAGTACCTGTCCTGACTGCTTTTCCCACAATTGATACGCACCCCAGGCACAGTACTAACAACGTTTCAGCATACGGCATTCTGTGTCACTGCTGTTTGTAAAAGGAAATTACCAGTAGTCACTGAAGTTTGTGTTCCTTTCCCCAACACACCCATCTGTTACTGTCAGCTGTTCATTGTGCCTGCAAAATCATCCATGTCTTGTCACTCAGTTTACTTGTAAAGCTTTCCACTGCCTCTGCATGGCTGTGAATAGTATTTATCCTATTAATTTGACAGCAGCAATGCTCTTCGTACTCCATGCCATAGCAGAGCCTTACTTGTCTCTCTGTAGTACAATGGATAGTCACCGCAATGCAATGTGGATGTGAGACAGTAGTAAAATGGCATGATTCAGGGAGACATTACTGCTTTCAAATTATCAACATAGGATAAAGGATAGCTGGGGCCTGGGTAGACTGACATTGACAGCAACTTTTGATGAATTATCATTTTCAGTGGGACCTCAGACATCAGGTACCACTGCTGCTCCTCTCTAGTCTGCAGCTGCCACATGGAGGGTTTGGGTTGCACCACTTCTGCATGGACTGATGCCAGCTGCCCAGCTCAATGTCAAGGCTTTCCGTTTTAAGTTTATGAAAGTCATTGAGTGCACAGAAGGTTGTTATACATCATCACATCTCCTACCTTAAGTTTATAGAGATCACTCCTCACAGCATCATCACTTATTTGTTGTACATGCTTGAGACTCATCCCCTCAAGGATCTACTTTTTTTTTTCTCACCCAACTATTTTTATGTTCCTTCGGTCTTCTGAGGCATCTCTCAGAAGAACCTGCTTGATTCAGATCTGCTACTCTGTAGTGAGACTCCCCCTCAAGTAACCCCCTCCAACAGACATATCAGCCCACTGGATCCCCCCGGGGGGCCTGCCTGTCCTGTTTTTAGTGGCATCTATGTGAAGTTACAGGGATCATCTCTGCAGGTGCTGCCCATGGATCAGTGGTGCAGCACTCCTGTGTTAGAGTGCGCCTGGTTCCCAGGCCCTCGTTGCCTCATCAGTCATCCTGTGATTTTTTTTTCTGTGTGTTGTTCACTGGAGTCTGGATGTGCAATGACATCCAGTGCAATGCAGGTAAGCTCCCTAACCCACTTGCAGGACATCTGCCATTGCTCCCATATCACCAATGTGTGCTGTGCATCTTGCTGCAGTCACAAGATTTCACCAAGAACAGCTAGAGCAGCGAAGAGCACCAACCTAACCCAGGAGAGGAGAGCAGTCTTACAGATGCTCAGTCCCTCCTCCTCCACCTGCTGACCTCTGGTGCTCAAGTCCATTCCCAACAAGGTTCAGTGGCACAGCACAAGGCAAGGTGTCTGGCCCACAGATCTATTGTTAATGGTAAGTTGTTGTGTAACTGTTCTTCTTGGGGATGTGATATGTTGTTCTTATCCACTCTTGTTGACATGCCCTTTCCCTTTAAATCTTGCCAGAAGGTCTAAAAGCTGGCCTCCCACCCACCCAGGAGGTACAGGGCAGACTCAGACACATTTCGCTCCACTGCATGAACCACCATCTCCTTGGGGATTTACTGCTGGTTTGGGCAAAAGTCATGGACAAACAATTTGAACCAATGTACAGGTGTGAGATGTCACATCGGTCATGGAAGACCACCTTCTTGGTGGCTATCACATCAGGTAGAAAGACTGGGGAGCTACAGATGCTTTCTGAGTCTCCCTATCTGGTGTTCCACAGGGACAAGGTTGTTCTGTGCCTCCACCCAAAATTCTTTCCGAAGGTGGTGTTGGAGTCCCACCTGAACCAGGTGTTGACTTGAATTTTCTGGTGTACCACCACAATTGCATTTCAGAGGCAGAGTACAGGCTCCATATTTTGGACCTGAGACGAGTGCTTTCTTAATATAAGGAGTGAACAGCTGAAGTTTGGGGAGAGGTTCACCAGCTGTTTGTCCCATATACTGAAGTTGCACCTGGCAGACCCGCAGCAAAGAGGATGATTGGCAGATGGGTAACATCCTGCGTTGATCTCTGCTACCGGTTGGTGGGCAAGGAGCCTCCCATAGGGATAACAACTCGTAGTACCTGACATACTGCTGCGTCAGTGGCTGCTATTGGCGAGTCCCATCCTATCCAGAATATTTGCAGGGCTGCTACCTGGAAATTAGCAAACACCTTCATTACTCAGTTCCACATCAACCTAGAGTCACACAGGGATGCTGGTTTTGGGGCCTCAGTTCTACAATCTATCTTCCACTCGACCTCCATAACTAAAATGTACAACCTCTGCTTCCAGCAGGCAAGATCTGCCATCATGGGGTGATGCAGAAGCCTACATGTTTAACCTGGGTGGCTGGGTAGGAGACGCCAGCTTTTAGACCTTCAGGTAATATTTAAAGAGATTCTCCAAGATAAAGTACTGGGTGTGGTTCCTTACCTGAGCGGCACGCCGTCTGGGTATAAGTAGCCTAAAACATAATATTAAACGGTGAAAGAGATTTGGGAATAGTCAATTATCTTCAACTTCCTTGTGCTGTAAGCTGATTAAAGACATGCCCCCGCGCTCAGGCACATAAAGATGTGTGCCCAGGGAGAGCGCGGGAGCTCGCTTCCATTATTCTTTATAGCGTCTATGGTTTAAAACATTTTTGATATATTTGAGGTCATTTTGTCTTTAACCATTGACACCAGTTAAGTCGGGCCAACTAACGAGGTCCTTGTTGGTCACCCACTGCTCATGGTTAATGACACAAATGACAGCAAATATCTTGAAAATGTTTTAAAAAGTCAGCACCCATAAAAAATAATGGAGCACACCCCGCGCCTCCCTGGCACACGCCATTACGCGGCCTTGCTGGGGTGGTCTTTAGTTAGCCCCAGCACTGGCGTTGAAGTGGTCATCTGCTCACAAATTTATAATCCTTCCACTCTTTAATATGGATTATGTTTTGGGCTCAATATAGGCAGATGGGCCAGGTGCTGCCAGGTAAGGCACCATACTCATGTGGTGTACATGAGATTCTACATGTCCACAACCCACCACTCCTTTGGGCAGCCACAGTCTCGACACCCCCACCACTCGTCCCCCTGGAGCCCCTTTAATTCATGTTTGTAGCCTTACCCCAAGGTAGCCCTTCAGGGGTGCAGTAGACTCAGCTGGCTGCCATCAAGTCAGTCCTGAGCAGTTTGCCACTTTCTTGGCACATCCCTCTCTTGCAATGCTCATGCAGTGCTCCCAGTCTCCACCAGGGGCTGTTGCAGAGTGATGCGATCCTGCTCCTACCCTAAGAGAGGAGAGCAGTCAGTGCAATGGATGGCTTGGATGCTCAATCCTCTGCTCCTTGTCGACTCCCAGTACCCGAGTCACTTTCTGAACCTGGGTCACTGGCATGGTTCGAGTAAGACACCAGCGCTTCAGCCCTCTGCACCACTGGGCCAGCTCACACATGGTATTTTAATTAACTTGTTGAACCTCTTTAAAGGGAAGAGTAAAGGACATGCCAACGAGTGTGAACGAATGAAGAACAAACAATGTATACCACTCCTAGAACTATTGTTACAAGTGAGTAGTCTGTGTTTCACCCTCATGCTGCTTTGCTACAGAAGCACAAAACAGATAAAAAATAAAACTTTTGAGGCATTTGAATTTTGCCATAATGCATTGCTAACAGGTGGGAGTCTTGGGGAAGGGGGCACATGATCCGTAGGTTGACTACTGTTACTTTACCCTTGCAAAACCAAGCCTGCCACTGCATTGTGCTGCACAGTGACAGTGAGTCACTCTCTGCCCTAGTACCTACAGTGATGTCAGCACTGCAGCCATGGTTACAGCCACAGCCCACACCAGACTGCTTGCTATACAATCTGTGGCACCACGACAGTTTTTGCTGCTCACTCAGAATGCTAAAATTAACTTCAGATGACACTACTGTTTGAAATACAGTGACAAAACTGGTAAAATAACAGTTTATTCATGCATAAAAGTAAAAAGGCTGTGAACGGTGCTCTTTAATCATTCAAGGTCTGAAATGTAATGCAATGACGGGGCTTAATTTGCCATTTCAGCCATAAACATCAGTTCAAGAATTTGTAACAAGAGTTTAAAACCCTCAGTTGGGCATTTCTCTAATCTTGCAGTGCGATTTATTCTTGTATGTCAGTGCGATTGGTATTGATAGCAGATTTAGAAAGCTGTGGTTACACCACAATGACACACAAATTCAATATCAATACCAGGTTTATGACTTGCTTGATAGGACACTGTCTGTTGTGGCTAGCCAGTGCCACAGCTCAATTTCCTATCGCACAGTGGGATGATCTTTGTACTTATCTGTGATTGTACTGTTGAATGAATGTAGTCATACAGAATTCATCATTGATCACTTGCTGACTAATTTTGGTGTTGGGATGGTGTAGTTAGGTGCATCATCAATACAGTTAAGATCACTTAATGGGAAAATAAAATTCCTTTCCTCAGCTCTGGAGATAACTGTCCCAAAACTTATTTCTTGGCCTACACGCCATTCAGAGGAGCCGACATAACAGCAAACTACCAAATGTCACTTAATTACATTCAGTCATATAGTGGTTGTAGTGTAGTTTTATTATCACTATTATTGAATTGTTCACACAATAAAACTTTCTCATTGACAGTCATCTGACTCAGACTCTGTGCTGGACACCAAGTTGGACCTTTAATGTGCACTCCCATTTAAAAATCAGTATGGCTTAGATCCGAGTCACTGTCTGTTACTGTTTTTTGGCTCGGCATGCTACATTGCACAATATGCCAGCCTGAGGGACTGGGAAAATAAATGGGTGGAAGGGATGTGCAACAGTCAACTCACTGTTGACGTTGAACAGGTGCCATTGGACCTCTCACCATGTTGATCACCACTGGTGACACAGTGAGGGGAGTGGTGCTTGGGGTTGAGGCATCAACACCCAAAGGCTGGCTAGACTCCTCCCATATCACTATCACCCTCAAGCCAGGAGTCAAGTAATATACTGCAGCTGCCCTGAATTCAACAAAACACATGTAATCTGGCCTCATTTCTGAAGACTTATACCAAAATATTTCATTATCATTCAAGCAAACAATGTTTTAACTGTACACACTCTGACATGGAACAGTTGCCCTTGATTGTGTTTTATGTATCTTTCAGTGACTCTCGATGGAATGGATCACTCAAGAGTTGTCTATTTTTGGCCCCCTCCATTGCACAATATGCCAGCCTGAGGGACTGGGAACATAAATGGGTGGAAGGGATGTCCACCAGTCAACTCAATGTTGATGGTGAACAGATGCCATATGACCTCTCACCATGTTGATCCCCACTGGTGACACAGTGGGGGGAGTGGTGCTTGGGGTAGAGGCATCAATGCCTGAAGGCTGGACCCTCCTGACTATCATCTATCAGAACATCGAAGTTAAGGAGCCTCTGCACTCAGTGATATACAGCATCTGCCCCAAATTCACCACTGTCGAGACATATTTTGTATAAATCTTCATAGGACACAAATTCAACAATTCAGTAAATGACTGTTTTACCTTTATTTCACTGAATGAATCAGATATGAAACAGGTTTATCTTGATTATGCTTCTTGTGTTTCTTTTTGACCATATCATGCTGGTTCACAGCTGTCAGCATTTCTATACCTGGACCACTCTGTTGCACATATGACAGCCTGAGAGACTGGGCAAATAAATGGGTGGAAGGATGTGCACCAGTCAACTCAGATGATGGTGAACAGGTGCCATATGACCTCTCACCATGCTGATCACCACTGGTGCCACAGTGGAGGAGTGCAAGTGGTGCTTAGGGTTGAGGCATCAGGATACCCCTAAGGCTGGACATGGTGATGACAGGACAGTCAGGCATAAGTTGTTCATAACCAACAGATATATGTTAAACTGCTACTTACAATCATTGTCCAGAGAAGCTGACAACTGTGATCAAACACGATTTTGTTAAAACAAACATATGATGCAATCATAAACAAAAACTTAGAAAAGTAAATTCATAATGCTAAAACATTGTCACTTGACAGACAGACATAGTTTGTCAGAAATAGGTAGTGCAGATTGCTTTCCTGATTCATGAATGGAGCTGCTCATCATCATCATCATCAGGATTTGTACGGATAGGGTGCATGTCCTTACAGCTTGGCATCCAGCAGAACACAATAGAAATCAAGAGATGAGTTATTTCTGCCATGAAAAGGCTTAATTAAGTCCAAACAGAATTAGGGCAGGCCTAGTGGTAACTTATTACAGTACACCTCTTCTACATTACATAAAGCCTTCTTGAATGGGGGTATGCTCCTCACTCAAATCTTTACTCATTGTTACCAAACCTTCACATCAGTCTCACAACCTTGCCAGAATCATCAACTGTATCTGGCCAATGGCCACTTTTTGTCTTTTTGTTGCTCTGATTTGACCAACATTCTCCGATGCTGTGCCACTGCTTCCTTGACACCGTGTGGTTTGCTTCAACATAACAAATTAGGACAATTCACCAATCCATGGCATTCTGTGTACATCCTTGTTCTCACTGTTCTCTGTGATCATAATTTATGTACTGTCACTGTAAATTTCAATGCAGCTTGCTACTGTAAGGAGTAATGACAATGTGAACTTGGATGCAATGTCCAGCATAGACAAGAACTGCTAAAGAAACCAGAATTTATTTGGGGGTACTAGGACTATGCACACTTCTGTTATGTTGTGACATGCATAGGTAATAATAATCTGGTTTATATTATGGTAATGTGGTTTATATTACAGAGGATGTTGCTGTATGTATCCCCATTGAATAAACCAACATAAGTAGACCTGTACAGTCATGGAGTTAGATTGAAAATGGAACATATAATTAGTCTGCTTACCTTACTTACACTACAGCATGAGATTCCTGCAGCTATGGTATACTTTGTTTGCACCAATGGAAAAGAAAATGGCTTCTTGTAAACTAGCTACTAGGTCTGATTATGCAGCATATAACTACAAAACTGTGGTGGGACAAAAGACATCTGCCTGTGCTAAGCTTTCATTAAGATTTTTCTTAAGTACTTTCTGGTTATGGATACGCTTGTGGTTATATCTGGTTCTGGATAACTTTATGGTTACATGTTGATGAATATTATAGTTCCAACTTAATGATACACAGCTGGCATTAAACAAGTCAAGAGGATGGGACTTTTCTTTACTGGCCTGGTGGAACATGTGAATCTACTCTACCTTAATGCAACTAGGGTAGATTAAAGGGGAGCGATTAAAGGGGAGTTGTTAGGCAAAGCCCTCACACCCAAGTGTGAGGTTGATCCCATTTTGCACTTGTGTACAAAATATTTCGTTTTAATTACTGTTACTGCACAACAGAATGCAGTAGAACAATTTAACTGAGAATGATTTGTAAGATACAATTTCATGTAACCATAACTCCAGAATCCATGATGCTCCCATCAGAGGAGGAGTGCTCAGATAAGATATGCATTCTTCAGTAGCCTGCACCCTGTAGTATACATGCTCATTATCTTGTAAGCTAAAAGCAGATTTTGCTGTCCTCATGGTGCTTCCTACAGTCCACTGACTTCACTGTACCTAGCCTGAGTCACCCCACACAAACAGCTGTCCAACAAAATAAAGATTAAAGCTTACAAAACACTCTGGCATTCACTGCAGGCTGGCTATTAAAGGCAATCAAATCTACCAGCTCTGCAGTTCTCCTCTGAAGTCAGCATTATGGCATTCTGGAATGTCTGGTTACATGAAATTACATCGAACAAGTTAATAACATTACTTAGCCTGAGTCATATTACACTGCAGTGATCAGTAAGTAAACTGTGTCACTGCACACAAACGCTTAATTACAATTAGCCTCACACTTGGGGATTGTCACAGGCTGTCAGATTATTTGATAGTTACTTACCCATGCATAATCTTTAAAGAATGCAAACCTATTTTCTTGCATATTTATTATCTTATGTCATCGTATGTACATCCTGTTGCTCATCTCATGGAGTGGACTTCACTGTATTCTTCACGAACACTGGGTTTGATAGAACCTCTGATTAGTATGTCTGTCTGCACTGTATGTATTTGTTATGTATTGCTGGTGAGGGGTGATTGTTGTCTATATTGCAAATCCAAAACCTGCCTCTTACTGTATGTCAATTATACATATGTATTATTACATCTGCAGCATATGCCTACTAAGTGTAATTATGTATTCATTTAACAAACAGAAGATATGAGTTAACGTATACAAACATACACATAAAAAATTCAACGATGGTGAAAGTTTAAAAATTGGTTGCATTTTCTTTACTTAGTTGAAGTCACAAATTTCAAACTAGTTGGAAAAATCAGTCATAATGTGTGGTAAGTCAGTCAGAATTTGTTTTTCAACTGACTCCGGGGTCTAGAATCTCAGGGTCCGGTATCCAACTTCCTGTTCCTGTTGGTATCCAGCCGGCTTTAGAGAGTGCAGCACTGGGGTCCATTCCTGATTGTCTGTTCCTGCTGCATCAGCTAAAGTTGTTGATGTAAAGTACCATCTGAGAGTTCCGAATCTGGGCCAAAAATAAACACTTTAGGAGCACTTTTCATAGTTGGTGAATGTCATGTAAGCCTTTTTTCATTTTTTTTCTTCAATCTGTTGTTTCTCTATGTTGTAATTCATTTCTAATGCAGAAATGTGTGCCAAAAGTTCTTGTTTTTGTTTGTGAGTACGTTTAGCTAAGTTTTGTTCAGCCCTATGTAATTCTATATCCTCCATATGTACTTGGGTTATATCCTTTGCCTTAATGCTTTTTTCTGTTGTTGAAACATCCTCCATTTCCATCAGAGGAAGGGGTGCTAAATCACTCTGCTGGCCAACCTTGTCTGGGTGCATCCCAGCTGTGGCTATTGGTCTCCAAGCCTCCTCAGGCTCCTTACTTTGATCTACCTGATCCATAGAAGAGACCAAAAAACTCTTTTGTGCCTCTCAAGGTATACAAGACAGGGGAGGAGGCCTTCTCCGCTATCTCCCACACATCTCGATCCTCCAACCCCCTACCGTCAAGTAAGGGAATTTCCCCGGTGTCCTGGCCAAATTTCTCCCATTCACTAAAAATGACACCAACAGCTTAATCTGGTTCAATTTCAGTTGCTTACCATCTGTATCCCCCTCCCCCCGCGGTTGCCCCTGAAAAAGGGACTTCTAGGCCCATTGGGCTTACCGGGTCAACAAAATTCAATAGATAAATTCAATAAATAAATAAATATGAGAAAGCTCTCCCACCCATCTCAGTAAAGCACCTGGGGCATTCCAACAGTCTGCAGGAGGAGGACCTCAGTTCTCAACCATTACTCTTGAATGTTAGCAGCCCTGACAGCGGTGATCTAACACCATCCTGTAAGGCTTTTGCTATGAATGATCCAAGCTTGAGGTCTCTCTGATCGGCAGGGGGAGCCATCCTGAGGCTTGATAGAGATGGCAGTGGTGAGTCCGGAATGGGGCAAGGGTGATGAATCTGCACATGTTATTATATGTCTTGTTCTAGTGACTTAGTAGTGATAGGGATGCAAGGGCAGTTACTGGAGAGCAGTATTCGAGAATGGGGAGGAGGTGGCCGCATCCAATCACAACTCTTCATTTGGGGGTTAGTAGGTGACTCAGTCTGTAACAGTCCTATTCACTGGTTCATCTTCCTGATTATTGAGCTAATGTGATACTATACCATAATTAAGAGGGGGCTACATCCTCAGAGCAAACTGAGTAGAATTTGTTGATGAAGCCGTCACCCCCCCAGGGCCTTATCTGGTGGGAGTGACTATATAGCCTGTAAGACTAAGGCCATGGTTATAGGGACTTTAAGAATTTCTTGTTGAGCAGAGTCGAGCACAGGAAAGGGAATAGGATCCAAGTAGTTGGATTTTTGGTTAGCAGTTGGGGGTAGGAGGATCATTAGCATATAAGTTGGAATAAAATAGATGAAAGACTTCAGCTATGTCTCTGGGATGAGTGACGGTTGCTGAGTTCATATCGGGCTGAATGCAGGGAATATACAGTAATTGATAGATTCCATAGCCCGAAGCCGAAGAGCTAACAATTTGCCTACCTTTTCGCTCGATTCCAAATACTTAACCGTAGTCCTATGTGTAACTCCCCTACAAATGGGGGTTCCTAAAATGTCTTCCTGGGCTTGCCTAATGCCCACTGCCAGGTTGGTGTTCTGTGTTCTAACATTTAAAAGTGCTTGCATGCGAGTGCTCTGTTAGCCTCTGTGCCTGTCCCTTTAAAAGGGATAATTTTCGTGGGTTATAATTATTCTGGGTGGGGGCCAAGTGGTTTCAGGCATGAGTCCCGCCTGGGTTGCACTACAGCCGCTTCATCCTGCCATCGCTAATTGCACAGAGGAAGCCCTACTAGCATCTGTGATTGTCTGCTGATTATCTACTATAATAATAATAATGTTGCAGTTTGTCTAACCCGCCTTCCTTTGCAGCATGGACTTTCTGTCACCACCATTTTGGTTCTGGACTGCCAGTTTGGACCAATTAGTACCTTTAGGGACCCTAAAATGTAGACTGTCCCCAGGGATTTTGTGGGAGTGAATTTCTGTAGGAATTGTACTTTTTACTGTTTGGAGCCTAAATGGACCTGGAAGGGGAGCCCTTGCTGTGACAGACAGATGGATCAGCCAACCGAACCTTTTGGATCACTGGGAAGTCCCAGAGCTGCCTGCAGCAGTAAGTCAGTGTGCAGCTGGAGTTGACAGAGTGAACAGCTCGAGTAATTTGAGTAGCTGCTTCTGCATAGTAGCACTGGAGAATTGGTGGGAAGGCTGTGTCTGGCCTGCCTGCTACCATCTTCTTGAGTGAAGAAGTCTGCATTAATATCTTGGACTTTATCTGAATTTGCTGTGATTATGACCAGAATCCTGAATTGTGACAAAGTGAAATTCGCCTGATGTGGACCGAAGATTTGCCTTGGCGTGATTGGCCTGTCAGAACTTGAGACAACTGCAGAGCATACAGTTTGCGCAGAGAAACTGTTGATTGCAACCCGACTGTCATCCAAACTGTGGTATTTATCTATCTTTACTATAACTGTGCTGAATGTGCAGTGTGGGTTAAGATTTGGTTCCCCACATTGCTTGAATGTGTCACGCTAGCTGGAAGCTGCATTCAGCACCTTACCGGACTGTATCTGAATCATTTGCCTGGTCTGGACCTCACCATCTCAGCCTAGATTGCACTCACACCGCAGAGAATCATCTGACGAAAGACCCACTTGGGGATTCGGCTCCCTGCTCAACACCATCGAACAGGATTCGACCACCACAGTGCATCATGTGGGCCCTGCTTCCCCTGGCAAACCAGCAAACCATTCTTAGGTCTTCACTTCATCCATCCTGCATCCTGGTCTGGGTAGCGTGAGTAAACATCAGGGTAGCTCCCTGCTACAAAGCTCAAATCAAAGTGTGTCACCTGATTTAATTGTTTTGATTGAGCCTTACAAACTGAGCCCTCTGGCTCTGGAATACAAATTGTGGGTTAAAGTGCATGTTGTGTTTTTCCTTCCTAAGGGCCCCAACAACAGCTGCAATGCCGGCCTACCTCAGGTAATGCTTCAGGCTAGCCTACAGACCAACTGGGTACCCAGAGTGTGTGTGACTGTGTTAGAGGGACTCTTAGAGGCATATATCCTTAGTCTGCTTAAATCTGATCCAAAATCAAACATCAGATTACTGCCCCTCCCTTGTTCACGTCCACCAATAAATCAGATCTAAATCTTTTTGCATTTACTCTGACTATTGTGAACCTTTGTGGTGGGGATACTGTGTTGCTATTGCCTTTCTCCATTGCAGGTCTTGTTTTGCAGGGGGTCTCCAGGGCCAGTGCAGCTGATCCGGCCCTGGTGACAAGTGTGCCAAGTGTGGGTATAACATTGCATTCTGGTGTTCATTGTAACTGTCTAATTGCTGACCAGTATAGGCCACTAGAGGAGTTGGGGGGGTTACCAGTGTCCTGGAGGGCTGTACCCACAGCAGCTATGCTACCCTTAAACCAACCCTCTGGGTGGAGGCACTCGTTCACAGAACTCAGGCCCCTCAACCTGCGCTTAGTCAGACAGGCAGGGGTAGTATGGGATAGCACCACCTAGGGGTTACATATGTAAGGCCAGCTCAGCTTTCTGGGCCATTAAATTGGCATACTGGGCTCTGAAGTCATGTAGTTTGGACCAGACAGCCGGAAAGGACTGTGAGGTGAAGGTATGCTCAAGCTGTCCAGTGTCATTGAGGAGTATCGCTGGACGAGCCTGATGCATTTTCAGACCCTTGGAGGAGAGCCCTATACATTCCCCTCTCAGGGAACATTTCAACACACCCTCCAAAGAACATCTGCAGTGGGGACAGAACCCTTGTTTTGTTTGAGGAAATTCTTCAACCAAGCATGAATAGATTGGAGAGAGTCGGGATCTTGGAGTAGCTGGGCATTGAGACACCAGGTGAAATCATAGCAATCCACCCCACTGACAGCACGAATCAGGTTTACTGGGACGTGATCAGAAATAACAATGGAGAGTATTTCTGAAGACAAAACCCCAGATAAGAATTCTTGATTTATTAAAAAATAGTCAAGCCTGGACTGAGTACTATAAGGGAGGGTGTGGAAAGTATATTGTCTGTCACTGGGGTGGAGTATTCACCAGGGATCATCAAGGCCCAGCTCATCCATCATGGTTCATAACACCCGTTGCTCTGGGGAGAGTCCATATTGTGTCACCCCCGACTTATCTAAATCTGGCTGCTGTACCATATTCCAGTCCCCACCAATTAATAGAGACAGATGGGCTAAGGGGGCCAGTATGGGAATTAAGTCAGAAAAAAATCTGCGGGAGTCTACATTGGGGCCATAAACAGCCCCAGGACAATGCTTGTCGGCCCCAGTCTCCCATGTAAAAATAGAACATGACCTTTTGGGTCTCAATATTCCTTCTCGAGGACAAAAGGGACTCCACAGGCAATCAAAATAGTGACCCTGTCCCTCTTGGTACTACATCCTGCCCCATAAGCTTGTTCCACCCAGGTCCACCTAAAAAGAAGAATGTCCTCCCTCTTGATGTGTTTCCTGAAGGTACGCGATACCTACATTCCACTTCCTAAGATGGTGGAGCACCAAGTGGTGCTTACATTTATCTTGTCCCACTTTTATGTTCCAGGTGATAAGCATGTAACTAGCCATACAGGCCTAAGAAAACAGGAAACAGTCATTAGGGGAAGCTCCCACAGCAGACAGGATTGTAAATATCTCTAATACCTTGTTGATCTCCAGGAAAATAGCTCCCCCCTCCCAAAAATCCCACCAAAGCTATAATCGAAAAAGAACAGAGAAAAGGTAGACTGTAATAAAAGAACAAGCATTTGTAAATGCCGAATGTTGTCTCGTTGGCATTGGCATTGGTAGTGTAGGAGTTAGAGACACATACTAGGAATGGCAGTGAAGTATTGAACTGAAGCCAACCCAACCCCCACCCTGCAGAGACTGACAGGTGTTGGGGTGTGCCTTTGGTTCGTCAGCTACAATGCTTATGCCATTTTACCTCACCCTACCCTGTAGAAACTGACTAGTGTCGTGGTGTGCGTTGGGGTCTTTGGGCCTTATACTTACCCCTTTCCATAAGGAAATACACTGAGGTGGGTGCAGTATAGGAGAATGGGGTGAACTTTGGGGCCGAACACTCCAAGGCACACCTTGATGCCTGTCACTGGCTGCAGGGTGGGGGTGGGGGTGGAATGGCGGGAGCATTACAGCTGATGATCCCAAATCACACCCCTGACACCTGTCAGTTTCTACAGGGTGGGGTGTTACAGCTGGAAACCCTGATGCCACAGGTGTGTGTTGGTATTTTCACTCCAAATTATCAACATGGGCTTTTTGTGACCCCTCCTCATGAAGAGCGGCACTGTCAGTTTGTTAGCCGAAAGGTGATTTTGCACAATGACTGTGCCATTTGGCACCACGGGTATGGAAACACATTTTGGGCAGGATGTGAAAAATGATAACTGTATTGTTCATGAGGAGGTGTAAAAAAATGGCAACATTGAAAATCTGGAGTGAAAATATTAAAAATTGGTGAACTCATAAGCATGCATAGAAACTGAGCAACGCACGTCCGTAACCCAATTATTTGTTTTTTTTTTAAATCACATTTTCAACACAGGCATTTTGGGACCTCCCCTCATGAACAGTGCACTGTGATTTTTTAATCTGTCCCAAAAGTTGATTTCCAACAGCAACCACGCCATTGTATGCCACAGGTGCGAAAACACATTTTGGGCAGGATGTGAAAAATGACAGCTGTACTGTTCATAAGGAGGTGTCAAAAAATGCCAGTGTTGAAAATCGGTCATGAAAATATTGCAAATATGCAAAGTTACAAGGGTGCATGGAAACTGCGCAACGCATGCTTGTAACACATTCATTTTATGGAATTTCATCACCAAATTTTCAACATAGGCATTTTAGAACCTCTGCTCATGAACAGTGCACTGTCATTTTGTTAATCTGTCCCTAAAACTGATGTCCAACAGCGAACATGCCATTGTATGCTACAGGTGCAAAAACACATTTCAGCCAGGATATGTAAAATGACAGCTGTACTGTTCATAAGGAGGTGGGAAAATGGCAATGTTGAAAATCTGGAGGAAAATTATATACCTGAAGTTACGCATGCGGAAACTGCGTAACGACAAGCTCAGAAAATGTCATTTTGGGATTTTTTTCACTAAACTTGCAACATAGGCTTTTTTGGAGCCCACCTCATGAACAGTGGCACTGTCGTTTCGATTAGTCCAAAAAAGGTGATTCCGCGCAGTGACCGTGAAATCACCTTTTGGGACCGAATAATGCCATGACAGTGACTGAATTCATGCGGAGGGGTCCCAATAACCCCATGTTGAACATCCAGTGCCAAAATTTCCCAAAATGGCTGAGATATGGACCAAAGTTAAAAAATAAACTATGCCATTATACAGCTTACCTGTATTTCTTCAGTTCGCGGTCGGCTTTGAAGAGTGCAGACGTGTTCCCAGTCCACCGAAGTTCATTGCGCCAGGCTCCAGAGGTAAGTATGGAGTGAGGGAGGGAGTGGGGAGGCAGGGTACACAGAGGGTGGGCACGTGTTGGGGGAGGGAGCAGGACAGACCATGAGGGACCATTTTCAGTTTTACAGGTTTAAAAAAAAGAAAAACATAGCGGGATGCTTTTTTGTTTTGCAGCAACATTTGGCACACTGGGGTGGGCTCCCAGTGTACTACGTCAGTGTTTTTTGAAGCTATAGCCAATGGGGGATTGGGCACCCTGTCGGCTATACCAAGGGGTCACAGCGCCGAGGGGATTGGGCACCCCTCAGCACACAACAAATGGGGGACATTATGCTGATGGGGAGGGCCTCCATTGGTAAATTAAACTGGGAAGGGGGACTGAAGCCAGCAGGGATTGGGCCCCCCATCGGCAAAGAAAGATTGTTGGGGAGTGCTTGATGCCGAGGGGGATTGGGCACCCCCTCAGCACACACTTGAAATGAGAGGGGTGCTATTATACCAATGGGGAGTGGGCTCCCCCATTGGCAGATGAAGTGGATCGGGGCATAACAGGAGAATTGGGCACCCCTGAAGTCTGGCAGCGGCAGTCAGTGCCACCATATTTGGTGAAAAACTTTACCAGGAAGGGCACGTCGGGAGGTGTGTTATTGTGCCACTGCATGAGGAGCTTGCTTCTCATTGCAGTGGCACTTTTGTTAGATCTGGTGGCCACATGATGTATAGCTGGTGTCAGCACCTGCATGCTGGCTTATTGGGGAATGAGGGACGCACCTACTGATGCATGCCCTGCATTCATCCACAGTGACCTCACCTCCAAATCTGCTACTACTGCAATATGTTGGCTGGTGCGCAAGCGTGAGCCAACATAAAAAGTACCCCTCATAGCCAAAGACAAAACCTTAACCCGAAAAACCTTAACCCCTGAAATAATCTCTGTCCACACAACTGCGACTCCCAAATTATAACCAGGTCCATGACAAAAGCTCCAACATACACCGCCCCCAGCAAAGCTATTAGGTGACTATCACTAAAATAAAATAAACCAGGTACCAAAATGAGCATACAAACAATAACTATAAACATCCAGCCTTATGAACTACCAACTATTATCATAACTAGAACGGATACCAGAAAATAGCCACCATATATATTATTAGGTGTTCAACAGAATACCTACTTGCAGAGGCCCTCCAATCTCCCCTCCAGGCATTCAAGATAGAGCACCTGTGCTTAAAGGAATGGGTCTTATATTAAAAACTATACCAGAAAGATATAATAAATAAAACCTTATCCCCTGAGGAGGAAAAAGAACAGGACCCCGAAATGTGAAAGGTGGCCAAAATCTATGTTATATGTTATAACAAGTAGTCCATTCTGCTAAAATGTTTAAGGTTTGTCAAATCGCTTCTCTCCTCACCTTCTCAGCCCCCAACTCCTGCCTTAAACATAGGTGGAGCCACTCTTACTGACCCTCTTGCAGTGGCTTCTGAATTCAACACCTTCTTCACTAACTGCACCTCCTCACTTCTGTCCTCTTTCCCACCTGCCTCCATCCCCTATTACTCCCTTTCACCCCCTCTCACATCTCCCCACCTGCCTCCTCCTTCTCCTTCCACCAGGACAATCTGCAAGGAGTACTAAATGCACTGCTCACCCTTAACCCAGCCAAAGGTAAATGGCCCACTGGCCTTGACTCCAAAATGTTATACCTGTCAGCGCCTGCCATCGCCACCCCATGGCTTCACTACTCAACCTCTCCTTCTCTCTAGCTACTATCCCCTCTGAGTGGAAGCATGCCAATGTCATCCCACTTCCAAAAGGTGGTGACTCCTTCATCCTTGGTAACTGCAGCCCTATCTTCCTCCTCCCCATACTAGCCAAGCTTCAGGAACACCTGGTTTTCTCACAACTTTCCTCCTTTCTGGACTCCTCATCCTTTTTCACACCTTACCAGTGTGGTTTTAGAAAGACCCACTCCACCGCCACCTCCCAGCTAAGGCTCACTGATTCCATCCACACTGGTAAGGACAAAGGCTTCATCACATCAGCGATTTCTGTCGACCTGGCAAAGGCACTTGATACTGTCTCCCACTCAGTCCTCCTGTCCAAGCTCTCTCTCTCACAGGGTTCTCCACTGTGGTGACCAACTGGTTCAACTCTTATCTGGTAGGCAGATCACAATCAGTCCGAATTGGTAACAACACCTCTGCCTCCCTCCCTGTCACCACTGGCATGTCCCAGGGCTCCATCTTTGGGCCGCTGTTGTTCTTTGTCTGCCTCAATGATCTGCCCTCTGCTTGCTCTCACACATCCATACACATGTATGCAGATGACACAATGCTGTATACTTCTGGCCCCACAACCACTTATGTGGTGACCAGACTTCAGTCAGACTTCAACAATGTTCAGCTCTCATTTTGCTCCAGTAAGCTTTTCCTCAATGCCAAGAAGACAGTCTCCATGACCTTTGGCACTAGGCAGAGACCCTCATGGCTCACATCCTTACCTATCTTCCACACCCTAGATTGGACTTCTCTGGAGGCTTGTACCTCCTTCAGGTATCTTGGGGTCTGGTTTGACCAGCACCTCAACTTTTCTGTACATATCGATGCCATCCACAAAAAGCTTCACCCCAGGTTGGGTGCCTTATAGCACAATTGTGTGGCATCTCACTGCCGGCTCACCATGCTATCCTACAGAAAAATATCCTTCCTGTTTTTGACTACAGGGAAGTAATCTTCAGTGCCACACCCAAGTCCACCCTAGCCAGACTGGAGCCACTCTTCCACTCCTTCTGCCACTTCATCCTTGACTGCCCTCTGCCCACCCATCATTGCATCCTCTACCAGTCCCTGGGCTTTCCCTCCTTCCAGGACAGAAGACTAGCACACTTCACTCAGATCATGGCCAAATTCTGGTCCCAATCTCTGCCCTCCTACCTCACCTGTGTCCTAAATGCCTGTACCCACCCAGTGTACTCACTCAGGAACAATGATGCCAGACTCCTATCTGTCCTGCACATGTCCACCATAGCAGGCCAGGTACCTTCAAATATCGTATGCCCAATTGGTGGAACTCTCTCCCCCTAGACATTCATCATGCCCGCACTACCCAGCACCTCAGCTTCCTTTAAAGCAAACTTCTTCTTCATCAGCAGATGCAGCTAATTCACCATCTGCACCTGGGCTAGTTCCTTCTTGAGTGAAGTAGTGATGACCCAGTGTGCGTCAGAAGCAGGCAGTTAACTAATCATTAACTAAGCTTTAATGTCTATGCCTTGCTCTGCTGCATTGTATTGTGTGTTGTATTTTGTACCTGTATGCTGTGTTCTATAGCCTATATGTGTATATTGCTTGTTCTCGATGCCTGCTACATTTTTCTACTGTTCATATTGTACTCCCCTACCCCCCTTCCCCAGGACGCATCTGGAATCGAGCAGTAGTTCTGGTCAGAATGCCTTCCTAGTAAAACTTTTAAATAAATAAATAAATAACAGACTGACCACAGTCTGCAGTGCAGCAAAAGAATATACTCATCATAAGAAGTAGATAAATTAAGCAAACAGAGGGTAATACTGTAAAATAATAAGCCAAGGTGTTATCCTGTTGCAACATAAGAAAAAGCGCATTAGCATGGAACAGAACAGCCTAATAGCATGGGTCCACTAAACGTTCACTGGCAGGCATCAGTCAAATGTCTGAAGAATCATTCCTGTCCAGAAATAAGATGCAACAGTGGGGGGCTTCAAAAGGGGATGGGACAGGGCAAGGGAGAGGGTCAAGGGAAGGGGGCAGCTGCAAAATAAGAGCTGCTAGCTGCAAAACTGACAAGATGTGGTAGACCTTAAGGCCTTTGGTAGACCGTAAAGCCTTTTTCTGCTGGAAATTTTCATATGTTCGCATGTATATTTGTATGTTCGTAAGATAAATCCACTGTAAAGTCTCTCAGGGTTCCTTTTTCAGAATTAATTTATAGAAAAAAGAGAGAATGAGGGGAGTGAGACTGTTCAGCGGATGTAGATAACTTATGAAAATATGAGTCTCACTCTACCCTGATAATATTATTTACTTTATTGTTATAGATCCAATTTCGTAAAGTTCCTCTTATTGATTAAAATAATTCATCCCAGGATGTAAATACATATACTGTAGAGACAACTTGCATGAGTACATAATCCCTTAATAGTAATTTCATTTGTTCCTGAAAAGGTCTGTTCCACCTGTTTTTCACATTCATTTTGTGATATAAATCTTTTTTAACACTAGAAATATATCTCTGTCTTACATATAATTATTACTTTGTTCCTCTAACTTTATAGTGACTTACAAGCTCCAAGTCTGATGAAGGAACATTGTTCAAGTTCTGAAACGTTACTATATGGATTAAAACTTTTTCAGGAGCAAATGAAATTACTATTAAGGGATTACATATTGATGCAAGTTGTCTCTACAGTATATGTATTTACATCCTGGGATGAATTATTTTAATCAATAAGAGGAACTTTATGAAATTGGATCTATAACAATACAGTAAATAATATTATCAGGGTAGAGTGAGACTCATATTTTGATAAGTTATGTTCGTAAGATGTCAACGTTTGAAAACGAGTTTGGTTATGCTGACTGAATAAAAATCTTTTAGATCACAAGTGACAGCAGAGTCAGTGCAACGGAGTTACTTGCTGTTGAGCAATTAATGCTGCCTTGTTCTGCTGTGGAAAGTACATCGAGGCTGCTATGAAGGGACCCTCTCTGCGATGCTGAAGGCAGCTAAAATACACCTCCTGTGCACAAAAAAACTGCATCTAAAATATAATCCAATTCGGTAAAGTGCAGTGGAGGCAAATTTGTCTGCAAATAGGGAGAACCAACGGGACCCCAAATTAGAAAAGGTAGCAAATATTCAGGTATGGACAGACTATCTACTGTACAAGCTCCAGCACATCAAAGAGTATAATCAACCTAAGTAAAATGAGATAATCACAGAGCGAGTAGGTTCTGAAAATTTAAAGCCAGGGCGCTGTGCTGGTACACCAAAAGAAACAGCAGAAAACCTGACAACAGTGAAACAAAGTTGCTGGAGATCCCAGAACAGTTACCTGGAGGTGGGCTGCAAGGGGCTGAACAAACAAAACTCAGAGTCTTCAGCAAAGTCCTAAGCTGCGTAGAGCCAAGCAGCCCTTGATCGGACGGAGTTAAACTGAAGCCATTAAGACCGCAAATCAAGTCCAAAGCAAAATAGCAAAGTAACTCTTTCTCAGTAATGACCATAGTCTGTTGAGCCCCATCCCAAAAAAATGGAGGTGATGTACTTCACTTTGTAGTAGTGCAGGTTCCATAAGGCAGTGTTTAGCCGTGTCTTCAGGTAGCTGACTTAAAAAGATCAGGAAACAAGCATGGTACTTCAGACTTAGCCACCTCAAAAGAATCGGACATTTTGAATGAGCCTTGAAAGCTTATTTGAAGATGAGCAGGGTATAACATTCTGAGCCCAATGTTGGCAGCAATAAGTTTGGAAACCATTGGGCCATGGGCTGCACATTTCTACTGCACTGCAAGAGGAATGTCTTCAACTATTCATAGTTTGTGACCCTCCCAAAAAGCCTGCTTTAGTTCTTTCACCTGTGAAAGCATATGCTGCTGATCCAAATAGTTAAAACATTTAAAGATCAGAGGGTGTAGAGCAGAACCAGCTGGGAGCATGGGCAGAGGACCCCGATGGGCATGCTCTGTAATGTAAGAGGGCCCATTCGGTGAAGGGCAATCCAGTTTCTCACATAACTTTTGTGTGAACGAAACAGTGCTGGGACGCCCGGCACCTTCAGGCAAACCCAGGATCACAACATTCTTGTGTCTGTTGTGCCCATCTAAATCTTAAAGCTTTCCTTCCAGCTGGGCAGCCTCCCTCTGTAATGCCACCACCTTAGGCTCCCATCTGTCTCTCCAATCATCGATGGTGCTAATACGGGTTTTGGCATCGGCAACCCACTTGGTTAGATGCACATTGTCCAGCCGCATTTTCTTTAGCTCCTCCATGATGAAGTGGAGGGAATTCTTAAGTGGAGAGATTTCTTGAAGGAAACATTCCTCAGTAAGAGCTGCAGAGCTCGAGTTCGAATATGTGACTGAGGTGGTTTGGACTTTTGATCGTTTCATGGATTGGTCTAGTGTGGTTGGAGGAGTATGGCACAGAGGAGCATTTTTCATTTCTACATCCATTGTTTGTCATTTGAATTGAAGTTGTCTGCTCCTGGAACAGTGGTAAGTCAGCACATTAGTTTAAAACCTCTGATATTGTATTTTCTGGTCATTTAAAATAAAAAATAGCCAGCAGGGGAGCGAAGCAGGAGGTAATGAGTGTTCACCCACTAAGGCTCATCAGGTGACTCCGTCCACATGCTCTGTGAAGGTGAGAGACTCATGTAGTGTTACCCCAAATATCTGAAGGTAGACACCTGTTCTAATGGGAATCCCAGTGCATTCGGGATGGTCAAGAGGGGAGTATTGCTCCTTAGATGAGTACCGGCAAAGATCATGATTTTAGTTTTTTTATAATTAAGGACAAGCTTATTCTGCTTGAACCAGTGTTCAAGAGACTCAGAGCTGCTTTGAAGCTCCCTAGCGATGACTTCGGGCTGATGGCTGCTTTTGAAGATGACCGCATCATCAGCATAGAGCAGCATAGATACATAGATACATAAATGTTGTCAACAGATAAGGGCCTTGTGGCCCATCCAGTCTGCCCTATCCCTCTTTCTAATGCTTAAGGTACCCTAGTTGCTACGACAAGTTCCCTCCATTTCGCCCTGGCTTTATAATTCTCATGTGCCTATCCCACGCATTCTTAAATCCCTGAACCGCGGCTGCCCCCACCCCTTCCTGGGGGAGACTGTTCCATCACTCCACCACCCTTTCAGTGAAGAAGAATTTCAAGTTCCCCCTAAGTTTTCCCCCTTTTAGTCTCATGCTGTGCCTCCTTGTTCTGCTTTTTCCCTTCATGTGAAAGATGCTCCCCTCTCATACCCTGTTGATCCCCTTCAGATACTTGAAGGTCTCTATCATGTCCCCCCTCTCTCCTTTACTCCAGGGAGTACACATTGAGGGCTCTGAGTCACTCCTCATATGATTTATGCTGCATCCCTAACACCATTTTTGTCACCCTCCTCTGTACCATCTCTATCCTGTCTTTTTGGAGATTGGGCCTCCAGAACGGAACACAGTACTGCAGATGAGGCCTTACTAGGGAGTTATTCAATGGTACCACCACTTCCCTCCTTCTACTTGTTATACCCCTCCCTATACACCTTAGTATTCTGTTAGCCTTTTCGATTGCTTTGTCACACTGTTTAGCCACTTTGAGATTGTCTTCTATGACAACCTTAGGTCCCTTTCCTCTTTGGTGGCTGCCAGTGTTACCCTGTCTAGTTCATACAAAACCATAGTATTCCCTCATTCCAGGTGCATAATCCTGTACTTTATTTGCATTAAAACCCAACTGGCATTACTTGGACCAGTTTTCTATCCTCCTCGGATCTCTCCTCATTTTTTCTATACCTTCCTGTATATCTACCCTGTTACATAGCTTTGTATTGTCCACGAACAGGCTAACCCTCCCTTCTGGACCCTCTGCAATATTGCTTATGAAGACATTGAAGAGCACTGGTCCCAGCACTGATCCCTGGGGTACTCCACTTGTTACCCATCCCTGCTGTGAGCTAATCCCATTTACCACCACTCTTTGTGTTCTGTTACTCAACCAGTTTCTAACCCACGTGACATCTGTCCCCACCCCAGATTTGTCAGCTTGTGGATTTGTCTCCTGCGTTGGACTGTGTCAAAGGCCTTCCTGATGTCCAGATAGGCCACATCTACTGCTCTGCCCTGGTCTATTTCCTTTGTCACCCACTCGAAGAAATCAATCAAGTTGGTCTGGCATGACCTCCCTGCTGTGAATCCATGTTGCCTTGGTTCCAGCAGCCCCTTGTCTCTAGGTAGTCCACCAGTCTTTCCTTAAGCAGGGTTTCCATAATTTTACATGTTATCGAGGTCAGACTGACAGAGCGGTAGTTTCCTGCCTTCTCCTCCTCCTCCTTGCTGCTATTTATGTGCGTGGGTACCACCTGTGCCCTCCTCCACTCCTCTGGAACCCATTTCCAGTGATCCACTCTATAGCTTAGTGTAGCAGGGTTGTTGTTCAGGACACAAATTTCAGGCAGACATCAAAATCAGTGCATAAAAAATGCCAGGTTGGCATTTATCATTTTATTATCTCTTGTCATACAATGATCATTATTCGTAACAGAAAATAAGAAAATAAGCATTAAATTCAGCAACATCCAGTGCTTTCTTATCTTAAGGTCTTACACCTCGCACAGCCAGCTCAAGACTGAGACCTTATCTAAAACTCCGCCTCTAGTGACAGGCTTTTATATATTTTTATCAATGACATCACTGTCATGTGACATCAATTTAAATTGTATTTAATACTCTCAAAAGGTTTTATGGCTCACAACCCATACATATACAATAACAAAGGGTTGTTTCTAAGCCAGGTTGAAAGAAGTAAACATTCTAATGTACTTATAGCATTCTTATACACAATCCTAGTCAATAAAATGGTCTTTCTTACATAATTAGCTTTAATTGCTGTAGACTCCTCCCTCTATCAATAATCCAAGAAGCTACAGTAGAATATGTATAAATATAGGCCTCTAGGGGCCGCTGCTTGCCTATAGCAACAGATTGAGTGCAGAAGAACAGCTTGTGCAGCCGACACCCTGTCCCGCTGCAGAGAAGGCTGCAGCATATCAGGCCACCAAACAGTATCTTTTCTCCCCCTTTTGACCCTCTGCAGGACTGTTTGCACACCAGCAAATTAACCTGAGGTAAACTATTGACCCAGCATTTTGCTATGATGGGGGGGGGGGACTGTCAGTTCTTTATTTTAATTTTGTTTAAATGGAATTACTTTAGTTTTGTATCCGTATCAGGCATTCCTGACTCTTCTCACACAGGCTTGAAGGTGACAGGACTTTTAACAGAAATCCCCAATTTCTATCCACAGCTACAATGTGTACTAGGGCTTAATGTAACTTATTTACTGTATTCATTTATTTTTAGGTTGCTGCGTAGTGTGCTATATGCGACAATTCGTGCAGGCGCAACAGCTGCACTATACAGACAGAATCTCTAGACACTGATACTTTTACTTCAGCAGAAAATAGTTTGTGTCTTATTGTAAGACCCAAGGGCCTTCCTTTTTGTTACTACTCTTTCTGGGGACATTAGCAGCCACAAACTGAGGTCACTCTTCCTATAGACCCAGCAATACTGCTACTTACTGACAGAGCATCTAATAATACTGTATCTTAGTAATATCCCACTTATGTTATCGTTGTATTTCTAGCAAGGCAGCACAGGATGCATAATAAAGGAAAGGGAAAGGGAATGCTGCTTACTGGTTTATGTAATCCTGGGCTCATTTAACTAGCCACTAAGTAAAAACACATATTGCCACTTGTGTTTTAGTTTATAACTACAAGGTTCCCTTACATGAACCTTTTTACCTGGACCCAGAAGGAAGAGAACTTGAAAGAGGGTTTAGACAATGAAGGGGGGGGGGGGTTGCTGCTTAGAGGTGGCCTGCCTCCAACCAAGAAAGAAAGGGATAGCTGCACTAGAAAGGAAGATGGAGGTTGCAGCCATAGAAAACAGACAATACAGATGGGTCCTTACTCAGTGGCTCCCTTTCTATATTTTTTTATTACTGCAATTAAAGGCACAACTGCATTTTATATTTCTTACTTTCTTTCTTTGTACAGAAAGCACTATTCTGGTACTTTAACCATAGCATTTAACATATCCCTGCACTTTATTAGCTAGCACTTTTAATCTTTAATTGTTTTTAAAGCACTCCGGCACCTTCATCTATTCCTCCCATGTACTTTATATAACATAGGCATAAGGCAGGTTAATGGGGGGGAGGGGCAAGGAAAGACCCATGTCTTTCCCTACCAGGGCACCTCACCAATGACAGGGGTCACTCAGTCACACTTAGCCAGAAGTATAGCCAGTTCCTCCCAGAGATCCTTTAGTATCCTCGGGTGAATCCCATCCAGCGCCATATCTTTATCCATCCTAAGCCATTCTAGGGCTCTTTTTACTCTGTCCTCTGAAAAAGGTCTAATGTCCACCCCTTCTCCCTGTTTACCTTTCTCCATGTGTTTGTGGACAAGAACCTTGAAGGCCATTAATAAATGGACTGAAAAGAAGAGGTCCTAGTATTGATCTCTGTGGAACTCCAACTGAGACTCATTTTGCTCCGGAGAGTACACCATGGATCTTAACCTTCTGTGTGTGCCCAGAAACAGTGACTTAGTACTTCCTCACATCCCGCTTAAACTTCCTCCCTCCAGCTTCATCACATGCCCTCTGGTCCTGGTGCTCTTTCTCATTTGAAAGAGACTCCTTCCTCTGCCCTGCTCACCCCCATGAGGTACTTGTAGGTCTCTACCATGTCCCCTTTTACTCTCCTCTCTTCAAGAGTGTACAAGTTGAGATTACCTCAGTCTCTCTTTTTAGGGCTTTTAATGAAACCCCTGCAACATTTTAGCTTTTCTCTTCTGGACTGCCTCCACACTGTCTATGTCTTTACTGAGATGCAGCCCCCAGAACTGGACACAATACTCAAAGTGTGGTCTCACAAGTGAGGAACACAGTGGCAACACCACCTCCCTACTCCTGCTGGAAATACCTCTCCCTATGCATCCCAGCATCCAACTGGCCCTTTCCACTGCTTTGTCACATGCCCTGCCACTTCGAGGTCATCAGATATGATAACCCCAAAGTTCCCTTTCCTGATTAATGACTGTCAATGCTTCCCTCTATACCATGCTCACCTTCTGGGTCCCTATGCCCCAGGAGCAGGGTTTTGCATTGTTTGGCACCGAACCCCCACTGCCATGCTCTTGACCCCTCCTCAAGTTTCCCATGGCAGCTACACATTCTCTCCACCCCCTCTAGCGTGACAGCCCAATAATGGATTCTGGTGTCTTCTGCACAAAGGCAGATCTTTCCTTCCAGTTCTTCTGCACTGTCACTTCTAAAGACATTGAAGAGGACTGATCCCAGCACTGAGCCTTGAGGCACTCCACTGGTCACTCTCCCCCCATTAAAGTGAGTGTTGTTAACCACCATTCTCTGTCAAAAAATGCCATTTTAAATTGGCATACTGGCTGGAAAATATTCTCCTTCAACATTGAATTAAGCAGCAATCTAAGCAATTACTTTAATTTATACTACAGACCTCCACTCCACCAGCTGAGCTATTGAAGGGATACAACCTTGTGTCCCCTGGATTATAAGACCAGGGGCCAGATCCCCCTACCCAGTCACTTGCCCAATATATAAAAAAGACTTCCCTGGTGGCTAGTGGTCCCTACCCCCACCCAATCACCCACCTGATGTTGACGTTACATTCCTTGGTGTCCAGTGTACCCCTCCATCCTGATCCCCTGTATAATCAAGATAAACATTGTCCTGGTGGTCTAGTGACCCCTCCCACCCCAATCCCAGTAAGTGAATTAACATATATTCCTTGGTGGTCTAGTGCACCCTCCCCCACCCTGCAGGTAGTGTCCCACCACCCTGCTCCACCCATCCCAAGCCCAAGCAAGCAACCAGCACAGCCCTCCTCTCTCCACCATGGCTGGCCACTGGCTGAGCTGTCAATGACCACGTACTGTATACAGTACATACTCATGGAATGACAGCTCACACTGAGCTGTCAATCAGTGTCAATGAGCATGTACTGTATACAGTACATACTCATGGAATGACAGCTCACTCTGAGCTGTCAATCATTGTCAATGAGCACATACTGTATACAGTACACACTCATTGACAGCTCATTTGGCAACCAGCTGTGGTGAAGAGAGGAGGGCTGTGCTGGTTATTGGCTGAGGTTCAGGACTGGGGTGAGCAGGGTGGTGGGACACTAACTGCAGGGATGGGGGTTGCACTAAACCACCAGGGAATAAATGTTAATTCACTTACTGGGGATCGAGAATAAGGAAGTGGTTCACTAGACCACCAGGGAAATGTTTATCTTGACTATACAGGTGATCGGGATGGGGGGATACACTGGACACCAAGGAATGTGATGTCAACGTCAGGTGGGTGATTGGGTGGGGGGAGGGACCACTAGCCACCAGGGAAGTCTTTTTGATATGCCGGGTGAGAGATTGGGTGGGGGAGTGGACTACTAGCCACCAAGTAATATTATTTCTAATTCAGGCAGGGCTTCAGGTTGGGGGGGAGGGAACCAATGGACACCATGAAAATCTTATATTTTTGATATTGAGCAGCAATCAACAATCAGCACCTGGCAGGGGGGCCATTGGACCAACAGGGAATGTCTTTGTTTATATTGGGATGACAATTTCTGAGGGGGGACCACTAGACTACTAGAATACTAGAGATTATTTATACTGTGTTTCGAGCCGGTGATCATCGAACTGCATTGGGGGGGGCACTAGCCATCAGGGAGACTGTTGTTGCAGGGGGGCCATTGGACCACCAGGGAATGTCTTTGTTTATATTGGGATGGCAATCAGTGAGGGGGGACCACTAGACCACCAGGGATTATTTATACTGTATATCGTGCTGGCAATCATTGAACTGCAGCGAGGGCGGCACTAGCCACCAGGGAGACTGTTGTTGTTTTCTCAGGCTGGTGACTGAGGAATGGTGAGGGGTAGGCAAGGGTCCATGAGCACCAGGGACTGCGACTGCTGTTGGGATAGGGGCTAGGAGGGGCCATGTAGCGCTCCTCGTGGTCTATGCAAATGGGTCAATAATAGGCATGCAAATGGCCACGCAACACCTTGCATGCCCAATGGACTCATTTGCATGGCTGCCTTTGTGAATTGGAAATAGATCCCTTGTGCTATTTCTTGAGGGACAATGCTTGTCAGGGAGGTGCTACTCGGGTAGCGATGGTCGAACAGGGGTTACGCTACCTTGGACTATCCCTATTCATAGCGGTGCGCTATCCAACTGTGAATAGCAATTTTGCATGCCTGGGCAACCGCAAAGCACAACACAGAATTTTTCGTTGCCTTTACAATTTTTTGTGAATTGAGGCCCAATACTCTAACCTCTGAGCTATGCAGCTCATTTTTAATAATTGTTAATAAAAGTCCTTCACCTTGAGGGAATAGAACACACAACCTTCTTAGCTTAGATTCAATGCAAAGAAATGCAGCGTAATGCACCTGGGAAACAAAAACCCAGGTGAAGAGTACACAATGGGGGGTGAGATACTGACAACAACAAAAATGGAAAGGGACCTGGGGTTAGTCATATCAGATGACCTAAAGGTGGCCCAGCAATGTGAGAAGGCAGTAAGGAGGGCTGGGAGGATACTGGGATGCACAGGGAGAGGCATCACCAGTAGAAAATAGGAAGTTGTTGGCCCTCTGTACAGACAGTTGGTAAGACCACGTCTGGAGTGCTGTGTAAAGTTCTGGAGACCCCCATCTCCTCAAAGACATAGACAGGGTGGAGGGCAACCAAAATGATGCAGGGTCTGCATCAGAAGACATATGAAGAAAGACTAAAGGAACTAAAGATGTATAGACTCGAGGAAAGGAGGGAGAGGGGGGACATGATAGAAACTTTCAAATACCTCAAGGGAATCAACAAAGTCCAAAAGGGTAGCATCTTTGAGAAAAAGAGATGTGCAAAAACAAGGAGGCACAATTTGAAGATAGAGGGGGAATGGCTCAGAGGTAATGTGAGGAAGTATTTCTTCACAGAGAGGGTTGTGAATACATGGAACAGCCTTCCTGAGGAGGTTGTAGAGTCAAAAACAGTGGGGGAATTCAAGAATGCATGGGACAGACATGAGGCAATTCTAGTGGGGGGTAGGAGGAAGTAGGCTGTTGGTTAACTAGGATCTGCAGCTTATCTGTTAGGTAGGGAAATGGGCAGACTAGGTGGGCCAAGCGGTCCTTATCTGCCATCAAATTCTATGTTTCTATGTTTCTTCTACTCCAAAACCCAGAATTGGAACCTCCACACTGTAGAAGGTGGATTAAACAGAGATCTAATAGTGAGATCTAATAGGGATTAAAAAAAGGAAATATCTAGTAAGTGTCAATATAATGTGGGTAATCTCAAAGATCTGGTTTATGTACTTTTATAAATGGCTGAGCAGTATTAAACTTATGCCTGGAAATACTGAGAATTTTTTCTATTCGACACAGAATGAATAGAGATATTGTTAAAAGCTAGGATACTTTTTTTCAGTAATACCCTTTCTCTCTCCTGCCACACTGATGGGCCTTACCTAAGGCTTCAGTTTGGCTGGCCCTGTCACCCCACCATCCGCAGAACATGTACCCTACCTTCATCCTGCCGTGCCTGTCACCCCAAGATACATAGGCATTATCCAAGCTTCACCCTGCCAACCTCTGTCACTCCACCATCCCTAGGACTTACTCTACCTTCAGCATGCCCAGCCCTGTCACCCCACCATCCCTAGGACTTACTCTACCTTTAGCATGCCCAGCCCTGTCACCCCCCATTCCTAGGACTTACCCCACCTTCAGCATGCGCAGCCTTCTCACCCCACCATCTCTAGGGCATACCCAACCTTCAGCCTGTCCACCCTGTAACCCCACCATCCCTAGGGCTTACTCCTGCCTTCAGCCTGCCCAGCCCTGTCACCCTTACCATCCCTAGGACTTACCCCTCCTTCAGTCTACCCACCCCTGTCACACCACCATCCCTAGGACTTATTCCACCTTCTGCCTGCCCAACCCTGTTACCCCACCATCCATAGGACTTACACAGCCTTCAGACTGCTCACTCTGTCACTTCACCATCTGTGGGACTTATCTTCAGCCTGTTCAGCCTATCACCCCATTATCCCTTGGACTTACTCCCACCTTCAGTCTGCCCAGCCCTGTCACTCCATTATCCCTAGGACTTACCCCCACCTTTAACCTGCCCATCCCTGTCACCCCAGCATCACTAGGACTTACCCCAGCTTCAGCCTGCCCAGCCTTCTCACCCCATCATCACTAGGAGATACCCCATCTTCAGCCTACCCAGCCCTCTTACCCCATCATTGCAAGGACATACTCCATCTTCAGCCTACCCAGCCCTCTTACCCCATCATCCCTAGGACATACACCACCTTCAGCCTGCCCAGTCCTGTCACTCCATTATCCCTAGGACTTACCCCCACCTTTAGCCTGCCCATCCCTATCACCCCAGCATCACTAGGGCTTACACCACCTTCAGCCTGCCCAGCCCTCTCACCCCACCATCGCTAGGACATACCCCATCTTCAGCCTACCCAGCCCTCTTACCCCATCATCCCTAGGACATACACCACCTTCAGTCTACCCAGCCCTGTCACCCACCATCCCTAGTGTCATAAATGCACCCTGCAGGTCAGGCCCTCTGTACCCACAATGCCAAACCTTGAAGTGCAATATGTGAACAGGAGACAAACAGGATAACCATTCTGTCTGTTTTGGGTCTGAATCACCTACTAGCCTCGAGTCCAGGGTCAAATATGAACCCTTTTCTAGCACACCCAGGTAACAGGTTCAGATATGTATTCTCTTCAGGGAAATGCAATGCAATACTTCACCCAGTGGCCACCCAGCCAGGTTCAAAAGTCTACCCTTTTGACTCAGTTTGAGCCCTAGGTATATTCTTACCTTAGCAAGATAAGTAACACACTTCTAAGCCCTTACAGTTGTCAGAAAATTTAAATGCTGTTCCAGCATTCACATGCAAAAGAAACTGAGAAGACACAGGCAGAATTTTAAGAAAAAAGTATTTACTAAAAATTAAAAAAAAATGGATAAAATACAAAACACAGAACATATAACAAAAATACTTATAGTCAGAACTAAATGAGAAACTACAGAACAAAAAGCACCTCAATACTTAAAGTTCTCACTTAACTAATTTTTAACAAAAGTGCCTGTTTGAGTCCAGAGATCAAGTGTCTCGCTCCTCTTAGAATCCAGCGATAAAAGCCGTCTTTCCCCTCAGATGCTTGACAAATTGAAAGCCAGTCTCTCCACCTCTTTGTGATGTCACAGCACACATGAGGTCACTGCTAGCCCTGTGATAAATCTGTAATCTGAGCAGGAATATCCAAAAGGATGTTATTTTATTGCTGGCAGGAAATCAGCAGTTAGCAATTTTTTAAATATATCAGTCTCTTTGGTCAAAGCATTTCCTTTGATGTTCTTGGAACACACATCCTGCCAACAGTTCTCTTCTAGGTGTGAAAGCCAACAGGAATCAGTCAAGTGTTCCCTTTTCTCAAGGATCATAAAATGCATACTTTTTCTCTGCAGTTTTTGAAGTAGGAATATTTTACGATATGTTATCACCTGGAATTTTGGGAGGAAGCCCTGTGTGTTAAAACAGAGCAGGAAAACAACATCTGCTACATTAAGGCTATACTGACGTCCGAAGGTCAAACCTTGCACTTCTGGCTGCTATTCCATAAGCAGACATTCACATCACATTTTTATATCACAAATATTATACAATAATTATTAAAGGTTTTATTACATTACACTTAGGACCAGTACTAGGTCAAAACAGCGACTGGAAAATAGTGAACTCACAAACAGCGAAAGCACAATATCAAATGCAATGTGCACAACGCAGGAAAATGGCAAGAATATAACCAGCAAACAGCACCAGGATAACTGCAACTGGCAGGCACAGCACACAGCCAGGAACACATCACAGAAGACAGGAAACAGCAACCTGGGTCCTACGCTCCGGCCCTGGAATCATACCAACCCCTTTTCAACAGGTATTAGAAGACAGGCACAGGAGAAGAAGGGAAAGAAGGGAAACCTGTGCAGTCAGGTCACTGCAACACATCCCCCATCTATATATAAGCATCCTCATGTTTACACGAACAACAACAACTGTGGCATCAGGGTAGTAGCACTGAAATGCATTAGCACTGTCATTCCCTAGTCGCTGATATGCTTTTCGCCATTTTGCATTTGCCAAAATGCATTTGCAGTTATTTCATCACCCATATCACCCAACATCCCTAGGACCTACCACACCTTCAGCCTATCCAACTCTGTCACCCCACCATCCCTAGGGCTTACCCCTCCTTCAATCTGACCACCCCTTTCACCCCATCATCAATAGGACTTATCCCACCTTCTGGCTGCTGATCCCTGTCACCCCACCATCCATAGGACTTACCTTCAGCCTGCCCAGCCCTGTCACCCCAACATCCGTAGGACATACCCCTACCTTTAGCCTATCCAGCCCTGTTACCACACCATCCGTAGGACATACCCCACCTTCAGCCTGCCCAGCCCTGTCACGCCACCATACCTAGGACTTAACTCTACCTTCAGCCTGTCCAGTCCTGTCACCTCAGCATCCTTAGGATTTACAGTACCTTCAACCTGCTCAGCCCTGTCACCCCACCATCCCTAGGACTTACCCCACCTTCAACCTGTCCAGCCCTATCACCTCACTATCATTAGGACTTACTTTACCTTCAGCCTGCAACCCCTGTCACCCCCACTATCCCTAGGACTTACCCCACCTTCAGTCCACCCAGCAATGTCACAGCACCATCCCTAGGACTTTCCCACCTTCAGTCTGTACAGCCTTGTCCCCTAACCATTGTTAGGACTTACCCCACCTTCAGCCTGTCCAGCCCTATCACCCCACCATTCTCAGGACTTACTCTACCTTCAGCCTGCCCACCCCTGTCACCCTACCATCCCTAGGATTTTAGCCTGCCCAGCCCTGTTTTTCTAGCATCCCTAGGACTTACCCCATCTTCAGCCTGCCCATACCTCTCACCCCATCACCCCTAGGACTTACCCCTCCTTCAGTTCAACCAGCCCTGTCTCCCCACTATCCTTAAGACTTATCCCACCTTCAGCCTGCCTAGCCTTGTCACCCCACCATCCCTAGAACTTACCCACCCTTCAGTCCATCCAGCCCAGTCCCTGCAACCATCCTTCGGGACTTACCCCACCTTCAGTCTGTCCAGTCCTATCACCCCACCATCCTTAGCACTTACCCAACCTTCAGCCTGCCACCCCTGTCACCCCACTATTCTTTGGACTTAACCTGACTTCAGACTTTCCAGCCCTGTCACCCCACCATCCATTGGACTTACCCCCTTCAGCCTGCCCAGCCTTGGCACCACACCATGCCTACGACTTACCCTTTCTTTAGCCTGCTTAGCCTTAGCACCCCACCATCCCTATGACTTATGCCATCTTCAGCCTGTCCAGCCTTGGCACCCCACCATCCCCATGACTTACCCTACCTTCATCCTTTCCAGTCCTGTCACCTCACCCCACCATCCCTAGGTCTTACCTTACCTTCAGGATCACCCATGAATTATCCATCATGGTGGGACTGTCAGGGGCTTGCCAGACCCATCCAGATCACAGTCTGGACACTGCACTGGAGGAGGAGCCTAGTGGGTGTGGAACCCATGACAGGCCAAGCCATCATCCTGCTTAGCCAGCTGGTTTTTCCTCTGCTTTTCTCACCGGGTCCCTAGCATGCAATGATGTGAACGCAAGTGAGTATGGTGGAAAACACTCATCTTGCATCTGCTGGAGGCTGTCCCCTCATACCGCTCTACTGCCCTGCAACCCATCCTCTGGAAGGTGGTAGAGCAGGTTTACCTCCCTCACTGGGAGAGGACAGCAGTCCTATGATGCTCAATCCCCCCCCCACTGGCTGTCCACTGTGTGGCCCAACTCCGTTCCCAAATTAGGGTCACCAGCATGGCAGAAGGTAGCTCTGCAGCCAAGACATTGGGCTGGCAGCTGGGATACTTTTAATGTCGATTCGCAAAACATGATTAGCATGACAGACAGTGGATCACGTGATGTGAATCTAAAATTGCCATGAGACTCTGTATGTGCCATTAATTATGCTATTCTTTGTACCACTTATTTGGTTCTTGTTTAGTTTTATGTTTTTTAACCACCTACATTTTAACATAAAACATGGCCGTCACATCATCTGTTGCACTGCTGTCCACTAATGCACATGGATTGATATACCGTATCTGTACCATAGCTTATACTGTCTGTTTGTGTGGTGGCCATCATACTATTGTCAGTTTTAAATTATTTATGCATAGTATTGTCTACATACAATTTTGTAATGTCTTATGACAATCAAGTAAACTATTAAACGAAACCTGGTCTGCCTGTGCTATTTCCTAAAACAGAATTTTGTACTACTGTATATACTGTGGCTAACATGCAAACTTTATTAACACTTCCAATTTTTTTTTTTTTTTAGTTTGTAACAACAGCAGTGTAGAATGTTAAATTGAGCAATAAGCTGGTTCCTATACAGAGATAAACTACTCCACTCTTGGCCCACAGGACAAAATTATTTCCCTCATGTAACGTTTCCACAGTGATGAATAGCTGCATAGCTGCATTTTAACTTTGCATTCTGGTTAGTTTACAAGGACCATTTGTATTATAAATTATAACTATAAATATCCTTTTTCATGTCAGTAACATCAAGTCCTTTCTAACACAAATCTGTTCTTTATTACTGAAATATTTATCCAGTGAATAATTTTGAAAAGTCCAATTATATTTTTGCCTTGGCTAGATTATACTGAAGTGGGCAGTTATACTAATACCAGAGTTCAGTTGTAGGAACTGGTGAGCTAGACAGGGGAGGGTTATGACAAATGTGGGAGGAAGAGTAAGTTTTAATGGCACTATGGGATGACTGGTCCTCTAGATACCTAACCAGTGTTAGACTGGTGCGGAATGAGGTAGAATGGAGGAAAACAGGATAGAAATTTAGTTATTTTCTATCCAGAAACATGTATGTATCTGTGTATAGCAGTTCAGAGTTGAAAGAACGTGATGTGGACTGATTTATTGACATTATCATTTAATTCATGCTGTAATAAAAAAATGGACATCCTAGAAGTTAGAAGTATTGTTGTATTTTTCCAATGCTCTGACTTCATGAAAGATTTTCAATAAAAATTTGGAAGATGTAGAAAATACCCTGAAGGGTTCCTCAGAAACCAGATTGCATTTCATGATGTCTTAATAATGACATTCGCAGTGACTAAAACTGCAGCAGTAAAGCTTTCAACACCATCGATCATATCCTTACTGTCATCACCATCCCAGCTAGTCAACTCAAAGGACTCAAATCATGCCCTACGTGTCTAGGGGGAAGCTGTTTATTAGTGTGTGATCTCACATCTAGACACATCTGGTCTGTACTAAAACCAATTTTTAATGTATATGAGAAAATGATCAAGCAGCTTGATTTCTAAAAACTGAAATGAAAGCTATACACTGCAATGGCATGATACAGGTACAGGGTATGTGAATCTGTGGTTGCAGGTCATGGTACTGCAGCATTGCTAGATGCCACAGCCACTGTACCACTGCGCTGCCATTTAAACTTTCCTCTTTCTAATGCTGGACATCTCTTCGTAGCATTTTATTGGAGAAAGAAGGAGGGGGCCAGTATAGCATTGATATGCATACCTGACTGCCATATTGTAAAATCACATGTAATCTGCAGACTAGGGATGTGCGAAAACAAAAATTCTGCCGGCGGAATTGCAGCAAAAGTTGGACTTTTGCTTCTCCAAAAGTTCTGAAATCATTTCACCAACTTTCATGGAAATTCCACCTAAAAACTGTGGAATAAACATAAGAGCTGCAGGCTAATTTATTAAACTGAGGGTAAAAAAAATCCGCAGAACTAATCATAGTCAGTGTTCACCTCTACGGCTTTTTCCCCCACAGTTTAATTCATTAACCCTGTCCCCCCGCCAATCGCTGGTCCATGGCCCCTGTTTTTTTGGCCCCGCCACTGATTGCCGGCCCCATATAAAAGAAATTGTTACTGTCCAGTCCCCCCACCAACCCACCAATCACCCCTCCATATAAAACATAAAATACCCCCATTTCCTGGTGTCTAGTGACCCCCCACCTGCCGATCGCTGGCCCCATAGGAAAAAAGAATTTAGTGTCCAGTCCCCCCCCCCACCAATCACCTCTCCGTATAAAATAATAATACGCTTTTCCCAATCCCTGGTGTCTAGTGGATTGCCGAACCCCCACCCTGGTAGGTGGTCAATCACCACCCTGTTCTCCCTCATCCCAACCCCGAATGGATGACCTGCACAGCCCTCCTCTCTCCGCCGTGGCTGGCCACCTACTGAGCTTAATGAATGAGCACACACACACTCATTCATTGAGCTCCCGGTCATCTTACAGCATAGTTTTCAGGGGCAGAGAAGGGAAGGGGGTTGTTCTGGTTGTCTGCAGGGCAGGCAGGATGGGGGGATCCATGTTGTGGACCCACATGGTGCATCAGCCTAAAATTGGCAATGGAGAAGTATGGCTTTCTCATTTAGCTAGCTCCCCACCAGTTACCTGCACATTGGCTGGGGACCACACCTTGATTAAGCCAATTTTAGGCTGATGCACCCTATAAAGGTAAATCACTTGAGGCAGATGCAGTTTAGAGTAGGGACCCAGCTGATACTGTAGGTGGTCTACCTCAATGTTGGTAGCTGGGTGACTTCACACAGGGACCTGAGGTGAATACAAAGAGACCACCACTCCTTAATCAGCAAGTTGCCAATCCAGGCTGAAAAAAATGTTTATTGTTACATTTACCCCCTTTTTGGGGGAGTCAGGGTGTGCTCTGACTTGGTGTTTTTGTTGATTGTGCTGGAGTCACTAGATACCAGGAATTGCTTGGGATGAGACAGGGTGAGAGACCTTGTACCACTTGATACCAGGGATTGTTTGGCATGGGACAAAATGAGGATGCTTCTACCACTCGATACCAGGAATTGCTTGGCATGGGACAGTGAGAGGGAGCTAGTGCTACTGGATGCCAGATATTGCTTATCATGGAACAGGATGGTGGAGGAGGCGCCATTGGATACCAGGAATTGCTTGGCATGGGAGTCTGGGACAGGGCGAGATGCTTGTACCACTTGATACCAGGGATTGTTTGGCATAGGACAGGGTGAGGGAGCTTGTACCACTTAATATCAGGTATTGCTTGGCATGGGACAGGGTGAGGGAGTTGGTGCTACTGCATACCAGGAATTGCTTGGCATAGGACAGGGTAAGGGAGCTGGTGCCACTTGATACCAGTAATTGCTTGGAAGTTGTTGCCACTGCATACCAGGAATTGCTTGGCATGACAGGGCAAAAGTGGTGGTGCCACTTAATACCAGGGATTGTATGGCATGGGAGAGCCCGAAGGAGCTGGTGCTACTTGATGCTGGGGATTGCTTGGCATAAGACATGGAGAGGGAGCTGGTGCCTCTTGATACCAGTGCTTGCTTGGCATATGATGGGGTGAGAGAGCTGGTGCCACTGTATGCCAGGGCCTGCTTTGTACGGGACAAAGTGATGGTGCTCGTGTCACTGGATACCAGCGATTGCTTGGCATAGGACAGAGAGAGGGAGTTGGTGCCACTTGAGACCAGGTATTGCTTGGCATGTGGCATGGTTAAGGAGCTGGTGCAACTTTATACCAGAACCTGCTTGTCACAGGACAGGGTGAAGGAGCTGATGCCACTTGATACCTGGGCCTGCTTGGCATGGGACAGTGTGAGGGAGCTGGTACCACTTGGTACCAGAGATTGCTTGGCATGGGCTGACAACAGCCTTACCAGAATGTAAGAATCTTGAGCTGTTCACATAGAATTGTGCAAATATTCACTTTATTGATAAACAGGCAAACATACAGTATACAAAACTGGGGTCTAACTTCCTAATGTTCCACACCCATCCAGGCACTTAATCATGGGACTATTGACACCATTTGGTGAAACATATTGTTGCACCCCATTTAATGTACTACTAACATAACAAAGTGCTTTGTGCTCATACTATAAGGTGCATCACTGAGAAAACAAGTATTGCACAATAATTAAAGTGACAAATGTGAGTGATAAAATCAAAATCTTATGCTAATTTTATCAAGGCTGGCTACCAAACACTTGAGGTGGCTCCCAATGTTGATGTTTGGGCCAGCCATTAGAAAAGATGGTATTTTCAGGGACAAAAATATTTTAAATAATGTTTTTGGATCCAAACACCCCACTTAAAAAGACAGGACAAGGATAGGGTGATGAAGATGACACAGGGCCAGCAGGGGAAGTTTGCCTTAGGGCATCAAATACGTTCTTGCTGGAGACAAGAAGAGAGCATGGGATATGACAGAAACCTTCAAATTCCTGAAGGGAATAAACAAAGTAAACTATGAGGAATTATTGAGCAGGAACACCAGTTTGACAAGACAAGGGCGTGACTGGAAGCTGAAGGAAGGCCTTAAATATGTAGTTCTAAGGTGCCCTTGGAACAAACTCCATTGGGAGAAATACTTAGGTAAACATATTGGAGACCTCTTTATTCCTCCAAGATTTGTTTTTTTCCAATTGAAACTTTAGTACAATTTTTATACAAGTACAAATGAAAGCCAAATGACAACCAACCAACCACAGACACATAGATAAAAGCCCTTCCCCCCATGATATTGAGGAAATGACCAATACACACTGCAGCAAAAGATAAAGAAAAAAGAAACTAACATATCAAGAGGTTAATAGTCCAGTAGTCCATCAAATTAGAAACCACTGCATCTTGCGGAAGTTGCGGGGGAGCCAGGAAGGACAAGCTTCTTAATGCATCCAAAATAAAATTCCCACATCGGGCCTAGAACTTTGGTTAATGCAAAACCGAAAATGATAAGCCTAATAACCAATGGCAGATCCATCTTCTGGTTGGAAGTAAATACCTGGAAAAGACAAAAAAATGTCTTACAACCTGAGCAAACAATGAACAACTAATGGGTGAAAAGACAGATACACGGCCACCAGCCACATCGGACACCTCAAATAATAAAGGAGATGAGGAGAGTGCCAGGGGGGCCCAGACTAAGACTCAGGCCGACCAAACTGGAGGTGTGTGGAAAGATTCAAAGGGCAACCTCAACCCCACTATTCAAGGACTAAAAGGGGGAGTTGGGGGTTGAAAATATTCCTCTAAAATTTATGTTAGAACTATTGTTTCATTCTGAAAATGAGGCAATAATAAGAAAATTAACACTGTATTTATTGGAAATCAACAAAATAAGGAAACAACAAATACAGAAATATAATCTAACCAAGGATGCATGAAGGCCTATATGTCTGAAAGACGTCTTCGTTCCTCATTATATAAAAAGCTTCTCTTAAATACAAAAGTCTAGAATCTATCTTGCAACTGATTAGTACATGCTTCTTTGAACATTCAGGGCCACTCTTTCTTGTTATTTATGCAAACATTATAACTGTAAACTATTTAAAATGTGTATATGTGGACAGAATGGCATTACATTAACAAACCGTAGGAAACTATAAACACAGTACACAGTATTTTATATGAAATAGGAATAAGTAAATAATTTTAACACATTATATAAAATTTTAGCATAGAATGTCTGAAAACATTGGACATTATTTAAACCAAATTTGATAAATGGTCTACAATAATGTCATTATAAATGTATAATGTATGTGTGATGTTTTCTTCTTTCCGCATTTTGTAATGGCATAATTGCAGAACAATAAACTTCTTAAACTTGACTTGACTGGAAGCTAACTGGAGGAAGGTTTAGAAGGGATGTGAGAAAGTATTATTTTACTGAAAGGGTGTTCGAACCAGTGAACAGCTTATCGGCCAAGGTGGTGAGAACTAAAACTGTGGAGGGCTTCAAATAGGCTTGGGACAGGGCAAAAGGCATACTGCTCAATTGTAGAGACAAAACTGGGGAAAGGAATAAGAAGACTGATGGGAGGGTTAGAACCCAGACATGGTGGATCTTTGATCTTTTTCTGCCATCACTGTCTAGGCTTCTGTGTTTCTATATGTAACTACCCTGCAAATGGGGTTCCCCAAAAGTCTTCCTTGGGTGTGCCTAAATGCTCACTGCCAGGCTGGTGTCCTGTGCTTTAGCTGTTTAAAAAGAAATTGCATGAGAGTGCCTAATCGCCTCTGCACCTGTCTCTTTAAGAGCTGCCTATTTTGCTGTGTATAATTATTCTTGGTGGCGGCTGAGTGTGTCTAGACTCGAGTCCCGCATGGGCTGCAGTGCTTTTGCTCCATTCTGCCATTGCTACTAATTGCGCAGAGGGAGCCCTATTGAGAGCTATGACTGTTTGCTGAGTATTTTCTCTAGTAGTGATAATATTGTAGTTTGTTTAAACTGCTGTCCTTTGCAGCATGGACTTTCTGTATTGCACCACCATTTTGGTATTGGACTGCCAGTCAGCACCAGTCGGTACCTTTGGGGACTCTAAAATGGAGCCTGTCCCCAGGGGTCTTGTGGGAGCAAATTTCTGTAGGAATTGTAGTTTTTGCATTTTGGCACCAAAACAGACCTGGAGGGGGAGCCCTTGCTTTGACAGACTGATGGATCAACCAACCAGAACCTTTCTGACTGAAGGGAAATTCCCAAGCTGCCTGCTGCAGTCAGTCAGTCTGGAGTTAGAGTTTGAAGAGTAAACAGCTTGAGTGATTCAAGCAGCTGCTTTTTGGCCTGTCTGCCTGCAGTCCCTTGAGAGGGAATCCTTTGAAAGGCTTAGCAATCAGACTATATCCAAATTGGAGTGTGACAAAGCCACTGAAGAGTGACCAGTTTTGAACCTGAAGAAGACCGAAGATTTGCTGTACGCGATCAGCCTGTCATGAAATCCATTTACCACAGAATTCCCATTTTTGCTCAGAGACTCTGATATTGTGCTGGACTTCCTTCCATATTGTGGTATGGTGATTGGTTTACTGTAAATGTGCTGTGTGCTGTTAGTGGGTTGCGATTTGGTTCCCCACTGTGGTATGGTGATTGCTTTACTATAAATGTGCTGTGTGCTGTTAGTGGGTCGCAGTTTGGTTCTCCACCGTGTAAATGTGCCACACTTGCTGGAAGCTGCATCCAGCACTACCGAACTCAAAATCCAAACTGTTCCACCCAGCCTGGGCCTTGCCACCTGGCCCAGCCAGCTACTTCAGGCACAGAAACCATCATCGACAAGAGACTCGCCCAGGGATCAGCCCCTTGCTCAACCATCTCGAACAGGAATGACACCTCAGTGATTTATGTGGGCCCTGCTTCTCCTGGCAAACCAGTCATCATCCTGCAGTCTCCATTTTGTCTAGCCTGTGTCTCGTGTTGGGTAGTGTGAGTAACAATCAGGGTAGCTCCCTGCAACAACAGCTAAATCTCCAGTGTTGTCATCTGATTGCATTGTTGTTTTTCCTTTCACGAACTGAGCCTTCATGCTCTGGATTACAAATTGTGTGTGGTTGTGCATGCATTTTCTTTTCATCACAGGGCCCCAACCAGCTGCGATGCTGGCCTACCCCGGGCAACGTTCCAGGCTAGCCCGCCTTACTTCCAACTGGGTACCCAGTGTGTGTGACTGTGTAGGGATTAAAAGTACATGCATAATTGCCTGACTAGATCAGTTTTCAAATCAATCAACGTGATTATGCCCCTCCCTTGTTCAATTCCCCTGAATAAATCAAATCTAACTTTTTTGCATTTAATCTGACTGTGGTTCCAGTTTGTACCAAAAGCACTGTACTGTTGTTATTTGCTGTTCCTAACCTTGTTTTACAGGGGGTGTCCAGGGTCGAACTGGTGGAACTAGCCCTGGTGGTAAGTGCAAACAGTATGAGGAATTGTATGCTGAATAGGGGCTACTGTGAAAGTGTTTGTTGCATATTGTCTAGGCCACTAGAGGGGAAAGAGGGGGGTTACAGTGTCCCGGAGGGCTGTACCTAGGTTGGCCTTGTTACTAACAACCCTGTCCTCCAGGTGGAGGCACCCGTTTCAGTACCCAGACCCCTTAACCTGCAACTAGCCATGCAGGCAGAGGTAGTATCCCTTGGGAAACCGCCACCTAGGGGTTACATATATATGGTTAATAACAACCAATGGGTAGCCGCAAAAATCATAGCAGCATACATGGAGTGAAACATTTTTTGGAGCAAAAAGGTTGTAAGTCTAAATCCATTGCAAGGGTACTTTAACCGTAAAGACATCCCTTGATGTACAAAGTTGAAGACGATATGATCCAGCGTTTAATGTAACCACATCCCAGACCTAAAATGACACTACAGACTACATGCATGACACAATCAAATGATGAAAAGCAGAGATAATATATACATAAGAAAAATGATCACTACATAATTCCAGTACTATCATTTAGTAGACATTTAGTACTATGAAAGCCTCAACATAAAAAGACTCAGGTGTCAGCTGTGGTCAAGTCAAATTTCTATCACCTAAGAAACATCACTAGGATCAAGCACCTTGTTCCGTCCAGTGATCTGCCAACATTAATCCATACCTTTGTGACCCCGCGTTTAGATTACTGCAACTCGCTGTATTTTGGGCTTCCGGGGGTTGATATCCGCCGCCTGCAGCTGGTGCAGAATTCTGCAGCCCGGTTGTTGGTGGGAACTCCTAGATCTTCCCATATCACACTGGTGCTGTGGGAACTGCACTGGCTGCCAGTTCAGTGGTGGATCACCCTCAAAGTCAGATTACTGACTGATAAAGTCCTGCACGAACTGGGCCCTGACTACCTGAAAGAGCTCCTGATTCTTTACCACCCTGTGAGACCACTCTGCTCGGCTGACGAGGGGTTGCTAGAGATGCCGAGGATGACTTTAAAATCTGCTGGGGCCCGTGCCTTTATGTTCGCGGCCCCATCCCTCTGGAAAGCTCTACCCCGTCGGATTAGGGAGTGCACGACCATGGAAGCTTTAAACAGGCCCTAAAATCTTTTCTCTGGGTTAAAGCATATGGTAGTGTTGATTGCTGATTTGTACTGTTATTTTATGATGATGATTCTGTTCTTATGGTGTTTTATTGTCTTATTGTATTGCGCCTTGACATCTGAAAGGCGCATAAGAAATAAAGCATTATTATTATTATTAATAAGTTGTAGTGAGAAATAAATAATGTAATGTGCTGGAAATTCCCAGTAGGTCATTTTATGTTTTTTTACTGCAATTTGTGATTTAAATTGCTAAGCAGTGGCTAATACTGTGCCAAAAATAAAAAAAAATGTATAAAAGCAGTTAGCTCTACCCTTTCATTAAGACCCAGTTTCTTCCAAGCCCTAAGTTTGTGAATCTGCATTGACTCTTGCCTCAGAAGGAGCTTGTAAGGACATAGACAGGGTAGAAAAGGTTCAGAGGAGGGCAACAAAGATGGTACATGGATTGCATCACAAGTCCTATGAGGACAGGTTGAAGGAATTAAATATGTACTCCCTGGAGGAGAGGAGGGAGAGAGGGGATATGATAGAGACATACAAGTATTTTAGAGGGAAGAACAGGGTGCAGGAATACACTATTTTTAAGTGAAAAAGATGTTCTAGGACTAGAGAGCATGGGATGAAGTTGGAGGGAGGACGATTCAGAGGAAACGTGAGGAAGAATTTCTTCACAGAACAGGTGGTGGACAAGTGGAACACCCTGCCAGAGGAAGAGGTGGGGACTGAAACAATCACGGGATTTAAGAATGCATGGGATAGACATAAAGGAATTCAGGCAGTCAGGGTTAAAGGGCAACAGACTTCTAGGAAAACAAAGTAAACTTACAAGCTCAAATGGGCAGACTAGGTGGGCCGTAGGCCCTTATCTGCCGACACTGTCTGTGTATCTATGTAGCATAGGGCTTGCAAGGAACCAGGTCTTAATGAAAGAGCAGAACTAACAGCTTTTTTACATTGAGTTCACTTACAAAACAACAAAAATATTCACATTTGCCTTATTCATCTTATCACCATATATAGAACTATCATGAAATAATATCCTAGATAATGCAGGCCTGCTATTGCTGACTTTCAAAAATCCAGCAGCACCCACTACTAGAGAGACACCAGACTCAACAAATATGTTAAAAAAGAATTTAACTTTAATACATGAAAACGTGCAGACCTCAAACCTTGCACAGCATGGAAACCAGGGAAACTGCCAGCAGGACCCCACCGACTCCTATCAGTTTCACAGCAGCATCTTCAGGGGGTGTCACACTGGTAGGAGTTGGTGTGATCCTGCTGGTGGTTCCATGTATTAATTCTATATTGTTTTGGAGCATATTTGTGTTGTCAGATGTCTCTGTAGTGGTGGGTGCTGCTGGATTTTTGGACACTTTCTCTGTTCCATTCCTTCTGCACACCCAGCCGTGGGGTGGCTTTAGCGTTCTGGTACTGCTGCTGCGGACACTTGAACTGATGTGAAGGAGAGAATGAATGAGAGTTAATTAACTAGAAATTTAAGGATCTTTCTGCTGTGTTTTTGGAACGCATTTGAGTCTGCTTTTGCAGTTTTGCCCACACAATATAACACACAGTCTTTGTCTCAGAATGTCGAGATTCTTCGTGAAACTGACTCACTCCCGAAACTCTGTATTTCTGACACGGCACTACATTTTGTGATCACAAAATCTACATTGATACCCACATAGTAAGCACAACAGACACAAATCATGGATTCCCTGAATGAAGCCACGCAGTAAGACCCCACTGAGCCAAGTATACAGTACTGTTCTTACATAATCAGACATAACAGGATGTGCATTGCTGTTTGTTATAACATGGTGAGAAAAATGTGAGCAATTTGATTGGCTGAGAGACCAGTACAGGAGTATAATTATGAGACCATATTTACATTTCTCTACTTGGTTGGACTTTGCACCAGTTCAACTACAATATCAATGCACATCTTGCACTGCGGAGACAGCATCTGGGCTGCTGCTGAGAGCAGACACACAATATGACAGGAGAGAGCTCTGCTGCTCAGAGCTGGAGGAAACGAAAGCAAAGAGAAGTGGCTTCAGTATCTGCACTAGAACAAGCTGTAAGGTCATATTTCCAGTGGCACCACAGTTTGCGATCAGAAATGTAGGTGTGCGTGAAGTTGCCACAGTTGTCCGTTGCAAAAGAGTTGAAGGAAGCAAAAGTGAAGAGAAGCGGCTGTAGTCTCTGTGTTACAGCAAGGACTACTTTGTCTATTTTCAACAAATTCAATTATTTTGAAGCATTCCAAAGTAGAAGCGGGTGAAGTAGCCAAAAGCAATTTGCTTATTAAAGTGGAATCCGTGGAGTAATCCGCAACGCGAAGTGGAGTACTCCGCCTTTCAGTCATTATCGTGAAGTCCATTGGAAGCACTGACTTTACATTACTCCACCTTTCCCCAAGCACTTCTACACCAATTTTAATGCAAAGTACATTGATTGCAATGTACTTCGCATTACTTTGCCTTGTTTGTGAGTTCTAAGGTGAATTTTGCAGTGATTCATGGGATTGCAGGTCACATGGGCTCTAGATTGTTCTGCACAGCCTCAGTTCTGTGTAGTGTGTGTGTGTGTGTGTGTGTGTGTAGTGGTAGCTGGAGACAGTTTGCGCTCAGGGCTCTGAAATTCAAACCCTCTAAAAACCATTCAAAAAGCCTTTCTGAGCCATTTCTTTGCTCAAAACTTAGTACATCCATTGTAGGAAACCCTCCAGTGCTCATATCATCGAGTGTTTATTGTTTTTGTGTGGATTTTGAATGTTAATTTAGAACATTCAGTCTGTGTACTGATGGACACTGTTGAAATGTACTTGGGGGAGTGGCGTATCAGTGGTGGAGGTAGATTAACTGGGAGAAAAGCAGTCTTTCTAACTGTTTTGGTTATATTTCTGTTGTATAAATATGTTCATGTACACAGTAATATTTTCAGTAATTTTTGAAATTTTTTTGCTGATTGTTGTGGTGCAGTGCATAATTTCAGTTTGTTTAAAAGATTTGGTTATATTACTGAAGTTTTCAATTTACTGTGTGCATTACATGTAGTGTGTGTGTGAGTGTGTGTGCGACGCGTGCCACCAAGTCAGACACATTTTATTGTGCCACACAGTAATTGCAGCACTGCGAACCTGTTATCTGTCTGCATTATTTTGTACTGCTTTGTGGTATCTTGGTAGTGGACTGTTACTGCAGTGCACTATCCCCCCTCCCCAACCAGCAAAACGTATTCTTTTCCAGTTTTAGATTTGTGAGCACTGGTTAAGATGTTGTTGTGCCTTTGCATCTGCATCTCTTGAGTGCGCAGCGCAATCTTAATCTGTCTGTGCGTTTGCATCTGTTTAGTGTCCAATTTCCATCCGCAAGCCACAGTTGTTGTTTTTTGGCTTCCCATCCACCAGCCCAGACTGAAAGTTCATAAATCTAAATTTGTTTAGAATTTTCTTGGTGATCCCCCAAAATCCCTGCAAAGAGATGTGCAAGCAAAGCTGTTTCTGGCCATGGCACTGCTGCCAGTGGCAAGATTGGCCATGGGTGTGGTAGTACTCAGAAGTGCATAGCTGATGTCAGTAAAGGGATTTCTCCATCAATGTTTTTTACAGTGCAATCTGTTTCTTCAGTGATAGTTAGAGGAGATGAGGTTGTCCCCACTGGTGGTGTTGGTACAGTTGCTTCTGGCATTAGTATTGCTGCTCCAAGTTCCACTTCTGACCAGTTAACCATTTTAGAAAATATAGTTGGGCCTAAAGCTGTGACTGACAGTATAGATGATGTCATACTCCCAACATCCCAATGGTAGTTGCACTTGATTCTGATCCTGACAACGATGACTCACAATGTCACGTTTCCAGCGCTGTTGAGGTCATGCCTTTGCCATCCAATGATTCAAAGTGTGGTGCAAAAATATTGGGTGCTGATGATGATGCTGTGGTTGGAACATGTTCTCAACAGGACAGCATCCAAGCTGAAACTGTGGATGTGGATGATGAATATGATGATGATGTCAGTGACCCCTGTTGGGAATCTAAGAAAAAGAAATTCAAGGTGGCTGTGTCTGGGTCAGTTGGCATTAAATCTCCCCCTCCTGGAAAAAGTTGTGACGTACTGTAGTGGTTCCTGTTGATGATGATGATGACCTAGTAATAATCATAGGTAGTCGTGGTGGACAGTTTGAGTCCAAGTGTGTCCAGCAAGAGAAATCGTGTAGTACACCCCCCATTTCAGTGGTTAAAAAAACGGAGTCCAATACGCAGCATCAGGGACATGTTAAAAGTAGGGGATCAAAATCCCTTGTTTGGGATTTTTTTGTCCAAGATGCAAATGATGACTCAGATGCAATCTGCCAGGTTTGCCATGTGTGTGTGAGTCAAGGTAAAAAGAGGAGTCATCTGGGCATGGGGGGACAGCATACACATCTTAAGAACAGGCACATGGCACTGTGGACTTGGCACCAGAGGGCAGCTAATGCCATAGTGGGGCATTCACCCTCATTATCAACCTTATCGAGCATGTTATCCCCTTCCATGAGTGTAAGACCAAGAAGCAATGTCTGTAGCAGCGATGAAATAACACTGGAGGATTACTACAGGCATGATGAGGAGGAGGAGGATTATGAGTCAGAAATCTTGTCAAGTGGTAGTCAGAGTAGTAGCATTGGTGGTGGTCTATGCAGTATGTCTAGTGCAAGTGGTACATCAACCCCTGTGCTTAAAATGGGGAAAATAACTTCATTTGTGGACTTGTCACACATGCACCCCTCTTCATTATATATCCAAAGCGCCTCACCCCTGGCCATTCGTAGAGCAGAGCCATTTGGCTCACCCAGTGCAAAACGTGTAACAACAAGTCAGCCCATGTTGCAGACTGTTTTTCCCCGTAACCTGAAGTACCCACCCAATCATGTGGTGTCATGTGAACTTAATGCTGCTGCAGCTGAAATGCTGGCAATTGATCTTTTGCCCTTCTCCTTCATGGAGAATTCAGGACTCTGGCAGTTTGCGGCACGTGCCTGTCCAAAATGAAAAGTCCCATCCAGGAACGTACTTTTCCACCCATGCTCTCCTTGAGTTATACCTGACTGTGGCCAACTCTGTAAGACATGCCCTTCAACATTCCTCCTCACCACTCATCCATTTAAGTATGGATATGTGTACAAATGGCAGGCAGTTCATATTTGTGTATTACTGCACATTGGGCGCAGGTGCCGGGGGTTGTTTGTGCTGGCCGTAGTGGGAATAATCAGTGTAGTAAGGTGGACTGTCATGGTAGCAACCTTCCGGGAATTCAACAGCATGCAGCGCTTGCAATGCACAGTGTGGTCTGTTCCTACACTGGTGAAAACATGCTGGACTTGCTACTGACCGAAACTGAGTGGCTGAACCCCCTGTCCAAGAGAACTGGATTTATAGCAAGTGACAATGGGTCAAATGTGACTAAATGCATCATGAATGGTGGCTTTGTTCTGGTTCTATGCATGGCCCACTGTTTAAATCTGGTTGTCCAGGAGTTTCTGCAGCACCCTGAAATAAAGAAATGTTGACAGTTGCACGCCATATCTGTTTGCACTTTTCACACTCTGCAAAGGCCTGTGACCAACTTTGGCAGCTGTAGATCCAAAACAGCCTCCCGCAGCACCATCTCAAGATGGAAGTTGTCATGTGGTGGAACTCAACTTTATACATGGCAGAGAGGTTGTATGAACAATACAAAGCAATCTCTGAATATCTCATCATACACACTACCTGTGACACTTGTGAGGCCTCCATGTCTCTCACGACTGAACAATGGTGCCTCACGGACTCTGTTATAACAATTTTGAGGCCTTTTGAACACACCACACAGGTAATGAGTGGCGAGTCTGCCTCCATCAGCCAATCAATTCCACTACTGCAGATGCTGAGGCAGACATTGCTGAATCTACTGCATGGCCTTGATGGATCTGGAGACTGTGCCAGCAGTGTGTTACTGAAACCCATGTTGACAGTATTTGACCACAATCAGCACATCTTGATAATTCAGCAAAGTGAGAAATTCGCAACAGCAATGATGCTGGACCCAGGATACAAACGTGGAATTGCATCATTACTGGAGGGAGGGCCTGAACAGGTTAAAAATGTCAGTGGGCAACTGGTGCACTTGGTTCATGGGGCACAGAAGTCACATGCCAAGGACAGCAAACCTCAGCAGCATAACCAGGCTGAAGGTCAGTTTGGAGTAGTATTAAGCATATCCTGTGAGGCAGTTGCGGTTCCAGGTGGTCTGTCATCAAAACCGGTTGCCATTAACCCACTTTGTGGTGCTTTGTGCCAAGTCAGGATTTGTGATATCAATGAATCTGTAAAACAGGATGATGAATCAACCACTGAACTTCGTGCAGCACAGCGAATGGTTGACTCATATTTGGCTGAAAACAGGCATCTGTCAGTAAATGATTATCCTCTTTTATACTGGAGTGGGAAGGTCAATGAATGGCCAGAGCTGACCTCAGTGACACTGAAGTACCTGACCTTCCCACCCTCCAATGTATGTGTCGAGTAGGTATTCAGTTCTGCTGGGGCAATAGTTTGGGATCGTAGTACAAACCTCTCTCCTTCAAATGTCAGCATGCTGACATTCATAAAAATGAATCAGGGGCACATACCAGCTCGAACTGCAACCTCTGTATTCATGCCCCATCATGGTCATGATTGTGGTGAGTGGGAGAAGCAGACCATTCTGGTAGCAGTATGAAACAGCCTACCATTGAGGTAGTTGATTAAATCATGGAAAAAGAATTCCCTAGTGGGCACAATTCAGACATTGATGACTAATGATGATGAGGTTGATGTTGGTGGGTTGTAAGTTAGCTGGTTGAAAGTCTGTCACATTTTTTCAATGGTACATGTTTTGTTTTTCATAACATAAAATCAGTGTCCCACCCTGAATGAGTCTCATTCCATAATTTCATATTGGCAATTTGGCACAAGTAAATTCACAATTCTTCTATTTTACCTTCCCCGCCTTGGTATTATTTCTGATTAGACTTAACAGAATGTGTGCTGCTGTCCTTAGTAAACACAGTCAACCTCTTAGGCCCTGTCCACACTACACCAGAAAAATCCCTCTGTAACGTTACATGGGGTCCAAACCGTTACCGTAACAGTTTGCAATTATACCGGTAATGTCACAGAAAGTGGTTTCAAAACCGTTGTTGAAAACTGATATTTTGGGCCTGTCTACACTACATAAGTAAAATCCTGTAACATTATCAGTGGTAGGGTGGATGCACTGTAACGTTTTGGCCCTGTCTAAAATGCCCTGAAAATCTGTAATGTTTTGAAACTGGTACATACTGAAAATATTACAGTGCATCCACACTACCACTGAAAACATTTTGAAAATGTTACAGGAGTTTACTTGTGTAGTGTGGACAGGGTTAAACAGAGCTTTGAAACCATTACAGAAACCATTGTTGACACCACCTTACAACAGGTTTCTGTAATGGTTACAAAAATGCTTTCTGTAACGTTACCAGTATAAACGCAAACTGTTACTGTAATGGTTTGGAACCTCTGTAACATTACAGAGGAGATTTCCAAAGGTAGTGTAGACAGGGCCTTTCAGTCTATAATGGTTTTAAAATGTTACAGATTTTCAGGGCAGTGTAGACGAGGCCTTAAACACAACTGTCCATTTGTAGTACTAGGTGGTAGCCGCTTAAAACCTGCTGATTAAAGATATCTGCCTTCTGATTTAGAGTGAAATACTGTAACACAATATACACCATATTCAGCCATCCACCCGCGTGTGTCTGACAGTGAGAGGGAATGTGTTGCAGTTGTTCCCATGACTACCACCAGTAGCAGTCATTCAGCCTAAGCCACCAGATAGTGAGAGGGAATGTCATCATGTACCCATGACCACCACCAGTAAACCGCACTCAGCCAAAACCACCAGATAGTGAGAGGGAATGTCATCATGTGTCCATCACCACCACCAGTAAACCGCAGTCAATCAAAGCCACCAGATAGTGAGAGGGAATGTCATCATGTGCCCATGATCACCACCAGTAAACCACAGTCAGCCTAAGCCACCAGATAGTGAGATGGAATGTCATCATGTACCCATGACCACCACCAGTAAACTGCATTCAGCCAAAGACACCAAATAGTGAGAGGGAATGTCATCATGTGCCCATGACCACCACCAGTAAACTGCACTCAACCAAAGCCACCAGATAGTGAAATGGAATGTCATCATGTGCCCATGAACACCACCAGTAAACCGCACTCAACCAAAGCCACCAGATAGTGAGATGGAATGTCATCATGTGCCCATGACCACCACCAGTAAACTGCACTCAACCAAAAGTCACCAGATAGTGAAATGGAATGTCATCATGTGCCCATGACCACCACCAGTAAACTGCACTCAACCAAAGCCACCAGATAGTGAAATGGAATGTCATCATGTGCCCATGACCACCACCAGTAAACCACAGTCAGCCTAAGCCACCAGATAGTGAGATGGAATGTCATCATGTGCCCATGACCACCACCAGTAAACCACAGTCAGCCTAAGCCACCAGATAGTGAGAGAGAATGTCATCATGTGCCCATGACCACCACCAGTAAATCACAGTCAGCCTAAGCCACCAGATAGTGAGATGGAATGTCATCATGACCCATGACCACCACCAGTAAACTGCACTCAACCAAAGCCACCAGATAGTGAAATGGAATGTCATCATGTGCCCATGACCACCACCAGTAAACCGCACTCAGCCAAAGCCACCAGATAGTGTGAGGGAATGTCATCATGTGCCCATGACCACCACCAGTAAACCGCACTCAACCAAAGCCATCACATAGTGAGATGGAATGTCACATTGTACCCATGACCACCACCAGTAAACCGCACTCAGCCAAAGCCACCAGACAGTGAGTGGGAATGTCACATTGTACCCGTGACCACCGCTAGAAAAACTCAGTCAGCCAAATACACCAGATAGTATTTCAGTGAGAGGGAATGTGATTGCTTTCCATCCTGTGCTCTGCCCATGCCATGGCAGATGGAGATCACATCCAGCAGCCACAGCTGCAAGGCTTCTTACTATCAATACTTTACAGTAGTATGTGTGCTCATTTTTCATACTATGGAAGTTCTTTGAGCTGTGTTATGCTTACTGTTCCATTTCTGAGATGCACTTGAGAAACATATATGGTCAACTTATTTTCTCTTTTGACAGGTTAACAGTTTCAAGCACTCTCCTGGACTGGAGGACTGTAATACTGCAGAACTGTCTACAACCACCTATAGGATATCCGTTTCAGGTAAGTATATCAATTTTATTTCATCAGGTCTTTTTTGTAGTTCATTTTACAGGCCTACCCCCAAGGTAACACCCAGCAGAGCTACCTAGAGAACCCTGCCTCCATTCCAGCCTAGCCAAGGGCTTAAGTAAGCTATCAGTCCTCTTTAAACACACTTGGTACTGCCCCTCCCAAACCCTCCCCATACAAACACACCCCATACTTGACAAAAGCCCTCTGGAGCTGCTGCCCCATCACAGCCCCCCATTTCACTATCCCCCACCTCTCACTCTCTGCGGTTGGTTTCAAACCCAATCCCCCTTTTTTCATTCTCACCCAGCCTCTCACCATCTGGGATACATTAAACCCTATGCAGTTACTCTGCCATAGTCTATCAATGGATTTGGAGGTTTCCAGGGTGTTCTACCTAGGGCAACCGATTAGAAATAGCTTAGTATTCAATTACAACTGCTCAGTTTTTTTCTCCTATTTGTCATGTAATCACTCTTTAATGCCTAATGATCAGGCCTCTGTAACCACTGAATATGTGTATCGTCTTATTGTCCACCCTGATGTGGAACCTTTGTAAAAGAGCTCATGCTCAAAGGTCTTTCCCGAAATACTAATTAAACAATTAAATTAAATGCATATGAGACACTGTATTACTGCAGCAGGCCATGGCGGTGTTGAACAAAGTCTTATCCAGGTCATGACAAGATGTCTTTTAAATTGTAACTTAAGTTAAGACATTGGGGCAGTGCATGGCTACACATACTAAGTTTGCGATTTGGTCTTGGTGTGGCTTACTAAGAACTTGGTATCTGTTAAGCTGGATATATAACATACAATAATAGCCACACTTTGAAAAGAATGTGTTACTGCAATGAAGTACTAATAATTTCTTGTTCATCCATTTTTTGCAGGAAACATTTTGGAGCTGTGTGCTGCCATCGGTGCTTTCTCCAAATAAGAAGTTCAGCATCACACCCGCAACCAGTATGAATCCTGACCATCAGGACTGGACTGGAGGATACATAGAAAACCTGTGAAGAATTCACAAAAATAGAAATCATTAATGAAACTTGCTTCCAAATGATAACCCCCCCCCAAAAAAAATACTTACCTTGTCTGGCTTGACAGTATTCCAGTGCCAAAATCCCTCATCAATCAAAAAAATGTGCACCCAAAGTTTGACTATATGATGGCACGTGATACAAAAAAAAGCAATGATTACATGTATATATGTAAATATATCTATATATCTATATATAATATGTGTGTATATCAACATTTAAGGTCAGGTTCTGTGGAAAGCCCTGATGGTGCCAGGTACATTAACTTACCAAGTGTAGTATGAGTGTACACACACATAGGGCATCCTTCCTGTTTGGGTCAGTGCAGCAGACTTTGAGTAACCAACAGCATCATCACATTATCATGGTTAACTCAATGGTCATCTTTTGCTATCACATCATTTGACAAGATACTGTGTATCAGCCCAGTCAGTGCAAGAAGCAAAATTCTAAGAGCAGCAGCAGGTGACATAGCTCTTGTTGGAGTGCATGCACGCATGAATGAGTATGGCACAAATTCATGGAGACTTTTCATCACATTTAATGGTCTCATCATTTTTTTGAATATGTGGAGTCTGGAATTTTTGTCACATTTATACAGCACCATTTCTTTGGTCCACGATTATGGGGACTGTGTGCACACATAATTTAGTTCGTCGAGAAAGACTGCAGACTTTTTAGCACATAATGCTCTCATCATTTCTCAATATGTGTAGTCTGGAATTTTCTGGACATAAGACAGCAGCATTTTGGGGTGCACAATTTTGGGGACTGGGTGCACACACAAATGAGTGCAGCATGAATTAATGGAGACTTTTCATTCCATTTTATGCTCTCATTTCTATTCATCTGGAGTGGGGAATTGTTGGGACATATGACAGCATCCCATGATTTATACTAACACTGGCCAAAAACATTCTACAGAAAATAAGTTAAAAAAATGGTGCCTTTCGCTTCCTTGTTATACTCTGACTTAATAATCTCTGTTTTCAAATAGAAAATATGTTAGTGGTATCAGTAATGTTTTCTTTCTGTCTTGGTGTGTGCGTGTGTGGAAAAGCAGGAGTGAGCAGTTCACTAATCTGCTAAACAGCAAGTGTGCAGTGCACTGCCAAGTGCACACTGCCCAGCCCCCTGAAAACCTATGTGATAGCTGACTTGTTCCACTGTTGATGATATAAAGAATATATACATATATTTTATTTGTACCATCATCAACAGCGGACCAAGTCATATAATATGTTTTCAGGGGGCTCGGTGGGCAGTGGCAACCTGACAGTGCACATATGCTGTTTATCAGATTATTGCACTGCTCACTCCTGCTTTTCAATAAACAAACCACGACAGAAAGGAAACATTATTGTGGCCAAAAAAAATATTTCATGGTAAACAGACATTATTAAGTAGGGAATATAATGAGAGCAAGGACACCACTTCTGTACTTTATTTTTTTTCAGCTGTTTTTGGGAGGTAAACAAGGTTATGCAAAAGAAAGACGGAACACTCACTTAACATGATACACATAACAGTGCACAATGGTGGGGAGGAAACTAACAACAACAAAAATGGACAGTGACCTGTGTCAGGTGACCTAAAGGTATGCATGAAATATGAGAAGGGAGTAAGGAGGGCTGGGGGTATACTGGGATGCATTAGGAACAATCACACTGTTCTTGAAGTCCAAAAATGGAAGTTCTTATCCCTATGTACATATGGTACCGAGATAAGGTAAGACCTCATCTCAGGTACAATGTGCAGTGATGAGAGCATATCTCTGCAAGGATATATGCAGGATGGAGGCTGTACAAAGGAGGGCAACTAAAATGTTGCACGATATGCACACGAAGACAGACCAAGAAACACTAAAGAACATTACGTATAACCAAAAAGGAAAGGGAGGGCATGATAGAAGCTATGAAATACCAAAAGGGAATAATCAACTACAAGAGGGTAGGATTATACAGAAAAAAAGATGTATACAAAGAAGGGGGCAAAATCTGAAAACAGAGGAGTGATGGATCAGGATTTAGGGGCAACACAACGAAGTAATATTTCACGGAGAGGGTAGTGGGTGCAAGGAGTCAGGAAGGACAAACATTTTAAACAAAACTAGGCAGCAATGTTCTGGCTAGAGAGCAGCAGTTGGAGCCTCCCCATTATCTGGAGCTGGTGGCCCTGTATTCGCTCCAACTGTTGCTCCACACTATCCAGACAGTGATTAACCACATCCATTTCACTCCACAACTGGCCCAAATTGGCATGTGTGGCAGTGAGTTGGGCTGGGTTACCACCATCGCCTACCACTGCTGCAGATTGTGGTGGTGGTGGTGGAGCAACCGCATCACCATTTGAAATCCCCTGCTTAACACCATGTCGTGCAGGTGCAGGTGAATGACATGCCTCAATATCTTGGCCAGAAGGGCCAGCAGGTGCATTACACACAACCTCTGCCACCTTGTCATCCCGCACTGCTTTGTGATGGTTTCACATGTGGGTGCACTGCCTCCCTGTTCTAAGTTGACTGCCCCTTGGGCATGGCTCACCAGGGCATCACAAATGACACATTTCACAACACTGTTGTCCCCAGGCAGTGTAGTGAAAAACTCCTAGACCAGACAGCTGCGGGGAGGACCAGGCAGAGGCAGGGGGGAGGGCCTAGGTGTTGCTGCCACCTACTGCTGCTCAGTTGGGCCTGGGGGGGGCCGAAACATGTGGCGCCACTGGTGCAGAGGCCATAGCAGGTGGTGGTGGCATGGGTGGGCACTGCTATGTGCCACATCCGGAGGTGGTGCTGCCATCACTAGACTGTCTGCTTCAGGTGGGGGACCTCCACGGATGGTGCTGTGGCTTAATTGGAGCCCACCACCACTGGTGCAGACTCCGAGGTGATCCCCCACTGCACTGCGCCTAAACCCACCTCTTCCTTGATCGCCCTCCATAATCTTTATTTAGCCTGTCTCTCTCTCTCTATCTCACACTCTCTCACTCTCGCTGTCATCTCTCTCTCTCTCTCTCTCTCTCCTCTCAATCTCTCCCTCCTCTCACTCTCTCTCTCTCTCTCACTTTCTCTCTCCCTCTCTCTCTCACCCTCTCTCTCACACACACACACACACACACACACAAAATTCACAAGTGACAAAACTACACTCAAGTTACAATAGTCTCACATTCCCCCCCAAAAAACAGCAAATGCACACAAAGATTAAACTTTTAGATCTACCTTTTCAGCTGTCAGTGTTCACCAGCTCAGCTAGCTCCTGCTCCTGCCACAGCAAGGCGAAAGGGAAACTGTTTCACTTCCTTGCATGATTCACCTCCTGCTGCAGCCTGAAGGGAAGTATGTGACCTGCAGACATTGAGACTGTGTGAGCCATGTGATCTGTGTCCCATTCTTCATTCACTCCACCTTATTTTACCGTAACGCAGAATAAAGCGAAGTGATAGAACACAAAGTACATTCAAAAAGGTGAAATTCCACCTTTTTGAATGCACTTCACATAACGATTCGCAATACGGAGTGGGGGACTTTGCGTCCACTCCGTAGGTGGAATAATACTTCGCTGCATCTCTATTCCAAAGTAGCATTACATGTTATTTCAATCAATGACCTACAATATTTCTCTCTCTGTTATAAGTGTGATACAGCACTTCAGGGATATGTATTTATGGGGAATAATTCCACCTTGCTCGAGGTGTTTACTGTATTTAGCACAAGTGCCTCATGCCCTACAACACCTTCAAGCTGTGCAATTATTTGGCATGTCTTATTGCATACATGGTGGTTTTCCTAAGGTGTATTGTAAGGCATGAGGCACTGCCAAGTGCCTTTAGCCACCCAAGAAGCATCATTATCTCAGCACAGTGCACACCCTAGGGTGTCTTATCACAATTAAAAAATGGGTGCAAATTAAAAAATATATAAATGAAACATTTGCTATTAGAAAATACATATTAATTGTAATTTTCAAATCTATTCTTACACCACAGAGAAAATAGCCTCTCTGACATTCCACAGGTGTTCCCCCAGAATGCATGTATGACATGGAATACAAGAATTCAAAATTCTTTAATGTACTGGTCTCTTATGGCTAACACTAACTGACCAAATAAGTCATCCTATGAATCCTATGAATGTTTATACACACACACACACACACACACACACACACACACATATCAGAAGACCTCGTAGGGAAGTAGGATCTCAATTGTTACCTGTGGAAGTGTAAGTAGCAGAGATTTCCCTGGCAAGCCAGTACAGATAGGATGGGGATTTTGCATGGTCGCCGAAGAAACATAAGAGACTGCAGTTGTGAATAGTCTTTGTTTTGTTTAATGTGTTTATGTGTGTAAAGAGGGATCATGAGAGGAAAAAAATATTTAACTATTTATTTTAAATATCTGGGTATTTTACTTCTTAGGGCCTGGTTGAAGTTTATCAGTAATTATATGTGGTAGCCATATTTGCAATGGAAATCAGCAGGGCTAGAGTTGCCGTTATGCTCTCTTGTCTTCTGGTGGGCCCTTTGTTGAGCTACTTTATGTTTTATACTCTTGGGTTCCAGCACAACATTTTTTAGCTGCCGACTGTTGCTGTGTACAGTCTAGATGAATCTACTGGTCATCTCAACTCTGAAGGGGGGGTCCAGTTGACCATCTAAGCCACTGACAATGTTATTGTGCACCTCTCAGCCCACTACCTGTCTGCACTGCACTGCAGCAGTTTATTTTCTCTTGCTCATGTGCCCAAGTGGATAAGTGGTAGGTGGTGCTAGCATCAGATAGACAGGCAGCCAGGAGTGAAATTTAGAGTTGGGTCAGTGGCTGGACATAGGGATCAGGCCAGCTGCTGCTCCTCAGATTTAGCACCATTTGCTAAGCTGTCTTATGGAACTGCAGAAGAGACACTCGTTGCGTTGATTCTTGCCTGCACATGCATGTTCAGGTCAGATCAGTCAGTGCCAGTGATTAGCAGAGACAGGAGACAAGTGACTGACATCTCAGGAGTGTCAGCTGCAGCAGAACAAGCCAGGAGGAACCAGGAAATGGAGGAGTGGGAGCAATCACGTGGAAGCAGTAAGTAGAGCCAAGCCAGGCTAGCCAGCTAGGGATGGGCTGTGAGGTGTCTTGCTCCGTTTGTGATTGTCCCAATTTGTATTACATGTTCCTGCTGAGCCTGTTTTTTGCATTTTTTGCCTGACTACAGTAGCTACTCCTAGTACTTCTGTCAGTTCCTGCAACTGTCAGTGCAAGGTGGGCTGTAATAGTGCAGCTAGGGGTACAGAGATAAGGCACACTGCTGAGTTTGTGGCTACTGCTCATTGAAAAATGTCGCAGATTGGGAGGAGGTGCTAAAGAGAAGTGCAGTCCGCAGTAAAGTTAGGCTGAGCCACAACTGAGCCTTTCACTTTCAAGCACCACAAGGTGTGAGTGCCATGGGCAGGGGGATTGAGTAGGTTGGTTGTTTGTCAGAGACAGAAGACCAGTGGGAGCTACCCATGGAAACTGGTGCAGTTGTCATATCAGATACTTACTGCAGACCAGGAGACCAAGAAGTAGCTTGAGGGACAGCTTCATAGGTGATGTGACATGCTGTGAGGAAACTGAAATAAATTGCAAACATAAATATATACATGTATTTATCTATATCTATATACTGTATCTATATATAAATATATGTAATCGATAACCCACTCTAATGTGTGCAGTCATGCTCTGATATATGCAGCCTTGTGTCGAGTGCATCAACTACCCAAGGTGTGCATATAACAGAATGTGCCACACCCTGTGAGTTATCTATCTTATAAAATGGCCAAATTGTTTTGGAGGGAGGTAAAAGTGCAGGTGTGCGTGTCACGCTCTGATGTACGATAGACATGTGATGTGTTTCAACTAATCAGCAGAGATAATTTTTCCTACCCATTTTATATATATATATATATATATATATATATATATATATATTTGTAACCCCCTTGCAAATAGGGGTTCCAAGAAATGCCTACTTGGGCTTACCTTAGCACTGTCCTTCTGTCCTTCTCCCGCTGTCTCTCAGGCTTCTCCTGACTTGGCCCCTAATTTTTCTGGCTTCCCATGTCCTGTTTGCCCTCATGTGTGCCCCAGCTTGCAGTCAAATGAGAATCCAGCCTCTCGGGGCTGAAAGCGCTGACTGCGATCTCCCGCTGCAAAAGTGCTGCCTCCAGGGCAGCGGGAGTCGCGTTGGTGTGCAAAGTGCCTTTGATGTGGAGCTGCTTGTTTTGTGGTCACCTCTGGGACTGTGCCATGGGTCCTGGGATCCCTTCCACCTAAATGGGACCCGGTGACCACGGACAGCCTGATGGGGGACCGCTCAGATGAAAATTAAAGGAGTTGGACTGGGGCTCATTTAAGTATTTCTGGGAAGGGCCCCGGTCATCTGAATAATGCATAACAGTGTGTCTGGCTGCCTCCAGAGTGGCTATGTTAAGCTCCAGCCAAAAAGTAAAGAACTGAAATGTTTTAAACAGTGAAACTTATTGCTGCATATTGAGGAATGACTGTAGATGTGGGGAAAAGTGGTTAAAGTTAAAATTAATACTGTTTCCCCTGGCAATTCCAGTATCTGGGACTGTGTGTGTCAGCCTGTCAGCTGCTGCAGGGGGAGCTTGCACAAGTGCAGTACCGACAGGAACAGTAAAAGAGCCATGTTTTTCATCTGTGCAGCGACTGCAAGTACAGCCTTTAAGCTACAGAATTGTGGGGCATTTGAGGCAAATAATTATTTCTTTCTGGCTGCACCAGGACATTATTCAGGACTGTATCTAATCTGCTATAAGGGACAGGGTTAAGCAGCCATTGCCAGCAGTGCAGCCAATTGGAATTGAAGCAATTGAAAGCCAGGACTTGTGGGACATTCACTGAATCTTATGGGTAAGCACTCAAGTGCTTATAGGGACTTACAGGGACATTATTTTAGGTGCAAATTCCACAACCCAATTGTGCCTTGAGTATTCTGAATGACAGGTCTCTCAGCAACTTGGAGACATCCCTTCCCTGCTACCAATCAGGAGTCAAGTTAGGAGCTCTATAAAGAGACAGTGTTGCCAGTTTGTCTGGAGATTCAGAGAGAGATTTGCAGAGAGAGCAGCCAGTGCAGGCTCCAGCCTACTAGGAGCGCCCCATGGGGTAGGGACTCAGGCTCCAGTCATGCCACCAGGCCTGGGCCACTTAATTCAAACCCTTTTGGTTTTTAGGGGCATTTATTACTTTCTGAAGTAAAAGTTAATTGGTTACAGTAATTGTACTTTCTGCAACAGCTAGTCTGGAGGTTGCCAGTATTGTCCTCCAGAGGCTAGCCCTCTCTCCCATGTTGGGAAAAGATGTGGACTGAAGATCAGATGTCCAGCAGCAATGAGAGCGCTGACCAGACCAGATGACATCATGCAGCGGTGAGAGCGCTGACCGAGTACCTCAGTGGTGAGAGAGCTGAAGAAGTGTTTTCAGGATGCCTTCAATTGTGGATGAGACCTGTGGAGGACCTGAGTGAGTACTCTCATACACCCCGGTACGAAGGAGAAGCTAAGCAAGTAATCTTGGGGGCTCCATGCCCCATTAAGAAATGTGTGCTGTTAAGTGTGAAGTATTGAAGTCATCAGTCTGGGCTACTAACCCCATAAGAGACTGCCTAGTTCAAGTAATGGATGCATTTTGTCTGTGGCCCAAATGGCTAAGTTGCAGGTGCAGCAAGATGCTGGGCATCGTAAATCATGTAAATGTGTTGCAAGTTGTGTAGCTATGGGTTAGAGTCCTGCCATCATGAAGTAGACTGCCAAGACATGTTTGCCACTTCATGGGACGAGCGGCCCTAGAGCATACAATGTCTAGATGTGCTGGATAGGACTCTGTGAATAATGTTCTTGGTATATAGAATGTACTGTATGTGACTGCCTGTAACTAAATTATATGGGATGCTTGATGAAAGTGTCATTGCCAACTTACTCTGGATGGATGCCTTTTGGTATATGAAGTACTGGTTGTGACTGTATTTGAATTGCATTTAGGATGCTTGACAAAAGTATCACTCTAATTGCTTTGGATGGGACTTTCAAATATTGTGCTGAATGGTCTGTATGTAAGCTCCACATAGCTTGTCCTGAAATGTTCGGAAGTCTGTGAGTGCAGGGCAATCCCTGATTTGTCTGCAAGTGCAGGGCAATCCCTGCCATGTCTGCTAGAGTGCAGGACAATCCCTGCTGTGGTTGTAAATAGTAATTTGCTGCTTTACAAAAATCTGTTTCCAAGTTGCCGCCACCCTCAAATTAATAGCCAGCCACCTTGACCAGCTGCAACTCCTCCAGGCCTGCAACATCTTGGACTGTGGCATCTGTTTAACCAGTATGGTATGAGATTGTGGGGTTTCTGCTGTATCTGGGACTGGTACCAGTGTGGGTATTAATAATAATTATGTTTAACATCTAATTTGTCAGCAGCTGGATAGCCAGGGATCTGGATGTCTTAAGTCGAATGGTAAAATGTGATTTATGTATGCCTGTGAAAGGGAAACAATGGAAAAGACACAGCTTTCCTCAGACACTACAGAAACTCTCAATTAGTGCTTTCAGACAGCAACAACCTTATTTAATGGTTTGGAACAGCTATGCACAACGTCCTCATTCTGTTGCTGGCAGCGGCCATGTCATGAGCAGCAGTGAGCTTCCTGAGCTCACTGTATGCTAATATGCCTGTTTGACCTCAGTTATTGGTTGGCAGGACATATTAGTACAAAGAGAGCTCAGGAAGCTCTCTGCTACTCATGAAATGGTAGCTACCAGCAATAGAAAGTGAAAGTTAAAGGCATTGTTTAAATCACTAAAAATCAATTAGAGTTATTTTAAAAAAAATGTTACTGTCTGAAAGCACTAATCAGGCAATTTTGTAGTGCCTAGGTGAAACTGTGCCTTTTCCAGTGTTTCCCTTCAATATGTAGCCACCCAGCTGGAGGGTTCACCAGCAAAATCCAAATAATCTCTGTATATTTTGTAGATGAGATAAGATAACCACTACTCCTTCTGTTTCCCCTTCCTAGCTCCTTTATTACCCCCAGACAAATAGCTTGTTATTTGTTGTTTAAAAGTCTGGTGTGAGCCTATTATTAGAGAGAGTCTTTAATTTAAACTGTGGAAATGTGGGGAACTGTGTATTGGTGCATGTCTGGGGAAGATAACTGGTCATCGTGGGTGGTGTAGCAGCTCAGGGGGCTACACCCAGCACCATCTCAGCAACGTAAAGCACCCTGAGTGGAGGCACTGCACAAATGTTTAAAAAATTGTTATGAGCTAGCGAACCCAACCCCCTCAGCCTATGTCCAGGGTAGTGCTGCAGGGGTGTAACACTGGGGGTGGCACCACCCAGAGGTTATGTATTCCTTGCAAAAAAGTTTGTTAATGCACCTATTAGGGTAAATTAACTCCACAAAAGTAGTTGTAACCCTTAGGTGGCACTATTCTAAGGGTTACTACCCAGCCTGTATAGCTATGCACAGGTTAAGGGGCCTGAGTTCGGTAACAAGGTGTCTCCGCCCAGAAAAATGGTATTGGGGTTGCTTATCTGCTCTGGCATAGCCCTCTGGGAAGCTATAACCACTCACCAACCCTCCTAGTGGCTTAGTATCTAACACAGTGGTAAATTCACAATCAATAGGAAACAGTAACAAATATGCTTACATCCCTCTCACTTACCACCATGGCTGGACCTGCAGCAACTGCCCTGCAGACCCCCTGGAAAATAAGGTTTGCAATGCAGCAGTACAATCTTAATGCTGTAACCCAAGTAATAATATGCACATTAGCCAGGTTAAGCGTAAAACAAGACAATCAGGTTTATTTGGGGGCAGGGAACAAGGAAGAGGCACAAATCTAGGCAAATGATTAGCTATCTGACTTAGTTCAGTGATTGCATGCACTTTTAGTCCCACCTAACAGTCACACAACACTGGGTACCCAGGATAGTAAGTCTGGCTAGCGAGAGGCATTGCCCGGGGTGGCCGACATTGCAGCTTGTGTTGGGGCCCTTGATGGAGGGAAAAGCAGTTAACATGCAAAACACCCAAATTATTTGTAATCACAGCTGGTTGGCTCAGTCCTTTGCAAACCAAGTAAGTTAAAGCAATTAGATGGTACCACAATGATTTAAGCTTTCGTTGCAGGGAGCTACCCTGATTTGTACTCATGCTACCATGAATCTGCAGTAGGGCAGGTAATATGGAGACTTCATGGTGATAACACGGAAGCTTGAGGAAAGCAGGGCTGACATGACACATTTCCTCTTCATGGCCTTTCCTCCAGGACACCGCAAGCTGCCTTTTGTTGCTGCACAGGGACAGGATCTCCAAGCCGGTCTCTCACCGTGACAGTCTCTGGTGATGGAGTAGCAGCCTAGGCTGAAGAGGCAGGACCCAGGCAGGATGAGCAGTCTGGAAAAATTTTTGATCTTCTGCTAGTGAAGACTCCAGCTGGCATAACATTTTCTGTCGTGGGACAACAGGTCTCAACCCATGAAGCACATGCAGCACATTTAAAGCAATAACTACTTCAGGAAACAGTTCGGATTTAGTACCGTTGCAATTCAACAGTTTTACTGAGCAAACCCTCTGATCCGCGTGCATCTCACATGCAAGCTGGGCCGATTGCTTCAGGAGCAAGTCTTCGGTCCAAATTGCAAGTTGCATTAACACTTCTTCTTCTTTCTGTTGCAGTTCCAGGCTAGAATCGTACAAGTCTGACTTCTGTAAAGGCAGTTCCCAAGCAGGAGAAAAGTGGCAGAAGGCAATTTAGGTCTCTTCCCTCCAATTTCTCTATGCTTCATCCGGGGGCAGCTGCTCAAAAGCTCAAGCTGTTCACACTTCAACCTCCAACTCTAACTGATCCACTGTCTCCTGACACACACAGGGCATTTCCCTTGTCGATCCAAAGGTTTGGTGACTAAAGGAGCCATCAGTCACAGTAAAGGCTTCCTCTACAGGTCCATTTGGGCATAAACTGGATAAAACTACAAGACTACAGAACTTCTATCCCACAAGACCCCTGGGAAAAGGATCCATTTTAGGTCCCCAGTGGTTCTTTTGGTCCAGTTACTGGAAGTCCCAAACCTAACATGGTGACTTCCACTCACATGGTCGAGCTGCAATTAAAGCAGGTTAGACAAACATCATAAATTCATGAAAAGGGGTTACCAAAGTGTGACATGAGGGTCAATTTTCAGATCCACAATAGATCAATTTTAATAAGCTTGTCAAGACACTGTGACTGAAAAGTCAAAAAGGAACCAGATTAAGAGATAACTCCCTAGCAGGGATTTGAGAAAAATCACCTTCAGTGTTACACATGCAGTGGAGACACCAAACATTGCACATGCAACAATGGACACAACAGGTGTTTAACTTGAAAAAAAAATGTTACTCTTCTTTTTGCTTTATTTTACTAAGCATTTCAAGACACTATGACCCAAGAGTGAAAAAGGGACTATTGTTGTGGGATAACTCTGTATCAGACTTGAGAGAAAAGCACCTTCAGTGTAGCACATGCAATGGGGACACCAAATGTTGCATGTGCAGCAGTGGACACAACAGGTGTTTAACTTGAAAACAAATGTTACTTTTCTTTTTGCTTTATTTTACTAAGCATTTCAAGACACTATGACCCAAGAGTGAAAAGGGGCTGTTGTGGGATAACTCCATATCAGACTTGAGAGAGAAGCATCTTCAGTGTTGGGCATGCAACGGGGACACCAAAAGTTGCATGTGCAACAGTGGACATCACATAACTGTTTAAGTTAAAAGAAGCATTGCCTGCACCCCTCTCTCACCAATGACCTGCAGTACTTTTAAGACCCCATCCCAAAAGAAAATCACCCACTCAAAAAAAGCTGGATACATTTGCTGAAAATTTGGGAACATGTAAAAAATGCAATTTGTTTGGACACCACAGTTGCACACACCATGCAAAATTTTGAGTGAACCATAAATTGTATATGAATTGAAAAACTAGGGTAAAAATGTTTTCATTAACAAAAGACAACACCCAAGGCAGTTTTCAACAAAAATTTACTGAAGTGCAACTAAAATAGTCTTCATAGAAGCAATAGAATGTACTGTGGTTTTGCATGTCGCATTTTGGTAGGGAAAATCTGTGACATTTTGGAGCAGGGCATGGAATAAAAATAAAATGGGTGGACCTAGGTTTCTCAAACTATGAAATGTATCTGTACTTGTGGCTACCTTTCAAATCTACTTATCATGACTGCAGTTGCTGTTGTTTGCTAGGTTTTGTAGGAAAAAAGAAGGCCGAGGCCCATCAAGCTTCCCCCCACATACAAGTGGCTAATATGAAGAGGTAGGGTTGGAAATAAACCAAATATCCAGTTTGTTTTTGAATGTATTAAAGTTCTCAATACTTATTAAATTTTGAGGCAAGGAGTTCCATAATCTGGATACCTGAATTGTGAAAAAATGATTCCTTAGATTAGTATTGGTCTTCTTAATCCTGATTTGTTTGTTGGGGAGCCTAGGGACTCTTTGATAAATGGAAAAAGAAAGACCACATTGCTACATTAGATTGAGGTATTGTACAACCTTTTATATGAAGAGGATTTCTCCCCTACATCTTTTATGTTGAAGGGTGTGTAGGCCTGTGGCATGCAGTCTGTCATGGTCATTTTTATGAGAGAGTCCAGAAACCATTTTGGTAGCATGTTTCTGGACATGTTCTACTTGAACTATGTCACCCTTAAAATAGGGATTCCAGAATGGAGATCCATAATCCATGTAAGGTCTAATATAGGATCTATACAAGGGAATGAGACATTTATTTATTTATTTTTTGAAATGTTTCACCAGGAGGGCACACGGAACAAAAATTTGCTTATCTCACAGTGCAACTTGGGGGGAGGGGGTTACATAGGGTTGTGAAGGATGATCAGTTACAATAGTACGTGGGTAGTACAAACAATACAACATTGTAAGATTATGCGACAGTTGGAACACAAGGTATTGTACAATAAACAGTAGTGGAACATTGGGTAAATTAAAATACATGTCCAAAATCATACAAAAGAACATATGAATGTACAAAACAGTCATAATGTGACAAAACCATTTATAGTGCATGAGTGTACCAGGAGCAGGCTCGAGGTAGTACGCAAGTGCTATTGGAGTAAAAAGGATAGGGTAGGTTGTGCACAGTGACACGGGTGACCCAGAAGGGCAGGTGGAGAACAGAGGGAGAGAGGCAAGAACTGAATATGAGGAGAAGGGGTTGCCATTTCCTAATTACCCCTTCAGGATGTTGAGAACCCTGCCGGGGGGGATCAGGGTAGGAAGGCAGAAACTGGGGATAGGTATTAAGGATGGTTAAAGCAGCAGCAGCTGAGGGAGAGGTAATTGTGTAGGGCAGAGGTAAGGGAGTAGTTGGAGGAGAAGTGTCGTATTTCAGGGGGGAGGGAATTCCAGATTTTAGGGAAGCGATGGGCGAAACCAGTCTGACCGATAAGGGTGGAACAGCAAGGGACTGTCAATGTCTGAGACAGAGTGAGAGACATTGCTCAATCCTAGACACAGAGGTATGTTTGATTTGTCTTAGGCGGGAGTTAGCTACTCTAGTAATTTTTGAACAATGGTCATGGGTGGAGAGCTTGTTGTTTGCCAGGATACCGACTGTTAATTTTTAAAAAATCAACATACAAAATATTGGGCACATTGGTACCCCATTTCATGAACTTACCCACAGCACATAAACAGTAGTCAAGCACAGTTTCTACTTGGGCTCCCTCTGCACAAGTAGCGACTGCAGATTGGAGCAAATCAGAGCACTGTCTGGCCAGTCACAAGCCCTGAATCACTCGGACCCAGCACAGACCATTTTCTAAATACAGACTAGCCATTCTCTTAAAGGGACAGTTGCAGAGGCTTAATATGGCACTCTAACACAAAGGCACAGAATCACACTAGGATGGGAAACCAGCCTGATAGCGGGCATTGGGGCCTAGGAAGACATTATAGTAAACCCCAAATTTGTAGGGGGGGGGTTACATAGAGAAATGTGGTGTTAGGGTTTCTAACCCTAACTCCCTATTCCCCAAGCAGCAAAAGGAAAAAATATCAGGGTTTTTGGGTCTCCGGAGTCCTGGTGATTCACTGAAGGGGTCTTCCTTGGGGTTGTCAACCCTAATGCTCCCCCTTCTCCCAGCCTATAGCTTCCTGTCTGAAGCACTAGGTACAGTTCCAAGCCAGTACCTCATGGTGATATGCTCTTCAAAGGCAGAGAAGCATTTCTCACCCCATGTTGCCAACATAATTTATTGTAGCTTTCTTCTCGCCCGGCACTGTGGGCCTTGTGTGAAGAAAGAACATCATGTGTGGCATTGTTTGCTCAGGGAATAGAAATATATAAACATAGAAACTTAGACTTTGACGGCAGATAAGGACCGCTTGGCCCACCTAGTCTGCCCATTTATCTACCTACAGGATAAGCTGCAGATCCTAGTTAACCAGCAGCCTATTGCTTCCTATGGGGTGGGTATTGGGTTGACAACCCAAAGAAGATTATACCACTGATTTAGCAAGATTCCAGAGACCCCAAACCCTAATGTTTTTTCCTTTTGCTGCTTGGAGGTTGAGGGTGGGGAGTTAGGGTTGGAAACCCTGATACCAAATTTCCCTACTTTTGTGTCATTAAGTTACCCTAACTGGTGCATTAACAACATTTTTTGTTAAGATTTTCCTTTCATTTTGAGATGATATAATCATACACCCATTCACAAGGGACCTGCATGAATACTGTAGATGGAGTTGCCCTGCACCAAGGGAAGACTCCATCTGCCTGCAGAAGTGCTGGGCCCTCCATGCAGCTGATGGATGTGAAGAATTCATGGAGCTGTCTGGTGGGCTGTGGAAGGATAGGGCCCTGTGGTCCCTCTGTTTCTATGTGGCTGCAGATACAGATGCACAAGGCAAGAAGTGCATCTGTCAATCAAGGCACAGGGCCTTCTGCCACTCATGAGTGGAGAGGTGCAGGGCCCTATGCCAAGAGGACAGTTGTCTTTACTATGTGGTATCCAGGCCCATGTGGACAACCCTGAAACATTCATTGCCTGACTGGGGGTGTCACATAACAGCAACATTCTCCCACACTCACCCCATCAAGCTGGGTCACTGATCTCACCACCAAACTGGGCTCACCAGCACAGGATCACAAAGCATACCCACTGGGGTCAAGACTGTCACTAAACACAATGTTTAACAATTATATATATATTTTTTTTATTTGACCCCACATTTTCAAGATACTCATTCTATGATTTGCCATATAAGCATGACATGTACCATTTATAGTATATTGGGTGAAATGTCATAAGAGGTGTGAAAACATGTCTTGTCCAGGATCTTAAAAATTACATGTCACATTTTTGAAGTGGTGTGGAAAAATGGCTATGCTGAAAGTCTGAAGTTCTTATTACCCCACCTCATGAACCCGATAGGTGAAAATTTTCAAATCCCCGCCAAAACATCAGTCCATGCCACTGAACTGTCATTCCACACAGCAGGTGCTAAAACACATTTTGGCAAGGATTTGAAATATGGCAGTGGTCACATTCATGAGGTGGTGTGAAAAAAAGGCTAAGTTGAAAATTTTGGGTGAAAATATTTAAAATTACAAAACTTACAAACGAAAGTAGAAACATATCAATATACACACACAACTTTGACATTATTACATATTTTGATTCCACATTTCCAACATAGCCTTCTTATGACCCCACCTCATGAACAAGGGTGGTGAATATTTTCAAATCCCACCCAAAAGATGATTCTGCCAGGCTACCACAAAATTGCCCTTTGGGCCTGGTTTGCATAAATTCACTGCCATTGGTCATAAGGTGGGGTCCCAAAAGGGTCATGTTAAAATTGTTGGGTCAAAGCTCCAGCCCAGTGGCGCTGAGGGCTGAAGTGCTGGATCCCTTACCTCACACCATGTCAGTGACCCTGGTTCGAGAATGACCTCGGGTCACTGGGGAGCCAGCTTGGGGGGAGGGTCAGAGTGGGATTCAGCTGCTACGCAGCTCTCCCCTCCCTGGGTGGCAGCCTGCTCCTCTGTAGTTCCACTCCCACCAGGTGGAGGTCTGGTGGGAGTGCAGGTGAGAGGGAGCAGTGATGTAAGTCTGGGGTGGGGCGGAAGGGGCCACCGGATCCTGGCATGCATGGATGTGTATGCTGTGGTGCAGCGGGGGTAAAAAGTAAAAAAATAAATAAAAGAGAATATGAAAAAAAATGTGGGATCAAAATATACAAAAATGACAGTTATGCATTAAAGTTAAAAATGCCACTGAATTACAGTGGGCCACATTTACCTTAGTTTCTTATATTGCAGTCACCAGTTCCAGCAGCAAGTTGTGTCTTCGATTGGAGAGTTGATCTTCACCATGGGACATGTTCAGGTGAGTGAGGAGGTGTGGGGGGTGGGGAGTCCTGAGTGGGAGGTTGGAGTGGGGGGTAAGATCGGTGAGGAGGAGATCATTTTTAGACATTGTCCTAAGCTATATGGAAGATGACGTATTTGATTGTACAGTATGTGCGCCGTTGGGTAGCAGTGACCACAAGATAGTATAGTTTAGAATTAAGTGTTAACTTCTTAAAGGAAAGAATACAATAAGGACCTACAACAAAGCTTACTTCTGAGACCATGAATTATATATTAACAACTGGAACTGGCAAAGAGATTTTGATGGCAAAACGCTAGAGCATAAATGGAATATATTATACACAAAAGTACAACACTGTATTTGTAAATTTGTTCCAGAGAAGGTTAAGTGCAGCAATCCCAGGAGAATTCCAGTGTGGTTTAAGAACACCATTAGAAAATTGATAAAACACAAAAAGGGGCATATGCTAATTATAAGAGTTCACCAACAGCATTGAAATAGGATGTGTATAAAGCAAAGGTAAAATTGTGCAAATCAAATATCAAAAAAGCTAAAAGGGGTTTTGAACTTGGGCTAGCTACAAATACTAAAGACAACAAAAAACCTTTTTATAGTTATGTAAATAGCATCAAAGCTGGGAAACCAAAAATTGGACCCATTACTGTGGGTAACAACATAGTTCAAGAAAGGCCCTGCATTGGTATAACTTTTTAATAAACATTTAAGTATTTTCCAAGAACAAAATGAGGTAAATGATATAACTAACATCTACTAATAAAAACAATGTCTTAAATGTGCTGGATATTAATAAAAAGCTATCAAATCTGGACCCTAACAAATCAACAGGCCCTGGTGGGATTTTTTCCAAGCTACTAAAAGAACTTGCAGAAGAACTGGCAGGCCCGCTAACAGATATACTTTCAGGCTCTGTTATAGAAGGGAGAGTCTTATCTGAATGGAAGGAGGCAAATAGTTATTCCTATTTATAAGAAGGGATATGGACAGGATATCACAAAATATTATCCAATAAGCTTCACTTCTACAATTGGCAAAATGATGCAAGAATTTATAAAAGAAGAAATAAATAAACATATGATCAAAAATAATTTGATCGACATTTCCTAACATGCATTTAGGCTGAAAAGGTCCTGTTTAACCAACTTAATCAATTTCTTTGAGCCTATTAGCAAATCCTTAGATTCTGGACCCCATATTTATAGCAGACATAGCAAATGGACTAAAAGGAAAGGTTTGCCTTTTTGCAGATGACACAAAACTCTGCAACAGAGTGGACACAAGGGAAGGAGCAGCCAACATGGAAGCTGACCTTAGAAGGTTAGAGGATTGGTCCAGGGACTGGCAGTTACAATTGAATGCCAAAAAGTGTAAGGTAATGCACTTGGGACAGAGAAACCCTGGAAAAAAGTATACACTGGGAGAACATCAACTTGAGGAGACACAAATGGAGTGAGATCTCGGCATAATCATCACTGATGAATTAAAGGTAGGAAAACAATGTGAGAAAACAACACAGAAAGTGAGTGGCATCCATGGATGTATAAGTAGAGGTATTTCTAGTAGAAAGAGGGAGGTAATCTTGCCCCTCTAGAGGTCCTTGTTGAGGCCACACTTGGGAGTACTGCGTTCAGTTCTGGAGACCTCACCTCAAGTAGGACATTGACCATTTTGAAAAGGCGCAGAAAAATGCTACTAAGATGGTGCATGGACTGCATCACAGGTCATATGAAGCAAGACTCGGGGAGCTGAACCTATACTCTCTTGAGCACAGAAGAAACAGAAGGGACATGATTGAAACATTTAAGTGTGTGAGGGGATTTAACACAGCTCAGACAGGCAATCTATTTCAACAGAACACGGCAGCATGCACGAGAGGGCATGATATGAGACTGGTAGGATGAAGGTTCAAAAGCAACCTCAGGAAGTACTTCTTCACAGAGAGAGTGGTAGACCCATGGAACAGCTTGCTCCAGGAGGTGGTAGCATCAAAGACAGTCAGAGTTCAAACTCGCATGGGACAGACATAAAGGACAAGTTAGGGCGAAGCCTGCATAGGGAGGGGGTAGTTTCTAGAGCAGACTCGATTATTTATTTATTTAGCTTTTGTTAACCAGGTAAGCACACTAGACAAAAACAGATGTCTATTTTCAGGTGTGACTTGGGAGCTTACAAGGAACAGTCAAGTAATAGGATGGACAGGTAAACAATGAACAGGCAGATTCGGCGATGAGACAGCGAGGCAATTCAAGGTAAGATAGAGCGACTGCACAAGGAACAGGTAAACAATATAAAGGACTTATCGAGGAACACTGTGAGTAGATAGATCTCATGGTCCCCATCTGCCAGCGCTTTTCTTATATTCTTATGTAAAGATTCTATTTCTTGATTTTTCGAAAGCTTTTGACTTGCTCCAACATTTTAATTTGGTTGAGAAATTAAAAGTGCTAAAGAGCTAAAATTAGATTCCAACATTCAGTAGTCAGCAGGGTAAATTTACGGGTGGAAAACAGAAGACAGTCAGTGTGACAGGATATTTTTCTGAGTGGGGGTTAGTTATCAGTCGGGTCCTGCAGGGATACATTTTGGAGCATACACTTTTTAACATTTATATTTCATCGATGCAAACATTGGCCAAAGTGTGGATATGTAAATTTGTGGATGACACATTGATAGTGGCAGTTGTTGATAATAACATGGCATTAGAGCAATTCCAATGAGAAAGCCATAATATTGAACATTGGGCAGATATGCATAAACTAACTTTCAACCTAGATAAATGTAAGGTGATGCACCTGGGTACAAGAAACATGATGGCAACATACACATTAGGCGGCAAACAGCTACAGGTAACTAGTGCAGAATACAATCTGGGAGAAATAGTAAACAGTAATTTATCATCTGATGGGCAGTGGGAAGGAGCAGCAGGATTCTGGGCTTGTTAATCTCAGTATACGGAGTAGGGAGAGGAAGGTAGTCATTCCACTATACAGGGTCTTGGTGAAGCCACATCTCAAGTATTGTGTGCAGTGTTGGGCACCATATACAAAAAGCAACATAAAGTTACTTGGAAGTGTACAAATGAGAGCAACTCATTGTATACACACACTAACTAAAATATCAGGACTTGTACTCCCTAGAATATAGAAAGATTCAGGGGAGATATGTGCCTAGGACTGTATATAATGCCTTTCATGATAGATCGCTAGATAGATAGACAGACAGACAGGCATACAGACAGACAGATAGCTATATACTGTCTGTAGCTAGCTAGCTAGATAGATAGATAGATACTCTCTGTAGATAGATACTGTCTGTAGATAGATAGATACTGTATATCAATAGATTGATAGATAGATACATACCGTCTGTAGAGAGATAGATCGATAGATAGATAAATACTGTCTGTAGATAGATAGATAGATACTGTCTGTAGATAGATAGATACTGTCTGTAGATACTGTAGATAGATAAATAGCTACTGTCTAGATAGATAGATACTGTCTGTAGATACTGTAGATAGATAGATAGATAGATAGATACTGTCTTTAGATAGATATATAGATACTGTCTGTAGATACTGTAGATAGATAGATACTGTCTGCAGATACTGTAGATAGATAGATATATAGATAGATACTGTCTGTAGATACTATAGATAGATAGATACTGTCTGTAGATAGATATATACTATCTGTAGATACTGTAGATAGATAGATACTGTCTGTAGATAGATATATAGATAGATACTGTCTGTAGAAAGATACTGTCTGTAGATAGATAGATAGATAGATACTGTCTGTAGATAGATAGATAGACAGATACTGTCTGTAGATAGATATATACTGTATGTAGATAGATTGATAGATACTGTCTGTAGATAGATATTTTATTTATGAAGCACCTGATTACTGAGACTTTGGGCGCTGTACAATAAAACCATAATACAAACGCAATTATTTAAAAATTACAAAGCACACATATAATAAAATCAGTATAAATACAGATTCCCTTCTATCTATCATTACAACCTCATGTTATAAAAATGAAAGACCTTTTGAATTTCTTAGCCTTGAGATGAAGTGACTAGACAGAGAAACCAGGCTACAAAATCTCCAATTAAAAGGGGACCTATTCAGAATAAATAAAAGAAGTGCATGGTTTAAGCAAAGGGTGGTGGGCCAATGGAATGGTCTACCAGCAGAAATAATCTGAAGTAGCTCTCTGAAAATATTCAAATCAGCATTAGACAAATATATGTGTGACAAAACGTTTTCCATGCTATTTAGTCTGGGTGAGTCATAAAGGACTATGGGTGCAGGACTTGTATCCTTCTATGATTCAATGATCAGTGTGATATGGAGACCCTGCCTAGCCAGCAGCAGTGCACTAGGAGTCTGGGGAGGGCTATTGGCTATCAGCTGGAGACAGAGTTGTAGTGGGAGGGTATTCTGGTAGTGGGTCAAGGGTCTCATCTGGACCATCTGAAGGTGGAGGAGGATGGTAATAAGTATGATGCAGGCTGTGCTGAGGGCCCAGAGAGGGCACAAAGGTATGGAATGTGAATCCTTGTTTCTCCAGCTCCCATTCAAAGTGTGCATGGGGAGTGGTTATTACATCAAACAATGAAAGTTTCAACAAGGGTAAGGTTTACAATCTGGACTGGAAGTTGAACTCTTCAATTAATAATAATATTAACTTTATTTATTAAGCGTCTTTCAAATACCAAGGCACTTTAGAGTATTAAAACATAATTCCTTAAACAACAATGATGAACCATAACGATTCATGAAAATTACTGGTACATCATCTGCCCACATTTGAATAATGCTGCCAAAGTTATTTGTTAATACAGCAAGTTCTGCAACAGACCACCATCAAATTTGTGTCCCATTCTTACGACTGCATGAGTGGAGCTCTGCAGACGTTATGCTATCATCGTAGTTTAGTAGAGCACTGTGGAAGCACGTGACCGGACTGTTGTCCAGTGTGCTTCCACAGTGCTCATGCGAATGTCCACTGCTGCTGTTTATTCGGCCCTTCCCCTCCATGCACCGTATCAACAGACCCTCTTTACCGGCATTCTGTTTTTTCTTCTGCAACTGTAGAAGTGATGGGCACCATGCCCAAGATGGTGGCATCGACTCAAACTGTGCATGTGCGAGTATCATGCACGTGCAGTTCTGTCGGCACTGCCATCTTAAAAACAGCAGACTCCAGTGTGGCGAGAGAGTGGTGAGAGCTCTGAGTATTCTTTTACTTGCTCCTACTGCTCTCTTGCCACACTGAACAGCTGTATCGGCTCTGACTAGAGTTTGTTTACTTAGAGAGTGTGACAGACAGATACAGACACACTGACTCACTCTCACACTGACTCACTGATTCACTCACTCACTCACTCACTCACCCACTCACTCACTCACCCACTCACTCACTCACTCACTCACTCAATCTCCCACACAACTCACTCACTCACCCACCCACTTACTCACACACTGACTCACTCGCTCACTCACTCACCCACTCACTCACCCACTCACTCACTCACTCACCCACCCACTCAGTCACTCACTCACCCACTCACCCACCCACTCACCCACCCACTCAGTCACTCACTCACCCACCCACCCACCCACTCACTCACTCAGTCACTCACTCACTCACCCACTCACTCACTCACTCACTCACCCACCCACTCACTCACTCACTCCTCACTCACTCACTCACTCACTCACTCAATCTGTATTTGGTCCCCAGCTTTTCTTAAGCTCCCTAAAATTATCATGAGCTCTCTCAATGCACGCTTTACAGCTGCTGCCACCTGTTAATGGGTTCTAAAGTGTTTTAGGATGCAGAATGGCTTTGTAAAGTGTACTGGGATATGACAGTGCTTTTTAAAGGCAGGGCATAAAACCAAATTCCTTTCCTTTCTCTGTCCTGTTGGCCTTTGTTGTGAAATTATTTGGTTAAGGTTTAAAATTTAGTAGATGGCCTCCCCCTCCATTAACAGTTCTTTTTACAGGACCATTGGCATAATTTTAGTCTAAAACACGCACCATTTGTCATGCTTGGCAGTGTCACTTTTTAATCTCCCTATGCATTGTTTGTGTTTGCTATGCACACTTATATTGCTTTATTGATGTGTTTGACTGACTTCTTCCCCCAGGATGCATCTGGAAATGAGCTGGCACAAGCTCAGTATGCCTTTCCTGGACAAAATCTTACAATAAGTAAACTAATTAATTAATTTCATGCTGGTGCACTGTAGTAGCAAGAGTAGCTTATATTTATATGTATAGTTCTCCGTGATGTTAGGGCCTCAAAGTATCCATGTTTTGTAAGAACACTGTTGAGGTGCTGACATTACAGAATGTGCCTTCACGTGAAAAAGAAAGCAGTGCACATACACTGCCTTGCTCTAAATTAAAATTCAACATGACAATGGTGGCACCAGTCATCTGTAGGAAGAATTGTTGAACTGGGTGGATATTACATTTTTAACAGAAACCTAGCAATTACATTTACAGAGCTGGCTAGAGGATCTTTTTACCCAGTTTTATACTTATTGTTGGTTAATAACTTTATGCTATGTTTCATATATCAAAAGTGACAATAGTAGTAAACCAAAAAGTAAAATGAGTTTAAGTATTAATTGTTTGTGTGACATGGGCCTTATAGGTCATTACTAGGCCAAGAAGACAAAAGTCCGTAACGGCCTGCCATATTAATACCCGGTAATACCTTGTTTAGTCAGATACTCATCTAAGGACTTTTTTAAATCATTCATGGAAGAACTAGCCACTACTTCTATTGACAGACCATTTCAGATACTAGTTATCCTTTTACTAAACCAGTTTTTCCTAGCATTTGTACAGTAAGAGCTAATCTGAATTTGTAGTGGGTGTGCTCTAGTATTGTATAGCTGCATCCTTAATTCGAGTCCCAGTTGTTGCCATAGGTCATCGTCCAATAGTGCTCTATATACCATGCACATGTCGCCTCGGAGCCTACGGAATTCCAGTGAATACAATTCCAACTCTACTAGGCTCTGCTGGTAGCTTAAACCCTCTAGGCCTGCCACGTGTCTTGTTGCCTTCCTTTGTACTTGTTCCAATGATTTTATAGTCCCTTTCTTCCCAGGTGACCAAAATTGGGCACAATACTCCAGGTGCAGCCAGACCAATACCTTATACAGAGGCATTATCACCAATCTGTCTCTACTTTTAATATGTTTGTTTATACAATGTAAAAGACCGCTAGATTTACTGATACTGTGATTACAGTGTGTCTTAAAGCTCCGGTCACTGGTAATATAAATACCCAAGTCTTTTTCTTCTGATGTCTCTTGCAACACTACTCAATTTAGCGTATATTTATAATGGGTGTTATTTTTCCCCAGGTGCATAACCCTACATTTGTCGACATTAAACATAGATTTGTTACTTATAGCCCAGTTTTCAATTTCTCTTAAAGCTAGTTGTAAGATGTCCGAATCCTCTTTAGACTTTATCTTATACCTTATTCTTGTATCATCTGCAAATTTCGACAGCCACACATTTGTTGAAGTTTGTATAGATGAAATATATAAGTTGAAGAGGCAGGGGCCCAGAACCAAGCCCTGTGGCATCCCACTGGTCACTGTTACCCAATCTGACAAGGATCCCTTCACCGTTACTCTCTGCCTCCGTTTAGTCAACCAATTTTCAATCCATAGAGAAATATTTGCATATATACCATGCTTAATTAAAGCCTCAATCAAGAGGCCATGTGGGACTTTATCAAATGCCTTTCAATAATCCAAGAAAATTACATCCACTGCTATTTGAGAGTCGAGTGCTTGGTTTACTTTATCATAAAACTCCAACAAGTTTGTCTGACAGGACCTACCCTTCCTGAAACCATGTTGATTTTGGTCTAACTCTCCTGACATAACTGACATGCTGGTAATATGAGATTTAATGATGGCTTCCAAGGTTTTCCCCAATATCGATGTCAGGCTGATAGGTCTATAGTTAGATGTCTCCTGTCTTGACCATTTTTTATATATTGGTATAACATCCGCCTGCCTCCATTCAACAGGAACTTCAGTTTTGTCAATAGAATGTTGAAATAAGTGTGCTGCTGGGACAGCCAATACATCTGCCAGCTCTTTAAGCACCCTAGGGTGAAGGCCATCGGGTCCCTGCACCTTATTCTGGTCTAAGGCTTTTAGCCCACGTCCTTAGCCTGATGTTGTAAGGTATTCTGGGTTTTTGGATTATTACCCGAGGCACAATAAGCATTGTAATGGCATGCCATACCCTTATCATCCAATATCAAATCACCATGTGGTCTCTTTAGGGGCCCTATTGATTTATTTACACCCTTTTTGTTATTTACATAGGAGAAAAAAGATTTATAGTTATTTTGAACTTTGGTTGCCAGTTTATATTCATAGTCCTCTTTTCCTTTTCGTATACTTGATCTACATTTTTTCAGTTCAAGACTATATTCTGCCCATCTTTCAGGCTGCCCACTTTTCTTCGCATTTCTGTGTGCCTTGTTTTTACATTTTATACTTTTAACTATTTGTGGGGTAAGCCATGGGTTGTTTTTTTTTTGGAATTTGTAATCTTCTTAAGACCAGGAATGAATTCCTGTACCAGAGCTTTGATTTTATTACTTAACATATCCCACTTTTGCTGTAACTTCAGTCCACTGAAATCTGCCTGCCAGTCCCATGAAGCTAATTGTTTACTAATACAATTGAAGTTTGCCCTGCTGAAATTATGTACCACTGTCCTGCTGACCGTCTTTGCTGTAACCTCACTAATACTGAATTCCACCATGGTATGATCGCTGGAACCTAGAGGATGTAAAACTCTGCAATTCTGGATATCATATTCCAGGTTAATAAGTACCAAATCCAGAGTATGATTTCCTCGAGTGTGATCTTTAACATATTGTTCAAAACTATTTAGCAGAAGAAATTCTGAGAATCTTTGCTCATTTAGTGATTCTGCTTTAGGGGGATCCCAACTCAACCCTGGGAGATTAAAGTCACCTACTAGCAAGGAATTTCCAGCTTGAGCGAAATTATGTAAGCATTCTAAAAGTTTAAGGTCATCTGACTGTGAGCTACATGGTGCCCTATATACCACACCCACATTTAATTTTGATGGGGGGGGCTATGTTAACCCAGATTAATTCAGCTGTATCGCTTTTAATAATTTCTACACTTTCAGATGTAATGCTATATATAGGGCAACACCCCCCCCACCCTTATGGTGTGGCCGATCTCGGTGATAAAGATGAAAACCAAGGATTTGTTTGTCCCATGAATCATCCTATTTCCACCATGTTTCAGTAGTGGCACACAGACTAATACTGTATGTATTTAAAGTAAACACCAGTTCATCCAATTTATTATTGAGACTTCTTGCATTTAATAACAGACAGTTCCAGTGTTTTGACTTTACCAACCCCTGTTTTATTGATGTTTGGGATATACATCTCCCCTCCCCCAATCAGGAAGTTTAAAGAATTGTCAATTTTCTGTTTTAATAATTGTGAAAAACGGCATTTCCCTTCCCTATTTAAATGAATGCCATCCAATGCAAATAGCCTTGTGTCATAAAAGTTTTCCCAATTTTCCAAATAATCATAATCTTCTCTGAGGCACCACCTCTTTAATCACCCATTTAAACTCTCAGTTTCTGACCTTTTATGAAAATTTACCCCGGGGCTTGGTATAATACCTAAAATAATCAGGTCACATCCTCTAACCTTTAAATCTGTACCTATATACTCAAAGTCCCTTTGAATGTCCAGCATCTTTCTCTTGCCCATGTCATTTATGCCTGCATGTAACAACACTAATGGTTGCTCATTGTGTTTTAGAAGGCTGGGTATAAGACACGTAATGTCTGAAATTCTTGCACCTGATAATACACTCACAGTGGTTGAAGTAATCCTATTTTTACATAGAATGGAATCTGTATATTTAAGCATTGAGTTTCCAATTACCAAGACGTCCCTTTGGGCTGTACTGATTGATGTATCAACATGTTAAGCCTGATTTTCATGACAAACCACACTGGAATCATTTATATGTGACTGCTGGATTTGTTGATATGTCTTCTGTTCAGTTGTAACATCTTATACTAAAAGACTATATCTATTTGGTGTCAACACATTTGATAACCCCCCAATGTTTTGTCTCCCTTTCTTATTTTTCTGGGGGACTTTACTCCACTGCTCTTCCTTCTCCTCCACATATGATGTTGATGTTTGAATGCTCCTGCATGGACTTGTAACTACCTGTATGCTACTGGAACCTACCTTTTCAGCTACAGTATCTATATAATCTTCTAGGCTGCTTATATCAGTTAATGTTTTCAATCTATTTCTAAGTGCTACATTTTCAGCCTGCAAGGTTTCTATTAAATTGCACTTTGCACAAATGCAGTTAGTTTTACACTCACCCAGTGGTAACATTTGACATTTGCCACATGTGTTAGTTAAGTAGTCTCCTAACTTCAGTAAATCCATTCTGTCTCATTTACTGTACCACCGTGTTACAGCTCAATTTACTGGCCCTTGGCCCTATTGCCCCTATTGACATGTATGACAAGCGCTGACGTGCGTGTCTCTGCATGCGTCTCCGCGCGCGACAACTTGCGCCCTGCTCAGGCAGCATATTTAACAGTAAAATGCCCCAGAAATGCTTCAGGGAGGTCACTGACTGATTGCAACAAAGTTGCTTAAACTAAAAAGTTTAAAATGCACCCTATGTGTCCCTTGCTCATACGCAAGGCAGGCACAGGATCGCAGTGTCCCAAACAAATATTTTAGCACCTCAATAGTGTTGTAGTCCTTTGAGTCAGCCCCAGAACTACCACTCTCTACCTAATTCCTGCTGAGGAAACTAGGGCTCAGGGACCCTCTGCAAATATATACACTCACACGTTTTAACAAGTGCAATGCTTGCTCATGAATGTTTTAACACTCTGCAGTATCTAAGCCTCCATATCTTTGTGCGCTCGCTGCAGGCGGCGTATTTAACAGTAAAATGCCCCGTAAATGCATCGGGGAGGTCGCTGACTGATCACAACAAAGTTGCTTAAACTAAGAAGTTTAAAATGCACCTTATGAGTCCCTTGCTCATACGCAAGGCAGGCACAGGATCGCAGTGTCCCAAACAAATATTTTAGCACTTCAATAGTGTTGTAGTCCTTTGAGTCAGCCCCAGAACTGCAACACCACCCTTGAGGATGGGTGACATAGAAGGGGAGGATCATATTTACTGCTGTGCATAGAGCCCATGACAATGTAAATCCAGCCCTGCAATCAGGGATAAATAATGTGACTTATTTTCCAGCATGTCTGGCACAGTACAAGAGGGGATGCAGGTCCAGATCTACTGCTGAGTAGTGGAGATGAGATGATCAGAGTTGGAAAGGTTGGTGAGCTGGTGGGAAACAATGCCCACAACAGGACTGAACTGGCAGTTATGGGGAAGCTATTTCTCTTAAAATAGGACCAGGATAGTAAATGTGAGGAATAGGAAAGCTAATTGTGACAGACTATGAGAAATTATTTTGACTAAACTGAAAACTATTGTGAACCACTGAAAGGCAATACTCCCTGAATCAGTTTGCAGTGGAGACAGTGACTAGATGTGTCACCATGTGGTGGAAAGCAGGATGGTTCTGAGATCCCATTATAGGAAATATCAGACTGCAGTATCCCTGGAAAAGGCAGAATTCTTGTCATGAGCTATTACATCAGGAGGAAATAAACTGGCTCAGCTCCTCTGCACTATAGGTAGGTTAATTCATTCTCCCTGTCTGTAGTCTCGATCTGCTGCAGTATGTCACAAGAAAGGTGTAATGAGTTTGGGTCATTCTTCCTGGATACAGTGTCCTCTAGCTGGACTCTGATCTCTCCAGGTGATCTGTCAGGGGCCAGCAGTGGTGGGTGGACAGAGAGGGAGGGAGGCACACTGAGGGTCTGAAGTGAGTTTTGACAAGTGTTTATGGATGAGGTACTTGTGGTGGTCCTGGGACTGTGGCCCACTTACTGTGCTTCGGACCTCAGGTCCATGCAGCTGTTGGTGGGCTACTGTGAGGCCATGGGACTGACTGTTACTGGTACAGTATTGCCCAGTGTTCTCTTTTGGATGGTTGCTTTCCTATAACTCAGAAACAGGCCCTGGCAAGGTCTGTCCTGAAAATGCCATCTTTAGACCCCGAGGCACTAAGAAATTACAGGCCTGTCTTGAACCTTTCATTTTTAGGAAAGGTAACTGAGAAGGAAGTGGCATCATAGCTAGAGGTTGAGATGCAGAGCATCTGTGAACTTCTTCAGTCAGGTTTCAGGCCCCATAACAGTACTGAGGCCATACTCTTCAAGGTGTTTCATGACATGTTTTTGATGAGAGATGAAAGAGAGCATTAGATTATCATTCTTCTTGATCTCTTGTCAGCCTGTGACACAGAGGATCATGGGGTGTTATGGACTGCCTTCAGGAATTCAAGGAACTCAGAGGGACAGGGTTGAAATGGTTCAAGTCCTTCCTGTCCAGGAAGCCACAGAGGATAGTGACTGGATCTTCTCATCGCGGTGAACTGTGGTCTGCTGTGACATCACTAGGGGTTGGTCATGTCCCTCATGCTTTTCATGTTGTATATACTATCTTCAGGACGGGTCATCAGATGGTAGGGTGTGAGTTTTCATTGTTATGCAGTTGATACTCAGCCATGCCTGTCTTTACAACAGATGGACAAGAGGTGGTCTTGGTGCTGAAACGTTACCTAAATGAGATCATGGACTGGATAGTTTGCAGCAGGTTGAGCCTTAACCCAACCAAAAAGGAATTATTTCTGAAGGAACTAGATCCTTGAGGGTTGGCTGTTGGACACAATGCTTTTGTGTTGCCATGGTTAAATGGCACTGTGCTGATAGATGTGATTAGGTTGAAAAATCTGTGAGTCATTGTAGACTCTAAGCTGACACTAGAAGAATAGGTACCAGCTGTGGCCTGCAGTGGATTTTTTCAACTCCAAATTGTCTTTCTGATTAAATCCTATCTTAGGCAGGAGGATCTGGTGACCCCAGTGCATGCATTCATTACCTCAAGGCTCAATGTCTGTAACACTCTGTACCTAGGGCTATCTGGAGGTGTGGTTCATTGACTGATTGACTAAGTTGGGCTTGGGATTATCAAATGGATATCATAATACACCTGTCCTGCAGCCAAGCTGAGCTTGGGGTTATCATATAGAGACCATATTACATGTATACTGCAGGTGCAGTATGTTGGGCTTGGAATTATCATATAGATACCATATTACACATGTGCTGCAGCAATGTTGGCCTCAGAGTTATCATATAGAGATCATATTACACCTGTGCTGTAGCTAAGTTGGGCTCAGGGTTACTATATTACACATGTGCTGTTGCTAAGATGGCTCAAGGTTACTATGTCACACCTGTGCTATAGCTAAGTTGGGTTCAGGGTTACTATATTACACCTGTGCTGCAGCAGCTACACTGGCTTTTGAGTAGGTGGCACACAACCTTCAAGATTGTTTTGTTAAAATACAAAGCCTTGCATGGATCGGCCCTACCGATCCCAAAGATCTTTTGGCCTAGAATACTCACAGTCACTCTCTCTGCTCCACCGAGAGATTATCTTTGTCCATCCCTAGATCATGTTTTAAAAGATGCAGCAACAGAGCCTTCTCAGTGACAGCGCTGACAGGATGTAACTGTTTGCTTATCCTGCTGAGGAGTTCCCCCTCAGTGGAGGTATTTAAGAGGAGCCTGAAAAGTTATTTACTTGAGCTTGGCTATAGCATTGGAAGGGAGTGAGCTGAGTTATTTATTTATTTAGTTTTTGTTGACCGGGTAAGTGCACTAGACAAATTCTGCCTATTTTCAGGCACGACCCGGGGGAGGGGGATACAGATGAATGCCAACTGACCTTGAACCAGATTAAGCTGTTGGTGGTATTTTTGTGAATGGGGGGAAATTTGGCCAGGGCACCAGGGAAATTCCCCTGCTCTCCAGTAAGGGAACCCTTTGGCCATCGAAGGGTGGCTGAGTCAGTTGCTGTGCTGACGAGCAAGGAGATGGAGGGGCAGCAGGTCATAGTCTCTATCTCCTCCTCGGCTTCAGATTTGCTGGAACCAGAAGAATTCTTTGATGCATCTACAGTCTCGCAATCTGCTGCAATATGGATCTCACATTAGCTGCATCTGATATTATTTGTGATCAGGCCATGGATTTACAAACGCCGACTGAGGACGAATCTACTGTTCTGGCTGAGTCCCACTGCACTTTGGAACAGCTTCTGCTCCATGAAGATGCTGAACATCAACAGAGAATAAAGGACTTGAAGGGCCGCGCTTTTCCTCACCCACTGCGGTGGCCGTGGAGAGGCCTAGTTCAGATGCTGAACCTCTGCTCACCGAGGTTCCTGTGACTACCATTCCCAAGGCTACTATTCCTGAGGCTACACAACAGAATACAAGGATCATTTTTTCTGATGGCACAGTACAGGACTCTGCTATGGTCTTCTCTTTCAAGGTAACTACACCTTTGACTGACCGTATACTCAAATAGGGAACCCCAAGTAAGCTTTGCTGGGCTGATACTCCCTTACCAGAGGTCAGGCCGTGGTCTGTTGAAAGCTCCCTTGCAGGGGTGGGCTGGGTCCTCTCTCCTGACACTGAGCGTTGGATTTCTGGGGTTTGCTCTGATTAAAATACCTGGAGTTTATTTGATTTCTCAGCACCCTCCTTCCATAGTGAGTACTGTTTTTACCTCTACTTCTCCTGTTCACCCTTCTCCTGACTTGTTGGTACAGCAGGATTCTTCGGCCCAGCATTTTGAACCTGTGGCCCAGACTGTTCAATCCCCTTTGCATCTACCTGAAGAACTAGAGCTGACCCAGCACCCTGTTTTGCCCACTACATTACCTGTTAAACCTCTGGATTCTTTTTGAGACACTCTTGAAGATGGCATGAGTGACATTTCTGATTTTTCAGCTATCCGTAGGCATATTCCTACCAAAGTCAGAAACAGACCGGTTCCGACTGATCCCATTCAACACCCCCCCCCAGGTCCCTACTCCAAACCCGAAGTCTTATGCCTCTTTTTTTCAACAAACTACTTACCCAGCTAAACAGCATAATGCCATCCAACTTCTTTATAAGGGTGGTCTGGATACCTTTCCTGATCGTGCCTATGTGGGGAGAAAACTTTTGAAGGACTGCCTCCAATTTAATGTATCCGAATTGTATGCTTTGATTCATGTTTCGGGTGAATCCACCTTCTGTATTGGTTTGAAGTTGGGGAGTGGATTAGATAAATTTTGGGCCAGATACCATCAGAAAAAAATACACCTTTATGGGCCCCCCTTTGAGGCTGTTCCCTTATTTAGACCTGCACATAAAACCATCACTGTCCTATTTCGTAATGAGGGGTTAGTGTTACCAATCTTATTTTTTGGTTGAAGCAGAGATGCACCATCACCGGCATCCTGAGGCTATCTTCGCTTCAGAAGGTAGCTGGATGGGAGCTTGGAGGATAAGGGTTATTCTAAGATCTGATGATGATGGGTTTCAGCACCTCCCTAATTGTTTTTTTGGGGGGAAGGGACTGGGGAGTTCTCTTTAACCCCGGTCAACTTAAGACCTGTTATAGGTGTGGACAAATGGAACATGTTAGTAATGCCTGTGGTCTCAGTAAATGTTCTTTCTGTCAAGAGACAGGGCATACCAGTGCTCATTGTAGTAATTCAGTGAGATGTAACTTGTGTGGGGCTTTGGGTCATGCTTACGCTTCCTGTCCTGAAGCAATGCACAGGAAGCCTGCTTCTGCAGATCTGGAGGAGCAATGACTGTTGATTACCACTGCCCAAAGAGAATTCCATAAACAGAAGTTGGGCAGCCTGCTGGGGTGGTAGATGATTCTTTAGCCACTGTCAGAACCAAAGCACAGTCGACTACCTTTGTCCCAACCCCCCTGCCACCCCAACTCCCCCATCCACGCCTTCAGACCTCATTGTAGCCTTGCCTTCTGTGGTGTTGGAGCCCCCCATTAGTACAGAATAGTGATCTGCAACCTGTTATGCCCCCTCCTCCAAGTGTCGAGGAAACAGTTGGGTGGAGCATGGTTACTAGGAAATGACAAGCTTGGTCCCAGCCTAACTCTAAAGATCCCAAGCTGGCTCCTCCTACTTCTAATAGATTCCTAGCTTTATTAGACGATGTGGTCTCCGATGCTGAATCCCTTGCCTCTTCAGTTGATTCTCACTCTCAGGATACTGCCAGTGAGGTGGTCCTTTCCACTGCCCTTGACACTGGACAGATATCTACTCTCCGGAAGGGCCGCATTAAAAGGAAAAAACATAGCTAATGCTTCTTTTCTCTCTCTTGCTCTATCTTTATTTCCCTCTTTATTCTTTTTGACGTCTAACGTCAATAGTATTAAAAATGATAGGAAACAGAGAGCTGTGTTTCACCTCCTCTGTTCTCATCCCCCTGGTATATTTCTATTGCAAGACTCCAAGATTCATTTGGTCCCTGAAGTATCTAAAGCTACCTCAGAATGGACGTGAGGTGTCTCTTTCTGGTCCCTTGGTCCTGAGTGTTGTTCTGGGGTTAGCATTCTCTTTCACCACCTCCAACCTACTGTGACTAAACTCCTGGATTTAATTCCTGGTTGAGTGCTTGTATTAGATTTTCGGCTGCATGATATCTCTTTTCGCGTCATCTCTATCTATGCCCCCCAAACAAAAGCTGAGCATACATTGATGTTTCACCTTCTCAGTCCGTATTTACATGTCACCCATTATATTATCTGTGGTGGAGATTTTAATTACGGGACTAGTAAACTTGACAGAGGGTCTTTTACATCCACCGGCAAGATTTTTGGAGACATGACTGCTCTGAGTTTCTGGACTTTTTTGGGTGAAAGAGAGAGATAACTTTTTATAAGGGCACCTTGTCTACCAGAACAGATTTTATGTTTATTTCTAAATCATTAAGCATCTGTCACATGTCAGTACAGCCCATGGAGTATTCTGATCATTGTACTCTGTCTCTTCTGCTTGGGGATCCTGTGGCTCCTCTTGGTCCAGGTTACTGGAAATTGAACTCAACTCTTCTGGACCGTGGCTGTGTTTCCCAACAGATTGTCCATTTTTTGGTTCATAACAAATCTCTCTTGATCTTTAGGAGACTCCGATAGCTTGGTGGCTGGACACTAAAACTGAACTTTGGTCCCTCCTCATAAATGCTTGAAAGTGAATTTGCTCTGCTGAATATGTGGATTATTTAAACAATCTTAAACAATTACAACACTTATACTCACTTTCTCGTTCCACTACCCATAATTATTCAGACCAAATTTCCCTTGTTAAACAATCTATGTTGCAGTATCATACTGCTCAGAATGACAGACTTTGTTTTAAGCAGTGGTACTGTACGGTTTCTAATACTTGCTCATGAACCAAGACTACCTTGCATGGAAGGTAATTAAGGCTCTGTGGGAACCAGCGAGGATTGTTCGTTCTTCCAAGAACGAGCTCCTTCAGATTGTGTCGGAGCATGCTACTTCCTTATTTAGCAGTCAGACTTCTACCCGGAGTGACTTTGACTCTTTGTTTAGGCAATTCCCGATTCCTTCCTTGCCCCAAGATTCTCTTTTGGCTTTGACTTCTCCTTTTTACTGTTTCTGAAGTTCTGGCTACTATAAAATCTCTTGCTCTTCATAAAACTTCTGGCTCTGATGGTTTATCTGTGGAATTATTTGCCATCCTGGGACAAGAGATTTCTTTAGAACTCACTATGGTGTTTAACTGCCTTTTGCAGCAACATTCTGTTCCTTTAGACGTTGCTACTGGTGTGCTCATCTTTCTTTATAAGAAAGATGACAAATTGAATATTTCCAATTGGAGACCAATCAGTCTTTTAAACACTGATTTCAAGCTACTTGCAAAATTTCTAAATAATAGACTTCTGGCTGTGGCACACCATTTGATTTCCCCAGCCCAATCCAGTACAATCCTGGGTGACTCCATCACTGACCCTCTCATTCTCCTCTGTGAGGTATTTGATTGTCATAATACCTCTTCAGTAGATGGTTTAATTCTCTCTCTCTCTCTCTCTCTGGACCAAATGCAGACCTTTGATAATGTTGATCATTCATTTTTATGGTTTACTTTGCAATGTTGTGGAATCCATGATACTTTTGTTGATTGGCTGAAGATTTTGTATAGGACCGTGACAGTAAAACCTTGTGTCAATGGACATTTGGGTCCACATATCCCTATTCATAAAGGAGTACATCAAGGATGTCCTCTTAGCCCTTTATTATATGTTTTTAGCATCGACCCTCTTTTGCGACTTTTAAATTCTGCTACTGATGTTTCCCCTATTTGTTTTCCTGGTCAAGTTGTTCCTTATGTTGCCCTTGCATATGCTGATGACCTGGTTATTTTGACTAAGGACGTTGCCTCGGCTGAAGGTGTTGTACGTCACTGTACAGAATTTGGGTCCTTTTCTGGGTCTTGCTTAAATATTTTGAAAAGCCAAGGGATATTTTGGGGGGCTCCTGACACTTCTCTTCCTACTGTGGCAGGGATTCTGGTTACTTAGGAGGTCCTTCGTACAGTACAAGTCACATTAAACTGTTCCCTTAACTCACTAGTGTAGCATTGTTCAATGAGTTTCCTAATCTGTGAAGTGTTTAATTCAATGAATTAGTAAAAGTTTAGTACTGGTTTGCAACTAGCTGTTAGGACTATAAGCTTTATTTTCAGCTGAGTGCTTATGAGTTTCATTTCAGAAGGCAGACTAAACAACTCTTAAGGAATGCTTTGATATTTATAAACAATGCCATGAAAATGCACTGCATAAACACTGCAAAACGGCTACTGCCATATCACTAAACAGGTACAAGTGAGTTGAATAGGCAGTGAAGAATGGCTGGAAAAGAATTAAAAGCTTCAACAATTCAAGTTGCCACTGCAGTAGAGTCACAAAAAAAATGTTACACCAGTGAGTTGATGGAACAGTTTAATGTGGCTTGTACTGTATCTTGGGAATTTTTTTTGTGGGGGTGTGTGCAAATGGATGTTCTAAACTGGGATAAGAAACTGTTGGGAACAAATTTGATGAACACTTGGTCTAGGCAGAAAATGACTTTTCGTAAAAAAGTTTATTTGATAAAAACTCATCTTGTCCCCATTTTTTTGTTTCTCAGTGCCATCTTCCCTGTGCCCAAATCTAGGGAAACTTGGCTTTATAGTCTTTTTTTCAATCATTTTGGGTAGTAGGTTGAACCCCTTACGTCAAAATATTCTTTATTTATCTTTATGGGAGGGGGGTCACAATATGTTGAACCCTATTCTTTTTTTTTCTGCCAGTTCTTGTATGCAAATTTAAAACCCTTGCTACTTTCCCCAGCTAAGTGTTGGTGTACTAGTTTATTGCATTCTTTAACTCCTTGGTATGTTGATTGGCTGTCTGGTCATCAGTGACAGCTTAGGAATTCCAATCCAACCTTGGCATATTTTCGTGAGATCTTTTTTAAACTTGAATTATGGGGTCTCACTCCAGCCTTAATATTATCCAATTCAAAAAAACAAACATATTCTCTTGTTCTTATGAACCATTTCCACGAATTGGATCCATTTCCCAAATGTCCACAGACTTCCCATATAGCATTATAACATTTCCTTACTGAACATAGAATACCTTTTAAGATGCATGATGTTCACTGGTTGGCATGCCATGAATGCTTGAATGTGAAGGCTAGCCAAAAACATAAAAAGGTGGAAGATCGGATTTGTGCTCGCCCATTGTATAATTCGATACCTGAAACTCTTGACCATTTTTTTTTCTTGTTCGTATATTTCTTTATTTTGGAATTTTTTGTTTGTACAAACTGGCATGTCTATTTTTTTGACAGGTTTCTTATCCCAGGTTGCTTTATGGGGATTATCCACTTATGTGGACACACTGGGACAGAAGTACTTTAAATGTTGTGTTTGTAGTTATCAAATGGTATACCTGGAATACTCGATGTCTTTTTACTTTGCAACAACTAAATATTTCCTATGAAGCACTTTTCGGGAAAATTTTGTATGAATTGCAACAGATTTATTTTCAGGAACTGAAAACTCTGAATTGCACTAAATTATTACAGTTATGGAGGAACTTACTTTGGATCACTGATAGTAATGTACCTGTTACTTGAATGTTGCATGTTTGTTGCTTATTTCTGTTATTGTTTTTTTCTGATTCTCTTTGGTATATTTTTGTTGTATGGTTTCTATGATTTTCTAATAAAAACTTCCCCTACTCTTTTCAAGAAGTGGCATGGGATCTTTAGCATCCACCTGAACTACCACCAGAACAGGCAGATGGGACCTCGGTTTAACGTCTCATCCGAAAGATGGCACCTCAGGAGTGCAGCAGCCCCCTCATGCTGCACTACAGTGTCAGTATTGGGATATTAACCCAAGTGCCTGGAGTCGGAATAGAACCCCCACAGCCTTCTGATCTCCCGACCTCAGAGGCGAGTGTACTACCTGCTGAGCTATTGACACTGACAGTGGTTATGTACCTCTGTATGTAATTGTATAGTTTATTGAATTGCTGTTTGCTGTATTGTTGTAAATGATTTTATGTACAACACTCTGAGTACCTAGGAAAGGGCAGTAAACAAATAAAATACACCTTGTCTTGTGTAGCCAAGGCCTGTGGGATGGGTAGAGCCTTTGTATTATTCAAAGGAACTACAGGGGAAGTTAAGGGAGATGAAAATAGCATATGTTAATTGTAAACATTTTGTGGACAGAGCAAGGTAAGCAGAGTTTAGGGCACAACCGAAGGCATGCAGGGCCTTGGTTACACAGGTCAGAGCAGATCTGGAGAAGACTGTGCAGTGGAGCAGGGGGAATAGAATAACACATAGGGGACAAAAGTAGAGGGTACAGCCTCAACCATTTGGACACCGGAACCATTGAGAGAGTGGCAGGGAACTACTTTGTGCTAGTATTCAACCAGCAGTGTCAGAGGTTCTGGCTGTCATGTCACTAGAGATGTGGTGAAGTTAAACTTCATCACCAAAGTTGCCACAAAGTTGTGAAACTTCAACTTTGTGAAGCTTTGTGAGTTTATTGGTATCACCAACTTCAACTCTGCCAACTTGGCAGCATTTTTTCAGGTGAAGTGGCACTTTTTTCCATGAAGTGGCAACTTCACAAATGAAATTTGGTCAGTGCCAGTTTGCCAGGCAAAAAATGTTGTGAAGTCAACACTTCGAACTTTGTACAGTTGGCCAACTTTGGGAAATTCAATCAAAATGAAGTTTTCTCAATTTAGTACTTGTCTACACTTCATTGATACTTTCCAAGCCTTCTTGCAGACAGGGATGGCACGAGATGGCTTGAAGACACTCAGTGTTCTTTCTCTATACCAGGCCTGTGAGCCTTACCTTAGTGCTTGGCAGAGTATTCAAGTTAATCATAAAAAAAATGTGATGCTTCAGCACATGGAAGAGAATGGACTATTCTCTAACACGCAGCACAGCTTCACAAAAGGTAGATCCTGCCAATCCAACATATGACCTTCTATGAGGGATAACTATTGAGGTGGGTAAGGACCACATGGTAGAGGTAGTCTATCTGCATTTCAGCAAGGCCTCTGACGCTATACCTCATTCAAAAGTCATGCAGAAATTAGTACAGCATAGAGCCCACAAAGTGTACAAGAAGTGGGTAGCAAATTGGCTGAGATAGAGAGAGAAATCAGAGTGCGAAGGTGAAGTCACGTCCAGTCATTTAGCACAACTGATGTACAGTAGCATTACCAAGGTGTGGTAAGGGATTCGGAATACGTTAATGTCCTTCAGAAATGCAGTGAGTCTGACTTTATCAATGAAACTGTTCTGCAAAGTTTTTTTAAAGTAATACTTGATCCCTAAGTGTATGTAGATGGCATAATTTAGGCAAGAACAGCTCAAGAAACACACTTCTTTGAGTTAATGTGAATTAATACAAAAAACAAGTCAACAGTTCCAAGTACATAAAACACAGGAGCAATGCCAAATGGCATGGAAAGCCCTTGCAACAGCTCTGTTTTTAGTTTTAGCAACACTCCTGTCTGAGGCAATGAATCATCCTGTGCTAATACAGTGATAGTGTGAAGGAAACTAAAGTTTGTTTCTTATCGTTGCATGATTTCTTTAGCCTATTGCCACCTGTTTCATTAAAACTTACAAATCCACTACAAGACTATGAATCAAGCTGACACAGCGGTGGAAGAATAAGGCTGTAGATTTCACCCTAATGTGTATCTACGATGGACACCATATTTGAACCTTGTAATCTTCTGCAGTGAAATTCCATTTTGAATGGATTCCAGATATTTTGCAGTAGCCTGTAGTCTGCTCCTGCAGGGGTCTTCTTAAGGTTAATTCATAAAGCAAACTTGGCAAGCAGTGCAGTAGGAAAGTGAAGCATCTAACATCTTGTTTGTTCATTTATCTCTGTCTACCACCAGGAACCAACTCTAGAGGTTCACTTCATTATGTAACTTGGGGAGGGCAGGATGGCCAGGTGGTTGGAGTACAGAGCTGTGAACCTGGTGATTCAGGATACCTGGATTTGAATCCCACAATCAACACTTGCATGCTATTGTGACCCTGAGCAGTTCATGTATTCTCCCTGTGTTTAATTCTCTCTTTGGTCACCCCTGGGAATGAACATCTGCTTACTGGGCCATTCCCAGGCAAAGATTTTACAAAAAAAAATGTTTTAACGGTTGATTCCTGGGGCCCCATACACAGTCGCAACAAGGTACTGCAAATAGGTTGTAAGGACCCATTTCAATCAATCAATCGACCAATCAATCAATCAATATCATTATTTAACCAGGCAGAACACCATTGAACATCACTCATTTACAATATGGACCTAGGGGAGATACACATCAACAGAATGATACAGTCATAAGTACATTGACAGACAACATACAAGTATTTACAAATAACATAGCATGGCAGTTTCACATAAAGCAATAGTAAGAACCCTATAATGGAAGGCATATGATACAGTCACAAGTGCAAAGGCAGACAAAATACAACTATAAGCAATTTATATACAAGGCAATGTACTGTATACATTCAGCAATGATAGGCCATCGTCTGGCTGGCTGATACGTCTAGCCTAATGTAGAGCAAGGCCCATATGTAGTATGCACAATATAAGCACAGGGAGCGTACAATATATAGGGAAGAGTAAACGAGGGGTGTGAAAGAGGATGTAGTGCTCAGAGGGGAGGGATGAAAGCAACTATGTTCAGGGCACAGTTTAACACTGGACAGGCAGGGTTAAGTCTAATGCCAGTGTGCAGAGAAGGTTCAGTTGCTCATAGGCAGAAGGAGAGACAGGCAGGAGTAAAAAAGAGTCCAAATTTAAGGGGTGCCATTGATGGAAGCTTTTGTGGCACAGATCTGCACTGCACCCCTTTGTGCTATATACAAAGGTGTCACCAGTGTTTCACTGCACTATTGCACAGGACTGTGCAACAGCACAAGGAAAGGGGTTGGGGGGATATGTTAATGAAGGTGCCAGAATGTATGGAGGGAAAAGGTCCTTACCCAAGTAAGTAAATGACTCTATGTGTTAACAACCACAAAGCAATCAAAGTTATAAAATGACTACAAGGAACTGAGAGCTATTCACAATGCATCGTTTTCAGTCTGGGACAGTTTATAGTTTGTTGAAGATGGGGGACAAAGGGACTGGTATGCTATTCAAACACTTTTCACAGTTTCAGAACCAATCAATTGGTTCTTTCAGTTAGTCTGAAAGAACAAGGGGTCAGAACAGTAGCAATGAATGATGTTAGATTTGCAGGGGATGTGGAGTGGATACTTTCATGGAGGGAAATATATCCATAGTAATTCCTATGAGCTGTGAGACTCAGTCACGTTTGTTGCACAAAAGACAATGCTAAGTCTTTGAGATGCAATCAAGGGCAAACTGGCAGCGTCTTTTGTACAGTGTATTGTCCAGCATACCCCTCTTATGTAAAGATTGCTGTTTCTCCTGCTGACCCTACAGCCTCCCCTACAGAGCCACAGTGAAGGTTTCTTAATGAATGCTTTAAGGTCAGGGATTATTAATAAATCTGAATTTGATGTTCTGCTACAGCAATCACCAACAGTCCCTACATTGTATGTACTTTCTAAGGTTCACAAGGACCTCCAGCACCTGCCAGGTAGCAATAGTATCATCTATTGGGTCCCTTACTGAAAACGTATCCACATTTGTGGATGCCTTTCTACAGATCTCTATAGTGTATGTCCTGTCTTACTTTCAAGATACGATGGCAGTGCCAGAGGCTCTTGGGTACCTTACATGGGATGCTGGGTATTTGTGGCTCATCATGATTGATGTGACATCTCTCTATACCAGCATTACCAACCAGCCAATCAAACTTTATTTCTAGAATTCTATTCCAGCTTACATCATAGCATTTTTCAGTACTTCTAAAAACACAGTGTAATCAGCACTTTTAACAACACACATCCAAGTTTCTAAAACATAGCGGGAATTTAAATATCAGTATATGCCAACTCAAATAAATATGTTTTCAAGGCAGATTTATAGGCCTCAATGAACGGGCAATCCCTCATCCGACGAGGTAGAGAATTCCACAGGGTTGAAGCAGCAAAAGCAAATGACCTAGTTCCTGATGTTGTCAAACGGACCCTGGGAATCTCCAGCAATCTCTCATCAATGGAGCAGAGAGGGAAAAGGGGGTGGTAGGGACAAAGGACCTCTTGCAGGTACCCCGATCCCTCTCCGTGTAGGGCCTTATAGGTCAGTAATTTGACCTTGAGGGTGATCCTGCACTGCACTGTCAGCCAGTGCAGAGCATGGTGTACAGGACTGACATGGTCAGATCTGCGTAAATCTGTCAGCAACCTGGCAGCTGCATTCTGCACCAGCTGCAGGCAGTGGAGGTCCACCCTTGGTAGCCCTAGGTATAGGCCATTGCAGTAATCATGGTGCAAGGTCACCAAGTTGTGGGCCAGCGTTAGAAGGTCATCAGGTGGTACTGGGTGCTTTATCTGGGAGACATTCTTCAGATGATTAAAAAAAGTACTTTTTATTTATTTATTTTTATTTATTTCGTTTTTATTTAGTTTTTGTTGACCTGGTAAGTGCACTAGACAAATTCTGCCTATTTTCAGGCATGACCCTGGGGAAGGGGGATACAGATGAATGACAACTGATCTTGAACCAGATTAAGTTGTTGGTGGTATTTTCAGTGAATTGACTTGACAACGGCCGACACTTGAGTCTTAAGTGTCAGTCCACTTTCAAACATGACACCCAGATTTTGCACCGAATCAGAGGTCCTCAGTTGGTTGCCCCCCAGTCAAAGCCCCGATGGCTGCCCAGCAGAAGATCCCTCTACCTGATGACCTGGGTCCTCAACCAACACCTCAGTCTTATCTGGATTCAGACTGAGCCAGCTGGCACTCATCCAATCCTGGATCTCAGTGAGCAGTTGTTAAATACTGTAACAGCATCATATTGTCCTGGCACAAAGGACAAGTACAGTTGAGTATCATCTGTATAACAGTGAACATTAAACATGTATTTATTATTTATTTATCAAGACTTTGGAAATGCACCTTTAACCCAAGGCTCATTTACAAAGGTTCCACATCGGTAAAACAGACAAGTAGGGTACAAAAACAGGATACAGTTAGCTACAAAAACATGCAATAAGGTAAACAATACTGAGCAGCCAAAGGAGTTGTCCGATAATGTAGCAAGCAAATTCATAGCAGGATATAATACACTAAATGAAAGAAGCCAATGCTAGAGTAGCAAGGGCAGAGGCAAGAGATGGGCTGGTAGACAGGAGCAAGGGAAGGTAGGGTAGAGGGGTATCACCCCACCACAATGACTTTTTTCCAGAGAACACCACCACAGCAACAAATCTTGCCACGTCGAGATTGGTCACTGTGGTAGTCCACTGTCTGCCGATGCAGCGATTCCTGATGTTGCGCCCCCCCAACCCCGAACCAACTCCAACTCAGAAAAACACTTTGCCCTGTTGGAAACAATGCTGACTGTTGCCATTGTTCCCATCACTGTTGGAGGTGTCAACACTGACACTGTCAATGTATTGACGTGGAACCAGGTGGGAGGGGAGGAGAAGCTCAGAGAGCAATGTCAGAGGGGGAAAAGTGAGGGTAGGGATGTGGGAGAAGAAGAGGGGGCTGTGGTATGACAGGTGGGAGGGGAAGGAAGTGATGAGATAATTTAGATGGAATAGGGCAAATGTGACGAGGAGGGTGTAGGTGTTATGAAATCAACCTGGCACCAAGAGCAGGGAGTGAGTGGAGGAGGGGGCAGTAAGTGTGGAGTAGGAGATGGATATGGTATGGACACAGAAGCTGGTAGAAACTTGGAGAAAGCGAACAGGAAGGGGAGGAGAAACTGTGAAGTGTGAAGAGGAGGCGACAAAGGGGAAGGCAAGAGGGGGAGCAGGACTAGACTAAAAGTATGACACACAATCACAGGAGGCCTGGACAATGAGGTGCTGGCAAAGATTGCGTTTAAAACTGCCTAGAGTGACAAGGCTGGTAATTTCTGGCAGAAGCGAGTTGAACCAACTTGAGGCTCTAGATTTGAAGGAACGTTATTACTTTTTTATTTATTTTATTAACTCTAGGATTAACACCTTTGATCAAGAACAGCTCATTTGCAAAGGTTCCACTTCAGAGTGTCAGTAGACAAACAAGGTGAACATTATTACAAAAATTATACAGAGGTAGCACAGATGGAAGAGAGCATACAGGTTGCACATCATTATTCATAATTTGAGACAACACATGTTGGGTAACAGTACAGCTAAGACCATTGAATGGATGTGGAGAGACTGGCTCAGACTGAGAACTAAGCAGTGCATAGATAGGTTAGATGTGGAGGAAATTGGGGAAAAACAATAGGGAGGGTAGTCCCAGAGGACAGGGCAGGCTAGAGGGGGGAGTGAAAGCACTAGTTGGGTGGGGGTAGGGGACGGGGAGCTAAAAGTGCTGGTGTTGGTGGGGATGGAGTGGTGGTAGCAGTGGGTAGCAGAGGGGAAATAAAGAGGTGGACTAGGTAGCAGAGAATTATTGGTGAGGAGCAGGAAAGTCTGAAGTGCTAGGGGATGTAGGAGCTCTAGGTGAAGCAGTCGCAGCTACTAGAAGAGGTGAGGTGTACCTGGAGCAGCCGTTTGAAGGGGCCAATTTTAGAAGCAGTCAGGATATCCCAGTTGAGAGCATTATACCAGTGCGGTGCCCTGTAGGCAAATGATCTCTGTCCCATAGAGGTCCGACATCTGGAACCTGGTAGGTTTGATTGCTGGTGTAGCGGGTACGCTTAGTGGTACAGTACATGTTTAGGAGCTTTTCGACACCTGGTGGCATGAGGCCTAGAAGCACCCTTTTACTAGCAGGCAGGTCTGATACTGGATCCTACAAAGGAGTGGAAGCCATCCAGATTGGGCATATAGCTCACAGGTGTGAGTAAGGTGGGCAGCGCCAATGAGTAGTCTACAGGCTTTGTTTAGTGCCACCATTACCCTACAGAGGGCAGTCGGTGAGGCAGAGCCATAGATGGCTAGACCATAGTCAATGATGGAGGTGACTGAGCTGTGGATTGCCAGATGCAGAGCATCTGTAGTCATACAATGCTTGTGCCTATTTAGCATTCCAATTTGAATGTTTACGGCCTTGGCAACATTCTCGATGTGTTGTGTGTAGGAGAGGAAGTTATCCAATGTGATCCCAAGGTATTTGAAATGCTTGACCTGCTCGAGCTGGGCATCAGAGCCATTCCAACTCGAGCGGCTCGAGATGGGCATCAGAGCTGTTCCAGATGTTGAGGGAATGGGCTTTATGATTGATACGCACACTGCTGAAAAGCATAACCTTGGTTTTGATGAGGTTCAGGATCAATTTGTGGGCAGTGAACCATTCTTCTACCCTCACAAAGTCAAGCTGTAGATGATGTTCAATGAGATTTGAGTCCTGTTGGCTGGTAAAGTTGACAGCATTGCCTACATATAGTAACATTCTCTGGTGACAGGCACTAGGGAAATTATTCATGAACAGACTAAACAGTAATAGTCCTAGGATGGAACCTTGGGGGATGCCTGAGAGGACTGACTTCTGATTCTAGGTGGTGCTGGCAATCCTGACTTGTTGGAACTGGCCCACAACATAACTTTTGAACCATTGTAGCGCTTCATTGGAGAGACCAATGGAGGAAAGCTGTCTGAGAAGAAGTGGGTGGTTAACAGTGTCGAAAGCTTTTGTTAGGTCAATGAACACCGCACCAGCACAGTTTCCCTGATCAAGTGTGTTGTGGACGAAAACCTTAAACTCCGAAAGGGCAGTGGTGGTACTGTGCCCTTTTCTAAATCTATGCTGTTGAGGGCATTGGATTTCATATTTCTCCAGATATTCAACTAGCTGGTCTGAGACTATGTGTTCAAGTGCTTCGGATAGTGGAGGAAGAATGGAAATAGGCCTGTAGTTGGTGTGAAGTGCCCTGTCACCACTTTTATGCACAGGTGTGACAAGTGCCTGTTTCCAGCGAGATGAAAACTGTGCTGATCTAAGTGAGAGGTTAAAGATCCTTGTGATAGGCAAAAGGATTTCTTTAAGGACACGTGAGATTAGTTTGAGATCAAGAGAGTCACTGCTGGTACAAGGTTTATGGATGGCCTTGCGAATGTAGGTTCTTGCCAGGTGAAGTGGAGTCTCTTTGAAATGGAACTGTGGGGTGCTGCTGTCAACGGAAGTGTCAGCAGGGTGAGTACTAGCGTTAGGTGTGTCAAAGAAATCAGGCGGCAGTAAGCTACCCAGATCTGAGAAAGCATCATTGAAGGTACTGGCAATTACTCTGAGATCAAGAACTGAGGCTCCATTGATGTTAAGCATTGTGGGTGGTAGCTTGGGATCTTTTCCCGTGAGATCTTTTAGGTTGCACCAAAACTTTTTCCCATCTCCCCATGAGTTAGTGAGTGTTTCCCTGAAGTAGTTACTTTTACTGGTTCGAACAGCACGCATACATTCATTTCTGGCAGCTTTATATCTTTGGATGTCCACTTGCCTGGATGAGGCTCTTGCACAATGCCAGACGTTGTCCCTCAGTTTCATCTGAGATATTAGCTTGGGTGTTATCCATGGGTTTGGGTTCCCTCTTACCTTCATCTTCCTGACAGGTGCAAAGGTACAACAGGCTGCAGTGAATTCTGAGATGAGGAGTTCCAGCGCTGTGTTAATATCGGTAATAGCGTCTAGTGGGGACCAGTCCAAGTTTCGGAGATGAGATTTGAATGATTCAAGGAGACCCCACTTTAATACCCTTGCATATATAAACTTGGGTGGGGTGGGCTTACAGAACTTGCTGGACCAGACAAAGGTAATGGGGGAGTTGTTACTAATGGTGTCAGGGAGCACATCCACTTGGGAAAATTTGTTCAGGATGGTTAGTCAGGATCCAATCATGCAGGGTGTGAGAACCTTCCTTGTAGTTACATCTAGTGGGGGTGGTGACAAGCTGGGTGAGGTGCTACGCTGCGGCAACGTCCTTATAGGAGCAGATGTCAGACAAGAGCCAGTTTATGTTGAAGTCTCCTAGAATTATTGTTTCTGAATTAAGATGCTGTCCCCTTAGATATTCCAAGATGTTGTTGAAACCAATAGATTGCTCTTTAGGGGGAAGGTACACAGGGGCTATTGTCAGCGCTTTGTTGTGTGCCCCAAGGAGAATTTTTATGGCAAAGACCTGGGATGGGGATGCAGGGTTTGGTACTAGTAGGGCGTGTCCTATGTAGGTGTTCCTGAGATAAATTGCACAGCCTCCACCCCTTTTTGTAGTCCGGTCCTGCCTGTATATAATATATCCAAGGTTAGCGACTGCAGAGTCGGGAATTTTTGGATTAAGCCAAGTTTCAACAACAGAGAGGATGTCGGGATTGTGTTGCAGAACCCAGGTACGGAGATTATCAAGCTTGCTGAGGAGGCTGCAGACATTGAGAGAAGCAATCGTGAGGGTCCCACCCTTCCTTTGACCTGGTAGTGTGGTTGGTCCAGTGGGTCCAGGATTAGGGTGGATATTGCCAGACAGGAGAAGTACAGTAGCATTAGCAGGATTCTCAAGAGGTAACCTTTGAGCATTTCACAGACAAGCTTGGGGGGTAGCTGTCTTTTACCTTTAGAACAACAGTTGGGCATATGCACTGTGAGGCAGAGCAGTAAAACTGAAGGGGGGTAGTACACAATAGTGTTTGGGGTCTGTAACCTCTGAAGGTATGATAAGATCCAGCTAGAAATGCCTGGGTCAATGTGGATTTGTGCAGGTATTCCTGTGACCATGCCAGGATCGTAATGCATGCTTTTATGCAAAGTGTGCAGACATGGAGGTTGTTTCATGGTGCCATACAGGACGCTAGGGCAGGTGCCATCATCAGAATTATTCTGAGAGCCTGATTTAGGGTGTCCATGATTGTGGCAAGCAGTGTCTGAGGTGCAGAGCCCTTATACTTGGGCTGGGACAGTGCAGCAGTCTCACCAACAGCCAGCTCAGAAAACTGGAGGTCTAGGGCACACTTAGCAAGACAGGTGATCTTGAGGCTGGTAGGGCAAAGTTTTGGGGATGTAAACAGGTGTAGGGTAGAAGACAGTGGGTGTGCTTTTGTCCAAATGGGGAGCTTTATAGATGTGCAGTTACTGGACCAACAGAGATGGAGAAAAATGAGTGAGCAGGAAGCTAGTGCAGTGCCCTATGAACCCTGCACTAGGTCAACAGAATAGTAAGCGAGGGCTAGTCCAAGTAGACGCCAGCGTGAGAGGTCTCAGGGCACCGTAGGATTTTTACAGCAAGACTGTAGCTTGCCAGTATTCAGTAGAGGCAGTGGATAGCCAATGGGCTGTACACAAGATGTAGAGGGAGGTGCTACAGTGTATCTAATGGAGGCCTGGGAGGGAGTGGTGGGGTGGGAAAATAATTTCAGTCTGCTGGAATTACTGTAACAAACTTAGCGGGAGAGTAAGCAGGCTGTGGAGCAGGTAGAAAGGTGCTCCAATCAGCTAGTGTCTGTGGCCAAAACGGCCCAATCAGGGGCAGAGAGGAAAATGACGTACCAATTGGGTGGCAGCAGTGCCTGGTCAGCTCCAGTTGGCACTTTCGCGGACGTATCTGCTGGCATATCCAGGGATGAGTTCCAGGAGGGTGGCTATGGGACTTAGGTGCAGGTGGGCTGGCGGCGTCCGCAGAACCGGCTGTTGTAGATTCTGCCAACTGTTCCGTTGCATTGCTCAGGCGGGTCCCTAGTGAGGCAAGGGAGAAAGAGACCGTGGGTTTAGTGGGAAATTGGAACAGTGCAGTCTGGGCGGGACTGGTGGCAGGCTGACGGGGGGGTAGGGATGGAAGAGAGAGTTAGGAAGAGACAAAGGCAAGCATGAAGATCGGCAGGGGAGGGGTTGCTACAGAACAAAAGGATGTAATTAATGAGTGCACACAAGGGGGAAGTAAGAAGCAGGCTAGTGGGTGGGGAGTGCATCCAAGTTCAGTGGAGTGAGATCTAGGTTGGGGAGGGCTGAGACAGAGAAGAAAATGGAGAAGAGATGAGCAGCCTAAGTGGAGGGGGCAATGCTAAGGGCACACCAGTGCGGACATAGGGTTATAAAGCAGTTGCAAGACTTGTCTAACAATAGATTCGTACAAAACGTCTTAGTCAGCCTATGCTATCGCTAAGCAGGTTTAGGAAAAAAACAACATACAGAGTAGCAAATGGCAGTTTAAAATTCACTGTGGCTAAAGACAAGATCTTACCCAATGAATAATTTCAGTCTGCTGGAATTACGGTAACAAACTTAGCTGGAGATTAAGCAGGCCGTGTAGTGGGTAGAAAGGCGCTCCAGACCAAAATGGCCCAATCAGGGACAGAGAGGAAAACACCACACCAATTGGGTGGCAGCAGTGTCTGGTCAGCTCCAGCTGGAGCTTTAGCAGCCGTACCTGCTGGTGTATCCAGGGCTGAGTTCCAGGAGGTCGGCTATGGGACTTAGGTGCAGGCAGGCTGGTGGCGGCCGCAGAACTGGCCATTGTAGATTCCGCCAACTGTTCCCTTGCACCACTCAGGCAGGTCCCTTTCAGCAGATGTTCCAATCAGCAGCAGCCCCTGCTCAGAATGCAGCAGCAGTCCTGGAGTCCAGGGTGGAGGTGTGGGGCTGAACTGATGGGTTCCCTACAGCAGGCGAGGAGGAGGATCGTGTTTAAGGGCTCAGCATCTCCTCGCTTTGATTTGCAAGAGCAGCGCAGATGGCAGAAGGCTAGCAGGGAGGGGCAGACAGTGGCAGCAACACAGGCCCTCCTCCGGAAAAAGAGCCAGAGAGAGACATTGCCCCAAAACCCCGATCCTCAGATTTGTTCATGAAAGGATTGCTCCTAAACGAATGCAGCACCTGATTCTGTCCATGCCATCGATTTTTGCCTTTTTTCCTTGCCTGGTCCCAAATAACTGTAACATTGCCCTTGAGTAGTGCGACAGTGGGGTACTGAAAATGTTAGACATTCTGAACTTCTGGTTGGGCAGCAGACACAGTGAGGAGTCAGTATAGTATGTACACTAGGGGGCGTGAGATCCAACAAGATTTGTTTAGCTAGGATGCAGGTCTGGTACCTGAGTCTGCCAGTTAGTTGGAGCCAGTTTGCTTTCTCGTAGATATCACAAGTGTGGGAAAAGTGAGGGGCTGAGGTTAGGAGATGACAAGCCTTGTTTAGGGCTATGGCTAAGCGTTAGAGTGCAGAATCAGTTGCAGATCTGTATATCACCAGCCCATAATCAATAATGGAGATAACAGAGCTCTGGACTGAATGTGCTGAGATACTTCATGGACTGATTTGGAACTGATAATGTCATTGACTCAGAGTTTATCCTTAATGCACTCAATCTGATACTTATTACCTCCAAACATGTGACACTGTCATGGGGTCACTCATGGCACCCTCCTACGGGCAACATTTGTATGGGTTGGTGGGAGGAGGTTGCCATTTATGACCATGGGGCAACTCCTTTGTAAACAGGATCACATTTTGTAGAGGTAAGTCAACAGTATTTTGTGCATATGGTGTGGTACAGTATAAGAAGCAGAGAGATTTGTTCAGTTGATTAACAGCAATGACAAACCATTCAGTTTACCTGTGCCATGGACCAGATCAGTATTTCATTCTTTGACGCTACTTTGCTTGGCCATGTGGATGGCAGGATTACTACCAAGGTTTGCCAAAAACCTCTGTCAGGTAATACCCTGCTCAGAGTTGACAGTTGCCACCCTGACCACTTGATCAACGGTATGCCATATGGCCAGTTTCTTTGCATCCAACTTAATTGTTCAGAATTGGCAACATTTGACACACAGGCTGCTGAATTACAGTACTGAATAGATGTTTGGAGAGGGAGTACAATCAATCCCAACTGGATCAGGTCAAGAATCAAATCAGAAACAGGGAGAGGAGGGAACTAATCACTCCCCATCTGCCAAAAAGTTATTCTGTACATGGGTGCCAGAAAATTGTAAAAGATGGGGGTGCTAAAAGTCGGAAGGGCACTTGTTACAGTACAAAGGGCACTTTTTCCAAACCAGTTGTTGATATACAGAAATATAATAAATGCACATTTATAACAGTAATAATGTTATAAGTACATTTATAGGCTGCATATGAAAAAATTTAAATAGTTTTAAATGCATGTATAATTTTAAATAAAACAAAAATAGCTTCCCAAGCAACAGCTGCACAGTACAGACAGACTGCAGCCAAGGTAGGGTTGGGCAGGGGCACACTGCACAGACATGATGGACCAAGGGTTCCCTTCATTCCTTCACACTACAGTGCATTTAGCAGTAAGATGTAACATATTACAGGGACCAGGGGCGCCCCCCCTTCTCTCAGTATAAAGAAGGATCCTTTGAAGTAAATACATCTAAATAAAAGGCAAACAACAATCCTTAAAAAGGGAAAAAGCAAGGCATTTAAATTATAGCATGCTCTGCAGGGAAACATGTTTCTTGTCTCTGTTCCTGCACTCACTGTCTACCCCCCTCTCCATGGCAGCTGTTCAACACACAATGATAATAACAGCAGTAACAACTCTGAGGTACCAATATTTAAATCTTTTTTTTTGCTTTCTACTTTCTCCCTCCCCTGGCCCTGGTCAGCCTTTCTCATCCGGCTACTGTTCCTAGCCTTCGTTCCCTTCAGGCCCTCACCCTTGTGGCCCCCACAGCTTACCCCCCATGGTGGGGCAATGATGGGGAGCCCTCTACTCACCCGTCCCAGGCAGGATGCGGCACAGGGTGTTATCTCCAGGAACGGAGTGCCAAGGGACAGCCATCAAGCTGCCACAACCAGCCAGAAGGGTCTTTTCTGTTTTCTCTCCTGCTGGAGCTTTAGCATGCAATGACACCAGCGACTGGCACATGCATGCATCCGCACGCTTCCCCACCCAGTGTCTGCCAAGCTCCAGCCCCCCATTAAGTCGACAGTGCTGCGCCAACCCCCAGCCTCCACCAGGGGTCAGATGCACACCAACTGAAGGAGCTCCCCTCCCCAGAAATGGAGAGCAGTCCATTGGATGCTCGATCCACCTCCTTCCCTGCCAACCCCCAACAACCTGCGCTCATTCCTGAACACGGGTTGTCAGCATGGCACAAGGTGCAATGACCAGCACCTCAGCCCTCAGCGCCACCGGGCCGGCCATGAGGTAGCCAATATAACTAACTAAGGAGAAAAGACCTGGCTACCATTACCCTGCTGACTAAAGCTACAGTCATGTTTGCTAGCCAGAAAGGTGCGTCTGGGCCTACCACCCTGTGCTTTAACAAACTGCTTCTGCACTGTCTCCAACCAATACAACAGCAGGAGCATGGCCAGTAATCTATATTGAGTGCACTAAAGTTCCCCAACAGCAGCATCCCCCTCTTTTCTGCCCTTTTGCCAGTGGCTTCCACCAGTACCTTATCACTTTTATCACATTCAACACCTTTGTTCATTGTGCTAATTATTTTGCTCTCATCCCACTAGAACCACTTACCTGTTAGTAATGCACCTGATAGGTGGCATTGTGTTCCAGATCAGTTCAGTCTAAAATGGGATTTACTTAAATTTTGAGAGGATGATGCAGAGATCAGGTTGGATTAACCACTGACTTTTCATAATATAATGCTCCCAAAAAATGACCTGGATATCAAGTTCAGGACCACAAACCATGCATCTCAAACTATGCAAATGCTTTATTCCAATCCGCAGTACAGTACTCATATATCACACCTTGCCATCAATTTTAAGCTTTTTGAGCAATTAATCTGATACTTTTTCAAATGACAAATATATGGAAGTATGCTTCTTTGAATTATGCCATGCTATATCTGTAAAAAGTGCACAAAATACAAAACAGGCAGATACAGATATTAATACCCCATTTTACACTTCAACTGTGCTGTGCAGAGTAACTCTCAATGAGAATAATCTGCGCTGAATCAGAGAGTACTTATAAAACTAATAATAATACTGAGAAATGCTAGGTGTTATTTTATTTCTAGTGGTGGTTAAATGGCTATGGATCTCATAAACAAACTGAGCAGCACTTCATACTGTTAAATAATTTTATTAAAACATTTTGATGACTGCCTTACACAACATCAATACTGTAAGGTAGGGAAGTCAAGTTACTACACATACAGGATCACTGTGTACTCTTAATATACAAGTTTCAAGTTTATTTGCAGGAAAACTCCATTGAACATGCTCATTAACAGGGCATAATAAGGTAATATAAGCCCTTATGTGATTAATTTTTGTCATCTGAAATCTCCAGATGTAGATAATACGTGATTGTGTCAGATGTAGTATTATCAGGGGTTAACTCTTCCACCTATGCTTCTATGTTTCTATTTTTCTAAGAAACAGTTACTTAAAAGCACAGCATACTACAACAAATCTACATTTTTCACAATTCCAGTAGGGCAGTACCTGTACCGATCAATGCCTCTTAGGATGTGTCCCAATTTGTAGAGGATCATTGTCAGTTTCCCACTGCTAAGGTATAGTAGAAGAAATCCAGACCCCTGTTAAATCTTCCACCAGTTGACTGCATACAGAGCTATCTTTTGAGTCTAACTTCTCTGTCAACTCACTGGGTGGGAATTAAAAAAACAAAACAAAACATTCCTGAGGCCATAATGATCTGTACAGATTGGTCCAGCAGATCAACTGGCCTCTCTTTGTGCATGTGAGACACATACAAGTGGAGTGCTGGACCAATTAGTAATAAAACGAGAATTGTAAATCTCTGGATCTGTCAGTTCAGAGCTGAGCCCCACTGTCATAGGGCTGACCCCCTGCTATCTTTACAACATACAGCTGGTAAACATCTCCTCTCCTATGCTCCTCTTTAAATCAGCATGGGAAGATTAACCCCTTCACACCTGAATTATTTCAGCCTGAAAGACACATTGGCTCTTTTTCAATTTACTTCTATATAATTTTGGTGAAATTAATAAACTTTACAGATATCTGCTGATGGTCTCTAATTCAGTTCCTGCAGCAGTCCTACAATTAGAACTTGGTCAATACTCACTAAGCTCAAAGATTCTGGAAAGGAGGATTCTTTTTCTTTTGAAGTTGTTTCTTCTCTCTAATGATCGGCTTCCCTCCTGGTGCTTGGAGGAGGAGACAAAATATCTTGACTCGGGTTTCCTCTCCTCCTCCATGCAACTGATAAAGAAACAGCTTTAACCCCTAGGTTTGGGGAATATTTTAACAGATTTATATATGAAGTCTTGGAATGAAGTTAAAAACAAAGCTGTATCTAGAATTACAGATCTTAATATTCAAAACAAACATTTACGCTTAAGTGCTTTGGTTGGTATAAACAGTTAAAAACTATAAACCTTATTGAACCTTACAACTTCTGACTAAACCTAATAAGAGACATCTGATATGTAGATTTAGAATGGAATTATACAATTCTAACTATATACATTATTTGCAAAAAAGACCTGGGCCCGGATATTCAAAAGGGTTGTGCCATGCGCAACAGGGTTGCGCATGCTCAAGTCCAAACTTGCTCCATTCTGCGATATTTAGCAGGAGGCAGTTGCGCCACAGAAAACAGGCTGAGCAACAGCACAATGCAAATGAATGCATGCTCAACTGGAGGGGAGGAACCATGCATAAACTGCACAGCCCGATATTCAGTCGGGCTGTGCAGAGTTGTGCAGGCGCAACCCCCAACCTGTGCCTGCACAACTTTGAGCCAAAAAAAAGGGCTTAAGTTGAGGGCCACCCACAGGTGAGCTGCTGTATTGCAGGGTGCAACACAGCAGCTGCCACCTGTGGCTGGCCCCCAACTCAGTCCCTGTGCCCCCCACCAGCCCGATTGTGGGCATCAATGTGGCCCCCCCTCCCGTTCACATCCCTGGTGGTCCAGTGGACCGTAATGCCCGATCGCAGGCAGAATGTAATAAGAACCCCCAGTGCCCGATCTCGGCAGCAATGTAGCTCCCCACCTCCTCCCGTACATCTCCTGGTGGTCCAGTGGACCGAAATGCCCGATCACAGGCAGAAAGTATACAGACCCCCACATCCCATGTGCCCAATCGCGGGCAGAAAGTATAAGACCCCACATCCCATGTCTTGTGATGCGGGCAGAAAGAATACAGAACCCCCCACATCCCATGTGCCTGATCGCGGGCAGTAAGTAACTTGCCCCCAAAACATCTCCCTGGTGTCTAGTGTGGCCCCACCACCCACCCATGAGCCCCACCACCCCGCTCCCCGGCGGCAGCGGGCGGCAGCATCCACCCGCCCTGCCACACCCACCGCCGGCCGACTGACTGAGCCGGGTAGGCTGCAGCCCATTGGTGCAGAGCTAGAGCCAATGGGCATGCAGCCCATACTGTACATGACAGTCCAGATTTGTGAATGAAGTCATACTCTATATATTTGGCCTCTGTGTTTTCTTTATCTGTGATATGTATTATAATGGCTTTAACTTAATTTTATTGTTTTAGTCTCCCTTTTTTTCTCTCTGGATTTATGTCTTCTGAAATGTGGCCATTGTGAAACTATTTTCATTATCACAAACTAGTAGAGGAATAGAAATACTATGCTAATTTTTAATATAATAAGTTTCAAACATTAATTCTATTTTTGACTTGATGTGTAAGGGCTGGTTAGGAGATGCTTTTTGATGCCATTTTTGGATATTTACGTAAAACATTTATCTGACTGGGGGTTATTATTAATGTATTTTTTGTTGTAGGTCTTTATTTTTCCTGTTTTTTTCTTAATTTGGTGGTGTTATCTGTTGTCATAACACCTTTGATAATTAAGCAATATTGCAGAACAGGGTGTGTGTCGTGCTGGGGTAATGTCATGCCTTGGGCGATGGCAGCAGGAGGTTGCAGGATGAGTGTATTCAATGCCCAAGAAGTGACATTATCCCACAACAGCACACACCCTGGAGTGCATTATTGCTATTATACAAAAAAAATGAAAGTAAAAAATACATATAAAGTGCATTCTTACTTAACTTTTCAAAGGTAAGTTTATAGTGAAAAAATAGTACTGCCGTATAGTTTTGCCCAATATGTGGTGTTGTTGTGTCTCACTGTGTTCCCTCCCCCCAGGTGCATGTGTCTCATTTTCCTCCCCCCCCCCATACTGGGTGACAACAGTGCTTCAAGAATAGCGCTGCCAAAACTGCATTTCAGAAACCACATCTGCACTGACAGTGACACGGGTTGTATAGCGCAAGTCAGTTACCGCTACCCTGTAGTTGTCAAGGCAGACGGGATGAAGTGGCTGAGTAGGTAGCAGTATGGTGCCTGTCTGAGCTGCTTCTGTGATGGACAGGCTAAGGCACTAGCAGCAACAGCAGTGGTTTGGATCTTGGTCATGGGGGACACAGTGAGGAAGGGTGCAGCAGCTTAAACTGAGGGGTAGGAGACAGGGGCATCAGGATGAGATACTGTATTTCTAGTTATACACATACATGATGTATTTTCACACAAAAACCCTCAAAGAACTGAATTTTGTCAGTTCATACAGTACATGTTCCTGAAATAGCAGGTGTTTGTCAGTCTGACATAAAAAAATCTCACATGAACCAATTTATGGAGGCTACATCAGAGACAAACTACTTCTATGAATTAACAAAATTTAGATTTATTTTATATCCATTAAACTACTCTGTGTTATATAGCCAGAAAACAGTGCAGAGTTTTGATGAGAAAGAATTGAGAGCTGTAATACAGACATGGTGATTTCTCACAAACATTCATACTTCTTCCGTTGAGCACTGAAATGCAAATGATCAGCTTTTTTGAGAACATAATTTTAGATTTTAAGCTAATGTGTCTAAACACAAACCAGATGGGTTAGTAAAAAACTTGGAGTGAAACAATTAGCTCTACAGACTGCTCTGACTGGGAAGTGTAACAGCTGCTTCAGTCAGTCAGGGACTTATGTGCTGAAGCAGCAGGCTAGGCCAAAATGATGTCCTCTCTCTGCAGGCCTCACTGACAGGGACAGACAAATTGTCACTGTTTTCAGTTACTGCAGAGCACATTAACAAATGCTGATTTAAGGAAAACCACAAAACCAAGACGCATTAAATCTTCAGGAAGCACATATCATAATATTGGGACTTGAATTCATGTGAATTCAAGCTTTTATTAAAAATATGGAAACATTGGTACAGTTAATCTTTAATGCCATGCAGATGATGATATACATATATATATATTTTTAGCATTTCCGAACAGTGACATCAAGTAACAACAAGCATTACAACTAGTTGTGACTGAGGGCATCATGACAGCAGTATCCAGATGTCTTCCCTCATGACAGAGCTCGTCACTGCACCACTGTGGTGTGGTACTTACTGTGACAGTGACACGACTTGCATCCTTTGGTAAGGAACTTGAGGGTGTCATCATACCTCCAGGCATTTGAAGGACTGAACTGAGGTATGGATGGAGAATGGAGGTGGAGGCATTTTGGGGGGGGGTGCCAAAGACCACGATCATAACCTTTTTTAGCACTGAGAAAAGGAAGATTTCATTCTGCCAAACAGCGGTGATGAACCCTCAAAAATTAAGCAATTTTAATGGTGAAAGCATATGGGAGAAGATAGCTGTATGAACAATGAAGCAAGGTTCTGATACTGTATTTCAGAGTGCCTACTAATAACAAAACAGCATCCTTTTATGTCACATAGCTTATTGGTACTAATAATGCAATAACATTCCTATACTCTGTAGTTTTAAATTACACTATGGCCATGTCATTCTGTAATGTCTTTTTTTGAGGGACCTCTGAATCATTAAACTGGCCACCTCTTTTGAGAACCAGCGCAGTTTTTTTCCCGCTTGCGTTTACTGACTTTCCCGAAACAGAGGTTTGTTGCCTTTGCTATGGCCCCTTGCAGTTTTTCCCCACTGTTTCTCCACTCCACCCAAGTCTTGCCACCCTGCCAGAGCATTCCTGAGACATTCTCCCATCTTTGTAAAGTTGGTCCTCCTGAAGTCAAGGACCCTCACCTTTGTGATAGAGGTGATACCAGTACCAAGGGTCAGCACAGCCAGGAAAAGAAGAATAGAGGATTTTAATGACTGGCTGAGGAAATAGTGCATGGAGGAGATGTTTATCTGTATTGGGGACTGGGAGGAGACCTGGTCAAACAAAGCACTCTTTTCACCAGACAGGCTACACCTCAGTAGGGAGGGTTTGAAGGTACTCAGGGACAAACTGGGAGAATACATAACCAATACACTTAATTTAAACTACTGAGGGGGGCAACAGGCATGCAGGCCCACAGACTCTGAGAAAGCGGGTCAGTGACCCCCCCCCACAGCGATGGAAGAAGTCTGAAGGGTGGAGGTAGAAGGGGCAAGAACACAGTTAGCAAAGGGTGGAGGGGTGAGGAACACATAACAAGGTTATGTGGAGGAGTGCACACAGAGGGGATAAATGTGAATAGAAGAATAGAGAGAAGAGAAGGAAGGTCAAATTCTAGGTGGTGTCTCTGAATGTGTGGAGTTTTGGAAACAAGATGAACAAGCATAGCTGCAGTAACTGAGACTTGGGCAACATCACACCATGACTGGGACCTTGTGATTACTGGATGTAAACTATACAGGTGGGTCAGGAAGGGGGAAGGGTGGCAGTTTATATCAGGGAGTGAATAACTTGCACAAGGGAGGAGCTGAAGAAAGGGGAGGTAGAGGCATTATAGGTTCAATTAAGGCCCAATAGAGGGACAATGGTGAGGTTGGGGGTGGTTTACAGACCACCCAATCAGGATGAGGAGAAGGACAGGGAACTGAGCTCACAAATATTGGAAGCTGTAGGGAAAGGAGAGGTGGTAATTGTGGGGGACTTCAACATGCCCAGGGTGGACTGGAACATAGAAACCACAACATGTGCTAGGAGTCAGGTGATCCTGGAAGGACTGCAGAGTGGATTCCTGACTCAAGGCATCACAGAACCAACAAGATCTGAGGCAATTCTTGATCTGGTGCTCACAAATGGGGAGTATTTATAGCAAATAATGGTCAGTGAGCCACTGAGTGGAAGTGACCATTGCGCAGTGTGGTTCCAGTTGGATATGAGCAGAGAAAGCATCCTGACTAAGACCAAAATCTTGAATTTCAGGAGGGCGAACTTCAGGAAAATGGGTGAAGTGCTAAGGATCCACGTGGCAGACATAAGAGCAGATATGGGGGTGGATAAAATGTAGTCCATTATTAAGGAAGGAATACTGGTTGCCACAGATAAGTGCATTAGGCTCAGGGGGAAGGACACAAGAGCCAAAGTGCCCAGCTGGTTCAGTTCTGGGGTTGCCCAGGCAGTAAGGGAAAAGAGGTTGGCTTATAGAAAATTCAGGAAGGCCAAGAGAGATGGTTAGGGAAAATTACCTAAGGTTGGCTAGTGAGGCAAGTAAGGAAGTCCAGCGAGCAAAGGCAAAGAAGGTGCTGCAGATAGCAGAAGGAATTAAGAAGGAAGAGAAAGCTTTCTTTCACTATATAAGTGAGAAAAGGGACAAGAAGGAGGGGATTGTTAGGCTTAAGAAAAGGGAGGAATGGGTGGAGGATAATGGGGAAAGGCAGAGATACTAAATGAATACTTCAGTTCTGTCTTCACCAGGGAGAAGGATGGACCAGTGCTTTCAGGAGGGAAAAGAGGAGTGGGGAGGAGGGGAATACAGATGTAGTGATAGAGGAGGGTAAAGTGAGGGAGGAGCTGCTGGCATTGAAGGTGAACAAATCACCAGGCCTGGACAGAGTATATCCAAGGGTACTAAAGGAACTGGCTGATAAGCTGGCAGGGCCACTGGCAGACCTATTTAATAATTCACTAGAGTTAGGTGTGGTATAGCAGGACTGGAGAACAGCACATTGTGCCCTCCACAAAAGCAGTCCCAAGGATGACCCAGGGAATTACAGACCAGTCAGTCTGATCTTCATTGTGGGCAAGCTCATGGAGACCATACTAAAGGAAAGGTTGGTGGAATATCTAGCGGTGTATCGTCTCCAGGATGCGAGGCAGCATGGATTCATGGGAGAGGGGTGATCATATCAAACAAATCCGTTCACTTCTTTGACTGTGTCACTAAGACAGTAGACAGGGGCCAAGTGGTAGACATCCTCTATCTTGATTTCAGCAAGGCTTTTGACTTTGTGGCAAGGCAAGGCAAAATTTATTTAAAAGATGCCCAATCCCAGAGGCTCTGGGCACCGTACAAATTTTAAACAGAATTTTAAAAGCACGAAAATTTTAAAACACAGAATTTTAAACAAATTAAATAAATAAATCTATTACAATCACAGTCTTTGCTGTATATTCTAATCTAAATATCAAAAGCTTGGGAAAAAAGAAAAGTCTTCAAGCGGGCCTTAAAAATATCCATGGTGGGGGCTTCCCTGACTGAAGTTGGCAAAGAATTCCACAGAATGGGAGCTGCAACATTAAAGGCTCTATCACCAGCTGATTTTAGCCTCGTTCTGGGAATGGTCAGGAAGCCACCACTAGAAGATCGAAGAGAGGCGGGTGGGAGGGTTGGTAACAGAAGGTCTGACAGGTAACCAGGGCCCTGCCCGTGTAGGGTCTTATAGGTGAGAATACTCACCTTAAAGAGGACTCTCCACCTGACTGGAAGCCAGTGCAATTCGCATAAAACCAGTGTAATATGACAACACTTTTGCTGCCCAGTCAACAACTGGGCAGCTGCATTTTGCACCAGCTGCAGTCTGCAGAGAGATCCTCCTGTGACCCTGAGATGGAGCGCATTACAGTAGTCAAGCCTAAATGTGACTAAGGCATGTATCAAGGTAGGGAGGTCCAGAGGAGGAACAAGGGGCTTAATTCTGGCAATGTTTCTGAGATAGAAAAAACAGGTATGAACCGTGGAGGATATTTGAGCCTCCATGGTTAAGTTCCTGTCCAGAATCACTCCCAGATTTCGCACCCAAGAGGAGGCCTTCAATGACGCAGCTCCAAGGATGAGCCCAGTTTCTGAGTCAGAGGCCATCCTATCATGAACTCTGTTCGACTCCACTACCAATACCTCCATCTTGTCAGGGTTCAGTCGCAACCAATTGGAGGCCATCCAGTCATTAATCTCAGCCAGACAGATATTAAGCACATCTACTGCATTAGCTGTTCCTGGGGCAAAGGAAAAATATAGCTGAGTGTCATCGGTGTAACAATGAAAGCTCAAATCATATTTCCTAATGATCCCTCCCAGGGGCAGCATGTACATGGCGAACAACATTGGGGCCAGTACCGATCCTTGAGGGACTCCACAAAATAAAGGACTGGGTATAGATGAGGAATTCCCCATCATAACCCGTTGCCTTCTGTTGGTAAGGAAGGACTCAAACCAGTTGATGACAGTACCGTTGAGTCCACATAGCTCCCTAAGGCAGACAAGCAACACACAATGGTCCACAGTGTCAAATGCAGAAGAGAGATCAAGGAGGACAAGAATTGTTCTGTCCCCCCCATCTCTAGCCCTGAGGAGATCATTCTGCACCCGAACAAGTGCAGTTTCTGTGCTATGTCTAGCCTGAAATACCGACTGGAAAGGTTCGTACAATTCGTGAGTCACGAGATGCTCTTCCAACTGAAGCGCTACCACCTTTTCTACCACCTTCCCCAAAAATGGAAGGTTGGATATAGGACGCTAATTCGCCTTGATCTCCGGGTCCAAAGACGAATTCTTTAAGAGGGGTCTCACCAGAGCCTCCTTCAAGGCATCCGGAAAGACCCCCTCAGAAAGGGAGCACTGTACAATCAAGGCGAACACTGGGCAAACAGAGTCAATGCATCTCATTAAAAAACGCGTTGGCACCGGGCCCAGTTCACAAAAGGTATGCTTCATGTTGGCTGCCACCTCAATAACCTCACTAGCCTCCACTGGTCTAAACTGTCCCCAACTAGGCAGTGTGCTCTCAGAACACATCAGGTGACCACTGTCAGCTATAATATTACTAGCTGAAGAAGCCACATGCCGGATCAAGGACACCCTGTCCGAAAAAAAATGAGCAAACTCTTCACAGTCTAAATTAGAAAAAACCCTCCCGGGCTGCAGACAGGCAGGATGAAGAAGCCTGTCCACAGTTCAGAAAAGTAAAGCTGGTTGGTTCTTTCTGGCAGTAATCTCCCTAGACAGGAACACTGCCTTCTTACAGTTGATTGCCTCCTGGTATGCATTATAGTGTGCACCAGGACCAGTTTGTCCTCCTCCAGGCAGGATCTTCTCCAGCAGCACTCTAATCTCTGACCCGTCTTCTTCATTTCCCTGAGCTCCCCGTCAAACCACGGGGACCTCAGGTATGAGTTCTGGGTCATACACAGACAGGTGCGAGGGAGTCGATGGTGTCAGATAGCACCCTATTATAGGTATCAACCCCGACATCAACGCCTCTGACGCACGCAGCACCCACACTAGACAATTTAGCTGCCGCCAAAAAACCCTCAGGGGTCAAACCCCACAAAGGGCGACAGCTAATCATCTCAGCAGGGGAAGGCCTTATGGCGGGAGCCCCAAGTGTGAACTACACTGTGCAATGATTGGGCCAATGTACTTGATTAATCCTGAGATCACTGTGCCCTATAAAAGGTTTATGAGTAAGTTGGTGGATCTCAGGGTTGGTCAAAAGATGGTCAGAAGGGTGGAAAACTGGCTGAGGGACAGAACCCAGAGGATGGTTGTGGGGGGAAGAGTTATCTGGCATCAGAGAGGTAACCAGTGGGGGCCAGCAGGGCTGAGTGCTGGGGTCGGTGTTGTTCAGTATCTTCATCAATGACATTGGGGATGGCATTAAGGGCAAATTGTGCCTATTCACAGATGACACCAATCTCTGTGGGAGAGTGGACACAGCTGAAGGGATATAGGACTTACAGGATGATCTGGAAAAGCTAGGGAGGTGGTCCAGGATCTGGCAGCTTGGCTTCAATGCCAAGAAATACAATTTTATTGGAGCCAAGAATCCCAGAACAGAGTGCTACCTGGGTGGAGTCCTAGTATCTGCATCAGAGGAGGAGAAGGACCTGGGAGTGAAGATCACTAGTGACCTGTAGCATCCCATGCAGTTCAAGAAAGTGGCAGCAAAGGCAAACAAGATGCTGGAATGCATATCAAGGGGGATCAGTAGTAGGAGTGAGGTTATAGTGCCCTTGTACAGCTCCCTGGTAGGGCCTCATCTAGAGTATGGAGTTCAGTACTGGTGCCCACACCTCAAAAAGGTGGGTCAGCAGGGTAAGGCATATGAGGAGAGGTTGAGGACACTGAGCATGTACTGCCTGGAAGAAAGGAGAGAGAGAGGGGACATGATTGGGACCTTCAAGTACTTGAAAGGAATAAATAAGGTGGATAAGGAGAATCTCTTTAAGCTGAGTGGCAACCATAACACGAGGGGGTACATCTTAAGCTGGAGAGTGGGAGATTTAGGAGGGAGGTCAGGAAGCACTACTTCAAAGAGGGTGGTGGACACTTGGCATGCACTGCTGGAAGAGGTGATCTCATTGAAGACAGTGGGCAACATTAAGAGAGGATGGGATAGGCATGGGGGAAGGTAAGAATCATGGGTACTGGTAAGCACAAAAATATTCCCACTATCACCACCCTGCTTGGCGAGTCACTTGACTATGTGACCAAGTTCAAGTACCTAGGTATGTGGATTGACAACAGACTTTCTTTTGCTGATCATATAGATGAGCTCTTAAAAAAACTTAGACACAGGCTTGGACTTCTTTTTTTTTAGAATCAAGCATCTGCTTACCCAGGAGGCCAGAAAAAGCTTATACAAACCACGTTCCTAGCTATCTTGGACTATGCAGACTTCCTGTATGGCCAAGCCCCCAAAAATGCCCTATCTAAGCTTGACAACCTTTATCATAGGGCCTTACGATTCATCTCAGATGTGGCATATAATACCCATCACTGTGTACTCTATTCCATGGTAGGGTGGACCTCGCTTATGTTCAGGAGACAAAGGATCTCTATACTATGGACCTATAACTCTATACCTAAGATGCTACCCTCCTACATTTCTGACTATCTTCCCTCCTGCACCTTACAAAACTATGCCTTGAGAAGCCTTTCGTACATCTCACTAGCTGTGCCGAAAGTTTTTTTGATAATTTTCTGTTTCCCATGGTTCTCTTATTAAAAAGGGTGAGGGCAACATCAATGGAACTTCTAAATTGGATTATTGAAAAAAAAGGGAGATGTGGCTCTCAACCTCCAGACACAGGAAATTAATTTTCATATAAAGTATTTCCAAGATTTATTTTCTTAATCAATGTTTCATCATAAATGACACAGTTCCATAAAATTTTCTCTTTTTCATAGAACAATTTTTTCACTTTGAGCCAGCTTTTGTTAATCTTTTCTAGCCCTCTCTCATATTTTATCCAAGTAGTTATGTTTCCAGATCAACATGTCCCTTCATCAGACCACAGAGTAGCTTAATATGCTGGCTGAAAAATTTATTAAAACAATATATTAATATTCCTGTTTCTGTTCCTCTCTCTCTATCACCAAAAATCTTATAAGTAATAATAAATACACTGACTAGATTTCAGCTCAATGGACCCATGGAAAGCTTGCTTAACTAAATTCCTGCAACCAAATAAACGCATAATCAACCTTCTTAGAAATTCCATGTTAGATCTTAACATCAGAAGCTCATAGCGGTACATATCAGGTTTGCTCTGTACATTTATACATCTGAATGCTAATATTTATCATTATTATTTAAGAAGGTTGATTATGTCTTTATTTGGTTGCAAGAATTTAGTTAAGCAAGCTTTCCATGGGTCCACTGAGTTGAAATCTAGTCAGTGTTTATTATACTCTAAGAGGTTTGTTCCTACCTATTCATAATAATGACACTACACATTATTTATTATTATTTATAAGATTTTTGGTGATAGAGAGAGGAACAGAAACAGGAATATTAATATATTGTTTTAATTAATTTTTCAGCCAGCATATTAAGCTACTCTGTGGTCTGATGAAGGGGCACGTTGATCCTGAAACATAGCTGCTTGGACAAAATATGAGAGAGAGCTAGAAAAGATTAACAAAAGCTGGTCCAAAATGAAAGAAATCGTTCTCTGAAAAAGAGAAAATATTATGGAACTGTATCATTTATGATGAAACATTGATTAAGAAAATAAATCTTGGAAATATTTATGTGAAAATTAATTTCCTGTGTCTGGAGGTTGAGGGCCACATCTCCCTTTTTTTCAATAATCTTAAAGTCTTTTCCCATTTTGGCAGAGCCTCCTTCAGTTATGTGCTGCCCCAGCTGTGGAACAACATCCAGAAATCCATAAAATTGGTGCACCCTATTGGTTTTGCGGAATTCAAGTCACTCTATTTGAGATACTTCTCAGAGCTTTGTCAATGCCATCCCTGTCACTAAACTGTAGTCATACATTGCTATTGTTACAGTCAGCCCTCTACACTTTCTATCCTCTCGTTAGAATTACCCTAAGCCGTGTTCCTGGATCCATCCTTGCTATCTACTTGCTGCTGAGCCCCCAGCATGCACTGTCACTAGCATTAACTCTGCTCTACTAGAGCTATCAGTGTCTAAAATCACTGACTCAGCACGTTGCTGCTGACTTGCTTCCACCTCCCTGCTGTACTGTTTACTGGGATGAAGCTTCAACTTACAACCGGGCCTCATTATTTATCCTTGTAGCTTGTTTTTATTGCTATGTATTGTATCACTATGCACATTTCTGCTATATGTCCTATTGTGCTACTGTATTATTTATTCTGTACCTATCAGGCCCTTCTATTTTATTTATTTATTTAAATGTTTCACCAGGAGGGCACACTGAACAACAAGTTGCTCGTCTCACGGTGTGACCTGGGGGAAGGGGTTACATAGGGTTGTGAAAGATGATCGGATACAATAGTTTGTGTGTAGTACAAACAACACAACAGTGTAAGATTGTGCAACAGTTGGAACATGAGGTATTGTACAATAAACAGTAGTGGAACATTGGGTAAATTACAATACATGTCCAAAATCATACAAAAGAACATATGAATGTACAAAACAGTAATAATGCTATGGAACCATTTATAGTGCATGAGTGTACCAGGAGCAGGCTCAAGGTTGTACACAAGTGCTGTTGGAGTAATGTTGGAGTAACAAGGATGGGGTTATGTTGTGCATACTGGTGACCCAGAAGGGCAGGTGGAGAAGAGAGGGGGGAAGAGGCAAGAACTGAATATGAGGAGAAGGGGTACCCATTTCTTGATTTTCCCCTTGAAAATGAGCTTACTTAATGGAGTTTCACCTGGCTAAATAAAGATTGATTGACCAATTGATTGATTGGTAGGGAGGATGGGAGGAATTGGGAGGGAGGGCAGGGACAGTAGCTCAAGCTGTGGACCCTGCAATATGAGCAGACTAGATAGACCAAATGGCCTTCATCTATTGGCTTCTTCGTATGTTTGTATGTGGTGTGACTCAATTCTGGCACCATACTTATATTGAACCACATTATACAGTGATTACTGGTTCACAGGTGGTCACCCACTGTGACATCTGCAACACTGACCCCATTGGTGAGTACAAGGTCCAATACTGCCCCCTCACAAGTGGGCTGTCTTACTAGTTGCCTAATGAATTCCCCCTGTAGGGAGTCCAGGATAACCTTGCTCCCAGCTGAAGCTGCAGCTGAAATGCTCAAATCTAAATCCTAGAGACTGTAGTCCCCACCAGCAGCACCTCCCCATTATTTGCCATCTTCTGAATGGCTTCCACCAGCACCTTATCCAGCTTCTCCCCCTGTGCTGGAGGTCCGTAGATATAACCAGTATGAATAACGGCTCCATTTTCTGTCCCTAGGGTGACCCACAGTACCTCTACTTCTCCCTGTCATCCCTGTACCTCTTTCACTTTCTGCTGTCCCTCACATAGAGAGCTACACTTCCCCCTTTCTTACCCAACCTGTCTTTCTTGAACAGAGTATAGCCTGGTATGGCTGCATCCCAGTCATGGTTCTCATTACAGTATGATTCAGTAATGGTGACAATGTCAAGGTCTGCCTCTACAATTATGGCCACTAAGCCTGGGATTTTATTTACCAGACTTTGAGCAAATTTGCATACATGGCATTCCAAATTCTGCTACCACCCTTCTTGTCTGCTCCCATTTTTCCTTTTTTATGCCTAGTCTCCTTTTCCTTCTCCACCTTCATTCCCAGCCCTCTTTATTTCTACTACTTTGTTCTTCTTGTTGTTTGGTACTCTTGGGGATTTCCCTCCCTTAGGGTTCTTCCTACTGACTATTTCAGCTTGTGAGGGGGGAACAGTCTATGCCTCTCGGCTTCATTCCACCACCCCGTCAAACAGTTTAAATGCTCACCAATGTAAAACCTAAACCATCCACTGAGGACTATGGTCCCCCACCTGGATGGATGCAGGCCATCTCCCCTGTATAGGCCCTTATCCCTCCAGGTGGGACTACAGTCCTGAATAAAGCTTAACCCCTCCTCTCTGTGCCTCTCATTCAACCATGAGTTGAAGTTCCTGATATGGTGTATGCTGTCCTCCCCCCCATAGTAGACAGACAACACCTCAGAAAAAGCCACTGAGCATCCTACGTGCCTAAGACCCCTTCCCCAACTTCCTGAACTCCTCCTGCACTATCCTAGCCTTGTCTCAAGCCAGGTCATTAATCCCTAGGCAGACAATGAGATCTAGCTCTCCCTCCTATTCTTCTGCCCTAGCGATCCTCAGAATTTGCTTCCCATCCCTCCGAGCTGTGGCATCAGGTAGGTACCTAACCTCTCGCACCTCTTTCTTTCCTGTACCCAAATCTACCACCCTTATCATGGAGTCCCCAAGCAGGAGTTGCTTCCTCCTTCTCCTCCTCCTCTGGGGTCTTCTGCCACCAGCCTTGGGGCCTTCACTATGGAGGATCCACACATCCTCCCTGGTCACTACTGCAGGTGCCTCCATAGGACAGTCCCGCCTCATCAGAGTGGTGTAGGAATTGTGTAGTGGTACCATCTTGGGAATGTGCTTCTCACCCACCACTCTCACTCTTCCCAAACCCACTGTAGTCCATCTGCCCCTCCTCCTTGGCACCCTTGGAGGCAGTGGTGGTGGGCTTAGTGGTCCCTGGGTTGAGGTAGAGGCCCCCCAAATCCTAGCCAAATAGGCCTGGAGTTGTGCTACGTCCTCCCTCATCCCAGAGAGGTGCACGCAGATGGGGCAGCACTGAAGTCTCCAAAAAGCCTCCCTGAAAACTGCTGACCTACAGCCGCTGCACTGCACCACTCCCATCTTTTCAGTTATCTACCCAGACTGTTTTTGTTTTGCTTACTTTAAACCCTTTTTTACCCCTACCCTAGAGAGGGTACCCCTACCCTAGATAGGATGTTTCACCTGTTTCCAAACTTTTGCTTACTTTAAACCCTTTTTTACCCTTACCCTAGGCTTTGGAGTGACCCTAACACTCCACATTCATGTGCAGTGTGTGAGCTATGAGTTTAACAGAAATCTTACCTCAGTTGTCAGATAGAACTTCCTGGTTCCCTGCTTCCTCCTGCTAAATCCAGACACCTAATTCACTCATTTACTGATCCCCTGCCTCTCTTCTGTGGTGCAGAGTGTCCTGCTACCAACTGCCTCATTGGTCTGACTCCGGTGGGCAGACTTCAATATCCTTAGTGCATTTGGTCTTTCACACAGGAGCTGCTAGGTGGACCAGCCCTTAAATGCATCTCTGCCATCTTTCTGGAGACCCAGGTAGCAGCCCAGATTGGCTGTTTTGTGGGTTTGGGGGTACAGCCATTCTCCTGATTGGTTCTCTCCTGGGAGCTTTTGTGGAGCTTCATGCTTTGTTGTCCTGTTGGCTCCTGATGCTGGTGGTTCTTTACAGAAGTGAGATTGTGGGCATCTGAACCCTTTTCCCACCATGGTCGATGCTCCTGAAGTTTCTTAGTGTGTCCTGATGGCTGAACTATCTGAAAGCCCTGACAGCTTTCTAAAGACCCAGGCAGCACCAAGGATTAGCTGTTTTGCCAGTTTGGGGGTGCGCCTTGCTCCTGATTGGTTCCCTTCTGGGAACTTTTGTGAGGCTTCAAGCTCCACTGTCCTGTTTGCTTCCAGTGCCCTGGTGCTGACAGTTCTGCAGAAGAATGTGCTTGTGGGTGTCCACACCCTTTTCCCACCTTGGTCACTGCTCCTGAAGTTTCTTAGTCCGTCATGACGGCCGGGCTATTTAAAAGTACTGCCACCTTCCAGGAAGCCAAGGCAGCACCTAGGATTGGCTGCTCCACTGATTTGGGGGTACAGCTTTGCTCCTGATTAGTTCCCTCCTGGGAACTTTTGTGGACCTTCGAGCTCCACTGTCCTGTTTGCTCCCAGTGTCCTGGTGTTGGTTCTTTAAAGGAGTAGCTTGTGGATGTCCACACCCTTTTTGCACCTCATTCGCCACTCTGTACAGAAGGTATAGACACAGAGGGAGGAGGATAGGGAGGTGTATCGGGAAACTGTGAGAAGTAGGGAAAGCAGAAAGGAGTGAAAAGGCACAAACTGAAGAGAGAAAAGCCCAGGCAGTGTTGAAAGGGGACAGGACATTTTTTAGGTATGTAAGTGGAAAGAGGAAGACAAGAGGAGGGATTATAAGGTTAAGAAGAGAAGGGGAGGTGTACAAAGGAGGCCCAGAAAAGGCAGATATCCTGAACAAATGCTTTTGTTCCATGTTCACAGAGGAAGGAGAGGGGGACCACAAAAATGTAGCAGGAGCTTTGGAGGGAGGTGGACACTAGTTTTTTCTCTGAGAAGAGGGTCCTGTGGAGACTTGCAATTATGAAAGTGGACAAAGCGATGGGACCAGATGAGGTGCCTCCAAGGCTGTTGAGGGTGCTCAGGGAGGTACTGGCTGCACTTCTGATTGTCTTATTTAACATCTTACTGAAAATAGGAGTCATTCCCCAGGACATGAGAGGGCAGATGTAGTCCCACTTTACAAAAGTGACAGCAGGCAGGAGGCTGGCAAATATAGGCAAGTCAGCCTGACATCAGTGGTGGGTAAGTTAATGGAATCACTGCTGAGTGGAAAAGATTGAAGAATATCTTGAATTCAATGGGTTAGAAGATCTGAGGCGGTTCCTCATGATATGGGCACATTGGGCAAGGCGACAGGAATGTGGGCCCAGGAACAATGCCACATGGCAAAGTGGCACAGAGGAGGGAACACAGAGCCACAACTGAGCACACTACACAAATATGAGCAAGTCAGAACAGCGAGTGACAAAATTGTGTATCACAGAATGGCACACAGTAGAAGAGGGCGACCGTCAAATGAGAGAACAGTGGTCATTAAAAAAAAAAAAAACGTGACCAACACCACCACAAGAACGAAAACTTCCCAAATGCAAACAGGTCACCGGTGGGGGGGGGGGGGAGACACACGAGGGAGTGTAGATAAAAAGTCCATGGGTGCACAGGTCCCATGTGGAATGAGACAGGATGGGCAGGGGGTGCAAACAAAGGGGCAGAACAGTGCAGTGTTGTGGGTGAGGTCAGGACAGTGCAGCCACACACAGGCAGCATTGGGGGTGCCAACAGGTATGGTGAGCAATGCACATAAAGGCAGTAGATGTCATGGGTCATGGTGGATGTAGAACATCAGCGATGGTGACAGTGCACTAGGTGTCACAGGCGGTGGAAGGCACAGTGGCAGTAAGCGGCAAATGGCACAGGAGGCAGCAGAGGTACATGTGGGTGGACATCCATGTTTGGTGTGTCACAGAGAGCAGCAAGGGGCATGCAGTATGACAGAGGTAGCTAGCTGTTGGTGAACACTGTAGAGCAGGAAACCTGCATGGTGCTAGCTGGAATAGGCATTGTGGGCACAGGACACGGCGGGCTGCTGTGGAACAGGCAGATTGTCAGGAACAGATGTTGTGGGAATCAGCTGCACAGCTTGTGACAATGGCCAGCTACACCTGGAGTTGGAAATTGTACACCAGGCCCCTCAGGTAGTCAGTCAGGGGGCATGTGAGGAGGAGGACCCTGTAAAAGCATCTATCCAAAATAGATACTTTTGCTCAGTATTTGCTGAAGAGAAGGTAGGGCAGGGCCCCCAGCTCAGCACCATGGACACAGGGAGGATGGAGGTGAGCATTACTCCCCCTTCATAAAAGAAAGGGTCCTACAAGAGTTCGCTAAGCTCAGGGTGGACAAGGCAATGAGACCTGATGGCATACATCCCAGGGTACTTAAGGAGCTAAGGGTGGAACTATCAGAGCCATTATCAGAACTATTTAGTGAGTCTCTGAGCATAGGAGAGGTCCCAGAAGACTGGAGAAGGGCTCATGTGATCCCGCTCCACAAGATTGGTAGTAGGGAGGAGGCAAGGAACTACAGACCAGTCAGTCTTACCTCAGTCGTGGGCAAGATTATGGAGGAACTCCTTAAGGAAAGGATAGTGCAACACCTGGAATCCATAGGGGCACAGGATCCAAGACAACATGGGTTTACAAAAGGAAGGTCCTGTCAAACTAATCTCATAGATTTCTTTGACTGGGTAACCAGAGAGGTGGACCAAGGGGGAGCAGTTGATGTTGCCTACCTTGACTTCAGCAAAGCTTTCGACACTGTTCCACATAGAAGATTGATAAATAAGCTGGGTAGGCTCGGGGTGGGTCAGAAGTTGGTCAACTGGGTGGCAAACTGGTTGATGGGCAGAAAACAGAGAGTGGTGGTAAATGGTAGACAGTCAGAAGAGATGCAAGTCACAAGTGGGATACCTCAGGGATCAGTCTTGGGGTCAGTCAGCTTCAATATTTTCATTAGTGACATTGCAGATGGACTAGAGGGTAAGGCTTGTCTGTTTGCAGATGACACCAAGATCTGCAACAGAGTAGATGATCCAGATGGAGTGGGTAGAATGAGAAGAGATCTGGATAAACTAGCAAAATGGTCAGAAGACTGGCAACTGGGATTTAATGCAAAGAAGTGCAAGATCATGCACATAGGGAAGAGAAACCCTGAAGCCACCTATAGGCTGGGAGGAGAGTTGCTGGCAGTCACAAAGGAAGAAAGAGGCTTGGGCATCAACATCACCGATGTCCTGAAATCATCCAAGGAGACCTCTAAAGCAGCAGGTAAGGCTAGGGAGATGTTAGGGTGTACTAGTAGGGGTATCTCAAGTCTTAAGCAGGAGGTAATAATCCCTCTTTACAAGACACTGGTTAGGCCCCATCTGGAGTACTGTGTGCAGTACTGGAGGCCACATCTTCACAAGGACACTAACCAAATTGAGGCAGTCCAGAGAAGGGCAACCAAAATGGTGCAGGGACTGCATCAGAAGACATATGAGGACAGATTAATGGAGCTCAATATGTATACCCTTGAGCAAAGGAGGGAGAGAGGTGATATGATCAAAACATCCAAACACCTTAAGGGCATTAACAAGGTGAAAGAGTCTAGCATGTTTAAATATAAGAAAAATAGCAGGACAAGAGGACACAGCATGAGATTAGAGGGAGGCCGAGTAAGGGGGAATGTGAGGAAATTATTTTTCACAGAAAGGGTGGTGGATGCATGGAACAGCCTACTTCAGGAAGTGATGGCTATGAATACTGTGCAGGGCTTCAAACAGGCATGGGATAGGCATAAGGGAGCAATACAGATGAGTATGAATAGATAGGCCACTGACAGAGCAAAGGTCAATGGCACATTTATAAGGTAGAAAAAGAAATGGGCAGACTGGATGGGCCTTGCGGTCCTTATCTGCCATCAACTTCTATGTTTCTATGGTGCGCAGGCCGTATTCCTCCACAATGTACCCAATCCACCGTGTCAGGTCCCTGTACTTCCTCTGCTCACCTGCGGTGCCACACCAGCAGAAGAGCTTCTCCATGTGGATCTCGCTTAACCGCTGCTCTTCATGGAGGCAGTCAATGAAGCGCCAGATACATGGATGGGCAGCACCGAGACAGATGTTAAAGCCCCTGTGCCAGCCTTCAACAACATTGTTTGTATGTGCTAGATCTGCATGGGTGGCATCATACATGTTCCATGCATCCAGAGGTAACAGAGGCCGTCACCTAGCCATGTGTCATACAGGTCAGCCAAGCCACGTCTTCTTGACATAGTCCAGTATGGGCCTCAGCACTGCCTCATTCTCCTGGCAGTCACACAGGGTGGTAAATGTGTCCAACATGTTACCCACAGGCACGAAGGCAAGGGCGAGCAGCATACAGACCTGCAGTGTAAAATCCTTGTCTGTGGAATACCGTTGGTGGGCTGTGGGTGACCGTTGTATGTGCCGGCACAGGGCCAGGCCAAAGTGGAAGAAGCAGCCCTGCAGTGCAACCCCTGGGAACACCGCAGTGAAAGCATGCCAAGCTGCCCTTTCAAAAACCGTAAGTGCCATCTGTGGGGTACTGCCACCCACCAGCCAGTGCACCTCCATGAACACCTTGCTGTACGCTTGCTCCATACAGCTGCACATCAATACATAGATGGCGGCACCATGACATCTGTGCACATGCCATGTATGATGTACAGTTGCCTGAACATAGGTGGTGTAGCATGAAAGGTGCCATCAAGGAACCGGTCCTCGCTGTCACCCAGGAAGCATAGTGAGTGCTGTGTGGTGAACAGCAACACCCTGTCCTCAGTCAGCCCACTATCGAACAGGAGGAAGGGCTCCTTTGTGCAGTTGACATGGTACTCGAATGGTACATCCAGGTCCTTGACCATGGATGGTGTGGGGGGGGGCAGCCCCTTGCAGCCTGTTGAACATGCTGTACTGTCCTGTTAAGAAGTGGCAGGGTGGGCGGCCTGCCTGCCACAGCATCTGACACCGCTGAGGTGCACTGGACAATCACCTGCCCAGTGCTCTCCATACTTGTCCATGCCCTGGCACAGACATCGACCACAACCCTGTGCACCCTAATCTCACAGGTGTCGGGGACGTGATTGTGGGGTTGCCTCTGGTGCACCACATGATCCACCACTGTGTGTAGGACTGCAGGTCACTGAAAGCTGTTGTACTGGCCACAATGCCAGTAGACCTTCCCTCTAACCTCCTCAACTCTATGATATACATATCCCGCAAGGAATAATAGGGGTCCCCCCTTCTGGCTGATCAGGAAAGTGGGTGTCTCCATCCTTCAGTTGCCAAAAGTGCAGGGATGCTATTTGTGTGCAGGCAGCTGCCTTTTGTAGTCCTACAAGGTCACATGACAGGTGATGTCAGTGGGGGCAGAACTTCAGGGGACCGCCCACAGTCTGTAGCCAGTGGTAAGAAAAGGGGCACACTTCCCATAGGGTGGGTTTTCATGTGCAAAGAGAGTTGTCCTGTGCTATGGTGGTGGATGTTTGGCGGAAGGTGCAGGGTTGTACAGCCTAATTTTGAGCCTGCTATGTTGCTGTGTTTGCCAGACCTAACTTTGTTTCCTGAAGGGTGAGTGCACTCTTGGTGTGGGCACTCACAATGCATCCCTGTGTGTGCCCCTGTCCACCAAGTTGCAGTTGCTGCAAGTCCTTGAACCTCTAACCCGCAGCATTGAACACTGTTCTGCCTAACTATGCACCACCTAACACCATACACCACAAGGACTTGATGGCTGCAGTGCTGGCAGGCATTATTCTCTCTTGTAGGGGTGTTGTTGTGGGTTGGGGGGGCAGGCATTGTTCTCTCTTGTAGGGGTGTTGCTGTGGGTTGGGGGGCAGGCATTGTTCTCTCTTGTGGGGGTGTTGTGGGTTGGGGGCAGGCATTGTTCTCTCTTTTGGGGGTGTTGTTGTGGGTTGTGGGGCAGGCATTGTTCTCTCTTGTGGGGTGTTATTGCTGTTGTTGTGGGTTGGGGCAGGCATTGTTCTCTCTTGTGGGGAGTGTTGTTGCTGTTGTTGTGGGTTGGGGGCAGGCATTGTTCTCTCTTGTAGGGGTGTTGTTGCTGTTGTGGGTTTGGGGGCAGGCATTATTTCTCTCTTGTGGGAGTGTTGTTGCTGTTGTTGTGGGTTGGGGCAGGCATTGTTCTCTCTTGTGGGGTGTTGTTGCTGTTTTGTTGTGGGTTGGGGCAGGCATTATTTCTCTCTTGTAAGGGGTGTTGTTGCTGTTGTTGTGGGTTGGGGCAGGCATTGTTCTCTCTTGTGGGGTGTTGTTGCTGTTGTGGGTTGGGGGCAGGCATTGTTCTGTCTTGTGGGGGTGTTGTTTGCTGTTGTTGTGGGTTGGGGGCAGGCATTGTTCTCTCTGTAGGGGTGTTGTTGCTGTTGTTGTGGGTTGGGGGCAGGCATTGTTCTCTCTTGTGGGGTGTTGTTGCTGTTGTTGTGGGTTGGGGGGGCATGCAAGCTGTGCCATGGAGGTGTGGCACACCAGACCGCTGCCTGCGGCACTATTTTGGGGGAGGGGCATTGGTCACTATGTGCATCACTAATGCTGGCCAATGGGGATGTGGGGGAGGCTCCACGACTGTCCACAGCACTGGCCTTCAAGGGGGGAGTGTGTGTGTGTCAGCATGCACAGGTCCGCTGCTTGCAACGCATGTCTTGCGGGTTCCTGTACCTCTGTGCTGCATGCTCTGCCCTGCGGTGGTGCCACCCCTGTATGCTCTCCACAGCAACACTGATGGAGGGGCGAAGGGTGCCATGCAGCGCCAGTGCTGGGTGTGGTGCAGGTGTGGCATGTGGAGCCTGTGTGTGTTGGGGAAGAGAGGACATATGTGGAGCCATTGCTGGGGGGGGCATTGCAGGGCCATACCTGGTGGGGGGGGGGTTGTGTGGCATGTACCTGGTTTTGGGGGGAGGGTCAGAGATGAGGATCACTGGACTGCTGCTTTGGGGGCAGGCAGTGGGCTTGTTGCGGGGTGGTTCGTGCATAGCCTGCCCTTGCCATGGTGACTGACATGGGGTGGGGGCCCCTGGGTGCCATCCCTGCCTGGCATGTGTGTATCCCTTCTGGGTATGGTTTGCACCTGTCGTGGTGCTGTTTAGTGGTGCGTGTGCTCATGAACTATTTTGGGAGTCACCCTTACTGACAGTCGCCCAAGTTGTCAGTTACTCTAGCTGTCAGTCGCCCTTATGATGGTCAGCACACGTGGATGGTGCCCTCATTGACTCTGGCTGTAATTCATCAGTAGCCAGTACTGCTGTTTCAGCATTATGCTGATCTGCACTATTGACTACCTATCTTTGAAGCTGCTTACTTTCAGGTGCTCTTATCACTGGATACCACTGAGGTTGCATGGATTTGGGGGGATCATGTTAAACATTTTTTTGGGACTGGGTGACCAGGAAATTAGAACCAGGTTGGAGTGGTAGACGTGGCCTACATGGTTCCACATAGGAGACTCATAAGAAAGCTGAACAGCTGAGGTGTGCGTCCAAAGGTGATCAGTCAGGTAAGCAATTGGTTAGAGAATATGCAACAAAGGGTGGAGGTAAACAAGGATCACTCTGGAGAAGGGAGGGTGACCAGCAGTGTGCCTCAGGGGTCAGTACTTGGACTGGTCCTCTTTAGTGTCTTTATAAGTGACATTGCAGATGAACTGGAAGAGAAGGTCTGCCTCTTTGTGGCTGACACTATAATCTAGAATAGGATGGACACTTGGAGGAGGGTAGAAAGAATGAGCAGAGACCAGAGAAAACTTGAGAAGGGGCCAAGGATATGGCAGCTGGGTTTCAGTGAGGAAAACTACAAACAAAATACATTGAGGGCACTGAAACCCAGGGTGGAGTGCACAATTGGTGGCGTGGTTGTGATGACCACCAAGCAGGAAAGAGACCTGGGGGTAATTATATCTGGTGGCCTAATTGTGGTCAAGCAGTGCAACAAGATGGTGGGCTGGGCTAGTGGGATGCTGCGGCGTATAGGGAGGGGTAGCACCAGCAGAAAGAGGAGGTAGTGTTGCCTCTGTCCACATCACTGGTGACACCCCCATGGAGTACTGTGTCCAATTCTGGGGATCATACTTCTGGAAGGAGGTATACAGAGTGGAAGCTGTCCAGGGGAGGGCAACTAAAATGGTGCAGGGTCTGCAGCAGAAGTCCTATGAGAAGCAACTAAAAGGCCTCAATATGTACACATTGAATGACAGAAGAGAAAGGGGGGATATGATAGAAACCTTTAAATACATCACAGGAGTAAATAAGGTACAGGAGGGGAGTATTTTTCAGAAAACAAAAGTTGCTAAAGAACCAGGGATCATAGAGTGAAACTGTAGGGGAGGGGTAGATTCAGGAGGGATGTACGGAAATACTTCTCAGCAGAAAAAGTGGTGGATACCTTGAACAGCCTTCCAGCAGATGTGGTAGGGATGAAAACATTGGTGAGGTTTCAAGACTGCATGGGATAGGCATAGGGAAATCTTGGTGGAAAGGAAGGAAGGAGCCAGTGATCAAGTAGGGTCTATGGTGATACTGTAAGTAGGAAACAATGGGAGGACTGGGTCGGCCAAGCCGTCCTTATCTGCCATCAGATTCTATGTTTCTATGTAATAAAATGCTCAAATCTTGGTGGAAGTAGAACATTTTACCACCAAATAAACGTGGAAGATGTCTGGAATCTTTTATAGTGAACAAAAGGTGGGCGTAAATATTTTGCCCAGTTTTGTTGCACTGCTGCTTAAAGCCTCTAGAACTTTAAAACTAGTTGCTGTAATGCAATATTGTCAGTTTTGGCAGCTTCATGAACCCTAACAAGTATGTTGCATGTGTTAACTTTTTAATCACATGCATAAGCAATGGTAAAATTATAAGCAATCAACCGATGCAGCATAAAATGCTTACTTTAGATCAAAGTTCAATGGGTTTTTGTGAAAATTGTGAAAGTTTGTATGTTGTTGAAGTCATATCCATAAATTGTGCCCAGCCAAGCATCTAACCTGCCATGGTGGACTAATAAAAAGATAGAGAGGTAATATGGTAGCATTCATAAGGGACGTCCTTAAAAAGGTAATGGGACAGTTTCAGAGGCATTGCAGGACCATGATGCAGGTGTAGGTAAGGTGACTTGCTTACCTGCAGTACAGGTCAAATGAGTGCAATCCACAGCCAGGTACTGCAGCTGTAGTAGGAGGAGGAGTTGATTGTTCTTTCTCACATTGATCATGTGATCAGCTGTTTTACTATGAAACCAAGCATGCAAATGGTTTCATTCACTGGAGGGCGGATGGACGTGGAGGAGGTCAGGCTGTGTTGGTCACCTACTATCTGTTTTCTTGAGTCACCAATTGTGAAATGGGTACTGGGGATAAGAGGGTGGGAAGAGGGTACTGCTGACAGAGTTAGGGGGTGGCAGGACATATTTGTTTTAGTGCTGAAAGATGGCAGCTGGCCATCGAGGTGGGCTGGTTGTGCCATTTACCCCTCATTGGAGTGTTTTTTGATGATGACACTTAAATTTGCAAATTGTGGGCACTTGGTGGAGAAGAGTAGGATTGGGGGTTCCAACTGAGGGTGGGAGGATGTGTGCTTGTGTATGTCAAATGATCTGGGCTGGGGAGCAGGGTGGGATCTTTTTCTTTTTCTTCTTGTAAAAGAAAATGTTTTTTTTCCAAATATGAATAGTCACAAACAGTGCCAATATTCGTTATTCGGATGTGAATACCGTTTAGTGCATTATTCATGGTACTGTACTCGGTAAATGCTATTTTGTTACTCGCACACCCCTAGTATGTACAGTATGTACTGCATGTATGTACTAGATGTATGCACTGTATGTATGTACTGCATGTATGTACTGTACGTATATACTGCATGCATGTATAGCATGTATATACTGTATGTATGAACTGTATGTATGTACAGCATGTATGTACTGTATGTATGTACTGCATGCATGTACTGCATGTATCTACTGTTTGTATGTACTGTATGTATGTACTGCATGCATGTACTGCATGTATATACTGTATGTATGTACTATATGCATGTACTGCATGTATGTACTGTATGTATGTACTGCATGCATGTACTGCTTGTATATACTGTGTGTATGTACTATATGCATGTACTGGATGCATGTACTGTATTTATGCACTTTATGTATGTGCTGTATGTACTGTGTGTGTGTGTGTGTGTGTGTGTGTGAGTGTGTGTCTATACTGTATGACTGTACTGTATGCATAGAAACATAGAAGTTGATGGCAGATAAGGACCGCAAGGCCCATCCAGTCTGCCCATTTCTTTTTCTACCTTATGAATGTGCCATTGGCCTTTGCTGTCAGTGGCCTATCTATTCATACTCATCTGTATTGCTCCCTTATGCCTATCCCATGTCTGTTTGATGCCCTGCACTGTAATCATATCCACCACTTCCTGAGGTAGGCCGTTCCATGCATCCACCACCCTTTCTGTGAAAAAGAACTTTCTCACATTACCCCTTAATTGACCTCCCTCTAATCTCATGTTGTGTGCTCTTGTCCTGCTATTTTTCTTATGTTGAAACATGTAAGACTCTTTCACCTTGTTAATGCCCTTAAGATGTTTGAATGTTTTGATCATATCACCTCTCTCCCTCCCTTGCTCCAGGATATACATGTTGAGCTCTGTTAATCTGTCCTCATATGTTTTCTGATGCAGTCCCTGCATCATTTTGGTTGCCCTTCTCTGGACTGCAATACTCCAGATGGGGCCTAACCACTGTCTTGTAAAAATGATGATTACATCCCTCTTATGACTTGTGATATCCCTACTAATAGAAACATAGAAACATAGAAGTTGACGGCAGATAAGGACCGCAAGGCCCATCCAGTCTGCCCATTTCTTTTTCTACCTTATAAATGTGCCATCGGCCTTTGCTCTGTCAGTGGCCTATCTATTCATAGTCATTTGTATTGCTCCCTTATGCCTATCCCATGCCTGTTTGAAGCCCTGCACTGTATTCATAGCCACCACTTCTTGTGGTAAGCCATTCCATGCATCCACCACCCTTTCTGTGAAAAGAATTTCCTCACATTCCCCTTAATTGGCCTCCTCTAATCTCATGCTGTGTCCTCTTGTCCTGCTATTTTTCTTATATTTAAACATGTTAGACTCTTTCACCTTGTTTATGCCCTTAAGGTGTTTGAATGCCTCGATCATATCACCTCTCTCCTCCTTTGCTCAAGGGTATACATATTGAGCTCCATTAATTTGTCCTCTATATGTTTCTGATGCAGTCCCTGCACCATCTTGGTTGCCCTTCTCTGGACTGCCTCAATTTGGTTAATGTCCTTGTGAAGGTGTGGCCTCCAATACCTACTGCAGTACTCAGATGGGGCCCAACCAGTGTCTTGTACAGAGGATTATACCCTCCCTCTTACGACTTGTGATACCCCTACTAATACACCTAACACCCCCCTAGCCTTACCTACTGCTTTAGAGATCTGCTTGGATGATTTTAGGTCATCAGTGTTGACGATGCCAAGTCTCTTTCTTCCTTTGTGACTGCTAGCAACTCCCTCCCAGCCTATAGGTGGCTTCAGGGTTTCTCTTCCCTATGTGCATGATTTTGCACTTCTTGCATTAAATCCCAGTTGCCACTCTTCTGACCATTCTGCTAGTTTATCCAGATCTCTTCTCATTCTGCCCACCCCATCTGGATCATCTACTCTGTTGCAGATCTTGGTGTCATCTGCAAACAGACAAGCCTTACCCTCTAGTCCATCTGCAAGGTCACTAATGAAGATGTTGAAGAGGACTGGCCCCAGGACTGATCCCTGAGGTACCCCTTGTGACTTGCATCTCTTCTGACTGTATACCATTTACCACCACTCTCTGTTTTCTGCCCGTCAACCAGTTTGCCACCCAGTTGACCAACTTCTGACCCACCCCGAGCCTACCCAGCTTATTTATCAATCTTCTATGTGGAACAGTGTCAAAAGCTTTGCTGAAGTCAAGGTAGGCGACATCAACTGCTCCCCCTTGGTCCACCACACTGGTTACCCAGTCGAAGAAATCTATGAGATTAGTTTGACAGGACCTTCCTGTTGTAAACACATGCTATCTTGGATCCTGTGCAACTATGGATTCCAGGTGTTGCACTATTCTTTCCTTAAGGAGTACCTCTATAATCTTGCCCACTACTGAGGTAAGACTGACTGTTCTGTAGTTCCCCGCCTCCTCCCTGCTACCACCCTTGTGGGGCGGGATCACATGAGCTCTTCTCTAGTCTACAGCATGTACTGTATGCATGTATTGTATGCATGTACTGTACTTATGTATTGTATGTGTGTACTGTATGTATTGCATGTATATACTGTATGCATGTATTGGATGCATGTACTGTATTAATATACTGTGTATGTACTGTATGCATGTACTGCATGTATATACTGTATAGATATACTAGATGCATGTAGTGTACGCATGTACTGCATGAATATACTATATGCATGTACTCTATGTGTATACTGTATGTATGTATTGTATGTATGCACTGTATGTATGTATGTATATATGAGATGCATGTACTGTATGCATGTACTGCATGTATATACTGTATGGATGTACAGTACTAGATGCATGCACTGTATGCATGTACTGCATCTATATACTGTATGGATATACTAGATGTATGCACAGTATGCAGGTATTGCATGTATATACTATATGCATGTATTGCATGTGTATACAGTATGTATGCATGTATTGTATGTATGTACTGTATGTATATATGAGATGCATGTACTGTACGTATGTACTGCATGTATATACTGTATGGATATACTAGATGCATGTACTGTATGCATGTACTGCATGTATATACTTTATGGATATACTAGATGCATGTACTGTATGTATGTACTGTATGCATGTACTGCTTGTATATACTATATGCATGTACTGCATGTATGTACTGTATGTATGTACTGTATGCATGTACTGCACGTATATACTATATACATGTACTGCATGCATATACTGTATGTATATACTGTATGGACATACTAGATGCATGTATTGTATGTATGTACTGTATGTGTGTACTGTATGCATGTACTGCATGTATATACTATATGCATGTACTGCATGTATATACTGTATGTATGTACTGTATGTATATACTGTTGCATGTACTGCATGTATATACTATATGCATGTACTGTATGTATATTTATATATTGATTTAAATTTTCATGATCGGGTGGGCCCACTGAAACAGCCAAGTCCCTTTTTAAGGGGCGACCCGGGGAACCAAATGTTCCAAGCATAAGAAAACAGTACAGATACAGATAATTATGTACAAATATCATTGCACAGTTTCATACATTCATGGACTACACTAGCCATCCCATTCATTGGGAGACAGTACAATTTACAGATGTCAATAGGTGAATAAACAGTATTGCTGATATAAGCATACAATATGGGCTTTACAACAACCTCTTTGAATGACAAAGAAGCATGCAGACAAAAGGATTTCACATCCTGCATATGCGCAGGCACAGCTCATCACCTTCAGGAATTCTAACACATTCTAACACATTCTGTGACTCTGGACCTCAGCTGTTGATAATTTCTTTTGGTTTATGACTTAACCACCAGGTATATACAAGATGCTGAAATCCTTTCTCCTAAAAATTCTCCTTATGCTGCTCATGCTGTCAGGAAATGTTCACCCCAACCCAGGACCACCTGGGCAGCCAGCAGTGGCACCAAGCAGAAGGACAGGTACACTCACCATGGCATCCATCAATGCCTGCAGCATCCTCAACAAACTTGATTCCCTCCAAACATGGATCCTACAGCACAACCCTGATGTCCTCTCAGTTGTGGAAACATGGCTAAACCCTAAAATCCTGATACCTCAGTCTCTATCCCTGGCTACTGCATTTTCAGGCAAGACAGGATTGCTAAGCCGAGGCGGGGGCTCGCCATCTATCTTAAGGATACCTTATGGGTCACATCATCCCATCCCTAGCCTGAGCAACTCCTCTCAGGTCCTCACAATCAAAATCCTCCTTGGTGCACAGAACAAGGAACTCACTGTCATCTCAGTTTACCTACCCCCAAGAGACCAGGCCGCTGGCTTCCATAGCATCATGGAATATCTAAGGGTCCAGCAACATAATTCTGAAACCATATTCATGGGTAATTTTAACATTAACTGGCTCTCTGCTGAGGCCACTACCTATAAGGATGCAGCTGCGGTGCATCACCTCACTCAACTGGTCAGTGCCCCCACTAGGTGTAACTATAGGACAGGCTCTCTTACGCTTCTAGATTGGATTCTATCTAACCACCCTGAATGCATCTCCAATGTTTCTGTACTCCCGGATACAATAAGTGACCACTCGCCTGTCATCTGCTCCTGGTCAAACAAATACCACAAGTCCCCTCCCAAGCTTAACTATGCCAGGGTTATCAAACAAGGGCACCTCCAGCTGTTAAAATCCCATCTAACCAGGCTGAACTGGGCAGTGCTTGACTCCCTCAGTGACACCAACAAAGCTCTGGATCTATTTATCAAACATTTCAATGAAGCCAGTGTCATCTATGCACCAGTGAAAAGGATGAAGGTCAAAGGACAGACCAACCCCTGGGTTACTACTGACCTTTTAACTCTACTCAAGCACAGAGACCACCTCTGGCATTGTGCTCGTGCAACTCCGATGCAAGTAAACATACAATTATACAAAGCAGCCAGAAATGATTGCACTTGAAAAATACAGAATGCTAAACGCAGCTATTACAAAGAGGCTCTGACCAACTCTTGGGGCCAGAGAAAAAAATTCTGGAACAACATGAAAGAACTCACAGGCAAGGATCCTAAAGCACCACCCACTATGCTCAACCTTCATGGCACTCCTACACTCGACCTAGGAACCATCACCAGCACTTTTAATAATGCATTTACAAACCTGGACAGTGTCCTTCCACCAAATTTTTTCGACGACCTCCCCTCCAGCTCCTCCCAAGTTACCCCCCAACTAGAACGTACAACCTCAACGTTTTTTTTTTAAGGAGGTCCCACCATAAGTAGCTAGAAAATACATTCAAAAGGCCATTGGCAAACAAGGGTACAGTGGTGACTCCCTTGACCTGAAACTGCAGGCACAAGTCCTCGATGAAATCTTAGAACCACTTACAAAGATCTTCAATCTCTCGCTTAGATTGGGCCATTTCCCCTCTCTCTGGAAGAAAGCCACTGTCACTCCAGTTCACAAAAGCGGAGATAGGATGCTCCACACCAATTACAGACCTATCTCACTCCTACCCCCACTATCTAAAGTGCTGGAGCAAATAGTGTCAGACCAACTAGTTGAATTCCTGGATAAGTACAATGTACAGTGCCCAGAGCAGCATGGCTTCAGAAAAGGGCACAGCACCACCACTGCACTACTGGAATTTACCATCCTTCATCCATGCCATGCTTGACAAAGGGAATTGTGGAGGGGCAGTATTTATAGACCTTACCAAGGCATTCGACACAGTTAACCACCCCCTACTGCTCAAGCAACTGTCCTCCATTGGGATCTCCAGTGATGCCCTTCCATGGTTCACCAGCTACCGTGATAATCGGATCCAATGTGTAAGGATTGCAGGGATTTCTTCGGATGAGAAACCGGTCTGCTCTGGAGTCCCCCAGGGGTCTATTCTGGGCCTTCTACTGTTCTCCCTCTTCATCAACAATCTCCCCAGTGCCTGCCACCAAAAAAATATTACTATACGCAGATGATGCAGTCCTGTTTTCCAGCCACCATGACATTACAGTCCTTGAATCCCAGCTGCAGCTTGACTTCAAGCGCATCGAAGACTGGTTCAATTTTCATAAACTTGTCCTGAACCACAGCAAGGCTAAAGTCATGTCCTTCTGTAACCGACGGAGCAGGCACAACTCTCTGTCCCTCACCATCAAGAACCATGTTGGGAACCCACTCAACATGTCAAGGAGTTCAAGTACTTTGGTATTACTCTGGATAGTACCCTCTTCTATACTCGGCATATTGACACTGTTGCCAAGACTGCCAATATACGGATTGGACTACTACACAAACACAAGCACTGTATGCCTGCGGATGCCCTTAAACTAGCCATCTACAGCTCTATCACCTCTATCATTGACTATGGCCTTGCCATCTATGGCTCTGCCTCAGCAAGTGCCCTCCGCAGGATCTCAGTTTCTCTCAACAAAGCCTGTAGACTACTACCGGGTGCGGCCCAACAAACTCACACCTGTGCCCTCTATGCACAGGCCAGCTGGCTACCCCTACTCAGCAGAATACAATACCAGACCTGGTCTTACCAAAAGATTCTCCTCAGTCTCATGCCACCTGGTGTTAGCTCACTCCTTACTACCTACAGTGGCACTCAACAAACACGTGGTGCCCAATCTCTAACCTTTCAGGTTCCTGAATATCGTACCTCCATGGGTCAGCAGTCCTTTATCTATAGAGCTGCTCAATGGTTCAATTCCCTCAATAAAGGCACTTTCCTCTACTACACTTGGACCCTTCAAAGGAATCTCAAACTTTACCTCACCTCTACCACTCAATGTGACTGCTTCTCTGAATAGAGATCTCTCTAAACACCTCCCAGCTCACTCATGTCTCACAGCCCGCCCTTTCCCAGTCTCATTCCCTCTGGCACCGGGCCTTCCTTGTGACTCCTTTCCTGCTTCGCATCTCCACTGGTACAAGACATTTTCCACCACCATCGGACAGTGGCCCATTAGCCTGCCAACTTCATCTCCCGGTCGCATGCCTGCAATACTAACTGCCTATGGTGCCATCTATCTCTTTACTGTTACACGCAGCCAGCTGCCTACTCAAGCTGCTTGTTATATGAATATTATCTCAAAGTATGTTATAACTGAGTATCTTTATTTTTCTTTTAGTTGTTTTGGTTATTTATTGTGCATTCTTTTACTACCTCTGTATGTATGTTGACCCTCATCCTTTGACGTGGAACCTTTGTAAACTAGCAGTTTCTGCTCAAAGGTATTTGTAATCTGAGAATTTAATAAATAAAAAAAATAAAAAATATAATCGTAGTAGAGTCAGTTAGTACATAAGTGCAGAGTATAGACAATGTATGTACTGTATGCATGTGCTATATGTATGTACTGTATGTATGTACTGCATATATGTACTGTATGTATGTACTGTATGTATGCACAGTGGTATCTGCCAGGATGAAGCGCAGTGTCAGTTTCCTGCAGGACAAAAGCAATGAGCTCCCACTGAAAGTGCCTTGTATGTTTGTATATATCCTGCAGAATTCTGCAGGACAGGGTTTCATTCTGGCTTCACAGTATGTATGTACGCAAAGTATTTATGTAGGTACGTATGTACAGTATTTATGTACAGTAGGTACATATGTACTATATGTTTGTATTTATATTTCCGTGCATATGACTGGGTCAGATGTGCTCAGTAGGTTTTGCTTTTGCAGTTGTCATAATCAGCATTAATTGGCAGTGGAACTCTTCTTCCCATCTGCTGCTTAAACAGTGGGGCAAGGGGGTGTTGATTCATTTCCAAAACAAGCAGATTAGTTCCAAAAGATTTTGCTAGATGTTACAAACATTATATTTCCTTAGACCTTGAGGACATATTACTGTATGTCTATGGGGGGCTACCTGACCTATAACAGTAAGCTGCTGTCTCCTAGTGGCATTATCCCTAACTGCAATGTACCATGTGTATGGAGGGCTACCTGTCCAGTGGGGGGTCTACTGGCCAGTAACAATAAGCTGCTGTCTCCTAATGGCATTATCCTTAACCATGTGTATGAAGGGGGGGCTACCTGACCAGTGGGGGCCTACTGACCAGTAACAATAAGCTGTTGTCTCCTAATGGTATTATCCTTAACTGAGATGAACCATGTGTATGGGGGGAGAAGGCTACCCAACCAGTGGAGGCCTACTGACCTTTAACAGAAAGCAGCGGTCTCCTACTGGCATGATCCCTAAGTACGAGGAGCTGTGCAAGTGGGCTATCTGACTAGTGGGTGACTACCTGACCAATAGCAGTAAGCTGTTATCTCCTAAAGGCCCTATCCCTAAGTACAACGAGCTGTGGAGGGGGAGGCTACCTGACAAGTAAGGGTGGCTGCCTGACCAGAAATGGTAAGCTGCTGTCTCCTAATGGCACTATCCCCAAATACGACGAGTCATGTGTGTATTTGTGTGTGTGTGTGTGGGGGGGGGTTATTGTTTTCAGGTCATTAGGTCTTCTTGTTCTCTGTGGTAGTCTTTGATTATCTTTGCACTGTATGTAAAATGCCATAAGGGTTATGGTTTACACTAATTCAGCTTGGGGTAGAAAATTGTGTGTGTGATATCAAAGTTATGGATATTTACTTTTGACAGTAGCAGTTTAATCTGATCTATGCCACATGGTGTCTATCATATACTGTGCTTTCATAGTCTGTAGCACCATTTATTGTTCAGCTGAGTTACAAAATTAAAAAAAAACATATCCTAAAAAAACGTTATTAGAAAATGTGAACAGGTGGGTAGGGGGAGCCTAAAATCTGCCAGGATTGTCACTTGAGTAATACAATGTATAAAAACATCACAGAGAAGTCATTTGTGAAATAATCACTTTGTACCACAGAGCTAAGCAGAGCTACAGAAATCCCATCTCCTATTAATCCATCACAGCTTGCAGACAGGCTGAGATTTTAGAGCATCACTGGGTATTGAAAAGTTTGATGATGCGATTAGAGCTTTCCCTTTCCTCTGCCAAATGATTCCAAACCAAAGCCGGCCTCAAATTCCTGTGAAGAAAAGTGTGGATGAGGCCCTGGACATTGTACAATAAGCTGAGGGTGTGACATCATCCTCGCCCATATAAGAGAATTATTGAAGCATGCAGCACACACTGTTTATCAGACAGTGATTCTGTGATAGTCTGGAAAGAGAAGACAGATTTATTAGAAAACAGATTTGGTTTTATATAGCATCTTTTTTCACAAAATCTATTCCAAAGCAGTTTACAATCCAAAAGAGGGAGAGGAGGATGTTGCTGCAATTAAAGGTGTACAAGGAGATTTGAGCAGCACAAAGTTCAAGAGAATGTAGACAGCAAGAAATGAGTGTGGGGATGTCACGTGACTTATTTAGGGGCACACAGTGAATAAATGGCAGTTCTGGGGGGCAAATCGGGGGCTGCAGGTTCCCAGTTCTGCAGTCTAACTAGTAAGTCAAGCTGCCTGCCTGTGTACTACATATAACCCATAAATGTCACTAGCAGTACATTTAGACAATACTGTAGAGAAGCGGTAAGGAGAAAGGGACAAAGAAAGATGCTGAATAAATTGTTACAGACAGGGACCTCAGCAAGGTACTAGCCCTAAAATTGGATATGTCTTCAGAGCCTGATGAGGTACATCCAAGGGAGCTTAGAGAGATGGCACAAGTACTTGTGATGCTGATTTCCAGGCGTTCAGAAAGGTTCCCACCGGGGAATGGGAAACAGCACATGTGGCACCTCCGTCACAAAAGCAGGGCCAGGGACAAGTCAGGGAACTACAGGCCAGTCAACTTGGCTTCCGTAGTAGGCAAACTAATGGAAATTGGAAATCCAAAGAAAAGATTGGTAAAATTACTGGACGCTAACACTGCAGGACAACAGGCAGTATCGGTTTGTGTCAGGATGATCATGTCAAACAATTTTGATAGATTTATTGACTGGGTTGCAAAGCCTCTTGAAATGGAATAGGCAGTAGGTATACGCTGACTGGAGTTTGCAAGTCTTTTGATGCTGTCCCCCTCAGAGAGCTAGTAAAGATGCTAAATTACCCTGGCAGGAGAAAAATGACTGACTGGGAAAGAAATCGGTTGAGGGGAGAATCAAGGGAGTGGTGACTGATGGGCAACACTCAGGCACGAGGGTTGTTACAAAAGGTATCACGTCATAAGAGTGACCCAAACTGAGCCACTAGAAATATAGTGACTCATTTTGGGTGCTTTTATGGTGGGCTACCCTGCAGAATAGCGAGTGTATGGGATAGCGACCAGAGGGAAGGGCAAATGGAAGGGAGAAATAGTGAGGGGAAAGAGACAGACAGGGAAGGGGTTTTCAGGCACTGGTGTATGGTAAAAGCAAGCCTACTCCATAGAAACCCCGTCTCATCACTTTCCGCAACTATGTGACCTTCAACTCCAGACTTTTCCTACATGACATTGCTTCCACTGATTGGTCCTCCTTCCTTATATCTAATGATGCTCACACCTCTTTTAACCTATTCATAACTCACTTCCTCACTCTTCAAGACAAGCATTGCAAATAGTAACTCACAGGGTAAAAAATAGACAAACTCGCTGGCTAAAATCTGATCTTCTTGCTAAATTAAAACACAGAGATAAAAGCTGGCTCCAATACAAGAAATCAGGGCTAGCTTCTGACCTAAATACTTATAGGGCCCGGCGCAATTCCTGTAGAAAGGATATCAAAAAGGCTAAAAGCTCTTACTGTAAAGAATTACTAGCAAGCTCCTCTGGTGACTCAAAAAAATTCTGGTCTCACATTAAATTCTTCATTGGCCTAAATCCTGCAGCAGCCCCCACGGATAAGATACTAAATGGGGTCCACTGCAACGATCCTCTTACTATCGCAAATTTCTTCAATGACAAGTTCTCAAATTTATCCACTTACACCTCCACCTTCCCCACCCAGTCAAATATTCCCTCCATATCCCCTGCCAATAGTCTGCATTTCTTTTTCAAGGCTGTCACCCAGCGAGAAGTAACCGAGTTGCTGTATAAAATCTCTGACTACACTGCTGCTGGTTCTGACAACCTCGAACCTAAGCTCCTAAACTAGCTGCCCCCTTCATTGCTCATCCCCTAGCCAATATGTTTACATTATCCCCGTCCCAGTGCTATATCCTGGATTTATGGAAGATTGCTAGGATTTCTCCTGTATTCAAAAAAGTTGATCACAAAGACCCCACAAATTACCGTCCCATAGCCATCCTATGTGTTCTTAATAAGATTCTTGAGAAGCTGGTAGCTACTCAAACGATTGATTTCCTGCTAAAATATGACTTCCCCCAGCCCAGCATGGCTTTCGCAAAGGTCATAGCACTACTACTGCCCTCCTCAAATTTACATCGGATCCACTTATGGCTATGGATGCTGGCCTTCTCACGGGGGCTGTTTTCATTGATATGACCAAGGCATTTGACCTTGTTGACCACCCCCTCCTCCTAACCTCCCTTGAGTCACTTGGTTTCTCTCAAAATGTTGTCAGGTGGTTTGGCAGCTACCTCTCAGGCAGGGCTCAAACCGTTAAATATAACTCCACCTAATCTGACAAAACTTCCATCAACATAGGGGTGCCGCAAGGGTCAATCTTGGACCTCTGCTTTTCTCCATCTTCATCAATAATATCACCACAAACATCAAAGGGACTGATTCACTGCTTTATGCTGATGATATTGTTCTTTACATTAGTGACAGAAGCATTGATGTCATCAACCAAAAACTCTCTACTGACTTTCTGCAAATCTGTCAATGGCTAACCAGACATAGGCTTGTTCTGAATGAGTCCAAAACCCAGGCTATGCTGTTTGGATCTAAGGCCAATCTTAAACTCTCCCAGCCTAAATTTAGGGTCTCCTCCTCAAATGGTTCAACTCTAGGGATGGTGGACTCATTAAATATCTTGGGGTCACTCTAGACCTATCGCTAAACTTTGATCTGCATATTCAACAGAACTGCAAGCTGGTAAACTCTAAACTTGGGACAGCATACTGCACTAGATACATGCTAATCCCCTCTGCTAGGCTTGCCCTTGCCCGGGGCATACTCCTTCCCTCTCTCAGCTATGAAGTTGCCACCTATACCTCTGTGTCCAAATCTAGCCTACGAAAATGGGACATCACATATAACAATGTTTCCCTCAACGCTTCCTCCTCTCATAGGTTAAAACACCACTGCCTCCTTTACTCGGATCTGGGATGGCTTCCTCCTACTGAACTCCGGCTTTATGCCGATGGCTCTGTCATTGATAACATTGTCCGTTTACAAATACTGAAACTCTTAGTGGATCTCTTCCTTAAGGTTTCCCCACACTATGATCTACGATCTGCTGATAATGCACCAGTCCTCACTCCCAGGCATTATTCTTCTAAAGGCGCTGTGGCTTTTGCATGCCATGCCGCCCTTTTCTGGAACTCCATCCCGCTTTCCCTGCAACAATCTTCCTCCCATGCTTCTTTTAAGAAAGGCCTATATAACCACCTTGCTACTTCCCACAGTTGCATTTGCTTTAAACCCACTTAACCAGTTTCATCCTTCCAATCTGCTCCTTTCATTCTGTCACCTATGTTGTGCCTTTCAACACTAAGCACTTTCGCAGTTTTTTCCTGTCTTTTCCCTTTTTCCTTTCCTCTCACAGGCCTTCCTATATGGTACCTCCTTTGGCTGTTCCACTTCCACTCCTTTCCCCCTCTTACCACCATATATAAATTCTTTATGAACAGCCTATTACTACTTACTTAATGTGTTCTCACCACAGATCAGTAATTTATGTTAGTCTGTACACTATCTACAAGACGGTTTTGTGTGTCTCTGTTTCTTGTGTATTTTTAAAAAACTGTTAACTTGGCCAATTTTGTCATGTCATATGTATTTAAATAGTTTCGATCATGTATAATCTTGTATCTGTTATGCGTTCATGCCATTTTTTGTACTATATCCTCCCGGGTAGTGCCTGAAAATAGTCATTGCTATGGCTAGTGCACTTACCCAGTTAACAAAAACTAGATGAATAAAATAAACAAGCTAGCCATGTGGCATAGAGGTGTGGGAGGCTAGCTCTGGCAGAGCAGGTACTGGGTTTGAGACCGGGTTACATTTTGCCGCAGCTGTGAGCTGCAGCACTTACATTGCGAGATCCAGATTTTTTGCCTCGCTTGATATGCAGCCCCTGGAGTTGAGAATCCTGAGTAAGGGGATGTGGGGACAAGCCCCCACAAAAACACTTTTTAAATTCCGGTTTATTGGTCGCCCACAAGTGTATTCCACGGATTTGCTTTTCAGCGATATACACTCACCATAATAGCAACCGCTGTTTTGCATTCGCTATTATGACATAGAACCTTACAAAATGGGTTAGGCAGCGTTCCGGTCTTGGGCAGGTACTTTTCAATGTATTCACTACTGATATCAGAGAGGGCATCAGGGGCCACATCTGCCTTTCTATGGGGCTATGTTCATGAAAGGGGGTTACCAATGCACCAATTACTTTGTTCTTCTTTTAATAAAAAAATTAAAATATTTTTTCCAAAAGGAAATTGGTGCTTTTGATTTGTGTTTACATTTAGAAAAAGCTCACATACATTCAGTATCCTAAGGCATTCCATATTTTTTAAAGATGTGACACTGAAAACCATGTGTTTTTTGTGGGCTATTGTGAAGGCGCTCAGCATGTTAATCTGCCAATAAAGGTCTGCTGCAAACATCACCTGTTGCTCTTTTGTTTTATAACTGTCCTGTTACCTTTAGGAGCTCCAGTTTTTTTCCAATGCTGCTCTGAATTTTCTGTGATGAGTGTAACTCTTGGAGTGTTAGTTTGTTACACTCATCACAGTGGCCTCCAAATTAAATTCTGTGCTTTTGTACATTATTTGTAAGTTTCACCTGCTCCGCTGATCTATTGGCTTGTATTTCCTTCCCAGTATGTACTCCTGAAATCCTGCACAGTCATAGGGTTCTGAAACTTGACCCTCCCACCTGATGTTGTGTGTCAGAATCACGTATCTTCACACCAGGACTGTGCATGGTCTGAATAGTATTTTCTGAATCCCATGAATAGTGGGCTTGCCAAATATTCGGATGGACGTCCTGAATAGTCCACTATTTGGCCGCTATTTGGGATGTACTGTTCTGTGGGTGAGATTTCAAAATCTCACAGAGCTTTGCTGGCCAATCAGAGGCTATTTTTGGAGCTCACAGCCAGGACACTACAAAATTGTCCAGGAAAATATCCTGGTAGACCACGGGAAATGTGAATATATAAAACTTTAAATCCTTAATTCTGCTGCCTCTTCAGATGTGTCCTCTGACCAAATTCTGTGAGCCCCACATGTACCAGGGGTGGGGTGGGGGTGGGGAAGAAGGGCGTAAACCAGAAAAACTCACACACGTAGACAGTTCTTCTGTGTTTCAATTGTCTGATTCTTTTATTGTAAATATTGGCCCAAATCCTCTATGTTTCACCAATAAAATATTGGCTTCCTCAGGAGGTGCCTTTTAAAAACCTTAAAAGACATAAATATATATAAATATCCTGTCAACATCACAAATCTTATAATACAAGCATTATTCTAATTTGTTAAGCAATACTAGGTCACTTACATCCTTTCATCACTGTAAATCAATGTTGTCCACTTTAAATTGACCATAATCAGTGTAATTTCTAAGATCAAAAAAAGAAAGACATAAATAAAGCTAATCCAGTCATTATTGTAAGTTTATCCCATTGAGTGATCACAATGTACAACTCCTATCATACATTCATAATTATTCTATGTATTTGTAACAAAGTGCTCTTCCTAGCAATTCTCATATCTGTTAAATAATAGAATCACTTTTTCTTATACGTATTTTAGATTGATTACCTGTTCAGGGATAATTTGAATAGATTAGAGAGAACAGCTTTAAATTCTTTAGAAAGGGATCGATCCATCATAATAAAATCAGCAGGTAAGGGTGGAGGAATAGTTGTGATGGACTATAACCATTATCAAAGAATGTGTCTTGATTTGTTATTGAATGAAAATAACTATGTCAAATTAGCATTAGACCCAATGTTGAGATTGCAAGAAGAATTGTCAATAATGATAGAAGAACTTACATTAATGCATCAATTAGACGTCTGGGAAGAAACTTTATTGTTACAGAAACATCCACGTACACCAGTATTTTACACAATTACAAAAAATACACAAAAATTCAATTGACCCTCTGGGGCGCCCAATTATATCTGGAATTGGGAGTCTGTTTGAGACGGTTTCAAATTATATAAACTTCAATTTGCAGTCCTTAATAGAATTAATACCAACATATGTAAGAGATACAACACATTTCATAAAAAAGTTAAGGGAAATTAAATTGACACAAACAGAAAAAGAAAAAGTATTACTGGTTACTATGGATGTTTCTGATCTTTATACCAGTATTCCACATGATGAAGGAATTCTGGTAATGGGAATATTATTAGACCAAAGAATACGCCACAGCGCAACACAGATGCGCCAATGAAAACGGCACAAGTCGCAAATACGTCAAGCAAATACAACAAACGCAATTCTACAATGTGACATGCGCCTTGATGCAACTCAGTATGCCAATTGCGACTTATGCTGAAGTTGCGATATACCTGCAGGTACGCCAAAGCGCAACTGAACATACGTCAAGAAAAGGGAAGAGATACGTCAGGGCTAGATTCTAGAAGCTGCAGTGCTACAACTTACACCAAGACCAGGTGGTGTAACATACACCAGGTGGCAGCAGGTGTAACTTACACAGTATATAAAGGAGCACAGACAGGCAGGCTGGAGACACAGCAGCACAGCACTGTGACAGACAGAGAGAGAGATGAGAGTGACAAAATGGAAGGACCAGTAGCAATGCTAGGTGTGCTACTACTGGAGCACTGGAACAGACACAGAAAGTGACACAATGCCCAGAACCAGAGGAACAGGCAGTAACCAGGATGGCACAGACGTGGCAGAAGCCATGCACCGTGGCTATACAGGGTGAGGAAGACATACCAGGACCTGATGGAGGAACAGTGTATCGCTACTGACTGCCTCAGGCCATCATAGATGGGGTATGTGATGACCTCTGAGCAGACCTGAGTAGTGCCACCTGTGGGGGCAGCCAGTCCCTGTGGAGGTGAAGGTACAGCAGCACTATGCTTCCTGGCAACAGGGACATTCCAGACACCAACAGGTGACACTGTGGGAATATCACAGTCGGCCACGTCCAGATGCCTACACCAGTTCCTGAATGCCATGGTGGCCCGCATGGACCAGTACATCACCTTCCCCTGGAAAGCACGACAGCAGCAGGCAGTGATGCAGGGCTTCTACACCATCACCCAGTTCCCACATGTCATGGGTGCAATAAACTGCACCCATGTTGCCATACGTGCACCATCAGTCAATGGTGATGTGTATGTGAACTGGAAGGGCTACCACTCCACGAACATGCAGGTGGTGTGTGACAGTTATGGCTGCATACTGGATGTGGTTGCCCAGTACCCTGGTTCAACGTATGATGCCTATATCGTGTGAAACAGTGGGCTACATGAGGGCTACAGAAGGGCCAGCTCACTGGAGGATGGCTAATACAGTAGGTAAGTGAACACAGCACAGAGCACTGCATACCTGAACACCTGCACACCATGCAGACACAGGTCCATAGGCCACACAGACTGATGATGTACCATCTATCCAACAGGGGACATCGGTTATCCACAGCTGCCATGGGTGATGACACCACTGCAATACACATGCACAGCAGCACAGACACACTGCAACGAGGCGCACAGCCAGACCAGGTGCATTATAGAGCGCACCTTTGGGGTCCTGAAGGCATGATTCAGGTGCATTGACAGATCATCGGGGCATTACAGTATAGTCCAGAGACAACCTGCAAGATATTCATTGTCTGCTGCATACTGCACAACATCGCAGTGCAACACCATGTGCCACCACTGGACCAGCTGGAGGATGTGGATGAGGAGGACCAGGAGTGGAATGGCAGGGCACACAGACATGTGAGGCACCACCAGACAGATGCTGCACAGGCACAGGCAGGCCAACATGCATGACGCGACCTGATACAGAGGCACTTCACCTGAGAGATGCCATGGAACAACAGTTACAGCCACCAAATGCCAGGCAGAGATGTCCAACAAAACAACACACAGGCGTGCTGCCTGGTGTAGTGCACAGGCCATGGTGACACTGGATGATGGCAACAGGTCCCGTGGACTGTGGCCACATTGGGCAGTGCACACACAGCTGTGGACATGGAACAGTGTGAGAACTGAGAGACAGTATGGAGCAATGTAGAAGACCAGCACAACAGGTAGATGGTGATAGGCACAGCACTGACTGCTGGGGGGTGGAAATGGCCATGCAGACATGCAGAGGGCAGTACAGATCATGTCTGGTGCCACACGACAAGGCACACAGTAGAGCAGCTCAATGGGCAGAGGCAGGCAGTGCATTATGGGGGAACACACCTGTGAGGCCTGCAGACACATGGCATAACCAGTAGACACTGACACGCACGAACAGGGTGGAACCAGTGCCATGCAGTGGGCCATGCAAGCAGCACACAGCGACACACCATGGGAGACATGACAGACAGATTGTGTGAGCAATGCAGGCACACAGCTACAGTGTCGCATGGGGGACAAAGAGTCCACAGAGGCCACAGGCACAATGCTGGGATGATGGCGCCACCAGGCACAATGCCCCCGCCATGACCACTGATACATGCAAACGGTGCAACCACAACAGGGACATAGCACCGGGTGGCACAGGGTACAAAGGGTGCACAGAGGCCACAGGCACAATGCTGGGATGATGGCACCACCAGGCACAAAGCACCTGCCATGGCCACTGATACATGTAAACAGTGTAACCACAACAGAGACACAGCACCAGATGGCACAGACCTGTAGACATATGGCGGTGAGATACACCAATGCCTGTGCCACTGGTGCCACCCACAGGGAACAATGGTTCCCTGAGGTGGAAGGGTGCAGCACAGGCATCATGCCACCACACAGCTGGGAGGTACAATGTGAGGTGGCATGGACACCACAGCATGCACAGTGACCCGCAGCACACAAGATACCACGCAGATGTGGCCAGTGGACAGTGCCATGGGCCATAAGCAGCACAATCAGCACACTGACCAGATGCACAGTGAGGAAACACTGGGGACAGCAGGCACCACCACCTGTGTGCACCCATGTGCATGGCAACACACACTCACATGGCCATGCACACCTGGAACAGACACACAGACACAGTGATGATGGTAAACAGTTTAATGGAAATGAACAGCAACAGGGATACATATAAACAATGAAAGGGGGATGGGTCTAAACAACAGGCAATGGCAAAACAGGGTAACAAAACATAGTGCCCACACCCAAGCAGCGACCCACAACAACTCCGAACGCCCACCTGCACCCACAAACAGCAAAACACTGGCCCCACAACAACAACCCAATCCCACCCACAACAATGAACACAAACAGGTATAAATGTCCTCCCAAAGTCAACCCACCACACCCAAATGTACAATCCCACCCAAACATGGCAATCACCCCTATAAACATACCGGCCCACAGACATAGACCCACCCATGGTTGTAACGTGCAGACCTGCTAACACTAGGTCCACTGGAGTTCAGACAGCAGGGTGCCCACCGATCCATGAAGGCGCCCAATGTCCTGCAGGATGGCCAATACAAGGGCCACAAGGTGCTCCTGATCCAGACCCCCACCCTGCATGGCAACAGCACTAGGGTCACCAGCTGTGACATCAACGGCCTCCCCCAGCTGTAGCCCTGGCATGGCATCCACTGGCTGTGGTACTGTGCCCCCTGAGGCAGGTACAGCAATGCATGGCACAGTGTCAGGTGGTGGGGCATCCTCGGCTGCCCATGCTGCATCAGTCCCCGCCGTAGTCCCTGATGGTGCTGCAGCCATGGCCTGGTTCTCCTCTGCTGCAGTGCTGCCCTCTGTGGCCAGTCTGGATGCATGCTGTGTGACAGGCCCTTGGCGCCCAACATCTGTGGGGTCTGTTGGTTCTGCCCCTGGTGCCACAGTACCCATGTCTTCGGCAGACACCGCTGCCAAGGAGAAGGTGGAGGAGGAGGTCAGTGGAAGGACCCTGGCCCTCCACTGCCTGCGCTGTGTGTGCCTCTGGTATTCCACGGCATAGTTCACCTTTACCTCTCCCATCGCCCTCAGCAGGGCCCTCTGCTGTTGTGACAGCCTGCTATGGACACCTGTAGGGATGCAAGGGATGTGGTCAGTGCTGAGCCTGGTCAGGTGGCACACACACATAGGCAATGTGAGGGTGCAGCATGAGCCACCATGTAGCAGTCCACCATGGCCATGGCACAAGGGGACCACTGTATGCAATTACCAGACCTCCAGTGAAGTGCCTCCTGCCTGAGGATGCAGATGCAGCCCTGCTGCATGCCTTGGGATGTGCCAGTGGAACCTGTGGAGTGTAAGGACAGGTGAGTGTGTGTGAGGCACCACACGCCATGGCCACCATGCCAGCACTGCCTCAACAGATGAACAGCCGTAGGTATACATACCTGCACCCGTGACCTGTCCAGACCTCATGTCTGCATCCCTGTGCCGCACCATACTAATCATTCTGTGCAGGATCCCGGGCTCCCTCCATGACAGGTCCTGCCAGCGGTGCGTGAGCTGGTGGACAGTCCTGTGAGTGCCACTGGTCTCTGCCATGTGTGCATTGATGACATGACATGCACGCTCCCACTCTGCGACACTGCATCTCCTGCACCCAGGTGGCAGTAATGTCCTGCCCCACTGCTGCACACAATTGACCAGCATGGCCATCTCCAGTGGCCTGAAGTTGGGCGCACGCCCGCTGAGGCTCAGTGAGCACCCTGAGGACATCCCAGTTAGCCAGTGTGAGACCTGCATGGGGTGGAAGGAATGTCACTTGCGTCACTACACAATGGCTCCATGGATGTGTTGACATCCCCAACCCACCATGTATAACACTGGCCTCTGACCATGGTACATAGGACAGGGCCCGGTCACAGGAATGCAACGAGGGCCCCCACCACAGGTAGTGCACCACACACCATCGACATGCACAGCAGGAGGTGTGGACAGGCCAAACAGTGCCATGCAGGGGATGGGCATGCAGTACTGCACACAGTGCCCACAGTGCACCAACAGGCCACCTGTCCCCTGCTGAGGCATGACACAGCCTGACCCTGCACAGTGTGGGTGTGGAGCACCACATGCAGCCCTGCCACATGCCTGCACCACGTCCCCCACACGGAGAGGCATGCGGCCCCATCCAGAAGACGCCCATGGGGCAGTCCCATGGCCAACTGCAGGTGACAGCATGTAGAATGACAGATACCTACCTTGACTGTGCACTGCAGTGACAGGAGTGGGTGGCGCTAATGGATCTGGTGGCACACCTGGATGGAGAAAGAGCAGGGCATCATAAGCCAGTGTCACAGTCAGTGACCACCAGAGCTGCAGTGGTGTGGAAGCGTGATCCTACCTGGTCCTGTACGGTGGTGCTGAATCCTACACAGGGGACAGTGAACAACAATGTCAGGTACACAGTGCTGTACAGTACATGCAATGGAATGCATGCCGAGCAATGGCTAATACTCACCGAAGACCTGTTTGTGTCTGCTGTGGTGCTAGGAAGGGAATGGACATGGGTTAGTACACTGCTGTATGTGCCACTGTGGCCTGCTGCCTGCGGGTGCTGCAACCTCCCCATCTGTCACCAACCCACGGGTATGTCCCTGAACATGGCCCAGGACTGTACCCAGGTCACCCTGCCATGACAGACCCAGCACGGGGGGTGTTGCCTGGAGCATGCCTGCAATGACAGCAGGTGGCATTGCAGACAGGCTGCCATTGTGTACCTGACAGGCATACCATGTAAGGCATGGTAGAGGGACAGAAGTACACAGCCAGCCATTCAGGCAGTCATGCACCTGTGTGCCAGGTGCTGGCAATGGCCTGTGTCGGCCCACCTCCCTGCACTGTCTGAAGGGACGTGTGGCAACACCCGACCTGTGAGGCACGGGACAGCCGGGACATGGGCAGCAAAGTGCTGCACACAGGCATGTACAGTGATGCATGGAACGACCAACCATCAGGAACAGATATGGCACACAGAGCAGCATGCATTGCAGCCCACCAATGCAGTGACACAATCCCACCGATCAGACATGCAACACAGATGCAGCGGCACAGTGACAATGTGACAAGGCCATGACCCTGACGGTGAGGGGTGTACATGTCAGAGGCACTGTGTGGGGATGTGCACTGTCCTGGAGGTGCCCATGTCACAGAAAACCAAGTACCACCCTGGGCATGGGTGTGGACAGCCATGGCCCAAGTACACCATGGTGTACCAATGTCCTGGAGTGGGGCAGCACAATGGTGCTGGTGTGCACCCAATGGCCATGTATCCCACCATTGCCACATGCCCCCCTTGACCATTAGGCCTAGGGGCCATTACCATGGTGATAGATCACTGTCACTGTCTCCACACCCCATGGACAGGTCAGTCATACAACCCCGGGACACTGTGTGGGAATCTGGGGTGCACTACAGTGCATCTGTGGTCAGCCATGCATGGGGGGGCAGCAGCCAGGGGCATGTGCAAATCTCATGACCATGCCACAGTATGAGGAACCATCCACAGTCTACAGCACAGAAGCACCCTGTTTCACAATGTCTGGACCTGTCCCACAGTCAGTACAATCATTGGAATGAAACGTTTACAGTAGATGATGACACAGCCAGATTAATCATGTCATACCTGACCATTTGAACAGAACTGCACATATTATGACAGTGGTCTGTGCCCCTAGACATTGATGTGGGTAGGTGTACCACATATTGAGCAGTAGTCACACAATGTGATAGGTGATAATCCACGTCTGGGGACCAATGGATGTGGGGTATGGCCATGGTGTACAGCACTGTACTGCACATGCCAACAGGGGCATCGAATACCAACCTGTGTACATGCTACTGTACATGTCTATGTGCCTAGTTGCACCCCTGACCATGGGCCTCCCACAGGATGGCACACTGTTGTGTGGCGTGCCCTGGCTGTAGGGGGAGACACACCCCTCACCCGCTATGCTGGCTGCATTGCACTATGATGGGCTTGCCCAAATGTACCCTTGCACCACATTGGTGTACTGATGTCCCTCAGCATGTTAGAGCCAGTGCAGAACCCACATTATACAATGGCAAGAAAGAATCCTGGTCTCTGATTGGTCAGTCTGGGACTGGACCCATGATGTTATCCCAGCTCAACATCACGTGTCTAGTCCCAGCGTCACTGTGAACCTGTAGATGACCATTTAGCATTCTCTTTCTTTGCATCTACTCTTAAGAAACATAAATAGTCTTCCACACTAACAAAACATTCTTTGAAATGCCTTTTTATGTTTGCTTGCACGCATATGCAAGAAACATAGTGCCATCATCCGAGTTTTCGGAGGTGTGGCAGCCTTCTTCCAATTCAGTCATTGTGTTTGCAGGTGCAGCCGCAGTTCTTCAATGCCTGCTGGAGCTGTCTATGACAGCTCCAAAATGCAGTGGAGTACAGGAGTACAGTTGAAAGGGGGAGCTACGCTTCAGTGAGCAGCGATAAGATATCGCCTGCTCATGCGCGCTTCCCTACACACACACACACACACAGGCATGCATACTGCATGCTCGCCCCCCCATGCACACACTGTGTAGCCAACAGGGTGCCCAATCCCCGTCGGCTGTGCCCCGCCCAGCAGAGTTACATATGCCACGCTGGGTCCCACCCCAGCGGGCTGGCTGTATAGCCGACGGGGTGCCCAATCCCCGGCGGCTCCACTGACCCCCAGTACAGGGTGCCATGCTGGGGCCCACCCCAGTGTGGCAACAGATGCTATTGCTGACGGGGTGCCCAATCCCCCGTCGGCTCCAGCCCCGCCCCCACCAGCCATCCTTGTGCCATGCTGGAGCTCACCCCAGCATGGCAAACGTCCCGCGTCGTCATGTAAAGAAAAAAAAAACCCTGAAACTTAAAAATGGTCCCTCGCAGTCTCTGCCCCCACCAGGACCCACTCTCTGCGCACCCTGCCTCCCCACATCCCCACTCACCCCATACTTACCTCCGGACTCCGGCACGACGATCTTCGGTGTACCGGGAACACGTCTGCACTCTTCAAAGCCGACCGCGAACTGAGGAAATGCCGGTAAGCTGTATAATGGGATAGATAGGGTATTTTCAACTTTGCTGCATATCTCAGCCATTTTTTGGAATTTTTGCACCAAATATTCAACATGGGGTTTTTAGGACCCCTTCTCATGAATGCTCTCACTGTCATGGTGTTAATCAGGCCCGAAGGGTGATTTCTCGCGAAATCACCTTTCGGGACCGAGTAACGAAACAACACTGCCACTGTTCATAAGGTGGCCTCTCAAAAAGCCTATGTTGAAAATTTGGTGGAAAAATTCCTAAAATGACTGTTTTAGGCGTCGTTCCTCAGTTCCTTCTCCGCTCATGTAAGTTCGCGAATTTTCAATATTTCACTCCAGATTTTCAACATTGCTATTTTACCACACCTCCTTATGAGCAGTATAGCTGTCATTTTTCATCTTGCCCAAAACGATGTTTCCGGCCATATGGCGCACAATGGCAGTGCGGTGTCGCGAAATCAATGTATGGGACACATTAAGAAAATCACAGTGACACTGTTCATGAGCAGAGGTCTTAAAATGGCTATGTTGAAAATTTGGTGAAAATTCTTAAAATGACTTGTTTTACGAGTGTGGGTTAGCAGTTCCTCATGCGCTTACGTAAGTTCTTGATTTCAATATTTTCACTCCAGATTTTCCACATTGCCATTTTATTACACTTCCTTATGAACAGTACAGCTGCCATTTTTCACATGTCACCTCAAATGTGTTTCCGCACATGTAGCGCACAATGGTGCAGTTGGTGTGCGAAAGCAATGTTTGGGACAGATTAAGGAAATCACAGTGACACTGTTGATGAGCAGAGGTCTTAAAATGACTATGTTGAAAATTTGGTGACAAAAGTCCATAAAATGACTGTGTTATGAGTGAGCAATGCGCAGTTTCCATGCACCCTCGTAAGTTCATGACTTTGTAATATTTTCAGTCTAGATTTTCACCAGTGGCATTTTTCCACACTTCCTTATGAACAGTACAGCTGTCATTTTTCACAACATGGCCGAAATGTGTTTTCACACTTTCAGTGCAGAGATGCGTGGTCGCTGTGGGAAATCATTGTTCGGGACAGATAAAGAAAATCACAGTGACACTGTTCATGATCGGAGGTCCCAAAATGCCTGTGTTGACAATCTGCTGTAAAAAATCCCCAACCTAATTATATTATGGGTGTGCGTGGCACAGTTTCTATGCACACTCGTGACTTCACCAGTTTTTTTAATATTTTGACTGCAGATTTGCAACATTGCCATTTTTTACACCTCCCCATGAACAATACAGCTGTCTATTTTTTGCATCCTGTTCGGAATGTGTTTTTGCACCTATGGTGCTAAATGCCGTAGTTGCTGTGCATAAGCAGCTTTCGGCTAACAAACCGATATTGCCACTGTTCATGAGGTGGGGGTTCACAAAAAAACCATGTTGAAAATTTGGACTGAAAATACCAATGAATGCCTGAGGTGTTAGTGTTTCCAACCATAACACCCCACCCTGTAGAGAATGACAGGCATCAGGGGTGTGACGGGATTCTTGCCTGTAATGCTCATACCATTCCACATCCTGCAGCCAGTGAGAGGCATCGAGGTATGCCTTGGACTCTTCGGTCCCAAAGTTCACCCCATTCTCCTATACCTCACCCATCTCACCGTATTTCCTGATGGAATGGGGTGAGCATAAGGGCCAAAGACCCCAAGGCACACCGTGACACTTGTCAGTGTCTGCAGGGTAGGGTGTGGTGAAATGGCATGGACGCTATGCCTGATGACCCAAAGGCACACCCCAATGTCTGTCACTATCTGCAGGGTGGTGGTGGGGTTGGCTTCAGTTCAATACTTCACTGCCATTTCTATTATGCAGCTCTGTAACTTCTATACTACCAATGCCAATGCCAGCAAGCAAACATTCTGCATTGACAAATGCTTGTTTATTTTGTATTACAACAAGCCATTGTATAGTAGCAATAATGCCCTCCATGGTGTGTGTTGTGCTGGGATAACATCATGCCTCAGGTATTGGATGCACTCGGCCTGCGGCCTTGTGCCCAACCACCTGAGGCGTGATGTTATGCCAGCACAACACACACCCTGGAGGGCATTTTTGCTTAACTCTATCACTATACTGACCTGTGTTGATACAACCACCCCTCATCGCCTACATTGTGGGGCCCACCCATGGTGGATAGAGTATTGCTAACAGTAAGGATGTGCTACACAGTCTGACTCATACCCCTCAACCTCTCACAGCACAACTCAGGGATACGGCATCCAATACCTGGGACACAGCTGTTACATTAGTAATATTAGTTCCAGGAGCTGTGTACAACATGCTTCTGGGTGTGAATACCAGTACCCTAATGAGGACTAGACTGTAACACCCATGGCTGGCATTGCATTGTGATTCAAGTCCCTACCCTTCAGTGACAGCCATGCAAACCACATGAGGGACAGAAGAGGTAGCTGAGGCAACATCAGGGATAGCCTTGTAAGGCAGGGGCAGTGGAGGGGGGTATGGCCTGGGCCTGTGCTATGCAGGTATGATGGCCAGTGCCATGGGTAGTACTGCTGAGAGGCTCAGAGGTATGGGGGCATACCTCTCAGGTGTCCCTCATCATGAGGGTCATCCCTCATTTTTCCCCTGAACAGTGCTCTGTCCCACATCCATCCCTCATGGAAAAAGGTGCTGCCCACAGAGCTAATGTGTTGTGAATTCAGATTGAAGACCAGACACCCATGATATTCTGCAATACTAAAGCAAAAATAAACTTTGTACATGTAAATGCTATGGTTTCCACAGTGATATGAGCTAGTATCCCCATGTCTGAGGATGTGTCCCTCATTCTGAGGGTCTGTGTCCCTCATTGTCCCTCATTCTGAGTGTCCATACCTGTCCCTGTCCCTCAGTTCAGTGACAAATGGTTGAGGGGTATGTATGGGGGGGCCTAGCTACACCACATGGCTCAGTGCCGCACGTGCCACACGTACAAGCCGCATGTGCATTGCACATCGCATGTGCGCAGTTGCGCCCTGCAACATGGCACTTGCGATGTGCAGTCACGGCTTGCGTAATGGCATTTGCGATGTGCAATTGCGGCCTGTGTATGCCGTATCGCAACTGCGTTTGCTTGCTGCGGCAAGCTACGCATCTGGGATATGGGTAGAGGATCACACGCATGTGTGGCATCTGTGACTGCACACGGCCCTGCGTATGTGCCCTGTGGTGGTCAGTGGCAGGTGCTGCCAACCAACATCAGTCCACACACAGGGGTGGGACTGCACAGCACTGCACACATCCATAGTGTGGTGCTGGCACAGTCATTGCACATGGGTGCCTACTCTGTCAGCAGCAGGGCTGCATCACCTGCAGAGGTGTGGGGGGGGGCACTGTCCCATGAGATGCCTGGCAGCGTGGGCCACTGAAGGAGTGCCTGGGATCCCATGGGTGCACTGCACCTGTCGATGGCAAGGGTGGGATGCATACCTGTACAACTTGGTGGCAGTGAGGCCACAGCCTGTCACGTTGTGCAGTGGTGTCAGGGTGCCAGATGTCACCACACTGTACCATGCTAGCTGGCTACAATCGCCACGGTACTGTGTAGTGGCACTGACCTGGCACCTCTGTGCTGTGTGTGCCACTCCACGTGGACATTAGTGGTGCGACACACACCACCCCATGGTGTAAACCACTGTGAGTTGCTGCAGGCACATGGCACCACTGTGTGGCATACACAGTGCCCGGTGCTGACACCTCACAGGGAACATTGGACACAGTGGTAGATGTCACGATGGACAACACAGGGATCTGTGGGGAAGGCAGCGGCAAGGACATGTAGGATGCTGGGATGCATCGCCAGGGGATTACCTCCAGGACGGCGGACATCATCCTTCCACTGTACAACTGCATCGGTAGGCCACACCTCGGGTACTGTGTACATCTGTGGAGACCACAGTTGCAGAGGGACATTACACTCCAAGAGAGGGCCACAGGAGGGCAAACGAAATGATCTGGGGCCCGGGGGTCGGGATGTATGAGGAGAGGCCCATGGAACTTGACATGTACACCCAGGAGGAGTGGAGGGACAGGGGGAACATGATAGTGGTCTATGGGTACATGACAGGGAACTGTTAGGGAGGCCCAGGCAGGGTGTTCCAAAGGATGGCGGGTGGGGCAACAAGATGACATGGGTGTAAGCTGGTAGGGGGATGGCTGGGAGGGTAGGGAAGGGGAGGAGATGTCATTGCACTGGATGGGTGGTGGAGCCATGGACCGCACTGCCTAGGAGGCTGGTAGGGGTGGGGACTCTGGATGGATGTACAAGGCGATGGGATGGATACAGTGGGATACATGTGACCAGGCCCAGTACAGGTGGTTCATCTGAGACAGGGGACAGTATGACCCAAGGGGCAGGTGGGACACCAGGATCGGTCCTCAGTGCAGGTGCTGTATATCGAACAGACCCAAGTGACCGTTAGGCCTATTCGTCTGGTAGTATGGTATGTTGGTCTGTGAGTATGACATGCACATGTTGTGCATGACACCTGTGTTGCCTGTGCACAACAGTGTGCTGTGTTCCCAACCCTCTCCCACTCAGCACCACCAACTGCTACTCTGGCTGTGGCCACGCCCAGTGATGCATCACCCAGGTGCACCCCTGTCCCTGGGTGTGGCACCAGTAACACATGGACATTGGGATCCAGACCATGGTCATGCCCTGTGGCTGTGCCAGACAGTGCTGCTGTCTTCCTGTGGTATCACAGTACACATGGCATGTGGCCTGTCTGGGCTACCTGTCTGGGCATGACTCTTCCTGTGGCACCCATGCTGCCACTTGCTATTGTGGTACCCCTCCCATGGCACCTGCATGCCATGGCATGTGCCTTCCTGGTGTTCAGCTGTAACCCATGCACCAGTCCCCATGGACAGTGGCTGGTCTCAGCTGACCAGTACCCTGTGTCTGGTGCCTGGCACCACTGCTCCAGTGCTGTGATGCCATGTACCATCGATGGCCTAACCCATGACATGCAATGACTATTACCTGACTACCAGTGCTTGCCCTCCCTGGCTGTGACCAGCACTGGTGGAAATCTAATGGTACCTGAGGAATGACACATTACAACATAGAGATGAGGTACATTGTTTTATTTACATGGTGCACAGTCAACATCAGGTGCACATGACACAGTGCTCCCCTGTCCTTCCCATCACATGTGCTCCCACACTCACCCATGCACACAGTCACACATACATACAGTCACACCCACATGTACTATACAGTGCCCCCCAAATACAGGTACCTCCCTGCTATGCTATTGGCCCCACTTCACCATTGCAGCTCCACCCAACTGGGTTTGGGAGCGGGTTACATTTTGCCGCAGCTCCACCCAACCATCCCCCATCTGCACCACACTTCTGGGAGTACTACAGCCGTCTGCCATGGCCACACCATACTTGCATGGGCCCCTCCGGTGCTGGATGCTGGGCTGTGGGGACCCAGCTGTGCTTGTGGGTTGTTCGGCACCCTGGTGGACCTCTCCTGGCATCGCAACCTTTGGGATTGTGTGTGCCACCACAGTGGATCTGATGTGCCTCTGCTCCCTCATGCCAACATGCCTCGGTGCCACATGTGGTGGCAGCTGTGCTGGCACTGCACTGTGTGTTCCCCGTCCCATGTAGACCTTCTCAGTACCTGTGCAGCCTGTGATGCACCAGCCTCCGTGTGCATGTCTCCCTGTCTGGCCCTGTGCCTGTCACTGTTCCGGTAGGCTTGTGTGTGTCTGTTGTCCTGGCCTACGCCTGTGGAGACAGCATGGCTTCGTGGGTCACAGTGGGTGCACCATGGTGCTGGCCTGTGCCCAGGTCAGTGCGGGCCTTGCTTGGCTGGGTCTGCAGCTCTGGCAGCATGACTGCAAGGGATGGCACCACCACCCCCTGGCCTGGGGGGTGGGGGTTGCACACTTGCCAGTGGCTGTGTCTGCATGATTGCTTGTGCAGTGGCTAGGGGTGCCATACACTAGGCCAAGTACTGAGGGTGTTGCAATGGCTGCAGTGCACACGCTATGGCTTGCATGGCCATAGCCATGGCTGTTTCATAGCGCTGTTGCTGTGCCATCATGTGTTCCAAGCCTGTGTCGAGGCGGTCCATGATCACCATCTGGCATTTAGCACAGTGCCATATGCCCTATACAGCATCCCCTAGGCTGCCCATGCATACCATTTTCTCCATGGCGCATGCCTGCAAACAGCTGGCAATGCTGGTGTAGTGCTTCTGCATGGCCTGCTGGATGTTTCCCAGCTCCTGCCTCACATCCCCCTGCCTGGCCAGCACTGACTGGCAGTAGTCCCCTATGTAGGCAGGTGGGGACAACTGGTCCTGCAGCTCCTGGACGGCCTCATCCAGTTGCTCCTCCAGTCCATGGGTGCTCAGAGGGGTCAGCAACCCTATTGCTGTATCCTGTGCTGCGGCTGATCATGCTTGGTCACCTCCTGGATGTCCCCAGTCATCTGCACCACCTCTGCTGGTGTGGCGTCACTGCTGGTGTCCTCAGTGGTCCCCTACTGCTCACATAGCTGACCTGCTGCATCCTTCTCACTGCTGGCCATCCCCCTCCTCACCCATGGAGCTGTCACCGTCCCCATTCCCATCAGGCTCTGCCATGGGTTCCGGTGTGCCGGCCACAGGTGTACTGGCATCTGGGCTGCCTCCACTTGTTGGTATGCAGCTGCCCTCTCCTGACACTGTGCAAGTGGCCTGGTCTGTGCTGGCATCATCCTGGCCTTGCCACTGCTGCTGCTGCTCCCTGCCTTCCAGCTCCACTCGGCCCACCAAGGCCAGCTGCCACAGCATCAGTTGGATGGACAATATGTTAGTTTGTCTCCACATCACTCTGTGCCCTCACCTGCCTGCTTCATGTTGCCCTCACAAGTGTGCTTCAGCATTGCGCTATAGCATTGCACCTGACACACATGTGTACAGTCCCACCTGGTGAATGCCACCTCTGTACCTGCATCCTGTGCTGTTGGCATGGTCCCCCCTACTGTTACTGCCCGTCCTGTGCTGTCCATCCTGGTACATCTATTCCAGCTGTCACACTGCTGCCCTGTTCAGCTCCCACTGCACAGTGACACTGTGCATGGCCACAGTCATGGGGTGACACTGTGCTGCATGGGCCGTCCTCCCGGGTGAGTGGTTGGCCCTGCCATCCATGCCCATGTCCTTCAGACCTCACCCTCCTTCCCTCTGTGAACACTGAGGCAGTACCCCATGCCCCCTTACAGCACTGCCCATACCAGAGCACAGCCCCCCCAGTTCACAGTGCATGTCATAGCACCCCCCAGTTCAGCACAGCCCATATCTGAGCATAGCCCCCAGTACACAGTACATGTCACAGCACCCCCTGTTCAGCACAGTCAATACCTGAGGACAGCCTCCCCCCACCAGTACACAGTGCATGTCACAGCACCCTGTTCAGCACAGCCCCCAGTACACAGTGCGTGTCACAGCACCCCCAGTTCAGCTCAGCCCATACCTGTGCACAGCCCCCCCCAACGGTTTCATGTGCACATGCCGGCTCCTCCACAGATCAGCATTGCACGTTCCTTTGCATGGCAGCACATTTCATCTACACATTTGCCTGTCCCTGGCCCACCCCTGGCCATGGTATGGTTCCCTGGGCCCACTCTGTGGCCAGCTGTGGCCATGTGGCATTGCTGTGGCACGCCACCTCACTGCTGCATCTGCCTACACATTGTCACTCCACCCACGCCACCACTGCTGTTGGCTCCAGTGCTGTTGCCATGTCAGGCCTGTCACATACATTGGTGTTGTTTTTATCCCTATCTGTGCCAGTTTGCTGTCTGAAGGTGTCCAGCTCCATGACTCCAACAATGATCTGCTGGCTCAGGTGTTCTGCTATCCTCCTCTCAAGGCTGCTGAGTGGCTGCTTCTGGGGGGGTCCACCCCCTGTGCCCTGTGCACTCTGTCTATTCTGGGCCAGCTTGCACTTCACTAGGCACTTCGGATTGTTGTACTTCTGGATGTCATGCACTGTCCTGCGTTGTGCTACATAGATACATAGATACATACATAGACAGTGTCGGCAGATAAGGGCCTATGGCCCACACAGTCTGCCAATTTGAGCTTGTAAGTTCAGTTTGTTTTCCTAGAAGTCTGTTTCCCCTTACTCCTGACCTCCAGAATTCCTTTATGTCTATCCCACGCATTCTTAAATCCCGTGATTGTTTCAGCCCCCACCACTTCCTCTGGCAGGGTGTTCCACTTGTCCACCACCGTTCTGTGAAGAAATTCTTTCTCATGTTTCCTCTGAATCGTCCTCCTCCAACTTCATCCCATGCCCTCTAGTCCTGGTACATCTTTTCGCTTAAAAATAGTGTTTTTCCTGCACCCTGTTCCTCCCTGTAAGATACTTGTATGTCTCTATCATATCCTCTCTCCCTCCTCTCCTCCAGGAGTACATGTTTCAGTTCCTTCAACCTGTCTTCATAGGACTTGTGATGCAATCCATGCACCATCTTTGTTGCCCTCCTCTGAACCTTCTCTACCCTGTCTATGTCCTTACGTAGGTATGGTCTCCCAGAACTGTACTGTACTCCAGGTGGGGCCTCACTAGTGTCTTGTATAGCGGAATTATGACCTCCCTTTTCCTACTGGTGATGCCCTGCCTATACATCCCAGCATCCTATTTGCTTTACCTGATGCCTTGTCACTGTTTCCCTACCTTGAGGGTCATCAGAGATGACAACCCCAAGATCCCTTTCCTGCTTGGTGCATGCTATATCCTCACCCCCCAACTGATATATTGTGCCAGGGTTTTTGTGTCCCATATGCATTATCTTTCATTTCTTTGCATTGAATTTCAACTGCCAAACCCCTGACCATTCTTCAAGTTTCTGCAGGTCCCTTCTCATTCTGTCTACACCCTCTGGTGTGTCTACTCTGTTACAGAGCTTTGTGTCATCAGCGAACAGTGAAATTCTGCCTTCTAGATCCTGCACAATGTCACTGATGAAGATGTTGAATAGGACGGTCCCAGCACTGATCCCTGTGGTACCCCACTGGTCCTCTTCCCTCTGTGGGTGACAGCCATTTACCACCACCCTCTGTGTCCTGCCACCCAGCCAGTTACCTACCCACCACCTACTGTCCTGCCCACCCCATATTCCCCAGTTTGTGTAATAGTCTTCTATGTGGCACAGTGTCAAGGCCTTGCTGAAGTCCAGATAGGCCATGTCCACTGCCCTCCCTGATCCACCTCCTAGTCACCCAGTCAAAATTCAATGAGGTTGGTCTGACATGGCCTCCCTGGTGAAACCTATGCTGCCTTGGGTCCTGTAGTCCATTGACAGCCAGATGTTCCACCAATCTCTCCTTCAGTAGTGCTTCCATGATCTTTCCCACTACCGAGGTGAGGCTGACTGGTCTGTAGTTCCCTGCTTCCTCTTTGTTCCCACTTTTGTATAAGGGACTACATCTGCTGTCCTCCAGTCTTTGGGTACCTCCCTGTTTCTAGTGATTGGCTAAACAGGATAGCCAGAGGTTCAGCCACCACCTCTCTTAGTTCTTTAAGGACCCTAGGGTACCCCATCTGGCCCCATTGCTTTATCAACTCTTATTACTTCCAGTTCCTTCAGGACCCTTTTCATGTAAAGGGACTTGTGTCCATTTCTGCACCATTTAGCACCCTTGTACTCCCTTCAGACCCATTACCCCTCTTCCTCAGTAAAGACTGAGCAGAAATACCCTGTTCAATATGTCAGCTTTACTGTTGTCATCCTCACGCTGCTTCCATCCTCCCCCTTCAGTCTCACTATCCCTCCTTTGTCTTTCTTTTTCACTTATGTACCTGTGAAAGGTTTTGTCCCTTACCCACTGATTTTGAAATGTGTTCTTCTGTCTGAGCTTTGGCTTCCCTTACTGACTTCCCTGCCTCCTTTGTTTCTCCTGGTACTTCTCCTATCCTTCTGCCTGTGTCTTTTTGTATTGCCTGAATGCAATCTTTTGGCTTTCACTTTCTTTGCTACCTCTTTGGAAAACCATAATGGTCTCCTCTTCCTTTTCCTCTTGCTAACCTGCTTAATGCATAATTCTGTTGTTCTTATAATCCCCATTTTAAATACTGCCCACTGTTCCTCAACCCTGATTCCTGTCCCATTCCCCTTAATGCCTCTTTCAAGTATCTCCCATTTTCCCAAAGTCTGCCCCTAAAATCCAGGATACGTGTTTTTGTGTGGTTTGGTTCTGCTCTTTCTGTGATTTCAAACCACAATGACTGGTGGTCACTGTTACCCAGGTGCTCCCCACTGTTACCCCCATCACACTGTCCCTGTTTGTGAGCACAAGGTCCAGTATTGCCTTCTGCCGAGAGTTGGTTCCATGACCAGTTGCTTGAGAAGGCACCCTGAAGGAGTCCAGGATAAATCTGCTCCCTAGTTGATGCTGCTGCTGGGATGCTCCAGTCCACGGAATATTGATCTCCAACCAGTACTACCTCACCCTTGTCTGCCATCCTTTGGATGGCTAGCATCAGCTCCCTATCTGTTTCTTCCTCCTGGGCTGGTGGTCTATAGACCACACCTGTGTGGATGGCTGGCCCCATTTTCCTTTCCAGCTTAACCCACAGTATCTCTCCCCCATTTTGTTCCTCCTGGATCTCTGTGGCCCTTATGTCATTTTTCACATACAGTGCCACTCCTCCTCCCTTCCTGCCTGCTCTGTCTCTTCTGAATATGTTGTAGCCAGATATGGCCATCTCCCAGTCATGGTTATCATTACACAGGTTTCAGTGATAGCCACAATGTCCAGGTCTGACTGTACCATGACAGCCTCCAGATCTTCCATCTTGTTGCTAAGGCTCCTGGCGTTTGCACACATGGCTTTCCATGATTTGACCTCCTAGACTGCTTCACTGTTCTCCAGCCCCTTCCTTGGTTGTCATTTATCCTGGTTCTCCTTGCTGTCTGCCCTTCTGCTGAATTTTTCCCCTTTTCTGCTTATCCACCTTTTGGACACTAATCTCCATCTTTTGCACACTGCTTTGCAGAGATAGCCACTCCTCTGGTTCACTGGTTCCACTGCTAGCTGTGGGGGGTGAGCAAGTAGGTACCCTCCTTGCTGCTATGGCATTCACTTTCCATGTCACCCTGTCCCATGCCTTCCTCCTTTTTTCCCTCCTCTTAGTCTCCCCTCCACGGCTCATGAGGAGTGCATGGTGCTTGTCTATCTCTTCCATGAGTGTCTGCACCTAGTCATGATTAAAGTTTTCTTGTACCTTTGCCTCTCTGCACAGCTTCTGCCCATCGCTCTGGCATTTCTGCTGGTGTATGTTATGCCGCTGCTGCATGTTACTCCCTTTTTATATCACATTATGTTGCATGTGTGACTTGCTGCCATTTGGTGAATGTCTTGCATGTTCTAGAATAGGCCGTATATCGCATGTCGCAATTGCCTTGGTGAATCTTGCACAATTGCATTACTTGCATCTGGTGTATTTCCCTTTCTAGAATTGGGCCCCATGTCTCATCAATCCCGTCAACATGCATGGTCCAGCCCAAGCAAGCCATCCTCACCACCAGTCATAAGGGGTAAGGAACAGGGTGAGAGAAGGTCTGTTCATATTTGCCACTCTAAAATAGTTTTCTCCCCTGATAAGCCTTCAGATTCTGGTGTCAGTAGGATTGGGGGTAGTACTAGTACTACTATAACTACAACTGCTACTACTACTACTACTAGTAGTACTGCATTTGCAGCACCATCACTTTGTAAAAGTAGGAGGACTTTACATCTGACATCTTCAGTCATACCACAACTAGAACCCACCCCCACTACCAGTGGTAGTGTTAGTCACACAACCGACCCGATAGAGGCAACATCGCCTGTCATTGTGCTCCTCCTCCCCACCACCACCAGTGCCATGATTTCAGCAACCAAAGCAAATCCTTTGTGTACTATTGCCACCACCTCTGCCATAAAAGTGTGCACTGTGATTTGTGCTCCTTGCCCAGCCACTGCAACCACAACCTTTGCCTCCATTAGTAGTCCTGAGTGTTCTGCTGTCACCATGACTACTGCTGCCAGTATTACAACAAGCTGTAATATGATGCCAATTTCTTCTACTGTAACTCCTGATTGTAATTCTGGCACCAGGACTACTGTTGACAGTGCTACTACCTTGCCAACTGTGCCCATGACCATAGGTACTGTGACTAGTACTGACCACGAGACTGTTACAATGACCGCACCAATTGTGTTGCCAAAACTTACTGTTGTTCAGCCTCATACATTTTCTCTCACCACATTTTCTTTTGCTGATGTGGAGGATTCCGAAGAAGAGCATTCATCTGGTTCTGAATATTTACCAGAGCCACAAGACTTGCTCAATACATCATCTGACAGTGATACCCAACTAAGCGAATTTGGTGATGAGGCCGAATATGCGGCATATCTATGTGAGAAGCACGAATGTGCAGCTGCCAAAAAATGCAATGCTTCTTGTAGTGGCAAGCAGGCCAGTCAGGGTCACTCTCCTCCTCTTCCTAAAAAAAAAAATCCACCCTGTCCTTTCAAAGAGTTGTGTCAAGTTCAACTCCATCTGATACACAAAGTAGTTCTACAACTACATCTGTTGCGGAGAAAGAAAGGGGTAGAACAACTGCATCCACTGCACCCAGGTCTGATAAGGGGAAAGGGGCAAAACGTGGCCATGGCGCCCTATTGGGGACAGTACTTCCACTGTCAGTGGGGGGAAAAGTGTGGTGTGGCTGTACTTTAGTGTTGTGAAAGATGATGCAACAAAGGCAGTATGTTCTGTGTGTGACTGTATTATAAGTCAGGTAAAAACCTTTCAAATCTCACAACAACATCAATGATGAACCATCTCCAAATGAAACATCCCCATGCACTTCAAAGATCCATAGTAGTTCCTCTCCCTCCACAACAAGTGCCTGTCATCCCCTCTTCTGGTACTGGTCCAGTAGATGCACAAAGTATTGGAAGTGATTCTATTACTGAGACAGACAGTGTTCCCTCAACTCCCCCTACACCACTTGTAGCACATCCCCGTACAGGAGTATCACCCATTCTGCTTTCTTCTGCTCAATCATCTATTATTGTAACACCCTCCACCATGGGTTCAAAGTCAAAATCAATATGATGTGGAACCGCTTTGACTACACCATTCATACAAGCTTTCCACGCCAGCACCAAATACCAGGCATCACACCCAACAGCACAGCAGATCACCAGTTTAATTGGTGAGATGATGGCCTTGGATCTGCAGCCACTTTCCATTGGGGAAAACACAGGTTTCCATAGGCTGCTGCAGCATTTGCACCCCAGGTATGATGTACCATCACGAAACACATTTTCACGTACTGTAGTACCCAACATTTACCATGATTTGAGAAAAGAAGTTGCCAGACTACTAGCACAGGCTTATTGGTGGAGTTTTCCACTGCACAACTGACATATGGACCATCATGAATTCAAATCATGCATATATGTCACTGACAGCACACTGGTGTGTTGCATATGTGGTAGTCACTGGTGGTGATGGAGGTACTGGTGCTGGTTCTGTCTCTTCCCCCTCTCCCTGCAGGTCTGATTTGCTAAATGTCAGTGTTATGGAAAAGGATCACTGGGCTGTAAACATACTGTCATTTCTGCAAGAGATGTTGAGCTCATGGACTGATGGCAACAATTTGCAAGTAGGGTTTGTGGTCACAGGCAATGTCACAAATATGATAAAAGCACTTACAGATGACACTCTTGAGGGGATATGCTGCTTTGCTCATACATTAAATTAAGTGGTGACAAAGGCTTTAGCAAACACAGCAGAAGCAGATCACACAAAGTAGACAGAAGCACATGTAGCCATTTACATCACTCTGTGAAAGCCACAAACTGTCTGCATCAGCTACAAGAGTCTCTTCAAATGCCGCAACATCATCTTATCCAGGATGTACAGACCTAGTGGAATTCCACCTATTACATGCTGCAAAGGCTTCTGGAGCAGAAGTGGGGCCCTTCATGAGATGAGCATGGAAACTGACATAGGGAAAGTCCTTGGACATCAGGACTGGGCTGTGATTGAGGGCTTGGTAAAGGTTTTAGCCCTATTTGAAAGGAGCACTTGTGACCTTAGCTCTGATTCTGCACTGCTAAGTCAGGTAATTCCTGCTGTACAGATCCTGAAAAAAACCATGAGGAGATTCAGTGAAAATGCTGAGAAAGATTCAAACCAGACACCAGGAACAGTGCTATCCCTTGTGGAAAACCTCACCACAGAACTAGAAGTTAGATTTTCTGATCTCTGTTCCAGTAAAAAGCACATATTTGACACTATGTTGGATCCACGTTTCAAGAGCGAGGTACTACACCTTATAATGCCTACTCGCAGGGTATAGAGTTTCAGAAGTAGAGGTGTTCAGAACTTAGTTTCTGAATGCTTGGGTCAATGAGACCAGCAGGTAACCCTATCGATGAGCCAGTGTCAGAATCACAAACTGAAAGCAGTGTGGAAAACCTTGAGAAGGAGGGTGACTGTTGGGCTGAACTCAACTCATCACTACAGGCTGAGCAGCGGAAGAGAACAGAACAGCAGCCACAGTTGGCACCCAACCTGCTGAATGGTTATTTCAATAAGCCTCTGGAGTCATTCTCCATAAATCCAGTGGAGTTCTGGATCAAAAAGATGAACGTATCTCTGCACTTGGCACAGTTTGCCCTTCAATATATCTGTTGCCCCCCTACCAGCGTACCATCTAAACAAATGTTCGGCACTGGGGATGTGGTGGAACCTCACTGATCCTCACTTGACCCAGCACATGTGGAACAACTTGTGTTTATAAAAATAAAAAATCTACCTCACCTTGGGTACATGTATGGCCACTAAAAAATGCATTAAATAATCATCTTGTACTGAATACAACATTTGTGTGTTGTAGCTTGGACCCATACACAATCTATTCTGTGTTAACCATTATTGTTCTGTTAGCAAATAAGCACAAAATGTTAACATTTAGTCAAACTTGTTCATTATATTCATAGTCATACTGCTAACATAAATCTGTGTCCAGCACCCTTTTTTTGTTTATTACATGCACTGTCATTGTATATTCTTTCGAAAGTGCATGCCCTGTCATTCCCAGTACCTAAAACTGCTACCCACCTATTGACTGCTGTTCCTAATAAAAAATCCTCCACTGGTGTTGCTACATCTCTCATCCCCTGAGTTGCTGGTGCCCATATTCCATCCATCCCTTTAACAGCTTTCCAGATGCTAGTTACCAGTTTAACATCACCAGTATCAGTATTTACCATGCCTGAAATATGGCAGTTACAAGTGTGGCATCACCGGTCTCAAGTATTTCACATACACAGATACACAGAAATGTGATGGCAGAGAAAGGCCCCAGGCCAACCTAGTCATGACTGAAATATTCCGGTTATCAGTATAGCATCACCCATCTCAAGTATTACCCATGCCTGAAATATTCCAGTTACCAGTGTGGCATCACCAGTCTCAAGTATTTCCCATGCCTGAAATATTCTGGTTGCCTGACTACCACCAGTTTGTACCGTTGCTTCAAGTGCACTCCTGCAATAAGTTGTTGATGCTGCTGCTGCTGATGATGACGATGTTGATGATGACGATGATGACAATAATGATTCTGCAGAAATCTGGAATATATTACTGATGACTGATGACCGCCAAACCTAGAAACTGATGTTTCTCATCATTGATGAACACATTGTGTACTGCCAGCAAAAGTAAGTGAAATACTCAGTCTTTTAATGGTTTTATTTCTGTTGGTGTTTTGGGGGAGGGGGAGGTAAATTGTGATTGAACAGTGTATCTCTAATCACGTTTTTCTCCTGTTTTTTTTTTTTTTGGTATACAGGTATTTTCCCACTAGGGTGATAAACTCTTAGTAACATATCGGGTACAAACAGCAAAGGTACTGTAAGTAATGTATTTAATATGTTAATTGTTTTCTTTCTGTTTTGGGGTGTGGGGTGGGGGATTATTAAAACAGAACAGGGAGACTGCCTGGATGTGTGTAGGCCATGTTGTAAAAGCACTGCATTTCATTATGTCTCCCTCACATTTAGCATCCAATCAAAAGACTTTTATGGGGTAGCATATCATAGGCCGAATGGGTGCTTCACGCTTGAGTGCCATCCTCACAGCTGTACCTCTCAGCTCCGAAAGTAAGATGTGAATGTGTATGTTGGCCTGTTAAAGTTACAGTGTTATCCTATGGGCTTAATTATGTCTTATTACTTGCTTTTCTTCATGGCCACAATTATTTCAGGCTCTGGCATATGGTATTCTTGTAGTGGCCACTGAGACCTTTCAGTCCATATATAGATTGTTACTTAGCTCTGAATATTGCCAGAATTATGGCCTGTTGAAGTTACAGTGTTATCCTATGGGCTTAATTATGTCTTATTACTTGCTTTTCTTCAGGGCCACAATTATTTAAGGCTCTTACGTATGGCATTCTGGCAGTGGCCGCTGAGACCTTTCTGACCATCTATAGATAGGTACTTCACTCCAAATATTGACTGAGTTATGGTGTCTTATACTTCCAGTATTATCTTAAGGGAAACTGCATGTCCATGATGAACTACTTTCCTCTGCATCCTCCTCCAAGGCACCAGTGTCAGAAGACATCCTCTGGCACCACTGTACAAGGCAAAGTGCTATGAACTCTACATTCTCCTCCTGAAGTACCAGCAGCACAAGATAAACTCAAGCACCCATGTACAAGCCAAAGTGCTGTGACCTCTTCATTCTACTCCTGAAGTACCAGCGGCAGAAGACAGCCTCTGGCACCGCTGTGCAAGGCAAAGTGCCGTGACCTCTACATTCTCCTCCTGAAGTACCAGCAGCACAAGATAAGACTCAAGCACCCATGTACAAGCCAAAGTGCCGTGACCTCTTCATCCTACTCCTGAAGCACCAGCGGCAGAAGACAGCCTTTGGCACCACTATACAAGGCAAAGTGCTGTGACCTCTACATCCTCCTCCTTAAGCACCAGCAGCACAAGATAGCCTCTGGCGCAAATGGGCAAGCCAAAATGCCATGACCACTGCATCCTTCTCCTGAAGCACCAGCTGCACAAGACAGCCTCTGGCACTAGTATACAAGCTAAAGTGCCATGATCTCTTCAGTCTCCTCCTGAAGCACCAGTGGCAGAAGAGAGCCTCTGGCACCAGTGTACAAGCCAAAGTGCCATTACCTCTCATCCTCCCCCTCCTGAAGCCATTTTAAGGAGTTTTATAGCAATTCTCCATTAAGACAACTTATATACCCAATAACGAATAATGAATACCTGGGACCTGAATACCAAATATTCAGCTGAATATTCAGGAAATGGTATACGCACAGTCCTACTTCACACGTCACAGGTAGGGGATCATTTTGCAGCCCCATATTGCTAATTTTACGCAATCATCGGTGGGAGCGGGCAGTGCCTAATTAGGCTTATAAAAGCCATTGTTTCACCATGATCTGTCCTTTTGTGTGCCCAGAGAGTTTGAGAAGAGTCCTGGTGTGTTGCACATCTGAACACCGTTCACCCATCGCAAGGTACGTCTCTTGTTACGCACTACGTAAGGGACAAACATTTGCACAGTAAGGCAGTTTAATATGAGCCACTGAATTATGGAGGCAGTTTGAGAAGCAGCAGTTGTTTGGTTTTAGTACTCTGCTTTTTTGGGGGGGTGTTTCCTGTTTTTTTTTTTTCAAAACTGAGCAAAATATGTAATTCACACACCAAACCCTGTGATGTGTTGGTTCCACGACCACGCTGTGTGTTTATGTGTAATTGAATGTAATGCAGAACAGAGTGCTAGGTGAATCTGGTGGGTTCCAGTGCATTCATTTTGTGACAAATATGCTTGCTAATTAGACTGTGTTGATTGGGAAATGTTTAAAATGTTTTGTACTGCTTTGTGGCAATATGCTTTTAGAGGTTGGGGGCTAGTGGTAGTGGGCTGCTTCTGTTCATTTTCTATGAGGGCCAAAGATGTGGTATTCTTGTGCTACAGTAATGGTAAATCTGCGCTTTGTCCACATGTGTTTAGTAGTCAGAATTTTATTATATTAACCACCGTGTTTGCAAAGTGTGTTTGAGGTTCATGTTTGGCTATCATGAACACTATGGCGACTTCCCTGCTGAGTTGATTGGCTCTTAGATGTTTGGTGCTGCTCTCAATATAATCAAACATTAGCTTGCCTGTGATGCTTTGGCTGAACTGTTTGTGGGGGTGAAAAAAGTGGTGTGGTTATGCTGGCCTGGGACCTGTCCCAGACAAATTTTTGTCTTTGTGTGTTTGAGATTCAGGTTTGGCATCTTGTGCACCCTACGATTTCCATGCTGGGGGGCGGGGGGCAGTATGTGCGTCATTTGGCTCTTAGATGTTTCGCACTGCTCTCAGTATTACCAAACAAGAATGTTCAAACTCGCCTTCAATACTTTTGCTTAACTATTTGGTTGCAGCGGTTAAAAAAAAGTAATGTTGTTATGCTGGCCTGGGACATGGTCCTTGCATTTTGACCAAACTCTTTTGGAATGACTTGACATATTGGTTTGTTAAAGTTTTGCCTGAAGTGTACTGCATGTGTTTTGTTTTTAAGTGTAGAAGATCCTCACCATGTTCTCTCCTTCAGTTCTTCGCATTGACTGTGTCTCTCCTCCACCTCTACCTGCATACATTACTGATGCGCTCTGGCGCATCGGGATTTGTGCGGCGCACTTTTCCCTTTTGAATATCGCGCCGGAGCGTATCAGTGAGTTGTGCATGGCGCAACACTGTTGCGCCATGCACAACCCTTTTGAATATCTGGGCCACTGTATAATGAAAAAGCAAGGCTACAAATGCGGAAAATGAAAGAATGGAAGAAGAATCAACTTTCTGAGCCTGCACCCTGCTCTGCTGCAGCCAAGAGAACAACAACCAGAGCTCAGGATCAGAAGAAATGTCAACAACGAGCATGCTAGAGAGAGGACAGAAGAAAATGGCATTGCAATATGCCAGCACAAAAAAAGAAGAAGAAATAGGTTCATAAGTTCATAGGTATCGTACGAGCATTGGAGGCCAAAGACCTATATATAGCTCGCCACTTTTCAGTGGAAAAATCGACAACTCTGAAGGCCAAATTATGCATCTAACATTGTTTTAAACATATGCATGCTTTCACTGTTAAACACAGCTTCAGATAATGAATTCCAAGTTCTTATAATTCTCTGACTAAACCATTTTTGTCTTTTATTTGTTTTATTCACTACACCGGTTAATGCAAATCAATGTGCTCTGGTATTTTTATTATGTTGATGTTTAACTGGTGCTAAAATGTCAGATAGCGCTTCACTTTTCATTGCACTGAATATCAAACAAAGGTCTTCTCATATTGTCCTATACTGTAGTGAATAAAATTCCAAGAGCATCAGTCTCTCACTATAGTTTTTTTCTTTCATACTTTTTATCATTTTGATTACCCTCCTTTGCACATTCTCTGTCAGTGTAGTGCAACCTACACTCTGTGGGGCACTAAAGGGTGAACAGAATTACAATATTGGTCTAACCAAAGCTGAATACAGGGGGATAATTACAAGGGGGTCCCTACTTTTAATATTTCTAAATATGTATGCCATAAGTTTATTTCATCTTTTGACGGTCTACCTAACGTGCAGATCGAAGGATAGGGTGTTTGTCACCATTACTCCCAAGTCCTTTTCGGCATCCGTTACCTGTAAGATAGTATTATTAAGTTTATATGTAAAATATCTATTTCTCTTTCTGAGATAAATGAAAAGAAACAATGGGAAGGCTTTAAGCCTGGGGTTCAATGGGTGAAGCAATTATGTCACTCCCCCATCAGGCCTTAAAAGACCACTCCTTCTAGACTGTTCCAGGATTCGTCTCTTCGTTGCGGCCTGAGGTGCTGTTCTTCCTTACCCCCCCTCTCATTTTTGGCCATTTCCAGTGTTTCCTCGGCTGCCTCTGGCTCACTCCTCTGCCTGTCTTTCACTTCCGTTTCTGCCCCTGGCTTCTACTTTTCTCCAGCATTTATCTCTCTCCCTTGTCCTCCGCTTTGCTGCTTACCTCCCCTTTTTGTCTATTTTCCCCTCCCCTTCTTCTGCTTTCCCCTTGCTCTGCTCTCTGTCTCTACCTACTTGCATCTGCTGCTGGCCTTGACTCATGCCTCAGACTACCCCTCCCTGACCCGACCATATTCCGATGATCCGTCATGCCCAGCTTCCACTGTTGGCACTTGCAGGGCATTCTTCCTCAGCTTCGGCAGCTCTCTGTGGGACTCCCTGTTGTCTCCTTGCAGCTCATTTTGGCGAAGCACTACTCCCAGCTCCTGGCTTGCTCCCTCCTTCCAGCTGCCTCCTCTGCTCCACTCCTTCTAGCAGACATCTCCCACCTCACTTGCCCACTGGTTTTGTAGTCCTCCGCCTCAGACATCCACTTCCCCTGCCTGCTCGGTTTCATGTCCATGGCTTCTGGCCACTTGTCCACCTCCCTCTTTGACTGTCAGCTCAATTGACTCATACTTTTCTGGAATGAACTGTTACTGCCCATCTCAGTCAGAGAGGACAGTGCCAATATTTGGGTTCATCAAGACTGTATCCTACACCTCTTCATGTTGTCAATCTTTGTCGTGATCTTCTCCTCACCTGTGGTAATGCCAAAGAATCCATGTATGCTGCTGACACTGTGTGCTGCAGTCACAGATGTTGTTCACAGCCTGTAAACTAGATTCTCTGTTCTGCGAGTCTGGCTGTGAATACTACTCTCCTGGTATTAAATGCTTAACAAACCACTGTCCTGCTATTTGGTGCACAGCCTGTAATTAACTCACTCATCAGCAGCTTCCATTTATCTGATATTCACTGCAACTCCTTTACCCCTGTGGATGGCCTACCTAGTGCAGCTAGGACTTGTGCACCAATGTCGGTGTTGCTGCTCCTAATTCCCTGCTGCACATCGCATTCCACTTATCTCATTGTGTCTTGCTGCCATCGTGCAGTTCCATGTTACTTCCCTCACCAAGCCCTGCAGTCTGCGTAACTTCTTGAATGAATGTTTCTGTTTGTCCGATGTGTCCCCCCCCTGCTGTTGGAGCTCTTCATGGTCACAAAACCTGTTCCATCATCAGCCTCAGTTACCCTCTTCCTCCCATTTCCTCTGCCCTCCATTCCTCTCCTTCTCTGATTTTTGCTTTCTTTTGGGGTTTTTCCCTATCCTGCCATCACTTTAATTACTCGTATCCTCCTCTTACCTTAGTTCATCTGGTGTCCATGTGCCTGAGTCCAGTTCTCCTTCACTCAGTCTGATCTCAGGGTCCACTCATTCACATTGATTAATCAAGCATATCTCTCATTGGGTCTTATGCAACCTCACTTAACTGCTGCACTCCTGTGGTTATTATCACCATCGGTCTTCTCATGACCACATCTGGGTATCCCTCACTTATCCAACCTCTATGTGGGCCTACTCCTTCACATTGACTACTTGAGCATAACCCTCTCGGGTCCATGCTACCGCAACTCTACCTGCTCTCCATGCAGAGATATGCCTTCGTGTCTATTGCCCTTTTGCTCAGGGCTGGCAAGCTTCTCTCCATCATCGTACATCATTCATTTCATACCTCACCTTCAACCATTCAGGCCATCCAGGCTTCTTTCCATCATAGTACTTCCTCTCTTGCTTTTGAGCATCTAATTGCAGAGACATCGTTTGCATCCCTCAACAGCTGTCCATTTAGAAGGACAGAGCAAGAGCTTCCTCTAAAATTGGACTTTCTTTCTTCCTCGAGCTTGACTTTGAATTGCTGTATCGGAGCTGTCCCAAATCAAAATGCCCTTCAGCCTGGAGGGAAGGTGACCTAGGCCTTGGATACTTGGATACCCAGAGATTTCCTCTTTAAAGGGTTTTTTTCCTCTTCTCCATGTCAATGGTCATAATATTTGTCAGAGTTAGTGCTTTCATAGGTTCCTTAGGTACCGCTGTTGGATGGTGGCCCCAGCTATTTCCTCTCTCCTTAGGAAGTCCACCTTTTGGAATCTTGTTAGATTTCCTTTCATTCATTGTCCTCACCTTTTATCGTTCTTCTCCTGTCCTTCATATCTATGTCTGTCACATTTATTTCCGGTCTAGATATCTTCTGATTTCTCACTTCTTCGATGCTCGACACTCTTTTGGGTATTCTTTTTGGGCTTCTTCCTGAGCTACCTTTAGCCAAGGGAATTATTCCCACGACACCTATAGGGGAACCCTCTTCTAGAGTTCCTTGTGTCATACCCCTACAGGGTGGTATATCCCATGGATAGAGAGGTGAACAGCCACAATGTATCGAAGTCACACAAGCATACATATCATCCAGTTGTGTAAGCACAACTGAATGGGAAGGCTTTAAGCCTGAGGTTCAATGGGTGGAGAAACTATGTCACTCCCCCATCAGGCCTTACAAGGCCACTCCTACTGGACTCTTCCAGGATTCATCTCTTCATTGCTCCATCATCCACCCCTCCTCCTCCTCCTGTGGCTCATCTCTCTTTCACATGGGCTTCTTCCTAAGCTACCTTTAGCCAAGGGAATTATTCTTATGGCACCTATAAGGGGGAACCCTCCTCTGGGGTTCCTTACATCGTACCCCTACAGGGTGGTATACCCCATGGATAGAGAGGCGAACAGCCACAATGTATCAAAGTCACACAAGTATACATTTCATCCAGTTGGGTAAGCAAAATTCAACCAAAGTACAGGGAGAAAAAAGAAAAGGAGTGAAACAGCACTTCATCCTCCACCACCACCATCATTGCCTCCTCTCCCACCACCACCTCAGCCTCCATGTCCTTACCCAATGTAAGTCCACATGAAACCCCATTGGCCAACTACAGATCAAGTAACACCATCTGGAAAGTGCTGCAAAGAGCATGTAATGGACTTTCACAGTCACCAAGATAATTTGCCACAGCACTGTCACAACTGATTTCATCCTGCTACCCTGCAAAACGCAGTGCCCTATCAATGATCAACATGAGCCTGCTCTGTTGCACCAACCTCCTTGACAAGCTGGTGGAGGTCATGAAGGAGAAAATGTCTGATTTCAAACTTCAATACTCCAAGGAATAAAGAGAAGTGAAAAAGGCCTTCACCAGCTATAGTCTGGTACTCAGAAAGTATTGTATGTTCAGATATGCAAACAGAACCCTGGGGATTAGCTGGAGGCAGATGATGAAGGCATCCTGGAATCAACACGAGAAAAGAAGCAATAGGCACAAGTCTGCATTGTCAGCTGAAATGGTGGAAAGGTGGAAAATACTTGGAGACCTCATCTACACCTCTAGCTCATGAGAAGGCCTTTTCAAAATGAACAGGGAAAACTAAGGCTTTTCTTGACAAGCCACTTGATAGTTTCTACCAAGATTTCTGTCAACAAAACCCAGGAAAAACTATAGGGGCAACCAAATTCTGCAGTTTGAGGCCACAGAATATAAAATTGGCCACGGAGTAAAATGCTGATCTACGCCTCTGTGAGTACTGCACAATTACAGCCCTGCAATTACACTCATTATACTGCTTTGCAGATGTCCTTAAAATACCACAGTGCAAGATTTCAAACATCTACAGGCCTGTTGACATCACCATATTCCCAAGGCCACCAGGTGAAAAAATTCTTTACAAATGAATGCACTGAGAAGACTTGTGAGAACTGCAACACAGATGCCACATAAAAAAGGTCAAAGAATTGTTACACAGATTTGGCAATGAAGAAGTACAATGGTACCAGTGGGAAAGTATTAGTGTTACCAGAGACATAAATGGCACAGAGATGAAACAGACCAGAAAAGTTCTGAAAAGAAAAACTGCAGTATCAGAACTTGTGGAGGTCCTGAAAGAGGATATTTATGTTTTTGGGGCAACACCTGCATGTGGTATCATCATGGCAACAAAGCAGGTTCAGGACTGTCATAGAAAATATGCCACAGGTTGGGTCCTCGTAGTCTTGGGCTTCACAGAAAATTATTCCTGTAAGTTTCAGGACAGAATTCAATCAGCTCATTGGCACTGTGAATAGGCCACCATTCACCTCATAGTGACGTACTACAGGTATCACAAATGTGCAGGTACAGCCAAGGAGTCCCTAGTATGCATATCCAGTGACCTGAAACATGACCACCATGCTTTCTGTAATTTTGTTGAAGTAGCCAATGTACATCTCAAGAACATACACTCACTTATGATAGAGAAGCTCAGTTCACAGATGGGTGCAGAAGTCAATGTAAGTCAAAGTGGGCATTTAATGCCATATTGGACACACCCAAGCAATATAGATTTCCTGTTGAAAGAATGTTTTTTGGCTCAAGACATGGAAAAGGACCCTCCGCTGGAGAGTCTGTAATAAAAGTAATTTGCCAGTCAAGCTGTGCAATCACGTCAGTCAGTGACTGCCAATGCAAAAACAACTTTATGAATACTGTAAACAGCGCCTCAAGAAAGAGCCCACCACTGGAGAGTATGCCATTTTCTGCACACATTTTCTGGGTTGGGGAGAAAAGCATAAAGAGGCATGCAGGACCAAAAGTAATAATGATACCCAGGACACAGAGAATACAAAGTGTGAGGTCTGTGGCTGATGGTGTGGTTTCCATATGGGTATATGGATATTTCTGCTGACCATGCCGAACTGGAGATGGCACCTGTGAAAACACTGGTGGCATGGAAGCATGGAAGGTAAAGAAACTGAGGGATTGCCCTGACTATTTTTCTTCTGTGCCAGAGAGTGATGTACAAGGCACCCATGTTTCTTCCACACTTGCATCTTCTCTCGCCCAGGTAAATCCAGATTCAAAGACTAACATGCCAGACATCAATATGACCACCTCACATCTAGCTATTAATGCACCAGATGAGCTACAAATACCAGATACCAACATGACCACTGCACCGGTACCCTCACATCTAGCTATTAATGCACCAGATGAGCTACAAATGCCAGATACCAACATGACCACTGCACCAGTACCCTCACATCTCAATCAGTCAATCAATCAATTAAGTCTTCATTTAACCAGGCGATCATCATTGAGCAAAACTCATTTTCAAGATGGACCTGGATAGCTTTGAGATCAGTGTACAATACAAATAAGACATCAAAGTTCACAATGGTTACAGTATTCAGAAAGAGTGTCAACTTGAGAGTGGTAGTATTAGCGAGTACAATGCATCTGGTAAATGATGACAGTATAAACAGAAGAGCCAGCACAAGAAACATAAGCATAATTACAGGTGTATTACAGCAGATGTCCACAACATATCTCCAGCAATCAAAAAAAAAAAAAAATAATAATTAGTAGGACTAGGAGAGCACAGCAGATGAAGAGGGGGCAAAGTACCTTGAGGGCAATAAGAAAGGTGGGAAGGGAGAAGGAGAAGAAAGGTATAAGGGTAGTAAGTGGCGGGGAGTATTAAGGTTAGCCCGGTGCTGAAACTGGCATAAGTTTCAGCAACCTTAGATTACTGTTCTGCCTAATTAGTTCTTGGTAGGACAATGACGCATGGCTATGGGAATCAAAAGTATTTAGGTATCAGCACAATAACCAAAAATAAGGTATTTGGGAGCTAAAGGTGAGAAGATGGAAGGGAACAAGTGGGCAGGGGTGGAAGCAAAGAAGCCAGATAGGATATAGAAGTGCACTACCTATAGCAAATGGGAAGATTAGGGATGAGGAAAGCATTCGCAGGATTCCTTAAATGAACGGGCATATAGAGTCTTGAAGATAGACAGGTTGGTAGGGATGATGGGTTTCAATGTTTTTTGCAACTTGTTCCACAAAACGGGCAGCACATAACTTATGGCGGCCCTACCAAAGCGTAATTTTACCTTTGGTACTTTCAGCAAGATATAGGTGGTACTTCTTAGTGCATAGGTACCAACCAAACTTAGCGGAAGGCAGTCAAAAATGTACTGGGGCAGTTTTTTGGTAATAGCTCTATAAGTCCAAAGTGCAGCATTTCTTTGGCATCTATAGGGTAGGGAAGACCACCACACAGCCGCATATAGGGAACAGTGGTGTGTTGAGAAGGGGAGGCCAGTGATGAACCTTAGTGCTCTATGGTAGAGTGTATCAAGCTTGGTAAGCATTGCGGCAGGTCCCTGGCTATAGAGGAAGTCAGCGTAATCTATCAGTGAAAGGAAGGTAGTTTGGACCAACCTCTTCTTGGCTTCTTTAGTAAGAAGGTGTTTGATACTAAAAAATAGTCCGAGTCTCTGTCTTAGTTTTTTTGTCAGTTCCTCGATATGGCAGGTGAAGGATCGTTGATTGTCAATCCAGACTCCCAGGTATTTGAAGTTTGTTGCATATTCTAATGGTTCACCAAGTAATGTAGTGATCGATGGAAAAGATACAGAGTTCCTTGGGTTTGGAACCTGAATATAGGGCAAGAACAGCATTGCTTTAGGTTTTTTAGCACTTAAAAGCACATATAGCTATTAATGCACCAGATGAGCTACAAATGCCAGATACCAACATGACCACTGTACTGGTATCCTCACATCTAGCTATTAATTCACCAGATAAGCTACAAATGCCTGGTCATCATGACAAAGAGATGTCAACTGTTTCAGTAGATACTTCAGCTGCCCACACTTTGTGCAGCAACCCTACCAACTAAGGCCTCGACAAAGTCACTTCATCTGCTCATTCAGCCACTGTGTTGGTGGCATAGAAGTCGGAACACATAATATGCAAGAACGTTTATGCTGTTTATTACTCAAAGAACTACTTTATTGGGCAGCTAACAATGGTCAATGATAAGAGGTGCTAACATTTCAAGGTTTTTATTTTGCTTACTATTTCTCCCCCTTGGCCCCCAGGTCAGCACCTGTTTCTGGACATCCTCTTCTTCTGTCCACCATCCATCCATCCCAAATGCATCTCCAAATTGGGCCACCACCTTGCTACCCCCATGGTGGGGTGGCTGGGAGCCCCTAACTCCCCACCAGGACCGGATCCAGAACAGGTGGCAATCTCAGAGATGGCATGGTAGTCAGATGGCCATCAAGCTCCACATCTGGCTGCCATATTTTCCTTTTTTCATTGGTGGTGGAGTGTGCAATACTGACAGTGGGCGTGTCACACATGTGGTCACACGTAGCATGCCTGCTGGCTGCTTCACCTCCATGCCCTACTGCATTGGCCAGGTGTGCCAACGCTCAGCCTCTGCTAGGTATCAGGCAAATGCTGGCCCCTGTTCCCCACCCACCCTGGGAGAGGAGAGCTGTCCAGACACTCAATTCTCTCCCACCACGGCAGGTCCCCAATGACCTGCTCACACTGTGAACACGGGTCACTGGCATGGCAGGAGGTAAGGCATAACTACCTCAGCCCTCCACACCACCAGGCCAGCAACATTTCAAGGTTTTAAGTCATAGTGCGGATGGCAGCTTCACATTGCCTTGCCAACAGAACACCGATGCAGTGCAGAAGATGAGTCACATATTCCATAGATCAATAACTTTTGCAGTGCGGGGTAGATATACAATCCCACTGGAAGAGCTGAAAAAAAAAAGCAATAAATATGAAGAACTGAAACAGCACCATAATTAACAATACAGTGGTGTCTGTTATATTCAGTACAGTGGCATCTGTTACATTCAGTATAGCGGTGTTTGTTACATTCAGTACAGTGGTGTCTGTTACATTCAGTACAAGGGTGTCTGTTACAATCAGTACAGTGGTGTCTGTTACATTCAATACAGTGGTGTCTGTTACATTCAGTTCAGTGGTATTTGATACATTCAGTACAGTGGTGTCCATTACATTCAGTACAGTGCTGTCGGTTCCATTCAGTACAGTGGTGTCTGTTACATTCAGTACAGCGGTGTCTGCTGCATTCAGTACAGTGGTGTCTATTACATTCAGTACAGTGGTGTCTGTTACATTCAGTACACAGGTGTCTGTTACATTCAGTACAGTGGTGTCCGTTACATTCAGTACAGTGCTGTCTGCTGCATTCAGTACAGTGGTATCTGTTACATTCAGTACAGTGGTGTATATTACATTCAGTACAGTGGTGTGTGTTACATTCAGTATAGTGGTATCTGTTATGTTCAGTACAGTGGTATCTGTTACATTCAGCACAGTGGTGTCTGTTACATTCAGTACAGTGGTGTCTGTTAGATTCAGTACAGTGGTGTCTGTTATATTCAGTACAGTGGTGTCTGTTACATTCAGCACAGTGGTGTCTGTTGCATTCAGCACAGTGGTGTCTGTTGCATTCAGTACAGTGGTGTCTGTTACATTCAGTACACTGGAACTATTCAGTGTTTTCTATTCTTCACTTTGCAAACTGATTGATGTCGGTGCTGCAAATAATCAATACTATCAATGACACTGTAGTTCTTCTGCATAGTTAAAGTGTGTCACATTATGCCAAGATACAAAATAGTGTTTGATGTTAAATGCAAATTGCCCAGTTGTAAAATATTACAGTTGGGAGGAATGTAAGTATACAGTAGTACACATAATCATGTTTTACTGTCTTTGTAGCATTTTGTAATTCATTAGATCAATATTAGTAAAGTTTTTTCACTTAAACAATTGTGTGGTGCCCATCTCCATGGTGCATGGTGTGTCTTGTTACACTCATCACACCAGGTTTTTTTTTCCCTTTGGCACCAGCAAAGCTTTCATATTACAACATGGTTATTTTTTCACTGTTGGGTGATAGAATCTTATAATGAATCATAAAATTAATCAACAGCCAATTTACAAAATGGACTCTTATGTCACACTTTGTAAACCCCTTTTTGTGAACATACCCATGGATGATACCAAGCTCTGCAGTTTCAGGTTGGTTCCATGGTGGCAGTTTCAGGCTGGTTCTTTGTGGCAGTTTCAGGTTGGTTCATGGTGGCAGTTTCAGGTTGGTTCATGGTGGCAGTTTCAGGTTGGTTCCATGGTGGCAGTTTCAGGTTCGTTCATGGTGGCAGTTTCAGGTTCATTCATGGTGGCAGTTTCAGGTTGGTTCCATAGTGGCAGTTTCAGGTTGGTTCCATGGTGGCAGTTTCAGGTTCGTTCATGGTGGCAGTTTCAGGTTCATTCATGGTGGCAGTTTCAGGTTCATTCATGGTGGCAGTTTCAGGTTGGTTCCATGGTGGCAGTTTCAGGTTGGTTCCATGGTGGCAGTTTCAGGTTCATTCATGGTGGCAGTTTCAGGTTGGTTCCATGGCGGCAGTTTCAGGTTCATTCATGGTGGCAGTTTCAGGTTGGTTCCATGGTGGCAGTTTCAGGTTCATTCATGGTGGCAGTTTCAGGTTGGTTCCATGGTGGCAGTTTCAGGTTCATTCATGGTGGCAGTTTCAGGTTCATTCATGGTGGCAGTTTCAGGTTGGTTCCATGGTGGCAGTTTCAGGTTCATTCATGGTGGCAGTTTCAGGTTGGTTCCATGGTGGCAGTTTCAGGTTGGTTCATGGTGGCAGTTTCAGGTTGGTTTCATGGTGTAATGGTTAGTGCTATGGACTCTGAATCCACTGATCTGAGTTTAAATCTTGTTGGAACCTACATTTCTAGGTGAAAGAGAAAGTGCCATAGACCTAGAAGGGTCTGCAGTGATAGCAATCACAATGAAAAAGGGCAGGCTGGATGGGCCAAGCAGCCTTTATCTGCCGTCACTTTCTATGTTTCTATGTCTGTATTGATGATAGTAAGGATGGGGTCAGGGAACTGAGGGAGGACTCGGGGAAGTTGGCAAAGTGATCAGGAATCCTGCTCCTAGGCTTCAGTGCAAAGAAGTACAAAGTCATGCACACTGGGAGAAAAACTGAGGGCTGAGTACAGGTTGGGGTGGTCACTGTCACAGTGTCAGATGAAGAAAAGGACTTGGGGATAGCAATCACAAGCTTCCTCAAGTCATCTACCCAATGCAGTAAGGCAGGGGTGAGCAAACAGAATGCTGGGATACACAAGCAGGGGGATCAATAGCAGGGGTCAGGAGGTCATACTACCCTTATACAGCTCTCTGGTGCACCCACACCTGGAGTACTGTGTGGAGTCTGGAATCCCTACCTGAGGAAGGATGTGAATAGGTTAAAGGCTTTGCAGAGGACAGCCACGAGGAGAATTCAGGGTCAGGATGGGAATGTAAACAGGGCAGAGGTTTTGCAGAGGACAACCATGAGGATAATTCAGGGTCAGGATGGGAATGTAAATGGCAGAGGTTTTGCAGAGGACAGCAATGATGATGATTCAGGGTCAGGATGGGGATGTGGACAGGTTAGAGGATTTGCAGAAGAAAGCTGTGAGGATGATTCAGGGTCAGGATGGGAACATTTATGACACAGAGGCTGGAGAGCCTATAGATGTACTTGCTAGAGACCAGGAGAAAGAGAGGAGGCATGACTGAGACCTTGCAATACATGAAGGGTTTTAAAGAACTGGTGTACTATCTAAAATTTATATTAGTTTTTAATAGCAGTTAGCTATTCCCTTTTATATCTGCTGCACTTTTTTTTCTCTTTTGGTAATTAGAAGATTTTTAATGTGATGTTAGTAAGAGTGATCTGTGGAACAGCACTTGCCTGGCAGCTGACATACCTAGTTCTACTCCCCTCCCTACATCATCAGCATTGTGACCTCACTGACTGTGACATCACAGCTACTCAGGAAAAGCCAATCAGTAGCTGTCAGGTCAGTCACCTGTGATGTCACAGTCAGTGAGGTCACAATGCTGGTGGTGTAGTGGAGGGAATAGAGTTAGATATGTTAGCAACCAGGCATAATGCTATTCCATAGATCCAGCATAATACTGTCACCTAGGAAACATTTGAGTGAATGAAAAAAAATACTTCAGAAATACATAGTTACAACTGACTACTTCTTGAAATTTGTAACATTTTCCTGTCTACTATTTTTAGTTCTACTAGTTCTTTCATCAGGTAGACTTCGGGGCATTGTTTGGACCCAATGAGATTATGTGCACCTGTGGGAATGCCATCATGCTGGCATGGAGTACAGGTTCAAGAGAGACACCAAGAAATAATATTTCATGAAAGATTGGAACAGGCTGCCAGAGGAGGTGCTAAATGCTGAGACCATGGACTGCTTCAAGAGGGGTGGGCACAAATTCAAGGGGAAGATCAAGGGGGTAGGGCTGGAGGGGCTTGGACCTATAAGTGCCAAGTAAAGTACCTCCACATCATGCAAAATCGATAGACAGCAAGGCCATCTTCTGGTATATTTCCATGTTTCTATCTAGCTGTCTGACATCTGTAAAAAATTAAAAAAGTCATTTCATTCCTCTGGTGCAAGTGTTAAAGGTCTGCAATAGCAGGGGCCTAAGCCATAGGAAAATATTAACTTTTAGAATTGTTACTGAGATGTTTGACTTCAAATTCTTCATGGAAACAACTGTTATTACTCTGAACACAGCTCAAAACATCGATGAGCTGAAAGCTTGAAGAAAACATATGCATTCATTCTATTTTACAGATACTTTTGTTTTCGGAAATTTACTAACGTGATCTGACTGGTCCTCATACATGTTAAACGAGGATACTGTAAAACTTAAGGAATACCTAATAGCCTTTCTCCATTCCTCTACTCAGACTGTGCAAATAAGGCATACCAGCTGCAGTTTTTTCTTCAGCTTAGGCTACTAATAGTTTCTGAGAAAAGCTTTTAATGATTAATGCTATTTCCATTTTTCATTAAATTGTTTAGTAATATTGTATGTTTATTTTATGGTTAGTGAAAATGTATAGGTTTCAACTTTCACCAGGTGATCAGCTAGAACTGCCCTGAACTCCAACTCTAGTACTCTGTGGGACTGGATAATGACCAACCACCTGGAAAATATTATCTCCTCTGGCATACTAGCAGATGCCATCACAGACCCTTCCCCCACCTTTTGTATATGTGGTAAAACTAGGCCCTCTTCTTCTAAACCCCATTTTATCACTTTCTGTAACTATGCAAATTTTGACCCACAAGCCTTCCTACTGGATATTGCCACTATTTACTGGACCCCCCCTTTTTAACTCTGATGACCCTCAGACTACTCTAAATATATTCCCGACTCACTTTCTGTAGATCCAAGACAAACATTGCCCTCTTGTTACCTGTCAGGCAAAAAATAAACATACTCGATGGCTAAAGTCCAACCTTCTCTCCAAACTGCAATGGCAGGACAAATCCTGGCTCCACTACAAAAACACAGGGCTCCCAACAGACCTAAATTCCTACAGAGCACTCAGAAACTCCTGCAAGAAGGAAATCAAATGGGCCAAAAGTGCCTATTGTAAGGATCTATTAACTAAATCATATGGTGACCCCCCAAAATTCTGGTCCCATATAAAATGCTTACTAGGATCAAATCCTGCCCCCACTACAACTGATATGTCTCTCAATGGCATCCACTGCAATAATCCCTCCACTATTGCAAACTTTTTCAATGTCCATTTCTCTGACCTCACCAACTATACCTCATCTTTTCCAGCCAGACCATACTCGAATGACCAACCTGATGTTGCTGGGCCCAAATTTCTTTTCAAGTCTGTCACTCACGTTCAGGTTCTAAGACTGCTCAAAAATATCTTCGCTTTCACCGCTGCTGGGTTGGATAACCTTGAACCCAAACTCCTAAAGCTCACAGCCCCTCACATAGCAGCACCTCTTGCAAAAAATGTTTCCCTCTCCCTTTGTCATAGTAGCTATTTCCCAGATATCTGGAAGACTGCCAGGATTACCCCTGTTTTCAAAAAAGGGGACCATAAAAATCCCTCAAACTATAGGCCCATTGCCATATTGCCTGTTCTTAGCAAAATCCTTGAGAAGCTCGTAACCACTCAAACAATTGACTTTCTGCAGAAACTAAACCTTCTCATGTCGGAGCAGCATGGTTTCCACAAGGGTCATAGCACCACCACTGCTTTAGTCAAATTTACGTCTGATACCCTAGCAGCCATGGACTCAGGTCTCCTAACAGGGGCAATTTTTATAGACATGACTAAAGCATTTGACCTTGTAGATCATCCTATCCTTCTCACTACTCTAAGATCACTAGGCTTCTCACAGGGTGTGATTGCATGGTTTGACAGCTACCTGACAGATCGCACTCAACTAGTTAAATTTAACTCCATCTTGTCAGATTATGCTACCATAAATGTTGGTGTGCCACAAGGATCTATTCTCGGTCCCCTGCTTTTCTACATCTTTATAAATGATATTACCTCAAACATTCCCCATACTGCTTCCCTGCTATATGCTGATGACATTGTCTTGTACACCAGTGCAAAGAACATCTCTGAAATCAACCAACGACTTTCCCAAGACTTTCAACAAATTGAAGAGTGGTTGGTAAGCAATAGGCTTATCCTACAAGTTTATAAGACTCAAGCCATGCTGTTTGGTTCCAATGCTAAATGTAAACTCGCCCAACCCACTTTTAATGTCTCTACTATAAATGGCTCATCAGTCATGGTTGTACCCTCCTTTAAATATCTGGGTATCACACTTGATCCAGCTCTAACTTTTGATCTCCATATCCAGCAGACTTGCAAGCTGACTAACATGAAACTTGGTATGGCCTACCGCTCCAGCTATGTACTCACTCCATCAGCTAGGCTTGCCATAGCTCGTGGCCTACTCCTTCCGTCACTCACTTATGGGGTGGCAGCATATACCTCATCAGGTAAGACTAGTTTTCAGAAGTGGGATGTCGCATACAACAATATCTGTAGATATGCGTCCTCCTCACATCAACTAAAACACCACTGCCTCCTCTACACTGAGCTAGGATGGCTTTCTCCGGCAGTCTCCCGTGATTATGCGCTCTGCTCTATCATAGATAATATTATCCGAAATCAAATGCCAAAGTCTCTGGCGGAACTATTTCTAAACCAGATGTCCAGCTATGAACTATGCTCAGCTGCCAATGCCCATGTTTACATCCCTAGACATCACTCCTCCAAAGGTGCTAGCACCTTCTCCTGCCACACCCTGAAAAAATGGAACTCCCTCCTACTAACTATTCGTCTGGCATCATCCCATGCCTCTTTCAAAATATTGCTGCATGACCATCTTGCTGTCTCATGCTCTTGCTCCTACTTCAAACCCCCTTAGCTCAGTACATCTACATAACATCCTCTACCCCAACAGCCTTTCTGTGCTCCCTTCCTCAACGAAATAGTTCTGCACTGACCTCCAGTCTCTTAGCTTGTTATAATTTAATTTTTAATCACAGCTAATCATCATCCCTTACCTCACTTCAATTCTTCCCATCCTATCCTATCCCACCTCCATATCCTTCCTCCCTACCCCAATTACTCCTCTGTCTTTTGCATTCTATATTCCTCGACTATTAGTTGGTACTTTCTGCTTGTTTTAGCTCAATGAACTGCTACCTAAATGTTGCTGAAAGATTTTTACTGTTGCTCTCCACTATTTCTATTGTTATACAGTTTTGCAGAATCAGTTGTATCTATTTGTATCTATTTGTTTCTACTAGTTGCACTGTATTACTCTTTTCTATGCACCTACTGTTTATATGATTGTACTGTCATTGTTTAAAATGTTTGTTTCTGTATACTCACAGGTCGTGCCTGAAAATAGTCATTGCTATGGCTAGTGCACCTTACCCGGTCAACAAAAACTAAATAAATAAAATAAATAAATAAATATGCAAGCAATAGTACTTGACAGGGTTGGTGGTATTGGGGAATACCTGACAGTACAGGGGGCATAATGAATCCTGACGCTGCAGGCGGAGGGCCTTATAACCCCAGGAAGGTCCAGTTTTGTCCATACCGTCCACCCTGGAGGGTATTATTGTGCTTAGAAAATGGGCTATAAGTAACATTTTTAGTAAAATTAGATTCAAGAAGAAAACCTTATCAAATAAATATAAAAAAAGGAATAACAATGATTTCCTTGTAAACTAGTCCATCTACTGGTACACTTGCCAGTACTAGGCAATGCTGTATAAGAGAGCCTGATTCTGTGGCTTTCTTGTCTTCCCAAGTCAGTTGCTTGCTTCTGTCTGTATGCCTCCAGTACTGAGGTAAACTGTATAGCCTCTCAGAATAAAATGAGCTGAGGAGAGAGGTACTGATTTTTTTTTTTTGGTTAATGCTCAGTTATGCTCAGTATGTTGTGTAAATTTGTACCTGTGGAGGATGAATGTCTTAACTACTGAAGTGAGAGCGACAGTCTATAGGTCATTAAAAAGCTGTATGTCAAGCGCTGAGATTTTTTTTTAGGTGGAACTATTTTCACAAATGTAAAGAATTAAACTGTACGGTTCGGGAAAGTGAGTGGGCAGCGGAGCAGGGGTGCTCGCTAATGAACCGAGTGGCCCGCACTGTGGAGAAGGGGGAGCGAGAGGAGAGATAGCTCTGCCATTGGAGATGAGCATTGTTGGGAGAAACACCAATTTCTCTTTCTCCTCGACCACATAATAAAAAATCTGCACTGTTTCTTACTGATATATTTTTTTTAAACATACTGTTTTACATTTACTGGGGTTTCAGTTGTTAGAAGACTGATTTGGGAGCTGCACATTACAGCAAGTGATATCAGAAGCGGCACCAGTGATCACTGTGGTGCAGTATAAGGTACAGTACCACAACTGATTTTTTTATTTTGTTTTATTTTTATTTACTTCTTTTTGGTGCCTCCCACTGCTGGCACTATCAGCCCAGTCACAGACCCCTCGGCAGCAGCTTCCCACTTTAGCCACCCTCCTGGTACCCCCGGCTTACCCCACAAGGTGGGGTTGTGGCATCCGGCCCTTCTGAAGGGTGCCACGGATGACAGGATAGGGTGGGAGTTGGCCTGGGAGCCAATTGCAGCTGGGGGGTGGGTGTCATTAAGGCGGTGGTGGCAGGCTTTTTCCCCCTGTAGGTGGGGGTGGGAACATGCAGTGATGCCAGCATCCGTCCCGCTCCTCGGATCCTTGGTGCCAGTTGCTGTGGTGCCTCCGGCCTCCACAAGGGGTCCCTCAAGCACCGGTCATGCACTGCACCCTCCGCTTGGAGAAGGAGAGCAGTCTGTGGGATGCTTGATCCTTCTCCCCCAGGCAGCCCTCCAATGACCCAGGTCTGTTCCTGAACCCAGGTCACCTGTGTCGCACGTGGAAATCCAACCACTGCGCCGAAGGGCCAGCCCTACCACAACTGATTTTTTTATTTACAGAGACTGTTTTTTCACTTTTGAAAGATTGGCAGGTTGGGGGAAAGGTGATGAGGCTGTGTGTGTGTGTCTATAAATGGTGCTTAACTAAAAAAAACAGTATTGTGTGGTGGGGAGCTCTACCTCTCGCTAAGTGAGAAAAAAATGGCAGGGATTTCAAATTCACTGGGGTACTTTTGGCAAACGAGGGAGCAGGGTGGGCACAAGGATACTAGAGTAGGTGAAGGGGTACTATTTCTGGTACTTTTTATTTCCTGGGCATCTATTGAAAGTTAATGTACCCCCCTGGCAAGGGTACCAGCCAATCAGATGTCAAGAAATAAAAGCCTATTTTCTAACATTGTTTATTCCAGCTTTCTGTCCTTACACAGGTTTGAATTCAACTATTTAATGTTAATTGAGAATGGCATAAAGGATTCCAAAATAATGGACATCCTCATATGAATCACTACTTAACCTGTGTATCAGACTTTGTATTACACTTTGTACACCTTGCACAACACTTTGTAAAACCTTTTGTACTACACTCTGTATAATACTTTATACAACACTTTGTAATACACTTTACACAACACTTTGTAAATCACTTCGTGATGCACTCTGTGTGACACTTTGTATTGCACTCAGTACAACGCATTGTATAACACTTTGTAAAATACTTTGTAAACACTTCATACTACACTTTGTAAACCACTATGTACTACACTTTTTACAACACATTCTACTACACTTTTTACTTTGTACGATACTTTGTACAACACTTTGTACACTTTATACTACACTTAGACTACCCTTTGTGTTACACTTTGTGCTACACTTTAAACACACTTTGCACTACACATTGTACAACACTTTGTATAGCACATTGAACTGCACCTTGTACTGCACCTTATACTACACAATATATTACTCCTTGGGCTACATCTTGTACACCACATTGCACTGTACTCTGTACTACACTTTATACTATGCTCTGTATTATATTTTGTACAACACTTCGCACTACACTTTATAAAACACATTGTGCTAAAGTTTGTATTACACATTTTATGATATTTGGTATGACACTCTGTACTAGAAACGTAGAAGCTGATGGCAGATAAGAAGCACAAGGCCCATCCAGTCTGTCCATTTTTTCGACCTTATGAATGTGCCATAGGATTTTACTCTGTCAATGGCCTATCTATTCATACTAATCTGTATTGCTCCCTTATGCCTATCCCATACCGGTTTGAAGCCCTGCACTGTATTCATATCCACAACTTCCTGAGGTAGGCCGTTCCATGCATCCACCACCCTTTCTGTGAAAAAGAACTTCCTCACATTACCCCTTAATCAGCCTCCCTCTAATCTCATGCTGTGTCCTCTTGTCCTGCTATTTTTCTTATATTGAAACATGTTAGACTCTTCCACCTTGTTAATGCTGTTAAGGTGTTTGAATGTTTCTATCATATCACCTCTCTCCCTCCTTTGCTCTAGGGTATACATATTGAGCTCCGTTAATCTGTCCGTATATGTTTTCTGATGCAGTTCCTGCACCATTTTGGTTGCCTTTCTCTGGACTGCCGCAATTTAGTTAATGTCCTTGTGAAGGTGTGGCCTCCAGTACTGCATGCAGTACTCCAGATGGGGCCTAACCAGTGTCTTGTAAAGAGGGATTATTACCTCCCTCTTCCAACTTGTGATACCCCTACTAATACACCCTAACATCCCCCTAGCTTTACCTACTGCTTTACTGGTCTGCTTGGATGATTTCAGGTCATCGGTGATGATGATGCCCAAGTCTCTTTCTTCCCTTGTGATTGCCAGCAACTCCCCTCCCAGCCTATAGGTGGCTTCAGGGTTTCGCTTCCTTATGTGCATGATCTTGTACTTCTTTGCATTAAACCCCAGTTGCCACTCTTCCTACCATTTTACTAGTTTATCCAGCTCTCTTCTCATTCAGCCCACCCCATCTGGATCATCTACTCTGTTGCAGATCTTGGTGTCATCTGCAAACAGACAAACCTTATCCTCCAGTCCATCTGCAATGTCACTGATGAAGATACTGAAGAGGATTGGCCCCAGGACTGATCCCTGAGATACCCCACTTGTGACTTGCATCTCTTTTGACTGTATAGCGTTTACCACCACTCTCTGTTTTCTGCCCAACAACAAGTTTGCCACCCAGTTGACCAACTTCTGACCCACCCTGAGCCTACCCAGCTTATTAATCAATCTTCTATGTGGAACAGTATTGAAAGCTTTGCTGAAGTCAAGGTAGGCGACATCAACTGCTCCCCCTTGGTCCACCACTCTTGTTACCCAGTCAAAGAAATTTATTAAATTAGTTTGACAGGACCTTCCTTTTGTAAACCCATGCTGTCTTGGATCCTGTGCTCCTATGGATTCCAAGTGTTGCACTATCCTTTCCTTAAGGAGTGCCTCCATAATCTTGCCCACTACTGAGGTAAGACTGACTGGTCTGTAGTTCCCTGCCTCCTCCCTGCTACCACTCTTGTGGAGCGGGATCACATGAGCCCTTCTCCAGTGTTCTGGGACCTCTCCTGTGCTCAGAGACTCACTAAACAGTTATGCTAATGGCTCTGCTAGTTCCACCCTTAGCTCCTTTAGTACCCTGGGATGTATGCCATCAGGTCCCATTGCCTTGTCCACCCTGAGCTTCTCGAGCTCTTGTAGGACCCTTTCTTTTGTGAAGGGACTAGTGCTCACCTCCCTCCCCTTTGTGTCCATGGTGCTGAGCAGTGGGCCCTGCCCTACCATCTGTTCAGTAAATACTGAGCAGAAGTATCTATTTAGGATAAATGCTTTTACATGGTTCTCCTCCTCACACGCCCCCTTATCTCCTTTGATTTTAGCAATACCCCCTCTGGACTGTCTCCTTTCACTAATGTATCTGTAGAAAGTCTTGTCACCTTCTTTTACTGTTTGTGTTAGTGTTTCCTCGGTTTAGGCCTTTGCCTGCCTTACTGCCTTCCCTGCTTCCCTTAGGTATATTACTCTTTTTACGATGCTATGTATACTTTGCACTAAACTTTGTACAATACATTGTTCTACTTTTTGTACAACACTTTACATTAAACTTTGTACTGCACTTTGTACAATTCTTTGCTTTTCACTTTGTGCAACATTTCATGCAATACTTTGTACATCACTTTCTGCTATATTTTGTACAGTGCTTTGTACTCTACTTTTTTCAATACTTTGTTCTATGTTTTGTACAACACTTTGTACTACTGTTTTTACTATGCTATGTACAATACTTTGAACTAAACTTTGCACAACACTTTGTGCTGCACTTTGTACAATTCTTTGCTCTTCACTTTGTATAACATTTTGTGGTACACTTTGTACTGCAGCTTGCACTACACATTGAACTGCACCCGGTACTGCAACTTGTGTTACATCTTGTACTAAGCCTTGGACTATGCTGTGACAGGGTGACTGCTGTCATAGTGGACACCCCTGGGATAAATGGAAACCCCTTCCCCAAGCAGTTTATATGTTCTGTATAATGTCTCACATGCTGATTGGCTGGTTATAAATTAAGTGCTAAAGTGCTTAAAACGTTTTCTGTGCATATTAAACTAAAAACTAACTAGAAACCATCCAAACCCTCAAAGAATATTAAAGTTATATATTGTTTTCTTCTCAGGTCTTTGGCCATAAAACAAAGAGTACAGTTACAAAATGAGAAGTCAATCTTTTTTTTTATCATGTAAAATTTTATTGAGTTTTCAATTTTTACAAACTGCTTGTAAGATACATAATATCAACCCTGCTAGTAGTTTCCAGCACAGGCAATCAGTAGTAACAACTTACAAGACATCCAATTATGGAGAACAAGGCTTACTATAGAAATAATCTGATTCCGAACATTTAGGAAACTCAGCAAGCCTCCAGAGAGGCGTACCTTATGTAGTAACTACTTTTATCAGAATTTATGTAACCATGTAAATTTGTTAGGGTAAAAACCAAAAAGCAGAGCAGTACGGGTCCGTCCGTACAGCTATCTTGTGGTAGTATCTTAAGGCTGTGAAGGGAATATCTATCAGGTTCACTTGGATAGTGTGTGCCAGGTAGCCTGCTGTACTGGTATCTAACTTGCCAGAGAACCAGAAAAGAGGAAACAGTGAAAGTAAAAAACATAGACAAGGGTGGTGGGGAGCAAATCAGAAGCTAAGAGAGGGGGGCATCATCTTTACTATTTCAAGCTCAAGTCAAGATAATGGGGGGGGTTGCAATGGGGGAGGTGCCACCATGCAAATGTGGGAGTGCAGATATGCTTCCCATTTCAGGTAGTAGTCAGTAAGTTTATCTTTGGCTACTGCTGCAAGCTGCTCAAAAATGGCCAATCTGGCCATGGCAGCCTGCCACTGTGAAAGTGTGTGTGTGGGGGGGGTGGACTGCCTCCATTTCACCAAGATACCTCGTTTTGCTTCCATAACTGCCACAAGGACCCACGCCTTACTAAGGGAGGGGAGTGGATTTAATGTGGAGTTATCCCCAGCACGAGGAGGTAATTAGAACTTCGGCCCAAAAGGTGCGTATGGTTGGGCATGTCCACAAAAAGTGGAGTAAATGGGCAGGGGAGGAATGACATCTCCAGCAGCTATCTTGTGGTAGTATCTTAAGGCTGTGAAGAACTGTGGGGGTACTTTACCATCTAAGAAGGATTTTAAGTTGATTTAGCTGGCTCTTTGAGTCCTCATATGCTGTACTGGCCACTCTAAGGCACTCCGACCATTGCTGTTGGGAAAGGGGGTGGGGAACGTCTCGTTCCCAGGCGGATCGACAAGATACAGAGGCATTCAGCTGGGCATCTCTGAGGGTTTTATATAGGGTACCTATGAGGCCCCTACCTTTTTTCGGTTGATGGAGGTTACCCAGGTAGCTCCACGTAGACCGGACTGGCCAGGACTTAAGGAGAGGGGTTAAAGCACTCCTTAGCTGAAGAAATTTCCAGAAATCTTGAGAGGGCAGCCCGTTTTTATCCGTAATCTGCTCGAAGGACATTAAAGTTTGGGTGTTTGGGAGGAGAAGATCTCCTACCATTCAGATATGCCTGAAGGCCCATGTGATCCAATTAAGCTGTTTATGGTCCACCTTGATAAGAGGATTGTGCCAGATCGGAGCATAACAGAGAGGAGGGAGGTAATCCATGCTTGGAACCCCAGTTATAGCCATCGCCTGATGCCAGGATCTACATGTTTCTGTCATGAGAGGCATAAGTTAAGATCCAGAGGGTTTCATGCTAGATAGCAGGGAGAAGAGAGGGACGTCAGCTGACAGGGAAGCTTCTAACATTACCAATTGGGGAGAGGGGTAGAATGGGGGGCAAACCAGGCTAGCTGATAGCCTATGAACCAGGGGAGGCCGAGACCTCCTCTAGTCCAGTGGGCTCGCAACTTCGTTCGCCCCCATCTGGAAGCTCCACCATCCCATAGAAAAAGTGCAAAGAGCCTGTCTAAGGCCTGAAATGGCTTTTGTGAGAGAGGGATTGGGAGGTTATTAAGCAGGTATGAGACCCTGAAGAAAATAAACATTCTTACAGCTTCTACCTCTCCATTCAAGGCTAGGTGCTGCTTTCTCCATCTTTGGATATCAGCTGTAAGGGATGCCAGGAGGGGGTGAAATTAGCAGCTTCAAGATCTTTCCAAGCTGTCGTAATAGTGATGCCCAGATATGGGAAGCCTTGCGGGACCCAGGCAATATCAGTTCCAGTGATACAGTGCCTACTGCATTGCCTATTGAGGGGGGGAAAGTGTGGTTTTCCTTTGGTTCACTGTAAGCCCTGACAGTGAGGTGAAGTCTTGTAGGTTCGACAAGATAGTAGGGAGGGAAGACTGAGGATTGGAGAGAGTAAGCAGCATTTCTTCTGCACATGCGTTGACTAAGTAGGATGTGTCTCCCACTGGAATACCGGTGATACTTGGGGTATGGGTGAGCTTTCTGATCAATGGGTCCAAAGCTATAAGGAAGAGAAGGGGGAAAGAGGACAACCCTGCCTGGTGCCTCTGTGCAGGGAAAAGGGGAGGGAAATATTCCTATTGGTGAGAATCCTGACCATGGGTAACTTGAACAGGGTGGATACCCAGGAGCAGAAGTAGGGGCCCAAATCCATACAGTCGAAGAACTTGATGGAGGTAGGCCCATTCCAGGAAGTCGAATGCTTTAGCAAAGTCAACTGCCAAGGCAGCCTTTGGGGTTTTAGATTGTAGCACTAACCATTTAAGGTTCAGAATGAGATGTAATTTATCAGCACTCGACTTTCCCTTTGAGAACCCTGTTTGTGATGAGTGAACCAAGTTCGAGAGGACTAGGGACAATCTTGTTAAGCTAAAACTTTGGCCAGTATCTTGGTGTCTACCGGGAGAAGTGATATGGACCTGTAATTTGCACACATCAAGCTGTCTGAAGATTTTTTAGGGATTAGTGTGACGAGGGCTTCACGCATAGTGGGGGGGAGTGTACCATCTCTCTGTGCTTCCTGTAGAGCACACAGAAGAGGAGTGGTAATCTCATCTTGTAGCAGTTGGTATAACTCAACTGACATCCCATCTGGCCCCAGGGCCTTTCCTTTAGTCATTTAGGACAGGGCTGAGCGAAGTTCGTCTTGAGTGATTGGGGTGTCCTGGGAATGGACCTGCTCTTTGGAGAGCAGAGGGAGTTGCACTCCTTGAGAAAAAGCTTGCAGCTGACAGGCAAGCTCATCATCTGACAAAGCGGTCTAGGACTGGAAGAGTTCTTGATAGAAAGTTTTCATAACCTCATGGATGATCTTAGGTGTTGTTGCTACCTTACCCAGTTTATTTTTGAAGGCAAGAATTCTGGAGGAGGCTTGCTGCTTCCGCAGAAAGTATGCTAACAGCTTCCCTTCCTTGTCCCCCCCCTCCCAGAACCTATGTTTAGCTCGGGTCAACTGCCACTCCGCTTTTCTGTTCAACAACATGTTAATTCTATATTTTAAGCCTGTGATGTCAGTCAGAAGAGGAGAGTTAAGTGGATTGGAGGTAGATAGCTTAAACTGCTTTTCCGGATGGGTAAGCTCTTCCTGCAGCTTTCTTATTTGTTTCGCCTTTTCCTTATTTTTGGCCACTGAGAAGGAGATAATTCTCCCTCTGGAAACTACCTTGAAGGCTTCCCAGACTGTAGTTGCATGAGTTTCCCCCGGGATGTTGATAGAGAAATAGGAGAGGGCCTCCTTCTTTATGTAATCTCAAAATGAGGCGTCCTGCAGCAGTAGCTGATTGCATCTCCACCTTGTGGAGGGCAAGCTTTGCCCCAGAGGAAGGAATGTGATCGTTACAGGGGCATGGTCCGATATAAAGATGCTACCGATGGTGGAGGATCCTACCCCAGGCAAAGGGGCATAATTAGCCAGCCAAAAATCAAGTCAACTGTGAGTCCCGTGGATGCTGGAGAAGAAGGTATAGTCCCGCCCATTCAGATAGGTGATTCTCCAAGGGTCCCCTAACCCCCATTCTGACATCAAGGTGTTTAATGTTTCTAAGACCGTCAGATGGTATTGGGGTGTAGGAATGGATTTATCCAAGAAGATATCCTACACCAAATTATGGTCCCCCAAGCAATATTGGGATATCGAGTTCTTCAATGGAGAGCTCAGCGAAGGCCTGCCTCAGATCTGAGTAAACCTCTCCTGCATTGGTATTGTAGCCGTAGACATTGGCTATTATGACTTTGCCCCGCGCGTGCTACAGTTTAGCCACTATCCATCTCCCTTGTGAATTCTGATGGTGAGCCTTGACTGTCCAAGGTCCCGACCTCCGTAGCAGTATGGCTACACCCCTGGATTTTGTGGAAGCACAGCTAGCTAACACTGTCCCCACCCAGAGCTTTTTTGACCACTGCACCGTATGGCTGGTGAGATGCATCTCCTGAAGTAGGGGTATGTCTGCACCCAGGAGTTCAGAAGCTGCAAGACTTTAGTGCATTTTGCTGGGTGATTCAGCCCTCGCACATTCCAGGAGACACATTCCCAGCGCGCGGCACAGTTGAAGACAAAACCATTGTTGCCCACCACTGGGCACTTAGTATAGAAGATGGTACTCACCCAGTCGGCAGTAGTAGAAGAAGCAGACAAAAGGGGAGAAAGGGTATCCGGCTAGAGGCTTATACTAAAATGTAGGCAGTAGGTAACTTCGGAGGATAGGTACTGAGAAAAGAAAAGATGACAGTGGTAAGTGTTCTTGTCTTTAGCTGAGAAAAAGCCTGGACAAACCAGAGAAAACACACAAGTTATGTGTCTTCAGAAACTGTAACCTTAACAATAAGTAGTAGGCAATAACAAATAAGCTTCAACGCAGTATGAGACTCTAAGCAAAACAACAGTAACTCAGTTATTGGTGCTGGGTTGAACATGTGAGAGGGGACAAAGAAGCCCTTCAGTCACCCTGCTTCAGACACCAAAAAATTTGAGGGGGAGAGGTCACACCAAACATGTGTGGTCTGTCCCAGCCTGACTCCATAGACCTGGACCTAAGGCCTACACCAAAGAGTCGGGATATATCTGGTGACCGTGACCACCTTAAGCCAAAGGGGGGGGTCACGGTCATCCAGCAGGAAGCAGGCTGGGTTTGCCTGCTTAGAAAGAAGGGAGGGTGTGTGTGTGTCAACCACTCATGATGTATACAAACACGAGCAGCAGAGTGGAGTAGTAACTTATCAGGGAGTTAGGATATTGGTAGGGGGTAGCCAGCTATAGCCTGTAGAGCAGGGTGCCCTTCAAAGGGGCTCAGTCAACAACGTAGTGGTACCTTGGTCACCACTGATCATGTGCACCTGTTAGATGCAGGAGCGCTTTCCTTAGGTTATGGCCACATGATTATGGCACCCAGCTGGTGGGTGAAAAAACATGTACATAACTGCTCTTTGCAGCGGAGGAAGATGGAGGAAGGAAACACTAGGTATGTGGGGGGGGTTATGGGCCGGGTCCCAGTGATGCACTCATCTACCCAGGAGGGTGACTAGTGATCTGAAAACAATGGGGAAATAAAACAGAGGAGTGAATTGAGCACCTATAATTCATAGGCAGTGCCTCGTCTGGGCCAGAGCGCCGAGCGGAGGGCCCGCTTTCCCTTCCCTAAAGAGGCCTGAGCTAACAGTATGTTAAGAAATAGTAAATGTATTGAAAAGTTTGTTTATCGTGCTCCTTCAGATCTTCCCCAGTTTCACATATCGAGTCCATCCTAGCTAGGTTACAAGGCATCGCAAGGGCTTCTGCAAAAGTTTTCAGTCCAGGTTTCAGCAAGCCAGCAGTTGCAATGGCTTGCTTTACCTCGCTCTTCCATCACTGTTGCCTCAGTCCAAGGGAGCTGGATCATCCATGGAGTCACTGAGTTAAGTCTTCAGTGCAATCCAGCTGTTTTTCCATATCTAGCACTGTCGGGTCAGCCTTGAGAAGCTTTGCAGGTGGAGACGTGATAAAATTTCCCTGCACTGAGGAGCGGGGGCTTCTGGAGTGCAGTCGCTGTCTTGCTGGCAGGGGTGAGTTGGTTGAGTCCAGCTGCTTGGGCTTTTGACTGGCATAAGTTACATCAGGAGATGAGTGAAGTACGGGGGGGCTGAAGGTTGCTTAGCTCCTACAGGAGATGGAGCCCAGAGCTGCCTGTGCGTGGGGGAGTCTTTATGAGATGGGCTGGTCCGGCTACGATTGTTGTCCCCTGGGGCAGTGTTTCCTTTCCTGGTAGTTCCTTGTTCTATTTGGCCCCTTGGCTCCCAGAAGCATCTGGGAGATGTAGTTCCAGGCAACAGATTAGGCCAGTGACTCCTAATCCAGACCTCAGCATTTTGGGGAGATTCTGCCAGGAAGGATTGGCCATTTTTGGACAGGTACAGTGCAGAAAGGCCTCTGAAGCGATACTGGACTGAGTTTGCAGTTAGGATCTTTTTCAGAATGTTATAGGCTTTATGTTTGGCCACCATCTCCTGTGTAAAGTCCCTGTAAAAAGAGATGGTGTTTCCTCTCCAAGTTATCTCCCCCATGTCCCTCGTAGCCCTAAGTAGTCATTCTTTGACTGAGAGGCGTAACAGATAAGTGATTATAGTCCGAAGGCCTTTGGAGTTATTTGGGTTGCAGAGACTCGATGAGTGTGTTCAACCCCCACTAGCTCTTTCCAGTGTTCCCCTAATAGCTGGGGAATCCATTCATTCAGGAACCTCTCCATGTTTGGGCCCTCCATCCCCTTGGGAACACCGAGGATATGAAAGTTATTTCTCCTGCTTCAGTTTTCTTAATCCTCTGCTCTATGCCATAGTTGGGCCAGTTTATCTTCATGCTCCCTAAGTTTGTGCAGCACATTTAAACGGTGGTCTGCCAGCTCCTCTACTTGCTGTTGAAGAACATTATGCTGGTCTTCAAGTCTGTGGACATCCGCAACATTGCCTGCTAAGGAAGCATGTCGTGTCTACTCTGGATAACAATGCTTCGAGCATTTTGGTGATATCATGAGGAGCTTCCCCTATCTGCGCGTGGTCCAGAGATCCGAGGGGCGCCCGGATGGCAGCCCCCTCCTGACTACTGCTTAGAGGATCCATCTCGTTGGAAGAACCAGCAATGTGCAGATAGGCAGTGTAGCAACGAACTGCCGTCAAGGTCTGCTTGGGTCCCACTTGACCGCAGTCTACTCTCAAATGCAGCCCAGTAGTGAGTGGGGGGGGGGCCGATACTCTGAGCAGGAAAAATGCTGCAGGCTTTTGAGCCTTTGAGACTGCACTCGGGCCTGTGCGGCCTAGTGAGAAAGAGCAGGACCTATATCTGCGCTGTATCTCGAGTGGAGCAGGAGCGTGGCTATCCCCAAGAACATTCCCGATGTGGTGACAGAGGTGGGGAAGGATAAAGTCAAGCAGAAAAATGAGCCTTCAGTCCAGCATTCTGATGATTAGTGTGCAATTCCTCGCCAGGCTGGGTCAGAGTGAGATGTTCAAGCTGCCATCTTCTCTGGGTCCAAACCACGTCCCTCCAGAAGTCAGTCTTAATATTAGAATAACAAAAACTTGTGTCTGTTTTTTTCTAGATATTAGCAGTGCACTTCCAAGATATATTTTGCAGCAGATAGCATGGGGTAATAGGACCCTGCTGGAGAGTTTAGGAGAGTACAGAATGTTCTGACCTTGGGTCTGATCTTTTCTAATGCTATAAACAAAAGAAATAAAACTGCATGTGTTATGCCTGGGTTATGCTCCTATCATCCCACATACACCTCACACTGTATTCCTGGTCTATTGTACTGTGATACTGCTATTTTGCACTAACATGTAGATATAGGCACCCATCATATAAGCATGAGTGCCAAGAATGTGCTTTGTGCTCACATATGCTAATGTTTACATCCTTTCATAGGATTAGATCATGCATGCCTATTATACCTCATTATAATGCATTATGATTGTCTTTTACATATATTCCATATATAATCTACCTAATCACTGATAAGAAGACTCTGAGGGATCATCAGTGATTATTGTATACTTATATTCTCATACAATTATATTTATGCAACAGGGGTCAGGATAAAAACTGTAGAATAAAACCATCTATCTTCGCTACTATGGTAATAAATTCATTTATCCACATAGTAACTACATCATCACCCATTTATTCACACAGTAACTACATCAGTAGCTCATTTATCTACACAGTTCTCTTCAGAATTCATTTAGAATGTTCGGCCTCAGAAGCAGTACTAACCATATTTAAATGTCAATAACTTAAAAACGAAAAAAGATAACATGGTACTGTGAGCACGAAAATTGTTCAGCACAAAATTATCTACAAAATGAATAATGTTTTAATAATTACTGGTGGCCCCCTTTAATACACGGACTAAAGCCGTGTTTCAAACACCGTAATAACCCATTCTATGGGTTATTACGGCATTTGCTGTCACTCATTTAAAGTGCGTCACCTCATTGGCCCTATGTCTATTTCTGGGCGGGCCAAATAACTGAAAAAACGCGGCTCCATTTTTCCGTTACGGAGCCCCCGCACCATACTCTTCTGCTCGCCGCCTTGGCAGATACATTTTTAATATATTTATTAGTTTATCTGGTTGATCCTACCTCTCCTGAATGGAAAATTTAGCTGGTTGATCCTGCACTTCCTATTGTTGAAGCGGGGCTTGACGACAGCTGCATCACGAATGGAGCATGATGTGGATGGAGGTACACTGCTTAAAAAAAAAAAGAAACTGTCTGTTTGTGCGTGCGCGCTTGCCTCTGTGCGTCTGTCCCTGTTTGTGTGTAGAGCTGCTCCAGTAGTGTTGACATTAATTACCTTGCACAGCAATTAAAAATTAAAGTTATGCACTTGTGTGTTATTGAATTTCTTTACACTCAAGGTGTGATGCCTCATAAACCTCTCGAGCTTGGCTCTCGAGGTTTATAGGTCATCCCACCTCTCGGGTGTGTAAAAAAATTCCATAATGCACAAGTGCTTAACCATTATTCTCTATTTTATATAAACCCTGTATATTGTATATGGTTAGCAAGAAAAAGAAGAAAATATAATTTTTTGTTCACTTGTTTGACAAACAAATATAAATAACTTTAAAACAAAAAATGATAGCATGGTACTGTGAGCACGAAAAATGTTCAGCTCAAAAATATCTACAAAATGAGTGGTGTTTCATTTATAGATACCATTTTGGTTTTTTATAATGCGCAAAAAACAGCATAAAATTCAATTTTCTTTTCCCTTTTTTGACAAATTATTTACACCTGCCAAAATCAAAATATTCACACAACATCTAAACCTGTTGCATAAATGGAATATACAGTGGTTCAGTGTGTGATAACATTTATTTTGCACAGTTTCCAGTGACCTTCGTAACTCTCACTCATGCCTTCGGCACTCGTGAAGTTACTTGAGGTCACTGGAAACTGTACAAGATAAATGCATTATCACACACTGAACCGCTGCATATCCCTTATGTAGTGTGTGTTTTACACTCAGGCAGATATAACACATGTAATAGAGCCCTGTCAGCACTTCTCCTTGTCTCTTTAGAGAAAAATTCTTTGTTATGTCTTATATTATGCATAAGCAAGAAATGCCACATGTAGTTTGAACCAGTCAGCATTTCTTTTGTCCAAGCTATAATGTTAATGGAAGCATATTCTGTCTCATATGATACTCAATAGTAATTCTGTCTCCTAAGTCATCATCCAATGGAGAATGACTTAGGACCAATACACATTGTTTCTCATATCTGTAAATATGAGGTAATATCTGTTGCTATGCTGTTATCTGTAGTATTTAGGCTTCTGTAGCCTAGTTTTACTGGCAGAGAGAATGAGATCGCAGAAAGAACAAGATCTTAGAGAACTTAAGATTTACAAATACTGAAGATTATATTCATTTTTCAAGAGAGTGGTGAGAAACCTATCTCCCTTGTTATTTTCTCTGTCACATTCTTGGTGTAAGTAGTATAATAAACTTTATTAGTACTCCCTGCTTGTTTACGAATGTTTCTTGGCAGACTCTGAAGACACAAGAATCTGTATTATTATTATTTACTCTACTATTTGAGATTGTTTATGTAACATAAATGGTGACCACGAGTGGAGTCTGGGTATTTGCCAAGTTGCATTTTAATTTCCTCTGTAAATTAAAACACTGGGTGGAAAACCCTCAGTAACAAGCAGCTGAGAGTCTCTTCTGTTTAAATTCTCGATCTGTTGTGTGTTCCACAGTGCAGACAAAACAATCTCTTGGCAGATATTCAATCTCTGTGTAATGAGTTATTTTAATTTTGTTTGTTTTTTTCTCTATACTTTCTCTGTGGGAACACACAGCTGTAAAGGGATCCGAACAGACAGATAGACTGTTTTCTTTTGTGGATTCAAATCCTAATTTTTTTTTCTACTCATCTAGGAGTCCACATTATGCCAAATGTTGTTTGTGTCCTTTCATGAACTTTGGTTGCAAACAAAGGTTTTGACAAACTATCATCCATTTCCTCTGGCATCTCCTTCTCTGAGATCCTGCCAGTCTGGGAGAGGGGGGCAGATGGACGGAAGGTCAGAGAAGGGGAGATAGGAGAGCTAAACATGTGGCTCAAGGGCTGGTGCCAGGAAAAAGGACACAAATTTGTAAGGAACTGGCAACAGTTTTGGGAGCGAAAGTTCTTTAAATTTGCTGGACTGCATCTGACTAAGGAGGGAGTCAGTGCATTGGAGCAGAAGTTTGACGTCTTTGCAGAATATTTAAACTAGCAAATGGGGAGAGGGGTGCAGCACCCCATACATCGAATGGGAAGAACACTCCTCCCCCCCTCAGCTAGTGGTCAAACAGGAGTTCAGCATGCTTGTAGTTCATTTGCATCACCAGGTAAGGAAAAAGGTCCAGCTCCCCATACAACACACAGGAGAAATTCCAGACCTCACCCAACAACTAACACACCAAAATCTAGCCAATGGAAAATCATGTACACAAATGCTCACAGTCTGGGAAACAAGTTCCCAATCCTGCAGGCAATAATGACAGAGGCTAAACTGGACATAGTAGCAATTAGCGAGATATGGTTTACCAGTAACCTCAGTTGGGAGAGTTCAGTACCTGGCTATGTACTGTTCAGAAGAGACCGAGGTGCAAAAAGAGGGGGTGGAGTGGCTCTTTATGTCAATGAAAATATCAAAGCTACAGAAATTCAGAATATACATAAGGAGACAGAAGAACTGTAGGTCAACCTGGAAACAGGAAATGGGACAGCCATATGAGCTGGGGTTGTGTACAGGTCTCCAGACCAGGGGGAGGACATAGACACATTACTGCTAGAAGATACACAAAACATGACAGCTAAAGGGGAGGTTCTGATAATGGGACACTTCAACATGCCAGATACAGATTGGTCAATACCAGCAGGAACATCTGCCAGAACCAGACACATGGTGGATTCCCTGCAGGGGAAGGTCATCAAACAACTGGTACAACAACCCACAAGAGACAGGGCAATCCTGGATCTATACTGACTAACAGGGAAAGGATCACAGATCTCCAGGTAGAAGGTCACCTGGTGGCCAGTGATCATCACATGGTATGGTTCAGTTTGGCCACTAAAACTAAATCATCTCATTCCAAGGCAAAACTATGTAACTTGAGTGGAGCTGACTTTGATAAGATGGCCAACAGAGTTAAGCTAGCCCTGGCAAAAATAAATGCAGGTGAGGGGGTACAGGCAAAGTGGGCAAGCATTAAGGATGCAATACTTGAAGCAACAGTCAAATTAACCAGCCTGGAAGTGGGTCCCAGGGTGGTAGCCTGGGTAAAACATTGGGTGCACAACAGGACACAGAAGGTAATTGTAAATGGAATCCACTCTGCAGAAAGAGAGGTTACTAGTGGGGTACCGCAGGGTTCAGTATTGGGTCCAGTCCTTTTTAATGTCTTCATCAGTGACATTGCAGAGGGACTGGAAGGAAAAGTATGCCTTTTTGCAGATGACACAAAGATCTGCAACAGGGTTGATACACAAGAAGACATGGAAAGGATGAAAAGGGACTTGGCAAGGTTGGAGGAATGGTCAGAAGTATGGCAGCTAGGATTCAATGCAAAGAAGTGCAAAATAATGCACCTGGGAAACAAGAACCCAGGGGAAGAATACACAGTGGGTGGGGAGGTAGTAACAACAACCAAAAAGGAAAGGGACCTGGGGTAATCATATCAGATGACCTTAAGGTTAGCAAGCAATGTGAGAAGGCAGTAGGGAGGGCTGGGGGACACTGGGATGTATAGGGAGAGGCATCACCAGCAGAAAACAGGAAGTTGTTATCCCTCTGTACAGACAGTTGGTGAGACCCCATCTGGAGTACTGTGTCCAGTTCTGGAGACCCCATCTCAGCAAGGACATAGACAGGATAGAGGTAGTCCAGAGGAGGGCAACTAAAATGGTGCAGGGTCTGCAAGAGAAGCCATATGAGGAGAGAGACTAAAGGAGCTTAATATGTATACCCTTGAGGAAAGAAGGGAGAGGGGGGACATGATAGAAACTTTTAAGTACCTCAGTGGAATCAACAAAGTCCAAGAGGGTAGCATCTTTCAGAAAAATAGACTTGCAAGAACAAGGGGACACAATTTAAAGATAGAAGGAGGGCGTTCAGGGGCAATGTGGAGGTATTTCTGCCAGAGAGGGTAGTGGATGCATGGAACAGCCTTCCTGAGGAGGTTGTGGGGTCTAAAACTGTGGGAGAATTCAATAATTCATGGGACAGACATAAGGCAATTCTAGTGGGGGGTAGGAATAAATAGGCTGTTGGTTAACTAGGATCTACGGCCTATCCTGTAGGTAGGGAAATGGGCAGACTAGATGGGCCAAGTGGTCCTTATCTGCCGTCAAAGTCTATGTTTCTATGTAACATCCCATTGTGTTAGAGAGAAAAGGAAGTGGAAAAGAAGAAGGAAACTACTTTGGTTCTCAAAAACAGTAGCAGAAAAGATCAGAGCCAAAAGGCTGGCCTTCAGGAAATATAAGGGAATGCAGCAGGATGAAGGAAGAAAGGCATACCAAACTTCCCTAAGGGAAGCAGGGAAGGCAGTAAGGCAGGCAAAGGCCCAAACTGAGGAAACACTAGCACAAACAGTAAAAGAAGGTGACAAGACTTTGTATAGATACATTAGTGAAATGAGAAAATCCAGAAGGAGTATTGCTAAGATCAAAGGGGTAAGGGTGTGTGTGAGGAGGAGGACCATGTAAAAGCATCTATGCTAAATAGATACTTCTGCTCAGTATTTACTGAAGAGAAGGTAGGGCAAGGCCCACAGCTCAGCACCATGGACACAGAGGGAAGGGAGGTGTGCACTAGTCCCTTTACAAAAGAAAGGGCCCTACAAGAGCTCGATAAGCTCAGGGTGGACAAGGCAATGGGACCTGATGGCATACATCCCAGGGTACTAAAGGAGCTAAGGGTGGAACTAGCAGAGCCATTAGCAGAACTGTTTAGTGAGTCTCTGAGCACAGGAGAGGTCCCAGAAGACTGGAGAAGGCTCATGTGATCCTGCTCCACAAGACTGGTAGCAGAGAGGAGGCAGGAACTACAGACCAGTCAGTCTTATCTCAGTAGTGGGCAAGATTATGGAGGTGCCCCTTAAGGAAAGAATAGTGCAACACCTGGAATCCATAGGAGCACAGGATCCAAGACAGCATGGGTTTACAAAAGGAAAGCCCTGTCAAACTAATCTCATAGATTTCTTTGACTGGGTAACCAAAGTGGTGGACCAAGGGGGAGCAGTTGATGTTGCCTACCTCAGACGTCAGCAAAGCTTTCGATACTGTTCCACATAGAAGATTGATTAATTAGCTGGGTAGGCTCGGGGTTGGTCAGAAGTTGGTCAACTGGGTGGCAAACTGGTTGATGGGCAGAAAACAGAGAGTGGTGGTAAATTGTATACAGTCAGAAGAGATGCAAGTCACAAGTGGGGTACCTCGGGGATCAGTCCTGGGGCCAGTCCTCTTTAATATCTTCATCAGTAACATGCAGATGGACTGGAGAGTAAGGTTTGTCTGTTTGCAGATGGCACCAAGATCTGCAACAGAGTAGATAATCCAGATGGGGAGGGCCGAATGAGAAGAGATCTGGATAAACTAGCAAAATGGTCAGAAGAGTGGCAACTGTGGTTTGACGCAAAGAAGTGCAAGATCATGCACATAGGGAAGAGAAACCCTGAAGCCACCTATAGGCTTGGAGGGGAGTTACTGGCAATCACAAGGGAAGAAAGAGACTTTGGCATCATCATCACTGATGACCTGAAATCATCCAAGCAGACCACTAAAGCAGTAGGTAAGGCTAGGGGGATGTTGGGGTGTATTAGTAGGTGTATCACAAGTTGGAAGAAGGAGGTAATACTCCCTCTTTACAAGACACTGGTTAGGCCCCATCTGGAGTACTGTGTGCAGTACTGGAGGCACACCTTCACAAGGACATTAACCAAATTGAGGCAGTCAAGAGAAGGGCTACCAAAATGGTGCAGGAACTGCATCAGAAAACATATACGGACAGATTAACGGAGCTCAATATGTATATCCTAGAGCAAAGGAGGGAGACAGGTGATATAATAGAAACATTCAAACACCTTAAGGGCATTAACAAGGTGGAAGAGTCTAACATGTTTCAATATAAGAAAAATAGCAGGACAACAGGACACAGCATGAGATTAGAGGGGGGCCGATTAAGGGGTAATGTGAGGAAGTTCTTTTTCACAGAAAGGGTGGTGGATGCATGGAATGGCCTACATCAGGAAATAGTGGATATGAATACAGTGCAGGGCTTCAAACAGTCTTGGGATAGGCATAAGGGAGCAATGCAGATGAGTATGAATAGATAGGCCATTGACAGAGCAAAGGCCAATGGCACATTCATAAGATAGAAAAATAAATGGGCAAACTGGATGGGCCTTGTGGTCCTTATCTGCCATCAACTTCTATGTTTCTATGTTTCTATCCACAGACAGCTAAGGGTTTCTTATCTTATGACATGTCTAAAAATACCAGTACTGAGTTGAGGCTGGATGCCTTAACATACCAAACTGCCTATGGTGGTTGGTCTGATTTTGCTGAGGTAGCAGAATCCAATGGCAGCCCTTTAAGGGATATCATTGCCCATTATGGGGAATTGAAACATAGTACCAAAAGAGATGATCCTGAAGGATTATTAATTGCAACATTGTTTAATTGTTTTGATGCTGTTCTAAATAAACTATCTGTTTCGGAATCTGAGTATGTTGCTTGCAAAATGGAGAATGTTGCTTGCAAGCAGGAAATTAGTGTGAAAAAGGCTTCTCATAAAGAAAGGATAGCTGGACTGCAGTCTAAGCTGCAGTCTTTCCATCTAGAAAATGAGTTTCTCTTTAATGAGAGAAGCAGAAAAGACCTGCATGCCTTAAGAGATAATGCTGAAAAGGCAAAACTTGTTAGAAAAAAGGTTTTTCTAATGAATGGTGTTCTGGCTAGTAACACTGATTCCTTATGTTTTGGAAAACAAGGAACTTAAGGACAAAAAAATCTGAAGAAATTACTGAAAGAGTTAATGTGCTGGTATTTCAACAACAGACCTTGACTGAACAGCTTGATTCAGTATGTTTTCAGTACAGCAGACTTGAAACGAATGTTTTGAATATAAATTGTGACAGCTTCTGTTGATAACAGGCATGTTTTACAATATGAGAATGTCTTGCGATCTGAAAACAATGCACTTTACAGCATGCTAACTCCTGTATCTGAGCAGTTAGAATGTAGGAGTAAAAATTCAGATATGGTGAACTTGCGCCATCAGCCAGAGATATTGGCAAGGCATACTACCTTAATGCTCATAGACCTTGCCTCTTCTGATGTTGAATAGTTTGATTTCGAACACTCACAGTATGCTGTGGGGTGAACTAGAACAAAGGCTAGCCACTTGTTTTTCTGTGATTCACAAAATGGAGAATTGTTAGAGTTTTAAAATGGTGGACACACATGTCATCGGGCTGCATCCCCATACCATCCCCAAGATGGCCGCTTATGGTCATGTGATGATGGTCATAGCACAGTAACCCAAGATGCCCATGAAGTAATTCAAAATGGCTGACCACCACATCACAGAGGTTGGATCATGCAGTCACAGGGACCTGTGATTGCTACCATAACCAAACAAATCATACTAGAGGTTTTTGGCATGATTAATAATGTTATCAGTAACAATAGTGTTTCTGAGGGACAGAAGATTCTCATTAAAAATGATGGTGACATACTTTTGAATGAGGCTGGTATGCAGTCTGTCATGAAGTCAGTGTCTGATGCTGCAGAAACAGCTGATGCTGTTAATAATGTTTACTATATTAGAATTGCACAAGGGATAGTACTCACAAAGAGAAGGGAGAGGGGGCATTACTAGCGGAGAGACTGAGTTTGGCATGGCAGGGGGAGGGATAATTCTCAGAGAGGTGAGGGGGGGAGCGGAAGGTTGACAGTCAAACGGGGGGGAGGAGTCTCAACTGAGAAGGGCAGGGGGGAAGACACTGGGACACACTGTAAAAGCACCATCTTGAGTGGCCCCAGAAATGAGAACCTGGGTGGGGGAGGTGGCAACAGGCACAAGGAAAGAGGAGGGAGGTGTACTAGTGTTGGAGGACTCCATACTCAAGGGGATCAGATGGGGCATCAAGGGGGAGAGGCACAGTCAGATATGGGTAAAGTCCATACCAGGATTAAAGGCAGACAAGGCAGGACAGGCAATCCTAAGGTGCATAAGGAGGGGTAGGAGGAAACCACATATTGTGGTACATGTGGGGACAAATGACCTAGCGGGGGAAATGGTGGAGGTAACAAAGGAGAGGACTGAGGAAGTGGGAAGGTTGTGTGAGGAGACTGGGGAGTCTGTGGCATTCTCTGAAGTGCTCCCAGTACCCTGCGCAAGCACAGTGAGAAAGGAGAGGATTAGGGAGTTGAACACATGGTTGGTAGAATGGTGTCAAACTAAGAGATATGGGGTTGTGGGTGGTTGGGGCAGTACCTGGGATAATAACAATCTGTTTGCAAGGGATAGGCTGCACCTGAGTGGGGAGGGGAAGGAGGTATTAACGCAAAGACTGGGGAGGTATATTGTGACAAAGGTAGATTTAAACTAGATGGGGAGGTGGCAAGTCGACAGCAGGTAGGCAGGGATCCGATAGAGTGGAGCCTGTCCCCCAGGCTAGCAGGGAAGGACTTGGGATGGCCGAAAAAGAAGGGAGTAGAAGGAAGGAAATGGAGACCAATGAAGGGAAGGGGCAGGATGGAGAGTGGTCTCGCTGAATGCAAGAAGCTTAGGCAACAAATCTGCTGAGCTACAGGCACTCTTAGCAGTGTGGAGGGTGGATATTGCAGTTGTCACAGAAACGTGGGCAACTGAGCACCAGAACTGAGATCTGTCAATCCCAGGATACAAAATATACAGGAAGAACTGTAAGTAAGGGAGGGGCGGTGGGGTGGCAGTCTATGTGAGGGATGGGATCAAATGCACAAGGGACGAAGGGGAAGAAAGGAGAACAGAGGCAATCTGGCTACAGTTCCTAGACTCAAGGGGTAGGAAACTGAGGTTTGGGGTGGTATACAGGCCAAGGCCACTGTCCCCGTCTGAGGAACTTGACAGGGAATTAGCAGGACAAATCAGAAAGGTATGTAGAAAAGGGAAGGTGGTCATCGTGGGGGATTTCAACTTGCCGGGGGTTGACTGGAGCATTCCAGTCACCTCCAGTGCTAGGAAGCAAGTGCTCCTGGATGCAATCCAGGAAGGTCTCCTAACACAGTTGGTTAGTATACCTACTAGGCAAAAGAACACTTTAGATCTGGTGTTATTGAATGGGGAGGCAGTAAGGGAAATAAAAGTGGAGGACCCACTAGCCAACAGCGATCACCAAACGGTGTGGTTTAATATCACGATGTGCGGGGAGCCAGAGAAATCAGTTACTCAGGTAGTGAACTTCATGGGGGCAGACTTTGGGAGGATGCAGGAAATACTGAAAGAGAAACTAGAGGGCATATGGCAGGAGATGGATGCATAACAGAAATGGGATATTATTAAAAGGGGGATTACAGAGGCAACAAAAGCCAGCACCAAGACACTGAGTAACAGGAGCAGAGCAAGAAAACCATGCTGGTTGAACAGCGAGGTAGTGGAGGTGGTGAGAGCAAAACAAGAGGTGCACCAGAGGTATAGAAGGACGGGGAAGGAAGTGGACAGGGAGGAGTATGCAAGATGGTCCAGGGAGGTGAGCAGAAAAATGAGGGAAGCCAAGGCCCAGAGGGAGCTGAGATTAGCAACAGAGGGGTCATGATGGATACATGTATGAATAACTCTGAGCAGTGTAGAAGAGCAGCTAGCAAGGCAAACAGGATGTTGGGATGCATCGTAAGGGGGATCACCTCTAGGAGCAAGGAAGTGATTCTGCCGCTGTACAATGGACTGGTTTGACCACACCTTGAGTACTGTGTACCGTACTGGAGACCACACTTGAAGAGGACATACAGTCCCTGGAGAGGGTACAGAGAGGGCAACAAAGATGATACGAGGCTAGGGATTTGACTTATGAGGACAGACTTGAGGAGCTCTGCCTGTTTTCATTGGAGGAGAGGAGACAGGGGAACATGATTGAGGTCTCCAGGCACCTCAAGGAATAAATACGGTAAACATGGAGGGATCTTTTAGACTAAAGCAGGGAGGTACCACCAGAGGGCATGGTTTGAAGTTGGAAGGTGGAAGGGTGAGGGGGAAAGAGGAGGAGGTTTTTCACTGAGGGTGGTGGACCCTTGGAATGCATTGCCTGGTGAGCTGGTTCAGAGATCCACAGTGGAGGGCTTCAAGAGAGGGTGGGACAGACACAGAAAGTGGATGTATCAGATGATGGCCTGTCCTGGGGGGGTGGGGATGGATGATATGAGTTTCTGGAGCACAAGGGATGGGAGGGTCTCGGCACCCAACTAAGGATCTAGGTTCGAGCAGACTCGATAGACCGTAAGGCCTAATCTGCTGGCAAATAGTATGTTAGTAATTTACGGGAGGGGGACTTTTTCAGATACATCAGGGAGAAAAGGAAGTGCAAGGAGACAATAGTGAGGATAAAAAGGGGTGGGGCGTGGACAGAAAAGGGTGAGGAGCAGGCAGAAGCACTGAATGAATACTTTTGCTCAGTGTTCACAGAAGAAAAGGGGGAATCGCTACCACCATGGGCTGGGAGGGTGGGGACAGGGGGAGAGGAGGCAACAGAAGGAAGAATTGAGGCAAGTAGACTCCTAGAAGGACTGAGGGCACTGACGGTAGACAAGGCACCAGGGCCAGATGGTATCCACCCCAGAGTGCTGAGGGAGATGGTGGAGGTGTTGGCGGAGCTGCTGGTGGATCTGTACAGCACCTCACTGGAGTTGGGATGTGTGCCACTGGACTGGAGGATGACACATATAGTACCATTACACTAGAGTGGACCACGGGATGAAATGGGTAATTATCACCCGGTAAGTCTCACCTCCATAGTGTGCAAACTCATGGAGACAATACTAAAGGAAAGACTGGTGTCGTACCTGGAGGACAATGGCCTCCAGGATGTGAGGCAGCATGGGTTTGTTTTAGGGAAGTCTTGTCAAACCAACCTGATACAATATTGACTGGGTGACAGGTGAGCTGGATAAGGGTCATGCGGTGGATGTTCTTTACTTGGACTTCAGCAAGGCCTTCGATTCTGTGCCTCATGGGCGGCTTGGGGGGAAGCTAACTGGTGTAGGGGTAGGGGCAAAAATGATGAACTGGATTACAAGCTGGCTGAGTGGGAGGCTGCAATGGGTGGTGGTGAGAGGGGAGCTCTCAACTCCAAGGCCGGTGATGACTGGGGTGCCACAGGTCTCTGTGTTGGGGCCAGTATTGTTCGGGCTCTTCATATCAGACATTGTACATGGGGTGGTGAGCAAGATAAGTCTGTTCGTTGATGACACCAAAATCGGAGCAGTGGTGAATGGAGAGGAGGGATGGAAGCAGCTGCAGGGGGACCTAAGCAAGCTAGAGGAGTGGTCAGAGAGGTGGCAGCTGGGGTTCAATGCAAAGAAGTGTAAGGTTATGCACTTTGGGGTGAAGAACCCAAAGAGAGAATACTGGCTGGGAGGGGTTAAGCTGGGGATCACTGAGGAGGAGAAGGACCTAGGGGTAATGATAACAGGGACCATGGACAACACTGCCCAGTGCAGGAGAGTTGCTGCAAAAGTGAATAAAATGCTGGGTGCATAGCGAGCATTTTTTCATCCAGGCGAAGAGAGGTGATCTTGCCCCTCTACAGGTCGCTGGTAAAGCCACACTTAGAGTACTGTGTGCAGTTTTGGAGGCCATACCTAAAGCATGATATGAGACTATTGGAGGGGGTGCAGAGGAGGGCAACAAAGATGATATGTGGAATGGAAGAGACAGACCATGACAGTAGGCTGAGAGACCTGAATATGTACACCCTGGAGGATAGAAGGGACAGGGGGAACATGATAGAGACATTCAAGTATCTGAGGGGAATCAATAAGGATGGGGCAGATGGGGTCTTTAAGTTTAGGAAGGGGAGGAGGGGGAGGATCACCCTTCCTTAGAGGGGTGATCCTCCCTATGCTCTAAGAATAGAGAGGGGAAGATTTAGGAAGGAAATGAGGAGACACTATTTCACAGAGAGGGTGGTAGCAAAATGGAACGCCCTACCAGAATGGGTGGTATCATGTAAATCTGTGAACAGTTTCAAAAGGGCTTGGGACAGGGAACAGGGGAGAATGAGGGTGGGGGAGGTGGGGGTGGCAGTGGGATGACAAATAGGGGGGTGGGGCAGCTGCAAACTAGGGGTCCTAGCTGCACACTCAAGCAGACTTAGATAGACAGGGCGGTCTGTTTCTGCTGGCACATTTGTATGTTCGTAATGGACGTGGTTAAGAAACATATTGCAGTTAATTACATGAAATGTTGTGATTCTTCCCTACGCAATTTAACATCAGCCTTCCCTGAGAAGACTAAATGTTCTGTTATTTCTAACCTTGACAGCAGTGGGCATATGCAGCTCATGAATACTTTAAGCTGTAACATTAGAAACAATGCTGCTACAATCCAGCAACCTTCCGGTGGGGAAACCCACTTTTCATTTAATGGGGAAGGGGACAACCCTGATTTTGAAAGTCTCGTGGCTGTGATATTTTCAGCATCACAGGCCACATTGGGGGGAGGGTTACAGGTTTGATTTCTGAACCTGGGCTGACAGCTGTTTCAGCACTACTTTCTCCACCCCGATGGCTACTGAACCACAATCCATAGCTGGAGAACTGCGTGCAACTTGCACACCACTTTTCTCCACTGTGCAGGCACCTCTGATAGTGCCAGCACTCCCTGCACATGATGCAGGACCCCCTCCATCAGTGACACCTGGATCATCTCATACTGTGGCTGCAATAGCAGACACAAGCCAGGAACAGTCTGGGTTATTCCCAGAACATAAAATAGCAGACACAAGTCAGAAACATTCTGGGTTATTCTCAGCACAGACGATAGCAGGCACCTCGGGTAAGAAGGTACAAGGTCTCCTAATTCTGACATCATTGTCTTTTCTTATAGGATCACTAACCACGGCCCCAGCATCGGTTAATCCTAACACAACTTTAGGGCATTATACTGAAACTGCTACATCAGAGATAGCAATCTTGGCAGCTTTAGCCCAAACATAAAATGGACACATCAGACCCATTGCTTATGCATCCCAGATGCTTGCCCCAGTGGAGCTGAAATACAGCCCTTGTGAAAGGAATCTTTTGGCTACGTACTTGGCAGTGAGATGCTTTATGTACATCATTGGATATGCACCCTTTGTGCTGCATTCCAATCATTTGCCAACTAGCTTTCTGTTGTCAGACAGAGTAAAAGATGACTCTGTATCCAATGCCAGACTTACACACTGGTCTCTCATTTTACAGGATTATTACATCACTGTCCTTCCTATCAAAACTTCATCCTTGTTGGCCCGTGGCCTACAATTTACAGGAGAGACCCATGATTGTTCACTCCAACCCCCTGACCTACTTATCCCAGGGACCTTTTTGACAGAACCTCAGAAAGTGTTAAAAGACACCACTGTGTGTCATGTTTTGACTGATGACTCAGCCACACATACCAACAAGGGTCAGATAGCAGGATTTGGAATTATTTTACATTCTGGTGATGACAGAGTGTGCATGGCTAGTAATTGCATCATTGTATATGTATGATTCACAGGCATTGTTAAAACACGCCTGGCAAATAAAATGAAAAGCAGGGAGACGAGGAGTCTCCTTATTACCACAAATATTTGTGGATGGATTAGAGAGCTGGAAAGTCTTTTAGATAGACACAGCTTGTGTTAAGAGATTTTTCCTTACGTAAAATGATACCAGCACTCCATGAGAGGGTTAAGTTCTGCCCGCTTCAAGAAATGCCCTTGAGATAATTACAGAAAGTACTGCAGATACTGTGTTTTTAATATAGATTCTAATTGGGTTTGTTTCTCTCTAAGTTGAATTTCTTTGGAAGAAAAACAAATTTCTGTTCCAGCACTCTATAGTATTGCTGTGAAATACAGTGACTTCCTTGTGTATGTCACAACACCAACAGTTTAAATACAAGTTAGATTCATAAGGTTTGATCATATTTAAAAGGACCCTCATTTGAGGGTAGTGTATAGGTTCCTTAATAAGGGAACTGGGGAATAACTTCCAGAAATACGCCCTTATACCCCAATTGTATTGGATTATAAGAAAGTGAAAATGACATTCACCTATCCAGTGATGGCCTACTCATTTGGAACATTACTGTTGTAACACTCATGAAAAGTTATGGGTAATTCCTGAACATCTGAGAGTAGATTTTATCTACTGTACCAAGTACATGATATTCCAACTGGTGGACACCAGGGAGTCAATAAAACACTAGACAGACTGAAATCCTCTGTCTTGTGGCCACACATGAGAAATGATGTAGAACACTGCATCAGTAACTGTTTGATCTGTGCACAGAGCAATCCTATACCAGCTAAGAAAAATACATTGTTACCCGAGAGGCAATCAGGCCCCTGGAACAACATTCAGATTGACTGCCTTGGCCCTATGCCAACCACTAATAGCAAAACATTTAAAGTGACTGCAAATGTCTTGGTAAACCAGCTATTTACCAGGTGGGGTTTACCCCTAAAAGTAGATTCTGATTATAGAAATCCAGCTTTGTAGCCAAAGTAATGCAGGACATTCTGGATTTGTTATGGGTAAAACAAAAGTTTTAAATCCCTTACCACCCACAGTCAACAGGACAAGTGGAATGTGCTAACAGGCAGATCAAAGTTATGTTATCCAAACTTATTAAGAAAACCCAAAAGACTGGAATTCATTATTGCCTTTACTCCTTATGGCAATAATAGGGACACCCTCCACAGGTACACAGCATACCCCATTTTTGAAATTGTAACTGGACGGTCCATGAGACTCCCAGAACATTTACTTCTGGTCCTGTGTACTGCCACTGCTGATGGAGCATCAGTAGATAAATATGTTAAATATCTCAAACAAGACATCCAAAAGGTACACTTGTTTGCTGCACAATGTATGGGCAAGGTCCAACAACAGGCCCTATCCCATTGTAAACAAACTCAATCCAGCAGTCTACCAAGTTATACTGCCTCATAATAACAGTCATTGATAAATGGCTACATGCCAATCAAATGAACCTGTGTAAAGGAGATTAAATTACTTTTCGATACCCAGTGGGCAGAATAATGCTAAACTAACTTTTTTTTCTTTTATCTTTCCTTTTAGGTTCCAGAGAGAGAGAGGGAGAGGGAGAGAAAGAAGAGAGAGAGAGAGAGAGAGAGAGAGATATGCTTGCTTTTATGCTAATTATTCTTTTAAAAGTATGGGTCTTCATAAAAGCCCAAACTGCACATCTTATTGCAGATAAGAACCAGTGATCTAATCCTAAACAGATTGTTGAGGCAGAGTACCTCACAATATCCACATGATTTAATTGCATTCATGGCATTAAAAGCCATTACACCTTAAAATGTTTACACTGTGATGCCCCATAATTTGTGACACTTAATCCTGGCCAACCCAGTGGTCTAACAGCCACTTCTTAGCCAGGTACCCTAGTTAATAATGTGCAGTTCATGCACATCCCAGTCATTTTAAATTTTACCTTTTAAACTTGAAATGATTTGTTTTGTGTTTCACAACAAACATTTCCAATTATTTTTTCATTACATGATGATATGATTGGATGCCCTGGCAGCATACCAGGTGCTCATTAATGACCCCCTATACAGGGTCTCATAGCACACATGCACCATATACACATACACACACAAATATACCAGGTACTCATTAATGACCTCCTATACAGGGACTCATAGCACGCATGCACCATATACACACACTTAGGATTTTCACGTCCTGACCACTAGTGGTACATCCTATGACTGTAAACCTACCCAAATGCACTAGGCATTTTGTTTTCTGTTTTTTTTTTCTCTTTTTTCCTCTTTTTTTTTTTAAAACAACAACACAGGTTTAGACTCAGGCCTATTTGGCTCCAACATATCTATTTACAATTGAGATGATATAGCCATTATTCAAGCACATATGTTAAAGGGTCATGATAGTATGAAACATAATATCATACCCCCTCCCCCATTGCATGGTATACATGATTTTGCTCATTAAAAGCAATATACATTTACAATATTAAGGATATTGTGAAGCAGTTTGACCAGACAAATGTTCATGTTAATGAATTATTTTCTGCTCACATTAAGGAAGCAGATGTGCATCACATAGCTAGGAAAGTCATTTGCACTGCCTACAGCTATTATGTTCTTACAACCCTTTGGTTATCTCTTCTGGGATCTGGAATTAGAACATATCCTTGATCTCATACATGACAGACGTATGGGTCAGTGGCATTGCCACATTTTGCACTTCTATTGCATGTGTTAAATGTTTATTTGAATCTAGCACTATTCCCTTGTCAATGGCAAGGAACCTTGGATATGTCACCACACACACCAGTATTGCTCCATGTTTTGAGACTTATTCCTGCCCAATCCAGGAAGCCACGTTTGCAACTCTCACAGTGTCATTGCCACATTTTCATCTGGCAACATCCATCTCTGATAGTCTGGCAACTGCCCATTCTATTGATCATCTTGATGGGAACTTTTATTGTGAAAAGGTTGAAATTACCTCCTTTCCTTGTTTACCATAAGGTCTTGGAATCATGACTGACTCTGAACATTGAATGTTGTACCTGAAAGGAACACCACCTTTTAAGCAGATGTGACATCTTCCAACTTGTCTTATCAACTTGTGAATACTGGCCTAATAACTGAAATTAGGCTGCCATTTGTGAACTTTCAAATAAACTGTATTTGGTCCAGCCAATTGAGATTCTACAATCAAACTCATTGTTATGCATGCTATGAAGCAAGTCTGGAGTGGGGGCAATTCCCTAACTTCAGCAAGAAGACTCTTCTTCATTTGATCTACAATCAAGAAATCCATGTTCTTCAGTGCTTGTTTTCCAAGCCTGGATGGCACCTCATACAAACTGAGCACTGTCATAAACATTTACACTTTGTGCAGCCATGTGATCATCTTCAACGGAACACTATTGCTAGTCCATTGTAAAACTTAATGTGCAATCCAATACACCCCCTGCTGAAGTCTCTGAAAATACTGCTGCCTCCTGAACATCTGGATCAACCTTTGGAAAATCTAAATGCACTAATCTGAACTATGAATGTTCATTTAACACTTGAAGAAACCCTGGATTTATCCCTGGAACTGTTTGTAGTTTATGGCTTGTGGACACTGACATTTCGTGTCCTGTCTGACTTGCCAACTGCAAAATGCCATTCTCCAAGGTGGTATATTCTGCTGATGTGGAACATTGTGTGGTGACCAAACAGGTAATAGGTTATACGGTAATCACACCTGTTCCCATCCCGAAAGCAGATACCATTAAATGTAGTCCTAACTATCTTGATGCTCTATCTCGATTTTTACTTCATTTTAACATCCATACAGGCAACTTAAGTTTGTCTCTTCAATTTCTTCCCAATAGGACAGATACACACCTGATACATATCAGTAATTACTGATTGTTTTGATATTGGAAAACCTCATTGTGAAGTTTTATTCCAAATGTTTATAGTAATACAAGGTTTAGCAAAAGGAAGCTGGGAAGGCAGTCAGCAAAAGGAAGCTGGGACGGCAGTCAGAACAGCAAAGGTCCAAACCAAGGAAAAGATAGCCAACTCAGTTAAGAAGGGGATAAAATCTTTTATAGGTACATCAGGGAGCGAACGAAGACCAAGGGAGGGATAGTGAGGCTTAATAAAGAGGAGGGAGGGTGGGCAGAGGGTGACTGTGAAAAGGCAGAGATACTAAACAAATATTTTTGCTCAGTATTTACAAAGAAAGTGGGAGGTACCTAAAACAAACAGTAGAAACACTCTGGATACAGAAGTTGATACCAGCCCATTTACAGAAGAAAGGGTTCTGAAAGAACTCTTAAAACTGAAGGTGGACAAAGCAATGGGGCCTGATGGGATTCATCCCAGAATTCTAAAGAACTAAGGGTAGAACTAGTGACACCACTGACTACCCTCTTTAACAAATCATGGGAGGATGGGGTGGTACCCGAGGACTGAAGAAGGGCAGATGTGATTCCCCTTCACAAAAGTGGGAGCAAGGCAGAAGCAGAAAACTACAGACCTGTTAGTTTAACCTCAGTGGTAGGGAAAATGATGGAATCACTTCTGAAGGAAAGAATTGTTGAGTATCTAGAGGCCAGAGGGGCTCAGGACCCAAGGCAGCATGGATTCACAGTGGGAAGGTCATGCCAGACAAATCTGATAGATTTCTTTGACTGGGTAACCAAAGTAGTAGATCAGGGAGGGGCTGTGGACATGGCCTACCTAGACTTTAGCAAGGCATTTGATACAGTCCCACACAAAAGATTAATATACAAGTTAGCCAGCCTGGGAGTGGGTCCCAAGATGACAGCCTGGGTAAAGAATTGGCTGGAGAATAGGACACAGAGAGAAATAGTAAATAGAGTCCACTCTGAAGAAAGGGGGGGTTACTAGTGGGGTACCGCAGGGTTCAGTATTAGGACCGGTCCTCTTCAATGTCTTTATAAGCGACATTGCAGAGGGACTGGAAGGAAAAGTATGTCTCTTTGCAGATGACATAAAGATCTGCAACAGAGTTGATGCACAAGGTGGGGTGGAAAGGATGAGAAGGGACTGGGCAAGGTTAGAGGAATGATCAAATGTATGGCAGCTTAGATTCAATGCTAAGAAGTGCAAGGTAATGCACCTGGGAAACAAAAACCCAGGGGAAGAGTACACAATGGGGGTGAGATACTAACAACAACAAAAATGGAAAGGGACCTGGGGTAGTCATATCAGATGACCTAAAGGTCAGCAAGCAATGTGAGAGGGCAGCAAGGAGGCTGGGGGATACTGGGATGCATAGGAGGCATCACCAGTAGAAAACAGGAAGTTATTATCCCTCTGTACAGACAGTTGGTGAGACCCCATCTGAGGTACTGCATTGCAGATTCTGGAGACCCAATCTCATAAAGACATAGACAGGATGGAGGCTGTCTAGAGGAGGGCAACTAAAATGGTGCAGGGTCTGCACCGGAAGACATATGAAGAGAGACTTAAGGATCTGAATATGTATAGCCTCGAGGAAAGGAGGGAGAGGGGGGACATGATAGAAACTTTCAAGTACCTCAAGGGAATCAACAAAGTCCAAGAGGGTAGCATCTTTCAAAAAAAGAGGTGTGCAAGAACAAGGGGACACAATTTGAAGATAGAAGGGGGGCGGCTCAGAGGTAATTTAAGGAAGTATTTTTTCACAGAGAGGGTAGTGGATGCATGGAACTGCCTTCCAGAGGAGGTTGTGGAGTCAAAAACAGTGGTGGAATTCAAGCATGCATGGGACAGTCATATGGCAATTCTAGGGGATGGGGGTAGGAAGAAGTAGGCTGCTGGTTAACTAGGATCTGCAGCTTATCCATTAGGTAGGGAAATGGGCAGACTGGGTGGGCCAAGCGGTCCTTATCTGCCGTCAAAATCTATGTTTCTATGTTTGCTAACATTTTCCCTTATAATTACATTTTGTTGTTTAAGGAAAACCCTGAAACACCACTGTAACCAGTTAAACTTCCTCTATCAGGCTCGTGCCTCGGGCCTGTAGATTAATGGTGCCTAACCATTGTCTTTTTGTTGTATTGCCACTTTTGCAATTAGGGCAACAAAGAGGGGACTGTTATGCCTGGGTTATGCTATCATCCCACATACACCTCACATACACCTCATACTGTAATCCTGGTCTTTCATACTGTGATACTGCTATTTTGCACTAACATGTAGATATAGGCACCATCTTATAAGCATGAGTGCTAGGAATGTGCTTTGCTGCTCATATATGCTAATGTTTACATCCTTTCATAGGATTAGATCATGCATGCCTATTATACCTCATTATAATGCATTATGTTTGTCTTTTACATATATTCCATATATAATCTACCTAATCACTGATAATATGACTCTGAGGGATCATCAGTGATTATTTTATACTTATATTCTCATATAATTATATGTAGTGTGTGTTTTTCACTCAGGCAGATATGCCACGTGTAATAGAGCCCTGTCAGCACTTCTCTTTGTCTCTTTAGAGAGAAATCCTTTGTTATGTCTCCTATTATGCATAAGAAAGAAATGCCACGTGTAGTTTGAATCAGTCAGCATTTCTTTTGTCCAAGCTATAATGCTAATGGAAGCATATTCTGTCTCATATGATACTCATTAGTAATTCTGTCTCCTAAGTCATCATCCAATGGAGAATGACTTGGGACCAATACATATTGTTTCTCATATCTGTAACTATGAGGTGATCTCTGTTGCTATGCTGTTATCTGTAGTATTTAGGCTCCTGTAACCTAGTTTTACTGGCAGAGAGAACGAGATCGCAGAGAGAACAATATCTTAGAGAACCTAAGATCTACAAATACTGGAGATTATGTACATTCTTCAGGAGAGTGGTGAGAAACCATCTCCCTTGTGATTTACTCTGTCACATGCTTGGCGTAAGTTGTATAATAAACTTTATTAGTACTCCCTGCTTGTTTATGAATGTTTCTTGGCAGACTCTGAAGACACAAGAATCTGTATTATTATTTACTGTACTATCTGAGATTGTTTACGTAACACATGTTCTGTGCTGTGCTCCACGTGCCAACTGAACTGTTCTCTATGGGGCAACAATGGTCCCTAGATGCTAGTTTTATGTTATGTCTGTTGTCAATCAAAAGGCAGCGGAAAATTTTCCAACTTCTAGTGAGTTTATAAAAAGCCCTACCTCAATGTTGAGATAGGCTAGATAGGAAGATCAGTTGTATACTGGCTGTTGATGGTGGAAGACCTCAGTTGTGTGCAGCATTCACACCAGTTTGTTGGTGTTCCTGAGAAGAGAAACTGTTGATGCTAAGCAGTTGTCTGACTTATCATTTTGCTTTCTGTATACTTTACTTAATAAAAATAGAGTGACAAACACACTTGCGCATTTTTTTATGCACCTGACTTGTTGTCTGCCTGAAATTGTGTTATCCTAAACACACACCAGGTGACATATGGTGTTAGCAGTGGGATCTGACTGAACGTCTAAGGTAACAAGGAGGAGTTCAGTCAGTGGTACCAGACCTGGTACCTAGGATACACGGCAGCAATGCATGGTGCCAGAGATGAGGAGAACAGCACCTGATGGAGATGATTACCTGGGTGAGGCACCATGGATGGGATGACACAGACCCGATGGCCAAATGGAGACCTTGATATGACTCCCTACACTGGATAAGTGGCAGATGGCTGGAGGTGGACCGACACTGGAGAGAGGTGGAGCACTAATACCAGGTGCTACTGGAAAGGTCCCAACTGGAGGATATTGAGGAAGAATTGTTGGAGCAGGATCCTTGGGTTCTGGGGGAGAAGGACCTCCAATGGAGCATTTGTGACCAACATTTGTGGAGATCCTGTTGATGCCCATTTTTCTGGGCTGCTATTTGGAGGAATATGGCATACGAGAGGAGGAGACCACAGGTAAGACTTTGACTGGCAATGTATTACTGGGGCAGAAGACTTCAATCAACATGGAAGTAGCCATTTTGGATGAAGGGACTTTGCCATGTTTTGAACCTCCTTCCAAAAAAATGATTGTTCTCTTGGTGCTGACTGGAGAAATTGCGGGTGGGGGATCCTGAAGTAACCCTGTTAAGGCAATATGTTAAAATCCAGGATGGGAGACAGTTTAATGGTGGTGTGGGGCAAAACAGTTATGGTGGTATGAACTCAGGGAATACTATTTCACATGAGACCCAACCTCCAGATGAACAAAGTGGATGCCCAGGTAGTGGTGCCCATGGCATATAGGAAAAAGGTGATGGATGATGTGCACTCCAGTCACTAGGGGCATCTGAGTCATGGGAAAGTTTTGGCTAGACTAACCCCATAATTCTATTGGTCAGGCATGTACAGGCAGGTGGCAGCATACTATAAGACCTGTTATAGGAGCAGACAGGTAGCAATCCGTGATAGTGATGGGGGAGGAGTAACCCAGAGGGTGAAGGACAAGAGATGGCACCCTTGGAGGAGAGGGAGACTCCCACATAGAACAGAAGAGACTAGGTAGTAGCCAACACCACTAGTAGTGTATGAGATTTGATATGTAAACCCAGAGGTTAGGGATAGGCTTATAGGCATGCAGCATGGTATGTTAATAGCCTACCTTTAACTATCTAAGTGGGGATGCCACAAGGTAGTCCCCCCCTGAAGGCAGGTGTACTGGGTGCTGGATTATCCAGCTGTTCTAGTGTATCTGATCAGGGAAAGTCAGTAGATGGCATAAAACTGTTGTTAGTGGTTCTTTCTCCCAAATGTATGTGATGATATTGTAGTCTACTAATGGAAAGACTATTTTCAGAATAATTTAAATTGTCTCAGGGTATTTGTATAAAATGAGGGAAAAGATACCATAATGTTTAGGGCAGCCTGTGTATCACATGCTTGACCATGGTGCCATAAACAGATAAAATATCGAGGAAAGATGCTTTGGTTTGATACAACCTTAGAGAGTAAAAAGATAATTATGAAAGGGACCCTGAGATGGAGTTTTCAGTGATTGTGGGCCGAAGCTGCACACCATTCCAGGGTGTTAGTTGAGATTTGGACACCCATAGGATGGATGCGCTCTTATGTGGGGAGATGTGTGACAGAGTGATCCCTGTCATAGTGGACACCCCTGGGATAAATTGAAATCTCTTTTCCAAGCAGTTTATATGTTTTGTATAATGTCCAACATGCTGGTTGGCTGTTACAAATTAAGTGCTGAAGTGCTTATAAAGCTTTCTGTGCATATTAGCCTAAAAACTAACTAGAAACCAGCCAAACCCTCAAAGAATGTTGAAGTTATATATTGTTTTCTTCTCAGGTCTTTGTCCTTAAAACAAAACTAGGAGTACAGTTACAAATGAGACGGTAATCTTAATATAAGAATAACAAAAACTTGTGTCTACTTTTTCTAGATGTTAGCAGCCCCCCTCTAAGACATATTTTGCAGCAGATAGCATGGGGTAATAGGACCCTGCAGGAGAGTTTAGGAGAGCACAGCATGTTCTGGCCTCAGATCTGACCTTTCCAATGTTGTAAACAAAAGAAAACAAGAACTGCATGTTCTGTGCTGTGTTCCAGGTGCCAACTGAACTGTTCTCTATGGGGCAACAGTGGCCCCTTGAGGTTAGTTTTATGCTGTTATTTTTTTTTTCAATTAATTAATTATCGGAAGATGGCCACCGTGCTGGGCATGCTGCAAAATAAGCCCCTGATCATTTTATCATTTTTTATTGTATAATCAGTCTTGTGGTCTTACCTAAGTTTATTTCAGTGTCTTATTTAGCTTTTTGGGAAATAAACGAATTGTAAGTTAGTGATTCTACTAGCTTGTGTTATCGGGGGACTTTACTTGATCTTCATGGTGTGGACTGAGGTTGTCTGACTGTTTTGTTCCCGTTACCTTTACCCGCTACTGTTACCGCTTCATTATCGTTTTCCTACTGCCTCAGCTGTAGAAAGAAGGAAGGTTTTGTGGCTTAACTTTGAAATTATTGCTGTCCTCTCATTGATTTGAAGAGGCTATGCTGGAGTCCAAGTTTAAAAGGGCTTTTGGATATTTGAGACCCATTTAAAGCTGCGGGAGAAATATGTAGAGAGGATTACATAGTGGGATTGTTTGATTCCGTTGTATGGTGCTGTTGCTGTGGGGTACTATAGAGGCAACCTAGATAATTATTTGTGGCTGGAAGTACCTTAGACACCAGATTTTTGATCCTCTGCCAGGACAGCAGGAAGTCCGTGCGTTAAGAATAGGCTGCCTGGCTGTGTTCCCACTCGGAAAAACGGAGTCTCATCTGACCGGGGAGTCGGTCGGTGGGCTCTTAATATCCTAGGCCCTGTGCAGGCATTGGCTGGTGGGCTGCCGCTGGTGAGAGTCATGTTTGTGGGGGCAGATATCCTGGGTGGTGTCTTGCACAGAGAGCGCCTTGGCTGTTTTTATCGCCTGGAAACTGTATTGTTACTTGGAGGATCTATTCAGCAAGAGGCAAAAAATACATATCAGGTTTTTAACTTTCTCATTTAAACAATTACTGATTTGGGCAGTGAGAGTGCCTGTGATCATTTTGGGGTCCCCCAGGTAGTGAGAGTACCTGGGGGTTTGAACTTCATTCAACTGTTTATCCACTGCCATTTAAAATCTCTGGTTAAGAAATCAAATTTTGGACTCTGACTGTTGGTATATGGAGCTGGTGTATATATGTTTGGGTAAAGGGTTTGATAAGCTGTTTTAAGGACTCTCTGTGACTGTAAAATATAATCCTGTGGGAGAGAGTCAGGAAGTCTTAAAGTTTATTTTATAGTAGTGAGAGTATTAGGAGGGATCAAGAACTAATTGAAATAAGGGGTTAATTTATTGGTTCAGAACAGGGTTTCATCTTATTACATGAGTTTAAAGAAACCTAAGAGGGAGGGGGAAGTAAGTTTGGAGGTGATTTTATTAATATTAGTGAACTCTGAAATACCTGAGTTAAGTGCTGGGGAGTTAGGAGTATGGTCAGGCAGTACTCCCCTTCAAGATTAAGGGATCTTTGCCCATTTGATTATCCATTGCTCCCAGCCAATGTCTATTCTAGATGTTGTGCTCTTGGCATTTTAAGGGGGACGAGGAAGCAGAAGGAACAGGGGATCCTGGAACTCTTGAGGGGGATGGGAAAGAAGTGGACGGATTGAGACAGTGAGAACTAGGAGGCACCCTGGGGTAAAATGGATGCAGGAATGAGGTTTTCCTTGTCTTGTGCCCATACCTAAGGGTTCCGATTTGATCAGGCAGGAAGTGGGGCCACCCCTGGACTCCAGTCCCTTTTGGGAGGTGTTTAGCAATGCCAGGTCAATTAAAAATAAGACTGCTGTTGTCGCTGATCTTGTGGCATCTGCAGACCTGGCTTGTACCACCGAGACCTGGCTGGATGAAAATGTTGGCCCCATTTTGGAGTCTGCCGTTCCAGACGGGTTTTCAGTGATTCACCACCTGAGAGAGGAATGGGGGGTGTCTGTCTATTTTAGACAGGAACTGGATCTCAGGGAGGTGCCAGTTGAAGCTACCAACTCCTTTGAGTGTATAGTGGTTGCAGGTGTAGGCTACAAGATTCTTATTATTTACAGTCCACCAGGTGATGGGAGGGAATTCCTGAAGGAGGTTGCGAACTTCATCGCCGACATGGTGTTGAAGTCCCCCAGATGGTTGATTTTGGGGGATTTTAATCCCTGGGTCGACGTTGAACTCTCGCTGCTTGGACAAAACCTCCTCCAATTGATGGAGTCATTGAGCTTAACAAGGGTAATTACCACTGTGACCCACGAGAAAGGACACTCATTGGACTTGGTATTCCACCAGGGGATGTAGATCTCCGATGTGGAGGTGGAGCCAGTCGGTTGGTCTGACCATCACATCCTGAGACTCAGTTTTGCAGCCCCCTAAAATAGCCCTGCCCAAAGGGAGTTGGTACAGTTCCGCCCTTTAAGAGGAGTTATCTCAGAAGGCCTAATGGCGGTACTGGACCTCTCGGGATTTCCAGGGGATAGCACTGATCCGAGGCCTCTTGTATCAGCCTATAACAAGGCTTTTAATGAGGCACTGGATATCATTGCTCCTTCTCGTGTTCGCTCTCTTATCTCTCATCCAGGTGCCTCTTGATTTAATGGGGAAATCCGTGAACTGAAGAGGCAGGGGCAAAGGCTGGAAAGACACTGGTGGAAAACTCACCTGGAGGTAGATAGATTTAGATTGATGGATCATTATAATATCTATCAGTCAGCTATTTCCCATAAGAAGGCAGAGTTCCTATCCAAGAAAATTGTTACGGTGAAGAACAGACAAACTCAGCTCTTCTGGACTGTGGACAGACTGTGCAATCCAGCCTGTCTTCATTCTGGTCGAGTGTTGTCACAAAAACAGTGTGAGGAGTTTGCGCAGTTCTTCTCTGATAAGGTGTCCTCTATCAGGGATGAGATCAGCCAGTACCTTCCTATTGGACCTTGCCTTAATCAATTGGGTGGTAGTGATACCCGGCAGACCTGGTTCACCTTTAGCCAACCAGTAGTCATGGATATAGTGAGGATCATCCAGACTTTGCGGCCAATCTACTGTAGTTTGGACCAGGGCCCTACATGCCTGCTAGTGGGGTGTGTAGAAGTTATTGACCCAGTCCTAGCTGGGATAGTGGGAGTTTCATTGGAGAGAGGGATCTTTCCAGATCCCTTAAAGGAGGCAGTAGTATGCCCCCTTTTAAAAAAAACCTGCCTTGACCCTAACTGCAGCTAACTACAGACCGATCTCGAACTTACCCTTTGTTGGGAAGGTTATCGAGAAGGTGGTCACACTGCAGCTGGAAGACCATTTGACAAACCACAATATCTACGACCCTCTCCAGTCTGGCTTCAGGAAAAGGCATAGCACTGAAACGGCCCTGGTGATGGTACTTAATGACCTTCTGATTGCGAGAGATCAGATAGCCCATTCAATCTTGGTTCTCCTTGATCTCTGAGCAGCATTTGACACCATGGATCATGGGGTACTGCTCGAGCACCTGTGGTTTTTCTGTGGACTGAGAGGGGCGATTCATAGTTGGTTTAAGTCCTTCCTCGAGGGTAGGTCCCAGAGAGTGGTGTCAGTAATTTATTCCTCTGCCCCTCATGGACTACCCTGTGGGGTTCCACAGGGCTCAGTGCTGTCCTTCATGTTATTTGCAGTGTATCTGCTTCCATTAGGGAAGTTATAAGGCAGTACGGATTGAGTTTTCATTACTATGCTGATGATTCTCAGCTGTACATGTCTTTTGCACCTGCTCAGGAATTAAACTCTGTTACAGTGTTTAATTACTGCCTCCTGGAGATTCAGTACTGGATGAGTGCCAGTTGGCTTTGATTGAATTGGGAAAAAACAAGGTATTGGTTGTGGACCCTGGTTATAGGATGATAGGGGCATGGGTGGGAAAACTGTCAGGATTAAATCTTGGTGGGACACCACTTATTGCCTCTGGCCAGGTGCAAAACCTGGGCATGGTATTTGATGAAGGCCTGACCCTGAGGGTACAGGTTTCGGCTGTAGTCAAATCTTCTTATTACCATCAAAGGACCATAGCCCGGGTGAAGCACCTGGTCCCACCCAAAGATCTTTCGACCTTGGTCCATGCCTTTGTCACTAGTTGTTTTGATTACTGCTATGCCCTCTACCTAGGGCTACCGGGGGTAGATATCCCCGGCCTACAGCTAGTGCAGAATGCGACAGCCAGGTTGTTGACTAGAGCTTCTAGATCCAGTCATATTACACCTGTGCTGTGTGAACTGCACTGGTTGCCAATACAGTGGCGGATTACCTTCAAGGTCACGTTGCTGACCTATAAGGCCCTACATGAGCAGGGACCCCACCACCTGAAAGAGCTCCTATGTCCTTACTGTCCCTCCTGCTCACTCCGATCCTCTGGCGAGGGATTGCTAGAGATTCCCAGGGTATCCCTTAAAACATCGGGGGGAAGATCTTTTGCCTTTATGGCACCTACCCTGTGGAATACTCTACCATGCCAGATATGAGAAAGCCAGACCGTAGAAGATTTTAAAAAATTGCTAAAGATATATTTATTTAACCAGACATTCTCAGGAATGTATTGAGTATTGAGTATATATGGATGTGTTTTAATATGTTTTTATCTATTTTATAATTAATGGCTTCCTCTTTTTCCCCATAAGGAAACCATGGCGTAATTTGTCGTTATAAAGGCGCGTTTATAATGGCAAACATGCACACAGTTTCCCCCACTCTGTGCATGCGTCTGCTTGAACTCCTCGACCGCCGTCTCCTTCCCGAACAGCAAACCCAATGTGAAGAGAAACTGCCACGGACACTCGGCAGTAAGTGAAATAAAATAAAGTTAAATGTATCACATGGCTACCGGATCGATCCTCCCTCACAATACTGCGGAAAAAAACTTTTTAAATAAAAGAGAAAGCTGACCAACTCCAATGACGTAATCGGACTGCGGCAGCATAGCAGCCTTTTTTATTTTATATAATTGCTGAGGCAAAAAAGAGAAACCCAACAATTACATAAAATAAAATATGAGTCTGGATGTGTGAAAACTTGAATTTACACGCACCCTCGGGGTTAGATGCTACGCATAAACCCCTCAGGTGTGTGTAAATTCTTGTTACACACCCAGACCCATACTTTATTCTCTATATTATAAAGTGTGAGTTTTAATGTATATTGTAAAGGCGCCCTGAGCATTGGAAGGGTGCGTCATACAAATAAAATTTTGATTGATTGATTGATTGATTGATTGATTGATTGATGTCTACTGTCAATCAAAAGGCAGTGGAGATTTTTGCAGCCTGTATTACACTTATGGAAAGCCCTACCTCAGTGCTGAGAGAGGATAGATAGGGAGGTCAGTTGTAAACTGGCTGTTGATGATGGAAGACCTCAGTTGTGTGATGCAGTCACACTGTTTGTTGATGTTCCTGAGAAGAGAAATTGTTGAAGCTAAGCAGTTGTCTGACTTACCATTTTGCTTTCTGTATATTTTACTTGATAAAAATAAAATGACAAATGCAGTTGTGCATTTTCTATGCACCTGACTTGTGCTCTGCCTGAAATTGTGTTATTCTAAACCCACACCTTGTGACATATGCATATTGTACTGCACTTTGTAGCACACTTTGTACAATACCTTGTTCTGCAGTTTGTACTACACTTCATAAAATGTTTGGTATTACACATTGTTCTACACTTTGTACAACACTTTGTACTATACTTTGTGCAATATTTTATACTACAGTTTGTACCACACATTGTACAATACATTGGTACTGCAGTTTGTAGTATACTTTGTACCACACTTTATGCTATGCTTTGTACAGCACTTTGTAATACACTTCGTAATATTTGTACAACTCCTTGTATTACATTTTATACTAAATTTTGTAGTATAATTTGTACACCACTGCACTACACCTTATACTACACTTTATGCTACACTTTGTAATATAATTTGTACAACACAGTATTACACTTTGGACAACATTTATGATAAAGCCATAAATGAAATCACAATTACTTTGTGGGCCACAGCCATGATTCCAATTCAGTGGACAAACTTGCCCCGAACATATTTAATTTCTCCCTTGCCCAATTGATTGCCTTGGGCTCCCTGACTTGGTGTCAAAATAAGCATGGCATCATGTCCGACCACACCAGGTGTCACTGAGGCAACAAGGCCTGCAGAGCTCAATCCTACGTAACACACAGGATTAGCTCCATTGGGGCCTGAACCCCCATGCTGTTACCCTCCTAAATGCACCACGAAGACATCCAGTACACCAAATTTATTTTTCTCAAATGCATGCTGGGAATAAGTTGTTATAATCACCAGTCTCTTTTCCTGAAACCTTAACCACTGTGCTGTGGCATTTTCTTTGGCAACACTAAGTTCATCCCATATGGCCTTGCTTCTGATAATCTGCCCTCTTCTGGGCCAAAAATATATATGAGGAACCAACTATCCAAACCTGCTCTGGTGCTTTGATTCTGAGTGCAATGGGAGGAAAAAAAAGAAAGTTACTGTTGTTCTTGCAGTGGGCAAACATACCTCCTAAGTTGCCCCAGCCTCCACCTCCTGATCCCTTTTATGTCCCTATATGCTATACCCAAGCTCATGGGCATAGTGGTGACCCCAATTCAGAATGAATGTGCCCCTTATTGCCCCAGGTCAACCCACCCCCAGCTGCACATGCAATCTTTAGCACCCTGCTGAACTGGTAGTGTGTTAGCGGCACAGCAACAGCCTGAACTGGTAGTGTGTTAGCGGCACAGCAACAGCCTGAACTAGTAGTTGACCATTCCTTGCTGGCTGAATGACCAGGAATTCCTTTAATGCCCTAGTGGAGTAGATGCCTGACTGTGCCAGCCTTCTCAACATGGCTACCCTTACAGTAACTGACTGTGCCAGCCTTCTCAACATGTCTACCCTTACTGTAACTGACTGTGCCAGCCTTCTCAACATGGCTACCCTTACAGTAACTGACTGTGCCAGCCTTCTCAACATGGCTACCCTTACAGTAACTGACTGTGCCAGCCTTCTCAACATGGCTACCCTTACAGTAACTGACTGTGCCAGCCTTCTCAACATGGCTACCCTTACAGTAACTGACTGTGCCAGCCTTCTCAACATGGCTACCCTTACTGTAACTGACTGTGCCAGCCTTCTCAACATGGCTACCCTTACAGTAACTGACTGTGCCAGCCTTCTCAACATGGCTACCCTTACAGTAACTGACTGTGCCAGCCTTCTCAACATGGCTACCCTTACTGTAACTGACTGTGCCAGCCTTCTCAACATGGCTACCCTTACAGTAACTGACTGTGCCAGCCTTCTCAACATGGCTACCCTTACAGTAGCTTTAGCTGTGCCAGCCTTCTCAACATGGCTACCCTTACTGTAACTGACTGTGCCAGCCTTCTCAACATGGCTACCCTTACAGTAACTGACTGTGCCAGCCTTCTCAACATGGCTACCCTTACTGTAACAAATGTAAGGTTTGTTATGACTAATACTGCATGATTTGTAAGAATAACATAAAATAAATCAGTTGGTGTCAAAATGACTATAAGTACTTTGCATGGCGGTGTTATCCCCCTCTTCCGGAGTCAGGATTATTGAAACATTGTGCTGACCCCTCAAGTGTCCTGATGTGAAATGGGGGACTGGCAGCTATGGAGACCTGCTGGAGTAATTGCTAATCATGGCACCTGTGTAGACTCAATGGGGGCTGGCATCTTGTAACCTGCTGATCTCAGGGCTCAGGGATGGCTATTCACCTGAGTTCCCAGTCCACGTTCTCTGCAGATTTCAAGGAAAAGGTAGGACACTGTATTGGTGGCTTTCCTAACCCTATTAGGTATCATGGACAGTGAGTGACATATGGCTGGGCCAGTCTGAGCTGACATGTTGTGATACAAGCTGGATGGGTCAGTAGGAGTCAGATCTGTGAGGGATCCCAAGAAAAGTGGTCTGCTTCATCCAGATGAGTGCACATAGTGCATCACCCCAAACTTGTGTCCCGGAGAGAGCTCAATGGATAAGAGACCCATCATCATCTGCATGCCAGCCTGCATGAGAGCTGACAGCTAAGGGTTCAGCCCTTGGTGATTTGAAGAGATCTGGTGATTGCTGCCCACTAACCCAGCTGGACAAGAGATAGAGAGAGAGATATTAAATCAAATAGTACTTGGTTGCTGATTCAGGTGATTGGTAATGAGTTAAGGAGCCTCTCACCTCTAGGTCACTACTGGTTAAAATCCAGCACAGATGCTTAGTGGGAAAAAGCCATTATCAACTGAGGACTGTTCAGTGGCCTACTGTATGTGAAATGAGTTTTGGTGTTTTTAGAAAATAGATAGAACAGTTGGAGGCTTCTCACTGGCTGAGAGACTTGTCTAGGTAGGCATTTCTGAGAAAACAATGCCCACCTAAAATAAGTCCCTCTGTCAATGGCCGCATTATCCACTGAAATCCCTGTGCCACCTTCAAAATGAAATTGTAAAAGCACCATATTTTTTCTTTCACTTACCAAACAAGATAATCAGCTGGAGATGCCTCCCCCCCCCACACACACACAAATTCACACAGATTCACCAGAATGGCAACCAGAATGTATCTTTGGCACACAAGACATCATTTTTATGCCATTTTCCCCTTGAGTTAAAAAAAAAAAGAACAGCATTCATATTAAAAGTAGTAGCGCTGAGCACATCATGTGCTCAGTGCTACTGTAATGCACTAGACACCTTTCTTCCAACCTCACCATGGCTGAACCCCCGCTAAATCAAAACAAAAGCTACTAATAAATTTTTCTTTTTGTTTAATTTAAATGACCGAATGGAAGTCCTGATCGAGCACTGTGTCCTGCAAGTTGCCATCCCGGGATCCCATTGCAACCTGGCCCCATTTCCACTGAACTCTGACTGGATTCTTGAAAGCAAAATAAAAACTAAAGAAATAAAATGGACCACCTTGAACATTGGGGTGAGGGGAGTAATGGTCCCAGAAACAGAGACAGTTCAACACAACAATAAGGAAAACACACACAAGTAATGGAAACTGTAAAAACTGTGAATTAAAGACTGCAGTGCCTACTACTGGCAAATATACCAGTAGAGGGACTACTTTACTAACAAAACCAGAAACCCCAAAACATTTTATCTTTTTTCCCCATTTCCCTCTTTTTTTACCTGCTGCTGGTTGGTTTGCTAAATTAGATAAACTTATTGGTAACTTTTTGTGGACTGGGAAAAACAATTCAGTCATAATAAGTTCAGAGCTCATTGGTCTGAAGGTGGCTGGCATCTGTCTTGTTTGGAAGGCTATTTCTGTGCCTCTAGGGTCGTGCAGACACTACGCTGGTTTTGACTGCTCTCATCTGAGACACCTCAATGGGTTATGTTAGAAACTCAACAATTCGGCTTATTTTCTCCACTTTGTTTTCTTTTTTCCCTTCCCCTAAAGCCACCATGGCACACCCTATTATTGGCCCTACCCTTACATACTGGCATAAATTACATTCCAAACTCAAAACAGATCCCACCCCAGTTCAGTATACACTTCTTTGGTGTAACTCCGTGGTACAACTAAAACACAAACCCCTTCATTACCCCCTTTGGGAAGCCCATGGTATTTGTCTCGTGAAGGAGCTCCTTGACCCCCCCCACATAACACATGATCTAGACTCCTTTAAATGATTGTGTACTCATTGGGGACTTCCTCATGCTGATATTTGGAAATACCTTCAATTACGGCATGTGTTTCACACCATACTTTATGCTCTATGTACTGCTGTTACCACTGATATCATTCCTAGGTGATTTTCCTACAATGCTGAGTTGACTGGCAAGACCTATTCTCATATTAGAGATACCCTTCCTACTCAGTCTATGCAATCTAAGAAAGCTTGGACATTGTGCTTCAGACCAGCTTATCTGAATCTGACTGGAAGACCTGTTGGAGCTTTGGGCATAAGGCCTTTAAAGTCATCAGGAACAGATTAATTCAAAATAAAATGTTTCACATTCATGCTATATGACCCCTCATGTTCTCCATAAGGCCAAATTATTTCCTTCTGACTCCTGCTGGTGATGTGGGACTTCAGGTGGTGATCTCCATCAAATATTATGGTCCTGTTCTTCCATTTGTCCATTTTGGCAATGGGTCTACCACTTTTCCATCATGGTTATTTGGAAGATTTTCCATGTTTGGCTACTTTATTAATTTTGTGGGTCACATCTGAGGCTCCACATCTTACCCTATTTGAACTGAGATGGCTTGCATTGTTAAGCATGCAGGCCAAGAGGTTAATATTAATAAATATTAATAAATGGTGCACAACCTCTATTCCTTCCCTTTCTGAACCTCTTTCCACTTTGACTCACCTCGCCACTTTAGATCGTTTGTCCCATTTGACTACTGATTCCTTAGCTAATTATGTTGTATTACATTGTGTCACACAGCCACCTTAATTTACAACAAATGGGTTATTTATTAGTATTATAGTGTACCATACTTATCATGTCTACCTTATGTAACCACTAGTAGCCCTGCAACGAGGTTCCACTTGAGCTGACTAATTTGTACTTGTACTGAATTAGTACTCTGTATTGTTGACTGTATTGTTCTCATATGACATGGAACCTTTGCTATCAAGCAATTTGTGCCCAAAGATTGCTTCTGATTATTTTCAATAAACACAATAAATAAACAATAATAAACAATAAACACATTACTTCACTTGCTAGCTCCCTAACTTTCACTTTCTCTATTCTGGAACTAGTGTAGTGTAGGATGACTGCCATAATATCCGACTGTCACCTATCCCCCCAATTAATTATACTCTTTGTCATTATTTGGGGTTATTCATATAGTGGCTGTGTTGTTTTCCTTGGCCCCCTCCTTCTCTTGTGCTGCTTATTAGCTATTGTTTTGGTTGTGGACTCTTTGTATGATGATAGCACAGTCCCTGATATTTTCAGTTTATAAGTTATACACCTTTATGTTGTGATTCCTAAAGCTGATCTTCATGTGTGTTTATGCTGCTTGTATTTCACTGTTTTGTCTTGGACTGTGGACATTTTGTTATGTGTATGTTGTTCTGATAATGTAATTGTTCATTCTATTTCTAAAATTTCAATTAATTGTTTAACTACAAAAAAAAATAAAACTTTTTTATGGGAATCAAAACCCCCTAGGCTTAGCTATATTAAATTACAGGCGCATAAGAAAGATGGAGGTTTGGGGCTCCCCAGTTCTAAGAAATATCACACTGCATTCTTTGCTAAACAACTGATGCACTGGTTCCATGTTACTGAGGGTTTCAATATGAGCAAGAAATCCTGAACCCAGAGCATTGTTAGACCCGATATTCAATATCAGGTCCTCTTGGGGATCCCCCAACCCTTAAAAGCACAACACTGGCTATAAAAGCATATCTATTGCCTTGGGCCTTACAGAACCACCCAAAAAATATCACCCATTATGCTACAACCAAAAGATTAAGTTTGAGATAAAAGGACTTGTAAATAGCTACTGGGGGAAAAAGACATTAAAATTCTAAGACTTAATTATCCCAAATTCTGGAGTCTTATACTCTTTAGCAGACATGAAGAAAATGTTTGATCTACCCTTTACACAATTTCATAAATATTTACAACTACAAAATTCTCTAAGGGTGATTATGGTACCATCCTATCAAACTGAATCCTGTAAACAGTGAGAATCATTTCTCAAGATTGCCACAGGAAGTGAAGCGCAGGAAGAATCTATAAATAATTCTTAATAATAATGAAAAGGTTGCTTTAGCCTTTAAACAAAATAGGAAAAAGACTTAGGCAGACAAATTCCCCAAGAAACATAAGAGTTCTTATGGAAGAACGCTTATTAAGCAAGTAAAAAAGTTCAGTGGCGTCTTGGACAATATAAAATATTGCACCAATATTATGATGCCACTGATAGACTGGACAAAACGAGAAGAAGCCTGGCCAGCAAATGCTGGAATTGTAATCAGGAGCATGTCTCTCTACGTCACGTGTTACGGGAGTGCCCAAGATTAGAAAACAATCTGGAAAGATGTTTATAATGTCTGTTCCAGGGTAGTAGAACATAAGGGGCTGGATTTTCAAACAGGTTGCAGATGCCGCAAGCCCCTGGTTTGCTGAACAAACAGTGCAGAGGGCTTTTGGCATCTACTGGATGCAGAATACAATTTTCAGTCCCCGGCACCAAGGGGCAATAGTTAGATCAGCCCCCCCCGGTCTAACTTTGCACCGAGAGGGGACCCTTTTTACGGGGCTTGTGCCGATGCTTTGGTGCAAGCTGCCATAAATTGTGTAACATCCCTTACAGAAATATAAGTGTGCTGTGTGCATGCAGAAGGCATGTCACATGCTTAATCGTGCAATGTTTGCATGTGTTTCGCATACACAAAGTGAACCTAAGCGAACCAGGTCTAAAAAGCACATCAGGTTTGCATGCTGCAAACTTGAAATGTGTGCAGCAGGTAAGCAGGTGCAAACACCTTCTAGAAATCACATCAGGTTCGGGTGTTGCACATGTGAAATAAGTGCAGTAGTTAAGCTGGTGTGAACATCATTTTAAAATCACATTAGGTTCACATATTGCATGCTTGCCATGTGTGCAGCAACTAAACTGGTGCAAAACTCATAATAAACTCATCAGTTTCTATTTCTTATACTACTGCTAGCAATTAGAGGCATTAAAATATCCTTTTCATTAATTTCCCATTAAAATGAGGTAAACTCATTAATTCTGATCCTTTTGCAAGTTGTTTAATGGCTTTTAATTGTTTTCATTAAATTGCCATTAATTTGAAAAGTGTTGTTTACTTTCTGCATTAAATGCCTAGGCTATAGTCAGCCAACATCCCCTACTCCAGATGTGTGAAGAGGGGCCTCTGTGTTGTGAAGCTTGACCTTTTTATTTTGGACCGTGCAAATCCCCTTATGCATATTTAGTACTACACATGTGTTTCTCCATGACTGTTATGGCTCACATACAGTACTTTCCCTTTGTCATTCCGTATGGAGCATATACGCTATAGCCAATCACAGCACGCTTTGTGTTGAGTAGGATCTTGGAAGCATGCACCATATCTCACATTTTGTTACTGAAATGAGTGACATGGACACTCAAAATGAGGGACAATAAGGGGCACTAACCCTCATGATGATCAGGACACATCCTGAAACATGGAGACACAGTACCTCAGAACACAGTGGAAACCATTGTATTTACTTGTACTGATGTTAGCCCCTGAGAATTTCTACCATAAAGCAGAGGTTCCATTTAGGTACGGCAGAGGGGGGCAGTTGCCCCCCTGCATTTGTGCCTAGGTTGTTCTTATGGTGTGGCAATAATGGCATTAAATTTGGATTCAATCTTTTGCACAATAAGTGCCCCCGGCCTGTAATGCATTCACAGTGCAGGTACACTCCTGACTCAACTGTGTCTGTATTGTGTTGTCCACTCTCTCCACCTATTAGTGGTGGTGCCATCACATAAGACATGGAGGAGCTCCAGCCAAGCAAGAGTCACGTGAGTGGGACACTATCTTTTCTGCCACACAGTAGACAGGCTGCACACTACAGCTTGGAGGAGTCGGTGAGCACTGAACTCTCAGTAGCAGTGTTGTGGGGCATATTTTTGTTGGCCTACTCTTAGTGAGTCTCCATCTCCCTCGGTGGCTGAAGGGGCTAGGGGTGATCTAGAAGCTAACTCAAGACTAGGCTACCTACTTACTCTACTAGGCTCGCCTTGCAAAAAAAAACCCAAATAAACAGCTTCACAGCAGCAGTGACAGTGGTGTGGGTGGCCTTCATATGTAGGCCTTGATCAGTGTAGTGTGGCAGCAGCCATGTACGAAAAACAGGTTGGGTGGGTTTGATTGGTGAGGTGACATGGTTGCAGACCACTCTGAGGACCTGGGATGATCGGTTCTAGCATCCAGCTTCTGGCAGAAGGACAGAGGAGGAGCAAACTGAAAACTGGGCTGGTGGCACACTGGGCTGGGCTGCTGATCTGAGCCAGATGGTGGCATAAGTAAATTTAAATTATCTTTTTTACAGGGGGATTGGAGAAGGAGGAAGGACTGAAATATTGATGTGTTTTTCATGTTTCTGCACCTTTGGGTGGCTTCACAACTCATATGGGATGGGTACTGAATGGAATGGAGCTGGATGGAGAAACCTGAACACAGCTTGTTTTTTTTTTTTTTTGGGGGGGTGTTCAAAAAAATTGCTTAGTAACTGGGTGGGTTTAAACCCAAATCTGATCACTGCTCTGGGGTATAGACAGATGAATCTTATACATTTGAATTTTTCCTGATTTGCATATCACTTTTCAGTCATAACAAATAAGTGTTACCTTTTAGAGATGTTCCAGACATTCCAGAGCATGCCGCCTAGGGGCTAACTAGCACCTGGCCTCCACTGGTTGTTGGCTCCCACCTGCTGAAATCAGAAATGGTGTCCCTGCCATAAAATCTAAATTTACAGGACAGCAAATATGTGAGCAGCATGTTTACCATGAGGGATGGATGAGGGGCAGAGCAGTTTTCAGGGACAAAATGAGGCTGTCCCTTGCATACAGGGACAGTTGAACAGTATGGTATGTACAGACTATTGGAGCCCCAATATAGTCAGGCTTATGCCCCTACCCATGAAGCTGACCTCCACATCCCCATGCTCAGGTACATTATGACATAGGGCAAGGGAGAGTGGAGGAGTGTGCCCCATTGAAATGAATAAGGGTATTTTTTTATTACTATTTTATACATTATTTATGGAGAGTTGAGATTAATGAAAGCCACTGCTCAACTAACAAGGGCCTTGTTTGAGAACAGTATCCTTCATTAATCTCCAACTCACCATCATAATGTATAAAATAGTACTAAAAAATAACTCCATTCATCTGACCCATAGACATCATCTCTTAAAGCCTCCTACCTGAAGCTCCCTAGTACTCAGGTAAGAGACTCTCAGCTTATATCTATACTTGGTGGGTTGTCTGTAGCAGTGTGACCACAACCGCTACAGTGTGTGTGCATGGGGGGGTGAGGACTGGCCATGTGGGTCAGTGTTGAGTTATTGCTACTTTTGTCTTTGCTCCTTAAAGTCTGTTTGGTGGAAGCATTCAAAACTATGGAGGGAAACCAGTAGGAGTACAGGCCAAACAGAAGTGATTAAGTAGTTTTGCGGGTAAGTGTGTGTATTGGGGGGTAAGAAGAACCACATGTGTTTCCATTGGTATGTGTGCTGCAGTTCAGCTGCGCAGCTGAGATGAGGAAGGGGAACAAAACTAAAAAGTATATCAGTGGCTATAAGCATGCTGCATGTGTGCAGATGTATGCAGATTTGCACTGAATTACCAGGTAGACATACTGTATGTATGTAGGCAGTATAGCTTAGTGGTTAAAGGCACTGAACTGCAAACCTGAAAACCTGGGTTTGAATCTCATCAACCCCAACTTGTATACTGTGTAAAACTGAGCAAGCCACTTAATTGTTATGTGAGCAGTCATCAGTGACCATTTGCCTTTTGCACGCATGCCACATGCATGCAGTCTGTTCAAGTTTAACATAAAAAGCATGCTTTTCACACTTGCTTGCTGCACGCATGCCACAAGCATGCAATTGGTTCCAATTTAACATTTAAATCATGCTTGCAGCATGCATATCACATGAGTAGTTGTATGTGCACAGCATGAAAACATTTCATATAATTATTTCTGTAAGGGATATCGCAATTGTGCCCGATGTACTAAAATCGGGTGCAGGTTGTGGTAAACTGGCAGAGCTGTACCATACACTGCAGTGGATGCAGTGCTTGACACAAACAATGATTTCACCTTTGAAAATTTGGTCCAAGATCCCATTGGACCCCAGCCTGTCCAGTTTTAGGGACCACATCAGACTTATTTTAGGTAGATAGAAGCAAGCAGCTATGGATTCTGGCAGCAGCACTGTGACAAAAAAGGATTAGCGAACTGGAAAGAAAAAAATGCTCCAACATTACACGATTGGGTTAAATAGGTGGGAAATCTGGCGAATAATTAGAGAATTAGTTTCACAATTCAGAACAGAGTTACTCAATTTAAAACAATATGGACCCCCTTTCTATCACTGACAGACGGTCACAATCCCTAAAATATAAGCCAGAGTCCAGTTCACTTTACGGCAATAAAAAAAAGAGAGAGTGAAAGAAAACAGCAATAAAACAGTGAGTTGCAATTTTCATTCAATTGCATGATTATTAGTATTACCGAATCATTATTGAATTGATACTGAATTGATTATATAAATTTTATGTTAGAGTTGGATGAGTTTAATTGGGGAAGGTTGGATTTAGTTCCTACAGTCGCTGATGCCTGGAGATTATTTCAGGAGGATTTCTTGACAATTTGTAATAGGCATGCCCCACTCAAAATTAGGAAAATAAAGTTTGATAATGCCCCTTGGTATAATTCCTACTTATTTAAAATTAAGAAACAATGGGATAAGGCATGGAAGGTGGCTAAATCTACAAAAATGGATGGTGACTGGGTGAAGTATAAACAGTTGCGGAATTATTATAATTGTGAACTTAAGAGGGTTAAAAATGATTATTACAATAGGAACTAAATTCTAATCTGACTAATGATCCAAGGAAATTTTGGCAAGTTTTAAACAAGTTGAAAGGGGATCAACAAGTGAATTACCCTGAGAAGTTTGAAATTGGGGAAGTTGAAGTCCCTATGGGCCCACGGGTTGTGGATGGTTTTAATAACTCTTCACAACTATGGGCAAAAAAGCCTTATTACAAGGTAAGACTAGTTTCTCCCCCTTAAATCTTCAAAATAAAGCTACTGAAGTTGTCCCTTTAAAGGATAAGGAGTTTGAGTTTGAATTAATATCTCCATTAGAAACACAAAATGCGCTATTCAAAATTAATGTTAGGAAGGCTGGTGGGTTGGATGAGATCCCTAATATTCTATTGAAATATGCTACTTCAGTCATCTCATATCCCTTGTCTAATATTTTCAACATGTCCCTTACATGTGGAGAAATTCCTGAAATGTGGAAAACGGCCAAAATTATTCCAGTTTATAAAAATGGATCTAGGTCTCTAATGGAGAATTAGCCGCCCATATAATTATTACCAATAGTAGCTAAGGTGTTTGAAAGATAGATAGCTAAACAATTACAGACCTACTTGGAAAATAGTGAGCTGATTAATAAGTTTCAGTCTGGTTTCAGGTCCATGTATGGCACAACTTCTGCTTTGTTAAAGGTTACTGGGGATATTGTGGGTGCTCTGGACAGGGGGATGTGGTGGGATCAATTTTTGTAGATCTATCCAGGGCGTTTGATACCCTGGACCACGACATCCTCCTGTCCAGACTACCTGCTTTGGGTGTTTCATCGAAGGTGATTAGGTGGTTGGATGCTTACTTAAATGGTAGGAAACAAATGGTTTCAATAAATGGGTGGGAATCTGTTTTTAGGGAGATAATATCTGGGGTACCCCAAGGATCCATTTTGGGTCCAATATTATTTAACTTATATATGAATAATTTTGTTCTAACTAGTCCTGATGTACAGTGTCATCTGTATGCATATGACACTATTATCTATGTGAAGGGGTTATCATTAATACAGATAGAATTTACTCTTCAAAAAGCATTTAATGAGCTTCAGTTATTTTATAGTGAATCTAATCTTGCCCTTAACTCAAAAAAATCCCAGGTATTATTGTTCTCTAGGGAAAATAAAGAGATCTATTCTGATTTGGATTTGAGTACAGTGACTGTGGACAACATTGCTCTCGAACAAGTGCAATGTTATAGATATTTAGGGATGTATTTGGATAGATCATTGAGCTGGACTTTTCATATAGATTGTACAATTAAAAAAGTTAGTAGACGTTTGGGTGCACTTTATAGAATTATAAATTTTATGGATGTCAATGTAAGGAAACAAGTAGCTATGGCTACATTGATTCCTCTGTTGGACTATGGGGATATTATTTACATAGGGGCAACTTCAACGCAGTTAGCTAAAACAGATGTTTTCTTTAATAAGATAGCTAGGTATATTTTGGATGTCCCTAAGAGAACCCATAGAAGAGGGCTATATCAGTCTTTGAACTGGATGAGTCCTTATGATAAAAGGATATTTCATGTTTTGACATATATGGTCAATTCAGTTAGGGGTAAGGTACCGGAATATATCACTGATGAATTTCAGGTCAGGATAATCAGGGGATGGTTACACTTTGCTGAGGGTATGGAATATGTTTTGCCCAGAAGAAGGATGGATTTGGGTAGAGAACATTTTTACTATTTGGGTCCTAATATATGGAATTCATTGCCAACTCACCTGAAGCCAATTAGTTCTAGTCCTAATTTAGGAGAAATAAAACGTTGGTTTAAATCTGAAGCTGATAAAAGGTTAAATGTTGAGTAATTATATATGTTATGCTCCAAAATATGTTATATAATTGAACTTTATGAATGGGAATTGTGTGAGGTTCATTGTATATTTGCATGGATGTTAGTGTTATTGTAAATTATTTTTTGTGGTATTGTTGTTTTTTTGTGACATATATATATTTTTTTTATGATGTTGTTAATATGAATGTATGTATTAAGGACCTCACTGGAAATGAGCTTGTCTCAGTTGAGCTTCCTATTTTTTTGCTTGTCAATTGAATAACATTTTACTACTACTACTTATTAGTATTATTGATTTTTCTTCCATTTTTACAGAGAATGTTTATTAATTTATGTTGTTTTTATTAGTTCCTGTTGACATGATGAATATTTGTTAAATTGCTGAGTTTTGCTTTTAATTTGTGTCTTTTTAAGAAATACATTCTCTTATTGTACTTCTGAATTTTGAAAATTAAATAAAAATTTATGAAGGAAAAAAAGACAGGTGACCCAAGAGGCTGGAGCACCACCAGGTGAGTCCCTTAAGACCCAATCTGGAAAGTCGGCCCAGTGGTGTTGAGGGTTGAGGTGCTGGATACCACATCTCATGCCACGCCACTGACCCATGTTCGGAGTGTGTGCGGGCCTCCAGGGGTCAGCAGGGTTGGAGAAGGAAGGAGCATTCCTGGACAGCTCTCTTTCTTTGGGGGGGGGGTGTTCCAGCAGTCAGTGCATGCCTGGCCCCTAGTGGTGACTGGGGGCTGGCACACCAACACTGTGCCTACAATGGGGTGGCAGAGGAGCTGCCAGCAGTCATACTACATGTGGACACGTGCATGACATATATCTAGATGGCATTTCATGCTTTACTGCCAAGGGGAAGAAAAGTGAGAAAAACAGACAATCTGGTTGAGGGGCTTGATGGCCGTTTGATGGAAGCATAGGCTCTGGAGGCATCACCTGAACTTGATCCGGACATGGTGGGAGAGTTGGGGGCTCCCCATCACCCCACTGTGGGCAGTAAGCCATAGGGGAAGATGGTGAGGGTCCTAAGGGAGCTCAGGTGCAGATGGATGGTGGCTGGAGTTCCAAGGGGATTGCCAGATGAAAGGAGCAGACCAGGGGAGCCAGGACAAAAAAGAAGGTAAAAAAAAACCCCAACCCAAACTGGCATAATGCCCAATGGTCAGGGCACTGACATCCTGCACACCAGCCATGAAAACCTGTCATTCATGCTCCATCATGGGCCAATCCCTGCAGACACCCCTGTGACCTGTCCTGCCCCCCACACCATGTCACCTTCCAGCCTGGTGCTGGTGCATTTGCCTGTTGCAGGAGGAGAGGGTATTTAACATGGGAAAGTTGATAGGTCAGAGATCCCGTACCAAATCCTCCTCCATCTTATGTGAAAAGGGTCACTTTTTTCTGTTTCTGGGCTATAAGCAGGGTTAAAGGGAGGGATCACCATCTTGGGATGGTTAGACTGAGTGAGTGGCAGATTTGAAAAGCAGCCAATTGGAAGCTGTAAGGAGGAACTAGCTAGAGTTAAAAAAAGTGTTTCTAGCAGATTCTAAGTGATTTTGTGGGGAAGGAAAGAAGTGTTTCTGCAGTCAGGAAGGCTTGGAAATTGCTATTAGGTAAAGTATAACAGCATCTGTCCCAATTGAAGGTTGTATGGAGCTTTTAAATTAGTTATAGTCAAACATCATTATGCATGAGCATCCCAAGTGTGAGTGCCGTGGAGTAGGTGTGCAGCATCTGCAGGTAGTCCACAGGTAATTCTGCCTGGGGATACTAGCAGAGGGAAAAACTCAGTAAGATAGGACCAAAAGGTAGACAAGGGAAGGAGCTCTGCTGGCCCAGAGGGAAGTGGAGTGTACACTTCCATCTTCAGTCTTATTTCAGTGTTATTTCAGTCCAGACTGACAAAGCACTGCTTTTCATCAGTGCACTGTTAATACACTGCACTGACTTTCTGCTACACTGTTGTACCACTGCTCAATCTTTCTTATATTTTGATGCACACTGTAAGAGCACTGCAAATAATTCTTAGATTTTCATGCACACTTCTTTAGCACTGTATTTCCTTCACAAATTTTTGCTGCACACTGCAGTAGTACTGGCAACACTTTATAATTTATATCACACTTCTTTAGCACTGCATTGTCTCAGCAAACTGGTTACCCTTACTGAATTTGTCACAATGGCATTATAGTGGTATAGCAATGGCAATACTGTTGTCAGCTGAAAAATCCACAATAGTGCTACCCAGTGGTACTCTGGTATCACAGTGGTAGGTGATATATAGATTTTCCCTCTGTGCATTGGTAGTGCACTTGCAGAATGGTATCCCTATGGCATTTTTAACCATTTTCTCTGTTTCTCACACATACACTGGTAATACAGTGGTATCACGAAATTTTGAGATTTTTGTCGGCTCCCACAAATACTGGTACACTGGTAGCACAATGGTACTTCGTTATTTTGACATTTCAGTATTTGGTACCTCTCACAGCAACCCTAGACTCATGTGGTAGCACAGTGATACCAGTATTAATCTCATCATACTCTGTACTCTAACGCATTGTTAAGATAAATTACATTATCAACCTCATGGAGAACAGCTCTCAATTCCATATTTGTATTTGTTCACTTGTCTTTATCTTACTGGTAATGGACTGTTATTGTTCACATAGACCAGAACGTTCAAAGAGCATTTGCGATCGCTAAATAGGTAAGTGACTCTCAAACACTTTGCACTCCAAAAACAGGGTAGGATCACAAAATGATATCTTGAATAACATAATTAGTGAGTCTCTGACCAGTTGGTAAATGGCCCTAAAAGATGTTGCTTCCCTAAACCAGGTAGTATCACCTCTGCCTCCTACCGCTGCCTCTTTGAGCTACCACCATCAGTAATATCACACTTCCCTTGGTGTTCAGTGGTGCTGCTGTCTATTCCATACATTGGAAACTGCCAATAACTACCTGCCCACCCAGTCCACCACTTGCACCATTCATGGCCCCACCATATGTTTGCACTCTCCCCACAGTGGCACTGGCACAGACACTCTGCTAACCTCTGTGACCAACTGAGGACAGAACGCCATTTTGCTCTCATGTGCCTATTGTATAAACAGCTGTGTACAGTTAGCATATGATTGTGAACTATCATCCATTTTGTGCCTGATCAAGGAGCTGAGAGGATGGTCTGTGCCAAATGTGGAAGGGTGTCAAATATATAGTAAGGCTGGGGGCCAGGGGGTAGTATTTTCTGTAAGAACTAACTGGGTCATGGTGGGGACTTTGGATATACAGAGGGAAAGGACTTTCACTCAACACACCACTGCTCACTCTATCAGGCCCTGGGCTGGCTTCCCCCATCAGCCCAACAGACCTATCTCCTGGCCAGCACAGTCAATAAGGTCATCCAAAACAGAGCTACCTCTCCACAATCCCACCTTCTTTGGCCAAAAGTATTTGTTCTAGAGCTCTGCCTCACTGCTGGCCCCATGCTTGAGTGCCCCCCCTAGTCTCCACCATATGGGTAAAAGTGTATTCTCATCTGCAGCCCCTTTCCTTTGGAACAACCTGCCCACTCCACTTAGCACCACTGACTCTCCAGGACTCTTCCACTCTCTCCTTGGATCTCACCTTCTGTCCTCCACTACTTGTTCCTGCCCTCCCAACTTATTATCATGCCTCTACTTCCCTTCCCTCCTTTTCCTTCTTGGTCCATACCTACACTGCCATGATGCACTTTTTCCTTTACTCATCTTAGATCATGCCTAATTTGTATTGCAACTTGGCTCCTACTGCACCTGCTATTGTCATAAATGTTATTTATCCATTGTGCTGCAAGTTTATATATATCTTCATATAAATATCCTGTATATTTTTATTACTGTCTATTGTATGCCTTGTCCCAGCCTCCTTTGTACTTGCTTTTATTCCTGTGCCATCCTCAATGGCCCAGATCATGCCTGAAAATGGTTCTCGGACCAGTGCACCTACTCGGTAAAAAAATGAATGAATAAATAAATAAATGGGAACCACTGAACATCTGGGATAGTAACAATCTACTGTATACCTGCTGGGTGATTGTAGGATGGGGTAACAGGTAAATTAAGAACCTGGACCTGTGGAATAAATAGGGGAGGGGGCCCAATGGAGACTGTTTCCCAGGAGGGCTCTTTGGTGGTGTAACTCCCAGGATGCATTTTGCCTGGTGCTGTAATGTGGCCTGTGCTGTAATCGGCATCAGCAACATGGCTGTCACACCAGCATGGGTGAACCCTTTCTCCACACCCTCCTGAGTGTCAACCCTATAACAGGTTTTGGTGGCATCTGCAAAAAGACTTACCTTCCCATTCAGTTCTTCTGCAATTTCACTTATGAAGACACTGAAGAGGCCCACTCCTAGTACTGAGCCCCACCCTGCACCATGCCTTTAACCAACTGTAGAAAGCTGTGTGGAGAGTCCCATCTTCTCCCAAGATGTATATAGGCAACCTTTTGGCAAAAGCCACCATGCATTCTTGAGGACCCTCCCCCTATCCCTGAAATTTCCCTGCACTACCCCTACCCCATCCCTTGCTAGATCATTTGTCCCCAGGTGGACAATGACATCTAGCCCCCTCTCATCTCCTGCTGTCTAATGATCCACTGTATCTGCTCTCATCCCTCCAAGCCAAAGTACCTCTCAGGTATTTCACCTCCCTCTCCTTTACCTCACCCTGCTCACAAGTCTATCCCCCTAATTAAGTCCCCCACCAGCAGTTGCTTCCTACTCAGCTGGGGGCCTCTTCCTCCCTCCTTGTAACTGTGAAATGGTCCATGGACAGTGCTTGCCTTGGGGAAGGTTTCTCCAGGGGCCAAAAGGGTGGTTCAGCTGCAGGGAGAGTGGTTGGGTGGGTAGGACCCATTTCAGATGCAGGGAGAGTGGTTAGTAAACAAAGCAGGTGAAATGAAACTCTGACAAACAAACTAGCAGAGAGGCAGAAAATGCAAGCCCCATAGGAAAGAGCACAGTGAGGGCTACAATAGATCATTTACCGGAGAAGTCTCAGGTCAGGGAATTACAGCTGAAGAGAACATAGAGAACAGGTAGGCATCAGAAAATGATGCATGGGGCAGCGTACAGATATGGACTCATGAAGGCATGCATGGGAACTACGGATGCCAATGCTGGGGGGTGCAAAAGCCAGCTTAGGTAGGTGGACACTGACCTGTAGGCATAATGCACAACACACAGGGACCCCTGCATCCCTGCATGCTGGACAGCAGGAAAGTGTACCATGGAGCATAGCCCCACTGCAGCACAGTAGCTGATAGGGGCACAGGACACTGTGGACACAGAACTTGAATGTGACCATGGTGCGCAGCACAGCCTTGAAACACTGGGACTGTGGGCAGACAGTGGCACTACAGTACTGGTACAAACCACCCACAGACAAGTAGCAACTGCCACAGGTGTGGCCAATGGAGTGTGATGTGCAAACCGAAGTGCAATCACGCCTGCATGTCTGAGCTGGAACCAAAGCTGGTCATGTTGCACAGTCCTCTGGCACAATGGAGGACAGCGTGGAAGCTATGGAGGTGCCAGGGTGCTCAACTACAACCCCAACAACATGGATAATCTGTGAGGTGGTATCATCCAGGAAGGGAAAGTCCAAGCTAAATGTGAATGGCTTCCTCCTGGTCCATGAATGGACCTGCAATGAGACAGTGTACTGTTTTTTTTTACATATCATATTTTTCACCTGCTGCGGCATACACTCCGGCTTGGGGCATCCAGCAACCAGCTCCACCCACCTGGAGAGCTGGGTAGCTCAGACTGCACCCAGGAGGATCAGGGATGGCCATCGTGCCATCTTGCTGGAGAGCTTACCCTCTGCCTCTACCAGCCAGGACAGCCCCAGACCCTCCTCAGCAGGACTCCACCAAAGTCCTCTGGGTGGCTCAGAGCACAGCCATCAAGCTGAAATGTCATGCCCAGCCATTTTCCTTCTGTTGGCCCCAGTAGCACGGACATGCAATGACGTCCAGGAGCAAAGTACCAACATCTGCCGTGCTCCCCATCTAGTGTCACTGACACTAGTAGTGCCCCTGAGCATCCCCAGGGGGCTGCTACAGCACAGTGAAATTCCCCACCCACCCCAGGACTGGGAAAGCAGTCTGTGGATGTTCAATCCCAGTCCTCCCCTGCCGACCCCCAACAGCCCAGGCTCAATCCTAAACCTGGGTCACTGGTGTGACACAAGGTATGGCATCCAGTGCCTGAACCCTCAGCACCACTGGGACGGCATGAGACAGTGTAATGGTGCTGTCAGCACCATAAGTCCAAGTCCTGCCTTGGCCAGGCCATCACACTGCTCCAGGATGGCCAGCACCACCAAAAGAAAAAGAATGAGAACAGTCATGCTCTGGAGGTGACAGATGCTCTACCAGCACAGATGTTGGCAGGCAACAAGTAGAAGGCACACAGCACTGTGGCTAGCCTCGCACAGCTACTGCAGAGTGAAGCAACTGCAATGACCACTGAGCTGTGGTAACAGTTGCCAAGCAAGAGGGCCTTGCTGCAGATTGCGAACAGGACCCGCCACAAGGACCTCTAACCAGAACCAGTGACACTGGCTGACCTCACTATCCTCAAGCAGCTACAGATGGTGACTGGATGGCCATGGTACAGCAGGATCACTGGAAGCATTACCCACCAGGTCCTTCTACTCACCACAGAGGACAACATCAGGGACCTAGCACAGGCACCCTTCTGGATGATGGATGGTACGTTCAAGACTGTGTCACACCTGTTCACTCATTGTACACCATCCATGCACCCATGAGGATGGGCCCTAACAACCTCATTATGTCATTGGTGTATACACTGATGATGACAAAGTGCCTGCAATGTTACTGCACCTTTTTCCAGGAGCTGAATAAATATGCCAGTATACAGTCCTGCACCCTCAAGCCACCTACGATCATCACTGAGTTTGAGTAGGCTGTGATCAATGCCTGTAAGATGGAATTTCCACAAACCATAAACAAGGGACACCTGTTCCACTTTGGGCAGATTGTGTGGCAGATGGTCCAGAGCTTTGGCCTTGCACCACAATACAGAAGTGACCCAGACTTCAGCCTGACGATCCATGAACTCATGGCCCTCGCCCATCTCCTGGCACAGGACATTCAAGCAGCATTCAGCCTTCTGAAGTCAACCATTCCGCCCAATGCCACCACACTCTTCTATTGTTTTGAGCAGACACATGTGCTGGGCAGGATATGGCTGTATAGTAGGGTGACCAAGGTGCTCACGAGATATGACCCCATGTTTCCACTCAGCTGTGGTTGGTTGCAGATCTCAATGAGCGAAGTATGCTGTGGACCCAAAGCAATGTCGAGACCTGGCACTGCCATCTCCATGCCCTGCTCGGGACGGTGCATGTAGGGGTCATGACAATGCTTGCAGAACTCCACAGGGAACAGCAATGGATCTATGTCACCAGGGAAGGCATTTGTTGTGGACTGCCATTGACACCACCCAAGAAGAGCTTTGAGGAATGGATAATGATGGTACTAGCATCCAAGGACAAGGGCAAGCTGCTGAAGTTCCTCTGTGGCATGGCACCCAACACCTCCCTGTAGGGTTTCCATGGTGACTTGGCACCTGACAGTTGTACACTCACAGTACACATCATGCACAGCCACCAGGTTGCCACTGTGGTCACCTACTGTTGAATAAAGTTTCACCCCCACATTTAACATGCACCCCAACCTGGTGGTGATGTCTCATCACAACACTGCTGGGTATCATCAAGCAACCCACTGCACACTGACACATCTGCACTGTATGTCGCATGTCACACAGGTCTGAAGCTGTGTGAGTGCCCACCAATCCTTCCAGCTGTGCAACTGTGTGGTAACAGCATTCCCACAATGGGCCCTTGTGGAACCCCCCACAACACACCTGGCAGCCTTCATGCCACAGTGGGCTCCTGTGGCACAGGCCCCCCCAAACACCTCCAGACTTTTTTCTGTGTGGTTACTGCAGGCCCATAGTGGGCTAGCATGACATGGCCACATGTGCACATTGCATGGTTGGTGCGATGGCATGCTGCTCTGTGTCCTGGCATCCACATGTGGTGTTGCTGTGGAAGATTTCCTGGTGTAGCTATCCATGCTCTGGCTGTGCCACTCTGCTGTGTGCCTGCAGTGTCATGCATGCACTGACCAACAGGCATGGTATTCCAATTCCTTCATGCATGCCCAGCTGGCTGGCTGTCAGCTGACAATCACGCATGCAGGGATGCACGGACAATCTGCCATGCTGCCTGGGATGGCTGGTCAACACACTGGGGCATGCACGGCTATTTGTTTCATCCCTATCTCACGGATGGTGAGACAGTCATCCTTACCAGGGGGGTCCATGCTGTTCAGTAGTGTCTCAGGTCCTGGGATGGGAGGCATAGGTTGGGATCCGGTGCTTCATGTGTTTGTGGAAAATCCACTCAACAGCCGCACAGCATCCCAACCTCCTCTGGCCTGACAGTGTGTCAGGTGCTGTCCTAGGTCAGGCCACTGCGTGTTGGGCTGCTGGGGCTGTTGGGTTGTTGTGTGTGGGATGCAGCATGTCAGACTAATAAGCATTGGGATTATAAAAGGGTACCTAGCAGGGCTGGGTTTTCTATGTGCAAGCAGAGTGGTCAGTGGTGGGATGGGCAACTGGTATCTGGACAAGATAGGTAGTCTGGGTGGGTCCAGCTGCAGAAAGTGTTGTTATCTAGAGGATGCTAGTCCAGCAGCTCTAAGGAGGGTGCTTTGTTTGGTGAGACTGGGAGGTGGGTCCAGCTGCAGGAAGGTGGTCTACTGAGGTGGGGAGGCAGGCCTGGATGGTTCCATCTGCAGGGGGATCATGTCTGAGGGTAGGAAGGATGGCCTGGAGCAGCCAGCTACAGGGAGGGTGATAGTTGATGGGGAGAGGCTGGTTTGGGGCATGTAGGGTGGACTAGCTACAGGCAAGGTACACAGCTTGGGAGAGGTCTATTGGGATGTTGATATGGTTGTCCAGCTGGGTGGTCATCTGGACAGGGGGTGTTCAAGATGTGAGTGGTCATGGGAGGTACAGGCCCAAAGGGCTGTACTTGGGAACCCTCACTGAAGTCAAATACTAAATTTAGTATTAAAGCATTCATTAATTTGCCTTCAAAGACTAATTTTAGTCATTTTTAATAATCTTTAATCATCATTCAAAAATACAACCGCTAAGAATACTAAATTCTAAGAAGTATTTCAGCAGACTAGTTGTTCAAGAGTAAGTTATTGCTAAATGAGGATTAGAAATAGATCTGCATTGCTCTTAAAAGTACAATTTTTTTTAATACAACTGAATCATAAATGAAGATTACAGTCAGCAGAGTAGTTTTACGATTTAAATTAGCCAATCAAGGCTGGGTACATTACCGTGCATTACAGTTCTACTAAGCAAGGAGACAGATAAAACAACCAGCAACACTAATGAATTTTAGAGAAGGTAAGCAATCATAAAATGTGGGTTTTTATCTGGAAATAATAAGGTGCAAAACAAGTTGGCAGTGTTCCTTTATTAAAAGTCTGTTCTAAACTACTTTTCCCATAAGTTTACTCAGTCAGAGGCCTACATTTCCCAGCTCTCTTCCTGTCCGTGTTCAGTCTGATGAAACTGCACGAGTGCTCTGTGGTCTCCATTTTTGAACATCTGAGGTTTCCTACAGCTAAGATTTACATGTTAAGGTAAGAGCTTATGTTTAAAAAGTACATTTTTTTAACTGCCTAAAATGTTAAATACAGTAAAGGAATTATCACTCAGGTGTTTTTTTTTTTCAAAATGAAATGCTGTGCAAGTTTCACTTTCAGTGTTTTGTTTTGAAAACATTTTCTCTTCTCTGAATTCTTGGCTAAACTTTGAAATACACATTTTATTTTCAATCAACCCTCCCCCCCAAGTGTTTAGGATGTATTGTGCCTCTAGATTACTTGTTATTTGTGGAATTTTTGCTGATTTCGTTACTTTAAAGTAGTGTTGGTGGGGGCAGGAGAATGAACAGCAGGAAGATTGTATAACTGAGCAAATTCAGAATGCATAGAGAAAAGATTACAACTTTTTAATTTGAGAAAATCTGGAGTTACCCTAAAAGAAGAATTATTTACTGCAGATATTTGAGTGTGTTTGTGGGGGAACTGTTTCTTTGCGTTTAATATTTGTCTTTAACAGTTGCATGTGTTAATCCATTTTGTAATCTGGGGATCAGTGTATTTTTCTTTTTGCTAAAGACTGCATTAATTTATATTTTATGTTTATTTTGTTTTTGTTGACTGGCTAAGTGCACTAGACAGATTCTTGCCTATTTTCAGGCATGACCCAGAGGGAGAGGAATACAGATGAAAGCCAACTGACCTTGAACCAGATTAAGCTGTTGGTGGTATTTTTAGTGAATTGGGGGGGTGGAATATGGCCAGGGCACTGGAGAAAATGTCCCTGCTTTTTTCGAGAAGTGCCATGGGATCTTTAACATCCACCTGAACTACCACCAGAACAGGCAGATGGGACCTTCGGTTTAATGTCTCATCTGAAAGACAGTGCCTCAGGAGTGCAGCCATCCCCCTCATGCTGCACTACAGCATCAGTATTGTGATATTAATATAAGTGCCTGGTATGGGAATAGAACCCACTGCCTTCTGATCTCTCAGCCTCGGATGCAAGTGTGCTACCTGCTGAGCCACTGATACTGCAAATGCAATATGTTAGTGTCACATAATTTTTTTTTTTAAATACTACGTTGAAGTATGGGGTCCATGGTTGAGGAAGGGTGATTGGGGGGGTCTAGGTGTAGGGAAGTTCTGCTCTGGACGGTGGGTGTGTCCAGCTTTTGGAAAGGGTGTCCAGCTCTGGGAAGGTTACTCAACCTGCAGAGGGAAGGGAGGCTGGTCTGTGGGTGGGAATGAACCCAGAGGTCTAGCTGCAGGGAGGATTGTCTGCAGGAGGAGGCTAGTCCAAGGCATGAAAGAGTGAGCCAGCAGCAGGGGTGGTAGCTGGTGGTGGTGGGGCTAGTTCAAGGTTGGAAATGAGATCCAGCTGCAGGGTGGTGGGTGGGTGGGTGGTTGGATGGTGAGGCTGGTATGGGGCTTCTGGTGGATCTAGCTGTAGGTTGAGTGGTTAGGTGGGGGACTGCTGGTCCAGGGCTTGGAGGGACAGCTTCAGATATGTGGTCTGTTAGAGTGGAGGTTTGGGGTGGTGCTCCAGCTACATGGAGGTTGTATAGAATGTAGTTGGAGGCTGGTCCAGATGTAGGGAGGGTGGCTGGCTGGGTAAGCAGCTGACCCAGAGCCTGTATGGTGTTCTAGCTTCAGTGCTCATTATGTGAAAGGCTGGGGTTAGAAGGGTTGTCCAGCTGCATGGAGGATAGTCTGGTGCCTGGAAGGGTGACCTAGCAGAGAGGAGGGTGGTTGACTATTTTGGGGGGGGGAGCGAGGCTAAAGATATTGATCAGCCTAAGAGGGATCCAAAGTGGTAAAATTAATTAGAAACTGGTTAACATGTGTGCCCTTCAGCTTAACAGTAGCACTATGACCTGTGGCGGAGGTGATCTTAGTTCAGGAATGAGCTCACGTCAGGGGCTCTCTGGGGAGAGGAGGAGGATCAACTGTTATACAAGAGGCTCTCTTCTTGGGAAGGAGGACAGCCAGCTGAGCTGTAGTACTGCCAACTGAGTGACCAAAAGTGGCAGTGCAGGTGGGAGCAGCCCATGGGTGGGAAGACCTTGACTGGTGCTGTGCCACACATGTCTGTGCATGTGTTTGTGCACCCTTGCCGCTTATGTCCTAGGGAATGGAAGAACATGTAAACGTATCCTGACTACCTAGCAGCTGCTCCACATATTGGAGTCATTCTGTGGTGGAACACGTCCTGGCAGATACCAGAGTGATGGTGTTGTGGTAGCTGAACAGAAGGGTGGGCGACCAAATGCAGGTTGAAACGGAGTAGTAGTTGAGGGTGGGGTTAAGGTGTCAGAGGGTGATGGTTAATGGCACTTCATTACAGTGAGGACAGTGAGCAGCTCAGCCAGTACTGGCGTAGATCCTTCAGTGTTTCATAAGTGACATTGCAGAAAACTGTCAAAGAAAGAATGCCTTTTGCAGGCGATACCAAAATTTGTAGGGTATGGGCATTAAGAGGAGCAGAGAACGTACACATGCCTCTTGGAGAAACTCAAAAGTGGTCAAGATTGGGGCAGTTGAGGTTCAATGACAAAGTGCAATTGTGCACCTAGGGCATAGGAAACCAGGAGCTTTTATAGGGTTGGTACTGATTATCACTAAGTGGGGGACCTTGGGTTGTGATCTTAAAGAGACTTGCCAAGATACTTGCCCTGCACCATACCCATAGGTGCCTTGCCACCAGAAGACCCCAAGGAAGTTAATATGTCCCTAAATTTGTAAGCCATTAAAAAGTTCTGTCCCTCATAAAAATATACAAACTGGGTCCCAAGGACTTCCTGTTTTGTTTTGTTTTTCTGCTGCACAAGCTCCACCCCCATGCTCACTAGAAGGATGACGAGATGCCAGTAAGGGCATGGGGCACTCCATTATATGTAATGGGCGGCAGCATTTCTATTGATTTTTAAACTATATAGTGGCTACCTGGCAATAAAATGGGGGCACTGTTCAACTAACAAGGGCCTTGTTACTTGACTGATGCCCACACGTCATTGCCAGGTGGTCACTAAATCATTTAAAATCAATAAAAAAGCTGCTGCCCATTACAGATAAAGACGAGCACCTCCACGCTCTCACTGGCATCTCATCATCCTGCTAGAGAGTGGGAGAGAAGCTAGGGTGGCAACAAGCAACTAGGAAGTTCTTGGGACCTGGTTTGTATATTTTTATGAAGGACAGAACTTTTAACGGCTTAAAAACTGAGGACATGATTCTTTTCATGAGTCCTCTGGCCAACAAGGCACTGATGAATATGGTGCAGGGGCCGACTCAGTTACCTTACAGCAGTAAGTCTTTAAAGAAGTTGCTGGGCTCCCGTGAACAAAGCAGTGGGTAGGGCTAGAAGGATGCTGGGGCTGCATAGGGATGGATCTCTCAGCAGGTGGAGGGAGGTGGTGGTGTTGCAAGTAATCCCTTATTAGTGAGATACAACTAAGGCCCCATCCACGCTGCACCCTCTCAGGACCCCGTGAACAGATAGAAACCATTACAACTGTGGAGTGGTACAGTGTGTCCACTGCCGCAGTGTCCATTTGGGACCGGCACCACCACTCCACGCCGGAAGCTGGGTGACCCGTTACCCATGGCACCCAATCACACTGCGCTTCGTGCTGATTCGGGGACCAGTGCATGCGTCCACACTATGCCCAGTAACGTTACGAGCGTAACGGTTTCATATCCGTTGGTGAAACCACCCATGTGGTTCAACAATGGTTACGAACTCCTTCTGTAATGTTACAGGTGTAAACGTAAACCATTGCAGTAACGGTTTTGGGCACTGTGTAACATTACAGAGGGTAGTGTGGACAGGGCCTCAAGAGTCCTGTGTCCAGGTTTGAGGCTGCCCCAAAGAAGGCCACATAGGGTGTAGCAGTATAAAGCGCACCAAAAGTGTAATGGGCTGTGGCAAAGCCCTGTGAGGAGACTGGGATCTCAACATTAAACCCTGAAAGAGGAGACATGATGGAGACCCACAAACTTGTACAGGATGAACAGGGTGCTGGGGCTCCTTCAGATAGGAAAAAGGACCATGGGACATGATGAAGCTTATGGTGGGGTAAGATGGATGTGATGAATTACTACTTCACTGAAAGGTTAGTAGACACCTGGAACAGACTGACAGCATTATAGTGTTGGAGGTCAGGAGTGAAATGTGGTGGGGGGGCTTACAACATGTGTGGTATATAGACATAGGGAACTCTCAGTAAATAAGCAGGGAAGAGGGAGGGCCATAAGGGCCACAGGAGACCATTTAGAGTTTACAGAGAAGGACTTCACAGGAGCCTATGGTTGCAGTTGTAGCGAGGTCTGGAAACCACAGCAGAGGTGTGACCTAGAGCGTGGGCTCATCAGCAGTGGGGTTTGAGAGCAAGCAGTTTAAGGAAAAAAAATCTGACAGTTTCTATGTGCTGAGGGAGCTCTGGTGGCAGTTGTAGTGAGGTGGGGAAACCAGAGTGGAAGAGTAAGAGTGAGGGCTTATCAGTTTTTGAGGAAGCAGTGTAAAAAAAAAAGTCTGGTTTTTATATCGAGAGGTGTGGCGAGGACACTGCAACAGAATGCAGAGGAGTGCGACAGCTTGGAGCAGCCAGTTGAAAAAGGTTTGGTAGAAAAGCAAAAAAAAAAATGTTAAAACAGAAACAAATGATCACTGTATGATAGTGGGAAGAATGGAGAGAAGTATAACTAAATGGCACGTGGTGTGGCTGAGAAACGGTCAACCTGGAAGAAACAAAACTAAAAGTAAGATGACAGTAAGCAGTGTCAAACAACGGGGGTGAGGGATGGGGATGTGTGACGCAGTCCACCATGCACATTAATCAAGGATGACGTAATAAATATAGGTGTAAATGTAAGATTCTGCATGTATACACATACATGCTCAGATAAAATGGATTTATCACACTCCATCTATGTCCACTCCTATTGCATAAATTTACTTAATATTTATAAGCCATCAGGGCTCTTTCTCTTTAGTGCTCTGTGTTTTTAATTGTCAGCTGTCCTGGACCTTATGCTGTTCTTTTCCTCCCCCAAATCCTTTTGTTAGCCCCTGGTACTTTGACATTAGATGCTGTGCAACTCTATTGTATGCAGTGCTTGCTGCTTTCATGGTCCCGTCAGGGAGCCCACTGATTTCCCCTGTTTGCCTCCCACCCACAGCTACTTTTAAGTCAAGTTCAGGCATTGCCTTTCAGCTGCACTGTGGATTTTCCTTTGTGGTCCCTATCTTGCGCATTTGCTCTCCCAGTCCCTTTCTACCAGGCCCTCAGGGCACCTACAGTCTGCCACCATGCGGCTTAGCTAAAGGCTCCTGCCACCTACTGCTGGCTGCCCACCCTCCAGACCCTCTTCCCGTCAGGGCTCTTCACATGCCACTTTGTGGCTGATGGGTAGAGGGAGACATATTTGCTCTAGTCTCTTCCCCTTCCCAAAAATATCCCATCTTCATTCCCACACACATGGAGCAGGTTACAGCCTGAGCTCTGTGGGCTGAATCATAGACACATAGACCTTGATGGAAGATAAGGACTGCTTGGCCCACTCAGTCAGCCCATTTCCCTACCTAGTGGATAAGCTGCAGATCCTAGTTATCCAACAACTGACTTCCTCCTATCCACCAGTAGAATTGGTTCATGTCTGTCCCATGTATTCTTGAAGTCCCCCACTATTTTTGACCCCACAACCTCCATAGGAAGGCCATTCCATGTTTTCACCACCCTCTCTGAGAAAAAATACTCCTCATATTGCCCCTAGGCCATCTCCTCTATCTTCAAATTTGGCCCCTTGTTCTTGCATCTCTTTTCTGAAAGATGCTACTCTTGGACTTTGTTGATTCCCTTGAGGTGCTTGAAATTTTCTGTCCTGTCTCCCCGGCCCTTTTCCTCAAGGGCATACATATTCAGCTCGTCTCTCTTTGTATGGCTTCTGGTGCAGACCCTTCGCTATTTTAGTTGCCCTCCTCTGGATTGGCAGTTGAAAGTGCCTGCCATTACTGTCACTGTAGTTCAGCAGCACTAAACTGTCTGCCTATCAACAGTCGCAGCATTTCTGGTCAGCAGTTTTCTGAGCAGCCTCCTGCCTGCTACATACAATCTGGGCCCAAGGACATCACCCCCCCCACATTAAGTTCCAGGGGAAGATAATATAAAAAAAAAAATTGGCACTGTCCATGAGGGAGTGATCCATTATATCACCAGAGTTATACCTTTCAAACCACTGGCCTCCTGGGACAACTCAAGACTCCTGAACCACCAGTGTCCCCTTTTTTAATTAATATAGGGGCCACTAGCCCAAATGCATTCCCATCTGCCCATCTGGACTACTACTTAAATTTATTGGCTACCTGCAGGTCACCTGGGGGGGGGTGCCACGTCCCAAACACCACTTCATTCTCTGCTCTTAGCTGTCTGCATTTTTTATTCCATTTCTAGTTTCCTTACTTTGACCTAGTTTGTCTTTTCCTCTGAAACTTCTCTTCCTTTACTCCTGTGCTATATACCATTTTTGTATCTCTCTACTCTTGCTACTATAACTTCCCCATACTGATCTATTTTTCCCTTTATTTCTACAGGTCTGGCCAAACATACCAATCAGATAAGTATCTTTGTTTAATTCTAACACTCTAATCTCTCCTCTAGCACCTCCGAACCTTTGTGTCCCTTGAACCTTCTCTGTCCTTCCCTTTCAGGTCCTACCAGAATACCCCAAACCAAGGACACCCCAACTCTGGACTCCCCTACTCTGATGGAACAGGTAAGTCCTAATTACTTAACTGCCTTATAATCATGGAAATCTGGTGACAGAAAGGACCATTTTGGCCAGTCGAGTCTGCCCCTAACCCCCACCCCCAATCATCATCTTTGTCAAGAGACACCCCACTCTGCCCACTGGTCAAGCTCCTGGTGTCTGTCCCATGCCCCCTGAATCCTTTCACCATTTTTGTGCACACCACTCTTCAGGTAGTCAGTTCCTGGACTTCACCACCTTCTCAGTGATGTAATGCCCTCTCACATTGCCCCTAAACTTTCCTTCTTCTAATCTTAGTTTATGATCCCTAGTTCTAGCACTTATTTTCCTTGCAAATAAGCTTACTAGTCCAGTGGTACAGATCAGATTCCCTCCACCTCTCCTCATAGGGCTGCCTATGCATAGCATGCACCATCTTGGTTGCCCTTGTCTGAACCCTTTCAATCCTGTCTTATATCCTTGTGTAGGTGAGGCCTCCAGAACTAAACCCCATACTCCAGGTGAGGCCTCACCATGGATTTGTAAAGGTGCATCAGCACCTCCCTCTTTCTATTGTATACCCCTCCCTGTGCACATCAGCATTCTATTCCCTTTGCCCACCACTGTGCTGCATTGGTTCTCTGCCTTCAGGTTATCTGAAATTATAATCCCCAGATCTCTGTCCTGCTGAGTTTCCTTACCTTCCCCCCCCCCGTGTGTAAATGGTTTGCGGGTTATTACACCCATGTGCATTACTGTGCACTTTTTGGCATTAAACTTCAGCTGCCAAGTTTCTGACCACCTCTCCAGAATCTTTAGGCCCTCCCTCCCTCACTGCCTCCACCTCCCCTACCAGGGTGTCTCACCTATTGCAGATCTTCATATCATCTACAAATAGAAACACCTTCCCTGCAGTTCCTCCGCTATATCTAACATACTAAAAGCCAGCAGAATAGGCGGATGGTCTGTTGTCTCCTCAGTGTAGCGTCCTAATGGGTTCTTTCTTTCCCACCCAGCCCCAGAGAGGGTCATCCTCTTCTTCAGTTTACCCTTGAACCTGTCCCACTCCCTCTTCAAGCCCTCCACTGTGCCCTCCTCCACCAGACTCCTGGACAGTGCATTCCAGGGCTCCACCACCCTCTCAATGAAGTAAGGTCTCCTGCATCCCCCCTGTAATTTCCCTCCTCTAGCTTCCACTCATGTCACCTGGTTGTTTCCCACCTTCTTTAGTCTGAACATCTCTTTGGCACCGCCCCTGTTTATTCCTTTTACATATTTGAAGACCCCGATCATGTCCCCCTGTCTCTCCTCTCCTCCAGCGAGTACAGCCCAAGCTCTTCCAGCCTTTCCTCATAGGGCCTTCCTCCCATGCTCTGAAGCATCCTGGTTGCCCTCCTCTGGACACTCTCCAGCAGTGTTGCGTCATCCTTGAGGTGAGGTCTCCAGAACTGCATGCAGTACTCGAGATGTGGTAGGACCAAGGCATTATACAGAGGGAGGATCACCTCCCTCTTCCTGGATGTAATCCCCCTGGCTATGCAGTATTCAGTTTGCTTTGGCCACGGTTCTTCTGCAATTTTTAGTGTTGTTTATTTTCATGTCTACCACCACCCCTAGATCCCGCTTACTCGTTGTGGCTTGCAGTATGACACCCCCGGGTGTATACATGGCCCGGGTTTCTGACCCTCGGATGCAGCACCCAACATTTCCCTGCATTAAACCTCAGTCCCCCACCTCCTTGACCACCCCTCCAGGGTATACAGGCCCTCTGAACTGTCTCTCTTGCTTCGTCTCCGTCCGCCAATGCTCCCAGTTTTAAGTAATCTGCAGAGAGACTCATCCTACTCTTAACTGCCCTCCCCATATCAAAGACATAGGCATTGAACAGGAGTGGCCCCAGTACCGAACCTTGGGGGACTCCACTGGTAAACTTCGTGGAGGAGGAGGAGACTACCCACTACTACCCTCTGTATTTGCCCTGTTAGCCAATTTTCTACCCATCTGAGCAACTGTCCTCTCACCCCCACCCCCCCCAATCTGAGCAACTGTCCTCCCACCCCCAGCTTTAATAGCAGCCCATTTTGGGGTACCGAATCAAATGCCTTACCGAAATCCAGGTACAGGAAGTCCTCCAGTCTATTCCGGTCCAGGGTCTCAGTCATAAAAATCTATGGGGTTGGTCTAACACTATCTCCCTGGGATGAAACCATAATGTTTGTCATCCAGTTGTCCCAACCTTTCCAGCTGCCTCCTGAGCCTATCCTTGATAATGCCCTCCATTACTTTGGCCACCACAGACGTTAGGCTGCCAAGCCTATAATTCCCCATCTCCTCTCTAGAGCCCCCCATTAGTGGATAGGCACCACATGAGCCACCCTCCAGTCTTGAAGCACCCATCCTGTCAGCAGAAAGGTGTTAGAGTGCTGCTAGCTCATAGGCCAATTCCTTCCTAACCTTCAGATGCAACCAATCTGGCCCCGGTGCCTTATCCGTTTTTAGTGTCCGAAGGGCCTCCTTCACCCTTTCACTATGATTTCTACCTCCTCCCAGCCCACCCCCTCATTTAACCACCCATCCCCTTCTAGACTTGGCCCAGCCTGAACCCCAACTTCTTTCAGTCCTCTTAACTCCATCTGACCTCTCGACTCTGCTGGCTCCCCTTCCTTCCCATTGGGCTGGAGGGATCCCCTGCCTCCCTCATAAATATCGAGGCAAAGTACTCATTTAGCACCTCTGCCAGATTTCCCCTGCCTCCTGAGTCCATCCCTCCTCAGTCCTAATCATGCTGATCTCTGCCCTCCCTTTTCTCTTCTCCCTTGTGTATCTAGAGAATCCCTTTTCCCCCCTTCGGATAGCCCTAGCCAGGTTTTGCTCCCTCCTCACCTTGGCTCCCCTCACCACTGTGGTGACCCTTCCAGCCATCAACTCATACCCCTCTCCCTATCCCCCCTAGAGTGCTTAAAACATGCATAGGCAGCCTTTTTATCACTCACTGCCTCCTGCACCTCCCTGGTCCACCAACACAGCCTGTTGGCTATACCATGCTTATGCCTCACCTTTGTACAGGAGTTAGTAGTCTCCAGCACCCCCTTCTTAATGGCCTCCCACAAGCTGCCAGCATCCATGTCCGGCCTAATCTTGTCCAAGCTCCCCTGTAGAATCCTGCCCATGCCCACAAAGTCTGTTCCCCTGAAGTCCACAACTACTGTATTAGAATGGTTATCCTCCCCCCCCCGATACAGCAGAAACCAGACTGTAGTGTGATCACCACCTGCCAGTGGGCTGCACACCTCCAGGCCCTTTATCTGGTCACTGTCTGCTAGGACACAATCCAGTATCCGCTCCTCCCTAGTAGGTTCCCCCACCTGCTGGACTAGGAAGGCATATTGGAACATATCCATCAGTCTCTGTTCCCTGGCCACAGAGGATGCCATAGTGTCCCAATCTGTCCCCAGCATATTAAGGTCACCCATGATCACCATCATTCCCTTTCCACAGTCACAGTGCCCCTTGATGTTCTCAACTAGTTTGTCCTCCAGGGCCTCTTCCATCGTTGGGGGTTCTGTACACCACCCCTATTTTCAATCTTTTACCTCCCCTCTTTTGTAGGGTTACCCAGATCTCCTTCACCTCCCCCTACAGCCTCCTCCACTCCACTAACTACTATGTCATTTTTGACTATCAGCGCTACACCCCCCTCCTCTTCCCTCTTGAATATTTTGTAGCCCACCAAATTTAGGTCCCAGTCATTTTTCTGAGTGGCCCATGTCTCAGTAATTGCTGCCGCATCCATTGATCCCTCAACCAGCGTCGCCTGGAGCTTGGGCATTTTGTTGCCCATGCTCCTAGCATTGATCAGGGCCGTCCTCCACCCTGACCCCTCTCCCTTCTCCAGTCATCCCGACCCTGAGCAGTCCCTAGATGCCCTTTCTTGCACAGCTCTGGATGGATTTAGATCGCAGTTACCTGCCTTCTTTTCATGCCCTGGACCTGGACCCTCGAGCAGCCCTCCTGGAGGCACTGTTTTACTTAACCCTCCCCCTTTACAAGTTTAAACTCCATCTCTCAACTATGAATCCAGCAAGATTTAGTTTCAAGATCTCCCTCCCCTCCAAGTTGAGGTGTAGCCTATCCCTGGCATATAACCCCTTTTCCTCCCATGTATCCCCCAGTCCCTTACCAGCCCATACTCTTCTGCCCTGCACCAGTCCCTGAGCCACCGGTTCACACCTCTTAAGTTTATGTTTGGTCTCCCTGGACAACCTAGGTACTGGCAGAATCTCAAAAGAAGGAGATTGCGCTTCTATAGAGTGGTAAACCCTGGCCAGTTCTCGGAATCTTGCCTTGATTTCTAGTTCATGTTCCTCTAAGTCATTTGTTCCCAGATGTTTCGTCTGGGGGTAACCGCATTCCAATGCTATCGAGTATAGCTGGAATTTGGCCTTGTGTACGGCTAGGCCTGGGATACATTTAGCCTTGACTGGGCTACTTTTTCCCTCCCGGGCCCCCTCCCACTGGACGCCCCAGGTCATGGAGTCACCCAGCAGGATCACATTCTCAACCCCTCCACTTTACTGGCCCGTTAGATTCCATCCAGGCTCTTCCTTCTGTCATCAACCCCCAGCTTACTTCTCTTGTCCCCCTCAGCCTGGGGATCACAAGCCTGTGCTTGCCCTACCATGCTCATTCTTCTACCTGTAGCTCTCAGCTTGCTCCTTGCCGCCCCAACCTCCTGGGTGGCACAGATGCCCCCACCCAGATCTCCGTAGACTCTTTCTGGGCTGGTATCCTCAGATCCCCACCCAGGCTCCCTTCTACTGCTTTCCTCCTTGCCTCCCCCCTCCAAGTTCTGCATCCTTCACCCCATCTGCCATGTTTCTCCCTACCCCTCTCATCTTCCCCTGTCCTCGCCACCTCATCTGATTTCTCCTGCCCTGAAGCTGGCCTATCTAGAGTATTCCTTATCCTTGGTTGACTTCCCTAACCTGGATGCTTGCCCAACCCTAGTCCTCCCTCCTCCCACCCTGGCTTCACTCTGCACTCCCCCTTCCTCCCCACCCCCCTCCCACCTAGGCTAATGTCTCCCCCCTTCCCCTTCTGTGGATCTGGCTCTCTCTCCTGCCCCATCTCCCCCAGCTTACTGACCAAACCCTCTCTGTCTGCCTGCTCCCCTCCTCCCGCCAGCCTCTCCACCTCATCTCCCATATACAGCAAGGTGAATAGATTAGTAAGTGTGATGCTTGCCCCCGACCTGGTCTCTCCTGTCCCCCCTCCTTCTGGTCAGCCATCTCCCTACGAAGTGATTTCCGTACATTGCTTGTTTCGTGCCCAACCCCTCCTGAGTAACCATATGATCCTTGTCTACCTGTTCCCTGGGTTATGCCATATTGGCCTCGTATACTCTCATGAGGTCCTTTCCACACCTTTCCTCCCCACCCCTCCCGCCTTCCAGCTGCCTTCTGATCTCCTCTACTTCCTCCCTAAGACCTGCCAACTGAAAACACACTGATCACCCTCTGAACCTCCTTGTCCAATTTAATATTATTGTCCCCCGCACTCTCTACACCCAATCACTCTACCGAAGGTGCCCGCTTTGGCCACCCCCAAATTTACCCTCATTTTAGGTGAGCAATGCGGCCCTCTAACAGAAATAATTCAGTCAGTGTTGCACTAAAACCCAAGCAGTTTTCCCTCTCTGATTACAGCAATTTTCCCTCTTTCTTGACAGTAGCCAGTTTTCTAGCCCTAGCAGTAGACGGTTCACAAGCAAAATTAGCCCATCACAACACTAGCCAGCTCAGAGGCCCTAGCAGTAATTGATTCACACACAGTTTGCCTACTCCCTCAGATGTAGTTGGCATACACAGTCATTTATACAGTCTGCTTCATTATGCCCCTTCCTGGTAGTAGTCAGTGTTGCCCACATAGCACAGCATACAGGACCCTTTCCCCCAAATCAATAACAATCCAGCTTCCTAGTGTTCCAGTTTGTCCAATCTAGACTTGTCCTCCTCCAAGGCTCCGCCTTCACCGACCATTTAATAGAGGTCAGGGCCAGAGTAAGTGGTAGGAACAAAGAACAGCTCTCCTCCTCCTCCAATTGCGACTGGACCATTTGCCTTTCATGGCCCAGTCACACAGTCAAAGGTTCACGCCCTATTCACTGATTGTCCACTCCTTCCTGAGTCGCCGGCTTGCAAAGTTGTGGCTGATGTGGATCCGCTATGCATTGCCTGTCTCCCTCAAGCAAGAGCTTCCTTGTTGATCACCAATGTGATCCCATCTTCTCCCACTCTGATGTAGCCCCAGAATGCCTGCCCAGACCACTTCCAGCGACAAGCCCCGGTCTGGAAAGAACAGCTTTCCTCCCCTGATTGGAACAGAGCTAATCGTTGCTATGGATATTAAAAAAGAATGGATCCCAGCACCAACCCCTGGGGCACACCACTGCCACCCTGGAATGCACCCCATTTGCCTTACCACCACCCTCTGGTTTCAGTCTTTGAACCAGTTCTCCACCCACCTTGTTATTTTCTGTTCCAACCCCTAAGTCTTCCAGCTCATTTACCAGCCTTCTGTGCGGCAAAGTGTCAAAGGCATTGCTGAAATCTGGATGGGCCACATCCTCCTCCATCCACCTTCCTTCTTACCCAGGCAAAAAACTCAGTTAAGTTTGTTGGGCACAACCTGTCTCCCATAAAACCAAACTGCCTTGGGTCCTGGAGGCAGTATAGCACATTGGGTAAAGGCTCTGAGCTACAGACCTGGAGACCTGGGTTTGAATCCAAGAGCCGTCTAAGTGCATACTGTGTGATTCTGAGCAAGTTACTTAACTTCTTTGTGCTCCAGGTTGCATCTGGAAACAAGCTTCAGATTAGTGTGCTACTCCTGGTTAAACAATGTTCCCTTCCCCCACTTCCCCCTATAGACCATTGACAACCAGGTGCTCCACTATTGTTTCCTTCAGCAGTATTTCCATTACTTTTCCCACTGTTGTGGTCAGGCTGACCAGTATGTAGTTCCTGCATCCTCCCTGTTAACACTTTTGTATAGTGGGACCACATCAGCCCTCCTCCAATCCCTGAGCATGTCACCAGTTTACAAAGACAGGGTGAACAGGGTAGTCTGAGGCCCTACTAACACCTTCCTTAGCTCCCTCAGTGTCCAGGGGTGCATCTATCTGGCCCATAGCCTTATTGCTGCCAGTTCCATGAGGATCCTTTCTTTTGCAAAGGGAGCTGTGTCCTTTTCTATGATCTCTCCATCCTTACTAATGCTGGCCCATTTCCTGCCCCCTTCTTTTGTAAAAACTGAACAGAAGTATTTGTTCGGTATTTCTGCTTTTTGGCGGTCATCTTTTACCCTCCCTCCATCCACCCTTTTCAGACACTCAATATCTCCCCTTGCCTTCCTTTTCTCCCTGATGTACCTGCAAGTAAAAGGTTTTGTCCCTTCTTACCACAATACCCACTGGCTGGTTTGTGTCAAGGGTCCCACATACGTGTGGGTCTGGTGCCGATGTGCACTTTGTATGTGGGAAACATTTTGGTTTGTCTGCTGTGTGCTGTAGTGTAGTGGATTATGAAGACTGGTTATGCTGGATTCTGCACTGACAGCTTCATTTACAGCAGATCCTGGAGTTCTTTGTGGTGGGAGATTGTCCTACAGTGCATGTTAAGAGTTTATATATGCTCTCAGCTTTGGTTTACTGGCCCCACTGAACTCCCTGAGCTAAGTTCTGTCACAGACTGACTTATCCTCTGGAGAAGAGCAGAAGTGGAAAACATCTGGTAAGAGATTGTGTAGGCTCAAATGTGCACTGCAGGCTATTGGAACTTCTCTATTGCCTGTTGCCAGCTGCAGGGAGTTCTGGGACTGGTTGTGTCTGCGTATATCTGCCTAGAGATGGTCACAGTTGGCCTGCTGCAGTGTGCTATACTGCAATGGATGGTAGCTGGAAATTCCAAATCAGTTGGTGGGGACTTAGAGGAAGGATTAGTAAGTACTTCTTCACTGAGAGGGTGGTGGACAACTGGAATGGGCTGCTGAGAGAAATGGTGGAAGGGTTCACGAGGGCATGGAATAAGCACAGAGGGCAACTGGCACGGGGGAGGAACTACAGAAAAGGCCTAGTGGATATCTGGGCAGACTAGGTGGGCTTGCGGTCCCTTTCTGCCATCACATACCTGTGTTCCTGTGTATTCTACAGGCAGATTGGGAAAAGGGAGGGGGGATCCACTGCCTTGAATAGTTGTTCCTTGGTGTCTTTGTCCTACCCTGTGTTGGTTGATGTGTGGAGCAACATGATGACCTACCCCCAAAAAAGATCAGTTCTAGGGGCACGGTCAAGGAGTCCTCCTCCTCCCTCCCCCAACCATGACATCCCCTGAGTGACCGAGTCCATTCTAAAAGCCAGGTTGATGGTGTGGTACAGGTCTGGTATCCCCCCCAACCCACTTTTGTATTTTAATCTCTACAGAGCCTTCCCAACTGACCCAGTTGATCAGTGTTTTTATTTTTCATACTGACCCATTTTCCCTTTTATATCTACAGGTCTGACAGGACATTGACTGGGAGTAGGAGGACACTGACCATATGTATCAGATAAGTATTGTTTTTTGTTTAGCCTACATTGTTTGTCATAAAATAGTTCATAACGAGCTGCAGATCCTTTGTGAGCCCATTGCTGTTCTTGTTTTACAGGTGCGAATGGCTGCTATGGGAGGCACTGGGTTGGAGCTGTACCTTGTGCTTTAGAAAGGAGACTATGGGCTGGTGGGGGGTATGGGATGGGCATCAAGGCTGGGAACTCCAGGGAACACCACACAATCAATTTGCCAAGACTCGTGAGGCTCAAACCCTGTTTTTCATTTTCTTGCTTTGTGTGCTTTGCATTCTAATGCCTGCATTGATGTAGTGTTTTTGTTTTGCAACAAGTACTGTGTGTGTGTGTGTGTGTGTGTGTGTGTGTGTGTGTGTGTGTGTGTGTGTGTGTAACCCACTGTAGGGTGTACGGTCATGCTCTGATGTACGCACACCTTGGTGTGTGTTGTTGCACATGAGGCCGCAGGCTGAATGCATCAACCACCCAAGCCATGTGTATATCACTGTACTTCCACACACCACACAGTGGGTTATCTATCTTATAAAATGGCAAAATTGTTTTGGAGGGGAGTAAAAGTGCAGGTGTGTGGTTGCACTACGATATACGCACAGTCACCTAATGGTGTTTGTCCAATGCGATTTAATAATCCCATTATAGAGATAGATAGAGATATATAGAAATATATATAGAGAGAGATACACACATAGACACGGCCGCGCACACACACACACACACACACACACACACATATACACATACACACTTCACTCAAACAGCCCCTTGATACCGAAAATAATTTTCCACACTGTGCATGTGCTCCCAGTCTGAAGATGCTCTCTTCTCCTTTTGAAGATAAACCTGGAAATACTGGTGAGGACCTGCATATCAGGGAGGCTCCCATACTATTTTCTGCAAACCAGAATGATTGTTGGTCATTCCTTTACCTAAATGTCCAACCCTTTTCTTGTGACTTTGAGTCAAACATGGGGTAACAGACTTTAGTACCTCCTATAGACATAGCCCCCAAGATCTCCATCTTCTTTGGAATTCACAGACGACTTTCTCACTCAGGAACCCTTAAACGAAGCTTCCTCTGCTGAGGTTGCAGATACTTGCAGATGAATACTGTTTTGTTTTTGTTGAATTTTATGCGACGTCATCTTTAATGCAGCTTAATACACTGAAACAGAACTACAACACTGCTGACAGGAGTGCTACCAAAATCACACTGCACACTGAAGTGCACTACATGTGTTGATGCAGTGCTAATTAACATAATTCGCACACACTGATAAAGCAAATGCAACACTGCTTCAGGCAGTGTTGAAAACACTGCTAATTGCAGTACTTTTGCAGTGTGATTACAGTGCTATTTAACATAATTCGCACACACTGAAAAAGCAATGCAACACTGCTTCAGGCAGTGTTGAAAACACTGCTAATTGCAGTACTTTTGCAGTGTGATTACAGTGCTAATTAACATAATTCACACACACTGTATCAGCACTGCATGTACACCAAAAGAGACCTGAAGATGCACTGATTAAACACTGATAGACTGCATTATGAAATGAAGTGTGCAGGAAGTGTACACTGCTACTGTAACACTGAAATAACACCATATAGTGACTGTTTGAACACTTCACTTCCCTCTGGGCAATTAGAAACAAAATACAGCTAGTCACGCAATTTGGTTACAATGAGGGTGACATAAACAGCATAAGTTGAGTGCAGTACAGACAAAATGGCAAAAAATGCACATGGAGGACAAATAAGTTAGCATACAATCGTCTGTGCAAACTGGGCAAACTCAAAGTGCATCATGCCAGAGTGAAGGGATGCTGAGCTGGTGTTGGAAGTAGAGGTCAAAGCAAGTTAAGAAACTTTAGTGAGGTTGCCAGAACTATGAGGGCAGGGGGAGTCAGAGTAAATGGGTAGTCAAAAGCCAGGCATGGGTAAGGAAGGCTTCAGGAAGAGAGCTGGCTGGAGCAGGGTGGAGGAGGGAGGGAGAAGTTTTAACTGGTGTCTAACAGAGGGATGGGAGGGAGGGTGAGAGATAAATGAAGGAGGGTAGATGGTTCCCAGAAGGAGGGGAGGTGGTATGAGAAAGCAGATTTCCTAGCTGAGAAGTGTGGGTGGGGAAGGGAGCATTGTGCATGGGTCTCGAGTGCAAGCCACAGAAAGAGAAGGGAATGGGGAGAGGAGATGCGACAGGCATGAGGGGAGGGACCTTAACTAGTATTTAGAGCTGGGGGAACCACAGTGAGACTGGCGACGTGAGGGGAGTGATAAGATGGATAGGGAGGAGAAAAGGGAGCAGTGGTGAATATGAGAGGGTGAGTTAGTAGCATTGCAAGGTAACTCAAGGACATGGTGGTTCGATCATTTCTTCCGAAACAACCAGGGAAAACTTGATTCCTCCAGTAGGTAATTTTAGATGCAGTCACTGCAGTATTTTTTCAGATACATACAACAGCAGTTCATTCTCCATTCTAGTAGTGGATAATGCTATACCCACCCGACAGCAACAGTTCGACAGCGAGGACCCCCACAGTGACTACAGCACCATGCTGCTGTAGGGACCCACTGGAACCGGGCACTGTCTGACTGGGGTCCTGCACCCCAATCAGCTCCAACTCGGAGTTGATAATCCTTAGTAAAGTGGTGTGGGGGGTGCAGCCCCCCCGCATGGGGGGAAGTGAACACTTTGTGTGCTGAGAAACCGGCAGCTCACTGCAAAATGTAGTCGACCTGCCGGTTTCACTGTCGGGGCATTCGATGAGAAATTTGTTGAACACCCATCGTGAATCCATGGATAATGCTTTAAAATTAATCAGTTTATCAACTGCAGCTCCACTGAAGTAGTTTAGATCCTCTGCTGTCTATGTGGTTCACTCTGTGTAGGACAAACCAAGAGAAAACTAAAAGTTCAAATAGAGGAACACAAAATTGCCATCAGGACAAAGAATCAACAATATGCCATGGCAAGACAGTTTTAACAAGCAGGACATGCATCTACAGCATCTTTACAAATACATACAACATTACAGGACATGCATCTACAGCACTATTACAACTGTGTACACCGTTACAGGACACGCATCTACAGCACCGTTACAACTGCGTACACTGTTACAGGACATGCATCTACAGCACAATTACAACTACGTACACCATTACAGGACACGCATCTACAGCACCATTAGAATTACATGCACCATTACAGGACATGCATCTATAGCACAATTACAATTATGTACACCATTCCAGAACATGCATCTATAGCACCATTATAATTACATGCAGCATTACAGAACATGCATCTATAGCACAATTATAATTATGTACACCATTACAGGACATGCATCTACAGCACCATTACAATTACATGCACCATTACAGGACATGCATCTATAGCACAATTACAATTCCATACACCATTACAGGATATGCATCTACAGCACCATTACAATTTATATACCATTACAGGACGCACATCTACAGCACCATTAGAATTACATGCACCATTACAGAACATGCATCTATAGCACAATTACAATTCCATACACCATTACAGGACATGCAACTACAGCACCATTACAATTTATACACCATTACAGGACATGCATCTACAGCACCATTACAATTTGTAAGGATACAAAAAGTTGAAGTTGGAATTCAATGGGGAGACATAGTAAAATTAAAAAACTCCTGCAGCATGAACCTTATTGAATCTCCAGGCTAGGAACACTGCCTCTTCTGGTTTTAATTATTAGCTACCATTACATGCATTTCTAGGGCTCAGTCTGGCTTGAGGTGATGATTTCCAAACCTTTTTCCTCCATACAGAGTATATGGAATTGGGACTTTTCTGTAATTATGACATTTGTTGTGCTATGCTCGTGCCTTAACTTGCTTGTTCCTTACAGGGTATATTGAAATTTGTATTTTAGATCTTAGCATTTAAAGGTTAGATCTCATTTTTTTGGTAAGTTTGAGTTGTGTGTCTTTTATGAAATGTGTTCCTTGAAATATGTTTTTTGAGATATGTATTGCACAGTAGTTAATTAACTGTTAAACTTCAGATATGTCTGTGAAGTTGGGTGTCATTAGTATTACATGTTTTTATTCTATCCTATTTATTGTGTTATGCACTTCTATTGCACTATCAGTACACTTTCAAAATGGCACTTTATATAAGACTCTTTGTAAATGTTGTATCTCCTCCTGTCTTGTTCTATTTATTGCCCACTGATAAAACAACCCAATGCTTTGAAGAAGATATCAGTGTGACAATGAAACGTCAGAGCATAGAGTGGTGGCTTGTAATCATTCAGCAGAGTTGGTCTGATATCGTGGTTTAAGCAAACAGAGTTTGTAAATGTTCGCAGCCTAAGCTACTTAGTAAAAAGTGTTCAAAGGATGGCTTATTTGTGCAACATGATCATAAGAGACCTTGGAATGCACATGCATTTTGAGATACTGTATGGATAAATCTGCCTTCAGAATACAAGTTTAATAAAATATGACACGTTTGCACAATATAAAGTTGTTAAAAATACTTTGAAAGTTTATCCTGAATTGGTGCTAACTTAACTTGGTATTGGTGCCATCTAACACCTTGTGTTTCTTTCTAATGGACTTTAGCCCTGGGTATTGTGCACAATTTGTGTTGCTGAGCCCCAGGACTGTGCTGAATAATCAATTTCCAATGGAACAGAATCCTGAGAAATTTTAACTAATTCTGCAGATTCTCATCATTTGCAAAATTTCAGCATTCCATGTACGAAATGTTTTTTGTGGAATAATAATCCGCTTGTATATTGGGGTTGAGTAAGCACGTCAATGTTAAACCCAAATCTTTACACCTCATTAACTTTGCCCCCATTCAGTCAATTTACATGAAAATTGGAAAGCACAGCCTTTGTGTCAGGATCTCAAATTTCATGAAGATGGGTTCAGTGAAGGCAAAGTTACAGAGGTGCAAAAAATCCTAAAAAAGTCTCAGTTTTTGAAAATGTTATGACTTTTTTTTTGTCATTGGATAACTGAAAAAATATGAGGCTTTGAAACCTGAAACTTTCAGGTTTAATAAAGCTTGTTCCAATGTATGTGTCTTTTTTTTAGGTCCAACAGTTAAGTAGTTTTTAAATTATTTAATAAAAATGTTCAGTTTCTGAGCATGCACAGTTCAAAAAATCAACATTCTGTCCATAACTGAGTTTTTGCAACAACAGCTGGTAGCATTGTATGACTCATAGTTATTTACTAATAAATGACAGCTGTGTTGTATAATGCAATCAGCTGTTGTTGTGACTCTTAGGTCAGGGACAGGGCTACTGCCATTATAGCCCCACCATCCTGACTGTGCTAGGTCTAGATAAAATTATTTTCACGCTGGAGGGCCCCAATCCCTGGAGGCAGTGTGTTTATTATTTTTATTTATTTATTATTGTAGTATAATCTTTTCAGTGTTGGATGCCCCCCAGCCCATCCTTTTATTAACAGTGCTGGCATCGGGGGGCACAGTCCCTATATCAGCATTTACAATCCCCCCAGCAGTGTGGACACTGGAGATCCCACCGCCAATGTCCCAAAATAGTTTATTCAACCCTAATAAAAATTAAAAAAGTCCCGTAATCATATCTGAAGTCACCCAGCCTAATGTTAAAAATCCAGAGAATAGCACATTACTTGACTTAGATTTAGTTAATAAACCCCTCCTGTTTACTCATTGGAACGTACTCTTCAATGATATCAGTGATCACTGTGCTATAGCTTGTGTGAGGTCTGTACCAAAAGCAATGTCATCTTCCAGGTATATTCTTGAGAGATGTTGGAGGAAATTTGATCCTATCACATTTTGCACTGATCTACAATATGTCAACAGGCAGGATTTTGATCTGGCACCAACCGTGGATGCTGCATATGAAGCTTTCCAAAAAATTGTGCTTGGGGCCATAGATAAACATGCTCCATTAGTAAAAATCAGAACTAAAAAGAAAACTTGCCCTTGGTTTATAGGTGGATTAAAAGCTGCATTGTTGCTTAGGGACACACTATGGGAAGAGGCAAGAAAAACCGAACACATAGCTGATTGGACAGCCTTCAGAGCAGCTAGAAACTGGTGTACCAAGCTTACGAGAACCGAGAAAGCAAGGTATTTCCAATCAGAAACTGAATCCTCATTGAATAGCCCCCAAAAATTATGAAAAACACTAAAGGACCTTGAAGGCTATTCTCCAGCCTACTCACTCCCTCAAAAAATCTCCACGGGTGGTGGTACCACCACCGATAAACAATCGATTTTAGAACTCCTCAATAATCACTTTGCCACAGCAAGCTTGGCCTTCGACTCTTCACCTGCCAACAACCTCCGGGCACAGCTGTGTGGCCAGAAACCTGAATGGCTCAATCCTAGCTCATTAAATCCTAAAGCAATTTTCTCCTTCTGCCCTGTCACAGTGAAGCATATTAAGGACCTTCTTTTAGCCCTTGATAATAGGAAAAAGACTGGGGCAGATCTTATAGAAGCCTACTATCTAAAGCTAGGATATTATGACTTATCTGCCCCATCACCCACCTGTTTAACATGTCCCTTATGCAGGGTTCTCTCCCTGCAGTATGGAAAACAGCTCAAGTTATCCCACTCTTTAAATCCAGAGATACCAGTGACCTAAATAATTACCGCCCAATAACCTTACTTCCCATTTTGTCCAAATTATTGGAAAAGGTAGTGAATTCACAACTCAGGCAACATCTTGAGAAATTTGATCTACTAAATACGGTCCAGTCTGGGTTTAGACCCCACCATAGCACAATCTCTGCACTTGCTAAGGTCACTCATGACTGGCAGATGACAGTGGGTGCCCAAAAGTACGTATGATCCTTGTTCCTTGACCTTAGCAAAGCCTTTGATACAGCAGACCACAACCTGCTTCTGACCATCCTTCGCATCATTGGAGTAGATACACTGGCAATAAAATGGTTCAGTAATTACCTTACTGAGTGGTGCCAACAAGTCAAAGTGGAGGGCAATCTCTCCACGCTGAAAACCCTTCAAAGGGGAGTACCTCAAGGTTCCATTCTAGGACCATTGTTGTTTGCCATCTATATTAACAACTTAAACAATGGTATTAAGGAAGCAAGCATTCATCTATTTGCTGATGATACTGTGCTGTACCTAGACAGGCCTACACCAGAACTGACTTATAAAGACCTCCAACTTGAATTTAACCACTTGCAGGAAAACTTATTGCATTTGAAACTTCTATTAAATGCAAAAAAACTAAGGCTATGCTTTTTTCCCCTTCAGCTAATGCTTACAATCATAGGGCCACAACTACAACCCCTCAAATTTGGACACTCCGAAGTGAGCCCTTGAAATTCGTATCAAAATTTAAATACTCAGGGGTATGGGTTGATGGTAGACTATCATACTTGGAACATATTGAGGATCTGACAAAAAAACTAAAGCAGAGGCTTGGTATATTCTTTCAGGTAAAGCATCTACTCCCACAGGAGTCCAAAGCTTGTTTAGTGCAAACCACCTTCATGCCGCTATTGGACTATGCTGACGTCTTATATGGGTATGGACCAAGTACGGCCTTAGTGAAACTTGACACTCTTTACCACCAGGCAATTAGATTCATAACTGGTGCACCATACTGTATTCCATCCACCATTGCACCCTTTATAACATGGTAGGCTGGAGCTCTTTTAGATTCAGACACCACAAAAATGCAGTTCTCTGGAAACTCAGAGCCATCTCTAATAAGCAAATACATCTCTGACTGCCTTCCTGTCTGTCTGTAGGGAGCTATGTCCTAATAAGTCTTTCTAATACCTCTCTTCTTATTCCCAAGGTTAAAATGCACTTTGTCAGAGTGGCTATAAGTCACTCTCTCCTTGTCCTTTGGAACAATGTACAAAAAATTCCAAAAATTGTACTTCTGGTGAAATTGACCTTCTTTAAAAATCTTTTTGAGGGGGCCTTCAGGGAATCTTGCACCTGTCTTCACTAATAACCTACTACTTGTTGTATTCAACCTCAGTTTAATGCTCCTTCTTATATGACTTTTACCTAACTGAAAGAAATGTATATTGTGTACATATGTATATTTTGTACTAATTAAAAGACAAAGAACCTCTGTGCGCAAACACTGAGGCAAGGGTTACCCCAAAGGATATTTGGCTGGGAAGCCAAGTTTCAAGAAAATACAAAATCACACATGCCCACACAATGCAAAGCATCATGGTCTGCATATGCAAATCACCTGTGGTGATTTGCATATGCAGCCCATGATGCTTTGCATTGTGTGGGCATGTGACATTTTGTATTTTTATTTTTTTGTACTAATGTATATGATATTGTAGTATGTAACCTGCTTCCTGCACTCTGTCCCTGTTGGTGTGTGTACTTTGTATCATATTGTGCCTTCATTGCCTGTGCCTGACCCAGGTCCACCTTGTAAATGAGTTGTCTCAATGGTGTTTCACCTAGATAAATAAAGATTGATTGATTAATTGATTGTTTTTTTTTACCTTGAAAAGAAAACCGTCCATCATCATCCCCCCGCCGTCCCCTCCCCAACCTGACCCTCCCACTGAGCACCCACCCACTCCCATACCCTATATGCACCTGCCGGGGCCCTATGTTGTGGACCGAGACACGTCTGCAATCTTTAAAGATGAATTGTGAAGTGAAGAATAAAGCTTAGTGCCATGTAATGTATTTGGCAGTTAACAGCTGATTGCACTATACGACACAGCTGTCCTTTAAGAAACGACAGCTGTGTGCTGCATTGTGACTGGTTTGTCAGTGACAGCATTTCTGTCATTGTAGCTCTGCCATCCTGACTGCTGTGCCTTAAACTATTATTTGCACATCGGGGCACCAGTCCCCAGTAGCAGTGATATTTATTTATTTTTTTATTTTATTGTTTATTTGTTATTATAATCTGACGCTGGAATGCCCACCCCCAGTGTCAGATGCCTTCCCTGTGCAACCCCTTGTTTTATTAACAGTGCCAAAATTGGGGAGCCCAGTCCCCATGCTGGCATTTATAACCCTTCCCCCAGTAGTGTGGGACACTGGTGAACCCACCCCCAGCATCCCAAAATAGTTTAATTATTAATGTTTGCATATTCTAACACTGGGATGCTCACCCCTGATGTTAGATGTTGAAGCCCATCATTTTAATAATAGATGCCAACATCGGAGGGCCCAGACCTTGTGTCAACATTCACAACTCCCAACCCCCCAGCAGTGTGGGACACTGGGGAGTCCACTCCCAGTGTCCCAAAATTGTTTTCATAAAGTTCCTGCAAAAAAATGTCCCTCAATGTCTTTTTTAAACCTGAAAAAAAGAAAAGGGTCCCTCATCGTCTCCTCTGTCCCCCTCTCCCCATCCAGACCATCACTCTGAGCACCCACCACCTCACCCCCTTACCCTAGATTTACCACAAGAGGTTGTACAATGTCATCTTCTGAGGACCAAGACACATCTGCACTCTTCAAAGCTGAACCATAAACTGAAGAATTAAGGTAAGTGCCGTTTAATATATTTCAAAGGCATTTTGAACTTATACACATAACGTTGCCATTTTTTTGAATTTGTTCACCAAATTTTCAACACAGCTTTTTTGGGACCCCACCTCATGAACACTGGCACTTTCATGTTGTTACTCAGACCCAGAAGGTGATTTCATGGTCACTGCACAAAATCACCTTTTGGGACCCGAATAACAAAATTTCACCACCATTGTTCATGAGGCGGCATCCCAAAAAGGCCGTGTTACGAAATTCCTAAACATGGCGGAGTTCAATGCATTTGTTGAAATTTTTCTACGCATGCACATAACTTTGATAATTTTCAATATTTTTAACTTTCAACATAACCATTTTTTCATGCCACCTCATGAACAGTATAGCTGTCATTTTTCACATCCTGTTTGAAATGTGTTTTTGCATGAGGCGAAGAATTGTGTTTCAGCATGGATTTGAACATTTTCACCTAAGGGTTGCATGAGGAGGGGTCATAAGAAGACTATGTTGAAAGATTGGGGTCAAAATATTAAAAAACAAAGAATTTATTAAGTAACATTGTTGCAGGGATGTCCGTTGCACCACTGGGGAACACGTTGCCTTACTGTGCCAGTGACCTGAGTTCAGGTGTGAACTCAGTGAGCAGGTTTACTGGGACCAGTCTGATGTGGAAGGCACTGCAGCATGCTGCACCAGTCATGGCCTGGGTAGGGATAGAGCAGTGTTTTGGCGCAGACACCACACCCTGTGGTGGGTCAGGGAAACTCACCCACAAGGTATCGATAAGTGTGCCAGGGCCTGCAGGGCCCATACACTGGGTCAGGGCTGTCTCCAAGATTGCATTTATCTCATTTTGCAATGGTTCGAAAGGGACCTGTGCAAACGAGGATATAGTTCACAATCATAAAAGAGAAATTCTTGCAAAAGCTACATTAAGGTTGAGAACACAAAGCGCACAAAGAAGGGAAATGAAAAACTTTAGGGATTTGGGTCTCCTGAGTATCGATGAATCAGTGGTGGGGTCTTACTTGGGGTTGTCAACCCTAATGTCCACCTACTCCTCTGCTCAAACAGGGTCAAATGTGATGTCATCATGCAGGAAGAAAGCTCTGACAGACTTTGTTGGCCATACTATGTCACTATGAGGCACTAGGCTGGAGTAGTATCTTGTGCTTGGACAGAAAGCTACGGGCTGGGGAAGGGGGGGCATTAGAGTTGACAACCCCAAGTAAGACCCCACCATTGATGTGCCAATACTCCAGAGATTCGACTACCTAATGGTTTTCATTTCTCTTATTTGTGCGCTTTGCATTCTCCAACTCTAATATGTGCATTAACGTAGTTTTTTTGCAAAGAAAAAAAAAGAAAAAAATATATATATATGTGTGTAAACTGCAAAAAGCTTAGTTAATGCATTAGTTAGGGTTAAACAGTTAAACAGACAAAAGTAGGGAAATGTAGCATTAGGGTTTCCAACCCTAACTACCTATACCCCATCCAGCGCAGACCAAAAGGTCGGGGGGGGGTCTGTCTTAGGGCAATCAACCCTAACGCTCACCCCATTCAGATGTATCCCAGATACATCAGTGTGGAAAGACACTGACTGCATTGCTAAAATTGTACAGGAAGCAGGAGAAAACATTGACATCTTGGTACACATAGGGACTAATGATCTCGCCAGCCAGTCAGTTGTGGAGACCAAGGAACACCTGACCAGGCTGGGTGACAAACTATCATCCATTTCATCCGGCATCTCCTTCTCTGAGATCCTGCCAGTCTGGGAGAGGAGGGCAGATGGATGGAAGGTCAGAGAAAGGGAGATAGGGGAGCTAAACATGTGGCTCAAGGGCTGGTGCCAGGAAAAAGGACACAAATTTGTAGGGAATTGGCAACAGTTTTGGGGGCGAAAGTTCTTTATATTTGATGGACTGCATCTGACTAAGATGGGAGTCAGTGCATTGGGGCAGACATTTGATGTCCTTGCAGAATGTTTCACTAACAAATGGGGAGAGGGGTGCAGCACCCAATACATCGAATGGGAAGAACACCCTTCCCCCCCAGTTAGTGGTCAAACAGGAGTTCAGCATGTTTGTAGTTCATTTGCATCATCAGGTAAGAAAAAGGTCCGTCTCCCCATATGACACACAGAGGAAATGCCAGACCTTGCCCAACAACTAACACACCGAAATCTGGCCAATGGAAAATCATGTACTCAAATGCTCGCAGTCTGGGAAACAAGATTCCAGACCTGCAGGTAATAATGGCAGAGGCTAAACTGGACATAGTAGCCATTAGCGAGACAAGATTTACCAATAACCACACTTGGGAAACTTCAGTACCTGGCTATGTACTGTTCAGAAGAGACTGAGGTGCAAAAGCGGGAAGGGGTGTAGTGGCCCTTTATGTCAATGAAAATATCAAAGCTACAGAAATTCAAAATACACATAAGGAGCCAGAAGAATTGTGGGTCACCCTGGAAACAGGAAATGGGACAGCCATACTAACTGGAGTTGTCTACCGGCCTCCAGACCAGGGGGAGGACATAGACATATTATTGTTAGAATATATACACAACATGACAGCTAAAGGGGAGGTTCTGATAATGGGAGGCTCAAACATGCCAGATACAGATTGGTCAATACCAGCAGGAACATCTGCCAGAACTAGACACATAGTGGATTCTCTGCAGGGGGGAGGGCCTCAAACAACTGGTACAACAACCCACAAGAGACAGGGCTATCCTAGATCTAGTACTGACTAACAAGGAAAGGATCACAGATCTCCAGATAGAAGGTCACCTGTTGGCCCGTGACCATCACATGGTATGGTTCAATTTGACCACTAGAACTAAATCATCCCATTCCAAGGCAAAAATATGAGATTTCAGAAGAGCTGACTTTGGAAAGATGGCCAACAGAGTTAAGCTAGCCCTGGCAAAAATAAATACAGGTGAGGGGGTACAGGCAAAGTGGGCAAGCATTAAGGATGCAATACTTGAAGCAACATCCCATTGTGTTAGAGAGAATAGGAAGTGCAAAAGAAGAAGAAAATCACTTTGATTCTCAAAAACAGTAGCAGAAACGGGCAGAGCCAAAAGGCTGGCCTTCAGGAAATATAAGGGAACACAGTGGGATGAAGATAGGGAGGCATACCAAACTGCCCTAAGGGAAGCAGGAAGGCAGTAAGGCAGGCAAAGGCCCAAACTGAGGAAACACTAGCACAAACAGTAAAAGAAAGTGACAAGACTTTCTATAGATACATTAGTGAAAGGAGAAAGTCCAGAGGGAGTATTGCTACAATCAAGGGGGATAAGGGGGCATGTGAGGAGGAGGAGGACCATGTAAAAGCATCTGTCCTAAATAGATACTTCTGCTCAGTATTTACTGAAGAGCAGGAAGGGCAGGACCCACAGCTCAGCACCATGGACACAGTGGGGAGGGAGGTGTGCACTAGTCCCTTCATAAAAGAAAGGGTCCTTCAAGAGCTCGATAAGGTCAGGGTGGACAAGGTAATGGCACCTGATGGCATGCATCCCAGGGTACTAAAGGAGCTAAGGGTGGAACTAGCCAAGTCATTATCAGAACTGTTTAGTGAGTCTCTGAGCACAGGAGAGGAACCAGAAGACTGGAAAAGGGCTTATGTGATCCCATTCCACAAGAGTGGTAGCAGGGAGGAGGCAGGGAGCTATAGACCAGTCAGTCTTACCTCAGTAGTGGGCAAGATTATGGAGGCACTCCTTAAGGAAAGGATAGTGCAACACCTGGAATCCATAGGAGCACAGGATCCAAGACAGCATGGGTTTACAACAGGAAGGTCATGTCAAGCTAATCTCATAGATTTCTTTGACTGGGTAACCAGAGTGGTGGATCAAGGAGGAGCAGTTGATGTCTCTTACCTTGACTTCAGCAAAGCTTTCGATACTGTTCCACTTAGAAGATTGATTATTAAGTTGGGTAGGCTCGGGGTGGGTCAGAAGTTGGTCAACTTGGTGGCAAACTGGTTGACGGGCAGAAAAAGAGAGTGGTGGTAAACGGTATACAGTCAGAAGAGATGCAAGTCACAAGTAGGGTACCTCAGGGATCATTCCTGGGGCCAGTCCTCTTCAATATCTTCATCAGTGACATTGCTGACGGACTGGAGGGTAAGGTTTGTCTGTTTGTAGATGAACCAAGATCTGCAACAGAGTAGATGATCCAGATGGGGTGGGCAGAATGAGAAGATATTTGGATAAAGTGGCAAAATGGTCAGAAGAGTGGCAACTGGAGTTTCACACAAAGAAGTGCAAGATCATGCATATATGGAAGAGAAACCCTGAAACCACCTATAGGCTGGGAGGAGAGTTGCTGGCAGTCACAAGGGAAGAAAGAGACTTGGGCATCATCATCACAGATGACCTGAAATCATCCAAGCAGACCACTAAAGCAGTAGGAAAGGCTAGGGGGATGTTGGGGTGTATTAGTAGGGGTATCACAAGTCATAAGAGGGAGGTATAATCCCTCTTTACAAGACACTGGTTAGGCCCCATCTGGAGTACTGCATACAGTACTGGAGGCCACACCTTAACAAGGACATAACCAAATTGAGGCAGTCCAGAGAAGGGGAACCAAAATGGTGCAGGGACCGTATCAGAAAACATTTGAGGACAAATTAATGGAGCTCAATATGTATACCCTAGAGCAAAGGAGGGAAACAGGTGATATGATTGAAACATTCAAACACCTTGAGGGCATTAACAAGGTGAAAGAGTCTAACATGTTTCAATATAAGAAAAATAGCAGGACAAGAGGACACAGCATGAGATTAGAGGGAGGCCGATTAAGGGGCAATGTGAGGAAGTTCTTTTTCACAGAAGAGGTGGTGAATGTTTGGAACGGCCTACCTCAGGAAGTGGTGGATATGAATACAGTGCAGGGCTTCAAACAGGCATGGGATAGGCATAAGAGAGCAATACAGATGAGTATGCATCAATAGGCCATTGACAGAGTAAAGGCCTATGGCACATTCATAAGGTAGAAAAATGAGCAGACTGGATGGGACTTGCAGTCCTTATCTGCTGTCAACTTCTGTGTTTCTGTGTAGTAGTAGATTTTATTTATTTGGGGTGCCCTTCCCTGAAGGCTCCGGGTGCCCTTACAGTGGCATTATAAAAACATTTTTATTTTTTATTTTAGACTTTGGTAACTGGGTAAGGCCCACTAGGCACAAGAGCCTGTTTTCAGGGGTGACCTGGGAGCACTGGGAGGTTAAGTGACTTGCTCAGAGTCACACAGTATGCAAGTGGAGGTTGTGGGAATCAAAGCCAGGTCTGCTGGATGTAGCAAGCTCATTCACAGCTCATTACTCTAACCTCTAGGCTATACTGCCACCCAAATACATAAATAGTATCATAGTATCATAGTCAAAGCCAGCAGAATAGGCCCCATGGTCTATCGTGTCTGCTCGGAAGCTAGCCCACTGCTGGGAGCTCGCTCCTCCATCCCCCCCAGCCCCAGAGGTGGTCCTCCCTGGCCTCAGCTTCCCCCTGTACCTTTCCCAACCCTTCTTGAATCCTTCCACTGTGGTCTCTTCCACCAGACTCCCGGGCAGTGCGTTCCATGATTCCACCACCCTCTCTGTGAAGAAGTGTCTCTTACGCTCCCTCCATACTTCCCCCCTTCCAGCTTCCACTCGTGCCCCTGGTAGTTCCCCCTTTCTTAAGCCAAAACACTTCCCTGGCTCCACCCTTATTTATCCCCTTTACATACTTGAAAGTCTCTATCATGTCCACTCTGTCCCTCCTCTCCTCCAATGCGTACAGGTTGAGTTCATCCAGTCTCTCCTCATAGGTCCTACCCTCCATGCCCTGAATCATCCTGGTAGCCCTCCTCTGGACCCTCTCCAGCAGCGCCATGTCCCTCTTAAGATGAGGGCTCAATAACTGCACACAGTACTCAAGATGCAGCCTAACCAGGGCATTATACAGAGGGAGGATCACCTCCCTCCTCCTAGAGGCAATCCCCCTGGTTATGCAGCACTGTATCCTGTTTGTTTCTGCTGTAGCTCTTTGACAATTCTCTGTGTTATTCATTTTGCTGTCCACCACTATCCCTAAGTCCCTCTCACCCGATGTGACTTGCAGTGTGGTTCCCCCCCCCCCAGGGTATATGCATGTCCCGGTTTCTGACCCCAAGATGCAACACCCTACATTTTCCTGCATTGAACTTCAACCCCTACTTCCTTGCCCACCCCCCAGCATTTCCAGATCTCCCTGCAGAGCCTCTCTCCCATCCTGCCCATCTGCCAGTGCTCCCAGTTTTGAGTCATCTGCAAAGAGACTCAACCTACTCCTAGCATCCCACCCCGCCCTATGTCCGAGACATAGGAATTGAACAGGAGTGGCCCCGGGACCGAACCTAGGGGACCCCACTGATGACCCTCCTGGGGGGAGGAGACTATCCCTCCAACCACTACTCACTGTATTCGCCCTGTAAACTAGTTTTTCACCCACCTGAGCAACTGCCCCCCCACCCCATCCTCCCCAGCTTTGTTAGTAGGCTGTTGTGGGGTAACGAATCGAACGCCTTACTGAAATCCAGATAGAGGATGTCCACTGGCATATGTCGGTCCAGGGCACCCGTTATCCAGTCATAAAACTCCAGCAGGTTAGTCTGGCATGACCTCCCTGGAACAAAACCATACTGCCTGTCATCCAGGTGCCCCAACCTTTCCAGCTGCCCCCCCCCAGCCTCTCCTTGATAATGCCCTCCATAACCTTGCCTACCACAGACGTTAGTCTAATGGGCCTGTAATTATCCATCTCCTCTCTGGACCCCCCTTGTGGATAGGCACCACATGAGCCACCTTCCAATCTTGAAGCACCCACCCTGTCATCAGGGAGATGTTGAAGAGTGAGGCCAGTGGAGCTGCTAGCACATCCGCCAGTTCCTTCAGCACCCTTGGATGCAGCCCATCTGGCCCCAGCACCTTCTCAGTCTTTAGCAACCAGAGGGGCTCTCTCACCCTATCCACTGTGATATCACCCTCCCATACCCCTCCTCATGCATCCTCTCCTCCCCTTCTAGATACGACCCATCCCTGCCCTAGTCTCATCCAGTCCTTCAGTCTCCAACTGACCTCCTGGTTCAGTGGGCTCCTCTACCCTCCCATCGGGTTGGAAAGATCCCCCACCTCCCCTGGTAAAGACAGAGGCAAAGTACTCATTTAGCACCTCTGCTTGTTCCCCAGCTTCCTGCTCCCATCCCCCCAAGTTCTAATCCTCTGATCTGTGCCCTCACTTTTCTTTCCTGCCCTATGTATCTATAGAGCCCCTTTCCCCCCGTGGATATCTCTGGCCAGGTTAAGCTCCTTCTTCTCCTTGGCCCCTTTACCACCCTGGTGACCCTCTTAGCCAGGAAATCATACTCTCCCCTCTCCCTAACCCCCTTGAGTGCTTTAAGTGCGCAGAGGCAGCCTTTTTCTCCCTCACCACCTCCTGCACCTCCTGGGTCCACCAACATGGCTTACTGGCCCTACATTGCTTGCACCTTACCTTTGTGCAGGCCCTCGAAGCCTCCTGCACCCCCTTCTTAATGGTATCCCACAAGCTACCAGCATCCATGTGAGGCCTTATCTCATCCAAGCTCCCTTTAAAAATCCTTCCCATGTTCTCAAAGTCTGCCCCCCTGAAATCTGTTACTTCTGTGTTAGTGCAAATTTTCTCTCCCCCTAGGAACATAAGAAACCAGACTGTGGCATGGTCACTGACTGCCAACGGGCTGCTCACCTCCAGGCCCCTTATCTGGTCAGTATCTGCTAGGACAATGTCCCGGATCCAATCCTGCCTAGTAGGCTCCCCCACATGCTGGACTAGGAAGGCATCCTGGAAGACATCCATCAACCTCTGCTCCCTGACCACCGAGGATGTCATAGTGCCCCAGTCTGCTCATGGCATGGTCAGGTCACCCATGATCACTACTCTGCCCTTTCTGAGGCCACAGTGACCCATGATGTTCTCAGTCAGATCATCCTCCAGTTCCGCTTCCATTGCAGGGGGTCTGAACATTATCCCTATTTTTAATCTTTTACTCCCCCTCATTTGTAGGACTGCCCAAATTGCCTCTACAACTCCTGTCTCCTCGATTCCACCAACTACTATGTCATTTTTGACTATCAATGTCACACACCCCTTTTCCAACCCCCCCCATCCTTCCTAAACATTGTCTATCCCTCTAAATTTAGGTCCAAATCATGCCTCTGGGTGGTCCATGTCTCAGTAATTGCCACCAAGTCTGCTGCACCCTCAACTAGCATTGTCTGGAGCTCTGGCATTTTATTACCTATGCTCCTGGCATTGATCAGGACTGTCCTCCGCCGTACCCCTTCCCCCCTTCTCCAGTCTTCTCAGCCCAGTGCAATTCCCAATCTCTCTTCCCCCCTCAGTTCCCCTGGTCTTTTAATGCTACCCGCAGCCCACTTTGCATGATCTAGTCCTGAAACCTCAAGCTTCCTCGCTGGGGCTTTCAGTCTTTCTTTCCTTCCCCACCTTTACAAGTTTAAACCCCACCTATCACCAATGAATCCAAAAAGTTTTAGTTTAAGGATCTCCCTCCCTTCCAGGTTGAGGTGCAGCCTATCACAGGCATATAGCCACTTGTTTTCCCAATTATCACCCCAGTCTCCCATTAGTCCATACCCTTCTGACCTGCACCACTCCCTGAGCCACTGGTTCACCCCCCTAAATTTTGCTTATTTTCCCCGCTTGCCCTTGGTACTGGCAGTATCTCAAAAAAGGAGATTGAGCATCCTATAAAGTGGCAAACCCTGGCCAATTCCCTGAATCTTGCCTGTATCTCTAGTTCACTGTTCCCTTCTAAATTGTTTGTTCCCAGGTAAACTAGAAAGTCTGGGGATCCTCCACATTCCCTTGCCATTGAGTATAGCTGGAATTTGACCTTATGTACTGATAGGCCTGGGATACATTAAATCTTGACTGGGCTACCTTTTCCCTCCCCAAACCCCTCCCACTGGATACCTCTAATCATGGAGTCACCCAGCAGGAGCACTTTCACCTCCTCCCCCAAGTTACTAGCCCGTTTGTGCCCTTCCACACTCCTTCTTCTGTCTACGTCCCCACGGCTTGCTCCTTGCACACCCCACAGCCTGGATGTCTCTACTTTGTGCATGCCCTTCCAGGCTCCGTCTTCTGCCTATGTCCCCCAGTTTTCTCCTCTCATCCCCTGCAACTTGGGGGTCACAGGTCTGTATGTGCCCTTCCAGACTCTTTCTCCTGACTATGGCCCCCTGCTTGCTTCTCGCCCCTCCCACAGCCTGGGCATCACTAGTTTGATTGTGCCCTTCCAGGTTCCCTCTTCTGTCTCCCTCTCCCAGCTTGCTCCTTGCACCCCTCACAGCCTGAATATGACTAGTCGCCCCCCCTTAACTTTTTCCCGGTTTGTCTGTTGCCATTGACTTCTCCACCCAGGCCTCCTATTCCTGCTTTCCTTCTCCCCTCCTCCCCTCAGGTTCTGCAGTAATGGACCCTTGTGCTCTTTACACCCCCCTCTTCTGGAAATTCCAGTCTCGGAGCTGGCCTACCTAGAATGCTCCCCTCCTTGTCCACTTTTCCCTTCCTCAACTCTGCCCTGTTCTGGGTCCTGGCCTCATCCTCCCTGACTCTGTTCTGTGTGTCCCCCTCTGCCTTACCTCCCTTAGACCTGGGCTCCTGCCCCCCCGCCCATCTGGTGCCCTGGTCTCACGTTCCCCATGCCCTCCCCACCTCTACTTTGGATTAGGCCCCCCCTCCATCCCCTGCCCCTCTGACACCTGACCAATCCCTCCTGTCATCCTGCACCCCCTGTCTGCTGGCCTTTTCCACATCATCATCTGGGTACAGCAGGGTGAAGCAATTGTTAGTGTGGTGCCTGCCCCAAACTCGCCCACTCCTGTCCCTCCCTCCCCTTCCTTGGCTCTCTGGCCACCCCATCCTTCGAGATAAAGACCGTACACTGGTATTTTCATGTCCCCCCAGGCGACCTTGTGGTCCCAGTCCTTTCACTCCCCCATACCCTGGGGTATGCCATTTTGTCCTTGCCTATCATCATATGGTTCCTGCTCCCCTCTCTCTCAACCCACCCCTTCCCTCCTACCGCTTACTGATCCCTCGACCTCCTGCCCGAAGTCACAACTGGTGAACACAAGGGCATCCCCCAAACCTCCATGCCCAATTCAATATTATGGCTGCCCCACACCCCATACGCCCAATCACTCTCCCAAAGATACCGGCTCTTGCATCATTCAATCCCATCCTCACTGTTAGGTGTGGGAAAGATGGGCCCCCCTTGACAATGAAAGTACCCTCCAATCCATATACACTCAATCAATCTAACCTTTTTTCAGCTGTAGCCAGCATATGCCTGAGCAATCGATACAAACAGTACCCAAAATGCAGTAGCCAGCACTACCCAAGCATCACACTAATAGGATTAGGATGTTGCAAGGCCTTATGGGACTCACCCAGTAAATGTAGAGTGAGCCTTGGGGTGGGTGGGTTGTGAGATGGGAGTACACCATAGGCCGTGTCAAAACACAGTCAGCCAAGGAGTCCTCTGGCAGTGACACCTTACACAATCACCAACTTGTCTGCTAGAATCCCTTTCTCCTGCCCAAAACTAAATGTAAAAGCACAATAAATGGCAGTTAAGACCAGCCCTCAAATACAATTACAAACACACAGAAATACCAGCTAAGAAAATCTTTCAGTTCTACTTATACTCATAGCCACCAACTAAAGGCTCCTTCTCCCCCCCCACTAACTGAAGACTAACTGAGACGGCAGTTACACCTCACATTCAAACTGCACTAATCCCCTGTAATATAATGCCTGCACTTACAGGCCAGACAGCTACTTTTAAACACACAAACACCAACTTGTCTGCTAGAATCCCTTACTCCTGTCCAAACTAAGTGTAAAAGCACCGTAAATAACAGTTAAGACCAGCCTTCAAATACAATTACAAACACACAGAAATACCAGCTAAGAAAATCTTTCAGATCTACCTACACTCAGAGCCACCAGCTAGAGGCTCCTTCTCCCCCTCCCCTAACTGAAGACTAACTGTCTTTTTTTTTTAATATAAAGTTTATTAACATTTTAAACTTTACAATGGACAGGATCATGATTATTCAAGAAAACGTAGCCAAAAAGAATCAACATACATGATCTCATCCCCTCCTCCTGCCCCCCACTCCACTCCCTTCCCCCACAGTCCCGGTATACAGATAGTTTAAAGTACCATATTTTAGTCATAACTTACATGTTAGGTAGCATATAGCATATGTAAAGGAACCCATATCTTTTTATATTTTACATTATTATTATTAAGACTAGAAATAACCTTTTCTGTTCTAAGATTAGCTAAAAACTCATTAAGCCATTCAGAGTAGAGGACTGACTGTGCATTCTTCCAATATTTAAGGACCAACTTTTTAACAGACATGGAAATCAGAGCTATATGATATTTGCGAATATTCACTGTTATCTAAGAATAATCTCCAAGAAGGCATATCTCAGGTGAGAATAAGTCAGACAATCCCAATAATGGATCTACTCTGTCCTGTATCATTCTCCAGAGGGGAGCTATCTTGGGACATTCTCAGAAAATACAGTGTGTAACAAAGTACCTTCAATCTGTGAACACCTGGTGCATAAATTGGATGTTGTTACTCCCCAAGCAGCCACTTTTTACGGGGAATAATAAAGATTATGCAATATGTTAAACTGCATCAGCCGTAACCTGTCTTGAGCTACAAAATGGTGACAGTTACTCCATAGGACCGGCCAGTCTATATTCCAATGTGGAAAAAGATCAGACCAGTAACTTGAAGATCCAAAAGCCTCTGGAAAACACCAGTCATATAAAAAATTGTATACTTTGGAGATTACTTTTGTGGAGGTAATTAGGGGACATAGGTCATGGTGGAAAGAGTACTTTGATAATGTGGGAGCTATCTTTTCAAATTTTTTTAACCAGAAGGTGCCTTAATTGAAGAATTCTAAAGTGGTTCTTTGGTGGTAAACTAAATTTCAGTACAAGCTCTTCTAAAGATAACCATGATCCATTATCCTTCACGAACAAGGACAGTTTCCCCTCCCCTAATCATGGTAACCATGTAGATGATAGTGGTTTATTGTCTATTCTGAAGGCTGGAGAATTCCAAATTGATTGAGAGAGATCTGCGTATTGTTTGTATTTTAAAAACCCACATAACTGTGAGTGAATTCTGATAGACATTTCTATGGTAGTGCCTTTTAGCTTTTTTGGCAAGACTGATACCTTTAGAAATAACAAAGTGGAAGGATCCATATTACATGAACGAATCATTTCCAATTCAATTTTCAACCATGGAGAAAAGGCAGGTGCTGAGTTTGGAACTAACCACTGAAGATATTTGGAAGCTTGACAAGCCCAATAATACAAGCTAAAATGAGGTAATCGTAGGCCCCCCATGAGTTTAGAAGCCGCTAACTTGTGGTATACTAATCTTGGTTGTTTTTTGGACCAGATAAATTTCATTATTAGGCTTTGGGCCTTTTTAAACCAAGTTCCTGGTAGATAAATATTCAATAAGTGAAGAGGGTAAAGCAATCTGGGAAGTACATTCATTTTGACTAAATTTATTCTTCCCCACAAGGAGATGGGAAGAATTGTCCAGCGTTCTAAATCCTGCAACACTATTGTTAGTAATGAATCCAGGTTCTTCTTGATGGAAAGCTGTGTGGTTCTAGTTAATTCAATACCAAGATAGCATAAAGATTCCTTTGACCACGACAGGCCTAAAGCAGTAATACTATGCTTAAGAACTCTGTGATTTAAAGGGAATACAATAGACTTACCAATATTAAGCTTATAATTAGACAGCTTACTGTATTCCTCTATTAGATCTAACATAACAGGAATAGAGGCCTCTGGATATGAAAGCTGCAAAAGTAGGTCATCGGCGTAGGCAGACACTTTAATTTCAGTATCTAGGATTGTAATGCCCTGTACCTTTGGACATGAAGACAGTTTGCGGATTAATGGCTCTAAGTACAGGTTGAAAAGAAGGGGGGAAGAGGACAACCCTGTCTAGTACCAGAATGTAAGGAAAAAGAATCCAAAATTACTCCATTGCCAGAAATTTTGGCAGAAGGATTTTGATAGAGCGCCTTGACCCAATCCAGGAATTGTTGTGGAAAACCAAAGACGTTCAAGGTTTGAAGCAGGAAATTCCAATTAACTCTGTCAAAAGCCTTTTCTGCGTCCAGGGACACCAAAGCTACCGGAAAGAAGGCATCCCTGGACACAGAGAGGACATGGGAAATAGTACGCAGGTGGTCTACGGAGGATCTTCCCTTCATAAAACCTACCTGTTGTGAGCCTATCAAGTCTGGAAGGATTAGACTGAGCCTATCTGCCAAGATCTTAGTTAGTATCTTAATATCCTGGTTTAGTAGAAAAATGGGTCTGTAGCTTTCCACTAATTCCAAATTCTTTCCGGGCTTTGGTAGAAGTACAATGAGAGCCTCAAATAATGTGGGATCTACTCGCATACCGGATAATATGAAATGATATAAAGAGAGAAGATATGGGATAATCTGTTCCTTAAAGCATTTATAAAAATTAGACGAAAATCCATCAGGTCCCGGAGTTTTATCTGAAGGTAACCCCTGTATTACTTCCTCTATTTCTAATAATGAGATTGGCGCCACCAACTTCATCTGCTGGGTTTCAGAAAGAGCGGGTAATTGAGTGTCTTTTAAATAAAGGGAAAGAGTTGAATTAGAATGAGGATAATCCATAACACTGTACAATTGTTTGTAATACCTGGTAAATTCAAAGATTATTTCCTGAGGAGAAGATTTTAGAGATCCATCCGAACTCGAACGGATTGGAGGGATAAAACAGGCTGATTCCTGCTGTTTAATTTGTGAGCCAGTAGCTTCCCTGCTTTTTCTCCATGATCTACATAAGAGGCTCTTGCACATAATATAGCAAATTACACCTTTTCATTGAGAAGGCCAATATAAGAGTCTTTCAATTTTGCTAGTTTTTGTTTAACCTCATCAGTTGATTGCGGGTGTAAATCAGCCTCCAATAATCTAATCTGGGATAACACAGCCTTCTGTTTTAACTCCTGATTTTTTTTTCTACTGGATGCCAAACCTATTAAGATACCACGGAGATAGACTTTAAAGTCACACCACATAATATCGGGTTTAGTGTCCTGGGTGGAATTTATTTCAAAAAATTGTATGATATGCTCCTTGATGCACTCAGCGGTTTTGGAATCCTTGAGTAATTGATCATTCAACTTCCATCGGGTATGACATTTGGGCAGAAATGGAAAAGACAACCTAGCCTGCACCGATGAATGATCTGAAGGGGGGCCCCGGTTGAATAGAGGAGGATATTACCCCAGGCAAAATTTGTTGTGACAACAATAGATAATCAATACAAGACGAGGATCTATGGACAGGGGATATGAAGGTATACTCCCTATCTTCTGGATGTAATACTCTCCATGCATCACAAAGACCCAGGCGGTCCATTAAATCATGTACAGCACGCTGGGCAGGAGAAGGTTTTCCTGAAGTATTACCAGTGCGGTCTTTACCTGGATCCAACACCAAGTTAAGATCTCCCCCCAAAATTATTGACGCAGGTAATAATGGGAGCATAGAATTTAGCAATTGCATATAGAAAAGAGGGTCTTCCTTATTAGGGCCATAAATGCTCCCTAGTAATAATTCCTTGGAATAAAGAGTACCTTTAACTAATACAAATCTACCCTGTGGATCTTTAATCACCTGAGTGGAAGTAAATGGAATATTCCTATTAATGAGAATTAAAACTCCACAACTGTTAGAGGTACCTTGAGCAGAAAAAACCTGCCCTATTTGTAGTCTTCTCACCTGAATGGCCTCTGAGTCTAATACAGGAGATTCTTGAATAAAAGAGATATGAGAGTACAAGATGTTTAAATGTTTCAAAACTTTGTATTGTTTCAATTTCTGACGGACCCCTTTAACATTCCATGTGGAAATATACACATCATTAGCCATCCTACCTAATCACAAACCAAACCCATTCCAGAGTTGAACACTATTATTTTTGCACCCTTAAGAACTTTTGTTGTACTGGACTGTTGAACCCACAAACTCCTATCTAACCCTACCTTACCCCGAACACATCCACTATTCCCCACTAGACAAAGAAGAAAAAAAAAACAAAAAAAAACCTACACTAATAACCCTTTGAATATCCCCATCCCCCCAGCCCTCCCTACCTCCCTTTTTATCCTGCGAATCGTTTTGCAGCACACCACCACAACGCCTTTCCCCTCCCGCCCAGTCACCATATTCTTTCCCCCAAAAGCCCCATATAATGTAACATCCAACTATCCCAATAGCCAAGTATATATAAAATCAGTTGAACCATTCAAACTGTATAATAAATCCTAAGTTCAAAACTTATCCATATCTATAAAATATGAAGCCTATGGGGATTCCTGTCAAATAGACATCTCCCAATGCATCATATTTGTCCATCTAGATATGACCTAGCACAAAATCCAGAAGAAGGTAATGGAAAAAAGAAGAAGGAAGACAGACCCAATGTTATGAAGCTTTAAAGCCTTTGCTACGCTCGAGATAATACCCCCCACCGAGAGAATATCACATACCAGGTCTTTCCCGGCTACTACTAAGGCTTCACTACTTGGTGATTTCCTATCGCTAAATATCTCAAAGCTTGAACACAGAAGGCCACCTGATCAATTAACCTACATCCTCAAAAGCAACATGTATCCTGTTATTGTTACTTTGTTAAACCCCATTGCTACAGTAGCCTTGTTGCACGACTCAGTTAATTACTAAACTAGTGGATAAACAGAGGCAACCCCCCTGTGGCAACTCAACGTTACTGCATCCCTAACAAAGGACTCCAGTAACTTTACTGAGCTTACTGAAAATGTGGGGAAGAAGACCAGCAAAAGAAAGGAAAAGGAAAACAGCATCTGATCGTGTCAAAGGAACACCACTACCTACCTGTTTCTTACCTATTAAATGAGCTGTAATGTGGTGTTAGCTTTTGAAGCAGTCCTTCAGCATAAATCGTACACATCTCCTCCTCATTGAAATTAGTAAAAATGTATAGATGTATCTGTTTACTGACTGCATACTAGGAGCAACAGTCCTTTATTCCTAAGTGCTATCTTCTTAGTAAACTAATTTTTACATCTCACCTCTATACTGTTATCATCCTCGAACCTGTGATCAAAACCATCTTAGTAACTCGCACTTATTATCATTTTCTTTGGAGGTACGAAAACAATTACTCTGACTATATTATACATTTAGTCCTGTTCCCACCTTACAATTTTAAAATGTAGGCCTCTCTCTCTAATACACAACTTCTACAGTCCGATTCTGAAATACATACGAAAAGAGAGAGAAGAAATAATATAACCATCACACAAGTCCTCAGGATTGAACCCATACTTCGAATCCAACCGTTCTCAAACAAAAATAACAAGAATATCAAGTTCACATTTCTTTGATCTTTTACTCCGCCGATTTCCCCAACATAACACTAGTCTTCCATCAAGTATTCTTAAATAATTTGAGCATAGCCGGCTTCAGACCTTTGGTTGCCATCTCCAAATCCTCATATGAGTGCAAGGCTCCGGAGATTAAGACCTGCAGTTTGGCTGGGTAGGTCATTTTGAACTTAATTCTAGCCGCAATTGTTTTGGTGACAAGAGGATGAAAAGAGGACCTGCGTTGGCACACTGTTAGTGGCAAATTCTGGGCAACATGGATTTTTACCCCCTCCCACTGAAGATCTTGGATCTTTCGTATTTTGATGAAAAAAATGTTGCTTCTTCAAATAGTTCAGGAAACGAAAGATCAAGGGACGGGGGGAGCCCCGGACGGGGGAGTTGGTCGAAGTGCCCTGTGAGCACGTTCTATAATATACCGTGACCCATAAGGTGAAGGACTGACTATTTTCTCCACAAACTTTTGCACAAATAATACTGAGTCGTGTCCTTCTTCAGCTTTAGGAAGGCCGATAATTACTGCATTGTTTCTGCAGCTATGGCCCTCTAAATCCTCTAACTTCAGCTCCATCTTTGCATACTTTTGTTTAATGTTCACCACCTCAGGATCAAATTTGTCTACCCTTTTCTCAAGAGAAGTGATTCGTGCCTCACTGTCAGACGTTCTCAAGGCAATATCTTCTATAGCTTGTGAAATTGCTTTTATTTCAGTGGTAAGGCTCTTTAATTCCTCCTTGAAGGGTCTAAATTCAGCCAAAAAGTCAGAAAGAGTTAATGGTTCTTGCTCGGAGCTCTGTTGTGGTGTGGATGGCCCAGGCAAAGTGTTAGCCCTTTGTTTTTTGGGTGCTTTTTCAGGCGTGGCAGGCGGAGTATGTTTCAGCTGTATTTTCCTCATGTCTACCTCCATCTCCTAAAAAACAATCGAATTTGATACTCCAGACTTTCATACACACTTTAGTTGTCTTTTCTGTATTCAAAAAATTAAATTGGAACATTTAAATTCGGATTGATGCGGCGGTAGGCGGGAGAGGTTACAAAAGGTGTCTATTCAGGCTCGCTGCATCACATGACCCCGACTAACTGTCTAAATAACAGAACAGGAACAGATAAAACATATATATATATATAACACACACACAAA